>CM069158.1:21957342-24357342 GCA_035221665.1 Okamejei kenojei
GCACTAGTACCAACTCGAGACGTCGAATGGTCTCTCCCTGTTCCTGCATCTTGTGTCCACCATCCAGCACTGGTGTGTACTGTAGACACAGGCCGGGGCAGGCAGCTGAGTGGCGTGGGTGGAAGACGGTTTTAATCAGGACTTTGGCCCCCAAACTGTGTTACAAACCTACCCTGATCGCTGGACTGTCTGCAATATTCATTGCACGTCTGTGATATTCATTGCACGTCAATGTACGCTTGTGTGTGTATGTATGTGTACGTGTGTGTGTGTCTGTGTGTGCATGTGTGTGTGCTCATGTGTGAGAGTGTGTTCAACCATGTGTGTAGATGCGTCTGTATGTGTGTGAATGTGCATGTATGTGTCTATGTGTCAGTGTGTGTGAGCTTGTATGTGAATCAGTGTGTGTGTGTGTGTATTTATATAAGAGTGTGTTAATCCATGTGAATGGGTGTGTCAGTATGTATGTGAGTGTGCATGTATGTGTTTGCGTGTGTGTGTGAGCTTGTGTGTGTGTACATGTGTGCGTGTGTTCATCCATGAGTGTGGGTGTATGTGTGTGAGTGTGCATGTGAGGGTGTGCGTGAGTGGGTGGTTTGAGATGGGGCAGGGGAGGTATGCGGTGTCGAGGCAGAGGATTGGGGAAGAAGGGAAGGTGGGTGTTGAGGCGGGGTGAGAGAGGAGGGTTAGTGTGTAGGCTGGGCAGTGAGGAAGGGGACAGCTGTTGTGATGAGCAGAGACCGTCAATGGATATTTTAATCAATTTGTAAGGCAAAGAGAGGTAGATTCTTTAGTAGTACAGTGTCCGGGGTTATGGGGAGAAGGCAGGTGGATGGGGTTAGGAGGGAGAGATAGATCAACCAGGATTGAAGGGAGGAGCAGACGTCATGGGCTGAATGACCTAATTCTGTTCCTACCACTTAAGACCTTATGACCTTATGATGTTGGGAGGGTTGGGACGGGAGGGTTGCTGAGAGGGACAGCACCTGGGAGGGGCAATGAGGAATGGCCACTGATGGGTGCTGCTGGTGTGTGTCTGTGGTTTGACTGGGGGACTGACCTGTGGCCCAGTCTTGCTGCCAATCCCACCCCTGGCACCACCATCAGCAGGTGACCACCTGAAGCTCACAAGCAAGTGACAGTCGTGTTTTCACCCAGGTCCTGCAGCTGGGAAACAGGCCTTTTGGCCCACCTAGTCTGGGGGCTGCCCATTCAGCAGCAGGCTGCCTCAGTGGGGCACTGACCCGTGCAGCCCAGTGGGCAGTGAGTGAAGCCCTGATCTCACTCCTTCCCCCCACAAGCCTTCACCACCCCCCACCCACACAAGTCTCCCACACACCAGGCCTAACTCACCCACTGCATCTTTGAAGTGAGGGAGGCAACAGAGCACCTAGGGGAGACCCACGTGGTCACAGGGAGAACGTGCAAACTCTGCACAGACAGTACCCGAGGTTACGATGGAACCTGGGTCTCTGGCCGTTTGGGAGTGGACGGGACTGACCACTTCCCATCGGCTGTCTGGTGGAGGGGTGGGTGCCTCGGAGCAGTGGGTCAGGAGTCATGAGCTCTGAACACACGGTCCAGGGTGGCACAAGGAGGAGGCTGCACGGTGCACCAGTCAGGAGTTGGGGGTCAGACTGACCCTGGATGAGATGTTGACCCCATGACCCACACTTGCACCAAGGTGAGATATCTGAGGGTCCAGCAACCGTTGACCAGGGAATGTTAGTTCAATTTATTGGGGCTTGCTGTGCATGAACCAGCAGCTGTGTTTCAGCAAGGGCAGGGGATGATCCACTGGAGCGATCTACTGGGAGTGATCCATGGTTGGTGATCCACCGGGTAATCTACCGGTGTAATCGATTGGGAGTAAGGGCGACCCACTGGGTGATCCATCTGAAATGATCCACTAGGGGTGATCCTATGTGGATCCTCCAGGAATGATCTACTGTGTGATCTGCTGAGAGTGATCCATTGGGTGATCCACCGGGGAGGCCCACTGAGGGTGATCCAGTGAGGGTTGTCCACTGGGAGTTTTCCACTGGGAGCGAACTGCTGGGGTGATCCTCTGAGTTGACTTGCTGGGTGCTATCCAATTCGGGAGAGCCCATGGGATGATTGAGTGGGAGTGATCCAGTGGCCGTGTGTGTGGAGTCTGGGCTGGGGGCGGATCAGCTGGTCTCCAGGTGCAGGGGCTACGCTGCCTGTGTAGGGATAAGTGGGTCATTGTACCCAGGTGTAGGAAAGTGCCTGGTGTGGATCACCAGTCCATAAGTGTAGGGATTGTCCATAGGTTTGAGGCCACTTCATTGGCTATATTTAAGAGGTAATTAGATGTGGCCCTTGTGGCTAAAGGGATCAAGGGGTATGGAGAGAAGGCAGGTACGGGATACTGAGTTGGATGATCAGCCATGATCATATTGAATGGCGGTGCAGGCTCGAAGGGCCGAATAGCCTACTCCTGCACCTATTTTCTATGTTTCTATGTTTCTATGACTGACGCTGACTGCCGGTCACCTGTCCCCAAGTGTAGGAATTGACACCTGGTGTGACTCACCTGTCCCAAAGAGAGCTGGAGTCAGCGGTCGGGTGGGTTAAAGCTCGGGGCTGTCGAGGGCGTGGAGTAAATACAGCCTGGACTGACAGTCCAAGATCAAGGGCGAACGTTCACAGCTGCAACGCTCAGAACGGGTATTTAGCCGTTGACTGCCTCGCCCTGCCCTGCCCTCTGTGTGGCTCAGCGGTAGAGTTGCTGCCTTTCAGCACCAGAGACCCGGGTTCGATCCTGACTATGGGTGCTGTCTGTACGGAGTTTGTCCGTCCTCCCCGTGTCCGTGCTCCCACACTCCAAAGACGTACAAGTTTGTAGGTTAATTGGCTTTGGTTAAAATTGTAAATTGCCCCTAATGTGTGTAAGACAGTGCTGGTGTACGTCTCACTCTAAACGCTGCCCCTCTGTCTCTGCCCTGCTGCAGCGGTCCAGCGAGGGAGGATCCCGGCCCCTCAGCCCAGCCCGGGAGACCTCTCCCTCTCGGCCCGGGACCACCTGAACGGTGGCAACATCTCAGGACTCATCTCGCTGCTGCTCCGCGCGGAGCCCTACCCCAACTCCCGCCTCAGCTCGCAGTGCAGCCAGTACAACCTGATGACCATCGACAGTATCTGCGAGCTGGCGGCGCGGCTGCTCTTCTCGGCCGTGGAGTGGGCTCGCAACATCCCCTTCTTCCCCGAGCTGCAGGTCTCTGACCAGGTGGCGCTGCTGCGGCTGAGCTGGAGTGAGCTGTTCGTGCTGAACGCGGCGCAGTCGTCTCTGCCCCTCCACATGGCCCCGCTCCTGGCCGCTGCGGGCCTGCACTCCGCACACATGTCCGCCGACAGGGTTGTCACCTTCATGGACCAAATCCGCGCCTTCCAGGACCAGGTGGAGAAGCTGAAGCTGCTGCAGGTGGACTGCGCGGAGTACAGCTGCCTTAAAGCCATCGCCCTCTACACGCCAGGTTAGTGCGCCAGCAGCACTGGACGGGCCGAATGGTCTGTGTGAGTGCTACCCCTCTCACGGGCAGCAGCTGCCTGTCCGTGTCTCTAGCGTGTCCGATGTTCAAATCGTTTAGACCGAATTCTGCAAACCTTGGCATATTTTAGTTTAGTTTAGAGATACAGCGCGGAAGCAGGCCCTTCGGCCCACCGAGTCCGCGCCGGCCAGCGATCCGGCCTGCACACCAACACTACCCTACACACACTTCATTTACCAAGTCAATGAACCTACAAACCTGTGGGAGGAAACCGGGAGCCCCCGGAGAAAACCCACGCGGGTCACAAAGAGAACGTACAAACTCCATGCAGACAGCATCCGTAATCAGGATCGACACTGGCGCCATGAGGCAGCAACTCACTGCGCCACCGATTTGACCGATAAAGCCACTGATTACAAGTCCTCAACCTGAACCATGACCTCTGCTTCCCTCTTCACAGACGCTGCCTGACCTAATAGAGTCATGTTGGCCCAACTTGCCCATGCGAACCAACATGCTCCATCTGCACTAGTCCCACCTGCCTGCGTTTGGCCCATATCCCTCTAAACATCCTATCCATGTACCTGTCTAAATGTTTCTTAAACGTTGTGATAGTGCCTGCCTCAACTACCTCCTCCGACAGCTCGTTCTATACATCCACCACCCTTTGTGTAAGAAAACACTGATCTGCTCAGTGTTTCCAGTGCAATATTAATTATTTTGGAACAAGCAAGAATTCCCTTTATAACTGATGTCCTGGTACAGGAAGGGAAGGGAAACACCAACAAAGATACTAACTTTTCACGAGAAGGCCGGCCAGGTGATTCACAAAGTCCTTGCTGCCTGAGTTAGTGCAGGAGGACGCTGACCGTTTCTGCGATGAATGAGATGTTTTCTTGTCCTTTCCCCTCCACAGACGCCTCCGGTCTCTCTGAACCCGCCCACGTCGAGAGCTTGCAAGAGAAGGTGCAGGAGTGTCTGGCTGAGTACGTGCGATGCCAGTACCCACCTCAGCCCCAGCGCTTTGGCAAGCTGCTCCTGAGACTGCCCGCACTCCGGGCAGTGCCCGCCTCACTCATTGGCCAACTCTTCTTCATGAGGCTGGTGGGCAAGACTCCCATCGAAACCCTGATCAGAGACATGCTTCTGTCCGGAGGGTCCTTCAACTGGCCCTACATGCCGACTCAATGAAAAGCCAGCACAGTGACAGACTCCATCCGTTCAAAGCCCTGGCTCAGCACTGCCACTAATGCCAGCTGCCACCTATGATCTATGGGACTGTTTGAACTGAGGCACTGGATGGGTTGCAGTATTTAAATTAGTGCAGATGTGTGTATTTCCTGTGTTTATCGGGCTGTTTTTAGGAACATCCGGTCAGATGGCATTACCTGTCCATCTGGCTGATGGGAAATGGTGGTGCAGAGACTGGGAGAAGGGGAGCTGGTGGGAGGCGCACCCATTCCTCACCCACCCTCACCCCTCCTCTACTTCTGTCCCAGTTCCCCTCTCTTCCGCCTCATTCCCCACTCCCTCTCCTGCCCCTCTATCGCCCCTGTCCCATTCCCATCTCGACCACTGCCCTCTCCCGCTCTTGTCCCTGTACCAGCCTCCCTCACATTGCCCCAGCTCCCCACTTCCCCTCCTGCCCCATGATTGCCCCTTCCCCCATCCTGCCCCCATTTCTTCCCCCCTGCCCCACTCCCACCCTGCCCATGCCCGCACCCATCTCCTGTCCCTCCACCATCGCTCTCCTCTGCTCCTCCCCCTCCTCCCTCCTCCCTCCGCCTCCTGCCCCACTATTGCACCTGCCCCTCCCATCCTACCCCACTCCCATCCCTGCCACTGTGCTTTCCCACTCCTCGCCCCACTCCAATTCTGCCCTCTGCACCTGTTCCTGCTTCATCCCCATTTCGACTCCTTCCCCTGCCACACCCCTGCTCCCTTGACATGAGCTGGCTCCTTGCGCCCATATGTGGGGGAGCACTTCTGTGGGCACATGGTGACCCAGGCAGCCAATGCCACCCTTACTGATTCCCACACAGAGATCCGGGGCAGGTGTTGCTGGAGACCTCTCATAGCCCGGACATCTCAGCAAGAACCGTCCAGTCTCAGAGAGATGCCAACATTGGACAGAATGTAATTGTGTGGGTTTGAAGGAAACATGCTGATGCCCATGTTGATGGGGTCACCACTACCTGGCTTCACCTGTGCTGAGACAGAGGGTCTGTGTTTAACTCAGCACCATTCCGATGTAGACCTTTTCAGTTGGTGTGCAGCGTGGGGAGAGACTGTGGAGTCACATTATTCCAGTCAATGCTCTCAGCCACTGAGTGGGTGGACCTTACGCCCTTCCTTATATTGTTCCATCGACGAGCCTGACAATTCTAACCTTGAAAAGCACTTCACCAGTCACCAAGAACATGAGGTTTTCACACAAAGGGTGAGTAGAAAAGGAACCCTCTTCACATGGACAAAAGAGCTATCAGGTTTAAAAAGCATTTGAAGAAATGCTCACGAAGCAGCACTGGCAAGGGTTGGTGGGGAGGTGGGGTGGAACCATCTATCAGCCGGTACCCGCTCACTGTGTTGGGACAAGTGGCTCCCTTCTGCATTGCCGCTCTCACAATGCCTGGCCTTCCTTAGTTCAGCACTGTAAGGCAAGAGTCACACTAAACAAAAACCTAGTCTTGATGTTGTTAGTAACACTACATTCCTGGCAATTGGATCGATGTGATGTATCTTGTAACTGTGCTTTCTAGCTTGTGGTGTAGTTATTCCTGACTTTCTGCGTGAAATGTTGCAATAAATATCCTTATTTTCTTCTTGATATTTTTTGATCACAACAGAAGGATGTGGAGGGACCTTCACTGCCTGTCTGCAGATAACAAAAGCCAATAGTAAATAATTTCCACATAGAGTCATAGTCATAGAGTGATACAGTGTGGAAACAGACCGTCCGGCCCAACTTGCCCACACTAGCCATCATGTCCCAGTTACACTAGGCCCACCTGCCTGCATTTGGCCCATATCCCTCTAACCCTATCCTATCCTAACCATGTACTTGTCTATCTGTTTCTTAAGTGTTGTATAGTCCCTGCTTCAACTACCTCCTCTGGCAGCTTGTCCCATACCCCCATCACTCTTTATGTGAAAAAGGTACCCCTCAGATATTTAATAAATCTTTTCCCCTTCACCTTAAACCTACGTCCTTTTATTCTTGACTCGCCTACTCTGGACAAGGGACTCTGTGCATTTACCAGATCTATTCCTCTCATGATTTTATACATTTGTATCACAACACTGACCATGGGAAGCCCAAACCTATCAGTGGAAAAATCCTATAACTCATGGGAAGTCCAGACCTACCACTGATATTGCTGTCACCATTTGGTGGGAGAGGAACATTAGCGTCAATTTCGCTCAGAGTAAAATACAGTCAATGGTTCAATGGTTCTTTATTATCACATGTGCCGAGGTACATGTGATAATAAAGTATGAAAACTCAACTTTTGCATACAGTTCAGTTGAGTGAAGCTCAGGAGTGAGGGAGATGGGGATATTCACCAGGGATGAACTGTATAAAGAGTTGTGTGTATACTGAAGAGAGACACAGAGTGCTGGAGTAACTGAGCAGGTCACGCAGCATCTCCAGAGGAAAAGGGTGGGTGACGTTTCGGGTGATGACCCTTCTTTAGACCTTTCTCAAACCAGTGTGAAGAAAGGTCCCGACCCGAAACGTCACCCATCCTTTTTTTCCAGAGATGCTGTCTGAGTCATTGAGTTACTCCAGAAGTTCGTATGAGGAGTGAAATCCATCTGGACTGTGATCCATTGGGGCTGAACTGTGCAAAGACTTGCATCACAGTTACAAGGCAGGCTAAAGGCCCTTCGGCCCGCCACATCCATGCTGACCATCATACACATCCATTATAATCCATTATAATAATGCTGTGAGTTCCTGCCTCCACCAACCATTCAGCAATGCATTTCGAATTTCAGTCACCTTCTAGGTGAAAATATTCTTTCTGAAATCCCGACCAAATCTCCTACCCTTTCCCTGAAACATCTGTCCGCTAGTCATGGACATTTCCAATAAGAAGAGAGATTTCTCACTGCTTTCCCTGTCTATGCCTCCCATTATTTTGCATCTTTCCATCATGTCTCCGCTCAGCCTCCTCCACTTCAAAGAAAACAAGCCAAGCCCATCCAGTCTCCCTTCATAAAAGAAATTATCAATCACTGAAAACACCCAGGAGAATCTCTTGTCTATTCTCTCCAGTACAATCCTTTCCTTCCTATAGTGTGGTGACCAGAATTGGACCCAGCACTGCAGCTAAGACCAGACTGACATTTTATATGTTGGACCATAACTTTCCTGCTGATACATTCCGTGCCCCATAGATGAAGGCAAGTATATTGAATGCCTCCTTCACCACCTTATCAAGTGTGGCTCTTCTTCTCCGTTTGTGTGGCGTGCACAGCCTAAAGTTGTTGGACAACCTGTTCTATTTGATCTCCCATTTGTGCACGTCGAGTTGATTGCATTAGTCAAAACAGGGCGGACCACATGAAGGTTGCAATCTTCCACCCCAAGTGCGGCTCTCTGGAACAGGAAGTCATGAGAGTCAGGTTCGCGGGTGAAATCAAGAACAAGTGATATTCACCAGCAATGAGATACATTCATACAGAAATCAATCAGATTGAGCAACATAAGGAGTAATCTTCACCGGCACTCAGGCCCGCATTTGTCGGACAAAAATCAGAAAATATAATTTCCCAGCTGTGGAGTGCTGTCAGAATGTAATTTACAAGAAATGAAATATATTGGTACCAATTTGCCAAAAATAAGACGCATTCAGTGAAATATATCAGTTATGTGATACGTTAGAATTGAAACTTGCTTAGAATGTGATTATATTATGACTGATGTGCGCCCAGTGAGAGATCCATTAATAGTGACGTTAAATGCATTTGATGTGAAATTTGCAAGGCAATTTATTGGAACACAAATTTCTCTTCAGCTGAGAAACCTTAGGAGTGAGATTTGTGATTAATGGAGTACCTTAAAAGTAAGACACTTTCACCAGGAGTGAGGTTTTTCAATGAAATCAACAGTGAACAGAATTGGTTTGCCTGGGATGTGATACTTCATTACATAGTAACATTCTGAAGCAAACCTGCAGAGTTGAGTGACATCACTGAATTCACTGGCTGCAGTATACATGGATGAGATGCATTCAAACTGAAACAGGACAGTGCGTGTGTTCCAGTAAGGAGGAAGGATAATGATAGCAATGTAAGTGCACCTTGGGTGACCACCAGAGAGGTTCTAAATTCAGTCAAAAAGAAAAAGGAACCTTATGTAAGTTTTAAGAAGGTGAAATCAGACGGGGATTTTGAGGAAAATAAAACAACCAGAAAAGAACTGAAGCAGGCAAATGGAAGGGCCATGAAGGGTCATGAAATGTCTTTGGCAAGTTGCATTAAAGAAAATCTTAAAGCCTTTTAAATAAGAAATAAAATCAAGATAAAACCTAGGAAACGATAGGGCCATTCAAGGATAAAGGAAAGAATTTGTGCTTGGAGATGTAGGCGAATTACTAAATGAGTACTTTGCATCTGTTTTCACCAAGGAGAGGGACATGGTGGACATGGAAATACTAATATGCAAGGGTATTTTGATATCAAGAAAGAGGAATTGTTTGGTTTCAAGAAAACCATTAAGGTGGGTAAATCCCCAGGGCCCAATGGGATCTATCCTGGGTATTGAGAAGGGTAAGAGAGGAGATTGTGGGAACTTTGATGAAGATCTTTGTATCCTCTCTAGCCACAGGTAATGTTGTGGATGAATGAAGAGTAGCCAATGTTGTTCCTTTGTTTAATAAGGAAAGTAGAGATAATCCAGGAAATTACAGACCAGTGAGCCAAACTATTTGTGAGAATTAATCGGGATTTATTCCCATTTAGAAGCTAATGGGTTATTTAGGGACAGCCATCATGGCTTTGTACACAGCCAGTCATGTCTGACTAAGCGAGTTCCGTATTCCGACTGCGCATGCTCAGGTCATAAACATTGGGTGAGGATCTGCTGTGTGTTATCAGACCTTCGTTTCATCCGTATTTTCCAGCTTTAATTCTTCTAGGTAAGAAAATACTGCTTTCAAACTATGAACTAGTTGTATTTATTGTTCCTTTGTGTAAAGCTACGATGATGTTGTCGTTTTTATTGCTGCATGCTTCAGTGAGTTAGCGAGATTGTGCTGCTGCATGGCGTTCGGGTGGTGATCCGTGGTCGGGGTCGGGCCCGGGTCTCCGGCGCTCCGGGCGCTGTTGAGTTGCTGCTGGGCCGTCCCCGTCCCTGTCCGGGGGCGGCCGGAGGTATCCGGGGTGGCGGGGCACCGGTCGGGACTTGCAGCCGGCGCGGGGGAGAGGCGCTGGCTCCGGCTCGGCTCTGCTCCGGCTCCCGGGGGGGGGGGGGGGAGGGGGAGGGCATTCCCCGGCGGGCCGGGGACCGTCGGCTGCGCCTCTCTCCTTGTCCAGTAGTTGTCGGTTGCCCCCTTCGGTGCCGGCGTGGGTCATCGGCGGGGATGCACACAGGGTGCTGCGGTGGCTCGGCGGGTCAGGCAACATCTCTGGGGAAGGGTCTCGACCCAAATCGTCACCCATTCCTTTTCTCCAAGGATGCTGCCTGTCCAGCTGAATTGCTGCAGCGCTTTGTGTATGTCCCCGTTGATGGCTGGTGCTCGGCTTTGGCCGGCGCCGGGGGGGGGGGGGGGGGGTTGGCCAGCGACCGCTGGGTGGTGCGGCTGGCGGGCCCCGGCACGTAGGGTAGCGCTAGCGGGTTCCTCGGGAGTAGGTGCGGGGTTGGGCTTCTTGTCCGCGCTGGCCACCGGTCCAGTGGCGGTTCGGTAGCGCCTGCGGCGTCGGGACCTGGGTTCGATCGTGGCTGCGGATGAGGCGCAGGTCTGTGTGCTCGCAGCAGCGTAGCTGGCCCAGTCTCTTTCCCTGTCTCCCACTCGCATCTGCCCCCTCTCTCCTGCTACCTGGCATCCCCGTTCCTCAGATTAAATATATTTCTACACATAAATTATGAATAAAGATAAGAATTTATACACAGTTTATTCAGCCAGCGCTTAGTTCGCTTTTTCTTTATGGCGAATGAGAAATCCCATGATTCCTTGCGTTTTTCAGAATACCGAACTCTCTTATTGATTGGGATTTCTGAGGGGGTGAAAACAGTGAGAGATGGGGGTATGGATGTTATCAACGTGGATTTTAGTAAGGCATTTGATAAAATGCTACATGATAGGGCGATTCAGAAATGGCTTATCTATAGAAAACTGAGAGTTGTGGTGGAAGGGTGTCATTCTGACAGGATGTCTGTGAGCAGTTGATGTACAGTGATTGTGGGATCCAGGTCCATTGCTCCCTCAAAGTGACAACTCAAGTAGATAGTGTGGTAACGAAGGCAAATGGTATGCATACCTTCATTGGTCAGAGCATTGAGTATAAGAATCAAGAAATCAGGTTCAATTTTTTATATCTTTAACTAAGCCATAAAGTTCATTATTGTCACATGTACTGAGATACAGTGAAAAGATGCTCTGTGTGCTATCCAATCAAATCATACATTATACGAGTACAATAGATCTTCTTCTTGAACATTCTGAGCTTGTTGCAGCTTTATAAAGCTTTGGCCAGATTGTATTTGGAGTATTGTGTACAGTTCTGGTCACCCTATTACTGGGAGGATATGGAAGCTTTAGGAAAGTGCATAAGACGTTTACTAGTATGATATCTGGATAGAGTTATAAGGAGAGGTTGGGCAAACTTGGGTATTTTTTGGGTGTAGGGCGTAGCTTTAAGATCAGCGAGCGAAAAGGTAGAGGACAAGATTTTTCTTACACACGGGGTGGGTGCCTGGAAGGCACTGGCAGTGAGTGGTGGTGGAAGCGGAAATCATAGTGGTGTATAAAGTGCTTTTCGAGTGGAAATCGGGGATATGGATAACGTACAGAGATTAGTATAACTGAGCATCATGTTTGGCGTGGACTTTGTGGGTTGAAGGGCCTGTTCCTGTGCTGTACTGTTCTATGTTTTGGAGCACAATGGATAAAGTCCAATTAAGTACAACTTTTTTAAACATGTTTTAGAGTCTGAATAGAGAGAGGGATGCAAATATTTTGTTGCCAGAATCAAGGGAAATCAGTTGATCTTAAACTAAACGAGCATAACTTAATGTTAAAATGTATGAGGGTTTTTAAACTTGCACTTTAGATGTTATAATATAAACCTGGCGTAACCAGGCAGAAAGCCTCAAGGACCCGCCGGTTTCTGACCTGATTCAAAGCATGAAGCTGTGTGCAGCTCCAGTCCATGTTTTGTGTTCTGCCCAGTGGAGGGAGATCAAGGAATTCGGAGATATCCTGAGCGGCAGAGAAGAGAATGTTCCTTCAAGTAGCAGACCAGAGGTCAAAAGAAAATTGTTCACACAGCATGTTGGAGAGGCTGTGAGTGCATGTGTGAACCCGCATGTAATACAGCATGGAAACATTGGGGCAGAGCACCCCCACTGCAAGAGGAACCCTCTCCCTGTAGAACGGAGCTCCCTCACAGCGAAGAGAGACCCCTCACTGCGGGGTGCAGCTCCTCAATGCAGGTGGAAGTCCCTCGCTGTAAAAAAGCTCCCTCCAGTGCTGTCTGTGTGTTCGCAAGTTCTCCCTGTGACCACGTGAGTTTCCCCGGGTGCACCAATTTCCTCCCACGTCCCAAGGACCAGCGGATTGTAGGTTAATAGGCTGCTGTAAATTGGCCGCACCTTTTTCAGGCTGACTGTGGTGGTGGGGGTAGCTGGAAGTGAGGAGGCGCAGGGCAAAGCCTGGCAAATGATAGGTGAATATAAGTGAGGGGAGGCGGGGGAGGAGTTGATAAGTAGATGAATGAACAGTCAGAGATTAAAAGACTAAATGTGTGAGATAGGGATAGAAGGGTTATGAATTGTGAAGCCAGAGAAAGGAATGTCAAAGAGTCAAAAGAGTTTATTGTCATGTGTCCCTGACAGGACAATGAAATTCTTTCTTTGCATAGCACAACAGAACATAGTAGGCATTGACTACAGTTATATACTTAAATACACACATTTATTAATTAATTAATAAAGTGCAAATAACAGATGGAGGGGTATTAATGTTCAGAGTTATGACCGAGCCAGGTTTAATAGCCTGATGGCTGTGGGGAAGTGTAGGTTGAAGAGGGAGGGGAGAAATAAGCGGTCCAGGTGGGTCACTGAGAAGAGAAGGATGTGGAAATGGGGGATGAAGGGGGTTGATAATTTACCTAAATTTTGAGAATTCAATGTACATACCACTAGGTTGTAAGATAACCAAGTAGAATATGAGGTGCTGTTCCTTCGGTTTGCATGTGGCCTCACTCTAGCAAGAAGGAGGCCGCCCTGGCACATGTCTCCTTTTTCCTGACCAGGTCAGGGCCGGATTAACGTATAAACTTCACAAGCTTATGCTTAGGGCCTCGAGATCTAGGGGGGCCTCGGCAGGGCCGGATTTACCTTTAGGCTTCAATGGCTGAAGCCTAGGGCCTCAAAATCTAGGGGGCCTCCGTGTTGTTCCCAGAGTAAAAAAAACCCTGAGCAAAAAAAATTGGAGAGCTATCAGCGTTTCCACTTTGACGGAAATTACTCAAAATTCTGGTTCAGGCTCGCTGGAAGTTTTAGGGGAAAAAATTGCAACCATCTGCGCCTGCGGAGTTGGGGGAAGCCGGTGACGCAGTAGCGACGAAAAATGACGCTGTCTCCCCGCGCATGCGCAGTGGGCCCGGGCGGGTTCAGATTTCCATTTGCGCTCCACGCAATCACCTCGATGCCTCGTGTCTACCAAAGATCCTAGGTGTCTACTCCAGGTTTGTAGTGGAATATTGTGTTGCGGGAGTGCCCGTTTCTCCGGGCCGGTGGGGGGGGGGGGCTGCGATGTCTGAGGCGCGGAGTCGGGGCCTTGCTGCATGGGAGGAGAGAGGGGGGATGTGAGAGGGGAAAGGGGGTTGAGACGGAGGGGAGGGGGAGAGTGGGAGGAAGAGGGGGGGTAGGGGTGGGGGGAGAGAGATGGTAGGGAGAGAGGTGGAGGGAGAGGGAGGGGAAGGAGGAGGGGGATGGGGGGAAAGGGAAAGGGAGATTATCTTTAGTGAGATTGCAAAATTAAGGTAGGTTTGAGAGCAATTATATTTTCTCCTTCATATGAATAATATCAAACAATTGGAACTGCTTACTTTTCCTTGGTACAATACTGAAAAATATGTATTCCATAGTTTGTGATTTTCATTTTGCATCTTTTTTAAGGTGCACACACTAACACAGTCGAACAGTAACAGGCAATCAAATCAACACACAAAACATTTTCTATAAACAGGTTTTATTTACTGCAAAAACTTACAGTATTTTATTTGCAGCATTTGCATGCTCCTTTATAACATTTTACATAACATTTTACAGTACGACTTGATTATTACAACAAGGACAGCTGCAATACTTGATTTAAAAAAATGTATACACCAATCACCCCAATCATCCCATTCCAACCACTCATTACTCTTGACTCAACCAAAATTATTTCTGAAATATTGGTCTGAAATTTGGTGCAAAAAATGTTCCAAAGTAAGGCTCAGAATGCACCAGAGAGCATGTAAAACCCCAGAGCATCCCGGGCCCTGGACCCCAGCCGCAAGGATCTTTGAGCTTCGCGCTGGTGATATGCGCTGCGAGCACCTATTTCACATTAAAATTTTGTAATCCTGCCATGCCACCCCCCTTTTTGAAAAGCTTCGTACGGGCCTGATGTATAATATTTTTGATACTGTCATAGGCCTTTCTTACATATGCTGTCACAACGCACTGTAGTCTCTAAACAACACTTCAGTAATTTTCCTTGCCCTCCATTTCAGAATAATAGTGTTTTAAGCCGATAACTCGACACTAGCACCGGCAATATATAAAAAGCGCGGCTTTCCAGCCCTTATCTCATTGGCCACACTCAGCTGCACATCGGTGTCAATCTGGTGGACTCTTCCATCTTCCTCGTCGAGGGGATGGGTGATTGGGAGGGGCCTCACAAGTGGAATAGTCTAGGCCCTCTCTTCATCTAAATCAGGCCCTGGACCAGGTCCTCGGTTTCACTCGGCATCCAGGGTTCTTTCCTCTCAACTACTTCGCCCTTCACTCTAACAGGTGCAGGGCATATGTCAGAGAAAGTAATATAAATCAGGTTACATAGTACTGGGAGAATATCAATTCCTCAAATATTAACTGCGATCGCTGAAGGATCCGCGGGAATTTAACTTTTGAGGTACGTCTTGGAGAGAGTTTAGAGTTTAGAGATACAGCATGGAAACAGGCCATTCAGCCCACGGGAGTTCACACTGACCATTATTCACCTGTTCACACTGGGTCTACGTTATCTCACTTTCTCATCTATTCCCTACACAGTCGGGGCAATTTATAGAGGTTAATTTCCCTACAAGCCCGCACATCTTTGGGATGTGTGTGGAAACCGGAGCACCTGGAGGAAACCCATGCGGTCACAGAGAGAACGTGCAAACTCCACACATACAGCACCCCAGGTCAGGACCAAACCGGGTCTCTGGCGCTGAGACAGCGGCACTACCAGCTGCGCCCTTCTGTGTTTCTATAGACCAACGAGGGAGGGGCAGTTACTTGACCTTCTCTTGGGAATGTAGCGGGTCAGGTGGCTGTTTGCACTGCTATGGGAATTCACTTCCCATCTGAAACAATGACAGAACTTTGCAAAGTGTTTCGTCAGCTGCTGAGAACCTCACAACGTCCTGACATCGGGTTAAGGTTAGATTCAGTCTGAAGAATGGACTCGTGCAGAAGGGTCACCTATCAATGTTTTCCAAAGATGCTGCCTGACCCCGCTGAGTTACTCCAGCACGTTTGTGCCCTGACAGCCTGCTCTGTGAAGTGCCGTTACATCGCTCCACCAGCGGATGGTGGTAGTGACCCATTCCCACCTTATCCTCAGCCAGACAGCGGCACTGGACCGGGGAAGTGACGCTACAGCAGTTGTAATTGAGGTAGAAAGTTAAGCAGAGCGTTGGGGGTGGAATTTAATCCTAACACTGCAAGGTGATGCATTTTGGGAAGTCAGGTTGGTGCAGAAATATGAAGTAAATGGTAAATCGTTCGTCCTCGTCCGCGGACCTAGTGGACGATGACATCGGAGGCCTGGATTGCCTCAGTACAGAGGGGGAACATGTAGGGGAAAAAGACAAAGACTTTTGCCTTCCACCACAGTGAGGAGGTGCCTGGTGAACTCACTGTAGTGGATGTTAAATATGTGTTTATTGTGTGTTTTGTTTTAATTTATTACATGTTATGACTGCAAGGTAACAAATTTCGTTCAGACCGAAAGGTCTGAATGACAATAAAGGAATCTGAATCTGAATCTGAAAAAACGTTCAAGAATGTCAATGACAGGAGGGTTGGGATCCAAGTGGCAATAGGATGGTGAGTAAGGTGTTAGCATGCTTGCCTTCATAGGATGGGACAGAGAATATATGAGAGTTGGGACGTTATGTTGTATAAGTTAGGGTTGGAGTATTGTGTGACGTTTGGTAGCCACCCTGGGAAGGCTGTGGTTGTGCTGGAGAGAGTGCAGAGGAGCTTCGCCAGAATGTTGTCTGGGTTGGCGGCCGCCAGTTATGGGAAGAGATTAGACAGGCTAGGCCTGGGGCAAGGATGCTGATGGGTGTCCCAATGGAAGTATATTAACATTATAATCTTTAATGCATGGCTATGGTGTCGATATCAATATCAAGAGGCCATGGGTTTACGGCGAGGGGAAGGAGTTTTGAAGGGAATCTGAGGGGGAAATGGCTGATATCTGGACCAGGCTGCCAGAGGAGATGGTGTGGTCAGATATAATCACTGTCTGAGACAATTAGTTAAGTTTAGTTCAATTTAAAGATATCGCGTGGGAACGGGCCCTTTGGCCCATCGAGTCCGCGCCGACCAGGGATTCTCCTACTACACTAGCGCTATTCTACACACTAGGGACAATGTACGTTTTATTTTATTAACCTACAAACCTGTAGGTCTTTAGAGTGTGGGGAAAGCGGCGCGGAACGCGGAGAGAAAGCCGTACAAACAGCACCCGTAGTCAGGATACCCGAGTCTCCAGCACAGTGAGGCAGTAACTCTAGCGCTGCGCCACTGTGCCGCCCAGGTCGCATCTGTCCGTTTGGAGAATCCCGGTCGGAAGCCTGGAAGGAGCTCTGTCGTCCCCTGGGTAAGGAGTTTAAAAGCACAGAGCAAAAGCTCGCCACCCTGGCACAACCATAACCTACCCTCCCGGCGTCTCAATCCCAGTCCCAGTCCCACGACCCCTCGCCCTGACCCACCGCTTGCTGTCTGCTACTGTACACAAGAACGTCTTGACTCCGCTGCCCGCATTCTCTCCACTCCCGTAACATCAGGTCGGGACGTGAAGGAGATACTGCCTGGCTCGCTGTTACTCCAGTACTTTGTATGTTTCTTTGTAAACCAGCACCTGCAGTTCCCCGCATCTCCAGATAACATCTCAGATAGCATACCTGACAGTCACCAAGTCCTCAGGACGTCAACCCCGTCTCCCTCCTATTGCCGAGAGTGTCTCCGGATTACGGTGGGTCTCTGTCACCGGGAGGAGCACCGCCCCCCCCCCCACCCCACCACACACGCAGTGTTTCTGAGTCGGACCGGCAGCGGAGCAGGACCGAGACCGGGAGAGGAGGGGAAAGAGAAGCGGACTCGGACCGGGAGAGCAGGGCCGGGAGCGGTTGCCTCAGCCCCGCTTCCTCTCAGCGAGCGACCGCCGGCGAGGAGATGGTGAGTCCCGGTCCGGTGCCGCAGTGATGCGGGAAGAGGGAGTGGGGAGCCGGCGGGTACAGCCCGGGGCCGCATCTTCAGTCGATACGGATAGTGAGTGGGAACTGAGGAGGGGGGGGGGGGGCAGTGCATGGGATAACTGGGGTAACAATATATGGATTAACAGCGGGATACAGTGTCTGGGGTAACTGTGGGCAACAGTACATGGGATCATTGGGGTAACAGTACATGGGGAACTGTGGGTTACTCGTACTCTCAGTCCGAAGAAGGGTCTCGATCCGAAACGTCGCGCACTTCGTTTCTCCAGAGATGCTGCCCGAGCCGCTGAGTTACTCCAGCATTTCGTGTCTGTCTTGGGGATAACAGAACATGGTGAACTGGGGGTAACAGTGCATGGGGAAAGGAGTAACGGTACATGGGGAACTGGGGGACTAGTAAATGGGGAACTGGGGAAGGGCGAGTAAATGGGGAGGGGATCAGTAAATGGGGAACTAAGGGGCAATAATAAATGAGAACTGGGGGGGAGGCAGTAAATGGGGGGAGCGCCGCACTGTGGGAGTTGGGTACTAAAGGACAGGCCGCCCTATGAAATAACTGCATGTGTAAGTGATCCCCGCAGAACGGTACGAGTGAATGGGACCGTCGCTGACTCAGGCCGATGTGGCAGCTCACACACACACACATTGATTCCCGGAGATGGAGACTGCGGCGGATGCTGGCGGACTGCGCTACCCGCCAGCGGTGACTGAGCCGCAGCTGGCGCGCTGCCAGCTGTGTGCGGTGGCGCAGTGCCGGGTCCTCGCTGACCGGCTGCCCCCTTCCCTGGGCGGGAGATCAAATCACTAACCTCCTCCCCCCCCCGCCCCCCCCCCCCCCCCCCCCCCCCCCCCTCCTCCTCCCCCCCCTCCTCCTCCCTCCACTCCATCAACGCTTCTGCACCTTGTGTGCAGGGACCTCGCAGCTTGTGTAACCAGAGCAAACTCCGCAACAGAAATACAGCAGAAACTTGCGCGAAGCTGGCATCTGCACCAAAACCGCTGGCCGACTCAGCATTGCGACTAACGGCGGGAGCGCTGCGGGTCTCGGCGGCTTCAGCATCAACTGAGGACTCGGTTCCCTGAAGCCGAGAGACGGGTTGGTAGAGCAGGAAAGACCTCGAGGATAATGCACAGAGCCCAGCAGACAGAGGAAGTCATGAAGAAACTTTGGCGAGGCCACTGTGTCAGTTTCAGCCACCCTGCTATAGGAAAGATGAAAAGGATGCAGAGAAGATTTGCCAGGATGTTGACAGGACTCAAGGGCCTGGGCTATACGGAGAGAATGAGCAGGGTATGAATTTATTCTTTGTAGTACAGGGGGGAGATCTTACAAAGTTCCACAGAGGGGTCCGTGGGCGCTACTTTTCACGTTGTATATTAATGATTTGGATGAGGGATTTGAAGGCTTTGTGGCCGTTTGCGGATGATACGAAGATAGGTGGAGAGGCAAGATGGGTAGAGAAAGCAGCGACTCTGCAGAAGGACGTGGACAGGTTGGGAGAGTGGACGGAGAAGTGCAAATTGAACACAATATCGAGTCGTGCATTTTGGTAGCAGGAATAAAGGTATAGACTGATTTTGGGGGAGAGAATTCAGAAATCTGAGCAAATGGAATTGGGAGTGCGGGTTCAGGATTCCCAAAAAAAGTTAATTACAAGTCGAATCGGTGGTAAGGAAGGCAAACACAATCTAGCATTAATTTGAGAGGTATATTATTTCGAGAGAAATATTGTAATGACTTGTGGGTGCCGCAATGTAGTATTGTGTGCAGTTTTGGTCTCCTAATTTCAAGAAGGACATTATTGCTATTGAGGCGGTGCGGCGTTGGTTCACCAGGTTAATTCCCGGGGATGGCGGGAGTGACATATGATGAAAGAATGGGTCGACTGGGCTTGTATTCACTGGAATTTAGAAGGATGAGAGGGCATCTTATAGAGACATACACAATTCTTAAAGTATTGGACTGGATAAATGCAGGAAAAGTGTTCAGTTCCTGTGGATTGGAGGATAGTTAATGTTTCAGGATCAGTTCCTGTGGATTGGAGGATAGCTAATGTTATCCAACTTTTCAAGAAAGGAGCGAGAGAGAAAACAGAGAACTACAGACCAGTTAGCCTGACTTCGGTGGTGGGAAAGATGCTGGAGTCAATTATTAAAGAGGTAATAATGGAGCATTTGGAGAGCAGTAATTCCAAGTCAACATGGATTTATGAAAGGGTAATCATGCTTGACTTATCTTCTGGAATTTTTTGAGGATGTGACAAGTATAATGGATGAAGGGGTGCCAGTGGATGTAGTATATCTAGACTTTCAGAAAGCCTTTGATGAGGTCCCGCACGGGAGACTGGTGACTAAAATTAGAGCACATGTTATTGGGGGTAGGGTGTTGACATGGATAGACAATTGGTTGGCAGACCAGAAGCAAAGAGTAGGAGTGAACGGGTCCTTTTCAGAATGGCAGGCAGTGGCGAGTGGAGTGCCGCAAGGCTCGGTGCTGGGGCCGCAACTGTTTACCATATATATTAATGATTTGGAAGAGGGAATTAGGAGCAACACTAGCAAGTTTGTGCATGACACAAAGCTGGGTGGCAGTGTGAACTGTGAAGAGGATGTTAAGAGGATGCAGGGTGACCTGGACAGGTTGAGTGAGTGGGCAGATGCGTGGCAGATGCAGTATAATATAGATACATGCCAGGTTATCCACTTTGGCAGCAAAAACAAGGGGGCAGATTATTATCTCAATGGCATTAAGTTAGGTAAGGGGAGGTGCAGCGAGACCTGGGCGTCCTTGTACACCGATCACTGAAAGTTGGCTTACAGGTACAGCAGGCAGTGAAGAAAGCTAATGGGATGTTGGCCTTCATAACAAGAGGATTTCAGTATAGGAGTAAAGAGGTTCTTCTGCAGTTGTATAGGGCTCTGTGAGACCACATCTGGAGTATTGTGTACAGTTTTGGTCTCCTAATTTGATGAAGGACATCCTTGTGATTGAAGCAGTGCAGCGTAGGTTCACGAGATTGATCCCTGGGATAGGGGGACTGTCATATGAGGAAAGATTGAAAAGACTAGGCTTGTATTCACTGGAGTTTAGAAGGATGAGAGGGGATCTTATAGAAACATGTAAAATTATAAAAGGATTGGACAAGCTAGATGCAGGAAAAATGTTCCCAATGTTGGGCAAGTCCAGAAGCAGGGGCCACAGTCTTAGAATAAAGGGGAGGTCATTTAAGACTGAGCTGAGAAAAACATTTTCACCCAGAGAGTTGTGAATTTATGGAATTCCCTGCCACAGAGGGCAGTGGAGGTCAAGTCACTGGATGGATTTAAGAGAGAGTTACATAGAGCTCTTGGGGCTAGTGGAGACAAGGGATATGGGGAGAAGGCAGGCACGGGTTATTGATGGGGGACGACCAGCCATGATCACAATGAATGGCGGTGCTGGCTCGAAGGGCCGAATGGCCTCCTCCTGCACCTATCTTCTATGTTTCTATGTACCCAATGCTGGGGAGTCCAGAACCAGTGGTCACAGTTTAAGAATAAGGGGTAGGCCATTTAGGACTGAGATGAGGAAAAACGTTTTCACCCAGAGAATTGTGAATTTGTGGAATTATCTGCCACTGGATGTTTTCCATAGAGAGTTAGAATTAGCTCTTAGTGCTAAATGAATCAAGGGATGTGGGGAAAAAACAGGAACGGGGTACTGATTTTGGATACACAAAAAGCTGGAGAAACTCAGCGGGTGCAGCAGCATCTAAGGAGCGAAGGAGATAGGCGATGTTTCGGATCAAGACCCTTCTTCAGACTGGTCAGAGATCAGGGAAACGAGAGATATAGACGGTGATGTGGAGAGATAAAGAACAATGAATGAAAGATATGCAAAAAAGTATCGATGATAAAAGGGAACAAGCCATTGTAAGCTGTTTGCGGTGTGAAAATGAGAAGCTAGTGCGACTAGGGTGGGGGAGAGATAGAGAGAGAGGGAATGCCAGGGCCCGGGGCTGAGGGAGAGGTGGGAAGGGGAGGAGACAGCAAGGGTTAACAGAATTGAGAAAATTCAATGTTCGAATCTCCTTCGCTCCTTAGATGCTACTGCACCCGCTGAGTTTCTCCTGCTTTGTGTACCCTCTATTCTCCAGCATCTGCAGTTCCTTCTTTAATACTGATTTTGGATGATCAGCCATGATCATATTGAATGGCGGTGCTAGCTCAAAGGGTCGAATGGCCTACTCCTCACCTATTTTGAATGTTTCCAAAAACAGGGATGTAAAGAAACCAGACATGCAATTGTTTTCACATAAAGGGTGGTGGGGTATGGTACGAGCTGCCAGAGGCGGTATGTGTAGGAAGGAACAGCAGACGCTGCTTTACACCGAAGATAGACACAAAATGCTGGAGTAAGTCAGCAGAACAAGCAGCATCTCTTGATGACGTTTAGGGTCGAGCCCCTTCTTCAAATGTCTCCAGGGATACACCCGTTCTGCTGAGTTACTTCTGCATTTTGAGTTTATCTTCTGCCAGAGGTGGTAGTTGAGGCAGGTACTATCACATCATTTAAAAGACACTCGGTGAAATACATGGGTAGGAAAGGTTTAGAGGGATGTAAGCAGGTGGGACTAGTGTAGATGGGGCATCTTGGCCACCGTGTGTGTTCTACTGATCGCAGTGGGCAGGTGGGGGCAACCTTATGGGGAGATGACCACTTGCCTGACCCACTACCTCTGGATAAAATCGTGTCTCTTGCCTCTCCAGCTCTGCGGCAGAACCATCCCCGACCCCAGCTTCCTGCTCCTGGCCATTTACATTGCAGCCCTGCTCGCCGGGACCAGGAGTGTCCATGTGTCAGGTGAGATGTCGATCTGTTTACAAAGACCCCCGAGGTGAGGATCTCTCTTCCGATCGGAGGCTGAAACTGCAGGACATGAGTTTGGAAGTTCTCTGATCAGAAATTATTCTTCATGGTTGTCCCAGGTTGCCTACTTATCTCAGGGCTGTAACTTCACACATAGAGCACCACAACAGCCCACTCTGCCACAGTAGGGTGAGGAACAGCTTCTATCACAACAACATCACACTGCTGAACTCGGAGTCCCGCCGATAGATTTCTCCAGTCTCTCCGTCCACATTGTCTGCATTCTGTATCTATTAATATATTGCTATTTCTACGAACTGATGCTAAACTGCATTTCGTTGTACCCATACTTGTATCTGTGCAATGGCATTAAAGTTGAATTGAATTGAATTGGTGTTTCTGATACACACGGTGATGGGCAGAATGGCCTGTGTCCGTGCAGTGCCACTATCCACCCTCTGCCATAACTTCATCTCTTCCCATCACCATTTCGTTCTGTCCTCTCCCATTATCCTGAGCTAAAGGCGTGTTCTTCAATGTATCTCTGAGATTCCAGGAGACACAAGGAACTGCAGATGCTGGAATCTTGATCAAAAGACAAAGTGCTGGAGTAATTCAGTAGGTCAGGCGGCATCTGTGGAGGGAAATGGACAGACATCGCTCTGAGTTGGGAAACTTCTCCAGACATTCCTGACCTGAAACGTCATCAGCCCATTTCCCTCGACAGGTGTCGCCTGTAAAGTTCCTCCACCACTTTGTTTTATTTTGCTCTGACATTCATGGATCTGATGCTGCTCAGCTGCCGTGATCAACGCCGCATCTGCAAAACTCAATGGCGCTCAACCTTTGTGTATTTCTGAGGCTGAAATCTCAGCTGAGGAATCTGACAATGGCTTCAAGTAGCTTGATCTTACCGTTGTTAATTTATGACAGGCTCTTAACCTTATTACAAGATTGTTGCCTCATAATTGCTCTTGTGTCTGTATCATTATCAGCTTAAACAAGGAACTTGATGTAAAACTCACAATATGCTGTGCAGTGCCAATGGGAACTGTCCATGAGACTAGTATCCTGCCAAGTTGGCAGAGATTGCTCAGATAAATGAACAAGTCAGTGATCTCCACTCTGCCGAGTACAGCAAAGCACTTTCACCGACACAAACAATTCATTGTGGCAAAGGTCTGCATTTCCATAACACTTTTCATGAGCCAAGGACACCCCAAAACAATATACAGAGAGTGCAGTAGTTTGCAGCGTGGCACAGCTTTGCGATAAGGTGGGCTGAGAGGGACTTTACTTGGAGATAAATATTGGTTAGAGAATAGGGAGAACATTCTTTCAGAGCGGGACCACACAAGATACCCCTCCCAGTCGATCTAGACCAGCCTAAAGAACCAATGACATCCAGTGACATAGAACGAAGAATGTAAAAAGTACAGCACAGGAACAGGCCCTTTGGCCCACATTATCTGTGTCGAACATGATGCCAAGGGAAACTAAGCTCCTTTGCGTATCCATGATCCATATCCCCCCTTTCCTGTATATCCACATGCCTATCCAAAAGTCTCTTAAATGCAATTAGCGTATCTGCCTGCACCACCACCCCTGGCAGCGTGTTCCAGCCTCCCACTACTCTGTGTACAAATACTTTCCCCACAAATCTCCTTTTAAACTCGGCCCTTCTCGCTTTAATGCAATAGTCTGTGCCATTTCCACCGTTAGAAAAATGTTCTGACTGTCTACCATATCTTTGTCTCTCATAATTTAATATACTTCTATAAGTAACTAGGTTTATTGGCCAAATATTCACATAGAAGGAATTCACATATAAGGCCTTTCCTCAGCAGCTGGCGTCCGAGCGAAAACAATCCAAGTTTGTCCAACCTCTACTTGTAGCTAACACCACATGAACCACTCAGTATTCGGTACCCATTCTGAAACCTCAACATCATTCCTGTAATGGAGCAATTAGAACCACACACAATACTCCGCATGTGGCCTAAACTAACTCTTCTAGAGCTGCATTATGACCTCCTGACTCTTATACTTGCTGTCCATTGAACGCAAGCATACCATACTCCTTTTTTATCATTCTCTATACTTGTGTTGCCACTCTCTGGATGCTATGGTAATGGACTCTGAGATCCCTCTTCACATCAATGCTGGAAAGGGTCTTGGCATCATCTGTGTACCTTCCCTTTACATTTCACCTTCCAGACTGCACACCTCACACTTGCTTGGATTAGCTTGAACTAAACGGCTGTCACAAGTTCAATGAAATGGAATGTGTGGATCCCTGGCATCCCCCCTGCGTGGGTGAATGGGCCATTGATTTAACGTCTCACCCTGAACCCCGGCACCATGGGCAGTGTCCCACTCCCTCAGCACGTCAGCCGTGGTCGCTGCTCTTTGATATCTGATCTTCCTTCCTGACCCACCCACTATTTCTCTTCTCTCGCTGCTGCAGATGCCGAGGGGGGATCTGTGGTGGTCCACACTGCCCCAGAGAAGATTCGCACTCACCGAGGGGCTTCCGTCACCCTGCCCTGCCGATACCACAGCGATGCCGGGAGCGAGCAGCAGCGTGGCATCCGTATCAAGTGGAGCAAGGATTCGGAGAACCTGCAGAGCACCGACGTCCTGGTGGCCCTGGGCGAGGTGCAGAAGGTGTTCGGGGAGTTTGGGGGCAGAGTGCAACTGCGGGAAGACAGGGAGGGAGACGCCTCGCTGATCATGCGTGATCTCACACTGCAGGATGACGGCAGATACCGGTGTGAAGTCACGGACGGACTGCAGGATGCACAAGGAATCGTCACGCTGAGCCTGGAAGGTACACGCTCTGGCTGGGGCTTCCATTGGGCTTGGCCTTCCCACCCAGACCAGACTAGACACCCACTCCCGGCCCATGCTCCACGTTCTTCCCATACACCTGGGACCTCTGCTTCTGTGGGCTCCTTAACAATTAGCTTTCATTCAAGTTATCACAGATATAGAAAAGGCCAAGAATGTCATTGGTAATTTTCTAATAACAATCAAACAGTTATCAAATTACAGTGTTGTCAACCTTATCCACAATACTTTCACCCCCCACACCACTCCCCCCCCCCCCCCCCTACCCACATTCACGGATGGCCCCCAGAGTCCCCGTGGACGCCGCATGCTCACTATTCAGGGACACGGAGGTGGGCGCGCAGGAGGGGCATGCAGTCGACCCTGGCAGAACCCTCGACTGCCCGCTGCCTGGACCCGTGAATGGCCAGATGTGGGATCTCCCGACTGGGAGATGTGGGATCCATCCAGGTTGTGTGGGTCGGTGAGGACTCTGGTCTTATTGGTGCCACCAGCACAGTGACCCCCCCACTCTGTCTCGTTCTGTAACCACAGACAGCTGGATGCAGTCTCCCCCCACCCCCTGTGGAGTGAGAGATAAGAGATGGCGAGGATAAGTTCATCACTTGAGTGATGGTGAGCTGACGGACTATCTACCGGTGGGGAAGGGGCAGGGATGAAAGTCTCCATCACAGGGGTTTGTAGCCTCTAGGGTTCAAGTGAATGATCCAACCTGGCCCAGGCCTCACCCCACTATCTCCAGAGTGTATTTGTCATCTATTATCAGGATCAAGCCATCCCCAATTGCCCTTGAGAAGGTGCCTCTGACCCACTGCAGGCCTCTTGGTGAACGGTTTTCGCTGCTGTTGGCGATGGTTCCAGGGTTTAGATCCGACGACAATGCGTGGCGTTCCCATGTCCCTGTCGCCCTTGCCCGTCTAGTGGTGGGGCCTGTGGGTTTTGGGAGATGGTGCTGCAGATTCCCCCGGGCTAACGCTGCCTCTAATTCCATTGTAACACCAAGGTGTGGTCTTCCCCTACCACCCGCGCCAGGGGCAGCACACGCTGAGGTTTGCAGATGCCAAGGCAGCGTGTGCGGGGCAGGACGCGACGCTGGCCTCCTACCAGCAGCTGCAGCGGGCGTGGGAGCAGGGCTTGCACTGGTGTACAGCGGGCTGGCTGAGCGACGGCTCGGTTCACATCCCCGTCCCCACGCCACAGCACAAGTGCGGCACGTCCGAGCACACCGGCATCAGGAACTACGGATACCAACACAAAGACGACCAGCGATACGACGCATTCTGCTTCACTTCCACCCTGAAAGGTGAGCGCACCTTACCCCGTGACAAACCCGGGGGGATAAGGCCGTGGGAAGCGCTTGGTAAAGTCCTTTAGTTTTTAGGGATACAACCCTTAATCGAAGCCCTAGAACAGGGGTTCTCAACCAGGGGGGAATTCCCCCCGGGGGGGGACTTCAGGTTTTCAAGGGGGGGGATTGGGATCACAGATTAGCAAACTCAAACTGTTAGAATGTTGATCTTTTTATTGCCTTTGCATATTATTTGGAATGCACTTTTTGAGGCAGACAATCTTGGAAAGGAGGGGAGGGGAATGACATTCTGGCATCTGGTGAAAGGGGTGCATAGGGCAAACAAGGTTGAGAACCACTGCCCTAGAAAATCTCGGAGAATGTACAAACTCCGTACAGACAAGCACCCGTAGTCGGGATCGAACCCGCGTCTGTGGCGCTGTAAGGGTCAGCAACACCTTGTCGGAATGTTTGTCCCGAGATTAGCTGAACATAGTTGGCAGATTGGTCCATGAGAGATAAAATGAGTCACAGAGTCACATTCTCGTCTCTATGTTACAAAGGTTAGTGGCTTGTAGACAGTCGATACTGTATCCAGGCTGAATTCCCACATTATGGGGCGGCACAGTGGAAGCAGCGGTAGAGTTGCTGCCTTACAGCGCCAGACACCCGGGTTCGATCCTGTCTGTACGGAGTTTGTACGTTCTCCCTGTGACCGTGTGGGTTTTCTCCGGGTGCTCCGGTTTACTCCCACACCCCAAAGACGTACTGGTTTGTAGGTTAATTGTCTTCTGTAAAGCGTAAAGGGTCCCTGGCTCATGTACCGGGTGATGAGTGGTCGGTGCGGACTCGGTAGGCCGAAGGGCCTGCTTCCACGTGGTACCTCTACAGTCTAAAGGGCAGAGGATGTACATACACAGCACAGGAACAGGCCCTTACACATGATGTAAACTAAGCTCATCAGCCTGCACATAATTCACATCCCTCCCCATTTCCTGCATGTTCATGTGTCTGTCTAAAAGCCATCGATGGCAGCAGGTTCCAGGCACCAACCATTTTCTGTGTTTAAAAAAAACTTGTCCCGCACGTCTTTACACTTTGCCTTTCTCACCTTGACAGTATACCCTATCGTGTTTGTCATTTCCACATGGGGGGGGGGGGGGACGTTCTGGGACTGACTGTCTACCCTATCTGTTTCACGTCAGTTTATATACTTCTATCAAATCTGTCCTCAGCTTCTGACAATCCAGAGGAAACAATTCAAGTTTGCCTGATCTCCCTTTATAGCTAATATCCTCTAATCTAGGCAGCATCATAGTGAATCTCTTCTGCACCCTCCCCAAAGCCTTCACGTCCTTCTGCTACGGGGCAACCACAACTGCACACAATACTCCAAAATAGTAAGATTAAATGAGAACTTACCAGTTTGAAGTTTGATCTTTATTTTATGAGGAGTTACGATGAGGGATTAAGCGAAGACCCCGCCAGCACACATGCCCAAGATTCTGCAAAGCAGCCGTGTGAAATCACAGATAACAGAATTTGATTAAATATAGTAAGATAAGAAAACCAGTTGATCTTTACAATAGAGGGTTGGGAGCGGAGGGCACTTAATCCCTCAACCTAACTCCTCATAAAATAAAGATCAAACTTCAAACTGGTTCTCGCTTAATCTTACTATTTTACTTCGGAGTCATGTGACTACGTGAAGATTTCAAAGCTCTGTGATTTCATGCCGTGGAACGAGTTCATGCTCACACACTGCCATAATGACCAATGGAGGAAGTATGTTAATGTATTCAGACATGTATCGGTTGCTGAAAAGCAATGATGCATTTATTAACAAATAATAATAACCCCTAATTCGGGGTAAAACCATAATACAGTACTCAAAATCATGCCTGCAAATGTCTCGGGAGTCTGGCAATGGTTTTAATATATAAAACTGTTGAAGTTCTAATCGTTAGACCACCCGGTTCCCGTCCGTTGCAAGGATTTGTGGTCCATGGGAATTTCCAACATCTTGCATGCCAATGTAGCTTGCAGCCGGCCCTGGTGGAATAGATTTAAAAAAGACATCAGTGTCCACCCCTGCTGCACCTAATACCTGTCTAGAAAAAGGAAAGCCAATCTTGAAAATTGGTCCTGCATGGGTCACTCTTTTATGAGGATTTTATGACTTATTAATAAGCCATTTCCGTGCCTCTTAGACTTTTTGGTGACTCCCCTGTATATAATAATGTAATAGATGGGTCACTATCAAACGAAGGTCTGGGGTATGCCAGGAACCTCCAATGAAGCCAGACGATCCAGGCCTGTACTGTTTAAGTAACTTAAAAATATAGAAAGTTATTTTATTCTTGGATGTTACCAAAAACGTCCAGTCTAATTTGTGCAGAAGACTGGACCCCGTTGTGGCCGTTACTCAGTGCCAACAGCATCACAATCACCATTTTTATAATGTTAGTTTTTTGCTAGATATTAGAGACGTTGCTGGTGCCCAACCCCTGAGCAGCCGACTTAAGACAATACCAATATCCCACGGTCTGAAGCACCTTGGCCTGGGGGGATTAGAGTTGAAGATAACCCTTCATTAGTTTTGATACTAGAGGGTGAGATCCCAACCCCTTGGTGTCCTACAAAACCCTGTCCAGGATGATGATAAGGGCACCTCCTAAGCACAGTTGATGGCACTGTAGCTCAAGCCTTCATCACAGTGTAAAGGCCTCGCCAAGAATTACAGCACATTTGTTATAGTAGGCCGTATGGTAAGTGACGTTCACACCCTGTTACAGAATATTTCTTTTCCCATTTTCTGATAATGAGAGGTATTGTTTCCTGGTGGACCTTCTCTCACGCTGCCGTGATAATGTCCATCGTTTGGTCCGATAGTCCAAATTCACAGGAGTGGTTCTTTTTAGATCCCTGCAAATCACAGATTTATTCTGTCCATGGCATGGGGGACTTCCGCCTGTCACAGGATGAAACCAATAAACCTCAGACGTTTGGAGATGGGATACATGGTTCTGAGACCATGTTGAGAACCACAAGAAACCGTGGCTAAGGCCAGCCGGGTACTACCAAGAATACCTGACCGCGGAGGTCTTCTTGTATTTCCACAAGACCCACTAATGAGGGCAGAAGGCGGGGGGGGGGGAAATGCATAGAAAAAAACAATTCTCCTCCAGTGTAGGGTGGGGGTGGCGAGAATGCGTTCCATCGCCACTGCCCCAGAGTCTGGTTCCCCATGCAACATATGTTGGTAACTGGTGATTAATCCTGGATGCGAATAGATCGATATCTGGTGTTTCCGTACTGCGTTATAATGTCCAGTCATACATGGTGGTCCAACATCCATTCGGTGTTGTCATTGAATTTGCGTGACCTGGTGTCCGCCACTGTATTGAGCTTACCTGGAAGTAAGTAGCTGATATCCAAATATTTATTTCGATGCACCAGTGCCAGATGTATTGGCCAATTCAATCTCAAGAATCGCCAATTCCAACCCATATGAATTGATATATTGCCACCACGGTGGTATATCAATTTGTAGGCGAACATGCATATGTTGCATGTCTGAACAGTAAGCCCGAAGGGCCGTGGAACGCTCCCACCCAACATCTCTCTAGAAGATGATTAATACCCAGTGCTCAAAGTAAAGTTAACTCGTGTGCATCCCATCTACCACTGCAACTGGTGACAGTATTGGTTGCTCCCCATCCGTGAGTGCTGGCATCAGTTTGTAACACAACTGAAGGATTGCTGATTATGATGGGATTAGAGCCACACCGAGTGTTCTTTATCCATCAATGCAACTCCAAAACTGTTTTTGGCAGGTAACAGCACTGTCCTGTCAAAATGGCTAGCACGATGTTTGAGTGCTTCAACCTTTGCCCTTTGTAAATTTTGGTAATGCAAAGGTCCAAATTGTGTGGCTGGGAATGCAGACACGAATTTCCCAATCACCCTGGCTACTTGTCCGAAATAGATGGTTGACTGACGCCAAACAAGGCTGTTGCATGCCTCTAATTAAAGTCCTGTTTTGCTTTGTCGTTTGGCAAAGTCACAGACAATGTGAACAGAGTCAATTGTGAACCCCAAGTAGTCCATTTTCATAGAAGGCATTAACTTGGATTTATCTGGATGGATGATAAACCCCCAGGTTTTCAAATAAGAGCTTGGTGGCCGAAACAGCCAATTTGGCCAACCCCAGGTTCTTTCCCACAATTAAGATACATCCCAGATGTGCCATGATAAATATGTTCTGTTTTCCCGGAGAAACGCCAAGGGCTGGCTTTAATATTATTAGTAAATAGTCTGGGGGCTTATGTTAATCCATTAGGCAGCGCTTTGAACTGCCAGAGCTGCCCCATCCAAATTTTTAAATTATCAGATATCAGCGGTGATCCTTCCTCTATTGGTACGGAATAGTAATGCATCTTTTAAGTCGATGCAAGTCATGAAGTATCTATTGGAACCTAATTGTTTGGCAGTAGCAAAAGTTTCCATTTTGAAGTGCGTATAACCAAAAGTATTCAGCTGTGTCAAATCAATGGTGATGCGACATCCCCATCCGTTTTTTGTTTTTTGTAAAAAATATTTGACACAAACCTCAAGGGATTCATGTTTGGATTTCACAATTACACCTCTCCTCCTGTTTGTATGTAACCTCAAAAGATCTGCATGACCTTTCCAGTGTTTCCTTTGTGAAAGCCACAAGCATTCGGTGAGGTGCATGCTTGAAGCGGAGGGAGGAGTTTGTGGATGAATTCAATGTTGTATCCCTGGATACTATGCAGAATAAAAGGATCAGAAGTTATGGAACTCCATGCACCCCTCCAAAACAAGTGTAACCTTCCCCCCCAACCTGTGAAGAACTAACACACCCACTATGTTCCGGATGAAACCAGAACCCACCTACCACCATGGTTAACCGGTGGTGCTGTGGTTTCTTCCGTCCTTGCCTCCTGGGAGGTTGAGGCGCTGGGGTGTGTGATTGGCCCATCTTCCAGGAAGGCCGTTCTGGGCCTTGGTCTAAAAAAGGCCTCTGTCCTGAACGTACAGCCTTTGAGCTTTCACCAGCTGCTGTTATTTCGTTGTAGTATCGCGGCTTGCTGGTGGATGCGTAGGGGTGCTGCCGCCGAAGTTGCGAGGTTTTGGCAGTGGCCGGCGCTTTCATCAGCCCGACGGCTTTTACCTCCTCGTCGAGGTCTTTAACCTGCTTCAGTAAAGTAGGCGGCGGCGCGCTGCTGGTCTGGCACAACCCTGCGAATTTGGGGTTGAAGGCAGGTCGGATCACACTCTTCCTAAAACAGTTTATTTCAAACTGTGCGCGGCAGAAGAGTGCCAGAGCGTCTTGTTGTTCCTCCGTCATGTCCTTGCCATCAACTGATCTGGCAAATGCCGAACAATAATACAAAAATATCAATAAATTATAACCCGAGGCCAGTAGTTTGAGGATCTTTTGTATCTTGAACTCTTGGGTTCCGATGCCAACTCCGATGTTTCCCCAGATCGGGTTGTTCACCGCAGGAACATTGAGGGAAACGCAGTTCTCTGGCGCTAAGTATTTGGCAGCTGTGTCACTCATGGCCTGTTCCTGCAGCTGCTTGGTGATGAGGTAGTTGATGCTGGCTGCCAGCTGCGGCTGTAACGGATGTCCCTTTTGAAGGCATCGCAAATTTGGAGACCGTGCCGAGCAGCTCCTGTTGTTCCTGCACCCCTAGCACGCAGGAAGTGTCTTCAGACAAACCCCCATCTTCAGAGTCAGCCCAGAAGTGACTCCTTGTGCTCCCCTCCGAGGAGAGGGAGACATTCGGCAGCCCTGTATAAGGTGCTGCCGTGGGTGTCCGAGGAGACCCACGGTGACTAGGTTTCTTGGAGTAATTCACTTTGGAGCAGTTGCTCCATCAACCGCTCCATGCGAGATAAACGGCCACTGTCGTTATCCGCGGGGGGTGAATCTTCCAGCCCAGACCCATCCGAGTCTCCGGGCTTATCCGACTTTCGGGTGGCTTTACTGCCAGTCCGAGGTACATCTATGGGCTGTAGCGGTGCCAAGTCGGGGGCTGCTGGCCGCACGGTTAGCAGCTCGGGTGAAGTCGGCCGCTGCTGACTGCCCGCATTCCCGCGGTCCCCCGCAGTCAGTCTGGTTGCGGTCCGTTTGGACTTCCTCTTGGACTCGTCCATTTTGTTTGCTCTGTAAGAGAAATGACACCAAGCGGCCAAAAAACGCCCCTCCCTGTCTGTCGCTGCGCAATGCGTGTACTCGAGTGACTCCGAAGTAAAATGCAGTCTAATCAATCGAAGCTATTGATTAAAGCATCAAGACCATCTCTTATCAGCATCCACATAATCCATAACCCTTCATTCTCTGCACATCCATCCGAATATCTAAAAGTCTCTGAAATGCCACTATTTAATCTATCTCCGCCTCCATCCCTGGCAGCGCTTTCCAGGTACCCACCACACTGTGTAAAAAAAACCTTCCCTTGCTCTTCCTTTGAACTTTGACCCCCCACCCTCACCTTAAAACTCTAATCTCTAGTACGATTTTTGTCACCATGAGAAGGGGTTCTGTCTACCCTACCCATGTCTCCCTTAATTGTAGATAGACACAAAATGCTGGAGTAATTCACCGGGACAGGCAGCATCTCTGGATAGAATGAATGGGTGACGTTTCGTGTCGAGACCCTTCTTCAGACTGTCAGGGGAGAGGGAGATCCAGAGATAATTGTATTTGTTCTTATATAAATGTTCCGTGATTGTCCCTGTAAACGTAGATGGGGGGGGGGGGGGGGGGAGGGTTCAGCGCGATTATTGCTGCACTGAATGACTGTCCTTTCTCCCCCCCCCCCCCCCCCCCCCCCCCCCCCCCAGGGAAAGTTTACTTCCTGAAGACATTACGGAAGCTGAGCTACGGCGATGCGGTGAGGGCGTGCGAGAGGCAGGCTTCCAACATAGCCAAGGTCGGGCAGCTGTACGCGGCCTGGAGGCTGCAGAGACTGGAGCAGTGCCGGCCCGGCTGGCTGGCGGACGGCAGCGTCCGCTATCCCATCGTCAGACCCAGGGCCAGATGCGGGGGCAGCGAGCCCGGGGTCCGCAGCTTCGGCTTCCCCGACAGGAGGCACCGGCTGTACGGAGTCTACTGCTTCAGGAAGAAGGAATGAGGGAGGGGAGGAGGAGGAGGGAGGGAGGGAGGGAGGAAAGGAGGAGAAAATGGAGGGGGGAGATGTTTGGGGGGTGCAAGAGGGGGAGAAAAGAGAGAGAGAGAGAGAGAGAGACGTGTAGGGGGGAAACACTGGGCGGGGGAGACATGGAAGTAAGAGAGAGGAAAGGGGAGATGGGGAGGGGGAGAGACGCGGGCGAGAGATGGTTGAGGGGGAGGGTGAAGGAGAAGGAGGAGAGCGAGACAAAGGAGGGAAGATATGGGAGTGAGAGAGAGCGGGAACAGAGGGAGAATGGACGGGGAAAGAGAGTGATGGCAAGATACGGGGAGAGGAGAGGGGTGGGGACGCGGCGGAGGGACGAACATGGGCCAACGTTCGGATGGGTTCAGCATTTCTCAGCATAACAAAAAAAAACACGCCCCCCAGAATCTGCAGTAACTCAGCGGTCAGGCAACACCCATGTCCTCCAGAGATGCTGCCTGGCACGCTGAGTTACTCCAGCACTTTGTGGCTTTGTTTCGTAAACCAGCATCTTCAGTTGCTTGTGCCCACCCCCTGCATGGCTCAGCCCAGCGACCCAACAACCAGCTCATTTACCCGGGGACAGGAGCACTTTACTGTCGGAGACACTTTGCATTGTTAAATGCAGTCTGATCCTCCTCAGAGAGAGGGCGGGAACGACGGATGGTGAACAGTTTGTCACGCGTCGGCCGACGTTACCGCTGGGACCAGTGACCTACTTTGCGCTGTTGGATTAGGTGTCAGGGGCAGAATCGCATGTGTGCGGATTGTGTACCCTGATAAGACAAGGCACAACGCGCTGCAGTAACTCAGCGGGTCAGGCAACGCCCATGTCCTCCAGAGATGCTGCCTGGCACGCTGTGTTACTCCGGCACTTTGTAGCTTTGTTCCGTAAAGCAGCATCTTCAGTTGCTTGTGCCCACATTTTACTGCTCCAATGTGAAATCTCCACAAGGTATGCCTATTTTGAAGAGCTTCTCTGCCTCGCTCCAACGGAAGTTCCATGAGACATTCGCTCCCCCCCCCCCCCCAACCCCCCCCCCACCCCCCCCCCCCCCCCCCCCCCTACCCCCCTTCCCCCTCCCCCTCTGTGATTCCTGCTCGGCTCCTGTTCCCCGGCCAGCTTCTGATCAGGAATCTGTCAATTGTATTATATATATATTATTTGTTTTTCATCCTGGCCCTTGTCCAACCATCTGCCCTATCAAAAACTCCGCCCACGCCTGTATCCACCTGTCACTCGCCAAGATTTTGAAAGCCCACTGCTCTCCCCCCCTTCCAGCCTCTCTCCCCCACCTCCACAATGTCCCGAACCCAAAACGCCACCCATCATGTTGTCCAAGAGATTTGCCTGACCCTCCTGAGTTACTCTAACACTTTTTTTTCTTTTTTTGATTTTCCCCTGACAGTCGGCCACTGCAGCCGCACACCTGCCCCACCCTCACACGCCCAACCAGTGACCCTCCCACACCCTCACCCCCAACACCTGCCCCCACGACCCTGCCCCACAAACGCCAACCAGACCCTCCCCACACCTGCTCCCCCCCTCACAGGCCAACCAGCCCCTCCCCCACACCTGGCCCCCACCCCACACGCCAACCAGACCCTCCCCACACCCTGCCCCCACCCTCACAACGCCAACCAGACCCCTGCCCCCACCCTCAACAACGCCAACCAGCCCCTCCCCCCACACTGCCCCCACCCTCACACGCCAACCAGCCCCTCCCTACACCTGCTCCCACCCTCACAGGCCAACCAGCCCCTCCCCCCACACCAGCCCCCACCCTCACACGCCAACCAGATCCTCCCCCACACCTGTCCCACTCTCCAACACACGCCAACCCAGCCCCCCTACACTTGCCCCCCACCCTCACACCCAACCAGACCCTCCCACACCTGCCCCCACCCTCACCAGACCAACAGCCCCTCCCACACCTTGCCCCACCTCACAGACCAACCAGCCCCTCCCCCACACCTGCCCCACCCTCACACAGACCAACCAAACCCCTCCCACCACACCTGGGCCCCCACCCTCACCAGACACCAACCAGACCCTCCCGTACCACCTGCCCCGACCCTGACACGGGATGGGCCAAGCCAGGCCCCCCCCCCCCACACCTGCCCCCACCCTCACACGCCAACCAGACCCTCCCCTCGCCCTCGACCCAACACTCCACCCTTAGTCTCCAAGAATACAAAACTAGGTTCCGGAAGGGAAGAGGGTGCAGGAAGGTCTCGGGGGTATAGACGGAGTGAGCGAGGCACATCATGGATCATCATGTGGATCAGTAAGCAGTAAAACACGTTGGGATACAAAGCGAAGAGTATCTGCTGCACCCCCGTCAGCCTCGGAAGCATTCATGTGGAAAGGGGTTGACATGTCCTGGTAGTCCGCCGACTGGAGACCACATCTGTGGGGCAGAAAGGATTGACCAAATGTTTGTTGCAGGAGGATTGAGCAAAGGTGTGAAGTGCCCAACCACACGTACCTGGAGCACTGCGCACGGTCCCGGTATCTTGACGTCGGAGGTTACTGTGCAGGGAGCGAGGTAAAGGATCAAGGGTGGAGGGGCCGTGAGTGGGAGGGAGGGAGGGGGTGGGGGGTTGAGTCTAGCACGGGGATTCTCCGGAGTGTGGAAGAATGAGAAGACACTTGACTTGCCCCACATACTGCCTGTAGGCCGACGTGTCCCATTCTGAGGAACAAGCACTGGGCTCTTCCTCATTCGGAGCTAAGCAGAGAGCTCCTCTTAATCAACATGTCCAGGCTCGGTCTGGCCGCCCTCTTCTGCCACAAATATGCTCTTCTCCAGATCGGGAGAGAGATGTGTCCCACAACACCCCAGATGTGGACCCACCACCGCTCAAGGTGGGTCAAGATGGTTAATTGTTAGAGGTACCGACGCCGGAACAATGACATTCTAACATTGCAGCATGTCAGGCTGATGCAGACAATGCATTCACATAATATATAAAACACAGCATCTTCCCGACCCCACACTCCGACAAAGCTTTACAAATGCAAAGTCAGAAGAAGAGTCCCGACCCGAAATGTCGCCAAGCCATGTTCTGCAGAGATGCTGCCTGATCCGCTGAGTTACTCCAGCACTTTGTGTCTTATTTGTTGTTGTAAATTAGCGTCTGCAGTTCCCTGTTTTTACAAAGACAAACCTGAATACAATACATGTAATAACTGCGGGCGGTTGGGTCCGCCCCATCAAAGCCACGGCTCCCCCATTTCCCCCTTTCCCAATTCGTTTCTCCTCTATTCCCCCTGTTTACCCACCCACAGTCTCACTCAGTATATGCCCCCCCCCCCCCTCCAAACCCCGCCACAATACCGTACACTCTAAGCTCGTTTAATAATATGTTTCCTGGCAATTTATCAAAGGCTTTCCAAATGCCCCACAGTCACTACTGCACCCATCTCTCCAGCTCGTTACAACCTCAAGAAACGAGTCCAGCACGCCTTCATTTCCATGATCCCAACTTGACTCCGGCTAATCCTGGGATGATGCTCCGAGCGCCCTGCCTCCGCCACTGGGGGGAGGAATGTGGCCGTGAAGGAGTGCGAGGGGCAACAGGGCAGTCAGCAGCAATCGGGCTGTGGAGAAATGGGAGTGGGGTATGATTGGGAATCGTTGAACTTATTCGGTCGGGAAGGGTTTAATTTAGAGTTTAGAGATACAGCGTGGAAACAAGCCCCTAGGCCCATCAACCTGTCCATCAACTGTTCACACTAGGGAAAAGATTTAATGGGAATCTGAGGGGTAACGTTTTCACACAGAGGGTGGTGGGTGTATGGAGCAAGCTGCCAGAGGAGGTAGTTGAGGCTGGGTCTATCCCAATGTTTAAGAAACAGGTACATGGATACGACAGGTTTGGATGGATATGGACCAAACGCGGGCAAGTGGGACATGTTGGCCGGTGTGGGCAAACATAGAAACGCAGAAAAATACGTGTAGGCAATTCGGCCCTTCGAGCTAGCACCGCCATTATGATCATGGCTGTTCATCTAAAATCAGTACCCCGTCCCCATACCATTGATTTCTTTAGCTCTAACATAATTGCTTCCGTTTATGAGCTTTTGTCTGTTCTGAATGGACCTTTAATACTTCTTTCAGATGCACTGATGATGTGCGATGTACGTGTAACATCTCTCATTTCACTGTATATATCTAAATAGTTGGGCGGAAGGGCCTGTTTCCACGCTGTATCACGCGACCGCTATTAGTTCTATATTCTCCCACTTCCGCATCCTACAAGCTGGGGGCAATTTACAGACGTCATTTCATCTACAACTCTGAACGTCTTTGAGACGTGAGAGGAAACCGGATGACCCCGAGCAAACCCACGCAGTCACAGGGAGATCGTACAAACTCAGCATAGACGGTCCTCGATGTCAGGGTGGAATACGGGCCTCTGGCGCTGTGGGGAACCAGTCCTAACGCTGTCCCGCTGTGCCGCAGTAACGCAGAGTGTGAATGGTGTTCAGAAGTGAGGAGCAGTACTTTAATCGGCTCGAACTGGCTCAGATTGGACTAGAGCGCATGCACAAGTTCACCGTACAAGGTGAACCTTTTTAACCCTGGTCTGGCGAATCTGTTCGAGAGACAAGCGGGGCATGAAGATGTACGGCCGCCAACCAGCTCCGCGCGTGTGGCCGCCCGATAGCGCCTGTACAAGCGCTTGGACTCTGAACACAAGCCTGGCTTTGTTATCTTTCAGCCTTGGATACTTTATGCATTATTCAGCGTTTGACTCAGCAACGGTGCTCGAACATTAAAGTTTTGGCACTTTAGAAACTGCTCATTTCATGACTCATCTGATTCCTGCCAGGGTAATGATCGGCTGAAGGGGCTCGGCGCCTTTGACTAACGGCAAATCCAATTGCAACTCATTCACGCACCAGCAGCTAATTGGTTGCAATGAACCCTCGGCAGTTGCTTGGTGCTGAGGTGATAATTTATGCGCATAGATTTGCACTGGTTGCAGCTCCGGGAAGGTGCAGCGGGTCTGCAATTTATCAATATTTAAAGCATTATCATTCAGCATCTTTCGCTGCTATCGGTGAAAGCTCGCAGAGCTCACTAATAGCAGTCTACTAGGACCAGAGGGCACTGTTTCAGAATAAAAGGACGTATCTTGAGAAAGGACAAAGGAAGCTACGTTTCTTCAATCAGAGGGTGACGAATCTGTGGAATTCATTGTCACATGGATATTCATAAATTCTAGGAGCAGAATTAGGCCATTCGGCCCATCAAGTCTTCGCCATTCAGTCACGGCTGATCTATCTTTCCCTCGCAACCCCACTCTCCAGAAGGCTGTGGAGGCCAAGTCAATTGGTATTCTTAAGGCTGCGATTGGCAGCTTGATTAGCAAAGGTTATGGGGAGAAGGCAGGAGAATGGGGTTGAGGGGGAAAGATAGATCAGCCATGATTGAATGGCAGAGTAGATGGGCCGATTGGCCTAATTCGGCTCCTATGACTTCAACATTGTAGACGCAGTTTGGTACTTTTACTGCCTCTGGCCCAGAGGTTTTTAGGTTTCATTAATTCAATCGCAATGTATGTGGCTGGGGTGATTTACAGACTCACCAGCAAAGCACCGCAGGACACCACTGGTCTGCCCAGTGTCCTCAGCACCGCTCAAACCAGCCCATCAACCTTAGTGACTATGAGATCCTGCTATGCTCTCATTCACTACACCCTGCCCCTCACCCCCACCCCTCATCCCCACCCATGCAACAGTGTCCACTCTGTAACATTTGTGAAGGCATCTGCTTGCCATTCCTACAATTGGTGACCATAGTGGGGCTGGATTTCAAGGTGCTGGGGGTGGGGATGGGAGTAAGGGGTAGGAGGTAGGTGGCTGAAGGCGGAAGGAGTGGGATAGGGTGGAGGTGGGAGAGAAAGGTGCTTGGGGGTGAGGTACGGACGTGGTGTGGACAGGATGGAGGTGGGTGGAGTTGGATGAATGTGGGGTTGGGGTCGGTATGAAGACATGAAGACTGTGGAACTTGGGACAGCTAATGGAAGCATCTTGAGGACAGCCTGTGTTATGGTCGAGGAGCTGCTGAACATTTAACGGTTTATGAAGGTAGACAAATCTCCTGTGCCTGATCATATATATCCTAGAAAACCGTGGAAAGCTGGAGAAAACATTTCAGGTGCCTTGGCTTAGGTATATGAATCATCATTAGATATGGGTGAGGTGCCGGGATACTGGAGGGTGGCTAATGCTGTGCCTCTATTTAAGGAGGGCTGCAAGGAAAAGGCTTGGATCTATAAACCAGTGAGCCTATCATGTGTGGTAGGGAAGTTACTGTAGAGCATTCTGACTGATAAGACATTGGGATAGACGGGCTGATTAAGGATAATTAGCATGATTTTGCATATGGACGATCGTGTCGCACAAGGATAGGATGCAACGGGGTCAAGGAAAGAGCGTTCACGTCGCGGCCCTGTTTCCACCGATCTTTCCACCACCACGCACCGGAAGCGCAAGAAGCGACAAGACAGACACCATTGTGTGCAGATGCTGGGAAGTGTCTTCAGCTCTGACTGAACAACTTCTAATCTTGTGTGTGGACTCAATGAGAAGAAGATAGCATGCAACAAAATCTTTTCACTGTGCCTCGATACATGTGACTATAAACAGTAAACTAAACTAAATGTGATTGAGTTTTTGAAGAAATATCCAGGAGGATTGATGGGCAGAAAGCCATAGCCGTTGTCCACATGGGCTTCAGCACGGCATTTGAAAAGGTTCCGCAAGGTAGGCTGTTTTGAAAGGTTAGATCGCATGGGATCCAGGGAGAGCTAGCCGAATGGATAAAGAATTGGCTTCATGGAATGAAGCAGAGGGAGATGATGGAAGATTGTTTTTTGGACTGGAGACCTGTGACTAGTGGTGTGCCTCAAGGATCAGGTCTGAGCTCTTTGTTATTCGTTGTTTATATATTCAATTCGGATGAAAATTTACACGTGATGAATAGATGACACGAAAGTGGGTAGTATTGTAGATAGCGAAGATGGTTATCAACATTCACAGCAGGATCTTGATCAGTTGAACGGTGGGCTGAGGGATGGTTAATAGATGGTTTCCATTTAAAAAATCCTTTATTCTAACAGCCAATGTCCAGTACATAAAAACACAGGGTTTGCAGAATGCATATTATTCACAGCACACTGATTAAATACAGACACACTTGGAAATATTAACAATTCACACAACAACACTACAAAAGTAACAGAAATGAGATCAATTGTTTCCCGATTCCAACCAGCTTCTGAAACATGATTCTGGACCTCTCCGTCCTGGAAAGCAAGCACAGTAATCAACTGTGGACTGTGTGCGGAGTCCCCCATCCCCACATATACTGAGCCTCGCCCCCCCCCCCCCCCCCCCCCCACCCCACCTCCCCAATCGCACTGCAGGAGTACCTTCACCAGAAGGACCGCAGCAGTTCAAGAAGCCTACCTACCCCTCCATCCTTTCTTGAGGGCAAAGAGGGATGGGCAATAACTGCTGACCTGACCAGTGATGTCCTTGTGGTGGGAGTGAAGCTCCACTGGTGTAGCGCATTGCTCAGCCCAAGGTTGAAGAACACCCTCGGTCCTGGCTCCACGATGACAGAGTTGAACAGGGACTTCCCGACAATCAGGCTCCCGGTGCAAACCTGCAGGGTAACTTGTCCAGAGACCAAGTGCTGGAGGAACCCAGCGGGTCAGGCAGCATCCGTGGAGGAAATGGACAGACGATCCTTCTTCAGACTGAGTTCCTCCAGCACTTTGTTCATTGCTTGAGATTCCAGCATCTGTAGCATCCTGTTTCTCTGGTTTAAATTGCCTGATCTCTCTCCCTCCCTCCCCCCCCCCCCCCCTCCCCCTCCCTCTCTCCCCACAGTGGTGGTTGAGGGGGGGTGAGTGGGGGGGGGGGGGGGGGGGGCTTGAAAACACGCAGAGCCAGCATGGGTGCTTGAGACACCTGGAGAGGGGAGTTGGAGAGGGGAAGAGCTGGGGAGGTTGGGGCTAGAGAGGGTGGGGGGGGGGGGGCTGGAAGGTGGTAGAGGGTGAGGCTGCAGACAAGGGGCTGGAGAAATAAGGGCTAGAGAGGAGAGGGACTGGAGGAATGGGGGGGCTATCGACAGAGGGGGATTGGACAGGGGGGCCTGGAGAGAGAGAGGACAAGAGGTGAGGGGACTTCAGGTTGGAGAGGTAGGAGGAGAAGGGGTTGGCAGAAGAGGTGGAGGACTTCAGGCTAAGTGGTAAGACCACACAATGAAGCAAAGACTACAGCACCCCTTAACGCTTTGCTTCAAAGGCACAACGTACTAGCATCAGCTTTCATAACATTCCCTCCTTGCTTCAGATAAAGTTAGGGAGGGAAGTCCAGAGCCACCCCCTCCCCCCAGTCCGTGATACCACAGGCATTGATCTAACAGTTGAAGGGAGAGCTGAGGTTGGTGATGAGGTGATGTTGCTGTCCAGAGGGGGGGGAGCAGATTTACTCTCAGACCAGTAGTTTCAACAACACCACAGGTGAGGGTTGCGTGGGCTGCAAGTGCTGGGCTCCATACCCACCTCCACCCCCCCCCCCCCCCCCCCCCCCCCCCCCCCCCCCCCCCCCCCGCCCCCCCCCCCCCCCCCCCCCCCCCCCCCCCCCCCCCCCCCCCCCCCCCCCCCCCCCCCCCCCCCCCCCCCCCCCCCCCCCCCCCCCCCCCCCCCCCCCCCCCCCCCCCCCCCCCCCCCCCCCCCCCCCCCCCCCCCCCCCCCCCCCCCCCCCCCCCCCCCCCCCCCCCCCCCCCCCCCCCCCCCCCCCCCCCCCCCCCCCCCACTTGGGCTGCATTGACAAAGCAGAAGCCTTGAGGGAAATGACTGATGTGAGAATTAAGGGACAATCATTTAGAAATTCCTTTGGTTGCTCAGGGGGACGCCACAGAGATAATGGGATCCTGGGAATCCCACAGCCCCGCTCTGAACTCACTGACTGTGAGTTACCAGACTGAGATAGGTCTTTTCTAGGAGATGAGACGGTGTAGCAGCAATGATGTAACTGGTGGCAAGGGGGCCGAGTGGTCGCCTCCACATCTGAGGAGCTGAGCATCAATTCTTTGTCAGAAACGGCTGCTGAATTGTTTATAGTAAATAAACAGTAAATTGAACCTAATGGTAGACTATCTCCACTGATGTTAGTCCGGCTCCCTCACATCATCCCTCTGTGAGCCCCCTCCCTCAGCGCCAAGTGGCACTGACTGTATCCCCATTGATATTAATCCATCTTCCTCCCACTGTCCCTCAGTGATCCTTCCCCCTCAGTTCTCTTTCACAGACTGTGATCCCTCTTACCCTAACACGCTGCGTCGCTGACTGTATTCCCACTGGCGTTAATCCAGCTCCCTAACACTATCCCTCAGTTCCATCCCCCCCCCCCCCCCCCCCCCTCCCCCCCACCCCCCCCCCCCAGCACTCGGTGTCACTGACTGTATCTGCACTGATGTTAATACATCTCCCTCCAATGTTCATCAGTGACCCCTCTCGTCAGCACCACGTGTCACTGACCGTAGCCCCATGGGGGGAGGGGGGTATAATCAGAAGCACATCTCCCAGCCCCAGTCAGGCCATTGTTAATGCGGTTATTGTTTCGCCTTCAGTGAGTTCGCATATTACAGTACAACCTATTAATTACAAATTGTGAACTCACTTCATTCCACCTCCAGCAATTGAGAAAATTGTATTATTTTGTGTAAAACGCTCTGTGAAATTTCAGTCCAATTCTCTTTGACCCAAGTCTGCTGTGACTAAATCAGGAAGTGAAACCTTCCCCAGTCAGAGATGATTGGATGCCAATTTGAATTCCTTAAAAGGATATCTCTGATCATTTCTTGGATTCTTCCGATGTCTGGGAACTCTTTCCACTTTCAGGAACCTGGGTGTTACTGATCGGGTGGGTGATCACTGGCTGTATCCCCACTGCCATTAACTTCCTCACACTGTCCCCCAGTGAAGAGAGAAGACCTTGTTAAGCAGGGTGAAAGTCACGGGCTGGACCAGAGTCCCATCACAGGTGATGTTAGTATCCCTGGCATCTCCACACCAGTCTGGTCCCTTCTTCACAGTTGGATTTCAGTCTAGATTTATTCAATTGAAATTAAACTCCCCATTTCCCCGGGGTGGTACATTTGGATTCCTGTCCCTGGATCATTGTAGTAATAGAAAAATGCGTCAGATGTTGGAAATCCTCAAAAGAGTCAAGATGGTTGGAGAGCCGGGAAGGTCAGACTGACCAGTGAGGTTGCGATTCAGGTCAGTGAGGTCCCACCCAGTGCAAGGCCACTGTTGTGCGTCCACAGCCAGCTACTGCCTGAGCTACTGTGTGCGTTCCACTGACCGGAAAGGATCCCTACCCGAAATGTCACCTATTCCTTTTTCTCCAGGGGTGCTGCCTGACCCACTGAGTTACTCCAGCACTTTGCGTCTGTCTTCAGGAAAATCTCAGGGTTGGTACTTGGGTTTAGCCAAGTTAACCAAAGTGTAACTAGTAGTGTGTCCTGGGCTCAAAGCGAGTCCGCAAGTCTGCACTACTAACCACACGCAAATCACACTGAGCATGAGGTGTTGGCATGAACAAAGGGACTTACTTGTTTGTAAAATGTTGCCCTCGCCCCCACCCCACCCCAGGCAGTTGTGTTAAGCTGTGAAAAGTCCCTGCAGGTTTTACTGAAATGTTTGGGTTGCAAACATGCTGGCAATATAACAAGGAACAAAACTCATTAACTGTATTCCCACTGTAATGTATTAACCTGCCTTCAATTAATGGGTTTAATGAGTTCAAAAACAACAAGTGTTGCATTAATGGGAATGTTACTGATCAGGGGCAGAACTCTGGCTGGGATCTGTGTGAGGAGGCTCCGTGACTAATCACTCAAGCATCTATTTTTAAACCAGCCTCATCTATAATCCATCAGTTTAAAAAAATTAATTATTGTGCCTTTTTGAAAGGATTATTGGCTAGTCTTCATTCACATTTCGAGACCGAACACTTGTAGCGGGGACGTGCCTGTGAACCGCTTTCATCTCCAACACCTACTGATTATCGATCAACACGTTTACCTTGAAGTTCCACAATTATTTCTTAGAAAAATACGTGACATAACTCTCGCAAACTAAAAACAACCCTTTCACACCCCGACGAGGGGTGCTCGAAACAAAACATTTTGTTGGGCGCCAGTGTCGTGTACTTGCGGTGCGACGGTCTCCCCTCCGCGGGGGACCTCTGCTCAGTAGAAGTTCTTCATCTCCCTCCGCGGCGACTCCGTGCGCTTTTTGTGCTTTCGCTTCTCTTTCCTGCTGCCTTTGTGCTGGTGCCTCCGTGACCTGCGGTTTCCAGCTGATCCTGAACACAGAGAGAGAGGGGGAGAGAGAAAGAGAGATAAAACAGAGGAGACGGGAGAGGAGAAAGACAGAGAGGGGAGGAGGAGAGAGACAGTGGAGAAGAGAGGAGATACCGAGAGGGGAGAGGAGAGAGAGAGGAGAGGAGAAAGACAGAAGAGGAGGGAGGAGAGGAGGAGAGAGACAGAGGAGAGGGGAGAGAGAGGGGAGAGAGGAGAGGGAGGTAGGGGAAGACAGAGGAGAGAGGGAGAGGAGGAGAGGAGAGGACAGAGAGAGGGGAGGAGGAGAGAGACAGAGGAGAGGAGGGAGAGAGGAGAGAGAGGACAGAGGAGAGGGAGAGAGAGAGACAGAGGAGAGGGGGAGAGGAGGAGAGACAGATGAGAGGGAGAGGAGAGAGACAGAGGAGAGGGGAGAGGGTGAGACAGAGGAGGGGAGAGGAGAGAGAGAGGAGAGGGGAGAGGAGAAAGACGAGGGGAGAGGGAGTGGAGAGAGACAGAGGGGAGGGGAGAGGAGAGAGAGACAGAGGAGAGGGAGAGAGAGAGACATGGGGGAGAGAGGGAGGAGAGAAAGATAGAAAGGAGGAGAGAGGGAGGGAGGAAGGAGGGGAGTGGGGAGGGAGTAAACGAAAGGAAAGGAATGGGGAGGGAGTAAACGAAAGGAAAGGAAAGGAGAACGGGAGAAAACATGCCGACATGGTCAGTTATTGTGACATCCCCGGCCGGATGCCCCTCACTCTCCCCACACGTCACTCCGAGCTCTGCATGACTTCTGGTGTGTGCCCAGACGTGGCCATTGAGCTGAGTCAGGAGTGTTTAATTGTCATATGTACCAACAAAGTGTGGCCCTGGAAGTTTCATCCCACTGCTTGAGGGAGTCACTGTGTGCGCCTCCAGCCCACCACTCTCCAGCCCTCCCCACCGTGTACCCCACCCCTCACCAGGCTAGCCCCCACCCCCATGTACTCTCTCCCCTCACCACCTCACCGTGTCCCCAGCACTGTGCCTCTCCCGACCACCCCAGGCCCTCCCCCACCCTGTACCCTCCACCATCGCAACCGTGTGTACTCTGCCCACCACGTAGCCTCACCTCTCCACCCCCTAACTGTTCCCTCCCTCCACTCTCACCCCCCCCCCCCCCCCCCCCCCCCCCCCCCCCCCCCCCCCAGAACGTTGGACTCACGGCTGAGGCACAGGACCTTGGGCCGGTCCCACTTGCCGCTGGCGTGGCACCGGATGGTGGGGACGTGGCGCTGGGTGAAGCCGTCCTGGCACCGGTAGCGGACCAGCGAGTGGATGGGGTATCGGAGCTTCCTCCTGCCCATCACCGTGGCATGGGGCACGGGGGGAGGAGTCCCGCACAGCACTGGGGGGAGGCAGGGAGGGGGGAAGAGTTACATTGCCTGCAGCCGTAGTGTCTGGCCAGACTATCCCCCACTTCACTCCCCCCCAACATCACCGTCCCTTCTCACTGACCCCCCCACCCTCACCGTACCCATCCTCACTGACCCCCCTCCCCACCCTCATCGTACCCACCCTCACTGACCCCCCCACCCTCACCGTACCCATCCTCTCTGACCCCCCCAACCTCAACGTACTCACCCTCACTGATCCCCCTCCCACCCTCACCGTACCCACCCTCACTGACCCCCCCCACCCTCAACGTACCCATCCTCTCTGACCCCCCCCAACCTCACCGTACCCCACCCTCACTGTCCCCCCCAAACTCACCGTACCCCACCCTCACGACCCCCCCAACCTCAACGTACTCACCCTCACTGTCCCCCCCCCCAACCTCACCATACCCACCCTCACTGACCCCCCCAACCTCACCGTACCCACCCTCACTGACCCCCCCCTCACCGTACCCACCCTCACTGACCCCCCCCAACCTCACCGTACCCACCCTCACTGACCCCCCCCCCAACCTCACCGTACCCACCCTCACTGACCCCCCCAACCTCACCGTACCCACCCTCACTGACCCCCCCCCCTCACCGTACCCACCCTCACTGACCCCCCCCCAACCTCACCGTACCCACCCTCACTGACCCTCCCCACCCTCACCAACCCACCTTGACCGCGTCCCCCTCACCTTCCCCCTCAAACTCACCGTCCCTCACCTCACCGTTACCCCTTTACCATCCCCCGCTCTGACCAACCCCAATGCTCAGCACCCCCTAAACCTCACCGTCTCCCCATCCACACCGTTCCCCACCCTCACCTTCTCTCCCCTCCCGCCCCCAGCGTCAACCGCCCAGACCCAATCCATCCCCTGCCCTCACCATTCCTCAAAAGGTAGGGAAGGGAGGAGTGGAAGTGGGGAGGAAAGCGAGAGGACAGGTGGTTAGCAAAGGATAGAGAGCAAAGGGGAAGGAAGGTAGACCTGATTTAGTGGGATTACAACCTGATCCCACTAAATCCCGTCAACCTGTCAGCACCCACCCCTCACCACTGTTCCCAAAGCCACCTCCTCATTGGCCTTGCGGCTCCGGTGGATCTACAACCGTTTGGCTGACGTGAGGTTGATCCCATCTCCCGGCAGCCAACCATGGGATGGCCCAGCCCGAGCCTTCAACCAATGTAGCCGCCACTTTACCTGTGCCCTTCTTGCAGATGTAGGGCAGGTTGTAGTTACACGGTACATCGTTCCACTTCCCATTTTCATGCCTGATGGAGACAACACAGTCCTCCCCTCCAGCGAAGAAGCTGTCGGGCTGGTTTATCCGCCAGTTTTCGTATTGCTTGAGGGAACAAGATCAGGTCGTTAAAGGCTGTGACCTGCACCATCACGGTGCCTCATTGCAGGGTGACCCATCCGACCCATGGCCCCGGAGTCCAGGACTGCTCCAGGCATCCACTGCTGGCTTGTCCAGTTCTGCTGCATGGTTGCAGGCTCAGAGCACCTTCTCAGCTGCAGTTTCACCAGAGCCAGAGCTCTGCAGGCTCTGCCACCACCATTGCAGTGGACACTTGGACAACATGGACCTTCCCAAGGTGGGAACTCTATTTCATAAAATCCACCCAGAACTATTCACTGGACTGGCTCAGGTGCAAACAGAATAGGGCCTCAGAGGATGAGATAGCATTCGGCATAAGTTGTTGAGAGGGAATCACAATTTGCTGACAGAAGAATTGGTGTGGTGGGACGTCAAGTGTACAGCTTTGGTGTCTGGGAGCAGATGGTCCCAGGCGTTGAAGCAGCAATGCAACATACGTTCACGAGGTTAATTCCCGGGATGGTGGGACTGTCATATGTTGATAGAATCAAGCGGCTGGGCTTGTATACTCTGTAATTTAGAAGGATGAGAGGGGATCTTATTGAAACGATGAGAGGGGATCTTATTGAAACGTATAAGATTATTAAGGGTTTGGACACGGTAGACGCTGGAAACGTTTCCGATGTTGGGGGTGTCCAGAACCATGAATGTTTACGAATGTGGGGTAATCAATTTAGAACGGAGATGAGGAAAAACCTTTTCACACATAGAGTGTTGTGAATCTGTGGAATTCTTTGCCTCAGAAAGCAGCGGAGGCCAATTCTCTGGATTTTTTCAAGAAATAGTTGGATAGAGCTCTTAAAGATGGCGGAGTCAGGTGATATGGGGGGAAAGGCAGAAACAGGGTACTGTTTGTGGATGATCAGCCATGATCACAATGAATGGCAGTGCTGGCTCGAAGGGCCGAATAGGCTAATCCTGCCCCTATTGTCTATTGTCAACATAATGCATTTCCCCTTATACAGCCCAACATAATCTCGGGATGTGCAAAGTTTTCCAGATGACGAAGGGTTTGGTAGAAATGCAGAAAACCTGGCAGCCGCTCTGTGCATCGCAGGATCCCACAAGGTGATGGTGAGCAGCTGGCTGTGTTTTCATCAGTTATAGGAGCAGAATTAGGTCATTTGGCCCATCAAGTCTACTCCACCATTCAATCATGGCTGATCTATCTTTCCGTCTCAAACCCATTCTCCGGTCCTCTGCATAACCACTTACCTCTGTACAAATCAATGTATTCTATTTAATGTATTACTGTGTTTTGGCTGAGCATCGGGATGGGCTTTCTTGCACACTGCTCCTTCCACATTACTGCACTGCCTCTGTGTTCACCCACAGGTCTGACCCCCAGCTTTGCTTCGACAGTTTACAGCAGTAGAGGAACCCTGAAACTGTGAGATCCTGTCCCATCAGAGTGAGAGAAAGTGAGGAGACACCGACCAACGGAGAAAGTGGCCATCTTCTAAATGACTAGAGATACAGAACGAAACAGGCCCTTCAGCCACCCTGTCCAGTAGCACTATCCTCTACTAGGGACAATTTACAATTTACAGAAAGCCAATTACTCTACAAACCTGCACGTCTGTGGAAGGAAACCGGAGCACTCTGCGAAAACCCACGTGGTTGCGGGGAGAAGTTACAAACACCATACAGCCAGCACCCGTAGTCAGGATAAAACCCAGGTCTCCGGTGCTGTGAGGCAGCAACTCTACCATTGCGCCACTTTGCCATCCCAACTTTGCTGCGCTGGTATTGAAGCAGCCGCACCAGCACAAGACATGTGCCAGCTCATATCAAAACTCACCAGAGGAGTGCCATCTGTCCACTGGAAGTCCTCCTCGATCGTCCTGTCGTTCAGACCGATCCAGGCGTATTCCCGACTCAGACCTGGATCAGGAACAGGCAGAGCAACCCAACAACTCAAACTCCCAGTCTGATAACCATTCCCAATCCTTTCCCATCTTCCCATCCCCACCACACTCCACCTCTGACACGGAGTCTGAAGAAGGGTCTCGAACCAAAACATCACCCACCCATGACACTGTCCCATCAAAACTCGGCACCATCTCAGGAGCAGCACCTCACCATCCCACCGACAAGACATCAAACCTTCAGAAAATGCCATCTCCATTTCTACCTTTGTGTGTTCCACCCATTTCTCCCCTGTTCCTCCTCGCATAGTTCTCCCTGCTATGAACAAATCTTCTCAAACTTCCACCTGAGAACAGAACATGACTGTCGTTGCCTCTTCCTCCCCCCTCCCCCCCCCCCCCCCCCCCACTTCCCCTGTCTCGGATTATCTGCATTGGCCACATCTGGTGATGGTGCCTGAGGTTCCGACTCTCCCTCCTCTCCCCCCAGCCGCTGCCTGGCCTAATGACCAAACCAACAGTTAATACCTAGTTGAAGGTTCACTCCATCACCTGCTCTGGCACATGAATATGCAGGAAATAAGAGGGATATGGATCATGTGCTGGCACAGGAGATTAGTTCAATTTAGCATCATGTTTGCTTGGACATTGCAGGCCAAAGGGCCTGTTCCCGTGCTGTACTGTTCTATGGAAGACACAAAATGCTGGAGTAACTCAGCGGAACAGGCAGCATCTCTGGAGAGAAGGAATGGGTGACGTTTCGGGTCGAGACCCTTCTTCAGACCCATGTTCTGTGTCCGTATCTCCCTGACATTGTTGTGCAGTCCCAATGCGGTACGACCCGGAGCTCAAATAGTGTCATGTAATTGCAAGTTGGTCAGGGCGAGGAGATCAGGAGAGTCCTTGTCATACTGTTGACAGTCAGAGCCTTTGTTTCCAGGGTGGAAATGTTCAACACTTGTGGCCTTAGCTATAAGGTGAGAAGGGAAATGGTTAATGGAGGCAAGTTTTTTTATTCAGAGAGTGGTGGGTGCCTGGAACGTATTGCCAGGGGTGATGGTGAAGGCAGATGTGATAGTGGCATTTAAGAGGCTTTTAGGCAGGCACGTGGAAGTGCAGGCAATGGAGGGATATAGATTATGTACAGGCAGATGAAATCAGTTTATCTTGGCATCATGTTCGGCACAAACATTGTGGGTCGAAGGGCCTGTTCCTGTGCTGTACTGTTCTGTGTTCTACAAAAAGGTGGATTGGAGCAGACTCCGTAAAGGAAGTGTTTGCTGATTGAGGGACTGAGTGGGGAGTGAGGACTGATGGGGTATCCAAAGCCAGTGGGGGCTCAGAATAGGCTTTGCATTGTAATATTCTACCAACCCATGGTGGAGGTCTCACCGTTCAGGAACTCCTTCTCCTCCACGGAGTGAATGCTCGCCAGGTGAGCTCCGTGACTCCGGCAGTCCTTCTCTGCGTTTTCCCACAAGCGTCGGTGGGAAAAGTACCGGTAGCAGTGGCCCAGGAACTTCTGCCAGTTGTGATCGCATCCCTCCGTATCTGGGGACAAGGGGAGACTTTAACGTTACCTCGCCTCTATGGGCCTCGTTGCCTTGTCAACATCAATGGGAGTACGCCCAAGTACAGATTCACCCACCAGCCACCGGCTCACACGGCTTAAAGCAAGGTCTGCCACTACATGATCACCACTGGCACACGTTGGCATGGCAACTGGTTTACTAATGTCACCTGTACCAAGATGCAGCAACACACTTTGTTTCCCATGCTGAGCATTCAAATCCTATTGTACACGTGTACATCAGGTATTGCAAAAGAGAAAATAGACAAGAGTGCAAAATATAGTCTTACAGACCATTGCCTCAGCATAGTTCATCGAGTAGCCATCTACACTGATCCGACATCTGTTGTAATAAATCCCAGCTGTCAGTAGCCTTCTAAACATTGTCAATTCAGCTGCTCGTCCAAATTCTTCTCGGCTGCTGTGAGAGTCTCTGCCTCCACTATCAAGTCAATGGTGCATTCAACTTGTTGACTTGCTTATATCCCTCAATATCCAGGGTTCCCTGCCTTTTACCCAGACTGGGACATGTAGGCTCCGAACTCTTTCTATTTTTTATTTTGATTGCTTCCCACGGAACAGATGTAGATGTACCACAAGTCAATGCTCTCTCTCGGGACCATTGGAGCAGAATTAGGCAAATCAGACCATCGAGTTTATTCCGCCATACCACCATGGCTGGTCTATTTTTCTCTCAATCCCATTCTCCTGCCTTCTCCCCGTAACCTTTCAGGTCCTTACTACTTAAGAATCAAGATACTAATCAGTGTCCACTTTAATTGTACTCAATGAATTGGCCTCCATATTGACCTGAATGGGTTTAAATTCCCCAATGCTGGTGAATTGAGATTTACAGTGGTACGTGGACCCCTAGAGCAATGCTTCAGGACCACAAACACTTTGCTCTCACACTCACCGTTCGGTGTCTCCCTGGGGTTTGGGTGGGTGGGGAAGGGATGAGGTGAGGTCAGAATGTGTTGAGGTGGGGTCAGTACAGCGTGCGCTCGGGTTGGCTGGAGTCAGGCTGAGCTGGGTGATTGATGTCGGCTGGGTGTCAGGATGGAAAGGGGTCAGGATGGGATGGGGTGGGGTCAGGGTGTGTTGAGATGGGAGTCATGGCAGGATGGAGTGGATCAGGGATGGGGTCAGGATGTGTTAGGCTGGGGTCAGGGTGGGGATGGGGTTAGGGTGTGTTGAGGTGGGATCAGGGTGGGGTGTGTGGGGTGGAGCCAAGCTGGGCTAAAAGTGGTGTCAGGCTGGGCTGGGTCGGGCTAGGCTGGGCTGGGCTGGGTCGGGCTGGGCCGGGTCGGGTTGGGACGGGTAGGGTCAGGCTGGGCTGGGCTGGGTTGGGTCAGGCTGGGCTGGGTTGGGTTGGGTCAGGCTGGGCTGGGTCAGGCTGGGTTGGGCTGGCTGGGTTGGGTCAGGCTGGGCTGGGCTGGGTTGGGTTGGGTCAGGCTGGGCTGGGTCAGGCTGGGTTGGGTCAGGCTGGGCTGGGTCAGGCTGGGTTGGGCAGGCTGGGTTGGGCTGGGTTGGGTCAGGCTGGGCTGGGCTGGGTTGGGTTGGGTCAGGCTGGGCTGGGCTGGGTTGCGTTGGGTCAGGCTGGGCTGGGTCAGGCTGGGTTGGGCAGGCTGGGTTGGGCTGGGTTGGGTCAGGCTGGGCTGGGCTGGGTTGGGTTGGGTCAGGCTGGGTTGGGTCAGGCTGGGCTGGGCTGGGTTGCGCAGGCTGGGTTGGGCTGGGCTGGTTGGGCTGGGTCAGGCTGGGTTGGGCAGGCTGGGTTGGGTTGGGTCAGGCTGGGTTGGGTTGGGTCAGGCTGGGTTGGGCTGGGTGACTGATCACCATTGTGTTGCGTATCTGTGAGTCGAGCTGCCCGCCTCACCTTCCTCACACAGGCTGCCGGTGTAACTGGGCAGACAGAGGCAGGTGAAGGAGTTGATCCCATCCACACACGTCGCTCCGTTCTCACATGGGCTGGAGTGGCACTCGTCGATGTCTGGGGCAAAATCAAAGAAAGAATCTTTATCCTTTGGTTGGTAAAAACAAAAGAGGCCGATGGCTAAATCACAACAAGGTGATTTGTCTCAAGGTTTACTGACCCTTAGAGGAGTGTTGGGGCTCTCTAACTGCCCATTGCAGCAAGAATATCCCACGAACCAGGCTGCTCCAACCCCCTTTCATTCTTCCTATTCCCTGTAGCCCAAACCCCATTCCTCCATCAACCTCCAGTCCTCCCAGCCCAACCACCCATCCCCTATCCCCCCACCCACATCCCTCCAGCCCAACTGCCCCCACCCCTTCATCCAAGCCCCCAGCCCAACCTCCCCATTGACCCCCCTCATCCCTCCAGCCCAACCCTCCACCAACCTCCCAGCATCACACCCCCATCCCTGCAGCCCAACAACCCCCCACACCCACCACCCCTCTAGCCCTCCACCCCATCCCCCCCGCAGCCCTACACCCCAACCCCTCCAGAGCATTCCCTGTATTCCCACCCTGCTGTATTTTCCTTCGGCCACTCCCAACATGTTCCACCATCGAGCTCAAATCCTTGGAACTACTCCTTCGTTCATCAACACTGTGCCTCCCACCCCTGCCGTGCACAAACACAGTGGGTGGATGCTTTTGCTTTGTGAGAGTAATGAGAGGCAGCAGTCATTTGCGCTGCTCCTGTAGCAGTTAATGGAGTTTAATAGCCTGAACGTGGACCATTTAACAGCTGCAGAGAGCACAAAGCCGCTGATTAAGTGCACAGATTATCTCCTGCAATTACAGGACAGAGGCACTTGTGCATAGTGTGCCTCATTCAGCCTGCAGTCCACTGGGTGAGTAGATACTCGGAGACACAATAGCCTTGTGGGTTGTTGCTTCCCAGTCATCCTCCATCTATGGGAGATGAAGCAGTGAGGTGATACCGGCAGCAGAGTTTAGTCCAAACAATGGTACCACAGGATCCAATCACAATGCCCAGACATCACTGTCCAATGTGGATATACAAAGTCTGGCGGAGATGTTGACAGCGTGAACAGTATCTGAGACTACAGGCTGATAGCAATGCATTGGGGAGATGGGTAGAAAAGTTGCAAATGAATTTTAATCTGGTGATTAAATTCTGCATTTCTGGAGTTGAGTATTAATGAGGCTTGGACGCACACCATAAAGATAAGACCCTCAGATAATGACGGACAGAGGGACCTTGGTGGGCACATCCAAAGATGACTTTTAAAAGGATTTTAGATAGGCATGTGATCATGCAGGGAGTGGAGGGATATGCATCACATGCAGGCAGAAGAGCTGCCTGCTCCCCAGAGGAGCTGCCTGCCTACTCCGATAGGAGTCATGTTCAGCACAGATTGTGGGCTGAAGGGGCTGTTCCCTGTGCCATGTTTTATGGTCTCTGGCTTTCTTTGGTCGGGGTAATGAATGCAAGAGCTGGCAGGTTATGCTCAAGTTTTATAAAACCGTGATCAGACCTCAGCTGGAGTAATGTGAGCAGTTCTGGTCATCACACTACAGGTAGGAAGTGAGAGCACTGGGGTGGGTGCTGAAGGGATTCACCAGGATGTTGTCTGAATGGAGCGGGTCAGTTATGTGGAGGGCCTGTCGGGGCTGGTGCGGAGGAGATTTAGCCATGATTGAGGTATAAATTCATTAATTATAAGGGTGCAGAATTTAGGTATGTTACAAAACGTACCTTTAGCGGCGCTGCAGTTCTGTCACTGGCCGTGTGCGCGACTTTGCCGCCTTTGGGGGGGGGGGGGGGGGGGGGGGGGGGAGTGCGGGGTTAAAATGCGGTTTTCCCCTTGCCATCCGGAGCTTTATTTTCTCGGAGTGCGAGCTAATTCTGGAGATTCGTTCCAACTGCTGGTAAGTTTTTTGTTTTTTTTTTAAATAGCCCGACTATTTCAGCGCTGCAGTAAAATAAAAATTAACTCCAATTGCCGTGAACGCCAAGAACGGGGACGGATTTTACGTAGGGGACGGGTAAGTGAAAGCTGTTTATTTTTACATATAAACCTGTTTTTTTAGATGACCTTAATCAAACTTTAACGTTGCGAAACGGTGATTTATTCCCCATATGAACCGGCAGTATTTTTCCTGCCGATATGGGGTTTAAATTCACCGCAACCGCAACATTCCAATCCATCGCGTTCCAGAAAATCCCACTCACAAGATGATTTAAATGGCCATTAATCCACAGGCATTAAACACTAAATTCCTTCAATTTGGCCTATAAATGAATGACAATTAGATTTCAAAATCATGTTATATTGTGAATTATTGTGTGAATGTTAATTGGACACTTAGGCTTTTAAAAAAAAGTTAATTTTTTCTTAAGAAATGGATAGATGTTTAGATCTAGTAATTGAATTTTGTAATTAGCTACAATTGGGTAACTAACTAATTATATGCTTTAATTTCAGGTCATCCAAGTAAGATTGTTTCATATTTGTTTCAGAATACTTCAAACTATAATAACTGAACATTTATTTCAGTTCTCTTAATTTTTAAGAATGTTATGGGCTTTTGACTGTCCTCGATCACAGCTTTTGTGTTAAGTCAATAGAAAAGCAATAGGAAACAAGTTGTTAATTTCCGAGAATGAAAATGGCCATAACCTTTTTAATACTGAAGATATGAAAGGTAATTAGGTGTCAAATTAAACTTATTTTATGCTTTATCTGATGGGATAAATTGCAGAATTGATTTTTAAAATCTCAAAATTTTGTAACATTCCTACAGAATTAGATCACATCTACATCACATCTCCTCCGCTATTCAATCATGGCAGATCTATCTTTCCCACATACCCATTCTCTGGCCTTCTCCCCATAACACCCTGACAACCCTAAGAATCAAAAATATGTCAATCTCCGCCTTAAAAATATCCATTGACATGGCTACCACAGCCATCTGTGGCAGTGAATTCCTCAGATTCACCACCCTCTGACTAAAGAAATAAAGTATATCAGATTAGAGGGATGTAGACAGGATACACTACGGGAATCTTTTCCCATTGACACAGGTGACTAGAGTAAATAGATTTAGGATTAAGGGTAAAAGAGATTTATAGGGGATCTGAGGGGACGGTTTCTCACCCAAAGTGTGGTGACTGCCAATAATACACTGTTGAACTGAGTGGTGGTAGCAGTGTTTGAGAAGAGTCTGGGCGAGCAGGTAATGGTCCGGTCATTAATGCTCCAGGCCAAGTCCTGGAAAATTGAATCAACGTGGATGGGTGCCCACTGGTGGGTGTGGGCGCAGTGAGATTTGTTTCCCTGCTGTGGGTCTCTGACTCCAGGTGTGAGGATGTACATTCATTGTGAGATATATGGAGACAAAGGGTACAGCCCTCCGAACAAAAGGAAGGCCTCTCATCATTTTATACACTTCTATCTGGTTTCCCCACAGCCTCCGATGCAGGGCAGGTGACGTGTTGTGACAGCAGACTTTAAACGTTACCTTGGAGATACAGCGTGGAAACGGGCCCATGGGCACCAACCAGCGAACGCCCTGCACACTAGCACTGTTCGACACACTAGGGACAATTTACACTCTACAGACCTCAATTACCTACAAACCTGCACGTGTTTGGTGTGGGAGGAAACCAGAGCACCCGGAGAATGGGCAAGGGGTCACAAGGAGAACGTACAAATTCTGCACAGACAGTACCAGTATTCATGATCGAACCCGGGTCTCTGGCGCTGTAGGGCAGCAACTCGACCGCTGTTGCCACTGTGCTGCCCCAGTGTGTGGAAGCTGGGGAAGGGTCGCTGCGATCCATCACTCCCTTGTAGCAAATGTGTGCAGCCTCAAGAATCTTAGCTCAGAAACCTTTAACTGGGGGTTGAGGAACTGGAAGGTGAGATTTGGACAATGCATCAGAGAGGGAGGAAGATGACCTTCCTCCATAAGGCAATCACACCGCTCAGATTGGGACATAAATATATGGTTACATGCAAAGGAGATAAACTCAGCCCCTGCCCTTGGTCAACTGATGCAAGGTCCCTATGCTGTGGACTGCAGGATGGACAAGTAGACTGAGCGAGCAGCTTGCTGTGGATGAGTGGAGAGGAATTACTTTACTTTAGAGATACAGCATTGAAAAAGGCTCTTCGACCCACCAAGTCCACACCGACCAGTGATGAAATCATAACACTAGCACTATTCTACACACTAGGGACAATTTACACTTTACAGAAGCCAATTAACCAACAAACCTGTACATCTTTGGAATGTAGGAGGAAACCGGTTACAGGGAGAGCGTACAAACTCCGTACAGACAGCACTCATAGTCAAGGTCAAACCCGGGTCTCAGGCAGTGTAATGCAGCAATTCTACTGCTGCACTAATGAAACCACAGTATGATGTAATGCGAGAGGAAAGTATAGTTCAGGGGATAGATACTGCTCTGTGTACCAGAGGAACCGGGTGCATTGGCTGTTCTAGCATTAAGGATATCTCCTTGGAGCTGTAGAGGAATTTGGAGAGAGAGAGGGAAAAAATATCCAACTGTTGTCCTTGTGGGAAACCAATGACATGGACAGGACAAAGGAGCTCTGTGGAAGAAGTCAGTGCTGCTACAGTGCGCATTACAAAGCAGACCCACAAAGGTAGCAATCACTGCCTATCAACAAAGCCATGTACACACTGGCTTCAGGCCAACACATCAGAGAATTGAATGAGGAGCACAGAGACTGATGTGGGAGAAATGGGCTTCCGTTCACGAGGCAATCAGGCCATCAATGGAGAAAGAGAGAGCGGCTTCACTTCAATAGGGCTGGGACCACTTTGGTGGCAAATCAAATGAATGGGGATCCGGAGAGGGCTTTTACTATGCAGGGGGGGGGGGTGGCGGGGGGTCAGCTGAGGTTTAGAAAGTTTAAGCGAAAGGTCCCAGGGCATTGAAGTACTACAGTGACCAGCGAGGGAGTGGGGGTGGGGGCAAAGCAGACCCCACCGAACGGTCGGAGCAGGGAAAACATACCAGCAAAATTAACCTGACAGATGGGCTGACTGCACCTGGGCTGGGTCTTCGGGACATATGAGAAGTGTCTGCAGGAATAGTGAACGTACCAATTGTGGTTTTCCAAAGTCCTTTAGTATCAAGAAGGCTCTCAGAAATGTGAATAAAACAGCATTCAACAGAGTGGGAATAAGCAATAAAGGATTTGTTACAATTGATAACAATCTACAGACCTGGTTAAACTGGGATTTTACCCATGGAGGTGAATGGAAAGGTAGTCAAGTGGGTAGTGGGAATAAACCGGAGGAGGAGTTTATTTTACGGAAACAAGTGAACAAAAGTGACTCCGTGCATTGCGTTAATGGGAGTAAGTGGGGAGATACTTTGGGGACCTGTGGGAGTGAGGTGTGATTTGATGCACTGTTGCGAGTGAATGAGAGGTGTTATATAAATGCTGGAAACTCTCAGCAGTTCAGGCAGCACCTGTGGAGAGAGAAACAGAGTTGACGTTACAGGTTCAAAATCCTTTGACAGAATGGGAAGGAGTTTGGGTTGCTGGAAGGTGTGGGAGTACAAGGTGAAGTGTGAGGGGTGGGTCACTGGGTCACTGTGAGGGGTGGGTGCACTGAGTAGGGTGGGTGCACTGGGTCAGGGGTGTGAGGGGTGGGTGCACTGGAAAGAGTGGGTGTATTGGATAACTGTGTCACTGAGCAGGGTGGGTGCACTGGCTCACTGGGAAAGGTGGGTGCACTGAGGGATGGGTCACTGTGAGGAGGGTGCACCGGGTCACTGGGAGGCATGGGTGCTGGGTCACTGAAGGGTGGGTACACTGGGACAGTAGGAGAAATGATACCACTGGGTTTCTGGGAGGGGTGGGTGCACTGGGTAACTGTGAGGAGTGGAAAATGGGGTACTGGGAGGGGTGGGTTACTGGCTCGCTGGATCACGTGAGGATGGGAGGGCAGGGTCTAGTTATATCCATGCTGACCTCGGCTGCACAAAAGTTGGAACCTGATCATGCTTTTAGTTCACCTGTTCTTCTGCGGGTTGGTGAAATATTTGGTCTTATTTGGCATATCCTGTGGGCGGCCTCTGTGCCAGCTTGCAGCTCTCTGTTAATGCAGCGGTTGCAGTAAGAGGCCGACAAGCACCACTGCAGCTCCCCGTGTCAACGTCCGTGTTGCGATTACTGTCGGAACCGTGGGGAGATTATTCAGCCCACGCTGCACTGACCCACACTCCACCGGCCGGGGCACAAAGCCACAGCCGTCAATTGAGCATGTGGCGGTCCGTGAGTCACAGGAGGATCTCCGGCAGCAGGAACAGGCCAGCTGGTTCTGCCCTCACTGCGGTATTCTCCTGAGGAGGTGAAGCTCGTGATCGATGGTGCCATCAGGAGGGAGTTACTCACCACAGGAGGATCCCCCACCCCACCCCACCTCACTCTAGGGGTTGCAGTCACCCAGTTGTGTCTGAGTTTCTGTAGTGCTGATGTCCACAATATCCCTTCACTCAGGTGTGGCAGTGGGCGAGGCCGTTACTGCCCACACATGCGGCCATGGACAAGGAAGCATTGAGGCCCTGGCAATGCCCAGACATCAAAGCCCATACACGAAATGCCCACACATCAATCCCCACACATCATGGCCCTCACATCAATACCCACACATCAAACACCCACACATCAACACCTCAGCTCATGAGATTGTGGTGGTCAGGAGCTGAGATGAATCAGCTTCCCGATACCAATCTCAGTCCAAGGCGCATTAACGACTTAAATGCCAGCATAGGATGTGTGATTAGTTAGTGTGCAGTTGACACAAAAGTTGGTGGCCAATGTGGACAGTGAGGACGTTAGGCTTAGCCTCAGGAGCACACATTGATCAGTTGGTAAAACGGCAGCAACAATAAGAATTAAATCCTGATGTTGCGAGGTGATGTCAAAGAAGGAGAGAGCATTTTAAGCGACTGGTGTTGCCCGAGGGAGTGTCGATGAAAACAAGGACGTTGCCTTACAAGTCCAAGGCTCCTTGAAGGCGGCAGCAGAGGTAGATGTGCTAACGAAGGTGCTTGGGATACTGGCCTTCCTCGGATGGGCAACAGGATCTAAGACCAGAGAGGTTATGGCCAGTTTATAAATCATTGATTACACCACAGATGGAGCAGTGTGCAGTTCTGCTCACTATAGCAAGGGCATGATGGCACTGGGGAGGGTGCACTGAGATGTTACATGGGGCAGAGCACTTTAATTAGGAGGAGAAACTGGATCGATTGAGTTTATTTTCCTGAGGCATGGGAGCCTGAGAGGGGTGGGGTAGGATGGAACGATGAGGGCCTCAAAGCTATCCTCCTGCACCACCCCCTTGTCTCTGCTTCCCTCAATGTGGAATCAGAAACCACTCCATCTATGCTTTGAGTGAACGCAAAGCCCAATTTGTAGAAGCACTGTCCATCGTGTGAAGGAACAATGGTTCAAGGGTTCAATGGTACTTTACTTGTCACATGTACTGAGGTACAGTGAAATTCATTTTTGGATGCAGTTCAGTAGAAGCATCACTATACATAAGCACTTAGAACCATTCACTCTGAGCTGGGTGACAGAGAGGCACGTCATCAGCAATTCATCGTAATCTTTCTCACTTCATTTGAAGTTCATCGGGTACCTCACGCTATGAGTTGGTGAACATTGGCAATGCAGAAGCTGTGGGGAATGGCGACATTTAACGGCGGTTCCATTCCCTAATCCACGATGGCACCTTACCTATCTCGCAGTTCTCTCCCGCAAAGCCAGCCACGCAGTCGCACGTGTACATGGAGCTATTGGACACGCAGCTTCCCTCGTGGAGACAGGGGTTCATCTGGCAAGGGTCTGGTTCCTCTGAACAGAAGCAAAGCACAGGAAACTAGACAGAGCAAGGTTGCTGGAAGCTTTGGGCTATGGAGAGGCCAGGCTTTGGAGAGGGATCTGTCCAAAGTGCATCCTGCCATTGACCAATATCATGTCCAAATTTAGGGTCTTAGTCTCATACAGCAAAGAAACTGGCCCTTCGGCCCAAATTCCCCACACACTGACCAACAAGCCCCAGATGCACTGGTCTCACCTACCTGCGCTTGACCCATATCCCTCGAAACCTATTCTATCCATGTACATGTTGCTGTCTCCAAATTGTCAGCTGGTGTTTTGGTGTTACACAATCCCGGAGACTGACATGAGCTGGCTAAATGACTGAAAAGCAAGAATTACAAAGCTGTTGGTGAGGGCGAGGAGTGGGACCACTGGATCACTCTTGTCCGGTGCCAGGAGGGACTTGATGGGCTGAAGTCCCTTGTGATTAGTTTAGAGATGCAGAATGGGAACAGGCCCTTTGCCCCACCAAGTTTGCTCTAACCATTGATCACCCATTCATACTAGTTTTATGTTATTCCACTTTCTCATCCATTCCAGGTAAATGTGTTTTTTTCATGAAAATACAATGGTCAGCATGGCCATGGTGGACTGAAGGGCCTGTTTCAATTATGTACAATCCTGTGACCATTTGACACATAATCTGCCCAACTTGTTGAATGGCAGCAGTAATTTAGTTCAGTTTAGAGATACAGCGTGGAAACAGGCCTTCGGCCAACCAGTGATCCCCGCACACTAACACTAGCCTACACATACTATGGACAATTTTACAATTTTACCAAGCCTACAAACCTGTATGTCTTTGGAATGTGGGAGGAAACCGAAGCTCCTGGAGAAAACCCACGCAGATCACAGGGAGAACGTACTAACTTCGTACAGACAGGAGCCGTAGTCAGCATCGGACTTGGGTCTCTGGCAGTGGAAAGCAGCAACTGTACCACTGTGTCGCCCATGTTCAGTATGTTCTGCTCTATGACATGTTTGACTTTGGGGCTTCACACCAATCCCACCTGCATGCTACTTCCTCCGACAACCCTTATTTCAGGAAGGTCTACTTAAGGCTGGGTTTTAAAACTCAGAGATGGAGAGAGGACAGTAAAGGAAATGTCAGAGCAGAAGATGGAGAGGCAGGGTGACTGCAGTGGGAAGGCGGGGGTACAGAGGTAGCACTGACCATGAGTAAATGCATAAACACTCGTAAATGATCACGAACAATGTGGAATGTATGCAGTTCAAACATTAATTAATCCTACTGGAAATGAAGTGATTAAATGTAATGCATTTAGTATTGATTAAAGCATAAGTGAATCAACTGATGATGAAGAAAAATTCTCTGTCGAAGCGATTAACCATATTATTATCAAATTATGACAACTGCAATTAATATCCCGATATTCTGAATACAGTCAAAAGTTAAACAGGGAGACAATGCTGCTTTCACCTCAGTGCTGGTAGCCCACTGATATCTTACACACAATAGAAAAGTTTGCACCTTTTTATTTGAAACATAGAAACATAGAAAATAGATGCAGGAGTAGGCCATTCGGCCCTTCGAGCCTGCACCGCCATTCAATATGATCATGGCTGATCATCCAACTCAGTATCCCATACCTGCCTTCTCTCCATACCCCCGATCCCCTTAGCCACAAGGGCCACATCTAACTCCCTCTTAAATATAGCCAATGAACTGGCCTCAACTACCCTCTGTGGCAGAGAATTCCACAGATTCACCACTCTCTGTGTGAAAAATGTTTTTCTCATCTCGGTCCTAGAAGACTTACCCCTTATCCTTAAACTGTGACCCCTTGTTCTGGACTTCCCCAACATCGGGAACAATCTTCCTGCATCTAGCACTGTCCAACCCCTTAAGAATTTTGAAGTCCTCATCGCTTCACCCCTCCCCCGTCTCACCAATATTTTCCAGTTATACCATCCTCCATGATCCCTACGCTCCTCTAACATCAGTCGCTGATACACTCCGCCAATATGTTTGGTCGCCTGTCCCATGTCTCAGTATCTCGTAAACTCTTTTGCCTCTTCACTTCTCACCGCCATAAAACCTACCTCTGACTGAGCTTTTTCTTAATAAGCCTTTACGAGCATTGGTCTAATACTTTGCTGATCACTGCTGGTGTTGGGTGGACTCATGTTCGAGGTCACAGCCAAGACTGCGTCCATGTTCATATCTCCACGGCACAATGTCACCTTCACCACCCCAGATGGGGATGTTGCTTTTTATGTCTACGGCACCAGTGATTTTGTTACCATTTTACCATTTTCTTACATGCACTTTGGGACGTTTACTTCGCTAAAGGTGCTATGGAGATGCACACTTCCTTTGATGCAGTAATTTGGAGGAAGGTCGGCAATGTTAGTGTTCAGCCAACGTTCAAGACCATTACGATGGGGGAAAGACAACGATTAGTTGAGGTGAGACTGCACCTCGATGGAGATGCCTTTGGCTTGGTGTGGGAATGGCTAATTAGGATGAGGAGCGGAACCAGAGGTACAGGTTCGCCTCTTCACACTTAGTACACTCCAATTTCAACTCCCAAATCAATGAATCCACATACAGGCAGTAAGGAACACCGCCACCTGCAGGTTCCCCTTCAAATAACACACACTCCCAAAATGGAAGTACATCTTCGTTCATTCATTGTCCTCAGGTCCAAATCCTTGAATTCCTCCAGAGCTCCAGTTTATCATCAAAATTTGATTCAGCCCGAGACTCAACAACACAAATCTGCAGAGGTTGGATCAGAAATAAAAGCAAGAGATGGTGGAAGAACCAACAGGTCAGGTAGTGTCTGCACAGAGAAATAGGGGTGATGGTCAGGTCAACAATCTTTCATTACTGTCTAGTCTGATAAAGATTTGTTGACCTGAAACATTAACTCAATTTCCCTCTCACAGTGGCGCAGCGATAGAGTTTCTGCCTTACTGCGCCGGAGACCCTGTTTCAGTCCTGACTAATTGGCTTCAGTAAGCTGTAACATTGTCTATAGTGTAGGATAGTGTTAGTGTATGGGGTGATCGCCGGTCAGCATGGATATGGTGGGCTGAAGGGCCTGTTTCCACACTATATCTCTAAAGTCTAAAGTACAAAGGCCGACCTAAGTTTGCGCCATTTTCCATTTCTCGGCCAGTGGAGCTGGACACATCTGTGAGGACAATGATCCAGCCACACAAACTATTTATGTAGGGAACTCAGTTTAGTTCAGTTCAGAGGTACAGGCCCTCAGTGTCCGCGCCGACCAGTGATCACCCTGTACACTAGCCCCATCTAACACACTAGGAAACATTTGCAATGTATTTTACTGAAGCCAATTAACCTACAAACCTGTACATCTTTGGAATGTGGGAGGAAACCAGAGAACCCTGTGAAATCCCACATGGTCACAGGGAGAACGTACAAACTCTGTATAGACAGCACCTATAGACAGGATCGAACCTGGGTCTCTGGCACTGTAAGGCAGCAGCTCTACTGCTGCGCCACCGTGCCAACCCTAAAAAGCCTTCAGCCACAGACCCTACGGGACTCGGCAGCAAGTTGCTGCTTTTAGTGCAAGGGTTTTATTGTCAGAGGAAAGACTGATAATGGCCCAGACTCTGGTCAAAGTTCTCCTGCCCTTTCATGGCAACTTTCAGATATGCTGGGGAGGCACCTCATCCCAACGAGGTCCAACAGTGGTGCACTGACTAGGGGCTGCAGCATTGGACCCAAGTGTTGGTCACATCTCAGCATGGAACCTGAATCCACAACTATCACTCAAAGACAGGCGGGCACCCTCGGACCTGGTTCACTGCTGCCAGAGGCCAAATACAAGATCGTTCTTGCAACTTCCAATTCTCCACAGCTCAGAACTTCTGCACAGCGGGTCAGGTATCAAAGGGACATGGATATTCCAGAGCCCATTCTTTGTACTCAACTCACAGCTGAACCCTGGCTGAGGAAGGAGAAAAGTGCCTGGGCTGAGTGAGGGAGGCGGTAAATGATGTACTGTGTATGTGCAGTGGACAAGCTGTGCAGTGAGAGGTGACTGAGACCAAAACCAAGAACCCTTCGCGTTCAGCAGGCCAAGTGGAGGGAATGGACAGATAACGTTCTGGGTCGAGCCCGTTCTTCACACCGATGGAAATTATTGTTGGGTTCAACAGAGGCTTGTTGGGATTCTGCAAAAAAACCCGCTCAACAAAACCAGGGACTTGCTCAAACATTATTCTTCATGTATGGGTGGTCCCGGTACTGGCAAGCCCATAGTAAAGCTCATCCCCAATGGGGATGGGGGGGGGAGAGAAAAATCCAGGATTTTCACCCAATGACAAGAACCTAGCCTATGCTGGCTCTTTACTGCCAACAACGTTTGGAAAAGATGTGAAGTGAGGCTTTCGCACTAAGAGATTTGATGTCAGCAGACTGCGAGACAGAGGGTTTATGTATTTAACAAGGTTTGGAAATTAAAGGCAGCCTTGGAGAATAAGACCATAAAATCTTGACATAGGAGCAGAATTAGGCCATTTGGCCCATCGAATCTGCTCCGCGTTCAATCACAGCTGATCTATTTCTCCCGGTCAAGCCCTTTTTCCTGCATTCTCCCCGTAACATTTCATGCCCTCACTAATCAAGAACTTGTCAATCTCCACTCAAAAAAAATCCAATGATTTGGCCTCCACCGCCGTCTGCGACAATGAATCCTATGGATTCACCACCCTCTGGCTAAAGAGATTCCTCTTCATGTTCATTCTAAAGGTACGTCCTTTTATTCTGAGCCTGTGCCCTCTGGATCTGGACCCTCCCATTGCATGAAACCATTTCCACATCCACTATGCCTTTCATTCTCCGAGCAGGTTGTGGCTGGGGCAGTGAGGGTGCATTCACTGTACAGTGTATCAGAAGACAGATGAGGCACCTCTGGTGACCTATTAGCACCCACGGACTTCAATCATAATTTCCCAGGAACTGGAAAGGCAATTACAGCAGGAGGAAAAAAAGATCCTTTTTAAAAAAAAATGTATAAAATGATTTGTTGCCGTTTTGTGAAGAGAACCGTACATTGAAATGATTTATAATTACTGTAGCCTGTGCAGCCATCTCAATCCCAACCATCTGCATTTAATTTTCAAACAATTAGTCACATCTTATTAGTTGGAAATGGATGTGTTACAAAGCCATCTGTTACCCCGGTGACAGGCTGCTCTCCGCTGGCAAGTTAAATGCTCCTCACAACACCTTGAGCCGTTGGCTGCCAGGGTTCTAACACAGGATGTCACTGCCTGCACACTGAGTGTGGCAACGAGGGCTGCTGGGCCCCAGCGACAGCAGAGGCAACCATCGACCAGCCGAAAGAAACCAGACCTACTAGCCAGACGAGCAATGTTGTCTACACTGATCCATCGCTCTCAGCTGTGTGTCTGAAACTCTCGTACATTGTGGAGAGCACATAGATGCGTGACTTGGTTGAATGGAGCTACAGATGGATAGCATCCTATCTAAAAACTAAACTACGAACCCAACTTCTCCCCACTCCATGTGTAGGAAGGAACTGCAGATGCTGGTTTACACCGAAGGTAGACAAAAAGAGGCTGGAGTAACTCAGCAGGTCAGACAGCGTCTCTGGAGAAAAGGAATAGGTGACATTTCGGGTCAAGACCCTCCTTCAGACTGATGAAGGATCTCCACCCGAAAGGTGACCTATTCCTTTTCTCCAGAGATGCTGCCTGACCTGCTGAGTTACTCCAGCTTTTTTGGGTCTATCTTCCCCCCACTCCATCAGTGTCTGTCCGGAGAGTTTCCCACTGTCCCACCCCAGACACAGCAAATAAACAGCCTGAGGCTTCCATCCACAACTGAGGGAGAGTCACACTGGCAGGGTGTTATTGGGCAGTGACACAAACATGGAGTTGAGGCTATATTCACCGCCAATCAACATCATCAAACAGATTTGGCCAATATCACTGCTATAGTGATGGTTGAAAGGGTCAAGAGCTTCAAATTCCTGGGCGTGCACATCTGTGAAGATCTTTCCTGGTCCGAGAACACAGATGCAATTGTTAAGAAAGCTCATCAGCGCCTCTGCTTCCTGAGAAGATTACGGAGAGTCGGTTTGTCAAGGAGGACTCTCTCTAACTTCTACAGGTGCACAGTAGAGAGCTTGCTGACTGGTTGCATCGTGGCTTGGTTCGGCAACTTGAGTGCCCTGGAGAGGAAAAGACTACAAAAAGTAGTAAACACTGCCCAGTCCATCATCGACTCTGACCTTCCTTCCATCGAGGGGATCTACCACAGCCGCTGCCTCAAAAAGGCTGGCAGCATCATCAAGGACCCACACCACCCTGGCCACACACTCACCTCCCTGCTACCTTCGGGTAGAAGGTACAGGAGCCTGAGAACTGCAACGACCCGGTTCAGGAATAGCTACTTCCCCACAGCCATCAGGCTATTAAACCTGGCTCGGACAAAACTCTGAACATTAATACCCCTCCATCTGTTATTTGCACTTTATTAATTTATTAATTAATGTGTGTATTTAAGTATATAACTAGTCAATGCCTACTATGTTCTGTTGTGCTATGCAAAGAAAGAATTTCATTGTCCTGTCAGGGACACATGACAATAAACTCTTTTGACTTTGACATTTGACTATAGAGGTATCCTCCTGTAAGCAACCAACGTGGCTGCATTATTTCCTGTGCCGCAATAATAACTGCACTTCACATCTGGGAGACACTTCACATTTGGGACATTCTGAAGGAACTTGAATGAAAAGTGAATCTTCCTTTCTTCGTCTTAACCTTAAAATTTCTTGAGCCACCACCCATACTATTAACCCGGCAACCCTCCAACCTCCTAACTACCCTGCAATCTCCTACCCCACTCCTGGGGCAAACTAAACCTATCTCTTCAGGCTCATTTCCCAGCACAAGATCCAGTATGGCCCCTCCTCGAGTTGGACTATCCACATCCTCTCAGTCTGAAGAAGGGTCTCGACCCGAAATGTCCCGTATTCCTTTTCTCCAGAGATGCTGCCTGACCCGCCGAGTTACTCCAGCATTTGCGTCTATCCACATGCAGTTTCAGGAATCCCTCCCAAAAGTCAAAGTCAAACAAACTTTATTGTCATTTAGAAATACATTGATATATGCAATTCCAAACGAAATTCCATTGCATTTGGCTCCCTGTGCGACACCATAATCAGAACGATAAAATGGATAAATGGATAAATGGATAAAATGGATAAAATAGACAATGGTGGCAGCCCATTACATGGCATTCAGGAGTCTGATGGCTCGTGGGAAGAAGCCGTTGCAGAACCTTGATGTTCTGCTCATAAGGAGCTACCATATTGTTTGCCCGAGGGCAGCAGAGTGAACAGTCCGTGATGGAGATGTGTGGGGTCCTTTATAATACTGCTGGCCTTAGACACGCAACGTTTGTTCGCAATATCCCCGATTGAGGGGAGAGGAGTCCCGATGATTTTTTCAGCTGTCCTCACCACTCTCTGCACGGACTACCAGTCGGAGGCTTTACAGTCCCCAAACCATACAGAGATACAGCTGGTCAAAATACTCTCTATGGTGCCCCTGTGGAAAGTGGTGAGGACGGGATGGGGGAGGTGAGCTCTTCTCATCCGGTGCAGAAAGTGCAACTGCTGCTGCGCTCTCTTAACTGATGATGAAATGTTATTTGACCAGGTCAGACTGTTCGTGATCTCTTGAATACATCTCACAAATTCTGCCCCCTCTAAGCTTCTTACGCTACGGACGTCCTGGTCAATGTCGGGGAAGTTGGTCGCCCGCTACGACAACGATGTTGCTTTTGCATCTTTTCATTATCTTGCAGTTGGACTGCATTGTCCCAGTGACCTCTTCTGGTTCATTAATTTACCTGAATCATTGCTTAAGGAACTGAGTTGAAAGTTGATATTCACAAGCCCCGCAACTGCAGAATCCAGTCCTAAATATCTCAGCAAGAAACTTCCAGCCAGGTCCAGTGGCCGGGGGAAGGGTTGGGATGGGAGCTATAAGTCCAGTATCTAAGATCATGTGCCAGTCACCGGTTCCTTTCTGGAATTATTTCCACATTGGCCCCCATGTGGTTAGGTGGTTATAAGCAGGAGAAAGCCAGGAGACTTTGTTATAGTCAACTGTAAGCCCTCTAAAGCATCCAACACGCTGAGATCTCCTCAGAACTCCACTTCTCATCTTGTTTCTTCACCCTACTGCTTGTGACTGCACCCATAGTCAGGATCGAACCCGGGTCAATGGTCGACTGTGCCGTCCCTTTTGCTTTAAACAATTCCATGTGATACAGATCCACTGCCAAGGGAATCTAAAGGAGTGTTGCTGAACACTGGGGACAAATATCATCAAGGTCGCTCATGAAAATGTCCAAGGGTTGCAATCCCAAGGCCAATCTCCAGTGACGCAATTCTCCATCTACAAATGGGTTAGAGTTGGCCATTAAATACTCGGGGTCCTTCTGGGATTCTCCGTGATGCCCTCGCTGACGGAGCGCAATTGTGATGTTAATCTAGCGGTAACAGTTTAATTTGGGGTGAGAAGTATACACAATACTGCCATAAGTCTTTACACCAATCTCCACCTGGATATCTACTGAACAATCTAATTCTTCGTATTGACCTCCGGAATGTAATAAATCCACCAGCGACTTGGCACCCACAGAACAGAACAAAAACCAGAACTATCTTATCACTGACACAAGAAAGGGATTTAATTATCAGTGTCTGACACCTTAATCTGCTGATAGGAAATTGATGTCAGAGGGAAACTCACCCCATTGTGAATGTACAGCAAGGCAGGCAGTCTCCCGCTCACTGCAAGTACTAGATACACTTACACGCAGACTTCTAGCATAGAACAGAGCAGAGCAATGCCAGGGAGCAAAGATCAGCCACCCTGTCCCTACTCTCCCCCATGCCCCACAAGGATCCCCATAATCTTTTCTCGCATAATCTATCCTTCTCTCACAAGTTCTCAGGAAGGGTGTGAACCTTGATTTGGAAAGGCAGGGATTAATTGAGAGTTAATCCCATTGAGTTACTCCAGCACTATATGCCTTTTTTTGTTGTAAACCAGCATCTGCGGCTCCTTGGTTCCATGATTAACTGAGGGTAGTCGGCATAGACTGGTCAATTGAGGTCCTGTGTAGGAAGGAACTACAGATGCTGGTTTCGACCCAAAACATCACCTATTCCTTTTGTCCAGCAATGCTTTACGAGGCTGTTGCAAGGACTAGAGGGTCTGAGCTATAGGTAGAGACCGAGTTGGCTGCGACTATTCCCTGGAGCGCTGGAGGATGAGTGGTGATCTTATAGAGGAATGGCAGGAATAGATCAGCTAGATACACAGAGTCTTTTGCCAAGAGTAGGTGAATCAACAACCAGAGGACATAGGTTTAAGGTAAAGGGGAAAAGATTTAGTAGGAATCTGAGGGGTATCTTTTCCACATAAAAGGTGGTGGGTGTATGGAACGAGCGGCCAGAGGAGGTAGTTGAGGCAGGGACTATCCCAACATTGAAGAAATAGTTAGACAGATACATGGATAGGACAGATTTGGAGGGATATGGACCAAATGGGACTAGTATAGCTGGAACATGTTGGCTGGCGTGGGCAAGTTGGGCTGAAGGGCCTGTTTCCTCACTGCATGGCTATATGACTCTATGCTACTGACCAACTGAGTTACTCCAGCACTTTGTGTCTACCTTCAATGGAAGGTCCTGTCTGCCTCACCTGATTGGTCTCAATCTACATAAAACATTATCTGAACTTCCCATATCTCGTTTACGACTGTGAGAACATCAACCATTAACCCTGTTCTATGGCCGTGAAAATTCCACGGATTTGTTTCCTTCCCACCTACTGGTCTTTCCCTGGACTCCCACGCCTGAAAGCGCATCCCTTGTACAGAATCTCCACAGACTTGGGTGGACAAGCCCCCAGACTGGTGTGGAACTGCGCAGGCGTCCAGCTGTGATCTAATGTGGATGTGTAGATCCTAGAATGTGTTCTCTCCATTAGTAACACCTAGCAATAAATTATCTCATGTGAAAACAAGGAACTGCAGATACTCGTTTGTACCAAAGATAGACGCAAACTGCAAAGAGTAATGCCCCTGTCCCACTTAGGATACCCGAACGGAAACCTCTGGAGACTTTGCGCCCCACCCATGGTTTCTGTGCGGTTCCCGTAGGTTTTTGACAATTTCGACAATTTCGACCATCAGGGAGACTGACGAAAACCTCCAGGAACCGCACGGAAACCGTGGGTGGGGCGCAAAGTCTCCAGAGGTTTCCGTCCAGGTTTCCTAAGTGGGACAGGGGTATTAGTGGGCCAGGGGCATTACTCAGCGGGTCTGGTAACATCTCTGGGGAAAAAAGGCACGGGCGACATTTCGGATCTGAGAAGGGTCCCGACCGAAAACGTCACCCATCCCTTTTCTCCAGAGCTGCTGCCTGACCCGCTGAGTTACTCCGGCCCTTTGTGTCTATCAGTAAATGATCTCACTGGATGAAATGGCCTCTCACCTGCTGCAACAAAGACGGAATCCTCTTCGGAGTCGTTGAAGCTGAGCGCGCCCGGCGTGGCGGCCCATCCGTCTGCGCCTTGCCCCGAGGCAGGGTTGAGGAGGTCCTTGCTTGACTCGTCCAGGAGAGTGGAACCCTCGCCTTCATCGTCAGCTGTCGCCAGCTTGGCTTCGGTGGAGGAGAACAGCGGGGGGCGGCGTGATGCCGCGGACACCGCACTGTCCACGGGTTCAGGGCGAGAGGACCCTGCGTGGTGGGACAAGGTGGGAAGCGGGAGGAACGTGAAGATCTCGGGACCTTCCCTTGATGCCGACCCCTCCTCATCCACGTCCGTCCGCCCCACACTGGGCAACGCGTCCTCCTCTGCTGTGCCCGCCGTCGCTGCTACCGGCGACCAGTCTGTGGTAGCCCTCTTGGCCAAGGTTGGTGCAAATTCAGATTGCGCATTGGTGTTAGCTTCAGTGAATGGCCCAATCGTCCCCTTCCTTTCATTGACAGCGTGTGCGGTCACCGCGGTTGCTGGGATGGCGCCGGAGGTTTCTACAGTGTCCGTGTGTCCCTTCTCTCCCGCACTAGTCACAATTGGCCAAGCCACATTTGAAGCTTGTTGGGTCGGTCCCCGTCCGGCCAATGTGGGTGCGTTTGCAAGCGGTGTCCTGGCCGAAGCCGGGGTGCCCAGCTCCGACTGATGGGTGGGAGTGTCCGGAGCGGTCCCTGGCCCCTCGGTGCGTGGCGACCACGCGGCCCCTGCGCCACCCGTGGATATGTCATCCTCCCAGATGCCAGCGGCCGCTCGGCCCGTCGATCCCACCGCAGCCCCAGCCGCAGGTGTGCTGGTGGGTGGCGGGGAAGGTGCTTCAGTCTCCGTCTCCCCCGTTGGCATGGCGGCTACGGGCAACGCCGGGCTCGGCATTAGTGTGGCCACCGGGGCATCCCTCACGTCCGGCTGGCTGCCGCCCAGTTCCTCCGGGGACCCCGACTCCCTCTCCAACTTCACGAGGCGAAACTCCTGCAGCGTTACCGTCACCAGCTGCGGCCGCTCGGCGCGGAGCGTGCTGCTAACCCCTTCCCCGGCGAGCAGAGGGGGCGAGGTCGCACTTGCAACCCCCTCGAACGCAGGCAGTGTGGGGAGGGGCGGTCGCTGCTCAGAGTCGGTGCGGGCGAACAGGGTCCTAGTGGCGGCGGAGAAAGCGCGGCTGGCTCGCCCCTGCACGCCACGGGATCCGTCCGCACCGCTGGTCCCCGGCTCCGGGGCCCCGGTGGGTGTGCGCGTCTCCTGCCGAGAGCTGAGTGTCCATTGTGCGGGTGGCGGGGTCCAGGAGACGGCGAGGTGGCTCGGGTCCCCGCTGGCATCGTCTCCACCGTCCGGAGCCAGCACCGGGAGGGGCCGAGCGGTCTCCTGCCTCCCATCGCCGACCGTGCTCTGCCTCTCCCCGGGATCCCCACCCTCACTGCTCCCGGGAGGTGTGGGTGTGTGGGTCCGCTCCGTCTCTGCCTCTCCTCCGAGGTCGACCAACCGAGCGCTGTTACCCGTCCCCGTGTTGGGAGAAGCCGACAGGTATTCCGGCTCCTCTTTAGGAGCGGTGTCTCCAGAGGCCTCGATGCCCGCTTCCAGCGGCGATCCGGGCGTGAGGCTGGTGCTCCCCGCTGGCCCGTGGTCCCCGTCCCCGTCCCCGTCCCCTTCCCCGGCCTCGGACTCGGGCAGTAAAGGCTCGCCAGCCCCGCTCCCCGTGCCGGTCTCCGCCGTCGCGTCTGTCCACGCCACACCCCCTCCCGTCCGATTCTTCTCGCCGGCTCTTTTGATCTTGGCGCCGTCCGTTTTCTCCTCGCTGCTCGACCTGTTGGCCTCGGCAACAGCCGGCTCTGCGGTGCCGGACTGTGCCCCACTCCGCTCTGTAGGGGAGAGGCGGACAGCACGTTAGACCCAACACAGGGCCACAGATACATCGGACAGCATCAGCCGCTGGCCTCAGCACCACAACACAGCCTGAAACAAAGCACGGGGGGGTGGGGGGGGGGGGCAGAGGTAAAACCCCCCTCCTCTCCTCCTCTCCTCCTCCCCAGGCCGGAACGCGTCTTCACACTGAAAGTTGATCGTTTTTATTTTTTTGGGGGGTGAGGGGTAGCTGGAGATGAGGAAAGACCAGGACCAAAAAGGGGCGGCTACTAATGCCCTTAGGGAGAACGGTGCCAGTGGTAAACCCATTGTTGGCTAAGGAAGGTATGATCTCAAGTGGGATACAATGTGGCGAACTGTGTAGGATGGAACAGCAGATGCTTGTTTACACTGAAGATCGACGCAACATTCAGGAATTACAGCGGGTCAGGCATCGGGAGTAACTGTTAAACTGGTCAACCGACTAGGTGGAGGAAGGGAGTGTTACTTACAATTAGAGACTTCATCGTTCATACCGCCTGGTTCTGAGCAGCCCAAGCGAAATATGAGGCGCTGGTCCTCCAATCTGGGCGCGGCCTACCTCTGGCAAATAGAGGATGCCTCCTGCCTCTATTATGTGAAGGTCGGTATGGGCTTGGGAGGGAGAATTGGATTTTTTGGCAACCGGGCGTTCTCGTAGGCCTCGGCTGATCGAGCACAAATGTGTTCAGCGAAACGGTCGCCAGGCCGACTTGGTCTCGCCAATGTACAGGAGCCCACATCGGGAACACCGCCTGCACTAGATGATGCCAGGGGAGGTGCATGTGGACCTCTGTCTCACTTGGAAGAACTGCTGGGGTCGTGGATTGGGGGGGGGGGGGGGGGGGGAGTGAGGGAGTGTAGGGACAGGTGTTACATCTGAAAGCCAGAAGAAGGGTCCTGACCCGAAACGTCGCTCAGTCTATTTACTCCATATCTCAGTCCAGCCACTCCAGTTGTGTCTATATTTGGTATAAACCAGCTACACACCATCCTAACTTGAAAATGATGAATAAATCCCGGAACTCCCTCCACTTCCCCTGGGCCGCAGCGGGTCACACCGCTGAGATTACCAAAGCCCAATTGTTTCAATGTCTCTGGGATATCCTTGTCCCTTTGATGCAGTGCTGGGGAAACTGTGGGAGGGGGTTACTGAGAGAGCGCCTCACCGTGGGATGGCGGGACTGAGGGAGCGCCGCACTGTGGGAGTGGCTGTGCCGAGGGAAGTTGCATCGCTGGGGGGCATGTCTTCGCGGAAACCTGAACACCCGGAGGAAACCCACGTGGTTACAGGGAGCTCCACACAGGATCGAACCTGGGTCACTGGCGCCTGGAGACAACGGCTGTACCAGCTGCGCCATTGAGCCGCCCATAGATTCACGCATCTCTATGTGCCTGATGGATCCTTTTAATCTTCATCTTTACAAAGCCCAACGGACAATTCATTATTCAATACAATAGTTTCATTTTCCTAATTGAAGATTAGGCAGTTACTCTTTCAACGGTAATGTCTTAATTTGTTAAATACAAGGTCTTAAAAGTGTTTGACAACGGAGTCGTCTGCTCGGAATATAGGTTACACAAAGGACAGAGGGAAATTATTAATGTGGCATCCCGCTCCCTCTGTGTATTCCCGATTACTCGGAGGTTATTCATCACACGCTTCTCTCAGCCGGCGTTTAACTCCATGGGCGGGCTCGAAGCCGGATCCCTCTCCACCTGAATTACTGGAACCACCGTCGGCTCGTCCAGTCCGGAGATGACGGTCAGCCTTTGGTGCATTAACAAGAGCAATGGGAGCACAACATGCCCGACTGCCAGCGGGGAGAGGAGGCGGCGATGGGAATGGGGGGAAGGGGGTAGGAGGGGAAGGAGGAGGGGGGACAGGAGGGGAGGGGCAGGAGGGGAAGGGGAGGGGGCAGGAGGGGAAGGGGAGGGGGCAGGAGGGGAAGGGGAGGGGAACAGGAGGGGAGGGGCAGGAGGGGAAGGGGGAACAGGAGGGGAAGGGGAGGGGAACAGGAGGGGAGGGGCAGGAGGGGAAGGGGAACAGGAGGGGAAGGGGAGGTGGGACAGGAGGGGAGGGGCAGGAGGGGAAGGGGGAGGGGGGGGCAGAAGAACAGGGACATGAGGAGATTTATCGACAGGAGGGAGGGGAGGGGGCGGGGGGGGACCCCTTACCTGTCGCGGTCTCTGGCTCCGTGAAGATAGCCGGCTCCGTGAAGGTAGTTGGTTCGGAGCTCTCTCCCATCCTCCCGACGGTGTGCAGTCGGCCCGAAACCAGGGTCTCCCCCGGTGTTGGGCGGCTGGTGCCCGAACCCAGGGTCTCTCCCGGTGTTGGGCGGCTGGTGCCCGAACCCAGGGTCTCTCCCGGTGTTGGGCGGCTGGTGCCCGTGGGGGCTGCAGGTGGGAGGCCGAGATCTCCACTCTCCGCGCTGGTCAGTGGCGGCCCCTGAATCTGCTCCCATCCCTGGACCAGTCCGTTGCCAGCGGCGGGCGGGCGCTCCGACTGGGGCAGTTCGTTGGTTTCCACCATGCCCGCTGTCTCCGGGGTGTGAAGGCCGGCGGCTGTGGGGTCCGGCGGCCGTGGGCTGGGCACCGGGATGGGACGGTCTCTCTCACCTGGAGCCGGCCTCTCTGTGCCGGCGTGGCCAGGCCTGTGCGGAGCAGGCTGCCCGAGGCCTAGGTGCTGCTGCTGCTGCTGCTGATGCCGAGTGGGGAGCTCCAGGTACAGGGACCAGTCGCTCAGCGGGATCTCCGGAGACGAGGGCTCCCCGCCACTGCCCTCCTCCGCCGCGGCGTCCTGCTCCCGGCTCCCCGCCGCAACGCTACTCGGAACTCCGGCCACACCAGCCGCTGTGGAAGACAAGAACACTTGGATCGAGTAGCTGGAACATAGAACAGTACAGCACAGGAACGGCCCTTCGCCTCACAACGTCCGGGCCGAACATAATACCAAGACCAAGTCTTATGTGCCTGTGCATTATCCATATCCTTCCATTCCCTTCACTTCCATGCGCCTCCAAAGGCTGCTATGTTAAAGGTGGAACCAGATGAGGAGAGGATGATGAGCAGATGGAATAGGTGTACACCAGCACTACCTTACACACCAGGGACAATTTACAATGGACAGAAGCCAATTTACCTACAAACTCCTACCTCGTTTTAGTGTGGGAGGAAACTGGAAACCTCACGCCCTACACCCAGAGAGAACGTACAAAAACACACAGACAACATAACACAGACAGGATCGAATCCAGATCACTGGCGCCCTAAGGCAACTCTACCGCTTCCCAAGGGGTTTCCACGGCCACTTCAATCACTTGCCTGTCCTCATTCCATCAGCAACAATCCAGTACAGCCCACCCACACAAGACACTTTGCTTCATCTCAATAATCTCTTTGATGCATTTGAGGAATTGCTCCCCATCTTAGACCCTTGTACTAAGGCAAACCCAGTCAGTATGAGGATGGTCAGCAGTCCCACTATGAAGAACATAGGATAGTACAGCACAGGAACAGGCCCTTGACAATATCTGTATCAAACATAATGCCAAGCCCAACTCTTATTTATCTGCACATAATCCATATCGTTCCATCCCCTGCATATCCAAAGTCTCTTAAATGCCACTCTTGTATCTGCCTCAACCACCACATCTGGCAGCTCGTTCTAGGCACCCACTACCCTCTGCGTAAAAATCTTGCCCTGTACATCTCCTTTAAACTGTGACCTCCCTCGATGCCACCTAGTCTTTGTTTTTTTTTCTACTCTGGGGGAAAAGGTTTGACTCTCTACTCTGCAATATATGCCTTTCATAATTTTATATACTTATATCTGGTCTCCTACAACTTCCAGCATTCCAAACCAAAAAATCCAAGTCTGTCCAACCTCTCCCTAGCTAATACCCCCTAATCCAAGCATCATTGTGGTAAACGTCCTCTGCTTCCTTTCGAAAGCCTTCACACCCTTCCTGTAATGGAGTGACCAGAACTGTACACAACGCTCCAAATGCAATAGAACCAAAGTCCTATAAAGCTGCAACATGACTTCCTGATTCCTGTACTTCGTGGCCAGACCATGAAAGCAAGCATATCATATGACTTCTTTAACACTCTGTCTACTCGTGCCACCACTTTCAGGTTATGGACTTGTACACCGAGATAATAACCATTTACACCTTTCCAGAATCAAAATGCTGCAAATGCTGGAAAATCTGAAGTAAAACTTGCCACCAGTGGAAATACTCAGCTGTCAGGCAGCTTCTGTGGAGAAGCAGAGTTAAGGTCAGGTCAATAGTCTGTCTGCAAAACCACTCTGGTAACCAGGTTCACAAGAGCCCTTGCTGAACCAGAGCAGAATGGGCAAGGATGGACACATCCTAGATGAACTGATATTCCCTATGGACCTGAGACTGTAATCCCAGGTGTCAATGACATCTCAGCAAAGGACAACAAGTGCCTCACTCATCTGCAATTAAACTAACTCCAGAAATAGTTTTGCAAAGCTTCCTTCGTCTTTAGTTTCACACAAATGTAATTCTCGAGATGAGGTTAGTGCGAACCAAAAATAACCCAAACCAAACAGCAACTCAAGAGTCAGGGAAATCTCAGGGAACCGCTCCTGGCAGAAGATCAGGTGATGCTCCTAGAACATTGGTCCAGGACAGGCCAGTCAGGCCCTGAGCCGGTCGCATTGTTGGTGTCAACACGGTCCCTCCATATCTTGACTCTACCCCATGCACTAGGGTTAACCTCACACCTATTCCTCCCATCTCCCTGCCCTTCCACCAACTTTCCTATCTTTAGCCTCACAGTTTGCAACTCTGCAATTCCTTTGTCTCACACCTTCTGCTGTATCATCTCCAGCTTTTGTCCAACATCTGCCCATCAAAATCCTCCTTACCTGTTTCTACCTATTGCTTGCCAGGCTTTGTTTTGCCCCTCCTCTCTTCCAGCTTTCTTCCCACCACCCACCACAGCAATCAGTCTGAAGAAAGGTCCCAAACCGAAACACCACTTGTCCATGTTCTCCAGAGATTTTTAGTTTAGTTTTAGTCTTCAGATACAGCACGGAAAAAGGTCCTTCAGCCCACCGAGTCCACACCAACCAGTGATCCCCACACACGGGCACTAGCCTACACACACTGGGGACAATGTACGATTATAAAATGATACCAAGCCAATTAACCTACAAACTTGTACATCTTTGGAGCCTGTGAGGAAACCGGAGATCCCAGAGAAAACCCACGCAGGTCATGGGGGGAATGTACAAACTCTGGATAGACAGCACATGTAGTCAGGATCAAACCCAGGTCGCTGGCACTGTAAGGCAACCAATCTACTGATGTTGCCTAACTCGCTGAGTAACTCCAGCACTTTGTATTGTATTTTTTAAACCAGCATCTGCAGTTCCTTGTTTCAATATCCTAGTGCATCTCTACCTTCACTCCAGTGCAACCACAATGTGCCTATTATGTGGCGTCCAGAACTGTGCACTACATTCGAAGTGCGGTGTAACAAGTGTTTTAAGAAATTGCAAAATGAGGTTCCAACCCTTACATTCTGAGCCCTGAGCTGTGAAAGCAAGCGTGCCAGACGCCTTCTTCACCATCCTATCTACTGTGTTGTCACTTTCAGGGCACCATAGACTTGAACACCAAAGTCTCTCTGATCATCAGCATTCCACTCTAGTATTTACTACCCTGATATGACTTCCTAAAATGCACCATAGCACACTTTTCAAATTTAAATTACATCTGCCAATGCTCAGCCTAATTTTCCATCTGATCTATCACTTGCCTTAGACAATCTTCCTCCACCATCCATCAATTTTTATGCCGTCAAACTTACAAATCAATCCTCCTCCATTCCTATCCAAGTGGTTAATATACCAACAACAGTATCCCAGCACTGATCCTTATGGTACACCATTAGTCCTGAGCTTCCAATTAGATAAACATCCTTCAACCACTATGTAGAAGAAGGGTTTCAACCAGAAACGTTACCTATCCGTGTTCTCTAGAAATGCTGCCTGACCTGCTGTGTTACTCCAGCACGTTGTTTCCTTCCACCACTGAACTCTACCTCCTATCACCAATCCAATTTGCATGCTTACCTTGGATGCCATGTACTTTAACCCTCTAGAAACATTCCCCAAGTGAGACCATCTTCCAAGTCTTGCTAAAGTCCATATCAGCAAAGTCAACCACTCTATCTTCACCAATCCTCTTGGTTATCTCCTTAAAAACTCAATCAAATCAGACCTTGGACTCAACCCAACATTTCTAGGTAAACCCCTTGGATGCCCACTACCCCTCAGATGTCCTCTACACTGGGCCAGGGAGATGGGGCAGAGGAACTGCATGTCCCGAGTCGGTTCATCAGGAAACGTTCAGGAGCATCCCTTGCACCTTTCCCACCCTCCTGATGGATCAGTGCACAGAGATCACAGTTTTGCTACATATTAAACACTCTTGTCTCTTTCCTCCTTTCGTTTCACCAAGTTGACACAATGCTTTCTGTATTTTCATGGGAACTCCAGCATGTCGAAGGCCAACTTCTCAGGAGAAGCAAGAGGATTGGGCAGGGTGGGGGTGGAGTGGGAATGAAGAATGGAGTGGGGGTACAGTTTGCTTTTCTGGGTCATCGTGCAGCTTCTGGCAAGCTTTAGTCCATGTGTTTATGAGTAAGTCAACACCAGCAATAGAACAAAGGCATTGTCAATTAAAATAGCTAATCTTTCTGGCAGTGTGCTGTCTAATCAAAGCAGGTTTCCCTTAACCCAGAGGCAAGTGGGTTTACAAGTGACAGAAGTTTTCTTTCAACTGGTCTCTGAAGTGATTTAATGCATTTTATTCTCTGTTCTGTAACATCTTTACCACGTAATATCCACTGGTCTTGACTTTGGATTGTTTTAAACTGAAACATACAGCATAGAAGCGAGCCTTTTGTCCCACAGAGTCCGCGCAGATCATCAATCACCCATTCACACTAGTTCTATGTTAGCCCACATTCTCATCCACAGCCAGAAGCTGCACGATAGCCCAGTAAAGGAAGCCATACACTACAGAGTTTAATGTTTAAAAAATGTTTGGACAGGTACATGGATAGGATAGGTTTAGAGGGATTTGGGCCAGGCACAGGCAGGCAGGCTCGGCCTCTGACCAAGCGTCAGTTGTGTCCCTGCCCATCCCCACTGGCAATGTCCAAACTATGTTCTAAGGTACGGCGTGGCAGGTAATTCGCTCTGAGCTAGCCGCAGCTCCCAATGCGTGGGACACTTGGTTCGGGGGGAGGGGGAGAGGCAATGCTCCAGGGATGTGGCTGTGACTCTTTCTCGGCTCCAGGGAATTTGTTTCCATTGCACTTCAGGATGACCCAGCCGATGACATACTCTGTTGAGCAGTCACTTTAGTGAAGTTGGGAAGTTGGCAGCGAAAAAGTTTCACAGCAATCTCCTACACCATATAATGGCCAGATCATCTGGTACTTCCCAACGTTGCTTAGTGACGTAAACGTAGACAGGTTGGTTAGTAAGTTTGCAGATGACACCAAGCTTGCTGGGGTCATGGACAGTACACAGCGGGATATGGATCAGCTACAGAAATGAGTGGAGAAATAAAATATGTATTTAACCGGAGTAAGTGTGAGGTGTTGCGCTCGGATGGTCAAAAGTAAAAGGAAAGTATACTGCTAATGGCATGACCATTCGCATTGATGTACAGAGGGACCTTGGGAACCAAATCCATAGCTCTCTGAAAATGGCAACGCAAGTAGCTAGAGTGGTAAAGAAGGCATATGGTATGTTTGCCTTCATTGGTTGGGGCATTGAATATGACTTAAGAGGTCAAGAGATAAGAATCTGGAGCCAGATACAATAGCGGTATTTAAGCTTTAGGATAGGCACGGATATGCAGGGAATGGAGGGATATGGATCATATGCAGGCAGAGGAGATTAGTTTATCCTGGCATCATGTTCAGCACAGGTATTGTGGGCCGAAGGACAAGTATTATGTTCTGTGTGCTAAGGAATAGATATCAGCTGCAGGATTTGGGAAGGACTTGCAATTACTGCTGGGTGATCTTTACGTTCCAAGTGCACACCTAATTATGGAAATACAGTGTTCTCAATTCCTTTTCCTGGGCTGGCCAGACTAGAGTACATGCATATCTCCAGGAGGAGCCTGACCTCTCATACACTGCTCAGAGGCAAGCAGTCACCCAGAAGCTCGGCTAACGCCAGAACATTATTCAATCCCCTTAGACAAGGTGTTGGTTCAATTGCTCGGACCCCGGCGATGCAGAGCGATTCTAATTAAACGGAATGGAGGGCAGTCATCTGAACAACTTGACTTTCATGCTGTATAACCATAACGGTTCATGTTAATTTTAATATTTGTCAGCAGTTTCAAACAGCAGTATGAAATATTACATTCAGTTTGTTCCGTTTCATCTACACATCCAAATTAAACAGTTTTGAAATATTGTGCAGACGAAACTTAATGGAGTATGAAAGATACTTAATGGAAGCAAAGAAAATCGACTCAAACCAATGAATTGTCATGCTACACAATGCTGGCTGGGTTGGTACACTCTGGAGTTTAAAAGAATGAGAGGGGATCCTATTGAAACATATACGATTGTTAAGGGTTTGGATACGCTAGAGGCAGGAAACATGTTCCCGATATTGCGGGAGTCCAGAACCAGGGGCCACAATTTAAGAATAAGGGGTAAACCATTTAGAACAGAGACGAGGAAACACTTTTTCTCACAGAGAGTTGTGAGTCTGTGGAATTCTCTGCCTCAGAAGGAGGTGGAGGCCGGTTCTCTAGATACTTTCAAGAGAGAGCTAGATAGGGCTCTTAAAGAAAGCGGAGTAAGGGGATATGGGGACAAGGCAGGAACGGGGTACTGATTGGGGATGATCAGCCATGATCACTTTGAATGGCGGTGCTGGCTCGAAGTGTCGGACGGCGTACTTCTGCACCTATTGTCTATTGTCTATTGACTGCACACTGCTTGCTACTTCATGTCTATAAACTCTTAACCAGGAGCCCAGGTGGGGATTTTCTCCAGATACACCCCACAAGACTGCACAGCAATTGGAAGAATGTTTATATGGAATGAGGCAGAGCTGGTGACTTTGCCTCTGCAGTTTTGGGTTTAAAACAACAAAGTATCCCTATCTAAAGAAGCTGAAATAGTGGGAGAACACTTGTTGGTCAAGCAGGTACATCATAGAAGCTTGGTCAACAAAACCCACATGGTCTCATGAACAGAGGGGAGGTGCAGTGATGGGGGGGGGGGGGTGTGAAGATGGAGCAATGGTCAGATGGGGAGGGGAAATGAAAGGAGACGGGGAGGGGAGATGGGGAGAGGTGATGGCGAAGGGGAGATGGGGAATGGGAGAAGGGGAGATGGAGAGGGGGAGGCGGAGAGGGGAGTGGGGAGACAGAGTGGGGAGACGGAGAGAGGGGAGGTGGAGAGGGGGAGATGGAGAGGGTGAGGTGAGAGGGGGAGGGTAGACAGGAAGGGAGTTGTGGAGGGGAGACGGAGAGGGGGAGATAGGGAGGGGAGTTGGGGAGGGGAGACGGAGAGGGGAGCTGGAGCGAGAAGGAGAGGAGATTGGGCTGAGGGAGGTCAGGGCCCTGACTGGAGAAGGTTGGGCTGCTGATGGCAGGTCACAGATCCCAGTGTGGGAAGGGTCCTAGCACTGGACAGGATTGCAGAGACAGGGATGGTGAAAGATTGGAAAACAAGAATTGGAATTTTAAAACTGACGTGTTGCTCAATGAGCCATGAGGACAGGTTAGAGAACAAGGTTTGGGACATGATCCCACTTTGTACACGTGGGCTTTCTCCGGGTTCTCCGGTTTCCACCCATATTCCAAAGACATGCAGGTTAGGTAATTGTCCCTAGTATGTAGGACATGGAACGTTCATGTGATGGGTGATCAGTGTGGACTCAGTGGGCCGAAGGTCCTGTTTCCACGCTGTATCAATAGACAATAGACAATAGGTGCAGGAGTAGGCCATTTGGCCCTTCGAGCCAGCACCGCCATTCAATGTGATCATGGCAGATCATCCCAATCAGTACCCCGTTCCTGCCTTTTCCCCATATCCCCGGACTCCGCTATTTTTAAGAGCCCTATCTAGCTCCCTCTTGAAAGCATCCAGAGAACCTGCCTCCACCGCCCTCTGAGGCAGAGAATTCCACAGACTCACCCCTCTCTGTGAGAAAAAGTGTTTCCTCGTCTCCGTTCTAAATGGCTTACTCCTTATTCTTAAACTGTGGCCCCTGGTACTGGACCCCCAACATCGGGAACACGTTTCCTGCCTCTAGTGTCCCTAAAGCTAAAACTAAAAGATGGGGATTTAAATCAATGAGAAAGGAAAAGATAGAGTTTGATGACAGAGGATGTATATTTGAAGGAGTTAGGCCAAAGGCTTTTGTCGCCGACATGAAGATCAGACTCTACCTCCTGGTGTGAGCATGAAGGAGACAATTCCTCGTGGAGTGCTGAGGAAGGACGTCATGGTGAGTACTGAGACTCTACAGAGTGGCATCTGGAAGCAGGCTACAGAGAAAGCACAAAGGCCTGGGCTAAACGGTCTGTTTCCATGCTGGACGATCAGATGCCAGTGGAGTAGGTTGTCCCCACCAGGACCCTTAGGCAAGGCAGCGACATGGTGATCATTGACCTCACTCGCAGTGATGTCTGAAAAGGGTCCTGACCGGAAACGTCACCTATCCATTTTCTCCTGATACTCTGCCCAACCTACTGAGCTACATCAGCACTTTGTGTCTTCTGCAGTCTAGGGATAGTGGTTATGTCTGGAGATACATCATCCTTAGCACCCTGCAGATCAGTCTCTCCCACCTTCGAATACCCCACCTTTACACTGCACAGCTTTCACACAGCTGATTAGAACAGATACGCTCTTAATTATCAAAACAGACGTTATCCTTGTAAAGCCTCCAATATTTTGATAACTAATACATGTTCAATTACAATGGAAGGAATCAGCTGCCCCATGCCCCCTTTAATTTTCTCCCTGAGTCACTCACAGCTGCTCTCAGAGTGATATTCAATCCCCGAGCACCCTGGGGCGATCAGCAGGCTGGCTACCTCTCTCCGTCTGAAATACATCAAGCTCCAGGCTTTTGTTTGGTGCCACTGCGGTTTTATATCATAGGCTGAAAGCATTTCTTTCAGCAAATGACATTCACTCATTGAGGTTCCAGCTTGATCTACCACTGTACACAAAGCACAGCTGGATTAAAAGCCCAAATTGCCCTGAGTTTGAGTTTGTGTTTAGTTTATTGTCATATGTACTGAGGTACAGTGATAGGCTTTTGTTGCGTGCTAACCAGTCAGCGGAAAGCCAGCCATCTGTGGTGTACAAATACATGGTAAAGGGAATAAAGTGAATAGAAACATAGAAACATAGAAACGTAGAAAATAGGTGCAGGAGTAGGCCAGAGGGATGTAAAATGAGGGTAGAAGCGATAGGAAGCAAGGTGAAAAGTAAAAGTGGCAGGCAGAAAAATCCAGGGCAAAAATCAAAAAGGGCCACTTTTCAACATAATTGTCTAAGGGGTAAAAGTGTTGTAAAAACAAGCCTGAAGGCTTTTTGTCGCAATGCAAGGAGCATTCGTAATAAGGTGGATGAGTTGAATGTGCAGATAGTTATTAATGAATATGATATAGTTGGGATCACGGAGACATGGCTCCAGGGTGACCAAGGCTGGGAGCTGAACATCCAGGGATATTCAATATTCAGGAGGGATACACAGAAAGGAAAAGGAGGTGGAGTAGCGTTGCTGGTTAGAGAGGAGATTAACGCAATAGAAAGGAAGGACATTAGCGTGGAGAATGTGGAATCGATATGGGTAGAGCTGCGAAACACTAAGGGGCAGAAAACGCTAGTGGGAGTTGTGTACAGGCCACCTAACAGTAGTAGTGGAGTTGGGGATGGCATCAAACATGAAAATAGATATGCGTGCAACAAGGGTAAAACAGTTATAATGGGTGACTTCAATCTACATATAGATTGGGTGAATCAAATGGGTAGGGGTGCTGAGGAAGATGATTTCCTGGAATGTATGCGGTATAGTTTTCTAAACCAACATGTAGAGGAACCAATGAGAGAGCAGGCTATTCTAGACTGGGTACTGAGTAATGAGGAAGGGTTAGTTAGCTGTCTTATTGTGCGTGGCCCCTTGGGCAAGAGTGACCATAATATGGTTGAGTTCTTCATTAGGATGGAGAGTGACATTGTTAATTCAGAAACACGGGTTCTGATCTTAAAGAAAGGTAACTTTGAGGGTATGAGACGTGAATTGGCCAAGATAGCCTGGCAAGTGATTCTTAAAGGGTTGACGGTGGATATGCAATGGAAGGCATTTAAAGACTGCATGGATGAACTACAACAATTGTTCATCCCAGTTTGGCAAAAGAATAAATCAGGGAAGGTAGTGCATCCGTGGATAACAAGGGAAATCAGGGATAGTATCAAAACTAAAGATGAAGCATACAAATTAGCCAGAAAAAAACAGCCTACCAGAAGACTGGGAGAAATTCAGAGTCCAGCAGTGGAGGACAAAGTGCTTAATTAGGAGGGAAAATAGATTATGAAAGAAAACTGGCAGGGAACATAAAAACGGACTGCAAAAGTTTTTATAGATAAGTGAAGAGAAAAAGGTTAGTTAAAACAAATGTAGGTCTCTTGCAGTCAGAAACTGGTGAATTGATCATGGGGAACAAGGACATGGCAGACCAATTGAATAACCACTTTGGTTCTGTCTTCACTAAGGAAGACATAAATAATCTGCCGGAAACAGCAGGGGACCGGGGGTCAAATGAGATGGAGGAACTGAGTGAAATCCAGGTTAGCCGGGAAGTGGTGTTAGGTAAATTGAATGGATTAAAGGCCGATAAATCCCCAGGGCCAGATAGGCTGCATCCCAGAGTACTTAAGGAAGTAGCCCCAAAAATAGTGGATGCATTAGTGATAATTTTTCAAAACTCTTTAGATTCTGGAGTGGTTCCTGAAGATTGGAAGGTATCTAATGTAACCCCACTTTTTAAAAAAGGAGCGAGAGAGAAAACAGGGAATTACAGACCAACATGGGGAAAATGCTAGAGTCAGTTATTAAAGATGGGATAGCAGCTCATTTGGAAAGTGGTGAAACCATTGGACAAAGTCAGCATGGATTTATGAAAGGTAAATCATGTCTGACAAAACTTATAGAATTTTTCGAGGATGTAACTAGTAGAGTGGATAAGGGAGAACCAGTGGATGTGTTATATCTGGACTTTCAGAACGCTTTCGACAAGGTCCCACATAAGAGATTAGTATCAAACTTAAAGCACATGGTATTGGGGGTTCAGTGTTGATGTGGGTAGAGAACTGGCTGGCAGACAGGAGGCAAAGAGTCGGAGTAAACGGGTCATTTTCAGAATTGCAGGCAGTGACTAGTGGGGTACCGCAAGGCTCAGTGCTGGGACCCCAGCTATTTACAATATATATTAATGATCTGGATGAGGGAATTGAATGCAACATCTCGAAGTTTGCGGATGACACAAAGCTGGGGGGCAGTGTTAGCTGTGAGGAAGATGCTAGGAGGCTGCAAGGTGACTTGTATAGGTTGGGTGAGTGGGCAAATGCATGGCAGATGTAGTATAATGTGGATAAATGTGAGGTTATCCACTTTGGCGGCAAAATCAGGAGGGTAGACTATTATCTGAACGGTGGCAGATTAGGAAAGGGGGAGATGCAACGAGACCTGGGTGTCATGGTACACCAGTCATTGAAAGTAGGCATGCAGGTGCAAGCAGGCTGTGAAGAAAGCGAATGGTTATGTTGCATTCATAGCAAAAGGATTTGTGTACAAGAGCAAGGAGGTTCTACTACAGTTGTACAGGGTCTTGGTGAGGCCACACCTGGAGTATTGCGTACAGTTTTGGTCTCCTAATCTGAGGAAAGACATTCTTGCCATAGAGGGAGTACAGAGAAGGTTCACCAGACTGATTCCTGGGATGGCAGGACTTCCATATGAAGGAAGACTGGATAGACTCGGCTTGTACTCGCTGGAATTTAGGAGATTGAGGGGGGATCTTATAGAGACGTACAAAATTCTTAAGGGGTTGGGCAGGCTAGATGCAGGAAGATTGTTCTCGATGTTGGGGAACTCCAGAACAAGGGGTCACAGTTTAAGGATAAAGGGGAAGTCTTTTATGACCGAGATGAGAAGATAATTTTTCACACAGAGAGTGGTGAGTGTGGAATTCTCTGCCACAGAAGGTAGTTGAGTCGAGTTAATTGGCTATATTTAAGAGGGAGTTAGATGTGGCCCTTGTGACTAAAGGGATCAGGGGGTATGGAGAGAAGGCAGGTACAGGATACTGAGTCAGCCATGATCATATTGAATGGCGGTGCAGGCTCGAAGGGCCGAATGGCCTACTCCTGCACCTATTTTCTATGATTCTATGATCCCCCCTCAATCTTCTAAATTTTAGCGAGTACATGCCAAGTCTATCCAGTCTTTCTTCATATGAAAGTCCTGACATCCCAGGAATCAGTCTGGTGAACCTTCTCTGTACTCCCTCTCTGGCAAGAATGTCTTTCCTCAGATTAGGAGACCAAAATTGTACGAAATACTCGAAGTGTGGTCTCATCATGACCCTGTACAACTGCAGTAGAACCTCCCTGCTCCTATACTCAAATCCTTTTGCTGTGAATGCTAACATACCATTCTCTTTCTTCACTGCCTGCTGCAGCTGCATGCCTGCTTTCAATGACTGGTTTACCATGACACCCAGGTCTCGTTGCATCTCCCCTTTTCCTAATCGGCCATTCAAATAATAGTCGACTTTCCTGTTTTTGCCACCAAAGTGGATAACCTCACATTTATCCACATTATATACTACATCTGCCATGCATTTGACCACTCAACCAACCTATCCAAGTCACCTTGCAGCCTCCTAGCATCCTCCTCATCTCTAACACTGCCCCCCAGCTTCGTGTCATCCCCAAACTTGGAGATGTTGCATTCAATTCCCTCGTCCAAATCATTAATATATATTGTAAATAGCTGGGGTCCCAGCACCGAGCCTTGTGGTACCCCACTAGTCACTGCCTGCCATTCTGAAAAGGACCCGTTTACTCCTACTCTTTGCTTCCTGTCTGCCAGCCAGTTCTCTATCCACATCAATACTGAACCCCCAATACCGTGTGCTTTAAGTTTGCATACTAATCTCTTATGTGGGACCTTGTCGAAAGCCTTCTGAAAGTCCAGATATAACACATCCACTGGTTCTCCCTTATCCACTCTACTAGTTACATCCTCGAAAAAGTCTATAAGATTCGTCAGACATGATTTACTTTTCATAAATCCATGCTGACTTTGCCCAATGATTTCACCGCTTTCCAAATGTGCTGCTATTCCATCTTTAATAACTGACTCCAGCAGTTTCCCCACTACCGATGTTAGACTAACTGGTCCGTAACGTTTAGTGCAAGATAAAGTCCAGTAAAGTCCAATCAAAGATAGTCCAAGGATCTCCAATTATGTAAATAGTAGCTCAGGACCCAAAGTAGTAGGGGGATTAGCACTCCCCAACTTTATGTATTACTACTGGTCTGTAAATATTAGAAACATGATCCAATTGCTGGATAACTCTCCCCAGCAACCGGATTGGACTATTATGGAGAAAGAGGACTGCTCTCCTTACAATATTGGAGCAATCCCTCTTTCACCAATGACGATGAATAATACAAATTACAACAAAAATCCAATTATAACAAAAGTGCAATTAGAATTTGGAAACAAATAAAACACAATTTAAAATTAAGAAATTTATCTCTCTTATCTCCTATCGGTAAAAACCCTTCGTTTAAACCTTCAACTATAGACAAAGCATTTATACAGTGGGAAAGAGCCGGAATTAAAATCTTCGGAGATTTGTATGAAATGGGAAAACTATTATCATTTAAACAATTACAACTAAAATACAATTTAGGAAACAATCAGAATTTTAAATATTTCCAAATCTGTGACTATCTGAAAAAATACGCACAAGACTATCACAATATGCCTCCAGACTTACTGGAAGAAGCAATGAATACAAAGGCAGAATCAGCAAACCTAATATCTTATATATATATATAATATTATTCTAAACGCAGAAATACCAACAACAGAAGGTATCAGGAGAGACTGGGAAAAACAATTAAGTATAAAAATTCCCAAAGAAAGGTGGGAAGAATATTTATTAAATGTGAAAAAATGTTCAATTAATGTAAGACACACCTTAATACAATTAAAAATCTTACACAGATTATACTACTCAAAAACTAAAATAAGTAAACTTTTTCCCAATGTCTCACCTCTATGTGATAAATGTCAATGTCAAGAAGCTAATATAGGGCACTCATTTGTCTTTTGTATAAAAATTCAAATATTTCAGTCCATAATTTTCACAAAAGTATTTAAAATAAAACTGACTCCAAAAGCAGATTGGATTATCTTTGGAACATCGGAAGATAGCCCTGAATTAAATGTGTTTCAAAAGACTCTATTTGAATACGGCTTAATAACTGGAAAAAAGCTCATCTTAAAATTCTCGAAAAATATTCCTATACCAACAGTTAATATGTGGATTTCAGCTATGTTCGAAACACTACATTTGGAAGATATGAGACTCCGACTGGCATGAAAATCAGACTGTTTCTATAAGATGTGGTCTGCATTTATAAATCTACTACAAGGATAAGGTGCAAGAATACCTCAAAAAAGTACCGGTGTCGGGTCTTGGTAAAGGGGGAAGAAAAACTGCCGAGTTGGTAGACTCCTTTTGCGAGATGTTTATAATAAAGTAACTGTCTTTTCTTTTTCCTTCTCTTTCTTTCTCTATTTTTCTCCTCTTCAGGGTCTATCTCTTAATCTCCTTTCTCTAACTCTTCGCCCAAAGGTTCCCTTTCCCTCTGCCACGCTTTTTCACTTTCACAACTCTTTTTCACTTCCACTTTCTCTATTGATATTTCTTTCTCTTTTCTTTCTTTTCTAAAGCCTTAAAAAATTAAGGGGTACAATGATTGTAATACTATACATGGGATGTACACTGATGTAACTTATGCTATTTCTAATAAATAAAGATTTTTTTTTTTTTAATAGTAGCTCAGGTCTGCTTTCTAGTTGTTGGTAGGATGGTTCAGTTGCCTTGTAATAGCTGGGAAGAAACTGTCCATGCTTCTGGAGGTATGCATTTTCATACTTCTATACCTTGAACCCGATGGGAGAGGGGAGAAGAGGGAGTGGTCAGGGTGTGACTTGTCCTTGATTATGCTGGTGGTCTTGCCAAGGCAGCGTGAGATGTAAATAGAGTTAATGGAAGGGAGTTTGGTTTGTGTAATGGCCTGGGCTGCGTCCACAATTCTCTGCAATTTCTTGCCATTCTTGGATGGAGCTGTTCCTAAACCATGCTGTGATACATCTCGATAAACTGCTTTCTAAAATGCGCTAAAATGCTTTCTGGCCGCACTGGTGTAGATCACCCCCCGTGCCCTGGACCCGGCTAACGGGCGGATACAGACTTTCAGCGATAGTCGTTCAGTGCAAACCACCGATGTCTCTGAGGAGAGAATACTCACTCGATATAAAGGACTCGGTAATGGAACAGCCCTTCACTTCTGAAGCTGGATCAGACAGAAATCCTATATGTTGCAAGTCCTGACCACACTCAGAATTAGCCACACGACCACAGGCAAAAGAGATTTACACCTAGAGAACCGCCTCTGGCAGCTCGTTCTATATCCTCACCACCCTTTGTATTAAAAGGTTGCCCCTCAGGTACTTATTAATTATTTCCTCCATCACCATAAACCTATCTTCGCTGGTTCTTGAATCACCAACTCTGGGTAAAAGACTGTGTGTTTCTACCCGATCTAAGTCCTTTTGATCTTATGCACCTCTCTCCCCTCATCCTCCTACGTTCCAACGAATAAAGTCCTAGCCTGCTCAACCTCTCCCTGTAGCACAGGCTCAAAAGTCCTGGCAACATCCCCGTAGGTCTTCTCTGCACCCTTTCCAGCTTAACAACATCTGGGTCTGAATTAGGGTCTCAACCTGAAACGTCACCCATTCCTTTTCTCCAAAGATGCTGCCTGACCTGCTGAGTTACTCCAGCAATTTGTGTTTCTCTTTGGTGTAAAGCAATATCTGCAGTCCCTTCCTAATCATCTTTCCTATCACCAGGTGACCAAACGTGAACACAATGCTCCAAATGTGGCCCCTCTGATGTTTTATACAACTGCATCATAACCTCCCAACTTTTTCACTCACTCTGAAGGCCGACTGATGAAGGCCAACATATCAAGTGCCTTCTTGAGCACCCTATCTACCTGTGATGCTACTTTCAAGGAACTATGTACCTGCACTACTAGATCCCTCCACTGTGCACCACTAGAGACACTACAACACCACCTCGCCAGGGCCCTACCATTCACTGCCAATGTATATTCTGGACCACAACACACAGGCAAATAAACCTTGAGATGAGAATGGCAATGTTCTGGTTAAATTAGTCCCATTCCCACTCTCTCCACATTTACACAATAACACAATAACAGTGATCAGTGAACGCTGAGAGCTCACCTCTGAAACAGTAGGCATCATACTTTGAACCAGGGTCAGGAAAGCCCGTCCTGTTTGCGAGCTGGTAGATGGTCCTGACTCCGGGCACATCTCCGCCACAGTTCCTGCGCGGGACATTGATTGGGTAACGCACACTGCCGTCGGCCAGCCAGCCCGCGTCACAGCGGTCCAAGCCCTGGCTCCAGGCCAGGAACAGATGGCCAGCGGTGGCCAGTTCCGCCCCCTGGGTCCGGCAGTGATGCAGAGCCTCGGTCAGGTTCAACTTGTGGGTTGTTGACTGGTGAAACACGGTGCCTGTGAACAAAGAAAGCCAGGCTCTCGGTCAGTGCCAAGGCTGTTGGTGAGCAGGCAGGAGGGCCGAGCTCCCCATCCCACCCAGAGTCACTCAGTGGCCCATCCAGCCTGTCCATGCACAACAGAGGGTTCATGTTGTGCATGGACCCTCTGGGGAACCACAATGTAAGGTTGCTCAGCCAGAGCAAGAGAGGGCTCCCGTTCACTCACTGATCAGAGAGCCTTGTTAACTGCTTACCCCCATTGTCACTCAGTTTTACCCCTTGAGAGAAACCCCCTCCGCCACCTTCCCTGCACCTCATAGAGCCTCCTTTAACACCTTTCCAATTTTGTTGAAGGTTCCTTAAGATGAGGGAGGAAAGATTTAATGGGAACCTGAGGGACAACATTTTTTATGCAAAGGATGGTGGGTATATGGAAAGAGCTGCCGGAGGAGATAGTTGAGGCAGGTACTATCATGTTTAAGAAACATTTAGACAGTCACATGGATAGGAAAGCTTTAGAAGAGGGACATGGGCCAAACGCAGGCAGGCAGGATCAATGTAGGTGGGGCATGTTGGTCGGAGTGGGCAAGTTGGGCTGAAGGACCTGTTTCCAATGCTGGAAACGTCAGTGGGTCAGCCAGCATATGTGGAGAGACAGGCAAGGTTTCGAAGCAATGACTTTTCATCAGATCCTAATCAGCAGGTTTGCTGGGCTGCTATTTCACGTGAAACAGTAAACAATCTGAAGAAGAGTCCCGACCCGAAACATTGCCCAGTCTGAAGAAACGTCACCTATCCATGTCGTCTAGAGATGCTGCCTAAATTACCCCAGCACTTAGAGTCCTTCACATGAAGCCCCAGAGTCAGGTGGTGGTGTCCATGGTGCCTATTGTGTAGGCTCATTGCCCTGCTTCTCTATCTACACCAAGCCAATCCCCACTTGCCTTTCTGCTCCGCGATGTAACAGTAGACGTCATACTGCTCATCAGGATCCCGAACGCCATAGGTTCTGATGCCTGGGTATTCAAACTTATCTCCATAGCAACCAGGTCTCGGTGTTCTGATTGGATACCTGTCAAAAAAAATAACCATTCGGATTTATTTTCACAATTCAGTGGTATATTTATTACTATTTATTTGCAGCTTTTTTCCTCAACAAAATCACAAAAACTCATCAGCTGCTACAAGAAGATCTGACAGAACTTCACAACGACTGAGACTAATCCCGAGAATAATTCAACTGCCCCAGCTTTCTACACACACCCCCCCCCCCCCCCCCCCCCCCCCCCCCATACACTGGTTGAAAGAGTAGAGAGGGTCAAGGATGCTCAGAGAGTTCCCACAGGAAATTCCCACTGTCTTCATCATTTACCTTAGTGAGCAGGGAAGATTGGTCCTGGTCAGGATATAGGGAAGTGAGGATGACAGGGATGTAGCGATGTCGGAATGTAAAGATGTAGGCATGTCGGGATTTAGAGATGTTGGGATGTTGGGATGTAGGAATCGTGTGGTACATGTTGAAGGGAGAGTCAGAGTGGATAAAATGACCGCATCTCTTCACCTCAGTGTGATGTTTTACAGGCTTGGATGTCTGTGACCGGTGGAGTTCCGCAGGGCTCTGTGCTGAGACCCTGCTGTTTGTGATATATATATCATCTGATGAATAAATGGACCTGAATATAAATGTAATTGGGTTGGTGAGTAATATTGCTGACAACACAAAAATTGGTCTAGTTGCAGACAGTGAGGGAGTCTGGTGATGTGCGGGGTAATTTTTTTTTACTCAGAGAGTAATGGGGGCCTGGAATGCATTGCCAAGGGTGGTGGTGGAGGCAGATATAATAGTGACATTTAAGAGGCTTTTAGATAGGCGCATGGAAGTGCAGGGAATAGGGGGATATGGATCATGTTCAGGCACATGGACTTCCTCCGGGTGCTCCAATTTCCTCCCACATCCCAAAGATACGTGTTTGTAGGTTGGAGGTCAATTGGCCTCAGTAAATTGGCCTGGGTGCATGCGTCAGGATTGGAGGAGAAAGTGGTCTAACATGGCATAGCTAGCATGAATGGATGATCGATGGTCGGCATGGACTCAGTGGGCCGAAGGGCCTGTTTCCATGCTGTATTTCTAAACTAAATTAAGATGGTTGGAACAAAGGCCAGAGATTGAAGCGGAAAGCGCGAGAGAGGATTGAAGAGTTGCAAATTGTGAAGCCAGAGGAAGGAATGTGGGAGGTGGGGAGGAGGAAGGAATAGGTATGAGTTCAGGTGGGGTACAGAGGAGGGGGAGGGTGATTTGGGGAAGAGCGGGAGAGGGATTTATTAGAGATTACCTGAATTTGGAAAATTCAATGTTCATACCATTGGGTTGTAAAACTACCCAAGTGGAACATGAGATGCTGTTGCTAGTTTGTGTGTGGCCCCACTCTGGCAATGGAGGACAGAAAGGGCAGTGTGGGAATGGGGGGAGTTAAAATAGTTAGCAACTGGGAGATCCAGTTGGCCTTGGCCGACCAACCGTATGTGTTCAGCGGAACAATCGGCAAGTGTACACTTGGTCTTGCTGATGTACAGGAGCCCACAACAGGAACACCAGATGCAGTAGATGAGGTTCGATGAAGTGAATGTACACCTCTAACTCACTTGGAAGGACCGTTCAGGTCTCTAGATGGAGGTGAGGGAGGAGGTCATCGAGTGACGCAGTGTGGAAACAGGCCCTTCAGTCCAACTTGCCCACACCGTCCAACATGTCCCAGCTACACTAGTCCCACCTGCCTGCATTTGGTCCATATCCATCCAAACCTGTCCTATCCGTGTACCTGTCTAACTGTTTGTTAAATGTTGGGATTGTCCCTGTCTCAACTACCTCCTCTGGACGCTTGTTCCATACACCCACCACCTTTTGTGTGAAAAAGTTACCACTCAGAGTCCTATTAAATCTTTTCCCCTTCACCTTAAAACCTATGTCCTCTGGTCCTCGATTCACCTATTCTGGACAAAAGACTGCATCTACCTGATTTATTCCTCTCATGATTTTATACACCTCTATAAGATCACCCCTCATCCTCCTGCACTCAAGGGAATAGAGACCCAGCCTACTCAACCTCTCCCTATAGCTCACACCCTCTAGTCCTGGCAACATCCTCATAAATCTACTCTATTCCAACTTGACAACTTGACAACATCTTTCCTATAACATGGTGCCTAGCACAGTCTCACCAACATCTTATGCAGCTGTAACATGATCTCCCAGCTTCTATACTCAATTCTCTAACTGCTGAAGGCCAATATTCTGACTGATGAAGGCATAGGGACATGTTACATCTCCTGTGGTTACAGAAGAAAGTACCTGGGAAGGGGGTGGTTTAGGTAGGAAGGGTTTGGGTGAACCACGGAATTACAGAGGGAACGGTCTCTGCAGAAGGCGGAAAGGGGTGGAAATGGGAAGATGTGACTGGTGGTGGGATCATGTTGGAGGTGATGGAACTGTCGGAGGATGATGTGTTGAATGCAGAGATTGGTGGGGTAAAGGTGAGGACCAAGACAAAGCTGGGGGAAACCATGTTTACTAAAGAAAGGGAACATCTCAGAGGTCCTAAAATGGAAAGCCTGGGAGCAGATGTGGTGGAATTGATGGAATTGTATCTTTGCAAGATACTATTTTAGCTTCAAGTAATCCTTGCTTTCCCTCACTTCAAGTAACATTTGCTTTCCCTCACTTTAAGTAACCCTCTCTCTCCTTTCCCATTATTCGACCAGTCATAGTGTCTCCGACTACATTTTATCTCTGTTTGCTTTGTTTTTACCTTCTCCCAACTAACAGTGATCTTATTCTACATTTCCCTTAACCCTCATTCCCTTTGCCCTGTTTTCACACCTTACGCTTCCTTGTCTATATACTTCCTTATCTATGTACTGCCCACTCCCCTGACATCAGTCTGAAGAAGGTCTGTCTCGCCCCAAAACGTCACCCATTCCTTCTCTTCAGAGACGATGCCTGTCCTGCTGAGTTACTCCAGCATTTTATGTCTATCAGAATCTTTGCAAGAGGCAGCATGGGAGGATGTGTAGTCCAGATAAATGTGGGAAAGTGGTAGGATTGTAGTAGACTTCAGTCGATAGACTGCCCCCTGTAATGGAGACAGAAAGATCGAGAAAGGAGAGAGGTTTCGAAGATAGTCCCGGTGAATGTGAGGGCAGGTTTGAATTTAGTGGATAAGTTAATGCAATCAGCGCATTCTGCACAGGTGCAGGAGGCAGCTCAATGCAATCATCGTGGTAGCAGAGAAGGCGTTGGGGGATAGGGCCAGTGTTCGCCTGAAACAAGGGCTGTTCGACACAACCAACATAAAGCCAGGCATAGCTGGGGCCCATGCGAGTGCCCACGGCTACACCTTTAACTTGGAGAAAATGAAAAGAGAATGTGATATGTGAGAGCAGATCTCCAGGGAGCATGTCACCTTTGAAACTTGAGACAGCAGGAGAATTATTAATGTACAAAGGGAAAATGTTTCACAGATAGAATAACTGTGTGTGGGGGGGGAGGGAGTTGTATTCACATGAATAACAAGGTTTTATGATGACATTAAATTATCTGACAATTCAAATCCCAATGCTGCTATTAATTTTATGTAATCACTGCCTTTAGAGCGAGCTATATTTTGAAGTAAATATTGAGATGGGATGACAATTTCGCTTGGGTTAAAAACCTTTTGTTCGAGGAGCTGAGAGAAGCTGAATGCAGGTGAAGTTCTCTCTGAAATGACAGCACCCTGCACTGAAGTTGCAGCACCATTCTCCAGAGCTCGGGCCCCACTGTCTTCACCCTGCAGGCCTCCCCCTGGTCTCCCCCAACCCACCCAGTCCGCTGGCTGGTGAAAGGCAAAGTGGCCACTGAACTGGTCAAACTATTCCCTGCACAAGCCTGGGAGACCTCTGGGTTCATCAGGGCTTTTTCAGATTCTCTAATTCACTGAGACCATGTCTGACCAGGGACCTAACTCCATTGCTCATCTTTTTGATGTCTCAGTCGCTTAGCTTAATAAAAATGTCACCAGGTGTTGGTGATGGTCCAAAGGAGGTTTACAAGAATAATCCCAGGAATGATTGGGTTCACGAGTTATGAGTGTTTGATGCCTCTGGGCCTGCACCCACTGGAGTTTAGACGGATGAGGGGGAAATATTGAACTACTAAATAATGAAAGGCCTGGATAGAGTTGATGTGGAGACGATGTATCCACTGGTGCAAGAGTCTAGGACCAGAGGGCACAGCCTCAGAATAAAAGGACATACCTTTAAAAAGGAGATGAGGAGAAATGTCTTTAGCCAGAGGGTGGTGAATCTGTGGAATTCATTGCCACAGATGGCTATGGAGGCCAAGTCATCAGGTATTTTTAAAGCACATTTTGATATGCTCTTGCTTAGTGTCAAAGGTTACGGGGAGAAGGCAGGATAATGGGGTTGAGAGAGAAAGTAAGATCAGCCATGATTGAATGGTATAGTCTCGATGGGTCGAATGGCCTACTTCTGCACCTATGCCTCATGAACTTATGAGAAGCGTACAGTAGGTAAGGTAAACTGTCAGGACCCTTTTCCCAGCATGGAAATGTCCAACACTAGAGGGCATAGCTATAAGGCGAGAGGGGGAGAGTTTAATGCCACGTTTTTTTACACAGAGAGTAGTGGGGGCCTGGAACGCATTGCCGGGATCGTGGTGGAGGCAGATATGATAGTGGCGTTTAAGAAGCATTTAGATAGGCAGAGAATAGAGGGATATGAATCATGTAGAGGCAGATGAGATCAGTTTTGTGGGCTGAAGACCCCGTTCCTGAGCTATACTGTTCCATGAACCTTCCAACTCCCTCCCAGCCCGACACTGCACAGAGTTCCCTCGCCTCACTCCTGAATCCAAGGCTCTACCCTTCAATTCCAAATACCCCACCTGGTGGAAAACCTTCTCTCCACCAGCCCCCTGGACCCAACCTTGAATGGGGTCGGCTGTGAGGAGAATACAGGGAGGGCTCAGAGGAATAAAGAGGAAAGATGGGGGGTTGCCCAAGAGTGCAGCACTCCCTCAGTATCACAATGCAGGGTTGCGAGATCCCTGCTAGATCCCCACAGTCTCCGCCCAGACTATCCTGATCGGAGAAAGTTAGAGTGTATCTGGGATCTAGCAGGGCAGGTCTCCAACCTCTCAATCAGGCCACATCCGCTGCCTCCACTTCTTCACCTTTACGGTTAACATTTCATTTGTCACAGATTTATTCATGCACACAATCTATTAATATCTCAGTGACATTTGTTGTTCACCAACATTGCTATCAATTCTGCCTCTCTCTGAGTGATGGCAGACGTGGATAAGTGGCTTTCTATCACATCATCAAAGGCATCTGTAAACGCAATGTCAGAGGAGCTGCAGGTGCTGGAATCTTGAGCAAAACACAAAGTGCTGGAGGAACTCAGCGGGTCAGACCGCATCTTTAGACTTTAGATTTTAGGGTTTCGAGGTACAGTGCAGAAACAGGCCCATCAGCCCATCGAGCCTGTGCTGCCGTATCTCTAAAGTCTAAAGATATGTGAAGCATTACACCAGCCAGAGGGACGAGTGTGAACTGCAAGGTCCACGGGCTGCCTCAGGTGGGGCAACATGTCGTGCGCTGTCTGCCCGTGGAGTGACAGCTGAGCAGAGGTCAGTGAGGGAGAACCTTGGCCTCTCATTCTGCAGATCATCCCTCACAACTTCCACCAGCGCCAATGAGATTCACCATCCACGCAGCAACCCTGGCCTCACCCGGCCTCCCATCCCCATCCATCCTGCACCTCAAAGCTCATTCTTTTCTCCCTTTCCCTGTTCTGACAGAGACTCGCAACATGTGTTCTGTTCCTCTCTCCACAGATGCTGCCTGACCTGATGGGTGTTGCCAGCATTTTCAGTTTTTGATATCGAGAGCGGGGGGTGGGTGGAGAGAGTGATGAGGGGAAAGAGAGCACGAGTGACAAAAGGGGGGGGAGAGGGGAAGGGGAGGGGAGAAAAGGGGAGGGAGGGGAGGGACAAAGAAAGGGAGGAAAAACCAAAAGAGGAAGAGGTGTGGAGTGCGGTTTAGAGTGGGGAGCAAGAGAAAGGGAGGGGAAGAAGGGAGAGAGAGGGTGGGGAATAAAGGACAGATAGGGTGGGAGGAAGAGAGAGAGGGTGGGAAGTAAAAGACGGCGATGGGATGGGGTGGAAGAGAGGGGATGGGGAGGAAGAGAAACAGGCTGATAATCAAGGGTACACGAAATGCTGGAGAAACTCAGTGGGTGCAGCAGCATCTATGGAGCGAAGGAGATAGGCAACGTTTCGGGCCGAAACCCATCTTCAGACCTGATATCTGAGGCTGATAATCAAGTCGGCTAAAACACAACTGAACATGAAAAAAAATCAAATAAATTAACTCTCGACCAACTAATTAAAAGGAAATGCAAATAGGTCATGATAGCTACCAGAAACCTACTGACGTAAGGATAGGTGGCTCCTGATTGGTTTTTATTAAAGGGTAAATGACTGTGTTCTGTCAATTAGTTTTGCTAAGTAGGGCGCTGTGTAAAGTTTATATTTTAATTAGAATTCCCGGCTGGCTGTGGATCCCTCTGGATGCTCCTACACTGCCTGAACAGAACCATTTGGAGAAGAAGGAAATAGAGCAGAAGTTGCCATTCAGCCCCTCGATCCTATCCCATCATTGACTGGAAGTATGGCTGGTTCCATGCCTTATCCTTGTTGTACCCAATCCCCATTCCAACATCTGTAATCCGAGACATTGTATCCCTGGTGCAATGGAGACAAAATCCCAAATATTCCCAACACTGAGTGGAGAAATCCCTCCTCATTACGTTCAGACATGACTTCCCCCTGAGCATGAGATTGTGCCCCTGGTTCTAACCTCCAGCCTTTGCGCCCACTCTGCCAATCCACCTCAAACACTGGCATCTCCAACAGATCACCTTTCACTCTTCAGAAGGTCGGTGACAGTGAATCCGCACCGAGAGCACCTTCTGTACCTTCGCATTGTTAATATTTGTACCAAAGGAAGAGAGCAAAACAGTGCGTCTGAGTATGTCTGTGTGACTGTCTGTGCAGTGTGTGTGTGCGTGTTCGTGCATGCGTGTGGGCGTGTGTGTACATGTGTGCGCTCTGTGTGTGTTCTGTCTGTGTATTCTATGTTTGTATTCTGTTTGTTTGTGTGTTTCCTGAGTGTGTGCATTCTGTGTCCACGGTTGTGTGTGTTTTGTGTGTCGTGCACATGTGTGTGTACTTGTGTCTGTGTGCCCTGTGTGCAGCCATGTGTGTACCTATGCCGGTGTGCGGGCGTTATCACATGCCTCACCTGACAGTTTGGTCGGACAGCCAGCCAGCGTCGCAGTGATTGAAGCCATCCTGGAAGGCAGCCAGCAGCTGTTGGGGTGTGGCGATCCTGGCCGAGTTCTGCCCGCAGGCCTGTGTGGCTTCCTCGAATGTGAGCGTGTACCTGCTGTTGCCAGTGCGGTAGTGGAACACAGTCCCTGCAACAGGGCAAGAAGCCAAAGGCACATGTCAGCAAACAAACCCTGACTCCGACTATCCGAGCACCAACTCATCTCACTCTGCACGTTTGTGAGCGTGTGGAATCGGTCTCTGCACTTCAAGGTGGCGGACACCGTATGCAAGGTTTCCTCAGGAATCCTGATACACCCGTCTGCAGTGCTGAACCACACCAAATATTTACAGCCCATCGGACCCCTGCGCTCCACAGAAACCTCTCCATCACTTCTCCTTCCACTCCGCCCTCCTACAGTCACAGAGTCATAGAGTCGTAAAACACGGAAACAGGCCCTTCGGCCTAACTTGCGCATGCCGACCAAGATACAGTAGTCCCACCTGCCTGCATTTGGCCCACATCCCTCCAAAACCATTCCTAACTATGATCCTGTCCAAATGTCTCTTAAATGTTTTTTATAGAACCTGCCTCAACTATCTCCTCTGGCAGCTCGTTCCATATATCCACCACCCTCTCTGTGAAAATGTTGCCCCTCAGGTTCCTATTAAATCTTTTCCCTCTCACCTTAAACCTCTATCCTCTAGTTCTTGATTCCCCTCCTCTGGATCATGGTCTCTCCTTGTGGGGGCAAGCTCCACACATCCCCCTCAGTTTTTGAAGATTCAACGAAATCTAAATCAACTGGCCCACTGGGTCAAGGAATGGCGGACGGAGTCTAATTCAGATAAAATGTGAGGCATTGCAATTTGGTAGAAGAAACATAGGCAAGGCTTACACAGTAAATGGTTGGGCCCTGGGGAGTGTTGTAGAACAGAGAGGTCTAGGACTACAGGTAGCTAGTTCCATGAAAGTGGGAATTGTGTGCACTTCTATAGGGTCTCTTCTCAGCCTCTAACGCCCCAAAGAAAGCATTCAAAGAATGTTCAATTTTCCCTTATAGCTAATACCCTTTAATTCAGGCAACATTCTGGTAAGTCTCTTCTGCACCCTCACCAAAGCCCCTACATCCTTCCTGTGTTGGGACAACTTGGATTTTGCACAATACTCCAAATGCGGCAGAACGAAAGTCCTATAAAGCTGCAACCAATGAAAGCAAGCCTTCTTTACCACTCAATCTACTTCTGCTGCCACTTTCAGGGAGTTAGGCACTTGGACCTCAACATCCCTCAGTACTTCAATGCTCTTAAGGATCTCGCCATTAACTGTTTACTTTCTCTTTACATTCAACCTCCAAAAGTGCAACACCAGACACTTGCTCGGAATAAACTCCACCTGCCCATTTCTGTATCTGGTCTATATCCCATTGTATATTTTGACAGCCTTCTTCACAATCCCTCCTCACTCTATTTCGCTTCTTAAATAAAGGAGCTCTTCATTCCTCCGGGACCTCACCTGTGGCTGTAGAAGATACAATGTTCTTCGTCAAGCCTCCTGCAATCTCTTCTCTTGCCTCTCTCAATAATCTGGGATAAACCCTGTCAGGTCATGGGGATTTATCGAGCTTAATGATCCTCAAGCATCCCAACACCTCCTCCTTTTTGATCTCAAACTCCCCTTGCATATTAGTATTCCACACGTTGATCTCACTGTCCTCCATGTTCTTCTCCATGGTGCAAAGTACTTGTTTAATAATTGCGCACATTCCCCCGACTTCAAGCATAATTCCCTCCTTTATCCTTGAGCAATCCTACTTTCTCCCTGGTTACCCTCTTGTTCTTAATGTATGTATAAAAAGCCTTGGGATTTTCTTTAATTTGACTCACCAAAGCCATTTTGGCCCTTATAATTGCCCACGAGTTCTTTCCTACTTGCTTAATATTCCTCAAATGTCATGTCTGATTTCATCTTTCTAACCTTACATAAGCTTCCTTTTTCTTTTTGATCTCATGTGTGCAGTCCCTTTGGTCATTCAAGGTTCTCTTATTTGCCTTAATTATCCCTCCTCCTCACTGGAACATGCTGAACCTGAATTCTGATCAGCTGACCTTGAAACAGCACTCACATGTCAGATGTGGAGTCCCACAACTACTCCATCTTTGGTGCAAACAAGCATCTGCACTTCCTTCCTACATGTGATCCTAGTTTACATTCCCTTGCTTCTGTCCGAGAATGCTGCAATCTGGTTTACCCCAATTTGACACCTTTCCCTAAGGTTGAACTTATCCTTATTGCTAACTAATGTAAAACTTACTGAGTTGTGATCACTGCTCCCAAAATACTCTTCCACTGAAACATCAGTCACTTGGCCAGGCTCGTTTCCCAATGCAACGTCCAGTATGTACCCTTCTCATTTTGGACTATCCACATACTTTCAAGAAAACCTCTTGGATACTGCTCAAAGGGCCGAATGGCCTCCTCCTGCACCTATTTTCTATGTTTTTTAAATGTTTCTATACACCCAAGTTCTGCCCCGTCTAAACCTTTAGCAGTTTGCAGGTCTCAGGCTGTATCAGGGAAGTTGCTGGAAAGACACTGACTAAGACAACCTTGTTGATTGTGCATCTCTCCGTTGTCAGTCTACATATCTTAGTTTTAGTTTTAGAGATACAGTATGGGAACAGGCCTATTTCAGCCCACTGAATCTTCACCGACCAACAATCACCCCGTGCACTAATTCTATCCTACACTCTAGGGCGAACTCACAGAAGCCATTAACCCACAAACCTGTGCGTCTTTGGAATGTGGGAGGAATCTGGAGCACCCAGAGATAACCCATACGATCACGGGGAAAATGTGCAAACTCTGTACAGATAGTGCCCATTGTCAGGATCGAACTTGGGTCTCTGGTACAGTAAGGCAGCAACTCTACCGCCACGCTACCGTGCAGCCCACTGCCCACTGTGTTGCCCATCTGCTCCTCCAAATCCCACTGGCTATTGGGCACCTATTGTACAATCCCATTAGAATGCTTGAACTATTCTTATTTCTAAGCTCCACCCATATCGCCTCAGTTGGATGAACCCTCCTGCATGTCCTCTCTGAGTGCCACTATGATAGTCTCCCTGATTAGTACACCTCTTTTACCTCCCTCTCTAATACATCTAAAAACAGCGGAACAGGTTGTCCCTCCAACAACCAAGTCTCCACAATTGTCACACTTGGCCCACCGATCCAGGCTCTAAAGTTCATCTGCTGTGCTCAGCATTCTCCTTGCATTGTAATAAACACTTTGGATATGTCTCGCTGCCTATGAGGTGTGTGCGGGACCCTGCACTGGTTGGTTCCCACCCATCCTGAGCCAAGCAGTGCAGAGCCCACTGGCACCATTCCAGCCACCTCAGTTGGACTCTGTGCTGCCTGGGTATCCACGATTCCTCTGACACTTCTGTATTCAGTGCCTTCCAATTCACTGCTCCTCTGAACAAGATTGATGGATGTTGCTGGCAACTGAGAGCCAGAAACCTCTGCTGGATCAGACCCAGGGTGCAGAAACCCTTTCAAACAATCACTGATCATTACAGCATGGAAAGAGGACATTCAGCCCATTGTGTCGACTAGAACCAGGGCGGCACAGTGGCTCAGCTGCCTTACAGAACCAGAGACCGGGGTTTGATCCTTACAAAGGGTGCTGTCTGTACGCAGTTTGTACGTTCTCCCAGTGACCTCATGGGTTTTCCTAGGGTGCTCCGGAATCCTCCCATGCTCCAAAGATGTACTGATTTATAGCTTCATTGGCTTCTGGTAAATAGTCCCTAGTGTGTAGGATAATGCTAGTGTAGACGGTGATCGCTAGTCGGCATGGACCCGGTGGGCTGAATGGCCTGTTTCCACGTTGCATCTCTTAAGTCTAAAGTCTAAAGTAACATGGAAGACCAACTCAGTCATCGCCATTTCCAAGCCAGGGCTGGACTGGACAGTGAACGGTAGAGGTGCGGCGGATGGTGTCACCAGTTGGTAGTGTGAGACGCCCCTGGACCTGACCTCACCAGTCTGCCGGAGTACCAGTCTATGATAACCTTGTTGGAGTGACCTGCACCCACCCCATGTGGAGACAAGTCCCCATCACCACACCCTCCATAAGCTCTCTTAAAAGCATCTGAAATGTTTTAGAAGTGGCAGCTCTTGGCTAGGAATCGATGAGGCAGCAGCAGCTGAACTGTTCACCACTATCCCTGGCCTCGCATATCCCACACTCCACTCTTCCATTGAAGCAAGGGACCGTCCTGGTGCAGCGAGTTACAGCGAGCTTCCCCAATGCCCAGAAACAAGGTGCCCGCTGGGGGTCACCTGCAAACATCATGCAAAAGACTGCACCAACAGGCCGACACACCCTCAATAAGTCAGGCCTGGGTTGGTGTTGGATAATAAACCAACTAAAACCAGCCACATCGAAGCAATGGCCACGAAAGCACACCAACGCCTCTACTTCCTCAACAGCCCTAACACCAACCCCACATGTCCCCAACAACCCTTGCCCATTTCTACTGATGGATCTTAGAAAGCATTTTATCGGGAAGCATTACAGCATGGTTTAGGAACAGCTCCATCCAAGACCTCAAGAAATTACAGAGGGGTGGGAAAGTAGCGTAGGACATCACACGAGCCAACCTCCCTTCCATTGACTCCATGTACATTTCACGCTGCTTCGGGAAGACCACCAGCATAATCAAGGACCAGTCTCACCCCAGTCACTCCCACCTTTACCCTCTCCCTTCAACCAAGAGGTACAGAAGTTTGAAAATTCATACATCCAGATTCAGGAACAGTTTCTTCCCAGCTGTTATTAGGCAACTGAACTTCCCTCTCACCAACTGGAGAGCAATCCTGACCTCCCAACTACCTCATTGGTGACCTTCAAACTATCTTTAATCAGACTTTACTGGACAAGGACTTTATTCCTTGGAGCGTAGGAGGATGAGAGGCGATCTTACAGAGGTGAATAAAATCATGAAGGGAATAAATAGGGTGAATGCACAGTCTTTTATCTTGAGTAGGGAATCAAGAACTAGAGGACATGGGTTTAAAGTGAGAGTGGAAAGATTAAATAGGAACCAGAGGGAGAGGGACAACTATCACACAGAAAGTAGTAGGAATATGGAACGAGCTACCAGAGAAGGTAGTTGAGGGAGGTACTATAACAACATATAGAAGACCTTTGGATAGGTACATTGATTGGAAATATTTAGAGGGATAAGGGCCAAATGTGGGCAGATGTGACTAGTGTAGATGGGCATTTGCAAGTTGGGTCATGTTGTATGACTCTATGACTATGACAAGCACTGGCAACTGAAGCACAAATGGCACTAATTAATTAAAGTATATATCTAGCTAACATCTTCTTAATTCTCTGTTTGTTTATAGGCTGGCTGTGAAGATAATTTCTCACCAAAGGCATGTTAAGCAATGAGCTGCTGAAGTGAACCACATTATCTGTGTCTCGGCTGACAGCTTGTTCTCAGCTCAGGCATTGCCCCTGCAGATGGGTGGAAGACCAGCAAGGACTGGGCAGGCAGAGAGAGGGGCTGACAGAGATTCCCAACACCGCAAGATAGTGAAGGCAAATCCTGGCCTCACTGTGTGCTGGTAGAGCAGAAGCTAAGACTGATGCAAATGGGATGATGAGGGGGACGGCTCTGGGAGTGCCGGCCTGGTGGCCGATCTGACCTTGCAATCAATGTTCTCCTGCGTGTCTGTGAAAAGGTAGGTCAGAGCAAACAGATTTGCCCCTTTAGTGAGGAGCTGAACTGAGGAGTTACAGAGAGAGCAGGGTGAAGGAGGGAAGGAACCGACTGCAGAGTAGCGGTTGAGCTGCTGCCTCACTGCACCAAGACCCTGGTTCAATCCAGACTACGGGTGCTGTCTGAGTGGAGTTTTTACGTTTAGTCTTTAAACTTTAGAGATATAGCATGGAAACAGGCCCTTCGCCCCAACTAGTCTGCGCCGACCAGCGATCATCCACACACTAACACTATCCTAAACAACAGGGACAATTTACAAACAACAATGAACCTTCAAGCCTGTATGTCTTTTTGGAATGTGAGAGGAAACCGGAGCACCTGGAGAAAACCCACATGGTCACAGGGAGAATGCACAAACTCCATAAAGACAGCACCTGTAGTCAGGATCGATCCCAAACAAAAATTCTGGCGCTGTAAGACAGCCACTCTACCACTGCACCACCGTGCCGCCCATGTTCTCCCTCTGACTGTGTAGGTTTTCTCCGGGTGCTCCGGTTTCCATCCAAATTCCAAAGACCTGCAGGCTTATAGGTTAATTGGCTTCTGTGAATTGCCCCTAATGTGTAGTAAATGGAACTAGTGTACAGGTCGGTGTGGACTCGGTAGTTGAAGTTCCCGTGCACTAACACGAAACCAAACGAAAAGTACTATCAAACCAGAGCATGGGACAAAAACTGGGGAGGAGGGACAGAAAAGGACTGAGAAACTGGAGGGGAACAATGGTTAGGAAAATGACAAAAATGACATCAAGCTGTGCTCAGTACATTCCACAGTGCATAGATGGTAGTGACCACGCGAGCATACCAAGGTAGCTCCAGGCTGCCTGCAACTCAACGTTACAGACTGTACAGACACACGGATTAATGATGAGCTAATCAAACAGCTTCATGTCTGATCAACGGGGGGTTCAGACAAGGTGGAGACAGCAATGAAAAAGGAGAGAGGTGAACGTGGGAATATAGCTCAATGGCTGAGGGAAGTGATAATGTTTTAGACAACATGAAATGAGGGTCACAAAAGCAATTATCCCTCTGGGGGCAGTGATAGTGAGGGATATCAATTACCTCCCAGGAAGGCAGTGATAGTGGGGATTTCAACTGCTATTTGTGTCCACCCCTGCCTGTGTACACCCCTGCCTGTGTACACCCCTGCCTGTGTACACCCCCGCCTGTGTGCACCCCTGCCTGTGTACACCCCTGCCTGTGTACACCCCTGCCTGTGTTCACCCCTGCCTGTCTACACCTCTGCCTGTGTGCACCCCTGCCTGTGTGCACCCCTGCCTGTGTGCACCCCTGCCTGTGTGCACCCCTGCCTGTGTACACCCCCGCCTGTGTACACCCCTGCCTGTGTACACTCCTGCCTGTGTACACCCCTGCCTGTGTACACCCCTGCCTGTGTACACCCCTGCCTGTGTACACCCCTGCCTGTGTGCACCCCTGCCTGTGTGCACCCCTGCCTGTGTACACCCCTGCCTGTGTACACCCCTGCCTGTGTACACCCCTGCCTGTGTGCACCCCTGCCTGTGTACACCCCTGCCTGTGTACACCCCTGCCTGTGTGCACCCCTGCCTGTGTGCACCCCTGCCTGTGTACACCTCTGCCTGTGTGCACCCCTGCCTGTGTACACCTCTGCCTGTGTACACCTCTGCCTGTGCACACTCCTGCCTGTGTACACCTCTGCCTGTGTACACCCCTGCCTGTGTACACCCCTGCCTGTGTACACCCCTGCCTGTGTACACCCCTGCCTGTGCACACTCCTGCCTGTGTTCAGACCTGTCCAGATCCATCATTGTCTGTTGACTTTAAGCAGGGTGGGCTGTATCCAGGAAACAGGGGGTACAGTCTGCATTCCACATTCTCACTCTCCGCCTCTGTCCACAGGGGTTGCAGTATGCACCACTAATAAAATGCCCTGGATTGTAGGCAGCAGTGTTGCAGGCACCCTGAACGACACCCCTGCAGTGCTACGGATGGGGCATTTTATACAGATAGCGGTGCACACAGGCAGGGCCGTACACGGAACGGATGTACACTGAGGTTTTATGATGTACCTCAGTGTGAGTGATCACCATTAGACCTCGTGTACCACCACTCTGGGTCACACGGCGGTCAAGACCCTGGCAGGCTCTGCCAGCTGTGGACTGGTGCATGGAGAGAGACAGGAACCAGCTACAAGGGCAGAGGCTGCAGCGAGCGGCGTTTAACGGTCAGACCCCATGCGAGATGTTGGAAACCCGGCCCTTCCCCGGGAATATCTCCCGTCTCATCGACCCAGTACACGCACCCTTTTCACGAAACGTGTGGCCGTGAGCTGCTGTAGCAGGTTGCCGCGGTTACCCCTCTGCCGTGGCGTTCTCTGCAGCAAGTGCTGCACTCAGGGGCCGCGACCGTGAAAAAATGCAACCGACCGCGTTGCATTTACAAGCGTCGTGGGGTCGTTGGAAATAACGGGGCAGCTTCCAGTGGGAGGAGAGGGGTTGCGGGCTGGAGAGGGGTTCCCCACTGAGGAAGGGAGGCCATACTGTAGCAGGACATCCAGCAATGCAATGCACTGGGGGGCGGGATGTGGGTGAGGGCAGAGGCGGTGGGCAGCGCTGTCGGCGTTGGCAGGGGGTATAAAACCGCATTATATTCTGTAGATGGTGCACACAGCAGTCACTGCACTGTGGTGCGGGATAAGTAGGAATCATACGCGTTAGAAGTCCTCACATCAGTGATAGGGAGGGTGTTGCTGAGGATTTGTGGTGATAGGATTTACTCTGGAGGGGAATGGGTTAATTTAGAATGGAGAATGGGGCATTAACAATACACAGTGGGTGCAGGACCAGCACCGCCATTCAAAGTGATCATGGCTGATCATCCCCAATCCGTACCCCGTTCCTGCCTTCTCCCCATATCCCCTGACCGCTATTTTTAAGAGCCCTATCTAGCTCTCTCTTGAAAGCATCCAGAGAACCTGCCTCGGAGGCAGAACATTCCACAGACTCACCACTCACTGTGAGAAAAAGTGTTTCCTCGTCTCCGTTCTTAATGGCTTACTCCTTATTCTTAAACTGTGGCCCCTGGTTCTGGACTCCCCCAACATCGGGAACGTGTTTCCTGCCTCTAGCCCAAGCCCTTAACAATCTTATATGTTTTATCTTTATATGTTTAACGCAGCAGTTTGTTAAGGGTTGGGGTTTAGTTTAGTTTATACAGTATTCGAAATACAGCGTGGAAATAGACCCTTTGGCCCACCAAGACCGCACCGTCCAGCAATCACCCTTTCACCAGTTTATCCTGCACACTAGGGGCAATTTACTAAAGATAATTAACCGATGAGCCCACAGGGCTTTGGAATGTGGGAGCAAAACCGGAGCACCTGGAGAAAACCCACGCGGTCACAGGGAGAATGTATAAACTCTTTGCAAACGGCACCTGTAATCAAAATTAAACCCGGATTAAGGTGTAAACCATCAACTCAACCGCTGTGCCACCCTGCTGCCCTGTGGGATTGCTGTGTCACCCGAGCTCTTGACCATACACCGGCACCAGAGTTGGCCATGAGACTTTGCGGGACCTCTGGATGTGAGGAATGTCCCAATAAAGCCATTCGGCCCGTCGAGTCTACTCTGCCATTCAATCACGGCTGATCTATCTTTCCCTCTCAACGCCATTCTCCTGCCTTCTCCCCATAATCTTGCCTCATGGATCAATCAGGAATCTGTCAATCATGCCTTAACAAATCTCCAATGACTTGTGTAGGGCCCTCTGCATATTGTCGAGGACACCAGGCGGCACCTCGAGTCTCACAACGCGAGAGACCCGGGGTTGAACCTGACTCTGGATGCGGTCTGTACACAGTTGGTGTGTTCTCCCTGTGACCGCGTGGGTTTTCCCACGGTGCTCCAGTTTCCTCTCACACTCCAAAGGTTTGTAGGTTTGTAGTGTAAATTGTCCCCAGTATGTAGGATAGTGCCAGTGTACAGGGATCGCTGGACCCGCATCTGCGTTGTAACTAAACTAAATTAAACTAAACGACTTGGCCTCCACAGCCCATCTGTGGCAATGAACTCCACACATTCACCACCCTCCGACTAAAGACATTCCTCCCCAGCTCCTTTGTGAAGGTGCGTCAGGAGGTGTGACAGCTCAGGGTGACAGGCTGCTCTATCCCGGACACTCACCGGTAACGTGCAGCGGCACGGTGTCCTGCTCATCATCCATGCCCACCACCACCTCGCACTGATAGATGCCGGAGTCGCTGGCGCGGAGAGCCACCATCTCCAGGCTGGCGTTGTACTGGAGCGGCCCGTAGCCCGGCAGGCTGGCCCTGCCCCGGTAGGCAGGGTTGAGTTTCACCGTGTTGTTCTTGGCCACCAGGATGACGACTTCCTTCCTGCTACCACCTTCCAGCGACACTTTGGTCCATTTGATCCGCGGGGAGTCGGGGAGCAGCGAGGGGTCGACGGGAGAACTCGGGAGCACAGAGAAAACGCAGGGCAGCAGCGCGGAGGCCGCTAGTTCCCGGTGAACCGGCTGGTGTAGGTCCTTCTTGATGTTCACTGCCTTGTCATACCTCTTGCTTCCTGGTGAAGCGAGACAGCAACACAGGGTTAAAGGTGGAAAGGAGGGTTCTTCAACGTATCACACATTCTCCCGCTCAGTTTATTCCCCCCCTCCCCCCCCAATTTTTCCAAAGTCTTCATTTTTATTGAAGGCAGTACCAACATTACTTTTAATGTGAAGATGGACACAAAAAGCTGGAGTGACTCAGCCAGTCGGGCAGCATCTCTGGAGAAAAGTAATAGGTCATGTTTTGGGTCGAGACCCTTCAACAGAAAGGGATGAGGAATGGGCAGCAGAATGGGTTAGGTAGGTCAGTCATGATTCAATGGTGAAATAGACTTAATGGGCCAAATGGTCTGGTTCTGCTCCTATGACTTGTAAAGCCTGACCACCTGAGTGGGGTGGAAGATTGCAACCTTCATGCCGTTTCAACTAATGCGATCAACTCGACGTGCACAAACGGAAGATCAAACAGAACAAGTTGTCCAACAACTTTAGGCTGTGCACGCCACACGAAAGAAAAAGACCAGCTGAGTTACTCCAGCTTCTCGTGTCTATCTACAGTGTAAACCAGCATCTGCAGTTCCTTCTAACATATCTTTTATAGTCCTCAGCAATGCCTCCAGCACCACTCCAGGGCACCCTTTCCAGTGTCTTAGACCTTCCTGCACCACACTAAGTGGCTTCATTAGCGCCTACGATGGTTAATGTGACTGTTGGGACATTTGCAGCGATGAAACCCGCAAGGTTGAATGAGTGCCAGCATGGAGCTGCCTGGTGTGACGCCTGGGGGTTGTGGCAACCTACTGCCAGGACTGAAGGTCGGGAGTGAAATCAGTGGGGTTTCAGCTATAAAGGACAAAGTGCAGGACATGGTAGGAGTGGCCAGAGTCCATTGAGAACTGCCTATGGAGAGTCTGATGTTCTTGCATGGAACATAATGATCAGTCTCATTGAAAGGTCCAGATGACTTCTAATTAAATGAATGATTATGTTTAATACCAATCTTTCTCTCATTGAGTGACTTCAATGATGTGTCTACGCCGTGTGGCTGTGGGATAATTACTGCAGCATTTATAGCTTTACACCACTTGTTACTCTGGCATTCGGAGGTTGAGGGGAGGCCTGACAGAAGTAATAATAAGGTTAGATATGAACTTGTACAGTTGGCATGATGGCAGATTTCCACTTTCCCAATATCGACTGAGACTGTAATGGTGCCAAGGGCTTAGATGGGGTGGAATTTGTCAAATATGTTCAGGACCCTATTAGGCAGAGGGCAAAGTTTGATCAACTCTTTGGGAATTGGGAAGTGGCAAATGACTAAAATGAATTAGCCAACTGGATAGTGAATTGCTTTCATGGAAGGTTACAGAGGTGGAAGTTTGTATCTCGGATTGGAGGCCTGTGATTAGTGATATGCTGGGCCCATTGCTAGTTGTGGCTTATATTAATGATTTGGGTGGGTTTGTAGAAGGCATGAATCGCAAGTTTGCAGACTAAAGTGTCATAGATAATGAAGATAGTTATCAAAAATCACAGCAGGATCTTGATCGGTTGGGTAAGTGAGCCGAGGAATGGTTAACGGAGTTTAATGCAGCTATGTATGAGGTTTTGCAATTCAGGAAGTCAAACCAGGGTGGGACCTTCACAGTGAATGGCAGGAACCTAGAGAGTATTGCAGAGCAGAGGGATCTCAGAGTGCAGGTACATTGTTCTTGGAAAGTGGTGTCATAGTTCTATAGGGTAATCAAAAAGCTTTCAGTATTTAGACCTCCATCAGACAGGGTATTGAGTATAGACATTGGGATGTTATGTTAGTTTTATATGATGTTGGTGAGACCACATTTGGAGTATTGTGTGGAGTTTTGGTCACCCTGCTATAGGATAGATATTGTTAAGCTGGAAAGTGTGCAGAGATGATTCACAGAGATATTGCCAGGACTTGAGGGATGAGCTTTAGGGAGAGGATGGGCAGGTTATGACTTTATAGGGGTATATAAGATTGAGGGGAATAGATAGGGCAGATGCACAGAATCTCTTACCCAGAGTAGGGAAATCAAGAACCAGAGGACATAGGTTCAAGTTGAGAGAGGAATCTGAGCAGTGACATTTTCAGTTGGTGTGAGTATATGGAATGAGCTACAGAATGAGGCAGTTGAGGTAGGTCATATAACAACATTAAAAGGCATTAGGATAGGTATTTGGATAGGAAAGGTTTAGAGGGATGTGGGCCCAATGCAGACAGGTGGGACTAGTGTAGATGGGACATTTTGGTTGGCGTGGACAGGTTGGACTGATCGGCCTGTTTCCATGCTGTATAACTTATGACTGTGTATATAAAATTACATATGTTAAATTACAAATATATTAATTTTTTCCCCAGGGCAGAAACCATCAGAGACTGGAGGCCATAGCTTTACGGTGAGTGGCCACACCCGCAGTTTCCCCGTATCTCCCCGCCTGCACATTGAAAACCTACCTGTATCTGCCGGACCCGTGGCAGAAGCCCAGCAGAGGCTGATCCACGCGATGCAGAGCGATGCCTTCAGCATGCTTGTCCTGGAACAAGAGGAAGGAGATTGAAGTGTTTACTGAAGGTTTAATTGGTTGCATCTGACAGTAGTGAACGGGCCCTGCCATCACTAATCTGCCCCAGGCAGCAGGCACCCATCATGATGGCATGACAGCCTGTACCCTCTCTGCCAGCATCCCACCCGCTGCATGCTGCAGGCAGCTGCGGGTAGGGGCACTGGGGACAGGGCAGCTCGGCAACCCACCAGCACAGCGAGCTCCAGCCCCACTCATTCATGTCACCTTGACAGCACCAGGAGAGTGACCCTCTCACCCAGGTTACTGTGACCTCTGACCCGGGTTACAGTGAACTCTGACCCCAGTCACCCTCCACAGCACCAGACCAGGGTCGATCGCACCAGGACAGACACACAAACACACACATGCATGTTTAGTTCTTTAAACAGAAGAAAATGTTGCTGACCACTTCACAGGATCATTTATCAGACGGACGCTAACCACATCTGGGACTAGCCCACATCTGGCACTGATCCACACCTGGCACTGACCCATATCTGGCACTGACCAACATCTGGCACCGACCCACATTTTGTACTGACCCACATCAGACATTGGCTCACATCTGGTACTGACCCACATCTCAAACTGACCCACATCTGGCATTGACACACATCTGGCACTGACACACATCTGGCACTGACACACATCTGGTACTGACCCACATCTCACACTGACCCACATTTTGTATTGACCCACATCTGGTACTGACCCACATCTCACACTGACCCACATCTGGCACTGGCACACATCTGGCACTGACGCACATCTGGCACTGACCCATATGTCACACTGACCCACATCTGGTACTGACCCACATCAGACATTGGCCCACATCTGGTGATGGCACTCATCTACTGCTGACCCACACCTGGCACTGACCCATATCTGGTGCTGACCCACATCTGGCACTGACCCACATCTGGTACTGACCCACACCTGGTGTTGTCACATCTGGCACTGACCCATAGCAGGCACTGACCCACATCTGGCACTGAAGCACATCTGGTGCTGACCCACTTCAGGCACTGACCCACATCAGGCACTGGCCCACCTCTGGAGATATTGAACTGGTAACCAAAATTCAGTAACGGAAATGAGAGTAAGCTGTGATGAGAGGGCCGTGGGGGAACATAGAACATAGAATAATACAACACAGACACATTCTACAGGGAAAACAATCCAACCTCTCCCTGTAGTTAATACCCTCCAATCCAGGTAGCATTCGGGCAAAGTTCTTCTGCACCCTCTCCAAGGCCTCCACATGTGGATGGGGCGACCAGAACCGCACACAAAACACCAAATGTAGCCTAACTAAAGTTTTCTAAGGCTCAGTGCCCCAACCTATGAAGGTAAGCATGCCATAAGCCTTATTTACCACTTTATCTGCTCGTGTTACCACTTTTCAGCAGTTATGGACTAGAACCCCCAAATCCCTTCGTAGATTAATACTGTTAAAGATCTTGCTATTAACTGGATACATTGACGTCTATTAGGGAATTTATAATCTGTCCCCAGCTTGAGTGACAGTGACTGCGTGAGCAAGCAATGGAAGGGACCTTTGTCCACTCTCTGTGTTAGTTGAGCAACTCCTCAGATGAAGTGACATTGAGGGACGGGATCGCCAAGGAACAACGAACAAGATGAGTAACTCTCAAATCACAGCCAGTGATAGAAATACATGGAACACAAACAGCACAGCGCACAAACAGGCCCTACGGGCCACAATGTCTGTGCCAAACATAATGCCAAGTCCATCACTTATCTTACTGCATATAACCCATATTCCTCCATATCCAAACATCTATCTTTGGATACGGAGGGACATGGGTTGTGTGCAGTAAGGTAAGTGCTGGAGTAACTCAGCGGATCAAGCCATCCCTGGAGTAAAAGGATAGGTGACATTTCAGGTCTCTCCATATCCATCTGCCTATCCAAACGTCTTTTAAATGCCACATGTTTCTGTTTCAACCACCGCCTTGGCAGTGCAGTCCAGGCGCATGTCACCCTCTGTATAAATAAATGGCACCTCACATCTCCTTTAAACCTTATCCCTCTCACCTTAAACCTATGCCCTTTTCCATCCTGGGGAAAAAAAAAAGATCTACCCTATATATGTCTCTCATAAATGTATCTACTTCTAGCAGGTCTTCCCGCAACCTCTGGCATTCCAGAGAAAACAATCCCTCTGACCAACCTCTCCCTGTAGCTAATACCTCCTAATCCAGGCATCTTTCTGCAAACCTCCTCTGTACCTTTTCCAAAGCCTTCACATCCTTCCTGTAATGAGGTGACCAGAACTGCACACAATATTCCAAATGCAGCCTAAACAAAATACTATAGAGCTGCATCATGACTTCCGGGCTCTTATATTCAGTGCCTGTTGTGTATATAATGGTAACTACTTTTAAGATGGCATGAGATGAATCCTGTGATATATTCGTACATTATCAGTTTCGTGAATATGGGTCTGAGTATGTGCCGTGTACTTCTGTAAAAAATAAAGAAGACCAGCAATGGTAATTGCTTAACTGAAACGTATGTTTGGTTCTGTCTACAGGCCACCACTGTAATATCAGTCTCCACTGTATGTTGCAGCAATCCCAGACTGTCTGACCTTTCCCCATAAAACATCCCTGCCTATTCCAGGTCTTAATCTGTTAAATTTACTCTGAACTATTTCCAACAAGTTAACATCCATCCTCGAAGGAGAGCAGTACTCCAGATGTGGTCTCAGCAGACGTGGTCTCCAACAGGAGTATAACCTCTCTGCTTCAGGGTCCCAGCTTCACATCTCATTTGAATGGAGTTTCTCACACCTCACATATAATCCAGAAAGACATCTTCTCTGCCTCACTGTACACCATTACTTGGTGAAAGTAAGCTCCGATGGAAGTGGACAAATGTGGCTGCGTAGATTTTGTAAAACATAAACTTGGATAAAACTTCCATGGAAAGTTTGAAGGTAAAATTAAGCTGCCTGTCCAGTCTCAGGAGAACAGTGTCACTGCTGAATTGGAACACCCTAAACCAGTTTACAGATCCAAGCACAAAACAATCTATTTTTTACAAGTTCTTTGCTTAATGTAATGTCAGTGTCAGGATGTCATTCTTTAGACTTTAGAGATTAGAGATACAGCGCGCAAACAGGCGCTTTAGCCCACCGAGTCCGTGCCGACCAGCGATCACCCACACAGTAGCATTATCCGACACACTAGGGACAATTTACAATTATATTGAAGGCAATTAACCTACAAACCTGTACTTCTTTGGCATGTGGGAGAAAACCGAAACACCTGGAGAAAACCCACGTGGTCACAGGGAGAACATACTGTACAACCTCCATACAGACAGCACCCAAGGTCACGATCGAACCCAGGTCTCTGGCGCTGTAAGGCAGCAACTTTACCACTGCTCGACCTTGCCACCCATCTTGGCCATCTGTGACTGCTTTGTGCTGAGGTTTTGTGAGGCCGTTTTAGAGTGCAGAGAGGGGCAGTTACATTGCCAGGATGGGTAAGGGGCAGCTTTGCTCCTGGATATTAGTGAAACCGGTTGGTTTTATGGAAATCAAAACAAGTGCAGATGCTGGAAACCTGAAAAAAAAACCCAGGAACTGCTGGAAACACTCAGCGGGTCAGGCGGCCTCTGTGGAGGGAGAAACAGAGTGAAAGACTCCAGTTCTGGTGAAGAGTCTTTGAGGCAGATGCTGCCGGACCCGCTGAGTCTTCCTCGCCTGTTCATAGCTTCATAAGTTATAGGAGCAGAATTAGGCCATTCGGCCCATCAAGTCTACCCCGCCATTCAATCATGGCTGTTCTCTCTTTCCTTTTCAACCCCATTCTCTTGCCTTCTCTCCATAACCCCTGACGCCCGTAACTAATCAAGAATGTATCAATCTCCACCTTAAAAATATCCATTGACAGCCTCCATGGCTTTCTGTCGCAATGAATTCCACAGATTCACCACCCTCAATAAATTCCTCCTCATCTCCTTTCTAAAGGCACATCCTTTTATTCTGAGGCTATGGCCTCTGGTCCGAGACTCGCCCACTAGTGGAAACATCCTCTCCACATCCACTGTATCCAGTCCTTTCACTATTGGGTAAATTGTTGTAAGTAACGTTCTGCTTTTATTTCTGTTCTGCGTTTATGCTAATCTGGCAGATTTTTGGCCATGTTTGATGGAGAGTTTTGGGGGTCTCTCTGAGGATTATATGCATACACGGGGCATTAACTCACAAAGGCCCCGCAGAGTGGTGACAAGACACTGTTCTCCTGGCACTGACAGGGGGGTCAATCTCACCTTCCAAACTCTCCATGAAAGTTCCACCAAAGTCTATTTTTTACAGCATTTACTCATCAGCAAGTGCCCAGTTCCCCGGAGATTACTTTGCCAGCCTTCCACTGATCAGATGCATGCAGCGATGTAGAAAAGAGGCAGCGAGGAGATAGATGACATTTTAATCTAAGACATTTTAAAACATTTAGCAGAGGCTCCTTCAGTCCTTTCAAGTGGACCGAGAGTCCACGTGGACCACCCACTCACCAGGATCCACCGTATCACCAGTGCCTCCGGAAACCACCAGCTCCGGGGTAGTCCACCCACCCGATGCCACTACATCACCAAATCTGCCCCCCCTCCATCCCCAGGAATAACCGCCCGTCAGGTCCAGCACATGGACCACCCGACTGCCAGGAGTCACTGTATCACTAGCGCCACCAGGAGCCACTGGCAGCCCACCTCACCCCACCCCACAGGGACCAGCACCTGCCTGCCGCCCACAGATAGGAAGCACCCTGTCCACCCACAGGGCACTCTGGCCAGTCCCTGGGTCCAGCATGTGAACCACTCTCCCCGGGAACCACCTCTCCCCTGGTCCAGCGCACTCTCTCCCGTCGCTTTCTGATGTTTTGGCAACAAGATCACATTCCAATGAATCGAACAACAAATGGGGTATTTTCAGAAGTGTCCGGGTTTTCATGAAGTCAGAGTTGGGATGTCCAGCTTGTCCGGAGCCCACGGGGGGGGGGGGGGGGGGCTGTAGAAACCGGCCCATCTCTCTGCTCCAGCGATTAGTGTTCACACATTCACGGCTGGATCGAGCCCTGACACAATATCTTCACCTGACATCAGCAGGACAAAATAATTGGTGGTTGATCGATGCAAGGGAGGGAGGGGGAATACTCTACCTGTCCTCGTCAACACAGCTGCTGGTCTCTAGACATCCATATCACCAGTAACCCAAACCTGGTCCCCTCACACCGACCCGGAGATCAGTAAGCTCATCAGCAAATTTACTTCTTTAGGCGTCTGAGAAGATTCAACATGCCCACGAGAATTCTCTCAAGCTTCTACAAATGTGCTATGGGAAGTATTCTGACGGGATGCATCGCAGCCTGGTGTGGCAACTGCTCTGCTCTTGACCGCCTGAACCCGCAGAGTGTGGTGATCGCAGCCCAGTCGATCACAGGATCCTCATTCAGTACCATCCAGTCCATCTTCACGGCGCGTCGCCTCGGGAAGGCTGGAGGCATCGTCAAGGCTCCGTATAACACCCTGGCCATTCGCTTTTCTCTCTGGATGAGAGGACGATAAACTAATGTGATCTGATCGTCGTTCCCCCGACATGGGATCTACAGGGAACTCTCTGCACTGGGTTCCCCGCACCATCCCTACAGCACCCAGCCCGCACTCACTGCAGGAGTCTCCCCATCGATTATTGATGCCGTTCGCAATCCGATCCTCAGCCAGAACCTGGCAGCCAGCCCGACACTGACTCCTGTCTCCAAGCAGCAGGGAATGTTTGTTCCCTCTCAACCCTCTTCCGGCCCTGACAACTTCCCTGTCCCTGTAACACACTCTGGCCCCCACTCTCCTTCCCATCCATATAGCCCCCACCCCACCCGATGCCTGAACCCCCCTCCAGCCCCTACACCCCAACCCTGAACCCCCCCCCCCCTCCAGCCCCTACACCCCTCCCGATCCCTGTAACCCCCTTCAACGCCTACACCCTTCCCTCCCCTGTAACCCCCTCCGGCATTAACTGTCGCGTCGCTGTAACACCCTCTGGCCCCTACCCCTCCCCATCCCTGCCACCCCATCCAACCCCTACACCCCTCCCCATCCCTGCCACCCCATCCAACCCCTACACCCCTCCCCATCCCTGCCACCCCATCCAACCCCTACACCCCTCCCCATCCCTGCCACCCCATCCAACCCCTACACCCCTCCCCACCCCTGCCACCCCATCCAACCCCTACACCCATCCCCATCCTTTTAACTCCCTCCGGCTTTAACACCCCCCCCCCCCCTCTGTAACCTCCCTGGCTCCAACATCCTCTCTATTTCTGTAACTCCCTCCACAACCTACCTTCCAGTCTCTGCGCAGGTGTGTGTGTGTGTGTGTGTGTGTGTGTGTGTGAGCATGCGTGTGTGTGTATGTATGTGTGAGTACATGCATGTGCGTGCATGTGTGTGAGTTTGTGTATGTTTCTGTGTGAATGCATGTGAGTGCATGCATGCACTTGTGAGCTTAGAGATACAGTATAGAAATAGGCTCTTCTGCCCACAGAGCCCTTGCTGACCAATGTATACCCATACACTAGTTCCATGCTATCCCAGTTTCACATCCACACATCCGGAGCAATCTATAGAAGCCAATTAACCTAAAAACCTGCATGTCTTTGGAATGTGAGAAGAAACTGGAGCACCCATAGGAAACCCACACGGTCACAGGGAGAACATACAGAATCCATACACACAGCACCCATAGTCAGGATTGAACCCGGGTATGGCAGCAACTCCACCGATGCGCCACTGTGCCACCCATGTGTGCATGCATGGGTGTGTGTGTGTGTGTGTGTGTGTGTGTGTGTGTGTGTGTGTGTGTGTGTGTGTGTGTGTGTGTGTGTGTGTGTGTGTGTGTGTGTGTCTGTATGTGTCTGTGTGTGTTCTGTATGTGTGTATACATGCATGTGCATATGTGTATTATGTGTGTGAATGTGTGAATTATGCGGCTGCATGCCTGTGTATGCATATGTGTTTGAGTGCATGCATGTGCATATGTGAGTGCATGCATGCATATGTATGTATGTGTGTGCGCATGTGTGCACGTGTGCATCGCGTGAAGGATGTGGTTGAAGGCCTTGAGCTGAATTGGGTGAGGGGGGAGAAGTAGGAAGTGGCCAGAGTGCGGGGGGCACTGCCCACCTGCCACCAGTATCGACATGCCTGGCTGGGATCCACTGAGGTCACAGGGGGCTGGCAGTGTGATGTGGGAGTGGAATGGCTGACACTTTACCATGAAGAACCTATGAACAGTTTAGCACCAACGCAATTATTACTAGAGAATCAGATTGTGAACTGTAATTAATCATTATGGTGGAGAGGGGCAGGGAGCAAAGTCACACAGCCCGAGGCAGGCGACAGGAGGGGCGAGAGGTAACATTTGCCCAATTAACGTCCACAATTCTAGACACATGGAGTCGAAGCGCAATTAAATCCATCTGCAGACCAGCATCCAATTTTACAATCTTTGTTGACTGCTATTAATTTTAAATGTTCTGCCAGACAGCCAGAAGTGGCAGCTCTCTCTCTGTCTTTCCGTCTCTCTATCTCTCTCCCATTCTCCCTCTCTCCCTCTCTCTCCCTCTCTCCCTCTCCCTCTCTGTCTCTCTTTCCCTCTCTCTGTCCCTCTGTCCCTCTGTCCCTCTGTCCCTCTCACCCTCTCTGCATTTACAAAATCATCCCTGGCACAACAGTTAAATGGCAGACAGAAATCACAAGACACAAACAATCCACAACTGTCATAGTCAGAGAGAATGACAGCACACGAACAGGCCCTTCGGCCCACCTGTCTATGCCAACCCTCAAGCACCTATCTGTGCTAATCCTTCCTAAGCACCAACACTTGGATCACTGTCTGTTTTTTATTAGATTCTAAGATACGGGCATCACTGACAAGGCCAGCACATACTGAACATCAGTAATTGACCTTGAGAAGATGAAGTTAAACTCATGTACTCAATACCCTGACTGACTGTTCTTGCCAGTAAAGTGAATAACCCCAAATATATTCACATTATACTGCATGTGACAAGCATCTGCCCACTCACTCAACCTGTCCAAGTCACCCTGCAGCCTCTTAGCATCCTCATCACTGCCACCCAGCTTTGTTTCATCCGCAAACTTGGAGATGTCACACTTAATTCCCTCGTCTAAATTCCCTTGCCTTCCATCACAGAGAGGAGATGTTGGAGATCCACTGTGATGGATGTTTGTGTAAACTGTGTTAAATGTGGGTCTTGGGTTTTTTTTGTAATGTAAGACTGTAGAAAATGAAATTTTGTTCAAACCAAGCTGTTTGAATGACAATAAAAGGCATTCTATTATAAATCGTTAATATATATTGTAAATAACTGGGGTCCTGTATATAACTTGTAGTACCGCACTAGTCACCGCCTGCCATTCTGAAAAGGACCCGTTAATTCCTACTCTTTGCTTCCGGTCTGCCAACCAGTTCTCTATCCATGTCAATACCCTACCCCTAATACCATGTGCTCTAATTTTGCACATTAATCTCTTGTGTGGGACCTTGGCGAAGATTTTTTGAATGTCCAGATTGAAGGAGTGCAGGGAGCTATAGGTTGTCCTGAAGTTGTCCTGAGGTTGAGCAGAGTGCTATAGAAATGCACGCTGGTCTTCTCCTTCCATGCATACATCTCCTTTGTTGAAAAGCAAAATCTGCTGATATTGGAAGTCTGAAATAAACACGGGAAAGCACTGGTTCCAGCAAAGGTCACTGAGCAGAAATATCCTTCCACAGATAAAGTAATCGAGTGGCACATACAGTGTGGAGACAGGCCCTTCGGCCCAACTTTCCCACACCGACCAACATGCCCCATCTACACTAGTCCCACCTGCCTATGTTCATCCCACATACCTCTAAACCTATCCTACACATGTACATGTCTACGTGTTTCTTAAACATTGCAATAGTTCCTGCCTCGCCTACCTCCTCCAGCAGCTCGTTCCATACACACACCACAATTTGTGCAAAAAAGTTACTCCTTCAGGTTCCCATTAAATATTACCCCCCCCCCCCCCCCCCCCCCCCCCCCCGCCTTAAACCTTGGTCCTTTGGTTCTCGATTCCCCTACCCTCGGCAAAGAAGACTATGTGTGTTTACCCGATCTATTCCTCTCATGATCCATAGTCTCACCCATCAATTGTTTCCAGCATCAGCTTTGTTGCATTCACTGAAACAGGTGGAATGAATGTGGTGCTGCAGGGGAAAAGGTAGTTATTTGTGGGTTTCCATTTAAATCCACCTACAGAGTCTTGAAATTACATCTGTCAGAGAGGCCCAGGTGAGGGGTATATGGCACGGTTAGGGGAAAAATATCTGCATTTTTATTTCCCAAAACATCGAACTACTGATGAAATATTTCTGAATTATAGTCACTGTTGTAATCTGGAAATGCAGGGTCAGTTCCACAAGTGAAAGACATGGTTGGTCCTTTCCATGGGCTTCAATAAGGCTTTGACACGGTTGCACTTGGAAGGCTGATGGTGAACTATGGGAATAGTTTAGATTGGTATTTAGAGTCATGGAGCCTTACAGCTGTCCCCTCAGCCCAATTTGCCCACACCAGCCAACATGCCCCATCTACACTAGTTCCACCCGGCTGAATTTGGCCCATATATCCCACCTGCTCCCACGTCTGCTGCCCTTTGTACTATCCATGTTCCTGTCCAAATGTTTCTAAATTTGATGGTCAGCACAGACAATGTGGGCCGAAGGGCCTGTTTCTGCGCAGGATCTAATTGTGAATACATAGTTTAGTGGTTTAGTGGTTGGAGGGAGATATAATAAAATGATATTTTTACCTTTCAGTGTTTGCCACTGTGATTCCCGAATCCACCTTCCTCCTGTGCTGCTGTGCCAGGTGTGAATCAGCTGGGCGCACTCCCACACTGAGCCCCAGGCTGTGGCTCCACACCCCTCCCTGTGGTAACGATAAAACAAAACGCTCTTACACTGCTGCAGCACCCTCTCTCACACTCGCAGAGGCAGAGAACAGAATCTCGCATAAAGAACAAAGGAACAGAAAACCGACAGACCAGCCTTCCTGTTCACTCGTTTTATAAAATGAAATAATTGCTTTTTTTAAACTTCAATTGTCCCTTAAACTGCCTGATGGACCCATCTCTCTGAAAAGGCTTCCAGGCTTCGGGAGATAATAGGTCATCTGTCTGATCTCCCGATCAGTGGCAGCATCTCATTTGCCATTCAAGCAGCGACGGAAATATTTCTACAGAGCGCTGCTGAATGTGGCAGCCTGCTCTGGTCTATGATGGGATCTGCGAAGGGAGGAAGCAGTGCAGAGCCAGGGCAGAGGGCATTGCCCGCCGTATGCTGAAGGCAATTAGGCGTCTGATGCTGAAGGAGCTGTGCGCATAAGTAGGAAGCAGTTAAGAGAGGAAAGCCCAGACCTTCTGCTGCCGTTGACCAGGGCTGGTGGGGAGCACAGAGCTGTAGCAAAGGGCAGGCAGCAGATGGAATTGCCAGCACAGCAGGTTCATACGTTCAAAAGTTATATGAGCAAATTTAGGCCATTCGACCCATCAAGTCTACTCCGCCATTCAATCATGGTTGACAATGACAATCTTTCCCTCTCAACCCCATTCTCCTGCCTTTTCCCCATAACCCTGACACACGTACTAATCAAGAATCTGCTAATCTCCACCTTAAACATATCCATTGACTTGGCCTCCACAGTTGGCTGTGACAAGGAATTCCACAGATTCACCACCCTCTGGCTAAAGAAATTCATTCTCATCTCCTTTGCAAGGGTACGTCCTTTTATTCTGAAGCTATGGCCTCTGGTCCCAGGCTCTCCCACGCAGAGGACAAATCGCGACAAGCATAATTCTGACCAAATCTGTCATCTACCCTTAATGTCCCTTGCACTCACAGCAAACATCCCCAAACTTGCATCAGCTCTGGTCCAGCTTTTGTTTCCATCCCACTCACGCTGACCAGAGCTGGTGAGACAATGAGGGAAGGTTGGACTTTGCACCATGGAGGTTACAGATTGATTCTGCACAACATTGCCCACCTGGTCAAACAGCTCCTCCATCCACCATCCATCCAATAACGTGCTGTAAGCAATCCCAAAAATATTCAGAGACTTTTTAAATCATTACACAATTCTTGAACTTCTCCAGAGTGTCAGAGTGCAGGAGGTTTACCAGTATTGTCTGGGAGACACCAAGAGTGCAGACAAACTCTATGTGGCTCCCACTCTACTAAAGTAACCCTCACCCAAGATCAATAGTAATCACTCTACAACACCCCAGGTGCTGCCTAACAACTGGTAAATCTGTTGGACACCAAACATAACCGGATCAATTATTGCCCTTATTAAAATTGCCTGAATGCAATGAGACAATTCCAAGTATTTTAAAAACATTCCTTTGAGAAGGATGTTTGGCATTTAACGCCCTTTGGAAAGGGAATCCTTCAAAATGATCGAATCGAGTTGCCAAAATTGGGTGAAGAATATGCAATAAAAGTGAATCACCCAGAAGGTATTTAATGCCCTACATTATGTCAGGATATCCTGAAACATATCACCGGAGGATGAGCAATAGGCTCTTAGCACAGCAGTGTTGATGTTATTGATTCAGTGGCGTTGGTGAAGCCAGGAACATTGGGCCAGGTCTCCATGAGATGTCCTGCGCATAAACAGAAGTTATACTTGCTTTGTTTTACCAGGCCATGTAGATGGGGGGCCGTGTTCAATATGTCCCCAGAACCACCCTCAGTGTGTGTCCAGTGTCCATCGCCACCTCAGAACTCTTCTCACAGAGATGCCTGCCACTGAGTGCCCCGTCACAGAGGCACATCAGAGGAGAAGTAATTAGAGGAGAACACAAAATGCAGGAGCAACTCAGCGGGTCAGGCAGCATCTCTGGGGAACATGGGTAGGTGACGTTCTGGGTCGGAGCGTCATTTTATCTAAGGGGCAAATGACCAATCTTCCAGCATAAACTCAGGGAATGACAGACAGAGGTTGACTGAGCTCTGGTAAAAGGCTATTGATGTGACTTGATCCAATTGTACTAATGTTTAGCACGGCAACCAATGCTTCAGGAAATACATCACATCTGTGATTTAAAATGGAGCTAACACAATCACACTGAGATAGCGAGGTGATCACTTCTGGAAGGAGAAGGTCCCTCTGCTGTAGGCTCAGTGCTGTCCATCACACCTCACTCTGCACCATCTTTACAAGACACATTCTGAGAGCTTCCACAATCAGGAGGAAACCAAGGAGAGACACCTTGACTCTGATCCCAGTCTCTGTAGCCACCTGGGCCATTTGTTCATTAATTTTGGCTGCAAAAAAATGTCTCCGTGGCACTTACACTTCCCCCGGCACAACCCTGCCTCCACCGTCCCCACCCTGTCATCAGAGAGCTTCACACAGCAGCGCACGTTTTCACAGCAGCCGTCATCATCGGAATTTATTTCACTGTCTGCAGGCTGTGAACAGCTCAATATTAAGACTTAATTTATTGCCTGTATCTTGTTCACAAAACTGTCACTTGCTGTCAACTTCTAGCATGCATTCTCCAACTTTCCTGTCAATTCTTGTTGTTGTGACACATCAACGATACTGGTGACACATTCCCAGCATTTAGACAGCCGGAGGTTCATCGCTTCAGCTCTGTACGGGGGAGGGGGGGGGGGGGGGGGACGAACGTATTCAGGCGGCTATCGATGGTGGGCCTGGTCTGAACACCCTTATCCTGCCAGATCACAGGCTAGGTGAATGGAGGGAGAGGGAACCCATAGTCCCAGTACCAGCCACAGTGCAGAGCTGTTCACTGTCCTAGGTCAGCCCAGGACAAACTATGGCTTTGATCACATCACAGACCAAATGGGTCAGAGCCAAGCAATGTATGGAGGCAATTGTTAGAGAAACCACTGCTGTTAAATGGCAGAGCAGGTGGGACCATAACGCTCCTAGCATGGAGTGCCATAGGACTGCCAGCTATGAGAGCATAGGTTTGGGGAGGGGGTTTTGAGGTGTGGAAATTAGAGGGTGGTGAGCTTTGGGATGGGGAGAATTGGGGTGGGGCCTTTGGGGGTGGGGGGAATTTGGGGGTGATGGCATTGGGTGTGGGGAATTGGGGTGAGGGGGATTGGTGTGGGGACTTTGAGGTGGCGAGATTTGGGGGTGGTGGGATTTGAAGGTGGTGGGCTTTGGAAGTTGGGTGATTTGGAGTGGGGGGGGTGTGGAGACCAAGGCCTCTGGACAGATCCTGCCAATAGATGGTAGCGGCACCAGTGGTGGGCGATGGCCAGTGACAATGTGTAAGAGTACGGAACAGGGTTGAGATGGATATCCCAGAGAGTTCTCAGGTTGTCTCTCAGGTCACCTTTATATCTTTCCTTCTCACCTTCACTCTATGTCCCCTAGTTTTATACTCCCCTACCTGGGAAAAAGATTGTGACAATTCTCTTATCAATGACCCTCCAGGTTTTATGATTAAGAAAGAACTGCAGATGCTAGAAAAATCGAAGGTAGACAAAAATGCTGGAGAAACTCAGCGGATGAGGCAGCATCTATGGGGCGAAGGAATACGTGACGTTTCGGGTCGAGACCCTTCTTCAGACTGATGTGCGGGTGGGGGGGGGGGGGGGGTCGGGAGAATAAAGGAAATGCAGAAACAGTGGGCTGTGGGAGAGCTGGGAAGGGGAGGGGATGGAGGGAGAACAATGGAGACGTTTAATGTATCTCTATGCGGTCAACCCTCTGCCTCCTACTCTCCAGGTAAAAAAGACCCAGCCTATCTCGTTTCACAACCCAAGCCCTTCAGTCCCCATGTCATCCCAGTGAATTTCTTTCTGTGCCTTTCCAATTTGAGGATATCCTTCATGTAGCTAAATGACCTGAGGTGCACACAGTATTCCAAACACAGTCTCACCAACATCTTGTGTTGTTGTAACATGGCAATCCAAATCTTGCCTTAAATCCCCTGACCCCAAGGAAGACAACCCAACACTCGACCCAACTTTCCATCCAACCTATATCCTGCTGTGGCTTTACACAACTTCCCTGCTCTCTGCAACATCACCAATTTTCATGTCATCTACAATGGTACAAATTACACCTCCTGCATCCATATCCAAGTTGTTAAATAATATACCACAAACGATCCACACTGATCCATATGATACGCTACTGGTCACAGACTTCCCACCTGATGACAATCTCTTCTCCACTATTTTGCTTCCCATCATGGAGCAATTTTGGATTTAATGTGTCTTAATCTCCCAAACCAGCCAACCACATGCAACACAAGAGATTGCAGCCGCTGGAATCTTGAGCAAAATACAAAGTGCTAGAGGAACTTACCAAGTCAAGCATCAATCTGAAGAAGGGTCCCAACTCCAAACATCGCCTGGCCATTCCTTCCCCAGATGCTGCCTGACCCACTGAGTTCCTCCCGCACTTTGTGTTTTTGAAGTTCACAAGTTCACGTTATAGGAGTAGAATTAGGCCATTCGTCCCATTGAGTTTACACCGCCATTCAATTGTGGCTGATCTCTGCCTCCTAATCCAATTTTCCTGCCTTCTCCCCATATACCTTGACACCCGTTCTAATCAAAAATGTGTCTATCTCTGCCTTAAAAATATCCAGTGACTTGGCCTCCACAGCCCTCTGTGGCAATGAGATCCACAGATTAACTACCCTCTCCAACTACAGAACTTCCTCCTCACCTCTTTTCTAAATAGTGCCCTTTACTTCTGAGGCTATGACCTCTGGTCTTACTCTCTCACCAGTGGAAACATCCTTTCCACATCCACTCTATCTATGCCTTTCAAGAGGGTTTAGAAACATAGAAAATTAGTGCAGGAGTAGGCCTTTCAGCCCTTCGAGCCAGCACCGCTATTCAATAATATCATGGCTGATCATCCACAATCAGTATCCCGTTCCTGCTTTGTCCCCATATTCCTTGATTACATTAGCCCTAAAAGCTATATCTAACTCTCTCTTGAAAACATCCAGTGAATTGGCATCCACTGCCTTCTGTGGCAGAGAATTGCACCAATTCACAGCTCTGGGTGAAAAAGGTTTTCCTCATCTCGGACCCAAATGGCCTACCCATTATTCTTAAACTGTGACACCTGGTTCTGGACACCCCCAACACCGGGAACAATTTTCCTGTATCTAGCCTGTCCAATCCCTTAAGAATTTTACATATTAAAATGTTCTTCCATGTTACCATATGGGACCTTGCCAAACGCCTTCATGAAGTCCATTTAGAGAACATCTACCGCTCTATTTCACCAATCTTCTTAGTTACTCCTTAAAATACTCAATTACATTAGTGAGACAAGTGTGTCCCCTCAACAAGGTCTTGCTGACTCCCTGATCAGTCTCCGCCTTTCCAAATAAACCCAAGTACCGTGCTGAGAATTTTCTCCAGTAATACCTCCACGAGTGACGTGAGGCTCACCAGCCTGTCTAACTGGACAAATGATCTATACAACATCTCAATCATGTCCTGTCAACATCAGTTATGTTTCAATATGAACAGTGATATAATAGTATTGTTCCTCCAGCTGTATATGTCAGGGAGTGATGGGTTCCTGGAAAGTCTAACGTGGTGGGTCATATCGGAGTGTTCCCTCCCCCATACCCGGGACTCCCACGCTGCCAGACCAAATCTTTAAATTACTTATGACTTCACCGTAACATGAGTTACACCTGTTTGATGCAAATTTGTGACTGATACGCTGAGAGATTAATGGGTTAATCTCGAGTGAGGATAGAGATGGGTTTTCATTAACCCTTGAATCATTAATCGAGGTCCTTGTTGGTGCAACCTCTGAGCTTTGCTGGGAATCTAAAATTAGTTGCTTCGATATGTCAATTTGTAAATGTTGCCTAGGCGAAGTTGCAGCATCTGTAACCATTGACTCTTGACTCTCTCGACTTTCAGCACTGGGGCCTTGGTCCCAACAATGCCCCCCTCACTGTGGGGAAAGGACAAGACACCTGCATCTGAAACCGAGAATCAACCTATTACAAATCGACCGAGCCTTTGTGAGATGATTCATCGCTACTGAAAAAAGATTGCATCAAAACACTTCTGCCCACACAGAACAGCCTCATCTGGTGTCTCAAAGCCCTTTACACAATTTGTTTCCTTTGAAAGCCCTGACATTTTTGAAGTAACCAAACAACAAGCTCACTCTGCGCAGTACCCAGGCAACAGACAGCAGTGGTGACGGCTTGGACAAGTGTTTTGGTCAGCAGTCCCGTGAGATATTCAATATCCACCTCAACTGTCAAAACAGTTGTGAGCGAGAAAAAAAATGAGAGTGTATGGGAGAAAGCGAAAGAGAGAGCAAAAAAAAACAAAAGGGAAGCAAAGAAAGCAGTAAAGAGGTAAAGTGAGGGAGAGACAGGGTGACAAGGAGGCAAGGAGAAGGAAGAGAGAGAGAACGAGCGAGTGTGAGGCCTGAGATCTAACTGGATATAGGGCTGATGTGCAGAAAAATTCTTGCGTTGCAGAACTTCAAGGATCTAATACAAAGGTGTTGTAGGTTTTTTGGAGATGATGGTCCCCTTTCAATCCTCTTATACCCCTTTCACAGCCTCCCCCCCCCCCCCCACCCCCTTTGCCTGAAACCTCAAGTTTCTCTCCTGAGACTCATCAGGAATGGTGAGACAACCGTTCAACAAGGGGAGGCTGGAGGGGGGGGGGGGGGGGGTGATCTATCATGAGGGGTATAGATAGCGAGAATGCACAGAGACTTTTTCCCAGGATCGGGGAATCAAAAACCAGAGGACATACATTTGAGGTGAGTGGGGAAAGATTTAATTGGACCCTGAGAGGCAACTTGTTCACACAGAGGGTGGTGGTCGACACAACTGTAACATGTTCTCCAGAGACGCTGCCTGACCTGCTGAGTTACTCCAACACTTTGTGTTCATCCAAGTACAGAGGTCAGGAGCTGAGACCACACCCCAAGAGAAAATTCACGACAGGGCTAATGATGTTTAAAAGAAAATTAAAATAATATTTATTATTAGTCATAAAAACATTATTTTATTTATTGTGGGTTTGCATGCGAGGGGGTGAGCTACTTTTTTTTTTAACTGAAGCAGTCCTTCTGGTGAAGGTGCTCCCTCTGTTGGTGGGGGAGAGGGGGAACTCCAAGAATTCGACCCAGTTTAGATTAAGTTTCATGTTCATAAGTTCGAGGAGCAGAATTAGGCCATTCAGCCTATCAAGTCTACTCCACCATTCAACCATAGCTGATCAACCATAGCTGTTAGGTTGAAGGGAAATAGTAAAAATTGGAAAGAGCCATGGTTTTCAAGGGAAATTGGACACTTGTTTCGAAAAAAGAGAGATATCTACAATAATTATAGGAGGCATGGAGTAAATGAGGTGCTAGAGGAGTATAAAGAATGTAAAAAGAATCTTAAGAAAGAAATTAGGAAGGCTAAAAGAAGATATGAGGTTGCTTTGGCAAGAAAGGTGAAAGTAAATCCAAAGGGTTTCAACAGCTATATTAATAGCAAAAGGATAACGAGGGTAAAATTGGACCATTAGAGAGACAGAAATGGACAGCTATCTGCAGAGCCAAAAGAGATGGGGGAGATATTGAACAATTTATTTTTTTTCGGTATTCACCAAGGAGAAGGATATTGAACCTCTGTGAGGGAAGGGACAAAAGTAGAGTAGCTATGGAAACTATGAGATTCAAAGAGGAGGAAGTACTGACACTTTTTAAAAATATAAAAGTGGATAAGTCTCCAGTCCTGACAGGATATTCCCTAGGACATTGAGGGAAGTTAGTGTAGAAATAGCAGGAGCTATGACAGAAATATTTCAAATGTCATTAGAAACTAAAATAGTGCCGGAGGATTGGGTACTGCGCATGTGTTCCATTGTTTAAAAAGGGTTCAAAGAATAAACCTAGCAATTATAGACCTGTAAGTTTGACGTCAGTGGTGGGCAAATTAATGGAAAGGATACTTTAGAGATAATATATATAAGCATCTGGATAAACGGGTCTGATCAGGAACAGTCAACATGGATTTGTGCCTGGAAGGTCATGTTTGACAAACCTTCTTGAATTTTTTGAAGCGGTTATTAGGGAAATTGATGAGGGTAAAGCAGTGGTGTTGTCTATATGGATTTCAGTAAGGCCTTTGACAAGGTTCCCCGTGGAAGGTTGGTTAAGAAGGTTCAATCTTGGGTGTTAATGGCAGAGTAGCAAGATGGATTGAACAGTGGCTGAATGGGAGATGTCAGAGAGTAATGGTGGATGGCTGGTTGTCAGGTTGGAAGCCGGTGACCAGTGGGGTGCCTCAGGGATCTGTGTTGGGTCCACTGTTGTTTGTCACGTATATCAATGAATCTAATGATGGGGTGGAAAATTGGATAAGTATGCAGATGATACTAAGATAGGTGGTGTTGTGGATAATGAAGTAGATTTTCAAAGTCTACAGAGGGATTTGGGCCATTTGGAAAAGTGGGCTGAAAGATGGCAGATGGCGTTTAATGCTGATAAGTGTGAAGTGCTACATCTTGGCAGGACAAATCAAAATAGGACGTACATGGTAAATGGCAGGGAATTGAGGAATGCTGTGGAACAGAGAGATCTAGGAATAACTGTGCATAGTTCCCTGAAGTTGGAATTGCGTGTAGATAGGGTGGTAAAGAATGCCTTTGGTGTGCTGGCCTTTATAGATCAGAGCATTGAATATAGGAGAGTAATGTTAAAATTGTACAAGGCATTGGTAAGACCAATTCTGGAGTATGGTGTATAATTTTGATCGCCTAATTATAGGAAGGATGTCAACAAAATAAAGAGAGTACAGAGGAGATTTACTAGAATGTTGCCTGGGTTCCAGCAACTATGTTACAGAGAAAGGTTGAACAAGTTAGGTCTTTATTCTTTGGAGCGCAGAAGGTTAAGGGGGGACTTGATTGAGGTCTTTAAAATGATGAAAGGGATAGACAGAGTTGACGTGGATAAGCTTTTCCGATTGAGGGTAGGGAAGATTCAAACAAGAGGGCATGACATGAGAATTAAGGGACAGAGGTTTCAGGGTAACGTGAGGGGGAACTTCTTTACTCAGAGGGTGGTGGCTGTGTGGAATGAGCTTCCAGCAGAAGTGGTGGAGCCAGGGTCGATTTTAACATTTAAAAGTATAGTGGATAGGATGTGGACGGGAAGGGAATGGAGGGGTATGGTCTGAGTGTAGGTAGATGGGACTAGGGGAAAACAAATTGTCGGCACGGACTGGAAGGGCCGAGAGGGCCTGTTTCCGTGCTGTAATTGTTATATGGTTATATGGTTATATGATCTATCTTTCCCTTTCAAACCTATTCTCCTGCCTTCGCCCCATGATCCCTGGCACCCATTAATGTCACATGTACCGAGGTACAGTGAAAAGCTTTTGTTGCGTGCTAACCCGTCAACGGAATGACAATACATGATTAAAACAGAACCGGCCACCGTGTACTGATGCACGATGAAGGGAGTAACGTGACTCGGATGGGGAACCTGCAGACGGCGCCCGGTAAACTTGGGGTGGTGGGTTAGGAAAGTGCTCTCAGTGTTGTCTGAGTGAGCAACCACATTGCATTTTACAGATGGAACCCTCAGGTGTAATGTTGGTGGTGGTGTGTGGGGAGGAGAGGAGCTTCAAACACAGCTGAAACAGGTCCTAACAAAGCTGCAACCATGCTTCCCGGAATAATCGCTGTCACCTGCCAAACTATCACCTCCCCAACGCAATCCGACTTCAAAACATCAAAATTATGCCTCAAATTCTCAAAAGAATCGGCAGTAAAAAAAGCCTAAAGTCTCTAACAACCAGAGAAGCAGAAAATTACAGTGGTTACACAAAGCAATGTATTTTATCTGAGCTGGAGTGAGCGGTGAGGAAAATTGACGCAAATGCACCAGTTATGCTGACAAAATCTCCTGACAATGAATGCGATAAAAGTGAGTGTGCATTGGAAGCAGTTTCACAGCATCTCATGCTGAGAAGTCTTGCCTTGAGATGAATATTGGAAATCATTAACCAAATATCACCACGATGTTGAGGCCACTCGGAATTAACTCAGTAACTGAAGCCCGAACTCCTGCCTTTCAAAGTCAGAACACCATCTTGAGCATGGGGCAACCATGCTGTGTCAATGTGGGACCGGGCTCAAAGGCTGACTGGGTTCTCACTTTCACAGTCAGGGTCTCATGATCCCACCTTAACATGTCTTGACAACCATAATCCCGCTACAACTGGAATCTCCATCTCTTGACCCACAGACCACAATCTGTGAGGATAGACGATAAAGCATCCTCCGCAACAACTCTCAGCAAGGGTGGCACGGTGGGGCAGCGCTAAAGTTGCTGCCTTACAGCATCAGAGACCCGAGTTTGATTCTGACTACGGGTGCTGCAGTATAATGTGGATAAATGCGAGGTTATCCACTTTGGTGGCAAGAACAGGAAGGCAGATTATTATCTGAATGGTGTCAGATTAGGAGAAAGGGAGGGTGTGCTTGTACATCAGTCACTGAAATTAAGCATGCCGGTACAGCAGGCAGTGAGGAAAGCCAATTGTGAGAGGATTTGAGTTTAGCAGCAAGGAGGTCTTACTGCATTTGTACAGGGCCCCGGTGAGACCGCACCTGGATTATTGTGTGCAATTTTGGTCTCCGAAATTGAGGAAGAACATTATTGCTGTTTAAGGAGTGGAGCGTGGGTTCACCAGGTTAATTCCCGGGATGGGGGGGGGGGGGGGGGGGGGCTGGTGAATGATGAAAGAATGGGTCGACTGGGTTTGTATTCGCTGGGATTTAGGATGAGAGGGGATCTTATAGAAACATATAAAATTCTTAGAGGATTGGACAGGGAAGATGCAGGAAAAATGCTCCCGATGTTTGGGAGTCCAGAACCAGGGGTCACAGTAGACCATTTAGAACTGAGATGAGAAAAAACGTTTTCACCCATGTGCATCTGTGGAATTCTCTGCCACAGAAGGCAGTGGAGGCCAATGCACCAGATGTTTTCAAGAGAGAGTTAGATTTAGCTCTAAGTGCTAAGGGAATGAAGGGGGAAAAAGCTGGAATGGGGTACTGCCATGATCATATTGAATGGCGGTGCTGGCTCGAAGGGCCGTATGGCCTACTCCTGCACCTATTTTCTTTGTTTCTATGTACAGAGTTTGTACGTTCTCCCTGTGATCGCATGGGTTTCCTCTAGGTGCACCAGTGTCCTTCCACATGCGAAAAACGTGCAGGTTTGTAGGTTAATTGGCTTCTGTAGATTGTCACTAATGTGTAGGATAGAACTAGTGTATGGGTGTTTGTTGGTCAGTGTGGACTCAGTGGGATGAATGGTCTGTTTTGCACGCTGTATCTCTAAACTAAACTAAATGAACTTATCACCAGTATCCTGCCAGGCTGTATTCTCAGCCCGTACTGCACTCAATATATACTCATGAAAGTGCAGCCAAATTCGACTCTGATTCTATTTACAGATTAAACCTCCATAGTGGGCTGTGTTACAAATAATGACAAGACAGAGTAAAGGAAGGAGATGCAGAGTTTTGTGTCACAGTGTACAACAACAGTCTCTCCTTCGATATCAGCAAGATGCAGGAGCTAGTTAACAAGTTTCGGAAGTGGTGGAATACACACTCCAATCAGCATCAATAGTGGAGATGGTTGATAGCTTCAATGCCTTTGGTGCAAATATCACCAACTATTTGTGCAGGTCCAATTACATTGATGTAACGGCCAAGAAAGCAGACCAACATTTACTTAGAAGGCGGAGGAGAGTCAGCATGTTTCCTAAAATCTGGCCAACTTCTACAGATGCACCCTAGTAGGCATCCTCTCAGGATGCATCACAGCTTGGTTTGGCAACACCCCTGCCCAAAACCGCAAGAAGTTGCAGAGAGGTGCAGCCCAGTCCATCAAACATTGCAGACTCCCCACCATCAATCTCATCTACATTGCACGTTGCCTCGGGAAAGCAGCCAACATAAACAAGGACCACTCACACCCCAGTCATTCCCTCTTCTTCCCTCTCCCGTCGGGCAGAAGATACAGATGCGAAAGTATGCACAACCAACTTTCTCCCCTCTATATTATCTGACTTCTGAATGGACCTTCCATAAGCTAGGGTACAGCCCAATTCTCCTCTTACCCCCCCCCCCCCCCCCCCCCCCCCCCCACCCCCCCCCCCCCTCATTGGCGACAATTAGTCTTTGTTTAGTTTAGTTTAGTTTAGAGATACAGCATGGAAACAAGCCCTTCAGCCAACTGAGTCCATACCGGCCAGAGATCCTCGCACATTAACACTACCCCACACACTAGGGACAATTTTACATTTTATACCAGGTCAATTAAACCTGTACGTCTTTGGAGTGTGAGAGGAAAACGAATATCTCAGAAAAACCCACACAGGTTACGGGAAATCGTACAAACTCCGTACAGACAATCACCTATAGTCAGGATTGAACTAGCGCCTCTGGCTCTGTAAGGAAGTAGCTCTACCACTATGCCACCACCCTTTGTCTCTAGAACTGATGCACTATAATACTGAGAACTATATTCTGCATTCTGTATCTTCCCCTTTGCTCCATCTTTTGTACTTGAATTTGGTTGTATTTATGTAAAGTATACTTGCTCTGTGTGGATAGCATGTAAAACAAAGTTTTTCACTGTTCCGTGAGAATACTAAACCTAAACTTAATCGGAAACAGAAATGAGGGAAGAGGGGAAGATGTGACTGGTGGTGAGATTGCTTTGGAGCTTATAGAAATGGAGAAAGGTGAAGCTGCTCAAAGATGATAGCTTTATCAAGGATAAAGCGGTGGGTCCAGATGGTAATACTTTAAATAAGTTTAGATTATGAAGTTTTAGCCATGATGTACTTCCTGAGGGCAAGGTGCGAGAGACTTCATTCAAATTTTAGAAACAGCCGTACAGTTTTAATTCCCAAATCAGGCAAAGCAGTTTCACTGGAGAACATTGACAATTGCTGATCAATGGCAATTATTGGGGGTAGAATGGGGCTTCACATAGGCAGAGCTGCTACTGACCCTCCCCTTGGCCTTGTGTGACTGCTGGTACACCGGTTAAAGATAAAATAATCAGGCCCATAAATGTGATTAAAACAAGCAGCCGTGAGTGTAGCGGGGTGGGTCAGAGAACGGACTGCAGGCTGTCCCTGAACAGGATTCTCCGGTTTTGATCCCAAACCTTCCCCCACCTCACTCCCACACTGGTCCTCTCTACTCCGGCCGAGCCCACCAATTCGCCCTCTCACCTCCCTCCCTTGTAGCTCAGGCCCAGTTTCAGATTCTCAGCCCTCATCTAAAAGGCTAGGGAGAAACAACATATTTGGAGCTGGCCCCTCTAGTGTTGTGTCAGACCCAGGGGTATCTGGTAGATCTGCCCACATTTGACTCTCTCACCACACTCGCCTCTTGTCCCACCTTAGCCCTCCTCACCCTCTTCAATCTTCCTCTACCACCCCTCCAATCACCATCCTCTCCAACACTTCATCTCCTTCACTCATCCACCCTCTCCACCTCTTCACTCACTCCACCCCTCCACACTCCTTAACTCTCCACCTCCCCAATCACTCCACTCATATCCAGCCACAATGAGCACAACCTCTGCTCTCCCAGCAAGTCTCAACATTGACATTGACAAAGGCGATCCGCTCCTTACGGGGATGTGGAGACTGGGAGACATAAAAAATGCAGTGAGAGGGGAGAAACTGAAAGTTAGAGGTAATGTGATCAGAATGCAAGATATCAGGATCGAGTGCTGAGACAAGAAGGATTTCTCAATTCCAGACAATGTGAATATTAGGAATTCTGTCCGGCAGGGTTCCGTGCTTGCTCGAACTTTGATGCCAAGCATGGAAAAGGTCAAACAGGTTCGAAGATGGGCGCAAAATGCTGGAGTAACTCAGCGGGACACAATGGGAGGGCTGTGCTGAGGGAGTGCCACATTGTAGCAAGGGCAGTACAGTTGTATTGTATATCTTTATTATCATTTTTCTGATTATTTACATACCAGAGGAAAACGAAATAAAGCGTTTCTCACCAGTGTCAATTCGGTGTGTGGTAATAAATAAATAAGAATATAAGTTTAAAAGTACATTTAATCACGAGTTCCGATCGGCAGATGGCACGACAATGTCAATATTTAAATTGAGTGCTGCACAATTTGGAGAGGTCAAAAAAGTACATCACTAACCTCTAATTCAACATATCTCCAATTACTCTTAGGAATTTCTACAGATTCAACCAAATAATGCATCTTATCAGGATCATCTCAATGTATCCAACAGCTTGTCACCGTTGTACACAACCTGATGAGGCTCAAAAAGACCAAGAAACTGCAAAGAATTTGGAACAAACCAGCCCCAGTCAATTACTCACCCAGACTCCCCACCATTGACTCCATCCAAGCTTCACTCTGCTAGGAAAGCAGGGCCAACATCATGAAGGGCCACTCACACCCCAGTTCATTCCCTCTTCTCCTCCCTCCCCCCGCCGGGCAGAATAGATAAAACCCTGAATCCACGTGTCATCATAACCTGGAATAGCTTCTTCCACGTGTCATCTTGAATAGACCTCTTGTGAATATTCTACGAGTAATTCAAGAGTTCTCCCCGAGTTTCCCCTGATTCGAACTCGGAGAATTACGGTAATACGAACGTTCGTATGTAACTCTGGGGCCTCATTTTTCCACGAAAAAACGACTTCAACGAGCTTACCGCGTTTTCTCGAGCCGTCGTTACGACTCTCCCGAGCTCCGACAGCTAACCCGACGGTAGTTACCACTAACTTGGGAGAAAACTCGTATAGTGGGACATCCCCTTAAGGACGAGTTCCTGATCTCCCAGTCTTCTTCCCTGCGGCCCTTGCACTCTTTTTATCTGCACTTTCTCTGCAGCTGCAACACTACATTTTGAACTCTGTCTATTTTCCCTTTTCACTACCTGATATACTCATGAATGGTCTGATCTTCCAGGATGGCTCAAAGTTGGGCACTGTGTCTTGATACATGTGACAATAATCAACCAATACTAATACCATCTTTCAGTTGAGATATTAATTCAAGACTCCATGTGCCCTCCCAGGTGAATGTAAAATACACTCCTGCCAACATTGAAAGACCAGGGACATTATCCCAAGATGCTCCTAGTTTCTGATCCTGGGTTATATACATTTAAACAGATGTTCTGTTCGTTATTATGCTGTTATCTGTGGGAGCTTGCTGTGCACAGACTGTGAGCCATGTTTCTGACAGCACAGTGATGAGTCCACTTCATCAAGTGCTTTCTAACACCCAGGGGGGTCTAAAAGGCATCAATAAAAACGCATCTTCCTTTAAAATTGGAGAGGTTGGCAAACCATGGCGTGGCCAACTGTGCAAGTTGAAGGTGTCCCACTCCCTCTGCTGCTTTGCTTTCTATCAGCACATCTATAGAGTGGCCGTGGGAGGGGGTATGGAGGAGCCACAGAACTTGGGGCAGGCACTGCTTGAGGTGGAGAGGAGGTGGTGGGAAACTTACACATGGAGATGGCGTTTCTTGGGAAGTTTCTGGCCCACATTCCTCCGTTCTCTCATTAACACAAGAAACCAGGGGGTCTCGTTGTTAAGACGGCTTGGCCACAGCCTCTGAACTTGGGCCTATTCTCCCACAGTGGAGAAGCCGGTTGGTTTTCGCTCCTGTAACTAACTTGGCCGAGCTTCTTCCAGCTTAACATTCACAGAGTGTCCTGCTACATGGCTGGAATTATTAATAGGACAACTGACTCCAATCAAAGAAGCGGTTGTTCACTGAGCGAAGTGCGGAGATGGGGAGTGATGCGAGGCAGAGGCCTATTACTCACCACTTGTGGTCAGCTCAGGCAGCCATCCCAATCCATCCTCAAACGCAAGCCAGAAACTGAACCAAAGATACAGGGCGACACTCAACACATGGCAAGGAGACAAACACTCGGCTCATGCATTCCCTGCTGGTGTTTCTACCCCACACACCCCTTCACCTCATCCATCACACTCTCCCTCAGCCACCCTCTCCTCCATGTGTTCATCCAGAATTCCATTCCCCCTGGTCCCCCTGACTCCCACGCCCTTCCCATTCCCAGATTGAAGGAGGCATCACCTGAATTCCCAGTTGGGTTTTGAAGGAGGCATCACCTGAATTCCCAGTTGCTCCCACCCTCTTCCTGTCCGAAATGGGCAGGTGGCAGGGTTTGATACCCAAGGCTGGCACAGAGAGCTGGTCTTGTTGACTGAGGCAGCTGGGCACCGGGACGAGGCAGCAAGTGTCTGAGGGCGGGAGACTCCAGCGGGTCCAACTCAGCAGGTGTCGAAATCTGGGATCAACACGTTCCCTGGAGCTCCACAACAACAAAGGCAAGCTGAGGGAAGTGTGAATGAGCACTGTGGGAACGGATGCTGAAGGTATGATAGATCAGAAAGCACTTGGCACGCATGGGATATTCAAATGCAGCAACATTTTAACAGTGGATACTATCAGAGTGTTCCTCCCTCCCTCCAGTGAGCCCGTCCCCAGCATCTATCCCTCAGTTATTCCAGGACACTTCCAATATCTGTCCCTCACCTTATCCAGGAATGTTCCTGGATCTATCCCTCGGTTATCCCAGGGAGTTTCTGATATCTGTCCCTCGCCTTATCCCAGAACCTTCCTGGCATCCATCCCTCCATTACACTGTTCCTGCCATCTGTCCCTCAACAATCCAGACATTCCCAATGTCTATCCTGAGGGAAGACTTCGGGCTTCCTGTCAGACAGAGGGAGAGAAGGAGGGAGGGAGGGAGGGAGGGAGGGGTGGAGGGAGGACATTAGGGTGCCTCGGATGGAAGAAGAACAGGGTACGTTTTGGAGGAAGGAGGGAGGGAGGACAGAGTGCCTGCCAGAGGGAGGGAGGGAGAGAGCCTCCTCACTCTCCTCGTGATAAACATACAATCCCAGTTCCCCACTTTTCTTGAGAGTGAGCCAGACTTGGCCATCCAATGTTGGGTTCCAGGCTCCCATGGATAATCACTGGGCAATCCTCCCTCGATACAGAGGCAAAGACTTTACACCTCCAGCCCGCACGGTGACCCAGATCCTCCGGTTGAAGAATCCAGCTTGCCCTGTGAGCCTGTGTACACCCAGTGCTCTGCTCGCCTGCCCTCACCCTGGGGAATATCCCAGCCGGAGTGAATCACGAACACGCCTCCCCGAAGGAAGAAGGGTGGTTAGTGAAGAAGTGTAGGCATCTTGGGCTGACTTCCCCACTCACACAACTCAGTCCATTCACACACGTGACTCGGCTCCTTCACACGCGTGAGTACACACGTGTAGACTCCACATTGTTAAAGAACTTTGAAACTTGAAGGATACAAGAGGTCTTGTGTACTGCCTCCGTCTAATCCGATATCCGTACGCACGTACTTACATATGATTATGCTTGCGTACAGGAAGATTTTTACTCAACTGTGCAAAAAAATAATTTCGCTGTAGCTAGGTACAAGGAACAATAAGATACAATTGCACCATTGATAGCTCCTCCACACACATGGCTGATTCGTGTGACTAAAGACACAGTAATTACCCACCTTGGTTCCCCAGGAGGTGTCTGGTTTGTTGGTTCTGTGAGGTGTAATTAAACTCGCTGGGCTAGGGCTCACTGGAGCATGGAGGAACAGAGGTGATTGTATTCAAATGGACAATATTTTCACTGGTGATATCTCCCTGAATACTGGTTCCAGAACCAGGGTTTACGGGCTCATAGTAAAAGGGGTTGGTCTTTCAGGACAGATATCAGGAGAATTTCTTCACCTAGGAGTCCTGTGAATTCTCTTCCCAAGAGGACCACGGAGGCTCAGCTTGGAGAACATGGATAGGCAGCACCTTGGTGAGGACACGTCTAAAAAAACGGAACGGTTGGGAGGGGGGAAGGGGGGGGGGGGGGGTTAGGGGTAGGGGGCGGGGGGGAAGCTGGAAGAGAGGATGGACAAAGTCTTGCAAGTGAATATAGGTGAGGAGAGAGGGGGGGGGGGGGGGGGGGGGGTGCCAGATGGGTGTACAAAGGCCAGAGATGGGAAGAAGAGGTGTCTCCAAGTTACAGCCGTGGTCAAAGGTGAGAGTGCGGAGGGAGCGTCGGAGCCCGCAACGTCACCCGTTCATTTTCTCCATAGATGCTGCCTGTTCCGCTGAGTTACTCCAGCATTCTGTGTCTATCTTCGGTGTAAAACAGCATTTGTAGTTCCCGCTACGAAATCCCATCTACTTCTCAGCTTTGTTAGGGGACAGCCTGGGCGCCCAAACCAATAAGCGATGGTGTGGGGGGAGGGGTGTGCGTTGGGGGGGGGGGGGGGGGTGAGTGCGTGGGGGTTGGGGGGGTGGGGTGTGTGCGTTGGGGGGGGGGATGAGTGCGAGGGTGGGGGGCGTGGGGGGGGGGGTGGCGTTGGGGGGGTGAGTGCGTGGGGGTGGGGGGCGTGGGGGGTGTGCGTTGGGGGGGTGAGTGCGTGGGGGTGGGGGGGGGGGGACGTGGGGGGGGGGGCCGGTAGTGCGTGGGGCGGGTGGGGGGTGCGTGGGGTGACCGCATCAACATTCGGGCAGCCGCTTCCTTTTCTTCTTCGGGACGTGGAGTAAGTTTTCAGAATGTCAGCGATTATTTACGATCCCCATTTGCCCCGTGAGGACTGCGCCGACCGCCCGGACCCTAACCCGGCGCTGGTCCGCCGCGGGTCCATCACAGACCGAGCGGGCTCTCCGCCAGGCAAGCAACCGAGATAAAACCGCCACGGACAACACAAGAATCTGAAGACGGCTCTCGACCCGAAACGTCGCCTATCCCTTTTCTCCAACGATGCTGTCTGACCCGCTGAGTTACTTAAGCTATTTCTGTCTATCTTCCGTTTAAACCAGCCTCTGGAGTTAGTGCTGCCTTCCAAACCATCCCGCACTGGATGTGAAATGGCCGAGGAACTGAAGCCGAGATGTGTCTGGGCTTAAAGAAGGGTCTCGTTACCCCGGAGAACCAGCGACTCCACACGAATCCGGGAGCCGCCGGGCGGGGGAGCAGCCGAGAAACCGGCCCGGTGCGGGGCTAGCATACATGCTGCGGGCCGAGGGGCCACGTCGTGCGCTGTTCCCGCATTCGAGAACCTTGTGTGGGCGCCTGGCATTGTAGGGAACGGCGCAGGTCTCCAGTATCGCACACCCGGCGCTAACAGTCCTTTATATTTATTAGATTGCTCTACACCACAGGAGGCCGATCGGACCATTGAGCCAATGCCAGCCCACAGAGCTAACCCATTCATCACCAATTGCTCCGCTCCGTAACCAATCTCCCCGAAACCCCGTCGATTCTCCCACCCACACACACACCCGGCGAGCGGGTACCCGCTCACACCCGGCGGGTTTCCGCAGACACACGGCTGGCGTTCCCTACCGACACACGGCGGGTTCCTGCAGCCGCCGGGCACCGCGTGGATTGGGGGCGACGGGCGGCGGTACCAGAGCACAGGGCCAGAGCTGGCGGGGAGCAGAGCCCGGCTGCGGCACCTTTTGTCTGGTGTTTGACTCCCTTTGTTCCTTCTCTTCACTCCCGTCTCCTGTTCCCCCCCAAATCACTTCCCCCCGCCACCCCTGATTTCACCGCCCCCTGTCGATGCCCCAGCCCCCAGCCCAGCTCGACCACACCCCCCCCCCACCCCCCCCCCCCCCCGCCCCCGACCGCGGGCGCGACTGGGTCTGGTGACATCTTGACAGGGGTGAGATCGGGTCAGGACGTGAGGGACGGGACCGTACCGAGGCTGACAACATGCCTCTACACCCGAAATCCCGGTTCACCGACGCCGGTTTCTTTCCCGTTATAAAGCCGGTTCAGCCGTTGCCGGGCTCGGACTCGGTCGTCGCTGAGCTGGACTCGGGAGGGGGAGCCGGTCTTCTCTGCTATGCTTGGTTCGAGGCCGGGATGTGATGTCTATCTGCCCCTTTCACAGGGCTACCCACGCATCGCGCACTGCCCCCACCCCCGCCTGCCCATATAGTTTCCCCGGTTATATCGACACCGGGGTCGATGTGAAAACGGAATTAGCTGTGCACCTCCCCTGGTGGGCGAGATCCGCCTCCGAGTCCTTCCGGCAATAGCTTCTCTCCGAGTCGGCCGGCACGGGTCCGTGAACCCCCGCTGTCCGGCCACGCCTGCCCAGCCCATGTCCAGCCCCCCAGCCGCGGACAGGCTTCCGTTTATTCGCCGGTTCCTCACGTCGGTGACGAGAAGGGGTCTCGCGGTAGCCCGTCTCCTCCGGTGAGTCAGTGAGGAGGGGGTCCGCGGATCCTGGGTCGGTGTGGAGGGGGTCCCGTGGGTCGGTGAGTACGGGGGGTCCCCGCGGCCGGCGGGGGCAGCAGCAGCAGCAGCCCGCAGATGAGGATTGGGATGCAGCTAGATTTCAAAAGGCCGAGTGGAGGAGAGCGATTGGCTTGGCGGGAGGCGGGGAGCGGAGCGGCGGCCCGAACCCTCCGCCCAAAGACGCCGGAGCCCGGTCCAGCCAGTTTCTAAGCGTGCAGACAACCGGGCGGGTCCCCCAACCGAGAAGCCCGCCGACGCACCCACCCACAAATATTCGCCAGCGTCGGCCCCCTACCACCTCCCCCGCCCCATTCACCCACTCCCCGGTCAACCCCGCCCCCGCCCTCCGCCCATCCGGTCACTCCCCCCTCCCCCCATTTCACCCCCTTCACCTCATCCCTACTAACCCCACCCCCGCCCCCTTCCACTCCCGCCCCCCCCCGGTCACCCCCCCCCTCTCCCGCCCCCTTTTCACTTCACAAACCACCAACCACCCCCTCTCCACCCTCCCTACATACAAACCCCCCCTCCCCGCCCCCTACCACCACCAATCCCCGGTCAACCCCCGCCCCACCCCTTGCCGCCGCCCTCATTCACCCACTCCCGCTCCTATCTCCCCCCCGGTCACCCGCCCCATCCCTCCGCCCATCCGTCCCCACCGCCAATTCCTCCGTCCCACTCCTCCCACCCTCCCCTCCGCCCACCCCGCTATTCCCTCTTCTCACAGAGATGCTGCCTGACCGCTGTGTTGCTTCCAGCATTTTTGTGTCTATCTACGATGTTAACCCACCATCCGCAGTCCTTCCAAACCCATTTTATTTCTCTCACACTCCCATTAGACAAATGGAAATACAGGGAATAAGAGGGATATGGGTCTGTATAGGCAGCTAATATCAGTTAAACATGATCATGTTAGGGGCACAAACCTTGTGGTTCAATGGTCCGTTCCTATTCGGTAACTGTTCGAAGTTCAATGTAATTAACACTCCCTCTCGGGTTTCCCCACACACCTCCACACTGAGAAACATAATACAGCTGCCAATTAATTAAAATGGGAGACACAACGGAACTGTAGATGGCTGCTGGGAACTTGAGCAAAACACAGAATGCTAGAATAAATTCAGCGGACCAGGCAGAAGCATCTGTGAAGGGAAAGGATGGGGCGAGATTCATAAATCGGAACTTTTTCAGACTAATTTTTCCCTTCCGTTACCCTTCCTTTCAGTTATGTATTTTCTTAAAAATAGATTAATTAAAACAGTGCCAACAACCTTCAAAATTATGTTTATTGCTTGTCAAACAGCGGGCTGAGGCGCTGGCATGAAGCTGGTGAAAATGGGGTCCTCAAGAGCCAAAACCTTTTTCCTGATTGACATGTGTTGAAATACTAATTGTATTGGTACGAAAGTGACACAAGGAACAGCAGATGCTGGTTTCAAAAAAAAAGATAAGAAGTACTGGAGTAACTCATAAGCCCGGCAGCTCTCTGGAGGACAAACCGTGGCAACAAGTTACAGGCAACCCACCACTCTGGTAAACATACCATGCCGCAGCACTGCTCATTTAAACATTGCCCTCTCACATTAAAGCTATACCCCCTTTGATCTTTGGCTATCCCCACCTAGACAAAGGGTTCTGACTGTCTACTCTACCTTCATGTTCCACAGAAAAACATCCAAGTGTGTGTCCAAGCTCTCGGTACAGCTAATGCCCTCTAATTTCATGTGTAGGAAGGAATTGCAGATACTGCTTTACACCGAAGGCAGACACAAAAAGGTGAAATACCTCAGCGGGTCAGGCAGCATATCTTGGGGAAAGAATAGGTGACGTTACGGGTCGAGTCTGAAGAAGAATCTAGACCTGAAACGTCACCTATTTCTTTTCTCCAGAAAAGCTGCCTGGCCCACCGAGTTACGCCAGCATTGTGTGTCTACCATCTCATTGCATTTGTTTCTGGAGATATATCCCATTGAAGATTGTCCGGTCTCTCACTACATCCTCACTAGTTTCAGATTTCGAAGAGTATCATGTTTTTAAGAGTTCATATTATTCCATTTCTTTTCTATGAAGTACAGATGCAAAGTGTCCATTTGCAACTTTACACATCCTCCGCCCATCACAGGCATGGGTGAGGGTTTGAAGCCAGTCTTTCTTACAATGGGGGGGTTACACACAATCAAAAAGCTGGAGAAACTCAGCGTGTGCAGCAGCAACTAAGAGGCGAAGGAGTAAAAAAATTATTAGGCGACGTTTCGGGTCGAGACCCATCTTCAGACACAAAAAGGGATTAGCATTCAACAAGTAAAGGGAAAGTCTTTGGAAGTGATATGCCATTTTCCACAGCCGCACAAGAAGGCCCATTGATTGTTTGACAACCAATAATGAAACTCTTCAAGCGATGTCACGGCTCTAATTAGCTATTTTTAAAGAAAACATATCAGAAAGGAACGACTGAAAAAGGAATATTGATGCACTATAGTGATCTGGAAATTGAAAATCATTTAAATAGAGAACAGGTTTTGTGGTCATGATTACAAAGGAACACGGTCAGAGGCAAATTGGCCATTGCGGAGCTATGACATTTCAATAGAACTAATTAATTCAATGTTCTCTCCTTGTGTGTCCTCCACATCCAAGCTTCTGAGAAGGGTCGGGACTCCAAAACATCACCCTATCCATGTTCTCTCCAGTAGATGCATGCCTGTTCTATCTAATGAGTTAATAACTCCAGCACTTTTGTGTCCTTTCATGTATACCAGCATCTGCAGTTTCTATGCTTTGACTTTTACCAACCGCTACCACATATAATATATGGGATGCTCTTATGCCCAATATTCACTAATAAGATATGTTTTGTTTAGTTTTCTCGGTTTGCGAGATTACACGACACCCTGCAACCCACTAAAGCCTTTGTGAGAAATAATCCTGAGATAAACCGCGGATTCTGGTCGCAAAAGGTTTCAGAACTTCAAATATGGATGGGAATCTTAGGGGTTGGAGGGTGAGGATGACGGAAAGCCACCAGGGGTATTAAATCTTAAAGTAGGATTAAAGGGTTGAGTAATAGTCAGTGCCATTGCGAGTGGATAGGAGCACATTGAGTGATAAAGACAAGGGTTGAAGGGAAGGGTGCGTACTATTGACCATCTCTTCTCCAACCATTCTTCATGGTCCTTTCTAAGCAACGGACCACTTCCCTTTAAACTTCCAAAAAAAAGGGTTAATGAGAGCAGAAAACGTGAGATGGCAATCACCAATGAGGGATTAAACTGCAGAAATTAATCACAGTCTCTACAATATGCCCCCCAACCTGGTTCCAACATCGTCAGGGAAGGATTCAGACAAAACCAAGAAGACTGCTTCCACGAGGATGGGGTGGAGATTTCAATTCATCGAGGTGAAACCGTGTTGTGAATTAGAGCATCGCCTAGCAACCGCCTCAGGGTGTCCTTGGATTAACATCTTCACCTGAGAACACATCTTGATGAAAAGACAGATACGCAAAATAATTACCATGGCGTTTTTGCAACCGAATGCAAAATGTAGAGTGTCATTTGCAAGATCAATATGTTTAATGTTCTCCACAGAAAGAAATGAAGCTTTGAAATGAAGATAGAAATCGGAATCACCTGCAGAAACGCCACAACGCAGGTGCTGACTTTATTTAAACAATGCAGACAAACTGAGTCACAGTTTGTTTACAAACAGAAAAAGACTGACACACCTGTCAGATCTAAACATTCTCGTGTATTCTTATCACATCAAAGGCTATTTGACCCATCAAGCCCATGCCAGCTGACCAGGTAATTCCATCCCATTCCCTCCCCCTGCCCATTATCTCCTCAAATCCTCCTGTCACCAACCTCCACAAGTGGTCATAATCAACCGACTTGTCAGGAGGAACCAAGAGCAGCAGAAGCTCAGCGGAGAGACCACCCAAAGTCAGGATCGAAGCCAGCTTGTTGGTAGTTTGACAGCAACTCTACCTGCTGTGCTACCCCATTTCGATATCGGACTGAAACCCACCATAGCTGGAGAGGTAGAATGAAGGATAGGCTGGGCAGAGGCATGACAGCATGCACAACAATGCGTTTCACTGTACCTCGGCATATTTGACTATAATAAACCTAAACCTAATCTACAGTTCCCTGTTAAACCCCATAAAGCCCAGAGAATTATGTGCCATTACTGAGGTGTGGTCAGTGCTGAGAGTGAAGGCCCTGCCCAGTACTGGTGTGGGTCATGGCCCATTACTCACTGAGCCTGATTTGGTCAGTTGCCAGGGATAGGCCACTGTTGTGGGGGCGGGGGGGGCACAGTCTATTACTGAGTTGTGGTCAGTGCTGGGGGTTAGGAGGTAACTGTTCAAGCCCATGACACTGAGCGCGTCGACCAGGACTATTTGGCTGGTTGATCATCAAGGAGGTGCCTCTGGAGGTTGGGTAAACTGTGCAGTCAAGAGGTACGACCACGGCCCTGTACAGTAACACTATCCAGCTACCCAAGTCCTGCCAACACGGATTCATAGTTCCAACATGGGGATACAAGGACAGGCACCCCACAGAGCTTATGAGTTGGTCAGAGCGGAAGGGGGGGCGGCGGGGGGGGGGGGGTGGGGGGGGGGGGGGTCAGTGATGGAGAGCTCGTAAGTACAGAAGGTGGGTGGGAAGCAGTCGGGTGCACAGACTGGTGGAGAGAGCCAGCAGTATCAGCAAATGCCTGACAGTTTCCCACCGCAGCTGACAAACGGAACATCAAAGCTCTCGTGCCTTGGCATTCAGCTCGGAAACCAGCACAACGGATAGGGATAATTACCCCAACCATCACCTCTTCCACGGAGGGAAGTGGGACCAAGATCGATGTTATGTGGCAAACTTGTGACTAAACATTTACAGACAACTGGCATAACTGCAATCTAGTAAGTCTTAATAGAACGTGCAATACAAAAACGACAAGCACTGATCATTTCCGATAGCCCATGACGCCTGTCATCTCCGGGGCAAAGGAGATCAGAGAGGTTTTACGTCTGAAACGGGATTACACTATGCAGGCATTTTACATTCCCCCTCGCCTTTTTCGCCCAGATTAGCCTCTTTACTTCATTCGGTGAAGAATTAGTAATAATAAACCCCCGAGTCCCGCAGTTAAACACAAACTGGAAACCATGCAACCTGGCTTGGAGCCAGGATAGAATATGCTGCAATGTTTTAAACCCCTTGATGAACAGACAAAGGCTTAACTACAATCCCAACCCCTTAAAACGAGTGGACTACCAGTCTGCTACGACCAGCCCCATCCCACGCCACGCGCCCGGGAGAGGAGGGGGTTCAATGGAGATCCGAGATCAAATTATAAACGTTAAAGTGGCATAAAATTGGGGGAGCGAGTTCCCTGGCGGCAGGGGGGTAGTTACCGTTGTAGTGAAAGCAAAGTGGCTGGTTTATGGCTTAGATAAAAAGGCACCACAGGACGGATTTAGGCTGACTGTGTCCTAAATGTGGGTCACAGAGTGTCCCAACTACAGATCACCCGACGCCTTTGGCTGAGGTCAGGTCACCGGGGAATGAAACCATACTAACGTCATGCATTTGTAGAGCGGCGTCCCCTCAAGGAAACATTCACATGAGCTTCTCAGGAAAACAAAAACCCTACACAACGAGCAGAGGAGGCTTAAGTAGGGAGGGAAGCAAGGTTGTTGTAGTGTAGATTGAATTTGGTTGACCGGAAAAGCTTCGAAATATGGAGTACACAGTGTGAGTCGTGGTGTCCCGCTGGCACTGATCCTCTTACTGGCATGACCCACAAACTGATGTGACCCTCACTGCGATAACACCTCAAACTGGTGTGTCCCACTTTGGCGCGTCATTCTCATTGGCATTGAACCTCACTGGTGTGGCCCACACTTGTATTGACCCTCACTGCAGTGATTCTCCCTGGTGTGACCAGGGAAATCGGGACTACCCTCTCCCCAGGCAACTCGCTTCTCCCGTACTTACCACCCCCCCCCCCCACCCATTACACCCCTGAAGACTCACGTTTCAAAACCACCCACTTCATGCCATCTGCAAACATAACCAATCATGCTTCTACATTCTCCATCCAAATCCTGATGCAACCAACCCACTGCAAAGGGGCCGCCGCCGTCACCCAGCGAGGCACACAACAGGCAACCATCCCCAAATATCACCTTCAACCCCACTGCTTCCATTCCCTATAAAACCAGTTCTCCATCATCCAGTCTCAGCCTAGATTTCCCTTGGATCCCTTGTGATCTAACCTCCATACATACATACCTATAAACATTGCCGAAGCTTAATCTCAAATTCCTTGCTAAGGCTTCTCCCTCATCAACCATTTTGGTTACATTTTCAAAAAAACTCAATCGTTTTCGTAATACCATGATCTCCCAATACGAAACCATGCTGACTTCTCCGTAATCAAATCCCAGTCTACCATGCATATATATAATAATCCTTCAGATATCCTCCCTCTCCAGTAATCTTTCCCATCTAACCACAAATGTAAGGCTCATTTGCTCTAATTCACCTTGCAGCCTCCCTAAATAGAAGTAAGTTTGATGACTAGCTCGTTCCGCATTCTTTCTCCAGCAATCTCACCCGTGTCTCAAATCTCAGCACAGGCACACTGCAATTTCCTATTCTAGATTCTCACGGTGGCCTTGATAATGATACTGATGAACTTTGTCCCAGGAGATATCTATGAAATCCAACACCTTCTCTAATACAGAAAACTGCCCACAAGACTTCCATTATCCATTAACTCTTGATCCCAGTCTTCATGTTTTCCTATGAATAAAAAGCAGGGAATTAATACTCATGGAGGTTGGGTGGGAAGCTTAGCATTGCAGCAGAGAAGAACATAGTAGTATAGGGTAAATCAAACGTCCCTGTTGGGAAAAGAGTGAGAGTGCAGGTTAGGAGAGCTGGTGCTGATGAAGCACTGCTCTCATTTACCAAATCCCTCACAGGTACATGTAAAGATCTTCAAGCTAGGCTCAGCCCTTGTCATGCGACCACGAAGTGCAGTTGGGAAGGGCAGGAGACATGGCAGTTCAATGCTCCTGGCATAGAAATTCACACGACGTGATAGAGGGGATGACGGAAGAGCGGGATCTTTACATAACTGACTAGGGAGTGGGTAGCCTGGCCATCCAGAGGGGCCTTCCAATGGTATAAATTAGGAGTAGGAGAGTGCTATCGCTTTTGCTTGGTATTGTTGCTTCCAGGCTTCCAATAGTCTGTGGGATTTAGAAAATCGCTGTATAGTGTTTATGTCTTCCAAGTCTGTAACCCTCACCTAAACAATTTCAGCCGCTGAACTCCTTGCTCGAACTCTTGTTTACAAAAAACTCCATTGTCTAGCTGTTATTGTTATTTTACCAGTCGATATTAATGCTGCTCCTCAATCACCCACATCATCTCCAGTGCGTGGCTCCAGCCTCTCACTTAGTGCCGCCGCCTCCCTCTCTGTCGCAGATCCTCCTCTGAATCTCTCCACCACAGTGCAATACCCTGTACTTGCCCCCTCCCTCAACAACGCGGTTGCTTTCCTCTCCTTCGCTCCTCCCTCAGTTGTTGTCACTCCCTCTCTGCTTTCCCCTTCCCACAGTGCGGCACTCCTCGGTCCCTCTCTCCTAGATTTTCAGCTCAGTAACATGTGGGGAGTGATTTGAAGCTGCCGTTATTTGGACACAGAGGTGACACTTCCTGCTCAGCCCACGGTTGACACATAATTTGGCAATAATGTCAGACCTGCCTCAGTCCTTCCGCAATCAATTGTTCCCAACACCCACACTTCAGCAAAAAACGATCAGCCAAAAAAGGCATCTCTTGCAGGCAGCCACATCCCCCCACATTTTATTCAAAAACTACCCATGTTTTAAGACAACAATCACAAAACAACAAAAAAAACCCCGCCGTGTATCGCCTGCACTTGGTGATATCGCCGAGAGAAAGAAATTACAAATTCATCTTCTTGTCAACGGGGAAATTGCTGGTGCTCTCTGCTGCTGTCAGAATTTTATCTCGACCCAAATAAGGTTGCAGGAGGAGAGAAGCATTCACAAAGGCTAAAAGGCAAATTCAGTGTTGCGTTGCAGAGAGGCCATGAATGTGACAGCAAGGCGATGCAAGCAAAGAGACGCACAAAATATTGATTGGCAGGCGAGCAGTGAACTGTTCTCAGTTCAGAGCTGCTCATTACACACACACACACACACACAACACACACACACACACACACACACACACACACACACACACACGCAACACACCCACACACACACAACACACACACACCACACACAACACCACCCACACACTCACACACACACACTACACACACACCCACACACACACTACAAACAACACACACACACACACACACAACTCACACACTCACACACACATCACACACTCACACACACACACGCACACACTCACACACACACACACGCACACACACAACACACACACACTCCACACACAACACACACACACACACACACACACACACGCGCACACACTCACACACACACACACACACTCACACACACACACACACACACACACACACACACTCACACACACACACACACACACACACACACACACACACACACACACACACACACACACACACACACACACACACACACACACACACACACACACACACACACACACACACACACACACAGGTCCAGGCCAGGTACGATTGGTGAGGCTGTGCCGCAAAACTTAAAGATTTCCATCGGCATTGACTAAATCAGGGAAGGTCGAGAGCAGTAAATATAACGTATTCAAATGAGAGGATAAATGCAAAGTTAGATCCATAAACTGTCAGTTGGTAACAAAGGCAATGTTCACTGGAGATTACTGCCGGGTGTGTCGGTAATGAAACCGAGATTATTAGTGGATGGAATCACCGCTGATTGGAGGAGGCTTAATCATCTCATAAAAACAGTTAAATACTCAAGAATAGAAATAGTCTGATGAAAAATCACGGAATAACGGTCTAGGATAAACCCAACTCCAATACCGGGACAGACAGTGGCAACTGTACCCACAACAACGCACTGGCACCAGTGACAACCAGCACTGGCATAAAAAATAACACCAGCACTGGCACCAGTGACAACCAACACTGGCACCAAAGACAACACCAGCACTGACATCAAAGACAACACCAACACTGGCACCAACAACACAACATAAGCACTGGCAGTAACAGCAACACCAGCACTGGTGAAACCCACAAGGTCACAGAGAGAATGTGCAAATTGCACACAGACAGCAGCTGAGGTCGGGATCAAACCCTGGTCTTTACACTATGAGGTAGCTTTGGAATGGGGGGGGGGGGGGGGGGGGAAACACAGAGCAACGCGAGAAAACCCCCGTGGTCGCAGAGGAGACTAAACAAACCCCACAAGTGTGGTCCAGGATGGAACATGGTCTCTGGCGCTGGGCTGGCGGCAAACTACCGCTGTGCCACTGTGCTGCCCGTCGCTTAGGAAGGGAAGAGATGAAAGGACAGAATGGTAACATCTCCTGCGGTGCATGGAAAATGCTGTTTGGTGGGAGTGTGGAGATGAGGAAGGGGGTTTGAGTAAATGAGAAGTGTGGGGGGAGAGGGATGGGGTGGGATGAGTGGCACCAGGGAGTCCCGAGCCCGAGCGAGCGACTTCATTCTCCACGTGTAGGGGAGAGACAAAGACTGAAGACTTTTTGCCTCCCACATCACAGTGAGGAGTGTTTTTGTGAACCACTGTGGTGGATGCTAAATGAGTTGTGTTATTTGTGTTTTTGTTACTACTTTTATTATATGTATGACCGCAGGCACGAAATTTCGTTCAGACCAAAAGGTCTGATGACAATAAAGGTAATCTAAATCTAATGATAGTAGTTGTGAGGGTGTTACACTTGTATGTGTTGCAGAAGAGCTGGGGGTGGATGGTGGGGTCAGGGGGGAAATTTCTGTTCTGACCCGCCCAGAAGGAGAGAGTGAGGGAAGAGATGGATGGGGTCTGTGGTATGAGAGAGAGTGCGGTTCAAGAAGCAGAGGTATTTCACCTTCCACTGGCCATTATGCCCCAACACAGACACAGACACAGACACAGACACTCACCCTGGCCGACACAGACACAGACACTAACACAGACTCAGACACTGACAATGACACACACACAGACATAAACCCTGACACAGACGCTGGCTGATACAGACACTGACACAGACACATACACTAACCTGACACAGACCCAGCAAGCTGCCGGTACATCAGATATGCCTTTTCTGCCTGTCTGGGCTGTAATAAACTGACATAATAGTGCTTGGAAATACCGAAAACAAAACAAAATAATATTTGAAAACAAACAAACAGGAAGGAGCTTCTGTGAATATTGTTGGTTAGTGTGAGACCTCAGAGGAATCAAGAACTCAGCATCTGCTGTTGCTACATATTCATGGGCGGTACAAATCCAATCAATGCTACAAAATACATTTGAAGTGAAGTGACGTTATCTTTAATCATCTCATCCGGGGGAATTTCAAATCTGCAAACCAACCAACTCCCAGCAGAAGGAACTTGATTCTCGCTGGAAGTAAGGCAGCAGAATGTTCCAGAAAGATAGCGTTGCATTGGTACCTAAGGAAGCATGCTGGTGCTCAGTGGAGCTGGCTCACTGGAAGTCACACGGGAGCCGCCGCAGCTGTAGACCCGAAGTTCGTGTAGTTTCGTTAAGACACATAAAAAACGCCCCCGGAGTAACTCAGCGGTCAAGGCTGGCATCTCTGGAGAAAAGGAATTGAATGTTTTAGGTTCTATACCCCTTCATCATACTGACTGAGAGCTAAATAAGGAACACAGAGGGAATGTGAGAGAATGTGTTACGGAACTCCCGTCAGAGAGAGAGAGAAAACTTATTCAAAGTAGGCCTACCTTCAGGAGATTTTGCAGTGGAACAGACAAAATATCAGGAAGGGACTTGCAGATGGTTGTATACACCGAGATAGGCTCAAACTATTGTGGTTGTTTAGTATTCGAAAAGATACAGTGGCGGAAGCAGGCCCTTTCGGCCACACTGGAGTCCGTCCGACCAGCGATCCCACAACACTAATCAACTATCCTGCACACGCGGACCAATGTTACCTAGCCATTTAGCACACACAAACCGAGTGTGCGTCTTTGAGTGTGGAAGAACGGAGATCCAGCCGAAACACACACACTTCACGGGGAGAACGTACAAACTCCATATAGGCAGCGCCCATAGTCAGGATCGAACCCGGGTTATGGCGCTGTCTGCTGCTGCGCCACCGTGCCACCCACAAATACTGGAGTAACTCAGCCGGTCAGGGAGCATCTCTGGGGAAAAGGCGATGTTTCACGTCAAGAACCTTCTTCCGACTGAAGAAGGGTCTCGACTCGAGACGTCACCTATTCCTTTAGTTTAGTTTAGTTCAGTTCAGCTTTGGTTTAGTTTAGCTTACTGTCACGTGTACCGAGGTACAGTGAACAACTTTTTGTTGCGTGCCATCCAGTCAGCGAAAACACAATAAATGGTTATAATCCAGCTGTCTTCAGCGTACAGATACAGGATAACGGGAATACCGTTTAGTGTAAGATAAAGGCCAGTAAAGTCTGATTTAAGATAGTCCGAGTGTCTCAGGTGTGGTAGTGGGTAACTCTGGTCCGCTCACTAGGCAGTCCAGACCAGCATCTGCCTTGCTAAGGCACCCATCTCTTACAGTTCATCCCAAACTGAATTCGCCTGCTTGTCATTGATGTAAAATATGGGAAGGCGAGAGTCAACTTGTGCAGTGCAAGCTGAAGTTAACAGCAAGGTCATAATAACAAGGTCATTTACCCAAACGTCCAAATCTCCAGATGAAGGGTGGTGGAGAGAAAGGAGTGGGAATGGGGTCCGCAGGACATCCCGTCGCCAATACAAATTCACTGAGGGTATTGAAAGGCACAGTGAGATCCACAATGGAAAATGGATTAGATGAATAAGATTGGAATAATGAGGGAAATTAAAATAATTGCGTTGTGTTGGCATCACGCGATCACAAACGGCAGATGTTTCTTGATTTGCCATTCATAGCATGTCCATCAAGTTTTAGAGAGATGTGACATGGAAACAGGCCCTTCGGTCCACCCAGTCTGTGTCATCAAGCGTTAAACACCGAGCAGTGTAACAGAGGACTCTCTGATATCTATGGGCTGGTCCCAGGAACACACACTGAGAATTGGAAGATTGTCAACCATTGGCAGATCATCAACTCGGTGAAAGATGTCCTCTGCCTGAAACATGTTGGCCTTCCAGCACAGCGAGATGTCCATCAGTTGATGTTGCCGACTGGCTCATCCCGGACTGCTGGAGCACATGCTGAGGGACTCACTGAAGCTCGGTGCTGCCAACACCAAGGCTCTGTGGAGGAGGACCACAGTCTAGTGTCCCTCTGCTGCTGGATATTGAGTGGCAGAGTCCGGTGTGGGAATCTTGCCTATACTTGAAGCTTGTATCATCCAAAGAGGCCACGCACATGCCAGTGGCGCCTTGTGCACAGAATGCAACAGCACGACAAATGTATGGAACCAATAACACCATGAATGTGTAAGACTGAACAAAACTGTTAATTAAAGTTAACCATGCACCAACCTTGTATTTCTGGTGTATATATTTTTAAATAAAATCTCGTTTTTTAATTACAAATATTCCATCCAAGTCCATTTTATTCTCTCCCATTTCTATGGCTACCTTCATCAGCCAAGGCATTGAGTGCAGGGATACTTCATGGTACAGATATCTGGCTACACTTGGAGTATTGTGTGTGCTGTAGGAAGGATGTGGTTACACTGGAGAGGATGCAGAAAAGATTCACAGGAATGTTGCCAGGACTAAAGGGTTCCTAGTTGGTGGTTATAAGTTTATAAAATTATGAAGGGCATAGATAGACAGTCTGTTCCTATGGCAGATGAGAGCTTAGGTATAAGATGAGAGGGGAAATATTTGATAGGAACCTCAGGGCAACTTTTTTACAGAGGGTGGTGAGAATATGGAGCAAGCTGCCAGAGGAGATATTTGAGGCAAGTATAATTGCAACATTTAACGGATTCTTGGACAGGTACATGGATAGGAAAGGTTTAAAGGGATATGGACCAAATGCAGGCAAATATGATCAGCATGGTTAGTAAGGATGTCGGGGATTATAGTGAGTAGGCAGGAGAATGGGGTTGAGAGGGAAATTTAGATCAGCCATGATTGAATGGCTGAGTAGACTTGTTGTGCCGAAGGGCGTAATTCCACTCCTAGAATCCATGAACTTATGATGGCATCTTAGTTGGCATGGATGAATTGACCTGAAGTACCTGTTTCCATGCTGTATCTCCAGTTCTACTCTCTACCTCAGAGACAGTCGAAGCTCAGTTGCTGAACATATATAACAAGGACATAGATACATTTCTAAGACACATGAATTGATCATTTAATTGGTCACTGTGATTTGCCCTGAGTGTGTAGGCGAGCGACAAGATCTGGGGAGAATTGATGAGGATGTCAAGGAGAATTTGAAACAGTGGAATGAATGTAGGGCAGCGGAAATGGGCAGTCGTTGATCTCGGAAGGGCCTGTGTCCATGCTGTATCTCTCTATGGCATCTAGGAGCATGGTGAAAGGAGAGAGCAGGATAAGGTATTGATTAGATGTGCCGTGGTTGCAGGGACGACAATCACGCACCATGGGCAACCTGGGTCGCACATCATAGCAAGGACACAGTCATCAGGGAAGGTGTATCAAACAGGACTGAAGACTGAAGATACCAACACCACAAGACTCAAACTACCTGAACGAGAGGACCTCTTCTCTAAAGAAGGGAAGGCTGAGGGCCGATGGATAGAAGAGTAGTTCATTAACAAACGTGGAATCCAGAGAAAATATTTCCAATGGAGGGGAGACCAGAACTGGGGCCATAAATATCAGTCACTGTTAATTCCTTCTGCAATTCAGGAGAGATTCCCATTCTGAGAGTGAGGAGAGTGAGGAGCTCACTCCCAGGGGGAGGGGTTGAGGTGACCACCAGAGAAAGGTGTAAGGGGATGGATGATAAATAGGAAAAGGGGGAATAGAAGAGGTGTGATAGGAGGGAGGAGGCGGAAAGACTGTAAATTACAGCAGCCCGTGTTAACTGAAATGTCTCAACAGTAAATCCTAGGGATTTCTCTCAGTAACGCCAGGAGAATCAGTAAAGGAAGGAAACTGTCAACGAGATCGCATTAGCAGCAAAATCACTGTCAGCAATTCCTGTAGCATCTCCTGTCACTGAAGGGAGAGATTTCTGTCTCGGAAATTGTCTCCAACGTATAAATTGAAAGATTAATATAACCGGCGCTCGGTTACATTTGCTGGTCTGTCGGTCTCAGTCCAGATCAGAGGGTCTGAGATGACAGATGAGGTCAACGCTGGATCAGCAACCTTGGCCGATGGTGCAGCGTGAGGCAGCTGGTGGGACAAACTACGGGAAAACTCAGCTGGTCGATCAGCATTTGTGAAGGCGAACGGATTGTTGACGTTTCAGGTCGAAGATTAGGAGTGAGGAGAGAAGAGAGGCAGTATATAGGTGTGAGAGGGAGGTGAGATAGGGCTTGATAGATGAGGAGGGGGAGGTGGAGGGAGGCGATGGCAGATGGAGCCGGATGTAGGGTCAAGGTGGAAGGTGAAACAAGGTTGCTGCGTGATAGGTGGCACCAGCTGGAGGGGGAGGAAGGTGATGGCAGGTGGAGATGTGTCTATGGAGAAGGGGGAGAGGTGAGATTCCGGCTGCTGGGTGATAGGCGGATACACATTAAACAAAAGTAGGCAGGTGGAGCCAGGAGGATGAGGGCAAGGAGGGGGGGGGGGAGAAGGGGATGAAAGGAAAGGGAGAGGGAGTAGGGAGGGTGGAGAGAGGGCAGAAAGAGGGAAAGGAAGACTCAATGTGGTAGAAAAATGTGAAACAGGGCAGATGGCGAAAGAACAATGCCCACCACTTTTAAACCTGAAGAAAGTTGCTCTAAAGGAAAATAAATGTGAAGTAGGTACAGCACAAACTGCTAGACATGCTCCCGGTACCGTTGTAATTAATTAGTTTACAGAACAGGTAAATAATGCTCAAGGTAGTAGATTGAAGATTAGAAAAATTACAAGTCCCCATGAGAGGGGATGGTGGGGGTTGGGAGAATGTGACATTGCCTCCTCCCTAGGGTGGCAGAGACGGCACAGCAGGGGAGATACTTGCATACAGCGCCAGAGACCCGGGTTCGAGCCTGGCGATGGATGGTGTCTGTACAGAGTTTGTACATTCTCTCAGTATCCGCGTGGATTTTCCCCGGGTCCTCCGGTTTCATCCCACATTCCAATGACGTAGAGGTTTGTCAGTTAATTGACTTGGTAAAATTGTAAATTGTCTCTAGTGTGTAGGATAGTGCTAGTGGTCGGCGCATACTCGTTGAACTGAAGGGCCTGTATCCATACTGTATCTCTAAACTAAACTAAACAGGGCACAGCTCAGGAGGAGCACAAGACCAGCACCATGGACAGCGCTCCAGAATCGGCCGAAGCCACAGCTAGAGGAGCAAAACCTCCATGCAATTATTAGATGAACTCATCCATACCTCACCAGACTCCTTTAAACTTAGGGTGTGCATCCCTACTAGCTGAGGTTCCCATTCGCAGGCTTGGAGGATGACAATGTTGCCGGGATAGGATTGAGACTGCCAGTGCCTCCTTTTTGAGGCCAAAACTGCACCATCAGGACAAGTCTGAGACCGCCAGCAGCCCCTCACCGGCCCATAGATGATGAGGGACAGCAACCCCATATGGAGAGCGAAGACTGAACCATCTGGACTAGCCTGAGATCGTCAGCATCTCCTCACTATACCATTGACAACGAGGGACTGCGTCACTGGACCTTCTCAACACCATCGTCCATCACTTTCACTGAACCTTATCACACATGAGTTCACCCTACCAAGAGTGTGTTGGTGTAGTCATTGTCGACCTGGTGTCATCGCTGATGCCACAATAGGTATTTTGGGATGTCCTGCCGGCCTTCCATTGGTTTGGTGGTAGCCTACACGTGATGCTCATGGAGAGGGTCAAGGTGTTCTGTTCTTTCCCAAATACACTTTTTCCAACCTGAGTCATCGCAGGGTCCAAAGTCTTGGTCTTCAAACATCCCGTTCCTCGTCGGATTTCATCTGGAGACTTTGATCGCCTTCACTGAGAAATAGCTTCCATACTCATATCTCTGTGGAGTTGGATTGATGGTGGAAGGGTGTGGATGTCAGGATATTTTTTGCAGACCGTTTCTCTCACACATTTCAGTGAATGAGTCAAAGGTGGCTTTGAGTTCCCCTCCAAAGAGGCACAGTGGCGCAGATGGTAGAGCTGCTGCCTCAGCGCAAGAGACCCAGGTACGATCCCGACCTAGGGTGTTGCCTGCGTGGAGTTTGCATGTTTTCCTGTGATTGCTTGCGTGGAGTTTGCATGTTTTCCTGTGATTGCCTGCGTTTCTACCACGTGATCCGGTGTCCGCCCACATCCCAAAGATGCGCAGGTTTGTGGGTTAATTGGCCTTGGTGTGGGTTAATTGTGTGTTAATCGCCACTGGTGTGTAGGCAGTGTATGAGAAAGTGGGATAACACAGAATTAGTGTGAATGGGTGATCGATTATTGGCACAGACTCAGTGGGCTGAAGAGTCTGTCCCCGTGCTGTATCTCTACACCAAGGCTAGGATTAGGTTCATCTTGGTTCTGGAGAGGTGATGAAGTTTGAACAGTTTCCAGTTCAGTCCGGCACGGTGGACGCCACACAGCTCTAAAAAATTCGATTGGAATCTCTTATCGCCAACGCGTGAGACTCTGAATGCCTGGAATTGTTTTCACAAAGTGTAAATTAAAAGATGAAACATAATTAGTGTTGCGTCGCCAATATTGAAGAAGTGTTCAGTGTAATGAATGAGCTTCTTATGAAAGGGCAGCGCCATTTCCCAGATCAATTTGATATGCTCAAATCAGGTTTAAAATCAGTGGTTTTAAATCAAGCTTTGGTTTGCTGTGGCCCGTGGCTGTTTGCAATCACATTTCCTTCCTCGCTCATTCAGCTCAGTAACATTAATCAGATCAGAGGAAGAGAGGAGAATACAAACTCAATCCTCTGAATATCTAACAAGCCAGGATTTAGTGAGGGGAAAGCAACTTGCTTACTGCTCTGCAAGAACGGGCCGCACGGCAGAAGCTCCCGACGGGCTGCTGCCATAAGCTGGCGGCAGCCCCGGCTCACCCCCCGTGGAACGGGAACTGCCTGAAGAGGGAAGTCACCGAATCCAGCCCTTGCTCGTCGTTGCGGGCCGGAAAACCAGAGAGGAGGTTGGAGATAGTCATCGGTGGCATCAGACACTAGCACAAAGGACTGGTAAGAAGAACCTGCCGTGCCCCCAAGGTCGGCTGCAGGAGGCACCCGCAGGGCATGAAGTTGGCTGGGCGTGGAGTGGGACGACGGTTCGGTGGATGATCCGGATGGAGGGGCTGGCTCCAGTGGGCTTTTATGGTGAAAACCATAAACCTGGTGACTCTTGCATATGGACTCAGTGGGCTGTTTCCATAGATCCTGTACTCCCTGAGAAGATTACGGAGAGTCGGTTTATCAAGGAGGACTATCTCTAACGTCTACAGGTGCACAGTAGAGAGCTTGCTGACCGGTTGCATCGTGGCTTGGTTCAGCAACTTGAGCACCCTGGAGAGGAAAAGACTAGAAAAAGTAGTAAGCACTGCCCAGTCCATCATCGACTCTGACCTACCTTCCATCGAGGGGATTTATCGCAGCCGCTGCCTCAAAAAGGCTGGCAGTATCATCAAAGACCCACACCATCCTGGCCACACACTCATCTCCCTGCTACCTTCAGGTAGAAGGTACAGGAGCCTGAAGACTGCAACGACCAGGTTCAGGAATAGTTACTTCCCCACAGCCATCAGGCTATTAAACCTGGCTCGGACAAAACTCTGAAACTATGTTATTTGCACTTTATCAGTTTATTTATCCATGTGTGTATATATTTATATAATGGTATATGGACACACTGATCTGTTTTGTAGTCAATGCCTACTATGTTCTGTTATGCTGAAGCAAAGCAAGAATGTCATTGTGCAATCAGGGACACACGACAATAAACTCACTTGGACTTGAACTTGAACTTAATTTGGGGTTGTAATTATGTATGGTAATAATTTTACTGAACTGCATGCAAAATAAGTATTACACTGTGTACATGTGCTAATAAAGAACCATTGAACCATTGAAATGACAGGTACCCGGGCAAAACTACAGATGGACAATGGTCAGAGACATGTGCGTGGAGGTAGAGGGGTGAAGGCACAGCTCCATCCGACCATCCACTGACACACAGCCAGGTTCCTGTTGGGGAGAAGAAATTGTCTGCTCCCAGACTTGATCTCAGCAGTCCCTGCTGCAGATTTGGCTGCAGAAGCACCCAGGCCTGGCCTGTGACCGGTCGGTCGTGGGGAGCACTGCTCTTGTCCCCATGCTGGAAGGTGACCCATGTCAAGACTGGTGTGTTCACTGCCATGGATGCTGCCCTTGGGGTGAGTCGTTCGCTTTAAATCAAAACCAATCAAGAACCAATTCGAACTGAAACACCACCTATTCTTTTTTCCAGAGATGGTGCCTGGCCCACTGAGTTACTCCAGCTTTTTGTGTTTATTTAAAATGGAATGAAGCAGACAATACTGGAAACCCTCAGTAGGTCAGGCCACATCTGCGGAAAGGGAGACAGTCAATGTTCCAGTTACTCAAGAGTCAAGTCAAGAGTGTTTAACTGTCATATGTACCTGCAACGGAACAATTACAGTCTTACTTGCTGTTGCTTGATAGGCCCAGAAACCCAATAACACACATATAAAAATATAATAATCAACAAGATAATAAATTAATAACCAGTAATACTGGGTGACCAGAGCATAATAGGCAAGACCAAATTATGTGGTGCAACGAAAGACAGATTGCATGGAGGGTCATGGTTGCTGAAGCAGTGCTGAGGGCAAGAGCTGGCATGATGGGTGGATCCAGGTGGAGCGATTAATTGGCAGCAGAGTGGGGGGGGGGGAGTAAGGAAGTGACGATGAACAAATTCTAAAACATCTGTTTGGCCAGAACTGGAGTATTGTGTCCAATTCTGGACATCTTCCTTTTGGAGAGATGGGAATGCCTTGGAGAATTCCCAGAACAATTGTTGGAATGAAAGACTTCTGCAAAGTGGACGAAAAGATGAATGCTTTTGGAATGCTTTTGTATTTTTGCATTGGAATGAAAATGGAATGCTTTTGTATTTTTGGGAGGGGGAGGAGGGGGGGGGGGGGGGGGGGGGGGGGGGGGGGGAGAGAGGAGTGAAGACAGTTACCGGAGGGTGGGATGGTGGGTAGAAGGGAACTGAGGGGGGATGGATTGGAGGACGAGGAGAAATGGGGGATCCAGATTAGGGTGGTGAGTGGATGGAGAAGATGGAAGAGGGGAAAGGGATTTAATTCTGACATGTGGTCATTGAAAGAGGAGTGTGCTTGGGTTGGGGGGCGGGAGGAGGTTTACTGCGTTTGGAGAATTCATCGTTCATACGAACCCCAGGATAAAGAGGTCAGTGGGCCTTGGGAGATGAGTGCAAGTGTTCATTGAAACAATCGCTGATCTCGCCGATGAGGAGGCCACTTCGGGAGCATCAAATCCATTGGTCCTTTCCCTCCACAGAGAATGGGGTTAAGAGGGGAAAATAGATCAGCCATGATGAATCGCAGAGCAGACTCAATAGACTGAACAGCCTAATTGTGCTCGTTTGTCTTATGGTGTTATGTGTCTTGTTCCTAGGGCTCAGCGATGGGCTATGCAGAGCTGCCATCTGCTGGTCAGCTCCACATCCGCGGCTCCAGTAGGGTCAGGAGCGGCCAGCTCCCCCCCAATCATGTTCCAGCGATACCCTGCACTCTGGCAATTCCTGCCCCTTTGCCACAGCGAATAGACGGTCACACCACCTCCTCTACCAGCCGGTCTGCTCTCACCCCCTCTCTCCCTGGACTGAACAAGGATGGGGTTCCAGATGTTAAACATAGAAACATAGAAAATAGGTGCAGGAGTTGATCATTCGGCCCATTGAGCCAGCACCGCCATTAAATATGACCATGGCTGATCATCCAAAATCAGTACCCGTTCCCCCATATCCCTTGATTCCTATTGCCCTTAGAGCTAAAACTGACTCCATTCAGTGAATTAGCCTCCATTGCCTTCTGTGGTGGAGAATTCCACAAATTCACAACTTTTTGTAGGATTGTAGTGCAATCGGCAACCAGAGAACATTGGTTTAAGGTGAGGGGAAAATATTTGGTTGGAAGCTGAGGGGCAACCTCTTTACACAAAGGATGGTAGGTATATGGAACTAGCTGCCAGAGAAGGTAGTTGAGGCACTATCACAATGTTTAAAAACATTTGGACAGGTACATGGATAGGATAGTTTTAGAAGAATATGGGCCAAATGCAGGCAGGTGGTAGTAGTGCAGATGGGGCATGTTGGTTGACGTAGACAAGTTGGGCCGAGGGGCCTATTTCCACGCTGTGTGATTCTCTGTACAGGCAGATGAGATCATTTTAACTTGGTATCATGTTCGGCACAGATAATGTGGACCAAAGGTCTGTTCACGTGCTGTATTGTTTTATGTTCTATGTTAACTAAAGGTTAATCTATGGAACTGTTAGCAGAGAGAATGGTTTGAGGGATGGCAGAGTAATGCTGACTGAGCGACGCGAGAAGATGAAACAGCTCAAACATCCATACTGAGGATTTCTTTCCACAGACGTTGCCATCCTTAAAATCCAATCACTTAGCTCTGAGAAAGGTGAGCTGTGATCACAGCTCGTGAAACGACGAGCGAGAGAGATGGATTGGGACATGTTCTGAAGAGGACGTATTGATCGGAAGGGGCAAGGTGACTCTGAGTCAGAACTCCTACAAGAGCACAACATTCTGCAAGGCTGTTATAAATTTAATTTTTTTTCATATGTCCTTGCGTTTTTTGGAACTCTCCTTTATTGATCTGCAGATTCAGCTATTAACTGGAATATATTGGCAGTTCGTCACTGTCACCTAGTGTGATCCCTGGGGCTCCCTCTCCAGCAAGATGAGGGTGCAGCAGTTCAGGACGATGGTTCTTCGCACCTTCACAAGGGCAATAAGCTGTGGCAATAAATGCTGCCCTTGGCATTAATGTCCAGATCATAAATTCTGAATGAAGAAGGAAAGGTGAGGCGATTCAGTACACGCCGGCAGAGAGACATTAACAAGAGTTCTGACGCAGTCAGTGAAAAACTTTGAGGATCATGTCTGGTAGCTTAAGAGAGAGATACGGCATGGAAACAGGCCCTTCCGCCCCTCGAGTCCGTGCCAACCCAAGATCACCTGTACGTTGGTTCTAACCTACACGCTAGGGTCAATTTACAGAAGCCAATTAACCTACAAACCTGCACATCTTTGGAATGTGGGAGGAAACCAGAGCCCCCTGAGAAAGCCCACGTGGTCAGGGGAGAACGTGCAAAGTCCATACAGACAGCACCCGCAGTGGGCCGCAGGGCCCGTTCCTGGTACCTCAGCAGTGGCTACGAAAATTGAAAAATCTTTGCCCCATCAATCTTCCCCTTTGCTTTCCGCAACATCCTAAGGCACACCTGGTCAGTCACCGAGGATTCATCCGCATCTATAAATTGGAAGATTCCAACACTTCCTCCTTTGTAATGTTGACATGCTCCAGGATATCACTGATCCCTCCTCTCAACTCACTGGTTTCCATGCCCTATTCTGAAATCTCTTCAGGGCTGCCCAGGAAGTGTAAGGTGCCACTTAATGGCCAAATCTCGACCGGATGCGGCTAATTACCCCGGCCACTCCGAGCTGACTGGTCTTCCTATCCGCATGTTACCGGGGGAAGGGTTGATGCGAAACACTTGCCTTGCCTAGAATTGATTTTTTTTCCTTTGCTGATTGTGTTTTGTTGCATTTCTATTGATTCCACCTTTGTTAAAAAAAAAGCCAGTTTGAAATAAATCAATTAAAAAAAATAACTTGTCATTTATGATCAAGCTTTTCAAAGAGTATCTTATAGTTCACACAAAACATTTATATAGTGCCTTCCATTACCTTGTTCATTATAATGTCCCTCAGTCACTCAAAGCATTTAGTGAACTGTAGCTACTGGTACCGTGCAGCCATTGGCACATAGCACCATCGCCCACCCTCCTCTGAGCAGAAGCAGCTCATGGCTCGGAGTTATCACATGACCATGTGTACATCAGTGCAGAGCAATGGAGAGAGGTGGGACTGGAAGCTCCAGTACATGGGCCATTGGCACTGGGGCTGATGCAGGGACGAGCTGAACTGATGGAACCACCAGAGGCCAGCATCCCTGCCAAGCAATCAGGTTATTGAATGGGAGAGGAGAGAAAATTAAACCACAGTTCCCCGGATAAACAGAATGCAAAATAGAGAGAACATAAAGAATCAGCATGTTTAGTTGAGATGGAAGATTTGCAACCTTCACGTGGTCCGCTCTGTTTCGACTAATGCAATCAACTCGACGTGCACACACAGAAGATCAAATAAACAACAAAGTTGTCCTACAATTTTTAGGCTGTGCATTTGCCACACGAAAGAGAGAGAACATAAAGAATCAGCATGTTTAGTTTAGTTTAGTTTATCATTGTTGTGTGTAACGGGGTAGATGGAAAGGCTTTTTGTTGAGTGGAGGTGGATTAGATTTAAAGTTCGGAACTGTGAAGTGTTAGATTTAGTTTAGTTTAGTTTAGTTTGTCACATGCACCGAGGTACAGTGAAAAACCTTTGTTGCGTGTTAACCAGTCAGCTGAAAAACTACACATGATTACGATCATGCCATTCACAGTGTGCAGACACAGGATAAAGTGAATAACGGATAGTGAAAAGTAAAGTCCAATTAACCTGTTCAATGCCACCCCCGAGTGTACTCGGGTCATGGCCAATAGTGGGAAAAAAAACTTGGCAGTGAGCAGGTTAAAGGTTGTCCAAGGGTCTCCAGTGAGGTAGATGGTGGACAAGAGGAGTGACAACAGACAAAAGACAATAGGTGCAGGAGTAGGCCATTTGGCCCTTCGAGCCAGCACCTTCTCCCCATATCCCCTGACTCTGCTATTTTTAAGGGCCCTATCTAGCTCTCTCTTTAAAGCATCCAGAGAACCTGCCTCCACCGCTCTCTGAGGCAGAGAATTCCACAGACTCACCACTCTCTTTGAGAAAAAGTGTTTCCTCGTCTCCGTTCCAAATGGCTTACTCCTTATTCTTGGTGTCAAGTTGGGAGAGGGACCTCTTGAGTGAGAAGAGGCTAAATAAAGCAGAGGTTTAAAGGGAACCAGAACACAGTGCTGTGTGTGCATGTTGTTGAAAGTGGTCAAAAAGCAAACAGAATCCTGGGTTTTAGAAACAAGGAACTAGGTACAAAATCAAGGAGGTGACACTGAACATTTGTAAAACAATCTCTGGCCACGGTTGCTGCACTGTGTCCGGGTCTGGCAGTCACACATTTGAAAGAATGTGAGGCCTTCAGAGAAGGAAGGTTCGAGGCCTGAAGGCAGACTCTGGGCAGACTGGAGAGGTTTGAATGTTCTCAATGGTTCGATGGTACTTTATCGTCACATGTCCCAAGGTACAGTGAAATTCTTTTAGTGCACACACGTATTACTGTACATAAGTATAATCTTTAGATTAAGTACAAATGCATAGGTATAGTGTTCTGAGAGTGTATGCAAAGAGATGCCAGGTTTTGGCGTCATTTCCAAGTCCCAGTTATTCATCCTTGGAATGTGCTGATTTCCTAAAAGAGCCAAAAAACTTGATGTTGTACACCATGAGAGGTCACACAATACTGGAGTAACTCAGCAAGTCAGGCAGCATTTCTCGAGAACATGGGTAGGTGAAATTTCGCGTTGGGACCCATCTTTAAACTTATTGTGGGGGAGAGGGGGAAGCTGGAAGTGAGACGCCACGGGTTGTTTTGCTCAGTGATGCAATGTAGGGCGTTGTGCCGGAGGCAGGTCTCATCCTGCCCTGAATACGTATCGGAAATGTAACATTTTGCAGAGTTTCGAAGCGAGGGAGGGAGAGTGGAACAAGCTGGACCGCTCTCATGTAGATGGGCGGAATGGCCTTGGCCCTTCGCTGTAACCATACCGTGATTCTGGAAAGCATCGATGTCAGAGTGCAGATCCGCCGCATTTCTGCGAGGGGGCGATGCCAGCGCTCCTCGCAATCAACAGCCATGGCTTTGGAAGGCGAGCAACCCCATCTTGTGGCGAGCTCTATAATGGACGGTCACCGCCACAGCTGCATGTCGCAGCTTGTGAGATGCTGCCGTTAACTCCAGGTGTGCAAAGTGTGTGTTCATGCCTCATGATAATCTCCACTCTCCAGGTTTGCATCCCTCGCATCCACAGACGCTGCCCGACCCGCTGAGTGCTTCCAGCACCTTTTGGGTTTTGTTTTGCTCCAGATTTCTATCACTCCCTCACTGGCCCAAAGTACTGGAATTCTCTCACTAAACTCCTCCACGCTGTTCACCCCTTTGAAATGTAATGACGACTTTAATTATTGTGTCGAAAGGAACGACAGATGCTGGTATATTCCGACGATAGACACAGAGTGTTGGATTAACTCAACGAGTTTGGCTCCAGTTCTGGAGAAAAAGGATGGGTGGTAATAAACGTTTCCTACCTCCAGTTCCCTCCCCTCTATTTCCAGTGTGAAGAAGGGTCAAGACCTGAAAGGTCACCCATCTTTTTTTTTCCAGAGATGCTGCCTGACCCGCTGAGTAACTCCAGCACTCTGTGCCTATTCACTACTTTAATTATGACGGAGTCACGAGGAACTACAGATGCTGGAATCTTGAGCAAAAGTCAAAGTACTGGAGGAACTAAGCGGGTCAGACAACATATGCGGAGGGAATAGAGAGACGATGTTTCGGTCAGGGCCCTTTTTCAGACTGGGTTAGGCCGGGTCAGACAGTGGTGCTGGGTGTTCTGAGCGGTACGAGTCGCTTTATCTGTTTGGGGCTTGGATAAGTTTGCCCAGTGAACGCTACTGAGCTGGTTACACTGTTGGAGCGCCGGGCTGTTCAGCCCCCGCCGTCTCCTCTGTCTCTCAACCAACACCACTTCAAACATTAACCTTCTTCTTTTGGGCTTCTTGCTGTCTGCAAAGGGGTTAGCATTTTCCACAATTGGATATCCAGGGATGCCATTCTACTTGCAAGCAATTTATACTGTTGAGGTAACTTCACAGCTCTTAACCGTTGAAGAACAAAATGTTATAAACAAAAAATATATAAGCAAGAAATTGCCACTTGCCACTTTTCATGTCACTGCAGGTCTCGTTATGTGCATGTGACGAATAAGCTTGACTTGAATTAAACCTGGTACAGACAAATGCAAATATATTTCTGAGATTGCAGACTCTAGTATTTTGTGTCTATCTTCGGTGTAAACCAGCATCTGTAGTCTGAAGAAGGGTCTCGACCCGAAACGTCACCTCGTTCCTTCTCTCCAGAGACGCTGCCTGTCCCGCTGAGTTACTCCAGCTTTTTGTGTCTATTTTCGGTGTAAACCAGCCCCTGTATTCCTGTTGCTACACGGAGCCGCGGACTCGCTGCAGCAAGTTGTGACTGTTGCGGTGATTGACAGCTCCCGGGAGCCGCAATCCACTTTGCGGCGGCTGCCAGATGTGTCGCGAACCGGTGGCCCCAGTTGTCGCAAAGCGGAGGGCGGGAGGGTCGGGCGGTGTTTACGGCAGCGGGGTGGTCATGGCAGCGTCGGTGCTGAGTGAGGGCGCGGGCAGCAGGTGGGGGGGCGCGCTCCCGCGGGGGGGGGATGGGGGGGCGCGCTCCCGCGGGGGGGATGGGGGGGATGGGGGGCGCGCTCTCCACCCGCTCTCCCGCGGGGAGGGGGGGGATGGGCGCGCTCCCGCTGGGAGGGGGGGTGGATGGGCGCGCTCCCGCGGGTGGGGATGGGGGGGCGGCGCTCCCCGCGGGGAGGGGGGGCGGCGCGGGGGGGATGGGGGGCGCGCGGGGGGGGGGGGGGCGCGCTCCCGGGGGGGGATGGGGGGGCGCGCTCCCGCGGGGGGGATTGGGGGGCGGCTCCCGCGCGGGGAGGGGGGGATGATGGGCGCGCTCCCGCGGGGAGCAGGATGGGGGGGCGCGCTCCCGGCGGGGGAGGGGGGATGGGGCGCGCTCCCGCGGGGAGGGGGAGGATGGGCGCGCGCTCCCGCGGGGGGGGGGGATGGGGCGCGCTCCCGCGGGGAGTGGGGGGGATGGGGGGGCACGCTCCGCGGGGGGGGGAGGATGGGGCGGGGGGGGCGCGCTCCCGCGGGGAGGGGGGGAGGCGCTGGTGGGGGGGCGCGCTCCTGCGGGGAGGGGGAGGATGGGGGTCCCGCGGGGGAGGGGGGGGGGGCGGCTCCCGCGGGGGGGGGGGGGGGGGGGGCTCCCGGGCGCGCGCGGGGGGGGATGGGGGGGGCGCGCTCCCCGCGGGGGGGGGGATGGGGCGGCGCTCCCGCGGGGGAGGGGGGGGATGGGGCGCGCTCCCGCGGGGAGTCCCCTGGGGGAGGATGAGGGGGGGGCGCGCTCCCCGCGGGGACGGGTGGGAGGATGGGGCGCGCTCCCCAGCGCTGGGGGGGCGCGCTCCGCGGGGAGGGGGAGGATGGGGCGCGCTCCCGCGCGGTGAGGGGGGAGGGATGGAGGGGGGCGCGCTCCTGGCGTGGAGGGGGATGGTGGGGCGCGCTCCTGCGGGATGGGGGAGGGGGATGCGCGTGCAGCGGAGGAGGGTGGGGCGCGCTCCTGGCGGGGGTGGGGGGCGACGGGAGGCTCCGCAGGGAGGGGGAGGATGGGCGCGCTGCCGGGGATGGCGCGGGGAGGGGGGTGGGGCGCGCTCCCCGGGGGGGGAGAGGATGGGGCGCGGCGCCCACCGCGGGGGCGGTGGGACGGACACATTTTTATGGGGTAAAGTGGCACTCGCTCCTGTGGGGGTGAGGTGGATGCACATCCTTTTGGGGTGATGGGTGGGCACATTCTCACCCGTATGGAGAGGGGTTGGGGTGGGTGGGTAAGTAAGTAAGTTGGTTTATTGGCCAAGTATTCACATACAAGGAATTTGGCTTGGTGCTCCGCCCACAGGAGAAGGGTGCACTCCTGTGGGGTGGGTAAAAGGTGGGATGAGCACACTGCTTGGGTGAGGGGGAAGAGTGTGGATGTGAGGTGGAGGCATTGAGAGTTGGCAGTGGGTGGCAATTTGCAGTGGATATCTCTTCCTGGAGAGAATCTGGAAGGAACCTATTGACTATACTGGGGAAAGTCCTTCCTTGAACCACTTGCTGTATGTGGGGATATCCTGAGGTCGGACTGATACTCCAGAAATATAGACACAAAGTACTGGAGTAACTCCGCAGGACAGGCAGCATCTCTGGAGAGAAGGAATAGGTGAAGTTTTGGGTCGAGACCCTTCTACAGACTCCAGAAATATGGTCTTTATCAAACATTTTCACATTGTTCTCAAACCCCCCATCCTGATTTTGTCCACAGGGTGAGTTCTGTCCTTAACCGTGATGTGAAGCAGTTTGGAAAACAATTCTTGTTTGACCGAAATGAAGAAACCTGTTGGAATTCTGACCAGGTGAGTGGGTGGGATCCTAGACAGCTTGCTTGCTGAACCCTGCAGGAGAAAGCGTGGCTTGTAGTCAGTGGTGTTGACACATGTACAAATACACAGTGAAATTCCTTTTTTGCATACAGTTCAGTAAAATAATGCCATACATAAGCAATGGGTATGGCAATACTTTACTGAACTAGCAAAGTGTAAAGAAATAGACCACTGAGACTAGGGACTTGAATGAGCAGTCCTAGAGGGGTGTGGTTTAGTATGGATAGACACAATGGTCGGCATGGACACAGAGGGGCCGAAGGGCCTGTTTCTATGGTGTACAACTCTGTGATCCAAATAAAAGCTAGACAACAGAAGGGCTCTTCCTCGTGTTTCTCCCCGTGCACCAATCTATCATTGAACCAAAATTGACCCAGTCACATTGTTGCTGTGTGATGCTGCCCTGCACAGACTGACAGCTGCATTTCCAACATTATTTAATGAATATGATTTGGTTCATTGACGGGACATGGGGGCCCTGCGGCACCGTTGGCCATTCCAAAGTGTCCGCACTTTAGAAAATTAATTGGTGTGAAGTTTTAGTTTTTTAGCTTGAGACACAGCATGGAAACAGGCCTTTTGGCCCACCGAGTCTGCGCCAACCAGCGATCACCCACACACTAGTTCTCTCAAACATACTGGGGGCAATTTACAGAAGCCAATTAACCTACAAACCTGCAGGTCTTTGGAATGTGGGAGGAAACCGGAGCACCTGGAGAAAACCCAGAGAGACTGTACAAACTCCACATAGATATACTCCCCGTAGTCAGGATGGAACCTGGGTCTCTGGCGCTGTAAGGCAGCAACTGTACCACTGCGGTACTGTGGTTTTGGATTTCCCAAGGCAATGACGAGTTTCTGATTTGCTTTCTATCACTTCTGAACCATAGTAACTTGTTCTTTCGAACCTGCTGTGCATTTTGAAATGTAATTGCCTGTTTTTCTCTGCATTGACTGTGATCCTTGCTGCTTGTCAGGGCCCTGTCCAGTGGGTGTTGCTCGAGTTCCCTCAGTCTGTGAAGGTGACTGAATTGCAGCTACAGTTCCAAGGCGGGTTCACTGGCAGAACGTGCAGGCTCCAAGGTAAACAGACATGGTGATGCCAGTTAGTGGCCAGACGGCATGAACAGGAGTGCCGGAATGTATGAAACATGCCCAACCTGACACAATGATGAAAGGAACCATATCTGGGTGCTGGCCATGCCAGCGTCTGTAGCCCATCCCTAATTGCCTGGAGAATGGACCATTTACGACAGATTAGGACATATGAGTCAACCACATTGCTTCAGGTTTAGAAACTGGGTAAAGACAGCAGAGTTCTTATCCAAGGAGATGCTGAATCCAATCTGGCTGTATAGAGTATGTAGTTACATGGATGCTTCCTGATGCCAACATTTAACTCCAGATTCACTAAATGAATTCAGTTTAAAATTCCCAGCTTCCCATGTGGGATGTGAAATGTGGTCCCAGGACCATTAGTCCAGTAATGTGTATTACTGTATATACTATATAACCCCAGCCGTTGTTTGTTTATTGTACATCATTATGTATCGATGCATCTCGGGTCTAAGCCCTGTGCATGATGATATTGCAAGTTACTGTAAGAATAGCTGTGCATTTGGAAGATGGGAGCTGGCTAGACTCTGGGTCAGAGGAGTTGGTCTTAGTTAACCGTATGTGGGCTGAAAATGCACACATCTTGCCTTTTCTAGATTTTTCGTTTTAGAGATACAGCATGGATATTGGCCCTTCAGGCCACTGAGTCCTCGCCCACTCGTTCGCACCAGTTCTATGTTATACCATTCTCAACCATTCCCTACACACTAGGGACAATTTACAGAGGCCAATTAACCTAGAAAACCGCACGTCTTTGGGATGATGGAAGAAACCGGAACATTCAGACAGTCACAGGGAGAACGTGCACAGAAACTCCACACAGACAGCATCCGAGGTCAAGATTGAACCTGGGTCTTTGGCGCTAGCTCCACCTGCTGCACTACTGTGCTCCCCTCAGTAAATTAGAACTCAGCAGCGTACAAATAACTGGGATTAATATAAGATGAATGGGAATAGGTTTTGATGGTTTGTTCAGACTTGATGGGCTGAAGGGTCTATTTCCCTGCTGTATCTCTCTCTGACTCTGATTATCGTGTTTTTATCTCCTTACTCATTTTCAAACCAGCAACCTGATTAAACTTATTTATCTTGTCTTGTAGGTAGCAGAGGAGGAGCCAACTTCATGAAAATAACCAATTTCTATCCTGAAGACACCAACTGCCTACAAATATCCTACAAAGTTTGACTTGGCCGTGCATGGCTTTGTGGTTTTACTAAAGCTTTGAATCAGTGTGAGCTGCAGGAACAGCACAGGCAGTGAGCTCACCCTCTCTCCATGTGGCCACATAGTGGGGAGCACTGTGGACCCCACTCTGGAGCAGACATGTGCAACTTCATCTTTCTCCTACCATACCGAGGAGACATCTGCCCCTCACAGTCTGCAGCAGCTTCTAGTTGGGAAGGCAGGGTGTGGGTCTGAGTCCGTGGTGCAGACGCCAGTCGTGAACTGAAGTTAAACCTGGAAACCTAATGCTTTAAAGGTTGTGGATTTTTAAAAAGGGGAAACAGAATTGTGCAGTGCAAGATGTGCAATTAGAAATAGAACAGTACAGCACAAGAATGGGCCCTTCAGGCCACAGTGTCTGTGCCGAACATGGTGCCAGGTTAAACTGATCTCATCTGCCTGTACATGATCCATATCCCTCTATTTCCTGCACTTCCATGTGCCTATCTAAAAGCATCTTAAATCTCATCTCCCTCCACCCACCACCTGTGGCAATGCATTGCAGGCCCCCACTGCTCTCTGTGTTTTTTTTTAAATGTTCCGCATATCTCCATTAAACTCTCCTCCAACGACCTTATAAAAAATGCCCTCTAGTGTTGGACATTTCCATCCTGGGGGGAAAAAGGTTCTGACTAAATATTTTATTATAAACTGTGATTAGAAGATCCAGTCTTGATTTTAACAGAGGAACAGAGGGAGGAATTGGAATTGGATAGTCTATAGCATCTTTTTACAACTCAACAACTTACTAAAGTACTTTAAAAGATGGAAGTATTTTCCAAATAGAGTCACTATTACAATGTAGAAGTTGGCAGTCACTTTGTTCACAGTAAGCTCACAGATAGCAAAGTTTTCTTCTTTCGTGTGGCGTGCACAGCCTAAAGTTGCTGGACAACTTGTTCTATTTGATCTTCCGTTTGTGCACGTCGAGTTGATTGCATTAGTCGAAACAGGGTGGACCACGTGAAGGTTGCAATCTTCCACCCCAGATAGCAAAGTGACGTTGACCAAATCAATTATTTCCATTGTGTTGGCTGGAGGAAACATTTGGTCTCAAGGTACCTCCTACAGAGAATTCTCTAATTTTCCAAAACAGCCAAGAGGCCAGAAAGGATCTCATTTCAACCTCCCATCTGAGAGATGGGATAAAAGCCTGTGGAGGCCGTCAATTGATATTTTTAAGGCAGAGATAGATAGATTCTTGATTAGTATAGGCATCAGGGGGTTATGGGGATAAGGCAGGAGAATGGGGTTGGTAGGGAGAGCTAGATCAGCCATGATTGAATGAGAGAGTAGACTTGATGGGCCAAATGGCCTAATTCTGTTCCTATCACATGAACATGGCACCTCCAATAATGCAGCATGCCCTCTGTTGAACTAAATGACCAGTCTAAATTTTCCTACTGCTCTAGCGGTGTGACCCTTTCGCCCTCTGACCAGAGGCACTAACACATGAATACTTCGGGAGCATGGGGTAAACAAGATGGCAATACTCAGGTAACCTGTGATCAGAATGGTGCCTCTGGGGTTATACTTGTGGATCTTGGATCAAACTCAGCACCAGCGGCACAGCACGTGGCACTGCAGTAGAGTTGCTGCCTTACAGTTCCAAAGGCCTGGGTTTGATCCTGACTATGGGTGCTGTCTGTGCAGTGTTTGTACATTCTCCCCGCGACTGCGTAGGTTTTCTCCTGGTGCTCAGGTTTCATCCCACACTCCAAAGATGTACAGGTTTGTAAATCAATTTGGCTTTGATCGAAAAAACAAATCGTAACTTGTCCCAAGTGCGTGGGATAGCGCAGTGTAGAGATCGCTGGTCCGTGCGGACTTGATGGGCCGAAGGGCCTGTTTCGGTGCTATATCTCTAAACTAATAGCCATCAGCCAAGTGGTTAGATAGAGAAATGGTGGGCACTTCTGCAAAGTTGTCAAGTTAAAATATCAGAGTTGTGGGCTGGAATAGTCTCATCCATTTGATTTTAGGAAATGCAGCAGGCAAATTGCAGATTGGATTGTTGTCAGATCTTTGATCATTCCTGTCGATCGCCATCCCCAGCCAAGTTCGGACAGGCAGCATCTCTGGAGAGACGGAATGCGTGACATTTCGGGTCGAGACCATTCTTCGGACATGTTGCCTACCTGAGAGCAAATTGGGAATTTTGTGGACTGCAACAGCATCTTTCCCACTCTTGTCCGCTGTGTCCAAATATAAAACATATAATACAAAAACTTACATTTACAGATATATTTTACACCAAATAAGTCGCTATCTTCTTCCTTAACCCGCAACTCACAGATTCTCCATCAGCGAGGAATCCATTGTTGATAAACTAAAAGTTATATTTGAGGAAAGCTCTGATTTCTTTGGGAGAATTATCCTCTATCACCTCGATGTTCTTGGTGAGAAACCGCAGGAACCCAGTGGATCTCACTCGCCAACAGCAGAACAAGGGAATGAGCAGAGACTAGCCTGAACTCGTGTTCCAGAGAGGCAGAGTGCCGGACATACATAAACGATGCCAGGACTTTGTGGCCAATTGCACCTGGAACTCACCTTGGTGCCATGATCAGAAAGGAACAATGAAGTTTCAAAAAATGGTGAATTATAAATGTTTCAAAATAAAGCAGCAGAGTTTTATATTTTCATGCCGTGAGTGTTCACACTTGATATATGTTTGGAGTGTGGTGATAATTATGTAGGCAGGGCCCTGAAAACAGCCATAAAGTGGCTTGTCTAATAGCTGGAGGAAGATTCTGCTTTCTCTCATTCTGGCCACATAGCTCATTCGGTATTCAATCTGCTGGTGTGTAGTTAGCACTTTCACTTCCCATTCAGATTACCGAGCAAATTGCTCTCCAAGTCTAGACAATGTTGAAACGTAGGAAACAGCCCATTTATGTGCTCGAGCTCCCATACACTGCAGCTGGCGTGGCCCAGAGAATGCAGTATTGCCACGGAGTGTCACATTGGTCAAGATCCCAGTAACAGCAATGTGAACCTGATCAACCGATGGCTCTGAGGACATTTCCATTGCCTTTAAAATAATGTCATTAGATTTTTTATCTAATGGTGCTGGCTCGAAGGGACGAATGGCGTCCTCCTGCACTTATTTTCTATGTTTCTATAAGCATGCAAGATAGCAGACAGGACATACATTTCTGCCAGTGCACACACGGTGGGGGGAGGGGAGGGGGGAAGTGCTGTTAGATGCATTTGAGTACCTTCTTCATCCCTTTGAGACTGCCAATGTTTTATCTTTAAATCACATTTGCAGTCGTATGATTCAGACCTGCAACTCTACAGGTGGTTTCAGGGAGCAAGAGATAGTTGTTGAGGCTCACTGTGGGTCCACTACTGCCTGAGTGGTGGTGAATGAGGATGGGCATCAAACACTGCGTTTACCAGGACATCCTAGAAATTGGGCAGAGGGTTTGGAACGCTTGAGAACATGGTGGGTGTTGTAGAAAATGCCTATTTTCTCTCTCCTTTACATTCCTAGGTGTATACGAGTGGCCAGTCATCAAAGCCAACCAGTGAACAGTGTCGAAGAAATGTATCACGTTGCCTATTTCCTTCGCTACATAAATGCTGAGATTCTCCAGCACTTTTGTCTACCTTCGATTTTTCAGCATCTGAACATTATCACTGGAATCAGATGGGCAAGAGTTCAAGGGACTGTGCAGAACAGACCCACGATGTAGAATGCCATTTCAATGTGGTACTGGTTCAGATGTGGTTTAGGGATGGGACACATCACACGTGCTGTCCAGAACGGATACCTGCTCTGCCTCACCCACTCATCCAAACCTGGTCAGTCAGGATCATATTCCTCTTGCTCAGATCTTGCCTGCAACATCTGAAACAACTTTAAAATAAATGAGTTGCCTGATCATGTGAAACCACCTATAATTCTGAGTGGAAACATAAAGGCTTCAAGGTACCTGGAGAAAACATATTTATAAAAAATAAACTTTAATGTCTTGTTTACATGTTAGAAATTTGCAGGTATCTTTCTCACAGACCAGTGCAAAGACAAATGCTGGCCACCCTTTAACGGTACAACTGATCTGATATCCAGGAGGCATTAGTGTGATCTAGTTGGCTCTGGGATGGTTGATTCTGATTCAAGTTGCAATCCACGACAACCCCCAGCATCTGCCCAGGCAGACGAGAGATGCAGGTGGGCTGCAGGGCGAGAGGAGGGTGGGAGGGTATTTTGTCAGTGCCACCGGGGGTATTGGCCGCTTCCCTTGTTTGCCCCGCGATCACTTTCTGTTGTTCTGCAGCAGCTTCAGTACATGGTTTTCAATGACTTGTTGAACTGAAAAACAATTAGCCACGTGTAAGCGATTTATAACGCAGCCCATGACCTCGCCCAAGGACGACGCCCTGGTCCAACACCGGCTGAGTCCATCGATAGATCTCACGTCTCGTTAAGTCGAGCATTGTTAGGTACAGGAGGCCATTCACCTGTTGAATCAGTGTGTGCTCCTTGTGAAGTGCTTCCATTAGACCCATTTCCTGCTCTTTGCCCACCGCCCTGCAAGTGTATGCGTCTCCAATGCCCATCCAGTTCTCTCTGAAACCCCCGCTCTAGACTGCATCACAGCCCACCCCACTGCAGACAACACTTTCCATCAAGAGCGTTTTACTGTCATGTGGATTGAAAATTGAGATTCTTACTTGCTGTAGCACACCAGGTTTGTTAAAAATGTACTCAATAATAACTCAATAAACAGGATCTCCTCACATTCCGCTTGTATCTTGCCCAAAACTTTAAATTAATTTCAGGTATACAAATCAGGTAATTAGGAATATTGCTGAGAACAGAGTGGTGAACCTGGTTTACATGGAATTTAGTAAAGCTTTTGACAAGCCCACTGCTGCCAGTGTGCCGAGGGGGGATGGGCAGCAACAGAGTGGGGTAGTGGGATGCTGCATGAGTGGGCTGCAATGGAGCCCAGCCCTTTTCCTGGTCATGTTGCTTCCCATTGGAACAGGCAGTGGACAGCAAGCCCCCCATGCTACCATTCAGTTTGTTGCAGACCCACTGACCTCTCTCCCACACCCAAATCCCTTACCTGACAAAAAAATCCCAGTTTTGCACTTTCCCACTGGCCGCTGCTCAACGGTTTAGAGGGTTCTGATGAGACTAGTAATGGGCTGCCTCATGACTTCTGTCTCATTAGCACCAGCCACACCAACAAGCCCAGGAATTTATATGATCCACAATCACCTTGCATTAACAGATCCCGTTCCCCACCCACCCTCACCCCATGTACCAATAGAAGCTCTGATGATGACCTTCCCTTACCCTCTACCTCCTTGCAGGTACACAGTACAGGATAATTGAATTGACCAACATGCTTTGTCCGTCCCCCAGGACCATGCATGCGTGATACGGTTGAGATGGTGAAGTCTGGGAGGGACTGTGTACCATGACCAATTCACCACAACCAAGGGCTGGACAACTGGTGACTATGGACCACCTGTGGAGAGCCAGGGGCGACACAGCGGCGGAGACCTGGGTTCGATCCTGATCACGGGTGCTGTCTGTACTTCTCCCCGTGACCTGCATGGGTTTTCTCCCGGTGCTCCGGATTCTTCCCACACTCTAAAGACATGGAGGTTTGTAGGTTAATAGGATTTGGTAAAATTGTAAATTCTCCCTAGTGGGTGTTGGATAGCGTTAGTGTGTGGGGATCGCTGGTCTGTTTCCTGGTCTAGCCCGTTTCCACAGTGTATCTCTAAATTAAAATTTTTTAAAACAGCTCCCAGCAATGAGATGAGGTATCTGGAGACTGACAAAAGGGATGTTGAGGACTTGCCTTTTTTGAATCCGAGGGCTACAGCCAAGTCCATGGGACTATAACCAGAGTCTGCCTCCATCGTTAGATCAGCACCCCTGGCTGTTGAGAGAGCAAGAAAACAACAGTTAAATCCAAAAGCCAAATAAACCTCAGTGGGTCAGACAGCATCTCCGGAGAAAAGGAATAGATATAGTTTTTGGGTCGAGACCCGTCTTCAGTACGAGAGCAGTATGAATATTGATTTATCTAACTTCAAGTCACACTTGCATTCCCTCTCCCTCCATCCCTACCCCACCCAAGTCGAACTAGCTTCAGTCGTCTTTAATGTCTGTAACTCGTTTTCACATAGCCCACAGCAAATAATGGCCTATTTCCTTTCATTGTTACTTTTTTTGCATAGTTCATTCATTTGTTCTATGTCTATCTATATCACCATCTATATCTCTTGTTTCCCTTTCCCCTTTCTCAGTCTGAAGAAGGATCTCGACCCGAAACGTCACCTATTCTTTGCCTCAAGTGATGCTGTCTGACCCGCTCCAGTTACTCCAGCTTTTTGTGTCTATCTTTGGTTTAAACCAGCATCTGCAGTTCCTTCCGAAACAGCTAAATAAACCTGTAGGTTTGCTACAAGGTTCCTCAGGAACCCTGCTTCCTATGACTTGCGTGGAAAGTCATGGAAATGTGACTGAATAGTGCACAAACAAAGGGCTTTTCACTGTACCTTGGTAAACGTGACATTGATAAATTAAACTAAAAGTATATTCAACAGTTTCAGGTTATGCAGAGAACTGACATGAGGAGAGATTGACCACTCAAATAGCAAGTTAAAAGTGGTGAAGTTGGATTATAATTTTTTCATAAGGGGTACAATATAGCTGTGGAATAAATTACGAGAAAGCTCTGAAGAAATGGGGAAGAGTAAAAAGAAAATTAAATTTCTGGGGTAACAAACTGTGGGGGGAGCTCAGCATTTTTTTTGTGCTTAGCTTTTTCTTCAGAGATGCCGCCTGACTCGCTGAGTTACTCCATCGCTATGTGTCTATCTCCAGTCATTCAGACTTACCCAGTAGAGCTTCCACACAGCGTACGTGGTTCCCATGCACTGCATACAGCAGTGGAGTGCCACCATTCTGCGGGAGAGAATGGCTTGTGTTTGAAAAAGCTTTTATGTCCCTTTGCGAATCTCAAGGCATTCACCAGTCAGGAAGCACCTTTGTGGTATTGTGGCAAATGTATTTGTTCAGGAGGTGTGTACATTACTGGCATCTCATGAAGAAATACGTTCTAATCTCCAATTAGCACAGGCATTTCAATCTCCAATGATCACAGCAAGATTCACAGCAACTGATACAACTAGGAGCCAGGGTACTGGGAGAACTCCTCTGCCCTTCAGAACAACAGCGTGATAGGTTAGGAGGAGGCCCTGGCATAGGATACTTTGTAACTTAGTCGGTGCCATTTATGTGGCGACTCTTTGCATACCTTGGGTTTGCAAAACTAATTTGACTGGGACTCGTAACAGAATTATTTCATTCAAATCCAGCTGGCAGCAGACATCTCATCCGGCCAACCTTCCCTCCACCTTCTTAATCTGAGCACATGTATTGCGTGGCATATTAGTTTAGGACCAGCTTGATGCAGCAGGATCTGGAGACATGATAGTTGCCTCAAGGGCGAAGTTGTTACAATCATGGCCTAATAGGCAGTATTTTAACAGAGGTCAGATAAATAAATTAGGTGAGAGGAACTGTAAACTGTAAGTAGGGAAAGGTACATGTGGAGTGAAGGATGGGGCCGAATGGCCTGATTGCCGTGTATTCCAAGCACAACATCTGTACACAGGTGCATAGTGTTCACTTTATCTGAGTAACAGTGAATTAGTTTATGAACTCACAGATCCAGAGTTAATACTCCACTCCTACCCTCTGGAGTTGGGACCCTGTTTTTACACAGCACAGTTTCCACTGTACAAAACCCATAGGACAAATAAGAACCGAGATGTCGCGGTGTCTAACAGTGGGGAGATGGGCTCCACAGTGTGACCTGCTCAGCTCTGCCCCGGCGTGAGAGCAAGCGGTACATGGCGGCTGATCTGCTGGAGCTTCATCCTACCCAGTCGTAGATGTTGACGTCCACTCCGTGCTCAAGGAACAGCAGGACGATGTCCGTGTATCCCTGGATGCTGGCCAGAGACAGCGTGCTCTCCCGCTCCTTCGCCAGGATACATGGGTCAGCTCCCTGCAACGACAAGGGGTGGAATCACAGCTTCCCGCTGCCTGGGCCACCCTAACGCTGCCCATCACCCTCTTCCCCCCTGGGCTGCTAGTCTGTGTCTGAATGGGTTCCGACGCAAAACATCACCCATCATTTTTCTCCAGAGAAGCAGCCTGCACTTTGTGTCTATCTCTGCTAGCCAAAGAGTTGCACCCGTGCAGAAGATGGCAGGTGGTAGATAAGTGCCTGGTGGCAGGTAAGTTCATGTTATAGGAGCAGAATTAGGCCATTCGACCCATCAAGTCTACTCCGCCATTCAATCATGGCTGATCTATCCCTCTCAACCCCATTTTCGTGCCTTCTCATAACCCCGGACACCGGTACAAATCAAGAATCTTTCAATCTCTACCTTAAAAATATCCATTGACCGCCTTCGGTGGCAAAGAATTTCACAGATTCACCTAGCCATGTTACAACATTTTGAGATTTAAAAAATCAAGTCTGCAATTTATCCCATCAAATAAAACATAAAAAGACGTTTAATTTGACACCTAATTCACTTTCATATCTTCAGTATTAAAAACGTTATGGCCATTTTCATACTCAGAAATTAGCATCTTGTTCCCTATTGCTTTTCCATTGACTTAACACAAAAGCTGTGATCAAGGACAGTCAAAAGTCCATAACTTTCCTTAAAATTAAGAGAACTGAATGACATTTTCAGTTATTATAGATTGAAGCATTTTGAAACAAATATGAAACAATCTTACTTGGATGACCTGAAATTAAAGCATATAAATAGTTAGTTACCTAATTGTAGCTAATTACAAAATTCAATTACTTGATCTAAACATCTATCCATTTCTTAAGAAAAGGTTAACATTTAAAAAAAAGCTGTGTCCAAATAACATTCACACAAATAATTCACAATATAACATGATTTTTGGGTATTACGCTACAGGCTTAGCACACCTGTATTTAGATAATTTCTCCCATTCCTCCCTGCAGATCCTCTCAAGCTCTGCCAGGCTGAATGGGGAGCGTCGATGCACAGCTATTTTCAGATCCCTCCAGAGATATTTGATCGGGTTCAATTCCGGGCTCTGGCTGGGCCACTCAAGGACATTCACAGACTTGTCACGAAGCCACTCCTGCGTTGTCTTGGCTGGGTGCTTAGGGTCGTTGTCCTGTTGGAAGGTGAACCTCCGCCCCTGTCTGAGGTCCAGAACGCTCTGGAGCAGGTTTTCATCAAGGATCTCTCTGTGCTTTGCTCCGTTCATCTTTCCCTCGATCCTCACTAGTCTCCCAGTTCCTGCCGCTGAAAAACATCCCCACAGCATGATGCTGCCACCACCATGCTTCACCGTAGGCATGATATTGGCCAGGTGATGAGCGGTGCCTGGTTTTCTCCAGACGTGACACTTGCCATTCAGGCCAAAGAGTTCAATTTTGTTTTCATCAGACCAGGGAATCTTGTTTCTCATGGTCTGAGAGTCCTTTATAGACAATAGGTGCAGGAGTAGGCCATTCGGGCCAGTGCCGCCATTCACTGTGATCATGGCTGATCATTGCCAAACTCCAAGCAGGCTGTCATGTGCCTTTTACTGATGAGTGGCTTCCGTCTGGCCACTACCATAAAGGCCTAATTGGTGCAGTGCTGCAGATATAGTTGTCCTTCTGGAAGGTTTTTCCATCTCCACAGAAGAACTGGAGCTCTGTCAGAGTGACCATCGGGTGCTTGGTCACCACCCTGACCAAGGCCCTTCTCCCCCAATTGCTCAGTTTGACCAGGCAGCCAGCTCTATGAAGAGTCCAAAGTTCTCCCATTTAAGAATAACAAAGTCAATGTCAATTTTCTTCGTCGCATGCACCCGAAGGTGCAGTGAAATGAATTTGCCAGCAGCGATACACTTAAAAAGGTCACACAATACACAATAGAATTTAACACAAACATCCACCACAACAATCTTCACTGTGGTGGAAGGCAACAAAGTTCAGTCAGTCCTCATCCTTTGTTCATCCGTGGTTGGTTCTATAAACCCTCCGCAGTCACTGCAGAGATGAATAACGGAGGCCACTGTGCTCTTCGGGACCTGCAATTCTGCAAAAATGGTTTGTATACCATTCCCCACATCTGTGTCTTGACACAATCCAGTGTCGGAGGTCTACGGACAATTCCTTCGTCTTCTTGACCTGGTTTTTGCTTTGACATGCACTGTCAACTGTGGGACCTTATATAGACAGGTGTGTGCCTTTCCAAATCATGTCCAATCAATTTAATTTACCTGGCGGACTCCAAGTTGTAGAAACTTCTCAAGGATAATCAATGAAAACAGGATGAACATAAGCTCAATTTTGAGTGTCATAGCAAAGAGTCTGAATGTAGATTGATGATTAAAAAAAAGAATTTAATCCATTTTAAAATAACGCTGTTCTGTAACATAATGTTCAAAGAGTGAAGGGGTCTGAATACTTTCTGAATGCACTGTACCTAGGTACATTGAGACTCCTCTTCTGCATAGGTGGAAGCAGGGAACTGCAGATGCTGGTTAATACACAGAAGAACACAAAGTGATGGAGAAACTCAGCAGGTCAGGCATCACCTTTGGGCAGGAAGTGTCACCTATCCGTGATGTCCAGAAATGCTGAGCTGTCCTGACCTGATGTCCTGACCTGCTGAGTTACTCCAACACTTTGTGCCCTTTTTTACATAACTGTCTTTCCACGTAGTTAATGGCAAGGGCTACGAATGGTCCTGGATCTGGGCAGGGCCGATTCCAATGAGGCGGACTCAGCTAAGTTTGTCCGTGCGTGGGTGAAGCTGGCTAGTGTGAGCAGTGCGAGCCCCCGCTGCTGTTCCATGGTCACTCAGGGGCGGAAATCGTTGTCAAAACATGGGGGGGGGGGGGGGCACAATTTCTTGCTGGCCATGCGCGCACGCACACACACACACACGCGAGGCTTCAGAGGCTTCGGCCATGGGCCCTGCGGACGGTAACATCGGGAGCTGACCTGGTTGGTGACCGACTCCGAACTCCAGCAACAGCAGCTTTGTCCGCCGGAATCGTGGGGCTTGAATCGGCCTGCCCCCCCACCACCCCACCCCCTAAACCCCCACCCTCATCCCCCCATCCCCCATTTCCGCCGTGCCTTTCATTCGGCCGCGCGGCTTAAAATCGGCTAGCGCGGCTTCAACATCTCGACGCAGCAGATTGGTTTTAAGCCGCGCCGGGCAATGAAAGGCCCTGTGAACGGGCCGATTCAGCCCTTAGAAAGCGTCTGACACCCCGCTTGAATCTTTCAAAAGGTACAATGGATCACAATGTGATAAATAGCACTTAAACAAATAAAACTAATGCAAATAAAGGCAAACAGAAGAACCAACCTTGGAAGGGGATAGTGAGATGGAAAAAACATACTAAATAACGTGAGTGACCGTGAATGAGGGACTTACCTGCAAGCCGGCCAGGAAAGCCATTCAACCGGAACCCTTAATGACCTGACCCATTTAAATCCGATACCCGTTTAAATCTTTCCCAACCACCAATACACCCATTAGTTCAAATGGTAACTGTACCCGCATCAGACAGCTTTAAGAAATTCTCCGTAAATACCTTCAGTAATACTTGAAGGTAAAACACAATTGGTGACACTTTGTGTTAATATGATGTTAATGGAGACATTTAACAAGCGCTTAACAGTGACACCCCCACTGTCTCGTGGAAAGCGGAGATTTTAATAGTTTTGTCTGAAGTTTTGTCTAATAGTAATTAGTTTGAAGAAGGGTCTCGACCCGAAACGTCACCTATTTCCTTCGCTCCAATATATGCTGCCTCTCCCGCTGAGTTTCTCCAGCATTTTTGTCAATCTTTGGAGATTTTTATAGTTTTTTTTCACCGAATTTCAAAATCCGGATTCCAAAACATGGGGGGATTGTCCCCCACCTTCAAAACATGGGAGGGACTTGTCCCCCCCATCAGCCCACACATGGTCTCACCGTCTCCAGCAGAAACCGCACCACAGCGATCTCTCCGAACGCTGCCGCCCACATCAGTGGTGTGAACCCCTGCTCGTCCGGCACGTTCAGGAGCGAATCCCCTGAAAGACAGAGAGATATCTTGTTCGCAGCAGCATTTTACGAGACTTTAGACATGCAGCCCACCAAGTCGGCGCCGGCCAGCGATCACCCCATGCACCAACACTATCCGACACACTGGGGACAATTTACAATTTTACAGAAGCCAATTGACCTACAAACCTGTACATCTTTGGAGTGTGGGAGGAAACTGGAGCACGTGGTCACAGAGAGAACGTACAAACTCCATGTAGTCAGCACCCAAAGTGAGGATCAAACTCGGTTCTCTGGCGCTGTAAGCAACTCTACTGCTGTGCCACTGTGCCTCCCTTGCCAAACACTGCTAACCACCACTTACTAGTGCCAGGCTCAGCCCATCTGAGGAGACCTCACAGGTGAAGACAACTGGAACGCTGCTCAATGAGACCGCTCTATGATGTCATCATATGAGATGGGAGTGAGAGGAAGAAACAAGTAACAAATGTCCACAGTCCCAGACCATCCTGTCACTCTGACCCTGCCTACTATTCAACTGGACAGGTTGAGGTCCAATTTCCTCTCTAAGGAGATTGCTGCTTGTCCCGCTGAGTTGTTCCAGAATTTTGTGTCTCTCCTCAATTAATAGCCTTCCCCATCAGAAATGCAGCAATATAAGTGATGAATGTCTCACTTAATAGAACCCTATAGCATGGAAACAGGCCATTTGGCCCGAGTAATCCTTCTGCCTTAACCCTATGCTCCAGCACTTGTGCCAGAGCCCTCTATATCTAAGCGATTCTTGACTCTTCTCTAAGGTTTTATTCTTGGTGTCACACTGGCACTCTTAGATTATGAATTATGCTGCAAGTTTGGAGATCTATCTCACTCAGTTCTTCAAGATCACCAAACTTTAATCTCTCATCCCTGCGAACAGCAAGCCCAGAGATCAACTGAAGTCAAAGACCATCCCCTGATTCACAGGAAACAAATCTTTGACAAAATTCAGGCAGGAGACCATTCATCCCTTCAAGCCAATTCTACCGTTCACTAAGATTGCGACTGGTCATCGGGAACCAGGTCACTGTCTCAAGATGAAGCCAGATGGTTTAGGACCCGAGGTCATGAGAAGCTCCTGTCACCACCAGAGAGTGGTGAACCTTGAGATTCCAAGGATGTTGTCGGAATGAGGGCCTGAGCTATAGGAAGAGGTTGGGCAGGCTAGGACTTTATTCCTTGGAGTCCAGGAGGATGAGGGGTGATTTTATCGAGGTGCATGCACAGTCTTTTTACCCAGTGTAGGTGAATCAAGATCCAGAGGACACAGGTTTATGGTGAGAGGGGATATTTGGAACATTTAACGGCAACTTTTTTGCTCAGAGGGTATGTGCAATATATGAAACGAGCCTACCAGAGGATGCAGTTGAGGCAGGTACTGCAGCAACAATTTAGACGTAAATGGATAGGAAAGGGATATGGGCCAAATGTCGGGTGTGTTGGAACTGGCTAAGATAGGGCATCTTGTTCAGCATAGAAGAGATGGGTTGAAGGGCCAGTTTCCGTGGTGTATGACTCTAGGAACAGCTTCCTATGAAGCCTCAGGTACAGTTCAGTAAGTTGCAGCAGCATCACCACAGGAACACACTCATCGCAAGATTGTGTGGGGAGAGGTGAGATCGCCCTGGCAGACGGGCTCAGCGACCCATCGTTACTCACCTGGCTGAAGGCACGATGTGAGCTGCAACAGATCTCCCTGGGCAGCTAGCTGGTGAACCGACAGAGCTGTGAAGGAGAGAACACAGTCACTCCCAGCTGGTCTCAGTCTCAGTCTCCCTGTGTTTGCAAATTAATTCCCTGATCCCAGCCTGAGCCCCGCGTTGTTTGACACACCTTTCCATCACCGATAGAAGGCCTAACACCACATTCCCATCTTCCCCACGGCCGGAGTCTCAAGCCCTGTCGTCAGTAGGTGGTGTCACACCAAGCTGCAGGGCCACGCACAGAGAGCTTTAGTTACCAAGTCAGTGAGTTTGATCACTGGTGTGTACAATAAGGCCTTTAGTGACCAGGGCAGTGCCAGTTAGTGTGTTTGAGTGCTGGGTAATGTACAGTAAGGCCTTTAATGTGACCAGAGCAGTGTGTCTGAGCTCTGGCACCATGTGCTGAACCCTGGGCTTGTGTGCAGCAGGCATTCCACCAATGGTCAGAACCCTGCACCATGCCCAGGGCTGTAGAACAACCTTCAGGCCACGTGTGGCAGGCTTTGTGCTGAGCCCTGGGTTTGTGTACAACAAGCCCCACGCTCAGTGCTGTGTATGCATATCAGGGGGTCTGGTCCATGAGCTGGAGTGCACATGGGCCTGAAGTGAAAGATCTCTGTGCAGGTGCAGGGCATTTCTGAGCTCTAGCGTTCTGGGCTCTGGCATTCCTAGATCTCTGGCGTTCCCAGCCTCACGTTCCTGACATTCCCAGGCCAAGGCGATCCCAGCCCAGGCGTACCTGGCCGGCGTTTCCCACGCGCACCGTTCCCAGGCCCACTGTTCCCAGATACTCACTGTCAAGGTTTGCCGGGATGGATGAGAGCTCGTTGCCCCTCTGCCGGTTGGTGAGCGTGTTGGCGTACTTGTGCGTGGCACCGGGGTTCTCCGCAGGCGAGGACAGCGGAGCATCGGGACCATCTGGGGACAGAGCAGAGACGGGCGAGTTAGGGCAGGGCCGTGAGCTCTGGGAGGGGAGGGGCTAGCACGATGCTGGCACCCCACCTCATGCAGCGGGGACATAGGGGTCAGCACGATGCCGCCACCCACCCCCCGTGCAGCTGGGACTGAAGGCTCTGGAGTTGGGAAGGGTCACGCTGTTGGCACCCACCCACCATGCGGCAACATTTGCTGCTCCATTGCAGCAGGCATCACGGTTGGTCCGTCCATCCATGCCACAACTCTGGGCAAATGCAGCCTCCATACTGCCTGATCACTGACACCGACTGACCAACTATTGACTGACCAACAGACTACTGAATGACCACTGACTGACAACCCAATGGTATGAAGATTTAATTCTCTAATATTAGGTAATGAGCAATCCCCCTATCCCAATTCTTACCCCACCCCCCAATTCTTCCCCCACCCCCCCAACCCCACCTGGATTCACAGTTATTCTCCCTCCCCCTCCCCTCCCTTTCTTGCCATCTACTTCCCTTCCTCTGGCTTCACAATCCACACTCTTCAATCCTTATCTCACAGCTTTTGGCTTTTCATCTCTGGCCTTTGTCCAACCATCTGCCTGTCAACCTTTCCCCCCCCCCCCCCCCCCCCCCCCCCCCCCCCCCCCTCACCTGCATTCACCTTCCACTCGCCAGGCTTTGTCCTGCTTCTCTCTTCCAGCTTCCCCCCTCCCTCCTTTCTACATAATCAGTCTAAAGAAGGGTGCTGACCTGAAACATCACCTATACATGTTCTCCAGAGATGGTGCCTGACCCAATGAGTCATGAGTCATTCCAGTACTTTGTGTTTTTTTGTAAACCCAGTATCTGCACTTCCTTGTTTTTACAGGGACTGCAATATGTAGATGTGAAAGGCCAGCACTAGGGCATCTCCTGAACTTCCCATTCCCAGAGTAGGGTTCCCAGCCTGCTTGTTCTCTCCGGATGTTGGAATCAGCACCATTGCTCCTGTTACCCACACTCTGACCCCGGAGATCATTCCCACGGCCCCAAGATACCTCGCTCAGATATCTCCTCTGACCTACCATTCCCCAGGAAAGGAGCCTCTCCCAGGTCAGAAGAGAGGGCTTTGGGCTCCGGGCTGAGTGTTTTGATCTGCTGTGCATTTTTGTTGACCTGGATGACGTTGCCCGGGGCAACCACCGCTCGAGGCTCCTTGTTGACAGGGTGTGTCGAGTAGGGTCTCGTGCTGTGACGGTGGTCGCCAGTCCTGCCCAATGCTGGCTGTTCCTTCCTGGGACCACTTCCCACGGTCCCTGGACTCCTCTCCCCACTTAGGGGCAACCTGCCTTCCTCTTCATCCATGGCACAGAGTTCCCCCTGAAATGGAACAAGAATATATCACAACAGTCGCTCCTAATACATGTCTGTATCCAGCCAGCATTTGAATTGAATTGATACTGTATGAAAACAGGGCCTTCAACCCATTGAGTCCACACCGACCTTCGATAACCCATTCACACTAGTTCTATGCTATCCCACTTTCACATCTACTCCCTCCAAAGTAGTGGCCATTTACCGAGGCCAATTAACCTACAAACCCGCAAGTCCATGCTGACCAAGATGTCTAACTGAGCTACCTCCATATACCTACGTTCGGCCAATATCCCTCTAAACTCCATACAGACAGCGCCCAGAGTCAGGATCAAACCGGGGTCTCTGGCGCTATAAGGCAGAAACTCTACTGCTGCGCCCCCATGCCGCCCTACGTTTGTGTCATCTGCAAAGCAAGGGCTGGCCATTGAGATGGAAATCATTTTATTCACCCAGAGACAAGGAGTCTTTTGAATTTTCCAACCGAGCGGCTGAGGAGCAGCATTACAGGCACACAAACACAGTCGTACACAAAACATAAATTATGTATCAATTACACATAAATTGTGCCAAACAGTAAAATGATGAAGACGGAAATACAGGACTGTAGTGCATAACACAATCAGAAATCAAGGCCTTGGTAGTGCAAGAGGTGATCCATAGAGGAACAGTCTAAATTATGGTCCTAACCTGAAATGTCACCTCTCCATGTTCTCCAGAGATGCTACCTGAACCACTGACTTACTCTAGCACTTTATGGCTTTTTAAGGTGAGCCCTGGTGTTCTGTTGCCAAGGTAGGATTTGGGTTATGCAGATCAGTTCAAGAACCTGATGGTTGTAGGAAAGTAATTGTTCCTGAACCTGGTGGTGTGGGACCTGAGCTTCACGATAGCAGTGAAAAGAGTGCATGAGTCTGATGGTGGGGATCCTTGATGATAGATGTCGCCTTCTTAGGACAGCTCCACATGTAAATGCTTTCGATGGTAGCGAGGTCTGAGTCTGTGATGGAGTATGCTGAACCCCGCACTCTCTGCAGCATCTTGCGTTTCCCTATGTTGGAAGGTGAGGATAGGGAGCAGAGAGGGAGGTAGGAGGGATTTAACCCCACAGTTTAAATTACTGATAGACACAAAATGCTGGTGTAACTCAGCGGGCAGGCAGCATCTCTGGAGAGAAGGTATGGTTTCCGGTCGAGATCCTTCTTTAAATCACTCACAGTTTTCGAAGTACTTACAGTTCTTGAAATGTCCTAATCGTTTGCTCTGCTCTAATCGTTGCCTCTGTGTCTGACAAACCTGCCAAGGCCTATTCACCACAAAAGCTGCAAAATGTGGATATCGAGGGCAGAATGATCCAGATGTCACATTCATTACTGTGTTGAAATTATTCAAAATCAGCAGCAGCTACAAAATCTACAATCCATCTCTGGTCAAAAGCTGTCATAGTAACACAGCACATTTAAAATGCATTTAGCCTTCGCAACACTGCTCCAGTTTCAGTGCTTTTAATATATATGTTCAAGTGCATGCACAATACCTGGAATGTAAAGGGACGTTTGCAATCAGTTTCACAAGGCTCGGCCCGCTCGCGTCTTCACAGTACACACGTCCCCTTCCAAAAGTGAAAGTAAGTGGGGGAATATCCCACAATGCAGAGGAGCAAATATAATGCATGTATTTTGTTGCAATATTTATGATTTGTGCAACTTGTGATTTATTTCACAAATGCAGGGAACGTGCCTGCAGCCGCCGAACATCCCCGGGGCCCCGTCTACCCACCGGCCCGGGATCCGGAGCATGAATGGCAATCGCCGGTTCCAATCGGCGTCAGTATTGCACGCAGCAGCCAATCGATACAAACGGGAGGCGGGATTCAATGAAAAAGTCAGATGCAAAGATACTAGAGGGTCAGATGTATTTTCTCTCTGAAGCTTTTAAAGGACGTTTACCGACGGTGCACTTTGTTGGCACGACAGCGGGAGACTGCCCGCGAGCAGCCGCACTGCGCGTCGCCCGCCCCGGATCCGGGCCTGGGACCATCGCCTGTCAATCAGACGCTGCCACCACCACCACCACCCGGGAGGGGGTTACTCGCAACGGCGATGCTTCTCTTCTAAACAAATATCACATTCTCCCCCAAATACAACACATCCCTCCCAATATCTTCACTTTACTTAATAACCGGGCAGGTTGCATTCGTAGCCCTTTCACATCGACTGACAGCTTTTCACTTCACAAGGGAGAGGTTGTGTGCAAAGATACTGGCATCTTTGGTTGTGTGGGCTGGGACTCTATTCCCTGGAGCGGAGGAGGATGAGGTGTGATCTCGTAGAGATGTCTAAGATCATGAGAGGAATAGATCGGGTAGATGCCAAAGGTAGGTGAATCATGGACCATGGGACATAGGTTTAAGGTGAAGGGGGAAATATTTGATAGGAATCTGAGGGGGTAACATTTTCACACAAAGGGTGGTAGGTGCATGGAACAAGCTGCCAGAGGAGGTAGTTGAGGCATGGACTATCCGGCGTTAGCAGTTAGACAGGTACATGGATAGGCACAAAAAACTGGAGTAACTCAGCGGGTTAGGCAGCATCTCAATAGACAATAGGGCAGGAGTAGGCCATTCGGCCCTTCGAGCCAGCACCGCCATTCAATGTGATCATGGCTGATCATCCACAATCAGTACCCAGTTCTGCCTTCTCTCCACATCCCTTGACCCCGCTATCCTTAAGAGCTCTATCTAACTCTCTCTTGAAAGCATCCAGAGAACTAGCCTCCACCGTCCTCTGAGGCAGAGAATTCCACAGACTCACAACTCTCAGTGTGAAAAAGTTCCTGCCTCTAACATGTCCAAACCCTTAATAATCTTATATGTTACAATAAGATCCCCTCTCATCCTCCAAAATTCCAGAGTATAAAAACCCAGCCGCTCCATTCTATCAACATATGACAGTCCCGCCATCCCGGGAATTAACCTCGTGAACCTACGCTGCACTCCCTCAATAGCAAGAATGTCCGTCCACAAATTTGGAGACAAAAACTGCACACAATACTCCAAGTGTGGTCTCAATAGGACCCTGTACAACTACAGAAGGACCTCTTTACTCCTATACTCAACTCCTCTGGTTATGAACGCCAACATGCCATTCGCTTTCTTCACTGCCTGCTGTACCTGCATGCTTACTTTCATTGACTGATGAACAAGGACCCCCGGGTCCCATTGTACGTCCCCTTCTCCCAACTTGACACCATTTCGGTAATCTGCCTTCCTGTTTTTGCCACCAAAGTAGATAACCTCACATTTATCCACATGAAACTGCATCTGCCCACTCACCCAACCTGTCCAAGTCACCCTGCATCCACATAGCATCCTCCTCTGCCACCCAGCTTCGTGTCATCTGAAAATTTGCTAATGTTTTAATCCCTTCATCTACATCATTAATATATTTTGTAAATAACTGCGGTCCCAGCACCGAGCCTTGCGGCACCCCACTTGTCACTGCCTACCATTCTAAAAGGGACCCATTAATCTCTACTCTTTGTTTCCTGTCTGCCAACCAATTTTCTATCCATGTCAGCACCTTACCCCAAATACCATGTGCTCTAATTTTGCCCACTAATCCCCTATGTGGGACCTTGTCAAATGTTTTCTGAATGTCCAGATACACTACATCCACTGGCTCTCCCTTGTCCATTTTTCCAGTTTGGAGAGGAGCAAGCTGTGTGGGCAAATTAGGCCGAACGTTTCCACACTGTGTCTCGCTGGCACAGGAAAAGCAGCCAATAGAATGGGGAAGAGTGTGGCCGAGCTGGCCACAGATCCTATAGCGGAGCTTGCTTTCGGATCTTTGGTGCTGGCAACCAGTAGGAAGGGTAGGGGCGGGAATGTTGCTGTGTCACGGTACAATTAGCCAGTAGATAGAGAGAAGGTGGGAGACACAAATGCTGGAGAAACTCGCGACAGTGCAAGGAGCCAGTAGGAAGGGTAAAGGGGTGGCCATTATCGCCGAGAGACAGGTCAAGCAGCCAATAGAAAGGGAAAGAGGCGAGATCGTCTCCGAGTTACAGTGCAGGCAGCCAGTAGGTGGAAAGGGACGGACAGCGCTTCTGAGTGAGTGACGGTGCAATTAGGCAGTAGGAAGGGGTGGGGACCCTCTCCAAGTGGCGGTTGAATTAGCCAGTGCGAAAGCTCCGGGGCGGGAGGGTGCGGTGCCAGTGCTGGTTGGATGAGGCGGGTACGCGGGCGGTTGCCCGCTGTTTGGACCAAAGATCTCACAGCGTCTGTTCTAAGATCTGCTGTAAGATTTGGACGCGGCGACGATGAGCGGGGACCGCGCGGTTCGGTTCATGCACCGGGCGCTCCGGCATCACGATGCACGGTAAGCAAAGCAACTGGGTAAAGGGTTGTGTAGCCGAGTCGAGTTGCCTTATCGCTGTTTCTGCTCTGCACGGCATGTTTAACAACATTGCCCGCCGGGACAGCCCGCAGAGTTCATAAACCAACATCCATCATGTTACCAACATCCATGTGCGGCAGATAGTGCCAAAGAGAAAAGAATGCTGAATACAGTGTTGCCGTTGCAAAAAAAACAAACTGCAGATTAAAAAGTGTATGATTGGTAGTTTGGTTCAACGATACCCCTGTCCAACATCGGTTGCTCTGGCCTTTATGTAGCAACGTTACAACATTTTGAGATTTAAAAAATCATGTCTGCAATTTATCCCATCAGATAAAGCATAAAAAGAAGTTTAATGTGACGCCTAATTCACTTTCATATCTTCAGTGTTAAAAAAAGTTATGGCCATTTTCATATCGGAAATTAGCACCTTGTCACAAAAGCTGTAATCGAGGACAGTCAAAAGCCCATAACTTTCTTAAAAATTAAGAGAACTGAATGACATTTTCAGTTATTATAGATTGAAGCATTCTGAAACAAATATAAAACATCTTACTTGGATGACCTGAAATTAAAGCATATAATTAGTTAATTGCCGAATTGTAGTTAATTACAAAATTGACCGTTGTGACGGAAACACCTAGATTGCCTTGAAAATTCAAAAATGTGATATTCTCAAGATCAGAATATTATTGTATTATATGCTGTAAGTCTGTAACAGATAGGTAAATAAATTACAATTTCTAGCAATAGACCAAGTCCTTATGGAGAAGATCAGTTGCTAGCTGGTACATTGGCATATCATAATCAGTAGCATCATCGTGCTCCTCAGATTGTAACCAATAAGCAACTCTGTACACCTTGTTTTTCCTCAACCTTTCAATGTTGGCATTGTAAACTACAAGTTTTTGCTCTTCAAACCACACATGACATGCCTTTCTGCCCACTACTTTCCCATTAAGAATGTCCTGTAGATTTCATTTCTTAAGAAAAGGATATTTTTTTAAATAGCCTAAGTATCCAAATAACAAACTAATTCCATTCACACAAGAATTCACAATATAACATTATTTATAAATCTCACTGTCATGAGTCCATATGCCAGATGGAAGGAATTTGATGTTTAATAATTTAATCTAGAAACATCCACTCAATATAATTAAAATTTATTATTTTTTTGCTTAATGGGACTAAAACTGATATTTAGTATAAAAATATTGACTGGGTAGACTATAACACAAAATATAGACGATTTAGATGCTCTTATGACATGATTGTCCAAAAAAAAAGAGCATTTAAATAATCTTGCGAGTGGGCTTTTCTGGAATGCGATTGATTGGAACGTTGCATTTGCGGTGAATCTGATCCCCATATCAGCAGGAAAGACAGTGCCGGTTTGTATGGAGCCCTAATCACATTTTCGCAACGTAAAATTTGATTTAAAGCCATCCCAAGAAGCAAGTTTATATGTAAAATAGACAACTTACATTTTGTTTTGTCCCGTTCTTGAGATCCGTCACGTTGAGGGCGTTAGAGGTCGCTTTTTATTTTAATCAAATTATTCAATTGTCTCGCGATTTAAAAATAAAATAAAATTTAAAATAAAATTTAAAAAATCTGGAGCGGAAGTCAGATCGATTATTCTTCAGCAGCTAGCAGCCCAAGGAAGTCCGCCTTCTAGCTCTCTTCTCCCCCTACAATCAGTCTTAAGATGGGTGTGGTGGGCAGGTGTGAGGGCTGGGTGGTGCAGGGGGAGGCCCACCTCTGAACTCGGGCCAGTGGCAACGATCCAACCATGCAGATTTTTCTCATCCCTCCTAGATCCTTGGAGAAGTGGTTGAAGCGAGCGGACCCCAACCTGGTCTTGCCGGATGGGACAGCACTCCTGCACCTAGCCTGTGGGCAGGACACGGAGGCTGCACTCCGGTGTGTGAAGCTGCTCCTGCAGCAGGGCGCAGACCCCAACGTCAGGTGAGGCTGGCAGAGCGGGGTGGAGAGAGACCATGGTGCACCGCAATGCAGTGGATTCACAGACAACCACCTTATCTAGTGGTTTGGTAGGCTGGGTCTCTATTCCTTGGCGTGCAGGAGGATGAGGGGGGATCTTATAGAGGTGTACAAAATCATGAGAGGAATAGATCGGGTAGATGCACTGAGCCTCTTGCCCAGAGTAGGGGAATCGAGGACATAGGTTCAAGGTGAAGGGGAAAAGATTTAATAGGAATCCAAGGGATAACTTTTTCACACAAAATGTGGTGGATGTATGGAACAAGCTGCCAGAGGAGGTAATTGAAGCTGGGACTATCCCATCATTTAAGAAACAGATAGGACAATTTGGAGGGATATCGACCAAGCGCAGGCAGGTGGGACTAGTGTAGCTGGGACATGTTGGCCTGTGTGGGCAAGTTGGGCCGAAGGACTTGTTTCCACACTCTATCACTCTGTGACTCTATCTCAACCTCTACCACGCCGCAGTGTGAAAGTGACAGACCCGTCCCCACTGGTACTGTAACCCAGTGTTGTACAGTGACAGACCCGTCCACACCAGTAATGTACCCCAGTGTTATACAATGTACATTATTGTTATACAGTGACATACCCATCCCCACCAGTACTGTACATCAGTGTTACACACTGGCAGACCCGTCCCCACCAGTACTGTACCCCAGTGTTATACAGTGACAGACCTGTCCCCACCACTACTAAACCCCATATTATACATCAACAGACCTATCCCCACCAGTACTGTACCAGATGTGAAACAGTGACAGGCCCATCCCCACCGGTACTGTATCATATCTACCCCAGTGTTGTACAGCGACAGACCCTTTCCAACCAGCCTTTTGCAGTGAATGTATGCATGTACAGTGCGGTAATGGGCCTGCTGTGTGTTGGAACAAGATTATCTGCTGACACTCAGTGCCATTGATGTCTGATCTTACACAATCCTCATGTAGATCGTCTGAGGATCTCACTCCGCTACATGTCGCTGCCTCCTGGGGGTGCATCAAATGCGTGAAACTATTGCTTAAAAACGGAGCAGACCCGACTCTCGTGGACCAGGTGAGTGTGTGCAGAGTCGGCTCTCCCCTGTGACTATGTAGGAGCCGGCTCCATGTGACCTGACTGCCGTTGCTGTGACCTGGGGAACATAGTCTGAAGTGCAGGGTGCAGAGGGAAAGGTTTGGGATATCTGGCTGTTGCATTGGCAAACCTCTCCCTAATCTTGGCTCTTGTGGTAGCAGCCCAGGGTGTCTATGAGGAGGTGTGGGAGGGCAATTATGGGCAGTGTAGGGATCTAGGACAGGCTATATTGTGTGGTGGTGGAAGCTGATGTGTGGTGATCAGGGGATGGTGGTGGGGGGGGGGGGGGAAAGAGGGGGTGAGCTGGAGGTAGTTGGCGACAGAAAAGCAATCGCAAGGGGTGAGCCTGGGGCCAGTGGACTGAATGGTCACCTCCCCACCTGTTAGGTTCTGACAGGACACCCAGTCTCTCTGCTCTTGGGTGCCAGTTACTTGTATGTAACAGAGAAACATGGAAGTGCAGATGCTGGTCGACAAAAACGAGACACAAAGTGCTGGAGTGGGACAATCGGAAGAAGGGTCCCGATCCGAAACGACCCGATGCTGCCTGACCCGCTGAGTTAGGACAGGACATCAGTGAAGCGGCACAGAAGCGTAGCGGTAGAGTTGCTTTCTTTCAGCGCCAGACACCCAGTATCGATCCTGACTATGGGTGCTGTCTGTACGGAGTTTGTACGTTCTCCCTGTGACCGCGTGGGTTTTCTCCGGGTGCTCCAGTTTCCTCCCACACTCCAAAGACATACAAGTTTGTAAGTTAATTGGTTTCTGTAAATTGTCCCAAGTGTGTAAGATGCTGCTAGTGTACGAGAATGATCACTGGCCAGCATGGACTCGGTGGGCCGATTGGCCTATTTCCATGCTGTAGCTCTAAAGTAATGTCTGTAGGCTAAACTTCCAACTTTTCCTCGGAAAAGCCACGTGGGATTGTTTGTCCACCCGGCAGGACAGTGATGTAATACCCGTTGTGAATGGTGAGATGCCTTGTCTCGAACTCCTTCCACTTGGTGGAGTCACTGTCACGAACTTGTACACGTTCCTGGAGCGGGAGCCATGAGCATAATCTGCGCAGGGACCAAGGTCGGGCGGCGGGTGGGTGGGGGAATCTGCGTCACCAGTCCCCATCCCCACCTGACTGCCCCAGGTCAATAGCAGTGAGGGGTTGGCCAGTGGCTGCTGCAAGCACTTAGAGCTGACCTGGGGCAGGCTGCCAGGTCGATCTGCCTTCTGCAGCGTGACTCTCTCTTCCTTCCCCACCCAGGACGGGCAGAGCGCCGTGGACCTGGCCCGGGACCAGGGACACGTGAGGTGCTGCCAGCTTCTGCTGCAGTACCGCGAGTACACTGTGCTGGAGGACCCGTGGGAAGATGGTCCCGTCTTGCGATGCGGTCAGTGTCTACCTCCTGGCATCATTCTCACTGGTCATGGCGGCTCTCCGGGGCGAGGGCGGGTGGGCGATCGAACGGGCAGGTGGGTTGGTAATTGGGTGAATGGTGAGTTGGTAAGATGGTGGGCGGGTAGGTTTGTGAGTAGGTGAGCGGGCAGTGGGTGAAGGGGCAGATGAGCGGGTGGGTGAATGGGTGAGCGAGCAGATGGGTGGGTAGTTGTCAGACAGATGGGTGAGTAGGTGCAAGCGTGAGTGAGCAGGCAGACTTGTGGGTGGGTTAGCAAGTGGGTTTTGTGGGTGAGAAGGTGAGGGGTGTTGTACTGAGCTCTGGACCAGCTCTCATCTGGATCTTGTTACCCTCTCTGGGCAAACCTCAATTGGGGGGGTGGGGAGGGCAGTGTCAGGTGGATTGGCCTTACGATCCCTGTGAAGCAACTGATATTGGCTGATGGTGGTGATCCGTGTTTAAACAGCACGAACGGTATCCAGTACCCGGTGTCCAACCCCTTGTCAAACCTGTCGCACCACACGGGAGTGATGCTGACATTCTCCCTTTTATGCCATTAAGGTGAAAAGGGAGCAGGGAAGATTTGCAAGGATGTTATCTGGACACGAGGGCCTGAGCTAAAGGGAGAGGTTGGACAGGCTAAAACTGTATTGCTTGGAGCGCATGAGGCTGAGGGAGACCTTAATCTGTATAAAATCATGAGGGGAATAGATTGGGTGAATACACAGAGCCTTTTACCCAGGGTAGGGGAATCAAGAACCAGGGGGCGTAAGTTTAAGGTGAGAGGGGAAAGATTTAATAGGAACCCAAGGGATAATTTTTTCACACGGGATGGGTATATGAGTGAGCTGCCAGCTGAGGCAGGTACTCTAACAACATTTAAAAGGCATTTGGACAGGTACATGGATAGGAAAGGTTTAGAGGGATATGGAGCCAAACGCAGGTAGGTGGGGAGTAGCTTACATGGGGCATCTTGGTCGGCATGGACAAGTTGGGCTGAAGGGCCCTGTCTGTGTGCTGTACGACATTATGACAAACCTTTCTCCAACGGGGACAGTGCTTTGGCAGCTCGCCTCCCTCCGCGGAGAGGACAGGGTGAGGGAGACCCCAGCCGTTCCCTGTTCCCATCCTCACACAAGGATGGATTGATGTTGAGCAGATATATGGCCATTAGATTTGACTTGGATTTGCTCCTTGTTTGCAGTGGGCTTCCGGAGAGTGAGTAGCGGTCTGCACTCCTTTGCTGTTGGTGCCCAGAGTCCTGTCACTGACGCCCACGGGACCACCGGTCTCCCCGGAGGACGAGAGGAATCTCCCACAGCCAGAGGAACGCGGCGCTCCCTGGCCGACAGTGAGTGGGAGGTGGTGCCCAGCTCCCCTGGACGCGGGCAGGGAGTGAGGAGCAGCCCGTTGGGAGAGGTCACGTCAGTCTGGTCTCGGGGTGCGTCGGCAGCAGCAGCAGAGTCACAGAGTTCGTGCAACCCCGCCGACGTTCCTGAGGGTGGGGACGAAGACAGAGGTGTCAGTGAAGCCAGCGAACTTCTGCCAGAGAGCTGCGTGTTGTCCAGTACACGTCTCTCCAACGCCGGGCACTGCGCAGAGCAGACTTTGAACGGATTGGACTCTACAGCTGACAGAGCGGGAGACCCGACACCATCCAACCACGAGTGGGTCCTGCAGGATCGCCGGGGCTCTGTCCTTGCTGCATCTCACCAGCTCCGTCTGGCTGTGAACCCCGGACCAGACACTTCAACTGATGATGAGAGCTTTCTGCCTCCATCTGCAGCAGTAGCCCCTCACCCTGGGAGCCAGGGGTCCAATGCCTCCATCTGCCTTCACCCTGGGAGCCAGGGGTCCAATGCCTCCATCTGCCTTCACCCTGGGATCAACGGGTCTGCTACCAGCATCTGCCCTCGCCCTGGGAGCCAGGGGTCCCAGACCTCCATCTCCCCACATTCTGCAATCAATGGGTCTGATACCACCATCTGCCCTCACCAAGGCACCCAGCCGCTCCCAGACAAGTGTTTTGGTGACCAGTGCTCTGACCAGTCTAGCTGCGTTGAGTGGCTCTCAGAGTTGGACTGTACCTGTGGGGCGTCTGTGAGATCCCAAGCCAGCCAGTTACCCTGGAATCCCCGGCGCATGGGATTGTCCGACTCCGAGCTTCGAGCGAGGTCGCCCAGGGCTGATGGCACCGACGGGACCTCCCCAGGCTGTACCCATGGGCGTTTCTTACTCAACCGGGACAAAGCGGACGAGGCTGGTTTGGGCTGTGCCAATGCCCCCGATAATGACAACTCGTCCCTCGGCCTCCGGGAGGGGGCTGGTTGCTCGGGGAGCTCTGATCTCCCCTACTGCAGCTGTGACAGTGGGTGCGAGGTGTTTGCCAGCGCGATGGTAAGCTTCAGCCCCTCAACACCAGCCGCTCACTGCGACGCATCCCCCCTGCAGTGCCCACGTCGAACAGTATCGGACCGGCCCCATCCCCAGCCTGGCCGTGAAACTCCGCAGGATTGCCTGGACTCCGAGCAGATTCCTCGGCTCGGGGAAGGCAGGGCGATTGGGGAGAGGTCCGGAGACATCCCTTGGACAGGCGGTCCGTGCCAGGAAAGGTCTATGCCGGTCGGGGAGGTCCCATTGATGCTCGACGGTGAAGGTGGATGGGACTCAGTAATGGCAGCCAGGAGCGCCGAGCACCAGGAGGTTGGTTCAGTGGCAGGTCAGGTGGAAGGCCAAGCTTGGCCAGGATCCTCGATACATCCCAACCGTTCATCTCCCAGGGAAGGTGCTGGTGACCCTGGTTGTGAGAGGAGGTCCAAGGAGGTCAGGTCTTTGGAGGGAGGGTCGTCACTGGGTGACGAGGGGCGGCTGTCTCCCTTTGTCACTCCCCGCAGCAAGAGACGCTTGGCCAACCGGGGTCGGCAGATCCCCGAGTCCTCCCTCTTCGACCAGAGTGTTCCCATGGCGACCCGGACTAGGAGGATCCGCACCCGGCCCGAGAGGGGGGGTGGGGGTCTGCCTGGTTACTCCAGCCCCCAGCACGACACCTCGGGGACAGGCCGGGAGGGGGACTGTTCACCCCCTCTCGCCCGCCCCTCCTCCGAAGAGGACGCGGACTCAGACACTGTCCCGTTTCTCCGGGGTGAGGGGACAGCGAGGGGCAGGGGGTCGGCTAGTTTTGACACCGTCCCGTTTGTCTGGGGCCGGGATGAGGAGTTAGCTGGCCCTGCCCGCGGTCAGAAGGCAGAGTTGAGCCGGTACATGATGTTGACTAGTGCTGTCGGGGGTCCCAGTGGTGCGATGGACTGGGGCGGGGGGTTAGCTGACTCTGTCCAGGATCAGGGGGCAGAGTTGGGCCAGGGCGGGGGGGCATCTGGTTTTGTCCAGGGTCAAATTGAGGGGTCAGAGAAGAACCTGGACGCAGGGTGGACTGGATCTGTCAGGCGTCACGGTCAAGGTGGAGGGTTGGGCAGGGATGAGGAGTTCGCTAGTCAGGGTCCGAGGGCAGAGTTGGGTCGGGGCGGTGGGACACCCGGTTGTGACTCGGGTCAATGTCGGGAGCCAAAATTGGGCAGGGATGAGGAGTTAGCTGCCCTGGGGCAAGGGGTGGGGTTGGGTCGGGGCAGTGGGGTAGCCGGATCCGCCCGGGGTGAGAGTCAGGGGGTGGAGTCCTGCCGGTTTGTGGCACCAACTGGTTCTGTCACAGTCCTGCCCGGTGAGGTGGGTCCCGTGGAGAGGGGATATGGAGCCTTGCCGCCATCGTACACTGACAGTGCCGTCGGTAATCGCCGGGAAACCTCTAACCCCGGGAAACCCGATGGGTGTCTGAAGGTGCCAGCGGTCCCCAGGACGCTCGGCGATCCGACCCAGGGTGGCAGCAAGGCCAGCGGCTCTGGGTCGAAGGGGTTCGAGACCCAGTCGGAGGGTGGGACTGAGGGGTCATGCTGCCCTTCCCCACGGCCGCCGGCGGGACGCGTCCTGAGCGGGGGGCTGGAATGGCAGAGACCGCAGGGACCCCAGAGGCAGCCTCCCGTCCCTGTGCCCCTGGTGGGGCGCCCGCTCAGCGGCGATGTGAGCGAGGCGGTGGAGTACCTGTATACGGACACGGAGGGCAGCCACGGCCTGATTGAGTGCTGCTACCCCAGCGGAGAGCCTAGCCTCAGCCACCCCCACGCCCTTGAACCCAGCCTCCGTCACCTTCTACCCCCGAGACCAGCCAATCCCACCCCCCTGTCTCCGACCCCGAAACCACCCTGGTCTATGACTGGAGGAGCTACCGGAGCAGCCGGTGTGGTCCCGGGGGCCAGGAGAACGTCCAGCCCAGTGAGATGCTTCCGAGCCGGACCAGTCCAAGTGACCGGCATCCGAGACAGACCAGTCCGAGCGGCCTCTGTTCAAGCGACCCCAGTCCAGGGAGCCCGTGTCTGAATGGCGTGAGTCCGAGCCAGTCGAGTCCAAGTACCCAGCCTCCAAGCAACTCCAAACCGAGCGGCCCGTGTCCAGCCCTGGCCAAGGTGTCGCCGCAGTTGCTGCTCCTCTCCAACCGGCAGATCCTACAGCAGTTACGGGAGTGCGGCCAGGATCCCGGGCCCGTCACCGACCGGACCAGGGCCGTCTACCTGCAGCGTCTGCACCGGGCACGGAGGGAACCCCGGAGACTGCCGGCGCCAGGTGAGTACAGGCGCGTGTGTTACCCGCAGCGTATAACGTGTGTTTCCCACTCCCCCCATGGTGTGTGTGTGTTGCCCGTGGCGCTGCCTGGCTTCTGCCTCACTCCGCCCTGGGTCAGGACTGGGCTTCGGCAGTTGGCATCTGGACCAGGCCCACTGTGGGCATGGAGCAGACGTGCCATCGGCTGTGCCCGCTGACAGGGCGATCCCTGCTGTGGAAGTCCCCTCGCCATTCCGGGGATGGGCGCGCCCTCAATGAGAATTGGGTCTTCGCGGCTGCCAGCGTTTCCCCCAATGCCCAACCATACCCGACCGTCTGGTCAGTGGGAGGTGTTACTGCCGTGTTCCCCTCGTTGATGCAAACAGTTTTGACCCATGGAGGATGTTTACAGGCCGATGTGTGGACGGGCAGGGTTGCAGAGTGAAACTCCCCTCAGTCACAGGCTGGGCCATGGAGGGGGCTCGGTGTACTGGGGGCCAGTGTCAACATAGAAACCTCGACAATAGGTGCAGGAGGAAGCCATTCGGCCCTTCGAGCCAGCACCGCCATTCATTGTGATCATGGCTGATCGTCCCCTATCGATAACCCGTGCCTGCCTTCTGCCCATATCCCTTGACTCCACTAGCCCCCTGAGCTCTATCTAACTCTCTCTTAAAACCATCCAGTGACTTGGCCTCCACTGCCCTCTGTGGCAGGGAATTCCATGAATTCGCAACTCTCTGGGTGAAAACGTTTTTTCTCACCTCTCAAGTCTTAAATTACCTCCCCTTTATTCTAAGACTGTGGCCCCTGGTTCTGGACTCGCCCAACATTGGGAACATTTTTCCTGCATCTAGCTTGTCCAGTCCATTTATAATTTTATATGTTTCTATAAGATCCCCCCTCGTCCTTATAAATTCCGGGACAGCGAGGGAGCTGTGACTTCCGTATTGCCTGCCTGACCACTCTCTCTGTTCACAGGTTACAGTCCTGAGCTGGCTCGGAGTTTGGACAAGTTCCAGTTCCCGGACTGCAGTCAGGATGAAATGGCTTTAGTGCAGCAATTCGATCAGCCCGATCCAAACCGCAAGTGGCGGGAGGGTCTGGTCAAGTCCAGCTTCAACTACCTTCTGCTGGACCCCAGGTAATCATGTGTCCCTCCCCAAAGGCAAATGAGAGGTGGCTGGTTCAGAGGTGGATTCTTGCAGCCTCACTCTCATCCAAATCATTGACAAATCTGTTGAAAACCTCTTCTGCCCTCTTTCCAAAACCTGCACATACACATGTTGCCACTTTCAGGGAACTATGCACTTGATCCAAATCTGATGAAAACAGATCCAAAGGTTTTGCCCTCGTATCATGTTCCATGGTGCTTTATTTTCACATGTGCCAACGTACAGTGAAATACTTTTTTTACACACAGTTCAGTAAAATTATTGCCATACATAATTATAATCCTAGATTAAATACAGAATATATATAGAAACACCTACTGATTCCATATGCAAGAGTCGGCAGGGGTAGGCGCCATTTTCCCAACTGTAGCTGGCCATAAATTCCCTTTGCAACCGCCTCCTCGATCTGGATCGTCCCAGAAACCATCGTCCCTCTCCTCGTCCGGCTACCTTCGGCCTTCGTGCCCCACAGAAGACCTCCGCAGTTGACCTTGAGAGAGTGAGAGGTAAGCCCCCTGGTTCTTACCCACACTTTGTACAGCGTCTGCTGCCAGGTTCTGTTCCCTGCTGATGGATGGGTAAACATGGGTCTCTCTGCTCCTGAACTACCTGTCCTGCTCTGCCCTTAGACTGCCAATGAGCATCGCTTCCCACGTCAGAATCACATTTCATCTGACAAGTGCGTGATGTTGTTTCACTTTGTGAGGTCGAATGTAAGGGTTTTTTCTGGGGGCGACTGGATGTAAGTGTAGTCAGTTAATGGATCTTAACAGCATTGTTATACAGTGGGATCTTGGAGTCCATAACTCGCTGAAAGTGGCAACACGGGTGGTAAATAAGGCACGTGATATGCTTGTTTTCAGAGGTCGGGGCATTGTATGTCAAGAAGTCATAATGAGGCTTTCTAGGACTTTAGGTAGACACAAAATGCTGGAGTTACTCAGGGGGACAGGCAGCATCTCTGGAGAGAAGGAATGGATGGCGTTTCGGGTCGAGACCTTGCATTTGGAATTCTGTGAGCTATTCTGGTTTCCCCATTATATGAAGGATGTGGAGGCTTTGGAGAGAATGCAGCAGGGCCTGGATTAGAGGTTATCAAACTATTATAAAAGGATGGACCAACTTAGATAGTTTTACCTGGAGGGTCAAAGGCTGACGGGAGTCCTGACAGAAAGTCATACAATTTTGAGAGGCAGCGGAGAAAACATCGGTTTAATGGAGAGGAACTATTTCCACTGAGGGAAATAGGTAGGGTGAATGCAGAGTCGTTTACCCAGAGTAGGGGAATCAAGGTGACATGGGTTTAAGGTGAGAGCGGAAAGGTTTAATAGGAATCTGATAGGTACTTTTGCAAACACAAGATGGCAGGTATATGGAATGAGCTACCAGAGGAGGAAGTTGAGACAAATAATGTAAAAACATTGAAAATATGTTTGAATTGGTACATGGATAGGGGTTTAGAGGGATAAGGGCAAATGGGACTAGCCTGGATGGAGCATCTTGGTTTGCATGGATGCATTAGGTCGAAGAGCCTGTGTCAATGCTCTTGACGGTATGGTGCTGGGGTCGGGGTCTCAGTCGGAGCAGCAAGTTACAGAGCTGCAAGTGACATGCAGAGGAGGAGAGGGAGACACACACACACACACACACACACACACGCACACGCACACGCACACGCACACACACACACACACACACACACACACACACACACACACACACACACACACACACACACTCACTCTGCTGGAGGACTCAGTAGGTCGGGCAACATCTGTGGAGGTAGAGGGCTGCTAGATGTTTTGGGTCGGGACCCTGAGTCCGGATAGAGATCCCTGCGTCCGCAGGGTGGGACGGGCTGGTACCTCTCCCCCGTATTTCCGTGTGTGGCTGCAGTAACCAGTGTGTTTTGTTCCTCGCTCCCCCAGGGTGACGAGGAACCTGCCCGTCCGCTGTCACTCGCTGAGCTCCTCCGAGTGTTTCCGCACATTTGTCAGCGCCATCTTTTATGTGGGCAAAGGCAAGCGGGCACGGCCATACGCCCACCTGTATGAAGCCCTGACGCACTTCAAACATGACGGTCGGAAGGTGAGTGGGGAAAGTCTGAAATGGTTCTTTTAAAATGGTGCTAATTTTGCTTTTGAAACTCCTGTAAACGCGAGGGGACGAGCATGAGCGTTGTTCCACTCGGCTCTCCAGATGTGTGTGTCTGTCACTGGACGGTGGCTGGCTGCTATAAGCCTGCAGGTGTGTATCCAGTTGTGTTCGGGAGGGAGGGGGAGGAGCGGGGTTTGCGTGAGGGAGCTGGTCTGTGCACGGCAGCTCTGACAAACGTGTATAGCCGGGTGGCATGGAGGGATGGAGCCACGAAAGCTGGCCTGGGATGTAGTCAGCCCTCCGTCATTCCAGGGCATCACAGGGGACCATTTGGCGCAAGGAGACTATGCTGATGTGCAGAGCAATATAATAATCCCCATTCCCCATGAGGGGCGACACGGTGGAGCAGCCATAGAGTTGCTGCCTTACAGCGCCAGAGACTCGGGGTTGATCCTGACCACGGGTGGTGTCTGTGCGGAGTTTGTATGTTCTCCCTGTGACCACGTGGGTTTTCTCGGGGTTCCTCCTATATTCCAAGGACATACAGGTTAATAGGCTTGGTATAATTGTAAATAAGCGAGTTTGGTATTCCGAAAACCGCAAGGAATCATGGGATTTGTCAAAGGTCATTCACCTTAAAGAAAAAGTGGCTGTATAAACTGTGTACATTTTTGTCTTTATTCATAATTTATGTGTACCAATTTATTTAATCTGAGGAACAGGGGTGCCAGGTAGCGGAGGAGAGAGAGGGGGAGGGCAGATGCGAGCGGGTTCAGGGGAGAGACTGGAACGGCTGTGCGCACCCAGACCCATCCCTCATCCGCAGCCAGGATCGAACTCGGCTCACTGGCGCCGCAAGCTCTGCAGAACTGCCACTGGACCACCCCGCCCCCGAGTGTCCCATCCCCACTGGACCACCCCACTGGACCACCCCGCCCCGAGTGTCCCATCCCCACTGTACCACCCCGCCCCCGAGTGTCCCATCCCCACTGGACCACCCCACTGGACCACCCCGCCCCCGAGTGTCCCATCCCCACCCAGGGGGTAGCCAGAGACGTCCGGGGTGACCCCGGACCGACGGGACACCAGCCGCCCCATGCCCACAGCCAGCGTGGAGAAGAAGCGCCAATCCCAGCTCAACTCCGCCTGCCGTGCCCTGCCCTGCCGGGTCAACCCAGATGCCATCCTCTGATGGCGGGACTGTCATACGCTGAGAGAATGGAGCGGCTGGGCTTGTATACTCTGGAATTCAGAAGGATGAGAGGGGATCTCATTGAAACATATATAAGATTATACAGGGTTTAGACACGCTAGAGGCAGCAAACATGTTCCCGATGTTGGGGGAGTCCAGAACCAGGATCCACGGTTTAAGAATAACGGAGATGAGGAAACACTTTTTCACACAGAAAGTTGTGAGTCTGTGGAATTCTCTGCCTCAGAGGGCAGTGGAGGCCGATTCTCTGGATACTTTCAAGAGAGAGTTAGATAAGACTCTTAAAGATAGCGGAGTCAGGGGATATGGGGAGAAGGCAGGAACGGGGTACTAATTGGAGATGATCAACAATGATCACATTGAATGATGGTGCTGGCTAGAAGGGCCGATTGGCCTACTCTTCTGCACCTATTGTCTATTGATAGCCCCCGACCGACGGGACACCAGTTGACCCAGGCCCAGAGCCAGCTAGCAGAAGCACCAATTCCACCGCAAGCCCGCTCCAACTCCCGAGGACCCTGCTGCCCGGTGTGCTGGGGACCGCCAGCCGCACCCCCTGCCCCGCCCAGCGGCCGCCGGCCAACTCCCCGGCGCCAGTGAAAGCCGAGCGTCAACCATCAACAGCGGATACACACAAAGCACTGCAGCAAAGCAGCTGGATCGGCAGCATCCCCGGAGAATAGTACTGGGTAACGTTTCGGGTCGAGACCCTTCTCCAGAGATGTTTCCCGAGCCACCGCAGCGGCCCGTGTGCATCCCCGCCAATGACCGGCCCCAGCCGGCAACGAGGGGACCATCCAACAGTCACTGGACAAGGAGCGAGGCCGAGCTGCACCAGCGTCCCCGCTCCGCGCCGGCTGCGAGTCTGGGGGCCGCCGGTGCCCCGCCAGCCCAGGGCCACCCCGGACACTTCCGCTCGCCCCCGGACAAGGACGGGAATCCCGGGAGAGGATGAGGCCGGCCCAGCAACAACTCAAAGGTGCCCGCAGCGCCAGAGACCCGACCCCGACCGGCCTGCACCCATGCAGCAGCACGATCTCACTCACTCACCGAAGCATAGAGCAATAAAAATGACAAAATCATCGTCGCTTTATACAAGGGAACAATAAATACAACCAATTCATAGTTTAAAAGCAGTATTTTCTTACCTAGAAGAATCAAAGTTGGAAAATACGGGTGAAACAAAGGTCTGTATGTTCACAGGCTGCTCCGCTACCATCAATGTTTATGGCGAGTGACCTGGGCATGCGCAGCCGGAATACCAAACTCGCCTATTGTCCCTCGTGTGTCAGATAGTGTTAATGTGCGGGGATCGCTGGTCGGGCAGACTTGGTGGGCTGAAGAACCTGTTTCCGCGCTCTATCTCAAAACCAACCAAAACTAAACACTAACTGCCTCCTGCCTCCCTCCTCTCGTCTCTCCCACCTCCCACACTCTTCAGTCCTGGCTTCCCCCCCCCCCCCCCCCCCCCAACTTCCCAACCAGGCCTGTTACCCGTCACATCTTTAGCCCAGCTCCCCCACATTGCCCGCGGCCCGTGCCCTCTTCCCCCATTGCCGGTACCCCTTGTAGCCAGGTACTACCCCCTCCCCCTGACATGCGGATGCTCTTGCAGATGAACAGCCGGCTGCAGCACATCATGGAGATCTGGGGCTCTGGCTGCGGCGTCATCTCTCTGCACTGTTTCCAGGGTGTGATCCCGGCCGAGGCCTTCACCCGCGAGGCGTGCATGGTGGATGCGCTGGGTGAGTGTGGGGACTTGGGGAGAGTAGAGGGAGGGGACGAGGAGTGTCGGGGGGGGGGGGGGGGGGGGGGGGGGGAGGAATGGGTCTGGGGCGAGTCGAAGAGACAGCACTCGGAAGTATTGGGGGATTGTCGAAGGGAGCGGGGTATGATGAGTATTGGGGAGGAGGTTGAGGTATGGGGTGTCGGGGGGGGGGGGGGGGATATATTGGGGTGAGTGGAGTGCGTCTGGGGTATCTGGGTGGGGTTGTGGGCGCAGTTTGTCATTGTGGGACGTGTCTGGGGTGGGGTGGTTAATGGGGTGTCAGGTTGGTGTACGTGGGGGGGACTTGGGGTTGGGGTACCTGGCAGTGCCGTTATCCCTACCGTCTCCCCATCAGGCAACCAGTGTCGGGGTGAGGGTGCCGGTGGGGAGGGAAGGCAATGGGGGGGGTGGGGGGGGGCGGTGTGTCAGTGTGGGGTCAGTGCGGTGTGCCGGGTTGGGGTGTGGTGGGATACTGGTCAGTGCCACTAACCCCGCCTTCTCGCCGCCAGGCCTGGTGACGCTGACCAACAGGAAGCGGGGGGACTACTACGGCGTGGCCACCACCTGGTCGCAGCGGCGCCGGCGGCAGCTCGGGGTGCTCATGCTGCGGAGAGCCATGGACATCTTCCTGGCCGAGGGCGAGAGGCAGCTCCGGCCTGCCGACGTCTAGACCCGGACAGGGAGGGGGATTGGGAGTGGGGGGGGGGACGTCGGTGGGCTGGAGCTGCCCCTTGATCCGGTCTGGCCCTTTCACCAGGGCCCTGCCCACCACCGTCTGTGAGACTAGGGCAGAGGGACAGCGCTCCTGCATATCCTGCCGACTTCCATCACTAGTGCCCATTCTTCCCGGGGCCTGCGGATTCCGATGTATTCCCCCTCCCTCCATGCGTGTGGAAGTTTTAACGTTTTTATACTTTTATATTGTTTTTAAACACTCGGCCTGTTTACTCCCTGGCGGGGTAGGTGGTGGCAGCCTGGGTAGAACGACAACAGACGTCCCCAGACCGGGCGTACCCAGTGCTGCAGCACCGTCGCCGTGACCTCTCCTGTTTCTCCGCCGTCCGCTACCTCACAGCTCGCTCGATCCTGACCTCGGCTGCTCTCTGTGTGGATGGGTTTCCTCCCATATCCCAAAGAAATGCAGGTCTGTAGGTTAATTGGCTGATGTCCAATTGTCCCTCGTGTGTAGGAAATGGATGAGAAAGTGGAATAAAATTGAACAAATGGTGATCGATGGTTGGCATGGACTTGGTGGGCCGAAGGGCCTGTTTCTATGGATGACGAGTGATGGAGATGTGCTCACTCCAGGCCATGTTAAGCTTTGTGAACGGCACTGTTAAACTAAAGTTATGATTTATTTTTCAAATGTGTTGTAATTTTGAGAAAGCAACAGACTGTGGGTTTAACGTCTGTATCTGCCCGTGTACGCTGTTGGCCGTGCGTTTCTGGGCAGGTGGCGTACAGCGGGTAGTGCTGCTGCTTCCCTCCTTATCCTGTCTGGTATTTGACTGTTCTTCCTGTGGTGGGGTGTCTCAAGTCGATAGATATCTTTAAGGTGGATATTGACAGATTCTTGATGTGTAAGCGTGTCGGGGGTTATGGTGTGAAGGCAGGAGAATCGGGTTGGGAAGGAAAGATAGATCAGCCATGATTGAATGGCGGCCTAGACTTGATGGGCCGAATGGCCTCATTCTGCTCCTAGAACTTATGAACGTTCATAGAATATTGTGTTTTGGCTGCAGTTGTCCAGCACACGTGATATTTGTTCCGTTGTCAGATCCTGTTAACCTTCCAGTCAAACACATGTCACAAACCAACTGCAGAACATGTTTCCCACTTCACTGCACGCTCACTGCACAATTACCTGCAGTCCTATAAAACAATGCACTGATTGCAATGGAAATGGTGGAATTTAGGTCTGAATCTCAATCCAAACATTGCAACCTATCACACTCTGATCTAGCCAGGACCCTCTCCCTGAACTCTGTGAAGGCTCTTTTAGTTTTTAAGCAGTTCATGCTGTTTGTCCGGCAGTGATAACCATGTGTGATTTGGTTTAAATTAATTAAGGTCCGTGTAAATGCCAGTGGTTTCATACCTCCATCTTTTACCTGCTATAGACTAATAGTAAAACTATTCAAAGTATGAGAATTGAGATGTTCAGGGTGTTTATACATATCCTGATAGATACCTGGGAGCGAGTTAAATGCTGGCATTTAATTGAGGAGATGCAGAACAAGAGTTTGGGATATAGGATGTGTGGAAATCAACTCCGATTGCTGGTTTATACCGAAGATAGACACAGTGCTGGAGTAACTCAGCAGGCAGGCAGTATCCCAGGAGAAAGCTTCTCCAGAGAAACTGCCTGACCTGCTAAGTTCTCCAGCACTGTGACTATCTTAGGAATATAGGATAGCAGATACCTGGGTAAATTAGACACAAACGTAATTTAAAATGGTGTAAAAATAGAGTGAATTATAGGCCAGAATACGGAGTGTGTTTCCCATTGGAACCTTGCCACGAGATGCCAGTGATGTAAACTGCAAAGATAACGACTAATTGAAACTAATATTTTAAAGTCCAAATCGATAGTTCCCTTGGCAGTCTTCCAATCATCCATAATTTAAGTAAAATAATAGACACCAAGAGATGAGTTGAGTTCAATATATTCCATGTTATAATACATACCATATAATATAAATTTTACACAACAGCACTCACTGGGAAGATACTGGAGATAACTGACAATTTGTATATTGTATAACAGCACATTGCATTAGGTACTGGAGACAATAGCAAAGTAGGGCCAGCACCGCCTCCCTCAGAACACTGCACAGACTATCTGCTGGAGATGGACGCAGTCGAGGACCCTGCTGATGTATCACCCGAGGCTGGTGATGGCTGTGGACTGGCAGAGCAGAGCCTAGCAAAGACCTCCTGGCTTGAGGCAGCGGAATGGCTCAGTGTAACCTCCTCACTGGACACTGAACTCCAGCCCGAGGGAAGGTGACAATCGGCTGGAGCAAATTCCACTCTTCCAGCTCCTTGGCCAACGTTCAACGATCGCAACAAGATTAGACTTGAGCTACAAATCCTGTGTGTGTGGATGGTCAGTGTTCGTACCTTGACCGGTCAGTGCAGTGTCTGTACATTGACCACTATCCCTGTCTGTACACTGACTGTCACCTCGGTCTGTGGAGTATCCATACACTGACCACCTCAACTGGTCAGTGTCCATACACTGACCGCCACTACAGTCAGTGCAGTGTCTGTAGACTGACCGCCACCTTGATCGGTCCATGTAGTGACCATACACTGACCACCACTACAGTCAGTGCAGTGTCCAGATAGTGACCGACACCTCAGCTGAAGCTCTTGGCTCCTCTGGTCTGGTTGGGTATATTCCAGAACCCGTCACATCCCAGCCCACACCCACCACCATTGATCGCCTGTCCAGTCTGTGCACAACACAGCCATCCCGAGCCCATCTGTTAGCTGGTACTGTGATTCCTGAAAGCCACCCATCTATTGTCCCCACCTGCATCTGCAATACTTCTGATAATCAATCGAAGTGTTTAAAAAATACATTGTTTATTTGACTATGTCCTTTCCCCACCATCGTCCCGTTTGTTGTGACTCTGGTAACACGAGAAATCTCCGCTATTTCTAATAATTGAGTTTGACATTACCTGGTGAGTTTTTCTGTTTTTAAAAAAAATACACAGCTGATGATAAACCGCGCACACACATAGCTGCCGCTTCTCGAAGTATACATTGTACAGGGTTAACTCTGACCAACTCCCAATGCCCAGGCTGAAGCCTGAATACAGGCCGAATTCCCTCAGTCCATGGCTCCTCGCCGCACGTCACAAACAGCCTCAAGCTGCGACCATCCCGACAGCTCCTCACAATCGGCCTGCCAACAATAGCGTTTCCCCCCAAATTGCTGGATGATTAGTTGCCCCGTTGACCTTCTTTATTTGGTGCTCTCCTCCCTCTGGCCATTCTCGGCTGCCTCGCCCGCACTGACCTCAGGCTCCCACAGCAGGAACTCGTGAAGCAGCGTATTCACCGTCTCCGGGCACTCCATCATCACCATGTGGCTGCCCTCGTCGATGATCTTCAGGAAAGCAATCAGCAGGATCTGTGGGGTGAACACACCGGCTATTTAACTCAGCCCTGCATTGACGTGGCCACAGACTCATCCCCAGCTGGGTCCAAGCCCCTCCTGAGCATCAGCTGTGAAGGAGCCTCATACAGTCCACCGTGTTGCCTCTCCAGTGGCGCATTCAACTAGAGCCTCTCTGCAGACCCAAAGCTGTGGCAGATCTCCTTATGTACCTAGCCCTTAATCAGTGCCACCAACGAATTATTCAATCGTCAATGCTCTCCAGTCCTGCCATTTTTCTGTGCGCCCATCTCCCTGCACTGAGACTTGTGCAATTCGTCGAGTGCAACTCTCACTCAGACGCGGGAGCAGGGAAATAATCTGCAGCCCCCCTCCACCTCCTTTCCGAGTTGACCAGCTCACGCAACGCCCCCGCGGGACAATAGGTGCAGGAATAGGCCAGTCAACCCTTCGAGCCAGCACCGCCGTCCACAATCAGTACCCCGTTCCTGCCTTCTCCCCATATCCCCTGACTCTGCTATCTTTAACAGCCCTATCTAGCTCTCTCTTGAAAGTATCCAGAGAACAGGCCTCCACCGCCCTCTTAGGCAGAGAATTCCACAGACTCACCACTCTCAGTGTGAAAAAGTGTTTCCTCACCTCTGTTCTAAATGGCTTACTCCTTATTCTTAAACTGTGGCCCCTGGTTCTGGACTCCCCCAACATTGGGAACATGTTTCCTGCCTCTAGTGTGTCCAAACCCTTAATAACCTTATGTTTCAATAAGATCTGCTCTCATCCTTCTAAATTTCAGAGTGTACAAGCCCAGTCGCTCCATTCTCTCAGGATATGACAGTCCCGCCATCCTGGGAATTAACCTGGGAACGCACACTGGGTCCCGGGGTTCACAGACGGGGAGGGGTGTAGGGGTCAGAAGGAATGACAGAGTTGTGGAGGGGTGCTGGGGTAGTAAGTGGTGACAGAGATGGGGAGGGGTTGGAAGGGGTGTCCATGCCCGGGGGGCACAGATGAGGGTGTAGTGGGCTGGAAGGGGGGGGGGAGGAGTGATTAGGAGGGGGGTGATGGGGCATGGTGTGATGATGGTGGAGGGTGTGAAGGGAGGGGTTAGGATGTAGGACGGTTGGGAGGGTGACGGGAGATGGGTGGGTGATGAGAATGGGTTGGGATGGGAGGGATGAGCTGGTGGAAGGGGGTGAGGATAGGGTTTGGGAGGGTCCCGTGCCGCACTCTCACCTCGGCCATGCGCTGGTCCTCCTCGATGGGCACGAACCTGTCGTGCAGCCCATGGAGCAACAGCACGGGCACGGTCAGCTCGGCGTGGTACACCTCGTCACCCTCCGGCCAGTACTGACCGCTCATCATGGCCCGCAGCACGAAGGAGGTCACCTTAAAGGCATTGCCGTCTCGCAGCAGCTGCTTCTCCTTGGCCCCCTGACGGGCAAACGCCGCCCTGGAACACAGACACCGTCGACTCAGAGCGCCTTGCTGTGTCGCGCCCTGGGAAACGACAGTCGCCCCGCGGCGGGACACCGACCGGTCAAATGTTCAACTACAGGCGCGGGGACCGGCCGACTGTTCAACCACAGGCACTGCTGCCATTCCGCTACAGGACGAGGACCAGGACCGACTAAACTACAGGTACGAGGATTAGCAGACTTTGCAACTGCAGGCGCGGGGGACCAGCAGACTGTTAAGACCTCAAAACTTTGGAAAGTTGTTTACAGCGTGGAAACAGGCCCTTCGGCCCACCAAGTTCGTGCCAACCAGTGATGTTCCCGCGGACTAGCATAATAGGTGCAGGAGTAGGCCATTTGGCCCTTCGAGCCAGCACCGCCATTCAATGTGATCATGGCTGATCACATTTAATGCTTTAAGAGCACTATCTAGCTCTCTCTTGAAAGCATCCAGAGAACCTGCCTCCACCGCCCTATGCGGCAGAGAATTCCACAGACTCCACACTGGGGCTTCCATTATCCTCCACACTGCGGCCCATTATTTTACAGAAGCTCATTAAACTACAAACCTGCACGTCTTTGGAATGTGGATGGAAACCTGAAAACCCACGCGGTCACGGGGAGAACGTACAGACCCCACCCGTGGTCAGGATCTAACCGGGGTCTCCAGTGCTATAAGGCAACAAGTCTACCGCAGGCACAGGGGCCGGCTGTGTGGAAAAGTTGCCTCCGGATTATTTTGGATGGTTTTCTCTGGAATGACAGAGGTTTAGCAGAGACCTGATACAGGTATAAGAAATCATAGATAGGGTGGACATAACAAATACTAGCTTTATGATGAAAGGGGCAAAGTTTAAAGGGGAATTGTGGGCCAGGTTTTTTTACAAAGGAAGTAATGGGACTTGCTACTGGGGTTGCTGGTGGAGGCAGACAGTCCCATGGACATGCAGAGAATGGAGGGATATGGTTGTTATGCAGGCAGAGGAGATTAGTCTAAATCGGAATCGTGTTCAGCAGACACATTGTGGGGCAAAGGGCCTGATCTTGTTCTGTACTAGTCAATGCACTATGATTCTTTGGAGACTCAGGCGCCAAAGTCAATGGAATATCACGGACAATAAAACATTAAATGCTGGGAGCACTCAACTTGACAGGAAGTATCTGCGGAGGGAGAGGTTTATAGGACAGCAGTTTTCAGCAAAATATATTTTTTGCTTTTTCAATAATTTACGGGGGACGTTTTGCCAAATTTGCTTTCATCGTTTGTTGATTTCCTAAATATCTGAGACGACAAAGCGGCGGCGGCCGAACATGCGGCGTTAATGAGGGTGAGTCCATTCTTTGAGCTGGGCCCACGATCCCAGGGAGAGAACATGTATCTGCAGATGCTGGAATTTTGCACGAAGCTGGAGTAACTCAGTGGGTCAGATGGACCTCTGGAGATAGGGGGATGTTTTCGGTCGGGACCCTTCTTCAGACCGAAGGGTCGCAGGGAGAACATAGAACAGTACAGCACAGGAACGGACCCTTCGGCCCGCAATGTTTGTGCCGAACTTGAGGCATGTTTAGACTGATCTCAACGACCTGGACATGATCCATACCCGTCCATTCCCTGCACTTCCATGTGCCTCAATAAAAGCCTCTTAAACCCCACCATTGTATCTCATCCACCACCACCGCCCCAGGTAATGCGTTCCAGGCCCCCACCACTTTATTTGTGTAAAAAAAAATACTTGCGCCACAGGTCTCCATTAATGTTTCCCCTCTCACCTTATAGTTATGCCCTCTAGTGTCAGACATTTCCATTCTGGAGAAAGGGGTTCTGACTGTCCACCCGATCTATGAGTCTCATAATTTTATATCAAGTCTCCCAGCACCTCCGATGTTCCAGAGAAAACAATCCAAGCCTGTCCAACCTCTCCTTGTAGCTGAAACCCTCTAATCCAGGCAGCATTGTGATAAACCTCTGCACCCTCGCCAAAGCCTCCACACCCTGCCTGTGATGGGGCAAATCCAACTGCATGCAACACTCCAAATGTTGCATATCCAAAGTCTGAAAGAGCTGCACCATGACGTCCTGACTTATGTTCAATGTCATTAACAATGAAAGCAAGCATGCCATATTCCTCCAGTGAGTTAAAGATGATCCCTCTACATATCAATGCCGTTAAGTGCCTTGCCTACTGCAAAGTCCCATAGATAGTATGGGAGCCCGCAGTGCGCCCAGTCGCCACACACATTCGCCCCTCACGGGCCCTTACTTGAGGAAGCTCCAGAGCAGACAGGGCGAGAGGCAGTGCAGCACGCAGGAGGGCAGGTTGAAGATGGAGCAGAGGCTGGGCTCCAGGGCTGTCGGGCCGCCGCCGTTGATCATCACCACCTTGTGCACCAGGTCAGGATACTCGTGGGCCAGGAACGTGCAGAACGAGACGCTGTGGGAGAGATATCTCAGGTGAGCGCTGGGCAAACAAGCCCCAAACATCCCCTCCATGCCACAGAAGGAGCCTTCCTCAGCACTCTCCCGTCACCTGCCTCGAGTGGACCCAATTCAGGTCCATGTTCCACACACTGGAGATAAATTACAGCGTTCAATTAACCAACCAGGCAGCAAATTTCCCCCACCCCTCTCTCTCCCCATCACCCCCCCCCCCCCCCCCCCCCCCCCCCGGCAGTTCCCTCCGATCCTCTCCTCGTAACTATTGAAGCTTCTTTCCACTCCCTTCCCCTCCCCTCCGCTCCTCTCCTCCTCTACCCATACCTCCTCTCCCTCCACTCCACTCCCCAGCCCTCTTACCTCTCCCCTACGCTTCCCTCTACTCACCCTCCCCTCCCCACCTTTCCTCTCTCCCCTCCCCACTCCTCCCACCTCTCCTCTCCCCATTCCCCTCCTCTCCCCTCTTCCCTCCCCTCCCCTCCGAGCAGCCGGGGCACAAGCAAAGTTGGGCACAGGCATTGGCAGGACATCAGACGGGAGCTGCTGGGGACCACAGCCTGGCCCAGTCCCCAGTAACGCCTGTGTGATCACCAGGTGCTATAGCAATGCGAGTTTGCCCCTCAGCTGCCCCCGTTCTCCTCACGGGTGGCGGCAGTCGTCAGTGAGGGTGACCGTGTGCAGGACAGTAGCTGGTTTGCCCGGCCGGCCCAGCCCGGGGGGGTGTAGGAGATGGGAAGGGAGAGGCTGGGTGCCACCTACCCGTAGGAGTGGCCGATCAGGACGTTCCGCTTCTTGGCGTAGCGTTTGAAGATGGCCCTCATGTCCTCGCGGAGGGCGTGGAAGGTGTAGGCAGCGCCCACCTTGGGAGCGGTGCTAGCCCCGTGGCCCGCTAGGTCCAGGGCTACCACCTCGTAGCCCAGCTTGCCGAAGAAGTCCAGCTGCTCCTTCCAGATGTCCAGTGAGCCGCCCACCCCGTGGATGAAGAACAGCACGACGTCCGAGTGCGTGCCCTTGCAGCTGCTGATGTGCTTCTTGCAATCGATCGTCACCGTCCGCTTCGGCCTGCGCCTGCGACGCTTGGCTGCACTGGGCTGCGCGGTGGTGGCATTGGGCTGCATTGGAGCTGCGCCGGACTGCACGGGCGCTGCACTGGGCTGCACGGTGGCGGCACTGCTATGCACGGGTGCTGCGCTGATCGGCGCGGTGCCAGTGCGTGGCTGCGCGTGTGCTGCGCCGGGCTGCATGACTGCCGCACTTGGCTGCACGGGAGCTGCACTCTCGGCGGGGGTGCCAGGCTGCGCCGCTGCATGGGTGTCGGAGAGCTCGATCTCCAGCGTGCTGCCGGGGTCGCCGCTGCCGTTGCGACAGTGCAGGATCTCGGAGCGCACGGCGTCGCCCAGGTTCTCGATCACCACCTGCCCGCCGCGGTAGATGCAGATGCGGCGCCTGCAGTGGACCACACCGCGGCCCGGCCTCCCCTCGCACCCCTCCGCCCGCTGCTGCTCCTCGCTCCGCACCGGCACCACGTGCTTGACCCGCAGCACCCGGCCCGGCTTCACCTCCACGTACTCATAGCCGTCCGCAGACTCCACGCTGTCGATGGTCCCCACCACGTTCAGCTGCCGGCCCGTGATGCAGCACAGGATGCCCTCCGTGATGCTGGTCAGCATGTTGGTCCTGGAGGGGGGAGGGAGACACGCAGTGAGACGGGGCAGCCCTCCCCCTGCCACATCCACCCCACACGCTGCGACCACCCAACCACCCGCGTACACGGCCTGTACAGACCGACTCCCCACCCTCTCCAACTGTCCACCGCCACCCATACATCCCCACCGTCCAACAGTCTACACACTCCTACCACACACCACCCCCCCCTACTCCACCGTCGCAACGCTCTCAGTACTCATCACCTCTCCACCCACCGACCATCCACCGCCTCACCTTTCCCCCACCCTCATCTACTCATCACCACCCCACCCACCGACATTCCACCAACCCACATACACCAACCACAGACCACCCCACCCACTCCACCGCCCCGACACTCCCTGTACCCAATCTCCACCCCACCCTCCGACCATCCACCACCCCACCCATTCCGACCGTCCACCAGCCCACACACACCCTGTACCCTCCACCGCCCCACCCTCCGACGATCCACCGTCGTACTCAAAATCCGCGGTCCCCTCCTGCCCACATGGGTACTCACCGTACCCACCCTCTCCGACCACGAACCACTATACACACACTCCACCATCCCACACATACCGCACCACCCTATACACTCCACCCACCACCATCCCACTGTCCGACCGTCCACCAGTCTACACACCCCATCCAACACTACCCCATCCATGCTGATCGTCCATCGCCCCATCCGCCGACCATCCACCAGCCCACACACACCACCACCACATACACTTCCTGCAAATACCACCACCACATATACTCCAGCCACCACCACTCCACACACACACACACCATCACACACACACACCCCACCACCATGCACATTCCAACCGTGACCACCACGCCACGCACTCCACTCCACCCCCCACCACCCCACACACCCCCTGTGCCCACCACTATACCACACACTCCACCCCACCCTCTCTGACTGCACACCACCCCACACACTCCAACTCCCCACACACGGGCCAACCCCACCACCGCTAATTCTTAACCTCCTCTGTCCAGGGAGAACAGACTCAGCCTCTGTTTTACGTTTCACTGCCCACAACATCTGTACCACCAGTTGTTATCCTGGGCACCCTGCACCTTGCCCCAAAGATAGAGACGTCCTTCTCCAGGCCTCAGGCAACAGGTAATGTCCGGAATATTTCTCTCCCCTTCCATCCATACCCCTCCCTCCAGCTTTACATTTCATTTCTCTTCTTTCTTTATCTGACACCCTTTTATCCCCTTTCCACCCCCAGCCTTTGTCACTTGCTTCTGCCAATCAATTCTGCTCATCTGCCAATCACCCCACGCCCCCCTCACCTGTATCCACATATCACTTGTGTATGAAGGAACTGCAGATGCTGGTTTTCACCGAAGATAGACACAAAATGCTGGAGTAACTCAGTGGGTCAGGCAGCATCTCTGGAGGAAATCTGGACTATCCTCCCCAACACCAGAGACCCTTGCAGGCAGCCTCGCACTGACCTTCAGGCGAAAATTCTGCATAGTCCACCCTCACAGGGCTGAACACAGCAGAGGAAGCTTCACTTGATATTCAATCAGAAACTACATTTTAACCAAAATGTTAAAATGGTATTGAGATGGCAGTTTGCTTAACCTACACAAATTACCCACGTCTGCATACTGCCCCATCACACCCTTGTTGCCCAATCACACATTCCTGGAGTCAGACACACAGTGAAGTTTCCTCTACGCCACCCAGACAACTGAACGTCCCTCTCATCAGCTAGAGGGCGGTCCTGACTTCCTATCTAATTGGGAACGTCTGAACTACCTTTAATCGGACTTCAATGTTATATCTTGCACTAAATGTTGTGCCCTTTATCCTTTACCCGTGCACTGTGGACGGCTTTACTTTGAACAGACAGCATGCAAACAAAAGCTTTTCACTGTACCTCGGTAAACATAACAGTTACAAACTAAACTAAACGACACAGTCCCATCACACACTCCCACAGTAAGCCGTTTAGAACGGAGATGAGGAAACACTTTTTCACACCGAGAGTTGTGAGTCTGTGGAATTCTCTGCCTCAGAGGGCGGTGGACGCCAGTTCTCTGAAAACTTTCAAGAAACAGCTAGATAGGGCTCTTGAAGATAGCGGAGTCAGGGGATATGGGGAGAAGGCAGGAACGCGGTCCTGATTGGGGATGGTCAGCCATGATCACATTGAATGGCGGTGCTGGCTTGAAGGGCCGTATGGCCTACTCCTGCACCTATTGTCTATTGTCTAAAATCCATCTGCAACATCCCATCACACATTCCCAAGGTCAAACTGAAAGTGCAGCCCCCTTTACACCATGCCATCATACATTCCCAGGGTCCGTCACAGGATGAAGCCTCTTCTACACTGTCCCACCACATACTCACAGGGCCAGGCACAGAGTGAAGCTGCCTCTACACCACCCCATCACTCCCTGTCAGTCACAGGGTGAAGCTCCATCTACTCTGTCATGGAGCTATGCAGCATGTAAAAAGGCTCTTCAACCAAACTTACCCACACCGCCCAACATGCCCCATCTACACCAGACCCACATGCCTGTGTTCATCCCATATCCCTCCAAACCTATCCTCTCTACGTACATGTCTAAATGTTTCTTAAACGTTGCGATAGTACCTGCCTCTACTACCTCCTCCAGCAGCTTGTTCCATGCACCCATTACACTTTGTGTAACAATATTACCCCACAGGCTCCTATTAAATCTTTCCCTCTCACCTTAAACCTATGTGCTCTGGTTCTGGATTTCCCTAAACTGGGGGGGAAAACGACGCATTTACCTAATCTGTTCCTCTCATGATTTTGTACACCCCTATAAAAATCCTCCTCCTGAGCGATATGGAATAACATCCTCGCCTGGTCAACCTCCCTCTATCGCTCAGCTCCTCGAGTCTTGGCAACATCCTCGTAAATCTTCTTTCCACTCCTTTCCACCTTTCTAACTCTCCCATCAGACACTCCAAGGATCAGACTCCGAGTGAAGCTTCCCCTACACCGTCCGATCACACTCCCTGGGTCAGACACAGAGTGAAGCTGCCTATACACTGTCCCATCACACAATCCCAGCGTCAGACACGGGATGAAGCTCATCCTACACAGTCCCAGCACACACTGCCGGGGTCAGATACAGGGCGAAGCTCCGTCTGCATCGTCCTGTCACCCCCCCCCCCCCCCCCCCCCCACCGGGAGCAGACACCCTCCACACCGCTCGATCACAGTCCTTGCGCAGGGGCAGCACGGGTCAGACAGGGTTAATTCTCCTCTGCACGGGGTCGCAGTGAGCCCGGCCTCCATCACTGTGTTCGACAGTTGCAGCCATTTCAAATGCTGACGGTCTCAATGCGGGGGTCTGACAATTTGATATTCGGGGCAATCTGTCTTTTGGTTTATGTACGTGGTCATGCTACACATAGATGGTTTTACAGATGTTCGGCGAGGGTCACGTCCCACACGCTATGTCGAGCTGACGGCCGGGGGGAAGGTTGACACGGTCTTGGGACACCTGTCCCTGCACTGCCCGGGAGTTTTGCACATCTGTGGTGCGCGGCTGCTCTGCGTTTTTCTCCCGATTTCAGGCATGCGACGACCGGTCACACACGCACACACGCACAACCCTTTCCCGGGGCATCCTTGCCAACCCTGTCTGACCATCTCTGACAGATTTCATTTTTCGTCGAGCGGCTCTTGGTAAAATACCAAACGGTTCGGTTCCAGGCCGATTCTCCCCGTTCCTGATTTTCACGTTGCAGCTACCTGCCTAATCCCGAGAGATTAACTCGATGGCGTTTGTTTCCGAACGCCAGAAGCAGGCGTCGCTGCATAACCCACAAATATATATAAAATCTCAAAATAATTCCACAATTTGTATTTATTATATAAACTGCAATAGCATTACACTTTGCACAAATGTATAACATACCCTGTGGTTGTGTGTGCAGAGATAGAAATATGCGTGCATTCTGGAATTATAACATTCGTTGGGTTTTTTTTCAACAATGCACACGAAGGGTATATTGAAGATCTGCGTTATTGGTTTAAAAAAAAAAGCGAAGATCGATGCAGGACGACGCACCACGGTTCCCGAGGTTGGAGACGGCGCAACGCCATGAACCGATTGTAAATTTGAGAAATGCAATCAATGAATAGAATGGCGCTGAAATAAACTGCAACATATAAAATTGCTCTCACCTCATTCATAAAAGGAAACTCCGCGGGCTGTGCATGAAATTGCAACCACCGCACGGATTCCAGTGGAAGAGATTGATTATTGCAAACGTTGAAGGAAGCCGAGGTTGCGGGCAAGGTGCTTGCGGCGGTAGCTCGATGATATTCCGCTCCTGGTTTACATTGCGCCGGTTGGAGCTTGCAATCCTCGCTACAGGTATGAAGCGAAAACTGCTGCCCGTGTCTCCGCGCTCCCGTGCCTCCGCGCGCCCGTGTATGCGCGCTCCCGCGTCCCCGCGCTCCCGCGTCTCCGGATCATCTCTCCGTTCGTCCTTGGCCGCTGCAGAGACAGCAGCCAATTCGCACCTCACGTAGGTGACTGGCGTCGCTGCCGGCCAATAATCTCACAGACCCCGGCACAATCGTGTCAACAAGAGGAATGTGGCCAATTAGCTCCCCCCCCCCCCCCCCCCCCTCGGCGGCGGGCGATGGAAATGCGGCAATTGTGCGGAGGTTTCGCACCTCTTGCTCCAGTATCTTTGCTTCACACCGTCCGCTGGCCAGCTCTGCTCGCCTCCTGGACCTAACCACTCCTCCGGCCCGGCCTTACCTCCGGCCGGTTCTGCTCACATTCCCACTCCGGCCTTCCCCTCCTCTCCACCCTGGCCACACACTCATCTCCCTGCTACCTTCGGGCAGAAGGTACAGGAGCCTGAGAACTGTAACGACCCGGTTCAGGAATAGCTACTTCCCCACAGCCATCAGGCTTGTCAAACCTGGCTCGGACAAAACTCTGAACATTAATACCCCTCCATCTGTTATTTGCATTTTATTAATTTATTAATTAATGTGTGTATTTACGTATCTAATTGTAGTCAATGCCTACTATGTTCTGTTGTGCTATGCAAATAAATAATTTCATTGTCCTGTCAGGGACACATGACAATAAACTCTTTTGACTTTGACTGACTTGATTTTGATCGGTCTCGCAGCCCGACCCAGCCCGGCCCACCCCTCCGGCCGGCCACTCGCCCATCTTCAGGGGCACTGGCACCGGGCAAACTGTTCTTTTAACACATATACGGTGGTGGGTGTATGGAACGAGCTGCCATAGGAGGTAGTTGAGGCAGGTACTACAGCAATATTAAAAAAATCAGTTGGACGGGTACATGGGTAGAAAAGGGTTTCGAGGGATATGGGCCAAACGCAGGCAGGTGGGACAGGTGTAGATGGAGCAACTTGGTCAGCATGGACGAGTTCGGCCGAAGCGTCGGTTTCTGTGCTGTATGACTCTATGACTAGAGAACGGTCTCGACCCGAAACGTCGCCTATTTCCTTCGCTCCATGGAATCTGCCTCAGCCGCTGAGTTTCCCCAGCATTTTCGTCTACCTTCGATTTTCCAGCATCTGCAGTTCCTTCTTAAACAATATGACTAGCCAGGACTGTTTAGATAATCAGCAACTCTATGTTTTCCAGATTTCCAGCATTGTACTGTGCTGCACTTTTTTTTCTGTCTTTGCCCGGGGTCTGCAATCCACGCTCGGACCTGCACTTCACAGCTTGACATGTCCCATGGGATGTACCAACAAAACAGCGAGTATACACTGGAATCACCTCAGCAACCTCTACCCGAGATGTTCCTTCATCCTATCCACCTCCGGACCACCTGCTCAACTCTCTCTGCAACTTCAAACAGGCTTGTCTTCCCACTTGTAGAAACAAATATCTGCAGATGCTGATTAATACCAAAGACAGACACGTCGTGCTGGAGTAACGCAGGTGGGCCAGGCAGCATCTCTGGAGAAAAAGGATGGGTGACTTTTCGGTTGAGACGTTGAAGAAGGGTCGCGACCGAAAAGTAATTTTTCTCCAGAGATGCTGCCTGACCCGCTGAGTTACTCCAGCTTTGTGTCTATCTTTGGTATTAATCAGCATCTGCAGATATTAGTATCTACAAGTGGGAAGACAAGCCATCTCTGACTTGTCTGGCTTTGTCCCGCCCCCTCTCTTCCAGCTTCCTTCCATTCAGTGTGAGGCAAGGGTCTAGATCGGAAACGTGGTCTGTCCATGCTCTCCGGAGATGCTACCTGGCCCACTGGGGTCCTCCAGCACTGTTTGTCATTGATTCTGAGTTTGGAGCAAAGAGGATGATTCGAACTACAACTCCCGGGATGCTCAGCGACACGCGCGCCATTGGAGCTGCGCCCGGTGCGAGGCGACCAATGAGGCTGCGGGATGTTGGAGGGTGGGTGCTGAGGCCCTCACTCGCCGGGTGAAGCCTGAGGCCTAGGTCCTGGGGCCTGAGTCTGGCCATGAGCTTTGTGCGGGCGCTGGCGGGGAGATGCAGGTAGGCGGCGGCAGCGCTAGGTCCAGGTCCACCTCCACCTCCGCGGGGCCCGCTCCCTGTCCCTGGGGCCGCGGCTCCAGCAACGTCAACTCGGGCCCGTCAAGCGTCAAGCTCGGGCGGGGAACGTCACAGCTCCGGCCGGGGGAACGTCAAGCTCGGGCCGGGCCGGGGGGAACGTCAAGCTCGGGCCGGGCCCGGGGAACAATCAAGCTCGGGCGGGCCGGGAACGCTCGGGAACGTCAAGCTCGGGCCGGGGGAACATCAAGCTCGGGCCCGGGGAAAATCTCGAACATCAAGCTCGGGCCGGGGAACATCAAGCTCGGGCCCGGGGAACGTCAAGCTCGGGCCCGGGGAACGTCAAGCTCGGGCCCGGGAACATCAAGCTCGGGCCGCGAGTCACAAGTCATACAGCACGGGAAACTGGCCCTTCGGCCCAACTTGCCCGTGCTGACCAAGATGCCCCATCTACACTAGTCACACCTGGCTGGGTTTGGCCCATATCCCTCTAAACCTTTCCTGTCCACGTACCTGCCCAAGTATCTTTTAAAAGTTGTCATTCATGTACCTGCCTCAATTAGCCCGGGCGGATGATGAGCTGCTCTTCGTCGAGCTTGCACTGGGCCCTGTTTTGACATGCACGAAGCCACAGAGAGGTCTTGAAGTAGTGGATGGGTATAAGATGACGGGTGATTTGAAAGTCTGGGTTACCCTGGGCACTGAGCATGGTAGTCACCCAACCTGTGTTTGGTTTCCCCAGTGTGGAGAAGACCACACGGTGACTACTGAATGCAGTATTCTAGAGTGTACGATGTGCAAGTGAATTGCTGCTTCACTGGAAGGACAGTCTGCTTTCCTGGGTGGTGGGTGGGAAGATATAAAAGGACATTAGTTGTGCTGGCATCGACGGGTTGGGCTGAAGGGCCTGATTCCCTGCTGTATGACAGGTCTTGCACCTCATGCAAACATGCATGAGAAGGGGTTGGTGAAGATGGAAACATGCGCAGGGAGATGTGAAGGGAACAGTTCCTTCAGAATGGGGATCAGTGAGGGGAGGATGTATTATCTGATCTGATTGGATAGCATACAAAACAAAGCTTTTCACCATACCTCTGTACACATGACAATAATAAATCTAAACTTAGATGATCTTATTTGGTATGATTGTATTGAAGGTGGAGCTGTCAGTGAATAATATCCTGACATTGTTAATCTAATTGCAAAGATGATATGATGTGAATGTCATGCAAGAGGGTCAGCCTCCTCCAGAGACCTTTTTTTCCTGTATACAAATTAGGGCAGCACAGTGGCACAATGGTAGAGCTCACAGCACCGGAGACGCGGGTTTGATCCTGACGATGGATGCTGTATGAGTGGCGTTTGTACATTCTCCTTTTCTGGGTGCTCTGGTTTCCTCTCACATTCCAAAGACTTGCAGTTTTGTAGGTTTATTAGCGTGTGTAAATTGCCCTTGGTGTGTAGGATGCGAAAGTGGGATTACTTAGAACTAGTATACACTTGACCGATGGTTGACCATGACTCGGTGGACCGAAGGATCTGTTTCCATGCAGTAATCTCTAAACTAAACATATTGCAATGGATCTAGACTGCTCAAAGACTCATGGTTAATCTGGCCTGTAACAATCATTCAAATCTCTTCATTACGGTGGATGTTAGGAGCTGCAGGGGATTCTGTGAAAGTTGCATTAGAAAAACGCAGGCCCTGGATCTCAGGCATTTGATAGCAGCATTGGACGGGTGTTAGCATCAGTGGACACTGCCTGAAGTGGTGAGGAAGCAGAGACTTGTCCCATTTAAAAGTATCTGGATGAGGACAGGAAGCAGTGTAACCCACAGGGCCATGTCGAGCCCTGACAAGTTCCCAATAGTGCCTTTTTGCTGATCGTGAACGCGATGGGCTGAGTGGCCTGGTGTTGTGCCTGGAGCAGGTGCTTGTTGCTAATGTGGTGCTGTCTTTGTTGCTCTCTGCAGATGGCAGCCAGCACAGTGCTTGGTTCCCACCATTTCACCGAACCCCAGCCATCGGACGGTGTGTAGCTCCGCTCTGTGCCGGCCCTCTGGCCTCCTGTACCCTCCCGCAGGGCAGCGAGCAGACACGGCTGGTGGCTTTGCCCCCTGGAGCTTCCCCTGGAGCCGGCAGCAGGTCCGCACGAAGAAGCGGGGCACCGAGTACCAGCCGAAGTTCATCAAGCGACTGCGGACACACGGCTGGCAGAAGCGCATCAGCACCCGTGCCGGCATCGAGCTGATCTTGCGCAGGATGCTGAAGGGCCGGAAATCGCTGACCCACTGACCACAGGTGGCCTGTGACCTGCTGCTCTCTGTCTACCTTGTATATATTGTATAAAAGTCTCGGCCTGAATTGTGAGCCTGTTGATTTCACTGGGAGGGGAGGGGGCCGGGGCACTTGCGCTGTTGCTACATGCATTTCCTGCACACAGGAGGACAAGAGGGCATCTGGGAACCAGGCAAAGAGCAGAACAGCTGAAGAATGGGAAAAGAGCAGCAGTGGGAGCAGGGATGGTCCAGTCTCATCAGTGCAGAAAAAGAGGGAAGATTGGATTAAGAGCAAAATGGGAGAAGTGAAAAGGAAGACATATTCTACACATAAGTGGAAGAATTTACCTCTTGCAGGGCTGAGTCCCAACAGTTGAAACTATTCGTGTTAACGAAGAAACTGCAGATGCTGGAGAATCGAGGGTTACACAAAAAGCTGGAGAAACTCAGCGGGTGCAGCAGCATCTAAGGAGCGAAGGAGATAGGCGACGTTTCGGGTCGAGACCCTTCTTCAGACTGGTCAGGGATCAGGGAAACGAGAGATATATCTTCGCCACATCTTCCCATCTCCCCCCCTGTCTGCCTTCCGCAAAGACCGCTCCCTCCGCGACTCCCTGGTCAATTCTTCCCTCCCCTCCCGCTCTACTCCTTCCCCGGGCACTTTCCCTTGCAACCGCAAGAAATGCAACACTTGTCCCTTCACCTCCCCCCTCCACTCCTTTCAGGGACCCAAGCAGTCCTTCCAGGTTCGACAGAGGTTCACCTGCACCTCCTCCAACCTCATCTACTGCATCCGCTGCTCCAGATGCCAGATGATCTATATCGGTGAGACCAAGCGGAGGCTTGGCGATCGTTTCGCCGAACACCTCCGCTCGGTCCGCAAAAACCAACCCGACCTCCCGGTCGCTCAGCACTTCAACTCCCCCTCCCATTCCGTATCCGACCTCTGGTCCTGGGCCTCCTCCATGGCCAGAGTGAGCAACACCGCAAGTTGGAGGAACAGCACCTCATATTCCGCTTGGGGAGTTTGCATCCTTTGGGCTTGAACATTGAATTTTCTCAATTCTGTTAACCCCTGCTGTCTCCTCCCCCTCCCACCTCTCCCTCAGCCCTCGGGCCCTGGCATTCCCTCTATCTCTATCTCCCTCCCCCACCCTAGTCGCACTAGCTTCTCATTTTCACACCACAAACAGCTTACAATGGCTTGTTCCCTTTATCATCGATACTTTTTTGCATATCTTTCATTCATTGTTCTTTATCTCTCACATCACCGTCTATATCTCTCGTTTCCCTGATCCCTGACCAGTCTGAAGAAGGGTCTCGACCCGAAACGTCGCCTAACTCCTTCGCTCCTTAGATGCTGCTGCACCCGCTGAGTTTCTCCAGCTTTTTGTGTAACCCCAGTTGAAACTATTCCCCGTCTGGTTCACGGAAATTGATCAACAAATGCTAACAAGTGATGGGGGGGTTGAGGGCACGATGTTTATTATGGTGAGGATTCACCTGCTTGTTCTGGAGGTTCAATGGTAGTTTATTGTCACGAACAACTAAGTAGAGTGAAATTCTGTTTTTGCATACAGTTCGGTGACAATCCTACATTACATTAGGCACAATCATACCAAACACAAGAGTGTAAGACAGTCCACCCCACTGAGTGAGTAGACAAGAGTCGCCACGTTTAAGACACCATCTTGTACCCTTTTGGTCCAATTTTTTTTAAATGTCTTAACTTGGCCATAGAGGGCCGTTATCCTGGTGGCGGCACTGGTTTGGAGTTGCCGGGGTTGTTTTGGCCAGGCAATGTGTCAATGTCCTTTTCTGCGGCTCCGTCACTCCATGCCTTTGCAAGCTGGAGGTCCAGATGGGGCACAGGGAAGAAAGTGGGTGGGGTGTTTTGGTAAGTTACCTAAAACTAGAGAATTCAACATTCATACTGTTGGGTTGGAAACTACCCAAGCAGACTATGAGGTGCTGTTCCTCCAGTCTGCATGTGGCCTCACTTTGGCAATGGAGGCGGCCTAGGTCAGTACGGGAATGGGAAGATAAGTTAAAATGGTTAGTAACCAGGAGGTTGGCGGACCGAGTGCAAGTATTCAGCATGTTTAAAAATTCCATAGTTTGGAATACCATAGGTTCGCAAGGGTACTAGAGATGAATGTGGATTGTGGAGAGCTTTATCAATGCTTGCCTTTAAATTGTCATTTGAGCTGATCAGAACAAGTCAGTTCAATGCTGTTGAGTGAGCCAGACACATGTTTTAGGGACTGCCTCAATATTGGTTGTCCCAAGCAACCAGTAAACAATGCTGACATATTGAGCAGGATGAGCTTCTCTGGGCTGGAGAGTGAGAGGATCCACAGAGCAGATGGCCTGATATTGATGGGTGGGTAATGGCCAGAGTGTGAAAGGAGAGCAACTGAACCATCCTCCATCGGTGAGATGCTCCAGCAGATCAGTCAAACGTGCTTTGGGTTTTGCAAACCCATGCTGACTGTGATCATTCCTGTGCTTATTGCCTGCATGTTCCCACAGTGTTGTTTTCATCATGCATTTGAATCTTCCCCTCTACTAATGTTAGGCAACAAGATGAAAAGGTTCCCCTCTCCTCTTAATGACTGGGGGTCACATTTGCTGCCCTCCACGCCACAGGAATCAGTCCTAAATCCAGGACTTTGGAAGATGATGACACTTGCACTCTGTAGCATTCTCTTTCAGGTCTCTGGCATGAAGACCATCAGGTCTTTGGGATTTATTGACTCTCAGGCTCACCAGTTCTCAATTAGTATTCTTTGACTCACGTCCCCTTCATTTCTTCATTGTCACCCGACCCTTGGTTCTCTAACATCTCTGGCAGGATTTTTATGTGTTCCTTGAGGAAAGATGCAAAATAATTGTTTAATTCCTCTGCCATCTTATTTGCCATTTACCATCCACTGTCTTGGTAAGGGATCACTGTCTGCCCCATTGCTTCGTTCCTTTCTATCTACCTAGTGAAGCTCCCGAGTGGGACAGATCTTACGTTGAACGGTTGTCCCCACTGAGACTTGGTGACCCAGCACCATAGCAACAACACTGAGGCCCACCTGGTATCGTACAGCACCTCTCTCAATCATCCTACAGCAATTTGTGGGGTAGTTTAGTCATTATATTCTGGTGGATGAAGGATATGGCGGCAATCATTTTACACACAGCAAGCCTGCACTCACAGCACTGACTTAACATTGGACAAAGAAAAAATGTCAACCACACTGCACGCAAGCAACAACTCTCAATCAAATGGTACCCTGGGATGGGATTCCAACCGCCACTCACTCTGACACGAAGAGCACACACTGAGTACCACACAATGCAGTGTTGATCGAGCCAGGAGAATAGACTGGGCTGTGTGTGAGAAAGATTCCTATTTTGCTTTTGTTTTGGAAAACATTTTATTAATCACCTGGACCAATGCACCAATGCAAACTGCGCACACATGTCTCCATGGCGCTGACAAAGCATATTTAATATCTGTGCATATTGCTATGATACGCTACAATGCTGAACGTTATATTCTGCACTGTATTTTCCACTGCTCTATTATATTTGAGTTTGAGCATTGTGTTTAAAGGCACAGAGTCCACAGAAGAATGTGGAGGGACCTTCCCTGCGTGTCTGCAGATAACAGGCCAACAGTAAAACAATTCCATGTAGAGTAATAGTCATAGAGTGACAGAGCAATAAAGTGTGGAAACAGGCCCTTCGGCCCAACTTGCCCACATCGGCCAACATGTCCCAGCTGCCGCCGTTTGGTCCATATCCCTCCAAACCTGTCCTATTCACGTACCAGTCTAACTGTTTCTTAAATGTTGGGATAGTCCCTGCCTCAGCTACGTTCTCTGGCAGCTTGTCCATACACCCACCACCCTTTGTGTGAAAAGTAACCCCTCAGGTTCCTATTAAATCTTTTCCCCTTCACCTTAAACCGATGTCCTCTGGTCCTTGATTCACTTACTCTGGACAAGAGGCTACCCAATCTATTCCTCTCATGATTTTATGCATGATTTATGTAAGGTATATCCAAGTTGTTTGGATAGCATGCAAAACAAAGCTTTTCACTGTACCTCAGTCCACGTGACAATAATACTAAACCTAATTCTAACCTAATAACACTGACCTAAACCTAATACCAGGATCAGAGTGTTTATGAAAGGGCTTTAATGGCCCGTGCATAGGTTTTCCGTGGACAAAGTGTTTTCACATTGAAACAGCAGCCAGCATTCTGGGTTGCGATGGATCTGCAGGCTTGATGGGCTGGTGCTCTGACGACGCTGGGTGTTGGATGGAGTCCAGCCCCTGAGTGACTCCTTGGCAGACAGTGCAGTAAACCTGGCGACAGCAGCTTGGCAATGGAGCCCTCGGTCAGGCTGCAAGTGGAGAGTGAACTGTATCTCTCTGCTCTCTGTCTCACAGTTGTCATGAATCCCTCAGTGCATGTCGGCGGCACAGTGGCGCAGCGGTAGAGTTGCTGCCTTACAGCACCCGAGAATAGGGTTCGGGTGACTACGGGTGCTGAGCTTCGTGTGAAATTGAAATTTCATTGCACCCTTGTGTGTATGCCTGTTTGCACGTTCTCTCTGTAACCACGTAGGTTTTCTCTGGGTGCTCCAGTTTCCTCCCACACTCCAAAGATGTACAGGTTTGTAGGTTAATTGGCTTTGGTATGGTCAAAGGTTAGCGTTGAATAGACAGTTTCTGACATCATAATTTTATAAACTATCAGATTTCCCCTCAACCTCCATCATTTCAGAGAAAACAGGTGGAACGTAGCCGATGATCTTACAATGGTGGATTGAAATCTACAGCGTAGAAACAGACCCTTCAGCCCACAGAGTCTAACCCATCCTTGATCACCCGTTCACACTAGTTCTATGTTAGTGCACTTTCTCATTCACTCCATATACACTAGGGGCAATTTACTAAGGCCAATTAACCTATGTCTTAACTGCATGTCTTTGGGATGTTGGAGGAAACCCACGAGGCCACATCGAGAACGTGCAAACCCCACACAGGCAGCACTTCGTGTCATGATCGAAGCCAGGTCTCTGGCGTGTGAGGCAGCAGCTCTACTAGCTTCACCACTGTGCCACCCTGTAATATATTTCATCACCTCTAAGTCGTTTTGATAAGACCTATTCAAATGGAATTTTAAGTTTTGAGTTGGATCTTTGTCTGCCTTTGTAAGACAAAGATCCATATATTGGAATAAAATGAAGAGCTTAATGATTATGCTTTAAAAATCAATCCGAACTAGATAGTGTTATTTTGAAAGTCTGAACAGATTGCATATATTCAACACCAGCACAGGGGCTTGGCAAATGGAACAGAAGGGTCTGTGAGAAATGCAGAGACAGCATGCAAACTGACCTAGTTCTGGAGTTGTTTTTCAAGCCAGCAGTGCCTCAGGGTTGCGATGATTATGCAATGTGCGTGAGTGTCCTTTGCTGGGTCAGAGAGGCAGAGATAAGGAGCCGCAGTTATTAAAACCCCGTTGCCTTTAATTTGCTTTCACATTACCAATGATACCAGAGGTCAGGCTAGGACATTTATTTCTTAATAAAGGAAATGTGATCTGGAAGGTTCTGCCTGAAAAGCTGGAAGTAGAGGGAATGTGGTGATTGAATCATTTGCAGCCTCGGGGCCACTCATTCATCGGCTAAATAAAGTGGCACTGGAATTAATCCCACTTCCCGTGGTTAGTAGCCTGTGGAGTATGGCTCTTCCAGGTCTCATCCACCTGCCTTTGAAACATTGCAAGCATTTCTGTCTCCATCACCCTCTCAGGCAGAGACAGTCCTGGCTGAATGCAAAAAAAACATTGCTTTGCTCCCTTATAATCCTGTGTCAGTCATAGATTCAGATTCAGATTAGTTTATTCTCACATACACCAGGGTGCAATGAAATTCCTTGTTCACACGAAGCTCACAGAGCAAACAATGCACATGGTAATGATGAAAGCAACAGTATATACAATGATGAATGCAAATCAGCAGAATGGTGCAAAGACTGGAGTCACATGAAACCGCGGATGCTGGAATCTTGCTCTGAACACGAAGTGCGGGAGGAACTCAGCGGGTCAGGTCAGAAGGGACCTGACCCAAAACCTCATCTATCCGTTCCCTCCACATATGCTGCCTGACCCACTGATTTACTCCAGCATTGTGTGTATTTGTTGCAATGCATTTCAATGCCAGCATGTGGAGATGGGGGCTCCGCCAGAGCCCAGCCTGTGAATGCTGAGCAGAACAACAGACAGCCAACCATGTCATCTCTGGGTACCCGCTCTACCACCCATCAAATGGAGCTCAGGGCCTGGCAGACATTGACACAGAGACAACAACCTAGCTGCTCAACACCCAGCTTGAGATCCAACTATTCCTTTGGTTTATGTTTCATTTGCAAGAAGAAGAAGCTGCAAAATGCTTGTGCCATTCGAGGTAAAGCAAAAGTATATGGAAGTACAATAACAGGCTAACCAAATGAGATAGAGTTAAAAGAAAGAGTGCATAACATCACCTCCAGAAAGGGGGTGGGCGAGAGGTCATTGGTTCAGGAGGCTGATCGCAGCGGTATCAAATAACTATCCCCTGTATCAAACAAAGAACTGCAGAACCAAAGATAGACACAAAGTGCTGGAGTAACTCAGCTGGTCAGACAGCATCACTGGAGAAAAAAGAAAGGTAATGTTCCTGGTCAGGACCCTCCTCTTTCGACCCAAAATGTCACCTATCCTTTCATCTAACCTTGAACACACACACACACACACACACAGTGTCAGTCTGGCACTGTGCACACTTATACCATGGCAGGCTGGCATCGTGTACGGATACACCATGGCAGGCTGGCACCTTGCTCACACACACCACAGCAGGATGTCACCATGCCCACACACACTGTGGAAGGCTGACACTGAGCATGCTTACACTGTGACAGGCTGGCATTGTGCCATCAGTATTCAGCTGGCGACTGTTTCAGAGAGCAGGCCACTCCAGCACAGGGCTCACTCAATCCACTGCACTCTGGGAGCTGCATTAGTAAAACCAGGTTGGGGTGTGGAGAATGGATCATCCCATTTATTTCAGTACCTCCATCCTCCTGCTTTAGTCATAGAGTCACACGGTACAGAAACTTCCCTTTTGCCCATCTCGTCTGTGCTGACCAAGATGCCCCATCTCAACTAGTCCTATCTGCCCGGGATTGGCCCATTTCCCTATGTACCTTTCCTGTCCATGTACCAAGTGTCCGTAAAGCCTCTGCCCCTGATGAAGGTGCTGGTTCCCCATGATGGACAGACCACCACTGGTGCAGCAGTTCCTGACTCTGTGGCACCGTGAGTGATTTGTCTGCAGTGTCAGGCCAGTAATGACAAAGGTGCTGGAAGATTGTGAACCCCACCTCAACATTGACAGCGCGCTGCCTCACTGAGGCCATCAGCTGCCCGGCGTGTGCTGAGGTCTGACCTCCAGTTGCTGGGGACTCTCACTGGACGGAACCACGGGTGCCCAGCGCCACTGAGAGTGAAGATGACCGATCCAGGATTCATCACCATGGTCAGGAGGATATTCAGCCCCTCCAGAGCTCCACCTTCCAATAGGATCCTGGGTGATGGAACATAAAACAGTACGGCACAAATAACAGGCCCTTCGGTCCACAGTGTCGAGCATGATGCCAAGACCAACTCCTATTTGCCCGCACATAAGCCATATCCTTCCATATCCATGTGCCCACCCTAAAGTCCCTTGAATGCCACTATCGTATCTGCCTCCATCACCTTCCACAGCCTCATGTTTCAAGCACTCACCACTCTCTGTGTAAAAATACTTGCCCACACATCATATCATATAACTAGGGCTACGTGTAGGGGACGGGTGCGTTGGGGGAGCAGTCCCAATGGGTCTGCATTTGGCCTTAACTATTAAAACTCTGATCTTGTATGTGGACTTGTGTGTTTATTTGTTTGTGTGTGATCACATCTTCGCAAAAAATCTTCACGGTAACGATAACATTTTTACATATTCCGGTAGAGATTTTTCCTCTGGAGTCCAAAGCTACTTATCTGAAAATTTTAGGCTTTATTTCTCGACATTACTGAAAATGTTTAAAAATACTTTGAATTTAAAATGTTTTTTCTTGTTAAAATCATTCTTCACAGCTTCCAATACACTTTGATACAAAGTTGGAAGACAGGAACACTGGCAGCAACACTGAACTTTTCAGCTCAATGGCGTCTCACAGCAAGTGTACATTTGCAACAATGTTGCCATCATTGCTCCTGGCAGGACAGGAGGGGGAGGGTCAATTGGTATTGCAATTGGGAAGATGCTATTGGGATTCTTTTTTTCAACTCCAGTGCTGGGGGAGGCTCACGAGCTATGATCTTTGTTGAGGAGTGCTCGAATCATACCTTTGGCAACGGGTTGAGTTGGAGGACCATGCCTCCCGTGGGGGCTACGGGTAGGGGACGGGTGCGTTGGGGCAGCAGGCCCAACAGGTCTGCACTTGGTCTCGTCTCCTTTAAAGTTTGCCGCTCTTGCCTTAACACTATGCCCTCTAGTGTTTGATATTTCCTTCCTGGGTAAAAAGCTATGACTGTCTACCCTATGCCAACATTCCAGAGAAAACAATCTGTCTGAAATGTGACCAACATGATTATCATGCCTTTGCTTCACAGTCCTCGATACTCAAAATCAAGAAACCCCAGTCCACCCCAACTGCACAGTTACTTTCCAGATCTAGTTATTCCTTTTTTCTGATATCACTCCTCAGATTCTGATTAGATTATTGTCACATACACCGGGAAGCAATTAAATTTCTTGTTCACACAAAGCTCACAAAATAAACAGTATACATACTGTAATGATAAATAGTCAAGATTCAAGAGTGTTTTATTGTCATATGTCCCAGTTAGAACAACAAAATTCTTACTTGCAGGAGCACAACAGATTATGTAAACATTGTACATTGTAAACAGTACAATAATAAGAAAAACAAGTTCAGTGTGTGCACATATAGGCTTAGTTTAGTTTATTATTATTGCCACGTAGTTTAATGTTGTCAAGCATTTTGTTGTGTGCGATCCAGTCAGTGACGAGACTATACATGTTTACAATCAAGTCATCTCCTGAAGAAGGGTCTCGACCCACACCCTTTCCTTCTCTCCAGAGATGCTGCCTGTATCGCTGAGTTCCTCCAGCATTTTGTGTTTATCTTCGGTTTAAACTAGCATCTGCAGTTCCTTCCTGCACATCCACAATGTAGATACAGGATAAAGAATATAATGTTTAGTGCAAGATAAAGTCCAATAAAATCCAATTAAAAATAGTTCAAAGGTCTCCAATGAGGTAGTTGGGAAGTCAGGACTGCTCTCTAGCTGGTGAGCGGATGGTTCAGTTGCCTGTTCTAATTAAACATTGTTCCTCTTTTTCTTTCTAGAAAACCCACCACCTTCGTGGTCACGACATGTGATCAGTCCCATCATGCCGGATCTCTGCCTCTTGTTCCTCTCTGAATCCTCAGCTCATCCCAGAACTCCTCCTCTCCCCATCCTCCGTCACCAAGGGTTTCTCCCAGCTATGGTCCCAGTCGGTAACGCTCCCTGTGGGTCGGACGTCCACTGCCGGCTGCAACACCACGTGCAGTACTGAGAGTGTGCTGCACTGTCAGTAGGACCTGACTTGTTGAGATGTTTGACCAAGGATCCAGTCATTGTGTCAAGTGGTGGAAAGCATCCATTTGCAAAAAGTTATCCTAGCTGAGCTTCATTCCTCAATCAATATTGGTAAATTTTATATTTTTCCTGATTATTAGGCCTGTGGAGGACCCCAACCAGGAACACAATACTCCTAATATGGCCTTGCCAATGTCTTGTTCAACTGTAACATGACATCCCAACTTCTACACTAAATATCCTAACTATTGAAGGCCAGTACACCACTTGGTGCATATCTCCGGTGTTTATAACCTATAGTTCCTTCCTACTCTTTTATATATAACTTTTTTTTATTTTCTAGTGTTGGCTGTTGGATAGAATGGCTTTGAACACACAATTTTAGTAATTTCTTGTCTTTTGTGGGGTTTGGGGTAAAAATACGATCTCATTCCTTTTTTTACATTCTTACAGACTAACGAATAATGCATGTTGCTTTTATACAAAAAAATGTGAAACATTGCCTGGAATAAGCTTTTAAGACTGAAGGTGGACATGGCGGGACAGATAGGTCTTAGGGCCTTATTTAGTCAACATGGCAATGAGATTGAATCTCTCCCATCCTTTCCCTTCCCCACCATTTCCCTCGCCTCCAACCCCCCCCCTCCCCCCTCCTCCTTTCCACCTCTTTCCCCCCCCCGGCAAAGTGGTGCAGCGGTAGTGTTACTGCCTCACAGTGCCAGGGAACCACGTTCGACCATGACCACGGGTGCTGTCTGTACGGAGTTTGTACGTTCTCCCTGTGATCTGCGTGGGTTTTCTCCGGGTGCTCCAGTTTCCTCCCACACTCCAAAGATGAGCAGGTTTGCAGGTTAATTGGCTTTTGTAAAGTGTAAATTGTCCCTAATATGTGTAGGGAGTGGTTGTGAAATGAGACAACATAGACCTACTGTGTGTACGGGCGATCGCTAGTCGGCTCGGTGGGCCGAAGGGCCTGTCTAAACTAAACTAAAGCCTTCTTGACCATCCTATCTGCCTGTGACACCACATTCAAGGAACTAAGTACCTGCACTCCAAATCCTTCTGCTCCACAACACTCTCCAGGGCCCTGCCATCACTGTGAAGGTTTAATGTTCTTATCTGCATTTCACTCCATTCACCCTTCCTCAACCCACTTGCCTCAAGATCCGGCTGTAATTTTTCGTTATAATCTTCACTGTCTACAAAATGTCCTACTTTAGTGTGGCTTTAAAATTTGGTTCGCAAGTAAGCAAGGCAACTTTGTTTTCACGGAGACTGGAAAGTGCTGCCATGGGTGGTGGTGGAGGCAGATGCGTTAGTGGTGTTTCAAGAGGGTTTTTGAGAGGCACATGGAAGTGCAGGGAACGGAGGGATATGGATAGGTTATGTTTAAGAAAGAACTGTAGATGCTGGAAAAATCGAAGGTAGACAAAAATGCTGGAGAAACTCAGCGGGTGAGGCAGCATCTATGGAGCGAAGGAATAGGTGACTTTCTCGGGTGAAGACCCTTCTTCAGACTGATGTGGGGGGGCGGGGCGGGCGGGAAGAAGAAAGGAAGAGTCCGAGACAGTAGGCTGTGGGAGAGCTGGGAAGGGGAGGGGAAGGAGGGAGAAATCAAGGACTACCTGAAAGTGGAGAAGTCAATGTTCATATTACTGAGGTGAAAACTACCTAAGGTGCTGCTCCTCCAATTTGCAGTGGGACGCACTCTGGACGTCGAAAAGGCCCAGGACAGAAAGGTCGGATTCGAAATGGGAGGGGGAGTTGAAGTGCTGAGCCACCAGGAGATCAGGTTGGGTTAATGCAAACTGAGTGGAGGTGTTGGCCGAAGCGATATGGGTGTTGTGGGCTGAAGGGATTGGTTGGGCCATTTGGCCCACAATGGACATTGTGGGTCAAATGGATTATTGGGGAGACAGCTCAGTCACTCAAGCCTGATGTGCTGGCAGCTCACTCACGGCTGGTGGGCTGGCAGTTGACTCACGGCTATTCCTTGAAATTCCATTCCAAGCAGGGTGCAAGGCCACCAAATTCAAATGCAGTTTCCTACCATTTCAAACAGGGTGCAAGGCCACCAAATTAAAGTGCAGTTTCTTACTACTTCAAGCTGGCTTCCAACCTTTACCGTAGCTGCTAATTACAATTAAACTGCATAATGTGATTGGACACAATCCCCTTGGAGACAACGGCTGATTGGACGGGAGGAGACCGATTTGTTGACTGTGCGGGAATTTTAAGGGAAGCTGGTCGGTGATTGGACGCAACCCCCTTAGAGGCAGCGGTTGATTGGCCGCCAAATAATCGCGCACAAAAAAAATGGCAAATAGGTAAACAATAAAATCGGAATTATGATTTAAATCGGAAGAATATCATGCCTGATCTGCAGCAAAGATACTAGTATTCACTCTAGTATCTTTGATCTGCAGTTCCTTCCTATTGAAGAACTCTGGTCCGAAACATCTCCTAATCCATTTCCTCCACAGATGCCGCCTAGCCCGCTGAGTTACTCCAGCACTGTGTTTTTTATTTAACTCTGAAATTGAAGATAGGCATAAAGCTGGAGTAACTCAGTAGGACTGGCAGCGACTCTGGAGAGAAGACCCTTCTTCAGACTGAACTGAACTCTCGTCGGTGAGAGTACTTGTGATTGTCTGAAGAAGGTACTCGACCCAAAACGCCACCCTCTCCCCAGAGCCGCTGCCCGTCCTGCTGAGATACCCCAGCCCCCCTGTCCACCTTCAACTCTAGAGCCAAAGAAAAAACACAGAGTGCTTGAGGAACTCAGCAGACCAGACAGCACCCGCAGGTGTAATGGACCAGGAGCCGCCATGGGCCACGGCTCCCCCCCCCCCCAACAGGAAGGAACTGCAGATGCAGCTGTCACCGCAAAATGCCAAATGATTTCGGGAATGCTGAAGCAACAGGGTGAGAGAGAGGGAGTGAGAGCGAGAGAGACGAGATGGGGAGCGGGAGAGAGAGGGAGGGAGGGAGGGAGAGAGAGAAATGCAGAGAGACACTACGTGGGTCGGTAGGTGAATGACTTTACCTGCACACCAAGAAGAAGCCTGTGCTCGCGGTCCAGAGCCCTCAATTCTCATATGTGTAATCAATACATTTATCCACATTCCTCAGTAAATGTAAATGTGTTTTGACCAAGTATTAATGACGCCGTGATGAGTCCCGTGAATTTTATTCAAAGGAACGTGGCGTCATTAATACTTGGTCAAAACACAATTACATTTACTGAGGAATGTGGATCGATGTATTGATGACACATTGTATAACTACGTGATAACTACTGGCTGTTATCAAGTGCTAACAGTGGTAGTTAACAAATCGTTTTCATCTCATGGCCAGTTAACAACGCAATGTTTACAAAGAAAATCCATATTTAACAACGCAAATTCGTATTCCTGTATTCGTATTGCATTTCCGTATGAAATACGGAAAATTAGCGCGGGGCCCCCTTAGGCGCGGGGCCCAATTGGGAGCAATTGGTCCAATTGGCTTAAGGCTGACCCTGACCTCTGCCTCATCTGGAAAGACTGCTTGGGTCCTTCGATGGAGTCAAGGGGGGCGTAAAGTGACAAGTGTAGCATTTCCTGCAGTTGCAAGGGAAAATTACCAGGGGAGGGGGTCATTTGGGTGGGAAGGGACGAATTGACCAGGGAGTTACGGAGGGAGTGGTCTCTGCGGAAAGCTGAAAGGGGTGGAGATGGGAATTTGTGGCCAGTGGTGGGATCCCGTTGGAGGAGGCGAAAATGTCCGAGGATTATTTTTTGTAAGTGACGGCTGGTCTGGTGGAAGGTGAGGACAAGGGGGACTTTGCCCTTGTTACGAGTGGGGTGGGTTGGGGGATGGGGAATGAGAACGGAGCTACGGGATGTAGAAGAGACCCTGGTGAGAGCCTCATCTATAGTCGAAGAGGGGAACCCCCGTTCCCTAAAGAATGGGTAGGTTATGTGTAGGCAGATAATAGTTGTCATTGCTCTGCTGCACAGTTCTGTGTTCTCGCCGTCGCTGCCGGATCAGGGGCTCCGGTGACGCTGCGCACCCGCCGGGCGACACTGGGCAACGGCCCGGAGTACTGGTGCCGCCCACACCCTACAGCGGAGCAAGATGGGCCACTCCTGCGAAATGCAACGGGCTGACGTGTAGTACGCAACGGAGCGGAACGTGGGCATTTTTTTTTTCGTCCATTTCAGTAACCGGAACCGACCCGACTCGCAGTGTAATCAACGTTGCGGGGGGACAGTTCGTGTGTGTGACACAGGGTTAGGTTCCGCTACAGGATCTTTGCTTCCCGCCTTCCGACTGCAGCGGAACCAAAGATCGGAGCCCGCATCTCGGCTCCGTGACTTTGGCGGATGCCGAACGACGGACACTTCCGGCGGCGGCGACCAAAGATCTTTGTTGGCGACATGGAGGAGCCGGAGCTGCAACTGCGAGTTCGCCGGGGTGAGGGGAGGGAGAGGGGATGAGGGGAGAGGGGAGGGAGAGGGGATGAGGGGAGAGGAGAGGGGATGAGGGGAGAGGGGAGGGAGAGGGGATGAGGGGAGAGGGGAGGGGGAGAGGGGAGGGATAGGCTAGGCGAGGGGGAGGGCCTAGGAACCAGGAGAACCCCCGCCTTCGTCTCTCTTCCCCCGCCGAGGCCTCCTCTTCCCACCGCTGTCATTCTCCCCCCCCCCCCCCCCTCCCCCCCCCAATAATCCCCGAATCACACCGGGTCTAAATCCCTGTTATCATCAGTTACAGATAAGTTCACGGAGAGCATGTACTTTCTGGCCAACGAACCATCGGTGGCTCTTTACCGCCTCCAGGAGCACGTCCGGCGATCCCTCCCCGAGCTGGTGCAACACAAGGTGAGGGGACCGAGCGCTGCGGAATCCTTGGCTTCAGTGTAACCTTACTTTTGCCGATCCTGTCGGAAGCGACCACGCCGGCTCCTCTCCACCCTTCCTTGCCAATGCCACCTCCTCCCCACCTCACTCCTGACTACCTTCTACTTCTCGTCTTAATTTCTCTTCCTCGTCCCAGATCTACACAGGCCTTCAACTGTTCATACACCCACTGTGGAGGTTAAACCCAAACCAAACCTGTGAGGCCGGGCAAGTGGGCTCAGGGATGGCAAACGCACTTTAATTTAAATGTCTAAGGTATTGCATGTTGGGAAGTCAAATGAGGTCAGGATCTCGCACCGAATGGCAGGGCCCTGAGGAGTGTTGCAGAGCAGAGGGATCTTGAGGCATAGGCATATAGCTCCCTGAAAATGCCACCTCAGATTGGCAGGGTAGTGAAGGAGACCTTTGGCACACTGGTATTATCATTAAGGCGCTTGAGTATAAACTTTGGGACGTGCTAGTGAGGTCACGCTTGGAATATTGTGTACAGTTTTGGTCACTGAAAAATGTCATATTGCTAGCTGGAAAATGTGCAGGGAAGATTTACAAGCATGTTGCCAGGACTCGTGGGCCTGAACTACAGGAAGAGGTTGGTCAGACTAACTTTTTATTCCTTGGAACATCGGAGACCTCGCGGTATTCTTGGAGACGTATAAACCCATGAGGGACAAGGGTAAGTTGAATGCAGTCTTCTTCCAGGGAAGGGATATCAAATACTAGAAGTCATAGGTTTGTGATTGGGGAATGATTTAATAGGGATCTGGGGCAACTGGTGGGTATATGTATGGAGCTGCCAGAGGAAGTAGTTGAGGCAAGTACATTAACAACTTTTAAAATGTATTTGGAAAGGTGGAGCGAGGTATGGCCTTAAAATTAGCAAATGGGACAAGCTGAGATAGGCATCTTGGTCAGCATGAATAACTTGAGCCAAAGGACCCATCTCCCATCTGTGACGTTATGACTAATTGCTTGCAAGCAAATGAACAAATTGACAGATGCAAGCAAGAGTGTGTGTATGGACACACCCTAGCATGCATGCATACATGTACAGGCATACACAAAGAAGAAGGACCTGATTTATGGGCATGAGGAACCCCAGTCCGTTACTGACCAGTCAGACCAAAGGAACGATTTCTTGGCCCTGAAGTGAAAGCTGTCCAGTTAATTAGTGGTGTGCAACCTTGTATTTTCTTTCCTCTGCAGACAGACATGCAAGGCGTGGAAGAACAATGCCAAGGAGCGATATATACTGTGGAGTATGCCTGCAGGTGAGGGTCTCTGGAAGCAGGGAGGCTATACAGTGTTGTAAACATGCTGTATGCCAGGCACCCTATGGAGCAAGGTCTGTGTGCATCACACAAATGAATGCAGGAGGTGCGTTTGGAAGAGAAGATATAATCTTGGCTCCTTCTCGAAAAACAAGAGAAACGAGGAATGGTTGTATATACTGGGTCACCATCTGTTTAGAATTAGAGGTTGTTTGAAACAAAAAATCTTGAGGGATTTTGATCAAGATCCTCGTTTCACTGTTTAAAAATAACAGATTGCCCATTCAAGGTAAATCTTTGTGAAGGGCACATAATGAGGATTCAAAGGGATGCAGATACATTCTCTCAGATCTGGCAAATGGAGTATTTAATGAATAAATGTGAAATTGTTAATTCTAGCCGGAAATATAGATTAACAAAAGCATTATTTCCAAATGGTGAGACAGCAGAGTTTGCATATGTAGAGCGATGTAGGCCTCCTTGACTTGCAGAAGGCTGGTAGACTGGTGTGGCATGTATTTCGCAAGTCCAACGACATGTTAATGTCTATTATCAGGTGAATACAATGGGAAGGTAGTGAGATAATGCTCCAGTTATACAAGATATTAGACTAAGTGGGACCCGTTTAGTCCAAGCATCACACGGGAGAGCTGGTCCCCCAAAGCAATATTCCACCTCTCCGCCAATTCCAATATTGGTGACCAGTGTGGGGGGCAGGGCTTTCTGGAGTGTGAGTATGGGTGTTGTGGGCTAAAGGGACTGGTTTCCAGATGGCTAGTATGGACATTGTGGGCCGAATGGAATCTTGGGCTGGCGGCTCAGTCACTCAAGCCTGTTGTGCTGGCAGCTCACTCACGGCTGGTGGGCTGGCAGTTGACTCACGGCTATTCCTTGAAATTCCATTTCAAGCAGGGTGCAAGGTCACCAAATTCAAGTGCAATTTTCTTAGCACTTCAAGCAGGGTGCAAGGCCACCAAATTTAAGTGCAGTTTCATACCATTTCAAGCAGGGTGCAAGGCCACTAAAGACAGCGAGTCTTGACCTCACCCTCCTCCATCTTGCAGTGACTGAGCCACGCCCATATTTCTGGGTTTTATAGCCCCTCCCACCAGTAGGGGCATGGCCTTCATGGCGTGATTGACAGGCAAGATAATCTCAACATTAAACACTAATAACTCTTTTATTTTTCATCAATATAAAGCGCAAACAGGAAGTGGTCAAGATTAGACTTTTAATTATATAGAAGGCAAGGCAATGTTAATTAGGCAAGGCAATGTTAATTAGGCAGGGCAACGTTAATTAGGCAAGGCAACGTTAATTAGGCAAGGCAACGTTAATTAGGCAAGGCAGCTTTAGCATTTCCAAACCAAAAGCAACGCAGCTTTAGCATTTCCGAACCAAAGGCAACGCAGCTTTAGCATTTCCAAACCAAAGGCAACGCAGCTTTAGCATTTCCAAACTATATTTTCAAACCACATTAAGGGCACTGACAGGTCAGTAAAACCACTCACAGTTTAGTAGACATGTGTTCAGTGTTATTCACAGCTCAGACTGAGAGACGCGACCCTCTCGCTCCCCTCATCTTGCCGAGACTGACTGAGGCACTCAACACTTCCTGGTTTTATCATCCCTCCGGAAGGGGTATGGCCTTCAGGAGAGAGAATCTCAACATTTTTTAAACACTAATAACTTTTATTTTTCATCGATGGGAAAAATCCTCTTGTCCTGCGCAGCGGAGGGGTCTCTAAGATGGCCGAAAATCACAGCCGTAAATGGCAGCGTTTTTTCTAAAATCAATATACAGAACAACAGGAAGTGGTCAGGATCAGACTTTTAGTAATATTGATTGGGAGGTTTGGAGTGTTGCGTACCGTCTTGGTTTCCTAATTTAGGAAAAGATGCTGACGTGTTGGATATAGTTCAGAGAAGGTTTACTAGTCTGATGCCTGCAATGATGATAGGTTTGCTGCAATTTTTTTTTTTGTGTGTTCACGTTTGTGTCTCTCTCTCTTCTATTGCAAAGTCACCATGCATTTAGATCACAGAGCTTTTATTCTGTCTTTTTACCCTTTTACCCTCTACACTTTGCTGCAGGGCAAGAGCAGAATTTTTGTCAAAAACAGACTCAACAAAGAAGGAAGGCATACAATGATCAGGCCTCCGGATGAATGCCCAAAGCAAATGGGGTTAGATATTGAGCCAACTCCCACATTGCCCCATCCATGCTCCCTGGAGTGGGCACCACTGGTTAGACGCACAGTTAAACCCTCAATGCATGTTACAAAATTGCCAACAGACTAGTGTGTCACAATTCCATGTTGCCACCAGCTGTACGGGGTTCCATGTCACCCTTTCTATGTGTCAGTGATAATTAATGAAGTGTGTTGTGCTTCCTGTCTCTGTAACTTGGCCTCCACGTTTTACATTCTTTTATGTGGAGGACAGGAGACTTGCCTCAGTCACTGTTGCTTGTGCTGGATATTCTTCTTTGTGATGTTATCTTAACTTTTATCCTTAACTTGTAATCCTTTCGCTTCCTCGTGCAGTGCGGTGAAGAGCATGTCTAACAGTGCAGCCTACTTCAAAAACATCGAGGGGTTGCTCCGACAAGCCATCAGCATCAAGGACCAGATGAGCTCTTTGCAGAGCCGCAGGTACTGCGAGGGCCTTAGGTTCTGCTTGGTGTGCCCACCCTCCCTTCCCCACCCCGCCTCACCCCATTCCTGTGGTTTGAGTTCAATCATTGTGCTCGGGTGATGTTGGGGGAGCCATTAAAAACAGCACATCAGGCCTATCCGTCCTTGAAGGGAGGTTAGACTTGCCATGGAAATGCCCGCCAGTGAAGATGACCACTTTGTCACAGAAATTCAGTTCATGGTACTAGCTGGTTTTATTGCAACTTAACGGTGGGAATAGGAAAATTGAATGGATATGTTCACCGCAATTCATTTGGTTCTGATGTGGCCAAAGTCCTTTGTGAGACTGGGCGCGTGGTCTGGATGGGTGGTTGATGCTGGATGGAGAGCGTACGGCCTCCATAGGTCCACCCATACTCAGCGCCTCCTACTGATGCTTCCCCGCCATGAGTGGTTGCAGGACAGCATTCCCACCCATCTGTCGGGCTGCTACATTTTTCCCAAATGCAATGGGAAGGGTGCTGCCGCAGCGATTTGCTCTAGCTGCTCCTTCCTATTAATATCGACTAAAAATGAGTGAGTACTGGACGTGAATGTACTTCACAGGAGGGGTGGAGAATTCATTTGATTATCAATGAGGGATAAAGAAATGCCAGATTCAACTATAATGAATGGTGATGTGCTGACTTAATGAAACTCCCGGGGAATGTTTCGTTTGATATTTGAATTTTGGTATTTTTCTTGTACCTGTGTTCTAGTTCTGTTGAGTACTGAGTGTCCATTGCAACATAATTTGGCAGCCGTTTCATGTGTGTGTGTTAGCATATGCATTCTCCATGACACCATCTTCCTCTACCCCATATCCACACAACTGCATGAGCACAGTCATGCTGCACAGAAACAGGCCGTTCAGCCCATTACACCCATGCTGACGATCGTACCCAACCACACTCATCCCATTGACTAGCATTTGATCTGCAGCCTCTCGTGTCTTGGTGACCTCGGCACTACCTACCTCCATCAAAAGAGTGAAGAGTGTTTTATTGTCATATGAACCTAAACGGAACAATGAAATTCCTAATTGCAACAGCAAACTAGGTTTGTTAACGCAGTACATAATATAATAACCAAACATAAAAAATGTTCATGAAAACAAAACAAGCTATTCAAGCTATAAAGCTACGCTGGGACACTGAATAAATGAAGCTAGGTCTCAGGCAGAAGGGCATGAAGTTGAGGGCCAGCTGTGATCTTACTGCGTGTCAGTCGGAGCACCAGCTGAAAGCTCACTCTTAAAGAGACGAGACTGCAGAGGTTGGAGGAACTCAGCAGGTCAGGTAGCATCTGTAAAGGAAATGAGTAGATGACCTTTTGTGTGGGGACCTTTCTTCAGGCTGATCTGAAGAAGGTTCATGACCTGAAATATCTGTCCATTCCTTCCACAGATACTGCCTGACCCACTGAGTTTCTCCAGTACATTTTTTGTTGTTGCTGAAAGCCTTCCCATTCTGTGCATGATGCTTGGCAGCTCTGAGAAACTCTTCCCCAAAGCCACCTTTACATGTTGAAAACCACACATGCCATATGTTAGGTCTTGCACAACTGGTATACTGAATCTTGAGTGGTGGGATCCAAGGGAAATGATTCAATGCCAATGGTTATGGTCTTGCTGCATGTCCATTGCCTGTTCTCAGGCCGACTCGTTGGACACATGTTGCAGGGTCAATCCCCTGCTCCACTGTTGTGATGAACCCTCAGTACTCCACAGTTTACGTTGCATTTTTCCATCTTATATTTTTCTTCACCCATCGCTGCATGCAGCTTTAGTGATGTGCGTGTCTGTTACAGTTCCGTTGTTACACAGGCAGTTCCTGAACTTCCCTCCTTCTCTTCTTCCTGAGCGCAGAGCCAAGCGTGCACCCCTCCCTTTCCAGGTTAGTATTGCTGATACCAGGAGCACAAGTTGGCGTGGTGCCAAAGCAGCCTTGATCGCTGCTGAATCATGAATAATACTTTGACGCATTCAGATCTCCCACCTTACCGCCTAACTTGAACAATCTGTTAAATTACTTTAATTACTATGGGTGCAGTTCATATATTACTTTAATGACATATATCAAATTGAAATGTAAAAATTGTGAATTAGTGGCTTCTGTGAGCCTAAAGCAGCCAGTGAAATTGACCTCGAAATGGGATGGTCTGCATGTGTGCCAAGCAATACATCTTTCTCCTTTTACAGGCCGTTCAGTTGGAGCAGCAGGAGTGTGGGGTTTGTGTGACAAGCAGGTCCTCCGTGCAATAGAGAGGCCAGGTCTCTGCTATTCTTCACTGAAGAGCTGTGGCGAAGTGCTGAGGATCTCGGCATGAGAGGGAAGGAAGAGGGAAACATAAAGGTTGTCCCAGGATGTTGTGGGAAACCAGGGACAAATGTGTTGCATCTCTGTAAGGGAGATTTGTGTCATCATGAGCCACAAATGGGGTATTGGGTGGCTAATATTGTGCCTTTATTAAAGAATAGTTGTGAAACAAGTCAGGGAACTAAAGGCTGCTGAGCCTAACATAAGTGGTGGGCAAGTTCCCTGAAGAGATTCTTAGAGGCAGGATCTATCTTCATTTGGAAAGGCGAGGACAGATTTGGGATAGTCTCCATGGCTTTACATATGGGAAAACATGACCAAGGGCATTGATGAGGGCCGGGCGATAGACATTGTCTACACGGACTTCAGCAAGACCTTTGACAAGGATTTGCATGGTGGGCTGGTCTGCAAGGTTGGATCACATGGGATCCAGGATGAGTTACCCAGTTGGATACAAAATTGGTCTTGTGGTAGGAGGCAGGGGGTAGTATTTGGAGAGTTGTATTTCAAATTGGATGCCTGTGACCAGTGGTGTGCTTCAGGGATCAGTGTGCAGTGGTGTTTGTCTACATACAACGGTGGTGTTTGTCATCTAATTTAACGGTTTGGATCAGATTGTAGTTGTCATGTTCAGTTTGTGGATAATACCAAAATTAGTGGTAGTGTACAATGAAGAAATTTGTCTAAGATTACCACAACTGGGAAAGTGGGCCAAGGAATGGCAGATGGAATTTAACCCAGACAAGTGTGAAGTGTTGCATTTTGAGAAATTAAACCAGGGCAGGACTTGCACAGTAAATACAGGCCCCTTGGGTGTGTCATGGAACAGAGAGACTTTGGATACTGATACATAATTCCCTGAATGTGGTGACACAGGTAGACAGAGTAGTGAAGAAAATGTTTAATATGCTTTCCTCGGTCAACAAGGGCACTGAGACAAAAGTTGGGTCATCATGTTACAAGTGCACTTGGAGTATTGTGTGCAGTTCTGGTCACATCCTTGCCCATTCAGACAGCCCGACATATCTCCCTGAAGCCTTTCTACATCGGTCTCGCCTCCCGCACAAGAGATTATTAAATAACGTTGGATCACACTACACTGTGGGAAATATGCAGTGTGGAGTTACTTCTGGGGAATGGATAGAAACAGTATAATTAGCATTCTTAAATATATATTACCTGATATCCTTATCCCAAAGCATTTTAATACACATTGGGACCCATCACAGACTCCAACAGTGCCCACCAGTCCTGGACAGAGCAAAAAATAATGGCGGGGAAATGGGATGCGAGGAGCAGAAAGTTAAATTGTGTATGTGCATAATTCTTTGATCGGGCATTAGTTACCTTGGTGTTTCTTTTGATCACCACAGGAAGTGATGCAAAGAATGTCCTGAGCTTGGGTTGGAGAATAAGTCGCACGAGCATCAGGCTTGTCTTCAAGGGCCAGGTGAGCGAGAGGCGGTATATTGTTCTCCTTCAGTCTCCAACACCCCTTCCCATCAGTGCGCAGGGTCGGGGCTTTGTGTCCCTCACTGAATTTCAATGTCCCACTCAGCCGATCATTATCCAATCACTGTCACTGTGGAGAGCATCCCATACGTAATCTGGGGTTGCTGAGGGTAGAGTTCTGTTCAACTAAAGTTCAACTAAATTCCAACCTCAACTTGACCGAGTGAGAATAATTATATCTTTTTCCATAGGAGCTGTACCCTTTCATACCTCTAGTTTTCCTCTCTCATGACTCTCAGTCTGACGAAAGGGTCTCAGCCAAAAATGTCACATATTCCTTTTCTCCAGAGACGCTGCCTGACCCGCTGAGTTACTCCCACATTGTGTGTCTTATCTTCGGTGTAAACCATCATCTGCAATTCCCTTCCTACACAAATCGTTTTCCATACCTGACCCAGGATATTTCGCAGAAAAGCGAGGAAAAAATGAAAGCATATTGTGGTGATGGAGGATGTGCAGTTATACGATCAAATATTGCGCCCATACCCGAACCACCTCTCAACATGTACACCTACAGGAGTGCCATGATTCATAAGTGGTAGGAGCAGAATTAGGCCATTCGGCCCATCAAGTCTACTCTGCCATTCAATCATGGCTGATCTATCTTGCCCCCCCCAACCCTATTCTCCTGCCTTCTCCCCATAACCTCTGACACCCATATTATTCAAATGATGTGTGACTGGACTGAGGCTGGGCAGCAATGCTTGAACCGAGGTTGCCTCCAACACCCAGACAACCACGCAGATAAATATCAACTGAAAGGTCTCAATTCCATATTTGTGGCTTTTACTGTGGAAGTTCCCTCACTAACTGTATCCGAGTGAGAGAGAGAGAGAGAGAGAGCAAACGTGTTTAGGATGTTGAGAGAATCGAGGGATACAAAGATATGCCTGGAGGACGGATTAGCCATGGTCTCATTGAATGACAGAGGAGACAAGAGGGGCTGAATGGCTGCCCCCTGTGTTTCTTTATATGATGGCTTGCGTGTTGCTTTGACTCCAAACCTATTTTTAGTGAACTGGTGCTGGGGTGAGACCAACTAAGGCCTGGGTGAAATCATCCCTGGATCTTCCTCTTAACATTCATTTATTTGTGAATCAAGCTCGCAGCAGGCAGTTTAACACAACATTGTAAGTAACTTTTAATGAGAAAGATTGTATTCAAAGGCACACAACCTTTACAGCGCAGTAAAGATACAATTTAAAACAGAACTCTTTCCTAAAGGTAGAAAATGTTAGAAATTTTGGTTATTTTTTTTCTGTTTATTTTCTGGCTTCCTTTTGCTGTCTTTGTCTTCCTTCTCCTCCTGATCATGACTGACCCCCAATCCATCTCGCATCCCTCTTCGCCACTCGCTGTTTCTTCCTCAGTCCTAGGGTAAAGGCGGCTTGTGGTTATGGTCTAGCTTTGATACAGACAAAATTAATTCTCCCAGTTGAAGTAGTGGTAGGCAAAAGGTCAGGAAGTGAGAGTGACTCTGTGCTGGGGGCAGAATCGGTGTCAATGTTGCTTCCGTCGTGCTGACGATGTAGGGCTCAGACCAACGTCGAGTCCCTCCTGCAAGCAGTCCCCTTGCGTGCCAGCACCCGCCTCATTTCGTGGGAGACTCCGTCCCAGGATCCAGCGGGGGGCAGGGTGCGGGCAGCGGGCAGAGTGCGGGCAGCAGGCTGAGCCCGGGATCGCCCATACCCATTGCGGCTGGCTGAGGTAGCCACGTAGAAGGCCTTTTGCTCCCGGTATCGCTCGTAGGCCGTCTCCTTGTGGAAAGCAGGCATGCGCGATGACTCCTCTTCCTCTGCCTGGTCCAAACGCTCGGGATCCAGGTACCTGCCTCGAGAGGGGCAGCTGTTCTCGAAGAGGATGGCAGCATGCTCGGGATCACCCGGCTCGTCCGCTCGGCAAGCCTTCACCAGCGCGTGCACCACAATGGTGGCTGCTGCCAGCACTCCTGCACCAAGGACACTGGCACTTGCTATCGCACTCTCCTTCTCAAACTCCAGCAGCACGTGGATGCAGAGAGCTGACGGGGGAAGCAAACAATCTCCACGTAGTGCACAGAGCCAAAGGGAAAGCAGCACGACACACGAGCACTGGAGTTGACATTTGACACGTGTTAAACTTTCCTGGGTTCATTCATCAACCCTTCTCCCTTGAGAATAAACTATCCTGTCGCAAGCTCCCAGGGCAGGGGGACACCAAAGCTCCCCGTATATTATCCCATCGCAAACTCCGAGGTCAGGGACAGAATAGGATGGACATGGGATAAAGCTCCCTCTGCACTGTCCCATCTCACACTCCCAGGGCAGGGGGACAGTTCGGCTCAATTCTTCTCCAGTATAGGGGACTCTCCAGGGCAAGGAGAGCATGAGTTAGACATAAGAGTAAAGCTTCCACTAAGTCCCATCACGCACCAGGGCAGGTACACAGTAAAGCTCCCCCACTCTGTCCCATCACACGCTCCCAGGCAAAAAACGGGTTAGTCGGAGTAAAACTCCCTTTGCTCGTCGCAGCAATCTCCCTCATGGAAAATGAAGCCCTCTCCACCTGCAACATAATATTTACAAATAATGGGCAAGCTGTGGCGCTTTTGTTGTCAGCGTATATTGTGATGCCAAGCTCCCCCGGAAAAAAAAATGTTCCTGGAGCTGGTGTTATATTTTGGAGTTGATGTCAAGTCTGAGAGTGCCCACAGATGATGGAAAATGCTGGCACTTTTGTTTGTTGGTGACACAAGGGCTCTATCTTTGTGGGTAGAAGAGGGGCATTGGGGGTGGGATGCTGTCTGACTCAAGATACGTGGCAGGGCTAATCTGACGTTCTGTACTGGCCATCCATTTCCCCGATGAGGATGGGTCTTTCAATGCAAGACAGGTGTCTGGTAACAACGATCGAGGATGGTGTAGTTTTGTGGCAGGCGCAATTTAGGGCTGTGCGCCTGGAAGGGAGGGGTTGGAGGTGAGGGGTCGAGTGATGTGTGGGACGGAGACTTCAGCATGCAATAGGAGCTGACGGGTTTGTTGCACAACCCTTATGCCCATCAGACCCTTGTTACTCAGCATTATCTGTGTTTTCCGATGAAGGTGGTTAAAGGTATTTAACGAGTGGAAAGGCAAACTGCTTGCTCATTTGCAGGAGAGGAAGAAGAGGCATCTAGAACAAAGAGGTGAATCGCAGTCATAGAGACATAGTCCCTTGGCCCGTCAACCACCCATTTACTCTGATCCTACATATCCCAATGTTTTATTATTAAGGGGGTGATGTCAGGATGTGGAAATATGAAATCCTGCGCTGTTCCAAGGTGCTGATGAACCTGCAGATCCAAGTAAGAATTCTGCCACGGCTGATCAGTGTTGGGGAGTGGGATTGAGGATTATGGGAACAACGTGGGTGGCTGAAGTTAAAGTGCAGATATTGTGTGATCTAACGGCTTGGCAGATCTGGCTTGGACTGAATGGTCTATTCCTATGCACATGCAAGGCAGAAGAATCAGTGGACCACACACAGCATTTTATATCATTTCTGTTGCAAAAGTTACATTGTACTTGAAATGGAGAATTTCACTCCTGGATCCATTGAGATGATGTTTAAAGAACTCTACAGCTTGGAAACAGGCCCCTGATCCAGCTTGTGCCCACTCTAATCAGTGGCTTGTTTGTGCTGCCTTTCTTAAAATAAGAATATTCGTCACCCTCCCAGTACCTCACCTCTGGCTAACAAAGGTGCAACAATATCTGCCAGGGTCACGGCAATCTCCCTGCTTCCCACATCATCCTAGGATATACCTGGTCAGACCTTGGGATTTATGCACCTTTATGCATTTAAGACTGTCAGTTCCGATCCTTCATAATATGCTTCAGGATTCACTGCTCTCTACCCTGACATCTGTGGTGTTGCAGTGGAAGCAATCCACAGATTACAGGCTTTGAGGTCCTGCTTGTAAAATGGCTACCTGGTGGCCAAACACATGGTGCAGGGCCTCATGCCTTCCCCTACACATGTCGCTGGTACCACCATGGACCACAACTGCTGACTATTCGCCCGACCCCGTCAAAACATCTTGCAGCCACTCTGAGATATCCTTGACCCCAGCACCAGGGCGGCAATGCACCAAACCAGTGTCTTGTCTGTGGTGGCAGATATGTCCATCTGCCTGCCCTTTGATGGAATCCCAACCACTCTCGTTCTCCCGGTCCTGTTCCCCTCCCCTCTGTACATCAACACCCACTGCAGTGCCGCAAGCTGTGCGCCTGGGAGGGCGGGAGACCACACTCTTCCCCGTCTCAAACAGTCCTGAACATGGTGTATCTGTTAGGGGATCCAACCAAGCATCTGCACTACTTGCCCTGACTGCCCTTCCTGGTGGACACTGATCTCCTCTCTCTCTGCACCTGCGTGGTGACCAGCTCACTAAACATCCCGTCCACTACACGTTCCATATCCCGACTGCTCCACATGGAGTCCATCGGCAGCTCCCATCGTTCCGTGCAATCCATCAAGAGCTGCGTCTGCATACATCCCTCGCCCGGATTATGGACTTGTGTCTTGTACCTAACAGGCAGCAGAGAGCTGACCCACTGAACTGCAAATTGCAGCTACCTCCTTGACACACGGGTTAGTTTCCATGGTATATTGTGGTTCAGAGCAGCCTTGCTGTATGTTACACGGGGTCAGTGAGGGGGTCGGCAGATCATGGTCTCACTACACACTGCAGAGTCTGTGCCTGCCCGGCAAGAGTGTGGACTGTCGTGTGGCATTGGTGTAGTCTACCACCGGCTTGGGCACCTCAGAACTGTAGCAATTCCTGCATATTGATGGATTGGAATGGGGCATGCTGACAATGACCACGCTCTTCTGGAGCTGATTGTGGACCCAGGCTTTCCATCCGCTCTGTCGTTCAAGCATTTATCCATTCCTTATTGCAAGCTTCCATTCAATCTGCTTCCACTGCCCTCACAGGCAGCGTGTTCCGTTGCACGCTGGTCTCCCTATTTCCCCCCTCCGGTTCCTTGGCCAGTGTTCCCATCTTCAGAAGCACTGGAGAGAGAGCCTCCAACATGTGGAAGCAAGTTTTAATTTGTACACTAATTCCCAACGATCGGAAGAATGCAAATTCAAGGTCAGTCCATTTCAAAGGAGAATAGACCGGTGCCCTTGTCAAGCCTGCCTTACTCTTGGCATCTGGTTAGATCAACCCAGTTCAATGCACAGTTGGATACAATTCAGTGCACAGTTGGAAACAACTGTGACAGGGCTGAGTTGAGGGAGCAGCAATGTTCCAACTTCCTCCTACCTCCCACACCCACTGTGACAGGCCAGGCATTGCCCCATCACCGACATGTAGAACAATACCTGCAGCAGACCATTCAGCCATGGGTTCTGAATGGTCTGGTGAAGCTCTCCAATGCTTCCCAAAACGTGCTTTTCCCCCAAAGCAGTGCATACTTGCCGAGTCTATCTTCCCCCACCCAGTTCGATGTCATTGAGACCTCATGTCATGTTGCACCTGTTGGTGGGGACCAGGGACCTCTGGCCTTTCGGGGTCAGTGTCTGACCTGGCAGGATGTTGCCCCACTGACGGTGAGTGGGGGCAACACTCTAACCCATCAAGGCTAACGTCTGCTTTGGTTTCTCCACAGTGTTGGATGGTGTATTCAGTGAACAATGGCCGTCAAGCTCACCCCAGCCCATGCGAACCAACCGCATCGGACACTGCGAGGTTCTGAGGAGATCGGAGAGGTGACTGTGCTGGTTGTGTGTGTGTACGCGTTTGCATTTGTGTACACATGCATTTGTGTACTTGCGTATGCATTTGCGTTCCCACACAGGCTCTCAGAGCTGCCTCTGGTAGAACTCGTTTCATCAGCACTTAGTGACAATGCTGAAGAGTTTATTCCACTAAAGCTGTACCACTCCTGCACGCAAGCTGTTCCTTGGTTCTCTATCCAAGACATGTTGTACACTGACGGGGCGCGAGCTCGCCTGTTATCTGTGATAATGAAGATTGTGCACAGAGGACATTTGGTCCCAGTTTCCATCAAGACCCTCCCCATGATAACTGAAAGCACCATAAAAAAAACTCTAGCCTCTGTGTGTGATGTCACGGCTGCACTGCTCGAAACTCCTCACTCCCGCCTCGAGATGCGGTTTGGGCCATTCTGTGACGAGGGCTCGATCTGTCCTGTGGCCGAGAACTCTGTGTGGTTTTGGTGGGCATGCATTAACTGTGGTAAATAAATGGATAGAAAGTAGTGAGCTGGTTTGGCAAGTTTCACTGCCTTTGTGGGTGACACATGGTGCGTTGGGGATTAAGTAATTTAGTTTTAAATTAAACATACAGGCCCTTTGGCCCACTGAGTTCGCACTGACCAGTGATCCCTGTACACTTAACACTATCCTATACACTAGCAAAAATGTACAGTTTTTACTGAAGCTGATTAACTTACAAACCTGTATGTCTTTGGGGTGCGGGTAGATATCGGAGCACCCGGAGAATGTTCATGGGCGAAATGTACAAAAGTGATGGCAATGTTGTCAAACTGGTCCAGTGATCAAGGAACAAGTTCAGACCATGGTCAGTGAACCACTTCATCCCAATCAGTGAAGAAAGCAAATGGTTTGTCAGCATTCATAGCGAAAGGATTTGAGTATAGGAATAGGGAGGTTCTACTGCAGTTGTACAGGGTTTTGGTGAGACCACACCTGGATTATTGCGTACAGTTTTGGTCTCCAAATCTGAGGAAAAACATTCTTGCCATAGAGGGGGTACAGAGAAGGTTCACCAGACTGATTCCTGGGATGTCAGGACTTTCATATGAGGAAAGACTGGATAGACTTGGCTTGTACTTGCTAGAATTTAGAAGACTGAGGGGGGATCTTATAGAAACTAACAACATTCTTAAGGGGTTGGACAGGCTAGATGCAGGAAGATTGATCCCGATGTTGGGGAGGTCCAGAACAAGGGGTCACAGTCTAAGGATAAGGGGGAATTCCTTTAGGACCGAGATGAGGAAAACATTTTTCACACAGAGAATGGTGAGTCTCTGGAATTCTCTGCCGAAGAAGGTAGTTGAGGCCAGTTCATTGGCTATATTTAAGAGGGTGTTAGATGTGGCCCTTGTGGCTAAAGGGATCAGGGGGTATGGAGAGAAGGCAGGTACAGGATACTGAGTTGGATGATCAGCCATGATCATATTGAATGGCGGTGCAGGCTCGAAGTGCCGAATGGCCTACTCTTGCACCTATTTTCTATGTTTCTATGTAACCCTGTCTGGCCTAGATATGACCCTGAGCCCATGAACAGTCTGGTTTATCTTCATTTGACCTCTCATGCCCAATGATCTATTTGGCATCCAGGGCAGTTGGAGGTGTTTCTAACATCAATATGACACTCACGCCCCACGAGGGAGAGTGAGCTGCTGTGCGCACACCCCATGATGGTTAACGAGAAGGTCCAGGACTGAAGCACAGCCCAGCTTCTCACAGAGTTTAACATTGAGAGCTTCATGCCAGCCTTCCATTGCCAGATGGCAGGAAGACCACACACCAGGAGCCCACATAAAAGGCACAAGGAAAATTTAATTGGATTTCATATTGAATAGCGTTTTGTCAAATTGCACAGAAATAGGCCATTCTGTCCGTGCCAACCAAGTTGCCAAAACAAGCTAGTCCCACTTGCCTGCACCTGGCTCATATTCTTGCAAACCTTTCCTATCCATGTATGTGTCCAAATGACTTCTGAATATGTCATTGTACCTGCCTTTACCAATTCTTCTGGCAGCTCATCCCATGTAAGCACCACCCTCTGTGTGGAAAAAGCTAGCCTTCAGGTAACTTTTGAATCTCTTCCCCCCCCCCCCCCCCACCCACGGATTAGGAGCACAAGCCCGAGTTCTGAGCCATGTCCAACAGCGTCTGCAGGAGAAGGAACTGTGGTGCTCCACATCTCTGCACTTACCTGCCAGGTACACGATGACACCCAGGCAGAATGCAGCGAGAGCCAGATATCGAGTGGATCGGCTGTTCAGGAGAAGCCAACCAGCCCTGGAGTGGAAGAGAAAATGGAAACAGTCAAAATCTAAAGACCAACGATGCTGGAAAAGTGGTTGGACCAGGCTACAGCTGTGGAGAGTCACTGATTTAACTAGAGGGTCGTGGGACCCTGTAAAAAGGGGGGAAATCCAGGGTAACAATCCAGGAACTCCCGAGTTTCAGTTTTCCGCAATCTTTTCTTTTCACGTGAGTGAGCGACATAGGTTCCTGATCCCAGAACGTCATTCCGCAGCCTCACCGCAATGTCAATTTTGCAATCTCCGCAGCCCTTCAAACCACTTTAACTGATATTTTCGAGGACACTGGGAAGCTAAAGACATTTTAGGAGCCCTGGCTGAGATTTACTAGTCATTAAATACAGGCAGGTGGCTGGAGGATGGCAAATGTGCCTTTATTCAAGAGGAGCTGCAGGGTAACGGTTGTGAACTACAGGCCGGTGAACATAACACCTATGGTTGGAAAGTTACTAGAGAGTATTCTGAGGGATAGGATATACAGGTATTTAGATGGACAAGGGCTGATTAGGGATAGTCAGCATGGGTTTGATAGTCGTCTCTCATGAATCTGATTGAGTTATTTGATGATGTAGTCATAAAAGGCCATGAAGGCGGAGCTGGACGTGTATATGGATTTCAGCAAGGCATTCGACAAGGTTCCGCTGCTCTGAAAGTTTAGATCCCATGGGATCCAAGGAAGAGAGCTGAATGGATAGAAAATTGGTTTAATGGTAGGAAACCGAGGGTGACGGCGGAAAGTTGCCTTTTGGACTGGAGACCTGTGACTGGTGTGCCTCTATAACTCGTTCTGTCAATAGCACCGCTGCCTGGCTCCATGTGGAGTCCTCTTCCTGAACCTCTCCATCCCGCTGTCTCAAGAAATTCTTCAAGACTTACCTTTGGTCGAAAACAAAAGTAAAGAAAAGTCTAATAATCCTGCAGCTTCTGGAAATCTAAAAACAGCAGAAGAGACTGAACAGATGGGGCAGCGTATGTGGAGAGAGACCCGGAGTTAATGCTTCAGGTCCAAGACGCTGTCAAAGTTGAGAGACAGAAAATTAGTGAAGGTGAGAGAGAGATGGACAGACTGAAGGCAATATCGCGGATAGGATGGCACCAAATGGGTTTAGTTTAGTGCAGAGACAAAGCGGAAACAGGCCCTTCGGCCCACTGAGTCCGCGCCGACCAATGACCCCCGTGCATTAGCACACTACACACACTCGGTACAAGTTACAATTTTTCGAAGCCAATTAACCTACAAATCTACGTCTTTGGAGTGTGGGAGGAAACCGGAGATCCCGGAGAAAACTCACGCAGGTCATGGGGAGAACGTACAAACTCCGTACAGAATCAGGGCCGAACCCGGGCTTTTGGCGTCGTGAGGCAGCACAACAGCTGCGCCTCTCCGTTGGCGGCTTTATACTCGCCAGTGCTGATGTGGGGCCTAACCTCTTGCAGGCCAGGCACTAAAATTGGAAAGAGAAAAACGGAGCCAAGAATCACAAATTGCGGATTGGCAGAAACAGGTTATGATCCAGACAAGACGACAGTGAGTTAGTTATCTAAAGTTGGATAATTCAACGTGGGCTGTAACCTCCCGAGGCAGAAGGTGATGTGCTGTTCCTCCAGCTGTGGAGCAGTGCAAGAAGCCACATACAGAGAGGTGAGGGTGAGGGTGAGGTGGGATGGCAGAGCAAGAAGAGGCAAGGTGGCTTAGAAGGCAGGAAGCAGAGGGTAGTGGATGGTAGGGGTGTCTGTGACGGAGACTGATCTGTGGAGTTCCACAGTAAACATATGCGACACAGCAGACTTCACTGCCCTGAATTCCAGAAAAGAACCCAAATCGCAATATCGAGAATGTGGCCGTTTGGAATGGGGTGAGAATAACCAATTCTCGAAATCCTCCCACTGCCGGTCGTCTCGTCTCTCCCAATCATCCTCCCACTGCCCGCCCTACACCCGGAGGTCCACGAACTAGGGATTATTGGGAAGAGTCAACCCCATATGCTTCAGATTCCTCCACTCGGGCTCCGTGTCGACGGAGAGGGAATTGAAGAGTTAAAGTTGCTCTCCTGTTTCTTCTCTATGCCTTGTTTGCCGATTGCCCTGCGGAGGGCAGGACTACGGAGTGTTTTTTTTTGTCCACAGAAGCAGCACCTTGCCAGATAGTCTGTACTGCGTGCCAATAACACATTGCATCCATTCTTTACACTGTCCCTTCCGATCCCCGGTAGGAACTCGCCTCCCCTCTCCTCACTCTGCTGATCCGGCGATTCCAATTGAATTCCTTTCTGAGCACAAGACTGTGGGAAGGCAGCCACGGGCGTGAACGGACTGAGGCAGCAAACTCTCACAGACCGCCACTCTTTGTCTGAAAGAGCCATTCAGGCGGGTGGCGGCTCCGGCCAGGCAGCTGGGGGTCGACACATTCACTCCGAGCCGGGGAGGGGTTGAGAGAAGAAACGCTCACATAAAGGTGGCAGCTCATTCAATTCCCAGCTCACGCAACCGAGAGCTTTCACCCACATCGCGGCGCTTTCTCAACAGGTCCTCGCACCTCCCAACACCTAATGCCGGGAGACCAGTAGATCCTCACACTCCCCGCGCCCAGGGAGCGAAGCAGTGACCCTAAAGACAAGCCGGCTGTGGGTGGGGGTGAACGTTTCCAGGGCGCCGTGACTTTCCCCACGTCCCCGGCCCACAATCACCCCTCACTCAAACACTGCATCATCTGGTCATTATCTCCTTGCCCCCGTGGGATCGCCCTCTGCACACATCGGTGCTGTAATTCAACCCTTTCCAACACCCGCAGAACCTACATTGCCCGGGACCCAGCCCGAGAGCTCTCCCAAAGGGCCAGCAGAGACATAATGGGCCGAAGGTCCCCCGGTCCTCCGTACCTTGCTCCCATCATTTACCTGGGATGCAATCTTATCCCTGCCGTCATTAGACCCGCCCAGCAAGGCTGCCCCGTGTAGAGGTGCACTGATTCCCAAAGACTTGCATTGCTGTAGCGCCTAATGCATCGGGTTCTCGAGAAACCCCAGGCGCCTCTGAGGCGCGGAAACGGCGGTGGTGAGGGACCAGGGGTGGGGGGCAGCGGTCAGACAGAGAGTCACCTCGGGGAGGGCGGACTTCGTGCGCTCCTGTGAAATCCCGCCACACCTGGAATATAAAATCCCCACCCCCACCCCCCAACCCCTATCCCCCAACCCCACCCCCTCCCCTGCTGCGGCGGCGCTCCCTCCGCTCCCTTTCAATCCACCCTGGCACTGCATCTGATGGGAGCGCGGCGCTCCCTCGGCACCATCTGTCCCATCACAGCGCTCCCTCGGCACCGCTCCTACCCGCGCCGCGGCGCTCCCTCCGTGTTCCGCCGGCAGGTTAATCTTGCAGCCTGGCCGCGGGAGTGTTACCCCCCACCCCGTCTCCCCGTCTATCCATCGCCGGGTGTGGAGAGGGGACCAGCCGGGCCACGGGGCGCCGCCGCCGCGTTTACCTGTCGGGGTGTGTGTGGGCGCCGCCGGGCTGCGCCGCCAGGTGCCCGTGGACGAGAGCCAGCAGCAGGCAGCTCAGCTGCAGCGACACGGAGAGTGAGGCGAGCCCGCGGGCCACACAGCGCAGCAGCCGGGCCGGCGCCACGGGCACCGGGGACAAGTGCGGGCCCGGCTCCTGCAGCAGCAGAGCGGCCGGCGGCAGCGCCATGAGAGCGGCCAGGGCGGCCAGCGAGAGCAGCGCGGCCAGGCAACGATCCGGGGCCGGGCAGCGGGACGCGGCGACTCGAGTCCCCGCCGCCCTCCCGCCAGCCCTCTGCATGTCTCCGCTGCCGCTCCGCCGGCGCTCCAGACTTTGCCCCACTCTCACTTCCGGCCAATCACTGCCTCTCTCACTCACCTGGGGCAGTCTACACCAAGTCCGAGACAACCCGGGTCAGCGCGGAGATGAGGTCCACGGAGCCGGGGGTTAGACCGTCCCAAATAACCCCCAGCGGGTGGGAGAGCGGAGCGCAGGGACAGGGACGCCCAGTCTCCCAGTCCGGGAACACCTCCCCGCCCAAGCGCATCTTCCGCACAGCCCGGCCTTTCCACGCCCTTCCCGGGAGAGTAAAGTTGACCCCGAGCCGGTGAGTCGGAGCCCGGCCCGCGGTGGGCATTTGAAGGGGGGGAGAGAGGTTCCTGCGCTCCGGCTCCAGAGATGGGGTGGATAGTCTCAAAAACAATGAGGGATATCGATGTGGTGGGGAACTGGGATTCAGGGACAGTTTCTTCCCAGCTGTAAACAGGCACCTGAATCATCCCACCACAAGCAGAGAGCAGGACTGAACTACTATCTACCTCTTAGATGACCCTCGGACTGTCCTTGATCGACTCAGCTGGCTTCACCTTGCACTAAACATTATTCCCTTATCATGTACCTTTTCACTGTAAATGGCTCGATTGTAATCACATTTTATTTATTTTTGACTGGATAGCACGAAACAAAAGCTTTTCACTGCACCTCGGTACACGGGACAATAAACTAAACCGGGTTGCGTGCGTGTTTGTCGACAGGGACGGGTTAAAGACAAATGTTCGTATTTCCAATAACTTTGAGACATCCCAAAGAGAAGGGTAGTCGGTCATGGGAGCGATGTGTGAGCGAGCTGGACGAATAAAGTGAAGGGACTAAGGAGGGAACTGTCCCAAAGACATGTCCCAGGCTGTTGGTGCGCACCGAGCGTTCATTCCGTGTTGTCCGCATCGTGGCTGCTTGAAGAGAGCGCGCAGAGCGTTCACCCTGGGCTTTACACTTGATTTACCAGCGCGGAACAGTCACGGCGGAAAGACACACATCTCCGGAGAAAATGGATGGGTGACGTTTCAGATCGGGGCCCTTGTTCAGACGTCGCCCATCCTTTTTCATAAGTTCTGGGAACAGAATGAGGCCATTCGGCCCATCGTTTACTCCGTGGCTGATCTGTCTTTCCCTCTCAACCCATGTCTCCTGCCTTCTCCCCACAACCCGCTGACACCCATAGTAATTAAGAATCTATCAATCTCCAGTTTCTCCAGAGATGCTGCTCGACCCGCTGAGTTACTCCAGCACTCCGTGTCTATCGTTGGTATCAACCAGCATCCGCAGTTCCCGGTGTCTACAGCACTCGTGGTCCTCCGGCTCTAGGGCCAAGCGTCAAGATGCTTAATTCCCACAGGTACCGACCACGAGACCCTCCTTCAGGCACTGTTCTCTGCCTGAAGGAGGGTCTCGACCCGAAACGTCACCCATTCCTTCTCTCCAGAGATGCCGCCCGGCCCGCTGAGTTACTCCAGCGTTTTGTGTCCATCTTCGGTTTAAACCAGCATCTGCAGTTCCTTCCTGCACACTGACATTCTTACTTGATTCACGTTAACAGGTCAGTGAACGCAACACCACACAGGGAAATGCATAACAGCCAGTAATACAATATATTGAATCCTCAGTAATACAAGGTGACCATAACGGTGCAAAACCGAAGCCCGCTGTGGAACCAGAGACACGTCAACCGTGGCCCACAGTGGCCGCGGTCAATGCTTCGACTTAACCCGTTAAATGGCGCCGATGACTGAAATACAGTCTGCGCGGAGCCTTTTGTAATTTCCTAGTTAAATAATAGTGATGTTTGCTGTGTCTACTCGTGATGAGATTACATTTAAATCACTGCTACTTTATATATCGATCCGGGGACCGGCCGTGGAGCGGGACTACTCGGGGCTGCGCTGAGCTGTCCGCGATGGTAACGGAGCCAATCTCTCCGATCCACTTTCCATTCTTGCCTCATTTGCATCGTCTCCGTTTCCCAGAGTCTCCATGGCGACGTGGAAAGTATCTGCAAATGGTGGGAACTCAGTGTTCAATGATTTGCATGAACTGTAGACGGGGCGCGTTGGGACTGACCTCTCAAATACTTCAACTCCCCCAGGGCCCCGGCCTGAGGGCCGCGTTTCCTCGGCTGCCGGGAGCTGGCAGCGAACCAGCGGAGCTGCCAGTGTGTGAGTGAGCCCAGCGCTGGGCCCGTTTACCCCTCTCTCTTGCAGCCGTTCTTCACCTAAACGCAGGCGGCGCTTCGCCCAGCGACCCCCGGCCAGACACACGTGGCGATGGTGCCATGCGGTAGCCCGAATAACACGGCAGCTCCGGGCAGCGGATCCGCCCGCCCGTCGTGCACAGGTGTGATAGAGAGCTACGGGAAAAATCCCAGCTTGGGAATGAGTGGGATAGGTGATCACAGGTCACAGATGATTCCAGCTTCTCCGGATATAGTCTGAAGAAGGGTCCCGACCCACAACGTCACCCATCCATGTTCTCCAGAAATACTGGCCGACTCACTGAGTTACATACGTTCATAAGTCGCAGGAGCAGAATTGGGCAATTCGGCCCATTCACCCGGCCCTGCCATTCAATCATTCAAGCATGCCATTCTTTCCCACTCACCGCCCTTTGTGTAAAACACTTGCTTCGCACAACGCCTTTAAGCTTTCCCCTCTCGCTTTAAAGGTATGTCCTCTAGGTTTTGACATTTCCACCCTGGGAGAAAGGTTCTGACTGGCTACCATATCTACGCCTCTCAAAATTTTATAAACTTCTACCAGATCACTCCTCCAACTCCGACGCCACAGAGGGGAATAAAACAAAATGTTCAACCTCTCCCTGTCGCTAATACCCTCTACTCCGGCTTTATTCAGGGAAACCTCTTCTGCGCCCTCTCCCCAAAACCTTCACACCCCGCTGATGTAATGGGGCGACTAGAAATGCACACAATATCATCGCAAACGGGGCCTAACCTAAGCCCAATCGAGCTCCGAACAGGACAAGATGAAGACACAAGTGAGTCTGTTAAATCTCTGGTGAAAAAGCCTTCGACACACACTGGACCTTCACAGAGGGAGCAACGTTTGTTGGCTGAGAAATGAACACATTCTGAGCAACTAGTGCGGTGTACATGAACAAGGCAGATGGAGATTCATCTGGGGATCCGGCTCAGAATCGGCATCCTATCCACATGTGATACCACTTTCAAGGGACTGGTTAAGAAGGCTCTCGACACATTGGCCTTCATCAGGCAGCGTATTGAGTAGAGAAGATGGCAGGTCATTTTACTGTTATATAAGGCGTTGGTGACGCCACATTTAGAGTATTGTGTTCAGTTTTGGTCACAATCTTATAGGAAAGATGTCGCTTGAAAGATTTCAGAAAAGATTTACCAGGATCCAAGGAAAGATACCGCTCCCTCCGTAACTCCCTGGTCAATTCTTCCCTTCCCACCCGCACCAGCCCCTCTCCGGGCACTTTCCCTTGCAACCACAGGAGATGCTACACTTGTCGCTTTACCTCCCCCCTGGATATCTCTCCAAGGACAGATTGCTGAATGGATAGCAAATTTGCTTAATGGAAGGAAGCAGATAGTGATGGTGGAAGGGTGCTTCTCAGACTGGAAGTCTGTGACTAGTGGTGTGCCTCAGGGTTCGGTGCTGGGCCCGTTACTGTTTGTCATCTACATCAATGATTTGGATGAGAACATAGAGGGCAAGATTAGCAAGTTTGCTGATGATACAAAAGTGGGTGGTTTTGCAGATGGTGAAGAAGGTTGTGAAAGATTGCAGCAGGATCTTGATCGATTGGCCAGGTGGGCTGAGGAATGGTTGATGGAATTTAATACAGAAAAATGTGAGGTGTTGCATTTTGGGACGTCTAACAAGGGTAGGACCTACACAGTAAAATGGTAGGCCTCCAGGTAGTGTTGTAGTGCAGAGAAATCTAGGAATGCAGGTGCATGGTTCCTTGAAGGTCGAGTCACAGGTAGATAAGGTGGTCAAAAAGGCTTTTGGCACATTGGCCTTCATCAGTCAGAGTATTGAGTATAGAAGTTGGGAGGTCGACACAAAATGCTGGAGTAACTCTGCGGGGTTGCAGCATCTCCAGAGGTGCTGCCTGTCCTGTTGAGTTACTCCGGCATTTTGTGTCTACCTTCAATTTAAACCAGCATCTGCAGTTCTTTCCTACACATAGAAATTGGGAGGCCATGTTGCAGATGTATGTGACATTGGTGAGAACGCATTTAGAGTATTGTGTTCAGTTCTGGGCACGGTGTTATACGAAAGATATTGTCAGGCTTGAAAGGGTTCAGAGAAGATTTACGAGGTTGTTGCCAGGACTAGATGGTCTGAGCTATAGAGAGAGGTTGAGTAGGCTGGGTCTCTATTCCTTGGAATGCAGGAGGATGAGGGGTGATCTTATAGAGGTGTATAAAATCATGAGAGGAATAAATCGGGTAGATGCACAAAATCTCTTGCCCAGACTAGGGGAATCGAGGACCAATATCTATCGCATCTAAGTTAGTCATATATCCCCGTGTCTGGTCCATATTCCTCTAAACCTTTCCTATCTCACCCATCCTCGCCCCAGACAGAACAACGATAGAGTTCCCCTGGTCTTCACCTTTCACCCCAACAGCCTCGCACTCATCACATCATCCTCCTGACCATTCTGCCCCCACCAACGTGATCCCACCACGATTCATGGCCTCCCATCTCCACCCCTTTCTGCCTTCCGCTAATACCGCTCACTTCACTCACCCCTTCCCATCCAAACCACCTCCTCCCCAGGTACGTTTCACTGCAACCACAGGAGAAGTATCACCTGTCTCTGTACTCCTCCCTCACCTCAATCCATGGACCCCAGCAGTCCTTCCACGTGAGGCAGAGGTTCACATGCACCTCCTCCAACCTCATCTACTGCCTCCTTGGTACATTGTCGGGACCAAGCGTGCACTCGGCGACTGTTTCGCTGAACATGTGCTCTGTCCGCCAAGGCCTACTGCAGCGATGTTACAAAACCTACCTTCAGCGGCGCTGCAGTTCTGCCACTGGCTGTGTGCGCGACTTTGGCGCCTTTGAGGGGGGAGCGGGATTAAAATGCAGGATTGTATCGCTTGTCAGAGAGGGATTTCCTCGGGCTGCTAGTCGATGAAAAAAAATCGATCAGACTTCCGTTTCCATTTTTTTAAATTAAAAAATCGTTGGACAATTTATTAGTTGGATCAAAGTAAAAAGCACCTTCGAATGCCCTCAACGCCTACAACGTGACAGATCATAATATCAGGACAAAACAAAAGGTAAGTCATTTATTTCACATATAATCTTGTTCTTGGGGTGGCTTTAATCTAATTGTACAACACAAAAATGTTATTTGGGCCCCATATGAACCGGCAATGTCTTTGCCTGCCGATATGGGGTTAAGATTCATGGCAACGGCAACGTTCCAATCGATCGCATTCCAGAAACACTCACTCGCAAGATGATTTAAATCCTCTTTTTTTTGCACAATCATGTCATAAGAGCATCTAAATGCGTCTAAATTTTGTATAATTGTCTAGCCATAGTCAATATTTTTATACTACATATCCACAACAGTTTTAGCCACATGTATTGTGCAAAAAACAATCATTTTGATTATATTGAGAGTGGATGTTTCTAGGTTAATTTATGGTAATTAAACGGTAAATTCCTTCCATCTGGCATACAAGTTCATGACAGTGAGATTTAAAAATCATATTATATTGTGAATTCTTGTGTGAATGGGATTAGTTTGTTATTTGGATACTTAGGCTTTTAAAAAAAATCATTTTCTTAAGAAATGGAGAGATGTTTAGATCTAGTAATTGAATTTAGATTAATTTAATTGATTAGATTAATTTAATTGATTTGATGAAACTGATGAATATGATTTTTTTTGTTGGGTATTTACTATTTGTTATCAACATTTAACTTCATAATTTCTACCTTTTTTCTAAAACTGCAAATAACTTGTTTCTGTTAAGGTTTTTCATTGTTTTTTTTTTCCTTTACATTTTAAACAGATGTCTCCGAAGAAGAAATGCAAAATTGTCAATCCAAATGCCCAGCAAAAGAGACTGATTTAGACAGCATTCGCAGAGATTATCCAAATTTGGACTACTTCAAATGTGATGATCTACAGGACATTCTTAATGGGAAAGTAGTGGGCAGAAAGGCATGTCATGCGTGGTTTGAAGAGCAAAAACTTGTAGTTTACAATGCCAACATTGAAAAGTTGAGGAAAAACAAGGTGTACAGAGTTGCTTATTGGTTACAATCTGAGGAGCATGATGATGCTACTGATTATGATATGCCAATGTACCAGCTTGCAACTGATCTTCTCCATAAAGACTTGGTCTATTGCTAGAAATTGTAATTTATTTACCTATCTGTTATGAACTTACAGCATATAATACAATAATATTAAAGTTCTGATCTTCAGAATATCACATTTTTGAATTTTCAAGGCAGTCTGGGTGTTTATTACTATTTCCGTCACAACGATCAATTTTGTAATTAACTACAGTTAGGTAACTAACTAATTATATGCTTTAATTTCAGGTCATCCAAGTAAGATGTTTTATATTTGTTTCAGAATGCTTCAATCTATAATAACTGAAAATGTCATTCAGTTCTCTTAATTTTAAAGAAAGTTATGGGCTTTTGACTGTCCTCGATCACAGCTTTTGTGTTAAGTCAATGGAAAAGCAATAGGGAACAAGGTGCTAATTTCCGAGTATGAAAATGCCAGAATTTTTTTAATATTGAAGATATGAAAGTGAATTAGGTGTCAAATTAAACTTCTTTTTATGCTTTATCTGATGGGATAAATTGCAGACTTGATTTTTAAAATGTCAACATTTTGTAACATTGCTACCTACTGAGCCTCGTCCATTGCCAGAGTGAGGATGCAAGCAAACCCGAGGAATAGCACCTCATATTCCACCCACAGGTAACCCTAGGAAACATTGAATTCTCCCATTTTGGGTAAGCTCTTTCCCTAGACGCCCCCCCCCCCTCCCCTCCTGCCCTCCCCTGTGCCCCATCTGGACTCCACACCTCCCTTCTCCTCATGCTACTTACCACCCCCGGCTCCACAATCCACCCCAGTTCAATCCTGCCGCGCACCTCTGTTCTTATCCCTTGCCTCTGTTCCAACCACTTGCCTGTCAACCACCCCTCTACCTGTTACATGTACGCTCTATCCTGTCTCTTCCCCTTTCCAGCTTTGTTCTCCCCCCTACAATCAGTCTCCAGTGATGCTGTTCATGTTCTCCAGATGCTGCCTGAACTGCTGAGTTACTCCAGCACTTTGTGTCCTTTTGTGTATTAAACATCATCTCCCGTTCTTTGCTTCTAAATTCTTCTTCCACAGATGCTGCCTGGCCTGCGCTCCCCTCCACAGAGTTCCCCCAGCACTCTGTGATCTGCAGCCTCTGCTGTACCCATATATCTGGGAAGGTTTGGCCGTTAACCCCAGATTGTGTTCATTCTGCCCTGGCATTTGGGGCTCCTTCTGTTCGGGCCCTTCACACCAATGGGGTGAAATACCAGCGAGCAACACCAGGGGGCACCAGGTCACCAACCAGGCAGAGGTGGAGCGCCCACTCTCGCCACTGGGGGTCGGTGTTCCCTTAAAGGGACAAACACCCGGGAGCGGCTCCTTAAAGGCACATGAACCCGCTGAGCTGGTCCCTGGTGGTCAGATCTGAGGACGCAGCGAGCAACCAATATCGATTACTATGCATCTTCCACATTTAGCCCAATCATTGCACAAGACACCCAGCATTAGAATCATTCAGTTGAGCATTGGCGCTATTAGTTTATTATATGTTATAAGGTCATAAGGATAGTAGAATTAGGCCATTCGACCCATCAAGTCTACTCCACCATTCAATCATGGCTGATCTATCTCTCCCTCCTAACCCCAATCTCCTGCCTTCTCCCCATAACCTCTGACACCTGTACTAATCAAAAATCTATCCATCTCTGCCTTAGAATATCCATTGACTTGGCTTCTACAGTCTCCTGTGGCAAACAATTCCACAGATTCACTGCCCTCTGACTAAAGAAATTTATGCTCATCTCCTTCCTAAAAGAACGTGTTTTAATTCTGAAGCTATGATCTCTAGTCCTAGACTCTCCCACTAGTGGAAACATCCTCTCCACATCCACTCTATCCAAGCCCTTCACTATTCTTCATGTTTCAATGAGGTCCCCTCCTCATTCTTCTAACCTCCAGCGAGTACAGGCCCAGTGCCGACAAGCACTCATCATAGGTTAACCTACTAATTGCTAGGATTATTCTTGTATACCTCCCTGGACCCTCTCCTGAGCCAGTGCATCCTTCCTCAGATTTGGTGCCCAAACCTGCTCACAATATTCCAAATGCAGCTTTACCAGCGCCTTGTAGAGCCTCAGCAATACATTTGTGTTTTTGTATACAAGCCCTCTTGAAATAAATGCTAACATTGAGTTATCTGTGTGTCTTGTGTTTGCATGCCCGTAAAGCTGCTGCAAGTAAGAATGTCATTGTTCCATTTGTCAGTGCATAAACTCTCGTGTCTTTTGGCATCGCATGGACCCCTGAATATCATCACTGCCCCAGTGGTGATCGCACATTCAAAAGGAATTAATTCCAACCCTCTCCATCTCCCCTTCATTAACATCACTCTGACTCTTGTACAAGTGTGAGGTGTTGCAATTGGGAGCTCAAATGCAAGGGAACGTATATTGTAAGGGAAAAGTATGCAGTTAATGGAAAGACCCTTAACATCATTGATGTGCAGTGCCAAGCCCACAGCTCTCTGAAAGTGCCAACAAGAGTAGATAGAGTGATAAAGTAGGCGTATGGTATGTTGTCTTCACTGGCTGGGGTGTTGAATACAAGAGGCAGCAAAGCCCTGCTACAGCTTTATAAAACTTTGGTAAGGCCGCATTTGAAATACTGTGTGCTGTTCTGGTCACCCCATTATAAGACGGAAGTGGAGATTTTACAGGGAGTGCAGAAGAAGTTTAGAAGAATGCTGCCTTGATTAGAGGCTATTAGATAAGAGGAGGACAAACTTGGATTATTTTTTCTGGACTATGTGAAGCTGATGGAAGACCTGATAGACGTTAATAAAACTAGAGTCAAAGATAGGGTGGACTGTCGGAACATCTCTTTTCCCCAGGGTGGATTTGTCAAATCTAGAAGGCATAGTTTTTAGTTTAATGGAGATGTACTGGGCGTTTGTTACCCAGAGAGTGATGGGAGCCTGAAATGCACTGCCAGGGGTGGAGGTGAGGCAGGTACAATAGTAATAGTACAATAGCCTTTGTGACGAGAGGAATTGAATATAGGAGCAAAGAGGTCCTTCTGAAGTTGTACAGAGCCCTAGTGAGACCACACCTGGAGTATTGTCTGCAGTTTTGGTCCCCTAATTTGAGGAAGGACATTCTTGCTATTGAGGGAGTGCAAGGTAGGTTTACAAGGTTAGTTCCCAGCATGGCGGGACTGACATATGCTGAGACAATGGAGCAGCTGGGCTTGTAGGATGAGAATGGATCTCATTGAAACATATAAGATTGTTAATGGCTTGCACACGCTAGAGGCAGGAAACATGTTCCCGATGTTGGGGGAGTCCAGAACCAGGGGCCACAGTTTAAGAATAAGGAGTAAGCCATTTAGAACGGAGACGAGGAAACACTTTTTCTCACAGAGAGTGGTGAGTCTGTGGAATTCTCTGCCTCAGAGGGCGGTGGAGGCCAGTTCTCTGGATGCTTTCAAGAGAGCTAGATAGGACTTAAAAATAGCGGAGTCAGGGGATATGGGGAGAAGGCAGGAACGGGGTACTGATTGGGGATGATCAGCCATGATCACATTGAATGGCGGTGCTGGCACAAAGGGCCAAATGGCCTACTCCTGCACCTATTGTCTATTGTCTATTGTCTATTGATGTTTAAGAGGCTTTTAGATAGGCACATGGATATGCAGGGAATGCAAGGATGTGGATCACGTGCAGGCAGAGAAGATTAGTTTAACTTGAAGTCATGTTCGGCACAGGCATTGTGGGTCGAAGGGCCCATTCCTCTGTGGTACTGTTCTGTGTTCTATGTTCCCTCGACATTGAATACACCTTTGATCTTCTGGTCCCCGGCCTTCATGGGACTGGGTCAAATTGAGCTTAAGCGCTCCAGGATCTGTTGCTGTGCTGAATGTATTGTAGAGATGCCATCCATTCTGGGGCTTGGGGCTACTAATGTTAAACTTATGGGCTGAGATTAAACCCTTTGACAGTCAGCTGCATGCACAGTGCAAACATCACAAGGCAGCTTACGGTCTGTGTTGGTGGACACTTCCCCAATCTTCTCACCCCCTTCCCCCCCCCCCCCCCCCCCCCCCCCCCATCCCTCCCCCCCATCACCACCCCCCTCTCCCACCCAGACCAGCGAGTGGGAGGTAAGGTTTGGCCAGGAACACTGTCCCTGGTGACAGCTGCACTCCCTCTCCCAGGGCCACGATGGGAACAGGCCCCAGACCAATCACGAATACACTGGTGCTGGGGGAAAAAAAGCAGAAATTGCTGGAGTAACACAGTGAGTCAGGAAGCGTCGCCATGGGTTTCGGGTCGGGAATCTCCGTCAGACTGATTGTAGTAGAGAGGAGAAAGCTGGGTGGGGATGGGACCTCGGAGAGATAGGAGGATACTGGTGACGGGGGAAGGGGGAGGGGGTTTGGCAGATGGTTGGACAAAGACAAGAGATGGAAAAACAAGAGGATGGAGATAAGGATATTCTGGGTATTGACATGAGAATTAAGGGACAGAAGTTTAGGGGTAACGTGAGGGGGAACTTCTTTACTCAGAGGGTGGTGGCTGTGTGGAATGAGCTTCCAGCAGAAGTGGTGGAGGCAGGATCGATTTTAACATTTAAAAGTAAAGTGGATAGGTATATGGACGTGAAGGGAATGGAGGGGTATGGAGGGAATGGAGCAGGTAGATGGGACTAGGGGAAAACAATATGGTAGGCACGGACTGGAAGGGCCGAGAGGGCCTGTTTCCGTGCTGTAATTGTTATATGGTTATATGGTTATATGGGTACTCTCACAATGTTGGTGAGACTGCATTTGGAATATTGTGTTCAGTTCTGGGCACCGCGTTATAGCCAAGATTTTGTAATGCTTGAAAAGGTTCAGAAAAGATTTACGAGGATTTTGCCAGGACTAGAGTGTGTGAGCTATAGGGAGAGGTTGAGTAGGCTGGGTCTCTATTCCATGGAGCGAAGGAGGATGAGGGGTGATCTTATAGAGGTGTACAAAATCATGAGAGGATTAGATCGGGTAGATGCACAAAGTCTTTTGCCCAGAGTTGGGGAATCGAGAACTAGAGGACACAGGTTCAAGGTGAGGGGGAAAAGATTTAATAGGAATCTGAGGGGTAACTTTTTCACACAAAGGGTGGTGGGTGTATGGAACAAGCTACCAGAGGAGGTAGTTGAGGCTGGGACTATCCCATCGTTTTAAGAAACAGTTAGACAGGTACATGGATAGTAGAGGTTTGGAGGAATATGGACCAAGCGCAGGCAAGTGGGACTAGTGTAGCTAGGACAATGTTGGCTGGTGTGGGCAAGTTGGGCTGAAGGGCCTTTAACCACACTGTATCACTCTATGACTCTCTATGATTAGCAGAGGGAAAGAAAAGGACTGGTCTCCTCCACTGATAGTTAGTGTATGGGTGGGCAGCCGTGTCCTGCGCAACAACACTAACAGTTTTAGACACAGCCTCTGGCAATGAGTCACTTTGGGATGAGCTGAGGATGTACTGGCTGCTATAGAAATGCAGGTCCCACCTTCCATGTGGTGCAGAGGTTTTTTTAATATAAATAAAAAATAATTTATTCAATTATTTATAATAATATGTACAGTACGAAATAAATCAAAACAAAACCCACCACCATAATACGTCAAACTAATATTCTTCAGTACCAAATATAGTATTAAACAACTACTGTATATTACTGCCCTTATTAAGGATGCATTCCAACCCCCGTGGTGCCCAGTGGTCCCGGAAATCCCCCAGGATGCCCGTGGACAGAGCGTAGTCCCTCTCTAGTACCACCCGGGCGCGGACGTAACCCTGGAAAAGAGGTAGGCAGCCGGCTCGGGCAGAGCCCCTTCCCGTCTGGCTTGGGTGCAGAGTTAGGGGAGGGGTGGGTCTGGTTTGGTCCACCCTCCGCCCTGCACCAATCGCTCTGCCCCCGGCGGAGGGAACTCCACCCGCAGTGGCAGAGCTGGCTCAGGATGCTCCTCGCAGTGCTCCCTATGCCACACGTTCCTCCCCCCCCCACCCCCCCGCCCCCCTTCTGTACAGTCTCCGTGCACAGCTGCCACCACCATCGCCCCGCTCAGCTCCGGCCGACGGCAGCTGCAACAAGGTCAAAGCCCCGGGCTTCCTGTTGAGGTCTGAGTGCGCACCGAGGCAGAGAGAACTGAGAGATTAGGTGGGTACGGTTATAGAGTTATACAGCGTGGAAACAGGCCCTTCAGCCCAACTTCCCCACGCCAACAACCTGGTTTGATACACCCACCACCCTTTGTGTAAAAAAAGTTCGTCCTCAGGTTCCTAGTAAATGTTTCCCCCCTCACCTTAAACTTCTGTTCTCCGTTTCCCTTCTCTGGGCAAAGGATTCCAATGCACTTACTTTGATCCTTTCCTTTCATAATTTTGAACACCTCTATCACCCCTTATCCTCCTGCGCTCCAAGGAATAGAGTCCTATCCTGCTCAACCTCTCCCTATAGCTGAGACTCCTGGCTCATCCTCGTATGTCTTCTCTGTATCCTTTCCAGCCTGTCAACATCTTTTCTGTAACATGGTGACCAAAACTGAACACAATACTCTAAATGTGGCCTCACCAATGTCTTATACATCTGTTTTACTGTCCGATGACCTGAAATGGAACAATGAAATTATTACCTGCAGCAGCATTACAGATATGTAAACATAGTACTCTGTAAACACTGAAATAAACAACAATAAATATTCAGTATTTTTATTAAAAATAACAAACAGGCAATAATGCAAAAACAATTCGTCCCATGTAGTTCAAAACTTATTTGCAGATTGTAGTGTTTAATAGCCTGATGGTTATTGTGAAGTGGCTGCTCCTGAAGCTGGACGTTGCAGTTTTTAGGTTTCTCTACCTTCTTCCCGATGGCCAGGGCCGGATTTAGATGAATTCCACTTGTAAGGCCCCTCCCAATCCCCCACCCCCACGACGAGAGGAAGATGGAAGAGTCCACCAGATTGACACCGATGTGCAGCCGAGCGTGGCCAATGAGATAAGGGCTGGAAAGCTGCGCTTCTTATTTATTGCCAGTGCTAGTGTCGAGTTATCGGCTTAAAACACTATTATTCTGACATGAGGGCAAGAAAAATTACTGAAGTGTTGCTTAGAGACTACAATGCGCGTTGTGACAGCATATGTAAGAAAGGCCTATGACAGTATCAAAAATATTATACACCAGGCCCGTACAAAGCTTTTCAAAAAGGGGGGTGGCTTGGCAGGATTACAAATATTTTATGTGAAATACGTGCATATCACAAGCGCGAAGCTCAAAGACCCTTGCTCTGGGGTTTTAGATGCTCCCTGGTGCATTCTGAGCCTTATTTTGGAGCATTTTTGCACCAAATTTATGACCAATATTTCAGAAATAATTTTGGTTGAGTGAAGAGTAATGAGTGGTTGGAATGGGATGATTGGGGTCATTGTTGTATACATTTTTAAAAATCAAGAATTGAAGCTGTCCTCGTGTTAATAATCAAGTTGTACTGTAAAATGTAATGTAAAATGTTATAAAGGAGCATGCAAACGCTGCAAATAAAATACTGTAAGTTTTTGCAGTAAATAAAACCTTTTTTTAGAAAATGTTTTGTGTGTTGATTTGATTGCCTGTTACTGTTCGACTGTGTTAGTGTGTGCACATTAAAAATATGATGCAAAATGAAAATCGCAAACTATGGAATACATATTTTTCAGTATTGATATCAAGGAAAAGAAAGCAGTTCCAATTGTTTGATATTATTCATATGGAGGAGAAAATATAATTGCTCTAAAACCTAATTTAATTTTGCAATCTCACTGAAGATAATCCCGCTTTCCCTCTCCCCCCTCCTCCTTCCTCTCCCTCCACCTCTCTCTCTCCCTCCCCATCTCTCTCTCCTCCTCTCCTCCCTCTCTCTCCCCCTCTGTCTCAACCCCCCTTTCCCCCCTCTCACATCCCCCCCTCCATCTCCCTCCCCCTCTCTCTCCCTCCCACGCAGAGAGGCTCCGACTCCACGCCGCAGAAACTGCAGCCCCCCCACCTGGCCCGGAGAAACGGGCGCTCCCGCAACACAATATTCCACTACTTACCTGGAGTAGACACCTAGGATCTTTGGAAGACACGAGGCATCGAGGTGATTGTGTGGAGTGCAAATGGAGATCTGAACCCGCCCGGGCCCACTGCGCACGAGCGGAGAGACGGCGTCATTTTGCGTCGCTACTGCGTCACCGGCTTCCCCCAACTGCGCAGGCGCGGATGGTCGCATTTTTTTCCCCCAAAACTTCCAGTGGCCGGAACCAGAATTTCGGGTAATTTCCGTCAAAGTGGAAACGCTGATAGCGCTCCAATTTTTTTTCTCTCAGGATTTTTTTTACTCTGGGAACAAACACCTTGGCTGGAGGCCCCCTAGATTTTGAGGCCATAGGCTTCAGCCTATGAAGCCTAAAGGTAAATCCGGCCCTGCCGAGCCCCCCCTAGATCTCGAGGCCCTAAGCTTAAGCTTGTGAAGCTTATACATAAATCCGGTCCTACTGACGGCAGGGGTGAAATAAGAGCGTGGCCAGGATGGTGTGGGTCTCTGATGATGCTGGTTGTCTTTTTGAGACAGCGACTTCTGTAGATCCCTTCGATGGTGCAGTGGTCAGTACCCGTGATGGACTGGGCAGCGTTCACCACTTTTTGTGAACTCACATCTTCGCGGGTGTTCGAGTTGCCGAACCAGGCTGTGATGTTAAGTTAATATATTCTCCACTGTACACCTATAGAAGTTCGTATTCATAGTCATACAAGATCTCTTCGATCTTCTTAGGAGGTAGAGGCATTGATGGGCTTTCTTTGTGATTGCATTAATGTGCTGGGTCCAGGGCAGATCTTCAGAGATGCGCACACCCAGGCATGTGACTCTCTCTCCACCACTGTCCCGTCGATGAAGCCAGGTTTGTGTATCCTCGGTGTTCGTCATCTGAAGTCAACAATCAGTTCTTTGCTTTCCTGCTGTTGAGTGCAAGATTGTTCTGGCACCATTCGGTCAGTTGATCAATCTCTCTCCAATACTCTGACTCGTCATTATCTGTAATTTGCCCAACACTGGTGGTGCTGTTGGCAAATTTAAACAGGCAGTCCAACTGCACAGTCATGGCTATAGGGTGTGCAGAGCAGGAGGCTGAGCACGTAGCTTTGAGATTGTCAGGTGCTGATGGTTATTGAAGAGGAAGTGTTGTTGCTAATTTGTACTGATTGTGTTCTGTTGATGAGGAAGTCAAGGGTCCAGTTGCATAGGGAGCCTCAGTTTCCTCAGCTTGGTAATAAGTTTGAAGGTGTTGAACGGTGAATTGTAGTCTATGAATAACAGTCTGATGCATGTGATTTTATTGTCCAAGTGGTCCCGTGCAGAGTGGAGAGCTGGTGAGATCCCCCATTGATCTTGTGTAGTGATATCCAAATGGTAGTGACTCCAGGTTCTTGTTGAGGTAGGAGTTGATATGTGCCATAAGCAACCTCTCAAATCACTTCATCACCACGGACATAAATGCCACTGGTCAGCAGCCATTGAGGCACGTCACCTTACTCTTCTTGGCATTAGTGTACCAGGTGGGAACCTCAGTAAGGAGACTTCAGGAAAGAGAGGTTGAAGATATCCACAAAGACTCCAACCAGTTGGTCTGTGCGGGTTTTGAGAACCCCGACCAGATACACCATCAGGTCCACACACTTTGTGGGTAGATGGAATATATTGGGCAGGGTTTTGGGGATCACAGCTCGGTCACATCTGACTGGGGCAAGGCTGGGCAGCTGCCCATTTGTACCAGGAAGGTTGGCTGAGGTTAGATACACTGGGGGAGAGCTGAGCTCCAGTACTTTGCTGCTCTTGTCCAACATTCTCACCGGCAGAAACCACACTGTTTATTTTTGACTGAGTGGGTTCAGCATTCTGTGCACATCTCTTCCAACTCTCTCCCGCTTATGGAGGCGACACGGTGAAAAAGCAGAAGTGGCTGAGAATTCTGCTGAACCAGAGGCTAGCGCAGATAACTGTGAGCTTGATCCCACACCTCCCGCCCCGCCCTCTCCAACCCGCCTTGACCCAAGTAGGAGCGACGTTAGCCCTCCTGGCGACCCTCTGCTAGGGTTGGGGAGGTGGGGCGAGAGGTTCCTTTCTCTGCTGTTATCCAGGCCTGTTCTTGTAAAACCCAGTTCAGGCACATCTGTGGTTTCAAGAGGCAAACGTTGCGGTGCATCGCGAGCTCTGCAGCTGCTGCAGTTTTGTGGTCTGCGAGATCTTGCAAATCCCTTGTTCCTTTCCTTGTGGAGCGAGTGCTCACGCCAAAGACAAGACACGGCTCCGACTGCATCAACGTTCAGAAGCAATAACTGAGTGGATTTGATGAAAGGGCACTGCTGGGATCAGGCAACGGAACCGTCCTCTCACCAGCTGGAGAGTGGTCCTGACCCATCTACCTCACTGCAGAACTACCTTTCATCGGACTTTACTTCCTCTACTTCCTTACAAGGCTTCGTGAGTTCGGCATGTCCCTGCCAACTCTCACCAAGTTCTACAGATGCGCAGCAGAAAGCATTTTATTGGGCTGCATCACCGCATGGTTTGGGAAGAACCATCATCCAAGACCGCAAGAAATTGCAGAGAATTGTGGACGCAACCCAGACCACACAAATCAACCTCCCGTCCATTAACCCCATCTATACCTCACCCCGTCTCGGCAACCCACCAGCATAATCAAGGACGAGTCGCACCCTGGCTCCCTCTTCTCCCCTCTCCCATCAAGCAAAAGGTAGAGGTGTGCAAACACACACCCCCAGATTCAGGGACAGTTTCTTCCCTGCTGTGATCAAGCAATGGAACCATCCTACCAACAACTTGAGAGCAATCCTGAGCTGCTATCTAGCTCATTGGAGACCCTTGGACTATGTTTGATTGGCCTTTACTGGACTTTACTTTGCACTAAACTTATACTGGTCACATTATACCCTTTACCATGTATCTGTACAATGCTGATGGCTCGATTGTAACCAGGCATTGTCTTTCCGCGGACTGGTGAGCATGCAACAAGAGCTTTTTACTGTACCTCGGTAAATGTGGCAAGAAACTAAACTCAAACTCCATTGGACTTTTTCTTACACTGAACGTCATACACTGTAAGACGGCTTGATGGTATCATGTACAGACATTTTACTGACTGGATAGCGCGCAATAAGAAGCTTTTCACTACCGCGGTACACGTGAGAATAATGAACTAAACTAAACTAAACACACGTGTAGGGCATGATCAGGGAAGAAGGGCAACAGTGTGAGATGCCAGGATCATCGCACCATAATGCGTCAGGGAGACGTTAGGGGAAGTGAGCTAAGGTTGGTCAAAGAGTTAGCTTTTAAGGAAGAGAGAGAGGTGAAATGGTTGAGAGAGGATATTCTGCGACTTAGGGTTCGAGCCTGACCATGGGTGCTGTCTGAACGGAGTTTGTATGTTCACCCTGTGACAGCGTGGGTTTTCTCACTGTGTTCCATTTTCCTCCCCACATTTTGAAGGTTTGCATGTTTATAAGTTTGTAATTGGCTTCTCCAAATTGTCCCTGGACCTGTAGGATCCAACTAGTATACGGTTGATAAAGATACGGTTGATAATCCAACTAGTATACGGTTGATCGCTGGTCGACATTGACTCGGTGAGCCGAAGGACCTGTTTCCACGCTTTATTTGAACTAAACTAATCTAAAATAGAAATGTAAGTACAACAACGGATTAACCAAATGAGATAGTTAGGAGTAAGAGTATGTGGCAGCACCTCAGGGACAGGCAAGAGGTGGGTTCAGGAGCCATGCCGTGAAGAAAAAGCTATTGTTAAGTCTGAATGTCCAAGCTTTCCAGCTCCTGTTTCCTCTCCCAGAGGGTAGAAGAGAAAAAGGAACTGCCAGGGTGTCAGGCAGCCTTGGCGATACCCCTAACCTTCCTGCGGCGACGCACGTGAAAATGGACTGGATGAAAGGAAGTGATGAGCCTGTGATGAACTGGGCTGCGTTCACCACTCTCTGCGGGTTCAGGCGGTCAAGAGCAGAGCAGTTGCCACACCAGGCTGCGATGCATCCTGTCAGAATGCTTTCTATAGCACATCTGTAGAACTTTGAGAGAATCCTCAGGGACATGCCAAATCTTCTCAGATGCCCAAGCAAGTGAATACATGGATGCACTTTCTTCGTTACTGTATCAGTGTGAAGGGACCAGGTTAGTTTGCTGGTGAGATGGGCGCCTAGGAACTTGTAGCTTTCGACCATCTCTAAAGCAGCTCTGTTAATAGGGATAGGATTCTTTACACCCCCTCACTTCCTTTGGTCAACAAGCAACTCTTCCGTCTTGCTGGCGTTAAGGGTTAGGTTGTTGTCCTGACAACATGACACAAGGTTCTTGATTTGATTTGATTTTATTACTTGTCTTGGTTCTTGGTTTCTTTCCTGTGTTTTGTCTCTTTGTTGTTGTCGACCCGGCCAACAACAACTGTGCCATCATTGACAAATTTAAAGTGTGTGTTGGCATTGTACATGGCTACATGGTCACGGGTGTGCAAGGCGCTGAGCAAGGGACTGAGCACACAAAGCTGAGGGGCACCAGAGTGAGTGAGGGTGGAGCCAGTGGTAGACAGGGACCCAAAGGCCAAGATCAATGAGATTAGGGATGATCTTATTTGGTATGATGGTGTTGAAGGCTGAGCTGTTGTCAGACGAATAGCATCCTGACATTGGTGTGCTTTTGAAACAGTGATCCAGGGCTGAATATAGCGTAAGAGAGATGGGGTCCTCCATTGATCTAGTCACCTTGTTTGCAAATTGCAAGCGGTTAGATTATCTCGGAGGATGAGGGGGTGACCTTATGGAGGTTTATAAAATCATAAAGTGGATGGATAAGAATAGTTTAGCGGAATATGGGCTATATACAAGCAAATGGAACTAGTTCATGAAGGTTCCTTGGTTGGTGTGGACGATTTGGACCAAAGGACTTGATGCTGTGAGTCTGTGACTCGATATCCTAACCCCTTCCGCCATTCAGCATTTGTCTGTACTCACTCCAACACAACATCCCTTGTTACTTAATGCTAACCAAAAAACATCATTCAAAGGGACAGATATGCAGAAACATTGACAATAACATGTTTCTAGAGAGAGATATAGAGAGAGAGGAACAGTAACATACCCCGTGAAACAGAATCAGAGAGACACAGGCTTTCGCAGAATAAGTGAGAAATGTACATTCTGAGAAAAAGAGAGAGAGAGAGAGAGAGAGAGAGAGAGAGAGAGAGAGAGAGAGAGAGAGAGAGAGAGAGAGAGAGAGAGAGAGAGAGAGAGAGAGAGAGAGAGAGAGAGAGAGAGAGAGAGAGAGAGAGATGCATGTAATCTAAGAGTGACACACACACAGATAACAAAAGACACATTCTCTGATTGAGGGAGTGAGAGACACAGAGAGAAGGAGAGAGAGAGATAACAGCAACTTGTTGACCAGGAGCAGCCACCAAGACAGCAAGCTGCCATTAGCATGGACATTAAACCACTGCATAAAGCCTTGTGATAAAACTGGAAGCTAGCTTGAACCAGTCAGTGACAGCACATGCAGTCTGAACAACAGCAAATCTCTGCTTTTTCTCATTCTACTGAAATATATATAGAATAACGAGTTTACATGAGCCTGTGTTCAGACTGCTTTTCCCATGACCTCCAGATGAGATAATAATTATATGGGTCGGCTCAGAAAGATTTACCAAGTGCTGACTGACTGACCAGTGGTCCCAGCACAGTGATGGCCCATTGTAAATATAGTGTGTGCCTTCTCCAGCCTCTACACCCCTTCCTGTCTCTGTAATCCCCCCCAGCATTTGCACCCCTTCCTCTCTGTAGTCGCCTCAAAACATTTTACAATGTTCTCTCTACTCTGGATCAGTTCCTGTGGACTGGAGGGTAGCCATTGTAACTCCACTTTTTAAGAAAGGAGAGAGAGAGAAAACAGAGAATTATAGACCAGTTAGCTTACATTGGTAGTGGGAAAGATGCTGGAGTTGATTATTGATGATGTAATAGCAGCGCATTTGGAAAGCAGTGACGGGATCGGCCAAAGTCAGCCTGGATTTATGAAGGGGAAATCATGTTTGACTAATCTTTTGGATTTTTTTGAGGATGTAACAAGTATGAGGGAGAACCAGTGGATGTGGTGTATCTGGAATTTCAACAAGCCTTTGACAAGGTCCCACACAAGAGATTAATGTGCAAAATTACAGCACATGGTATTGGGGTAGGGTATTGACATGGATAGAGAATGGTTTGGAGACAGGAAGCAAAGAGTAGGAATTAACGGGTATTTTTTCAGAATGGCGGGCAGTGACAAGTGGGGTGCAGCAAGACTCGGTGCTGGGACCCCAGTTGTTTACAATATATTAATAATTTAGATAAGGGAATTAAATGTAACATCTCTTAAGTTTGCGGATGACACAAAGTTGGGTGGCAATGTAGGCTGCGAGGAGGATGCTATGAGGGTGCAGGGTGACTTGAATAGGTTGGGCGAGTGGGCAGAAGCATGGCAGATGCAGTATAATGTGGATAAATGTGTGGGTATCCACTTTGGTGGCAAGAACAGGAAGGCAGATTTTTATCTGAATGGTGTCAGATTAGGAGAAGGGGAGGTGCAATGAGACCTGGGTGTGCTTGTACATCAGTCACTGAAAGTAAGCATGCAGGTACAGCAGGCAGTGAAGAAAGCTAATGGAATGTTGGCCTTCATTGCGAGAGGATTTAAGTATAGGAGCAAGGAGGCACTGCTGCAGTTGTACAGGGCCCTGGTGAGACTGCACCTGGAGTATTGTGTGCAATTTTAGTCTCCTAATTTGAGGAAGGACATTATTGCTATTGAGGGAGTGCAGCGTAGGTTCACCAGGTTGGTGGGACTGACATATGATGAAAGAATGGGTCGTATTAGCTGGAATTTAGAAGAATGAGAGGGGATCACATAGAAACATATACAATTCTTAGAGGATTGGACAGGGTAGATGTAGGAAAAATGTTCCCGGCGTTGAGGAAATCCAGAACCAGAGGTCACGGTTTAAGAATAAGGGGTAGGCCATTTGGGACTGAGATGAGGAAAAACGTTTTCACCCAGAGAGTTGTCAATCTGTGGAATTCTCTGCCACAGAAGGCAGTGGAGGCCAATTCACTGGATGTTTTCAAGAGAGAGTTGGATTTAACACTTAGGACCAAGGGAATCAAGGGATATGGGGAAAAAGCTGGAACAGGGTACTGATTTTGGATGATCAGCCATGATCCTATTGAATGGCAGTGCTGGCACGAAGGGTCGAATGGCCTACTCCTGCACCTATATTCGATGTTTCTATTTTCTATCATCCATACTCATCTATCTCTGTAATCCCCTCCAGCACCAGCACCCCTCCCTGTCTCTATTATCCTGCACCCCTCCCTGTCTCTGTAAAACCCTCCAACCCCTGTTTTGTATGCTCTACAAACAGATCAGAAATACATAAATTCAATCAAATCAATCTAAAGTACAACAGGGAGAGCAGATACAGTGCAGAATATAGTTCTCACCATTGTAGTACAACAGTTCCAGAGACAAAGTCCAATGTCTGCAATGGGGTAGAGGAGAATCAGACAGTATCCTATCTTATGGGAGGGCCATTTAGAGGCCTGGTAACAGTGGGGCATAAGCTGTTCCTGAGTCTGGTGGTGCGCGCTTACAAGCTTCTGTACCTTCAGTCGGACGGGAGTAGGGAGAAGAAGGAATGTCTGAGGTGGGCGGTCTTTAATTGAAAAGGACACAAAGTGCTGGAGAAACCCAGTGGGTCATTCAGAATCTCTGGAGAATATGGTCTGGATCCTTCTGGTGACGTTTCGGGTCGACACCCTATGGTGACATTTCGGGTCGAGACCTTTTGCCTGACCCATTGAGTTACTCCAGCACGTTGTGTCCTTTTGTGTAAACCAGCACCTGCAATTCATAACTTCTAACTCTTTGATTGTGTTGGCTGTTTTCCCGAGGCAGCGTGAAGGGCAGATGCAATCAATGCTGGGATGTCTGTGGCAGGGCACTCAGACATTTCCCCTTTGCTAATTCCGACCTGCCTACTTCCGCCAACCTTGCAAGCAGTGGGGTCTATATCCAAGCAACTCGCTGCATTAGGACTCATTTCTCAGGTCTCCTTTGATCCCTTTTCCAATTATCTTCAATCCATGTGCTCTGTCACTGAACCTCCTGCCACTTCAAACACACCCTTCTTTATTGAAACACCCACAGTGTTGGACTCATCAGTAAAATAACTGCTTTAATTGTTTCCGTTCCACAGTGAGCCATTCCTTCAGGTGAGATTACTCCACATCGCTGAGGTAATTAGGTCCCTTGGTTCGAAGCTACAGAAGAGATTACCAGGCCTCTGGCAGAGATATTTGTGACATCGATAGCCATGGGTGAGGTGCTACAAGACTTGATGATGTCTAACATTCTAGCTCTGTTTAAGAAAGACTGAAAGGAAAAGCTTGGGAAATACGTACAAGTCGGTGTGCCTGACATTAGTGGTGGGTCAATTACTGGAAGTTTCTGAGGGGTTGGGTCTGCGTACATTTGCAAAGATACGGACTGATTAGGGATATGTGAGGAAAGTCAGCATGGCTTTGTGCATGGGAAATTGTCTCAACTGTTTGATTGAGTTAGACACAAAAAGCTGGAGTAACTCAGTGGGAAGGCAGCATCTCTAGAGAGAAGGAATGGGTGACGTTTCGGGTTGAGTCTCTTCTTCAACACCTCCCATGGCAGCACTTTCCAGACACCCACCTCCATCTGTGCAAAAAAACCTGCCCCCCACATCTCCTTTAAACTTTGCCCCTCTCACTCTTAAAGCTATGCCACCCGGACTTTGATAGTTCCACTCTGTGAAAAAGCATCTGACTTTCTACTCTATCTATGCCTCTCATCATTTTATAAACTTACAGTATATCAGGCTACAGGGACTTAGTAATGTTCCACATTGTACGCTGGATGGAAGGTTAGATCACGTGTCTAGTCTTTTACCTAGAGTAGCGGAATCAAGAACCAGAAGATATAGGTTTAACGTGAGAGGGGAAATATTTAACAGGAACCCAAGGGGCAACCTCTTTGCACACAGGTGTATGGTGTATGGAATGAACATGTAGTTGAGGCAGGTACTATAACAACATTTAAAAGACATTTGGATAGGAAAGTTTCAGAGGGATATGGGCCAAACACATGCATGTGGATCTAGTGTAGATGGGGCATCTTGGTCAGCATGGGCCAATGGGCCAATTGGCCTGTTCCCGTGCTGTATGCATGCATTACTATTATTCTATCCCATGGGATTCTGGGTGAGCTAGTCAATTGGATACAAAGTGGGCTTGAATGCAGGAAGCAGAGGGTTTGTGGTAGTGAATTGTTTTTCAGAGTGGAGGCCTGTAACACGTGGTGTACCACAAAGATCCTTGCTGGGTCCACGGTTGTTCACTATTTATATTAACAATTTGGAAGTGAGTTTGTGGATAATTGGTGGTAAAGGGACCAGTGAAGGAGTTTATCTTGGATCACATGGGACGTTGATCAGATTACCAGGCCTCCATCCACCGATTGAGAGGGTTTGCTGCGTACAAATTGGCAGTGCCTACCTTACATGGCTGTGGTTCATTGCTTGTAGAATCAGAGACAATTTAAACAAAGGGAAAGGCTCTTCACCTGAAGCTCCATTCCAGTTGAGAGTTGAGAGACTCACAGCCCATTCCCACTACCCCATACACGGTCTTTGGTCCTCAGGTTCACCCAGGTACTGTGTGAAGATGTGCACGTCTCTGCCTCTCCCACCCTGTAGGACAGTGAGTTTCAGACCCCACCACCCTCTGGGGAAAGGTTTCCCTCAGTCCCTCACCCCATCCAACCCCACCCCACACCCCCTCCCCCCCCCCCCCCCCCACCCTCAGCTTATTAATACTATTGGGAAAGGGGTCTTTATGCTTTCCTCTGGTGAGGCCACATTTGGAGTAATGTGTTCTGTTTTGGTCACCCTTTATAGGAAAGATGTTGTTAAGTTGGAAAGGGTGCGGGGAAGATACGATGCCAGGAATCAAGGGCCTGAGCTTTGGGGAGAGGTTGAGCAGGCTAGGACTTTATTCCTTGGCGAGCAGGAGTGATCTTATAGCGGTGTATAAGATCACGAGGGGATTAGTTAGGAAAAATGCACTATTGTGACCAGACTAGTTGATAATGTCAATAAAATGGTCAGAAGCCCTCGTGAATCTATTGGACACTATGAAGAGTAGTGAGCTCCACCAATTTCGAGAAGGGAATCTATCAATTGTATGAAACTTTCTCTGTGACACCAGCCTATCATTGAGTGGATGCAGGACCATTGCCCTGAAGTGACCCAGAGAGACCATCAGTTGTATCAGCATCTTCCCCAGAGAGCAGGATGGTTGCCCATTCCCCCCATTCCCCAGTTGAGTCGATGCGCTGGGGTGGGGCGACGGGTCGATCACCCAAAGGTCTTTCAAGAATCTTCAATGATTTATAAACTTGCCTTTGTTCTCCAGCAGATTAGTGCTTTTGCAGAGTTCAGTCCCTTAGGAGGCCTGAGAAAGGAAATGTTGTTAGAATGTGTGTGTGTGCGCAAGGTGTCCAGTTGATGATATAAATGTTTGCATCTGAATTCTATTAATAGGAGCTTGCTGCTGCAGTGGCTGAAGATAGATCAGCGCCCTGAGACTGCAATCCGGCATGACTTGCTGCTCAAACGGCCGAATGTGCAGAGAGGTCGGAGTCATCTCGCTCGGGTGGGGTTACCTGTGTCATGCGATAAGCCCTTTCCTCAAAAGTGATGCGCTGGGGTTCACCGCACCGAGGCGGGGGTGCTATTTCTGTTGGTTAGCACAGCACCACAATGCATGCAGACCGGCAGAAAGAAGAAGTTGAAGAGATGTTGGGGGGGGGGGGGGGGGAGGAGGACCTCGCTCAGTCGCTGGCCTCAGGCTAGCAGTGTCAAAGTGGTGTAGTTTGGGGGTGTTAATTGCTGCTGTTCATTGTTGGCCAGTACAATTCCCTGCCTCTCAGAGACACAAGATAAAAGTGGACACATTGGAATTCTGGAATGCAACATAAACACACACACCAGTGATATAGCAACCAGTTAAAATTGACTGTGGGGATACCAACATGGGCATAACTATTGACCGAGACACTCCATACAGTAAGTTTGTACGTTCTAGGAGCAGAATTAAGCCATTCAGTCATTGAATCATGGCTGACCTATCTTTTCCTCTCAACCCAATTCTCCTGCCTTCTCCCCATAACACCTGATACCTGTACTAATCAAGAATCTGTCAATCTCCGCCATAAAAATATCCATTGAGGGCCTCCACAATCGCCCATGGCGATTAATTCCACAGATTCACCTCCCTCTGAGTGAATTGCCAGGCTTTGTCCTGGCCCCATCTCTTTTCTAGCTTTCCTCTCCTGTTACAATCAGTCTGAAGAAGGGTAATGGACCCAAAATATTATTTGTCCATTCCCTCCACAGATACTGCCTGACCCGCTGGGTCCCTCCAGCAGTTTGCGTTTTATTCAAGGTTCTAGCATCTGCAGTTCCTTGTGTCTCCACTTTGGAGAATCCCTCTGCGCTTCTAATAAATAATACTGCTGATCTTTACATTCACTAAACGGGAACCCCCAACAGAGCATTTGTTCCTCAACACCGCACCGGGAACTTCCAGCCAGGAATCCAGTTCGTTTTCTCTGGAATGGGGCTTGGACCCCTACAGTGTTGTACGTGAGAGGTGAGTGCTGTCAATGGAACCCAGTAGAGGGGCCTCAGCCTGACCCTCGAATGCTAAGCTTAGCAGCAGCAAGGGAGCCTACAGCCCTTGGTACTGATCTTCCTACCCACTGATCACCAGTCCAGGTTGGCCTGGTATCTCACTGGCAAAGGCCATTCTGCTCATCCATGACTACCCTTGAGAAAGTGGGGATGAGCTGCCTTCTTCAATCCCCGTCCTTCTAGTGCTGTTGGGGTGGGAGTTCCAGAGTTTAGACCAGGGGTACGGAACCTTTTCATGTTGGAATGCCGCATTAAGTTAGCTGTAATCTAACAAGGCTGCATCCAAGGAACCTCAATTAGATATACTTCAAAATGTGCATTATTTTGTAAAAATCTAACTGCTATGTACTAATTTCAAGAAAATGAAAAAATAATTGTTAATTCTAAAATTAATTAACCTTTTAATGACTTTGTTGTGACTGTCTTTTGTGGGAAAGCATTTGAATATTTGGTTGCAACTTGGAGGTACGCAGTTTTTGAGCTGATCTTCTAGATGGGTACCCGTCATTTGTGACCTTAAAGGCGTCTTGGGGGAGCCGTCCTGTATGGTATGGCTGCCCAGCCTGCTGCTGTTCGTCTTTTCACTCTTTTTTTATTTTTAGGGAGTTTTAGTGTTTTGTTTTTGGAGTTCTAGTCTTTTTTATGTGGGGGGTGGGGGGGAGGGGGGAACTGCTTTTCAGGGTCCCTACCTGGTCGGAGAGGCGGCTTTTCTCCGGGCTGCACTTTCCCGTCCTCACGGCCTACCAGCGGGCCTGGAGCGGCGTTTCCTGAGGGGACCTACCCAGAACCACGGCTTCGGCGGCGGCACAGCGCTGGAACGCTATCACGGAGTGGAGCGGGCGATGCCTTGCCCGGGTCGCCGCGCTGGAACTCCTTTGAGCTGAGACCGCTGAAAAAACATCGCGGAGCTGCGGGTCTGTGGAGTGGCCGGCTGCGGGCGGCGGCGCTGACTTTAACATCGGGAGCCTGGGATCTCTCGCCGAGATCGCCGGTGGTGGAGCTCCATCCAGCGCGGCCTTGTTGGCTTCGGAAGCCGCGGTCTCCAGTAAGGAAGCGGCCGTTCCAGGTATCCCAAGCCACAGAGAGGATTCTCCCGACGCCGGAGCATAATCACCCGGCGAGGACGGCCTGGAACATCGGGCCTCTGCAAAGGCGACCGCAGAGGTCTGAATAGGCCCGGCTATGGGTGGACATGGGATGGGGACTGGACATTGTGCCTTCCCTCATAATGGGAACCATTGTGGGGGGATTTTCTTTATGTTTAAATCTCTTTATTATTGTTATGTCTGTATTCTTTTTTTATGTGCTGCATTGGCAAGAAGCATTTCACACCAACTGGTGTATGTGACCAATAACTAACCTTTGAACCTTTGATTTGGGTTACGTAGGAGAATGTAGATTCACAGCAATAAGTGGTTGAAAAGCAAGAAAGCATTTTTCGTGCATGTCAAAGTTAACATATATTCTAAAGTCGCATTAGAACTAAATCAAGAGCGTAACAGGTGTTAAAATAGTCCTCATGACTTATTAATGTTTTAATTGTGGCCGTCAGTCGGGGAGGATTATTTTGTTGAATCTGCTTTTACTCTATGGTATTTTAAATACGTTCATTTTAAGATTAAAATAAAAATAATAAAAGACGAACAAAAACATATTAATAAAAATAAAAGGATTTGTTCCACAAAATTTGGATTCATTCAAAAGGCCGCACTTAATAGCCTAGAAGTCCGCAGGTTCCCCACCCCTGGTTTGGACCCAGTGTCGATGAAGGAATAATTCCAAGTCACAACTTGGAGGGGACCTGCAGGTGGTGGTGCTCCCCTACGCCGGCTCCTTTTGTCATTCTAGGTGGTGGAGGAGGTCACAGATTAGGCGGGAGGGGCTGGAGACTTGCTGCATGGTGCTTTGCAGATGGTGCATTCTGCAGCAAGCATGCACTGGTGCTGGAGGGAGAGATGGCTCAGGGCGGAGGTTGGAGGGTTGGTAGAGCGGGCTGCCTCCTCCTGGATGATGAAGGAGTTTCTTGAGTGTCGTTGGAGCTGCACGCGCCCAGCAAAGTGGAGGAGCTTCCACCACTCTGCTGTCTGTGCCTTGTGTCTTTTAGGGCCGGCACTGGGGCACAGCAGTAAAGTTGCTGCCTTACAGCGCCAGAGACCTGGGTTTGATCCTGACTACCCAGCGGTATTTACACACAGCTTGCATGTTCACCCTGTGACCAGTGGGTTTTCCCGGGATCCTCTGGTTTCCTCCCACATTCCAAAAACGTGCAGGTTTGTAGGTTAATTGGCTTCTGTAAATTGTCCTTGGTGAGTAGGATAAAACGAGTGTACGGGTGAGCAGTGATAGGCGCGGACTCAGTGCACTGAAGGCCTGTTTCCACGCCGTATCTCTAAACTAACCTAAGCTAAACTAAACTAAATTAAACTAAACTAACCTAAACAAAATTAGAAGGCGGGAAGGACGGGATGTCAGGAGGCGAGTCACAACTACTGGATGCCCAGTGCTGACCTGGAGTTTGCAGACACTGATCTACAGTACGTCACGTTTCTGGCTGAAGGATGTCAAACTACTGGAATCGGTGATGGGAATGCTCATGAACCTAAGGAAGAGGTGACCATTGGCTTTCCTGTGCAGTGTGAATGTTACTTGCCTTGTTTAGAACAGAGACGAGGAAACACTTTTTTCTCACAGAGAGTGGTGAGCATGTGGAATTCTCTGCCTCAGAGGGCGGTGGAGGCAGGTTCTCTGGATGCTTTCAAGAGAGAGCTAGATAGGGCTCTTGAAAATAGCGGAGTCAGGGGATATGGGGAGAAGGCAGAAACGGGGTACTGATTGGGGATGATCAGCCATGATCACATTGAATGGCGGTGCTGGCTCGAAGGGCCGAATGGCCTACTCCTGCACCTATTGTCTATTGTTTCTGTTCACTCCTGAGAGTTGCACACTGACCTGCTTGAGCTGAGGAATTGCCAGGGGAATGGGTCATGGCTTCGCAGTTGTCTGCAGTTCCTCATGGCCTCATCTACCATCTCAGAACAATAAAGCAACAATAAAGAACATCTCAGAACAAGGGACTGCCGAGGAAGAACACACACCGAATGGGTCCTTGGCCAGCCCTGGTCCTGAGGCCCTGGAGTGTGGCCAGGCTCCAGAGATCTCTACTTATTGCTCAGACTCCATGGCCTGGATGGTGGGAGTTCCAGTTTCCTAGCTGTTTAGGAGTGGACAAGTGGTCCTGTAGATCGTGGTGATCGGTGGTGGTCCCAAGTTTAGTTATTCACTACATTTCTGGCAGTAAATCTGCACTGCTAGGCAGAATTATGCTTTCAGACTGATGAACGGTCCACTGGTTCTACTGAAGAACCATCAACCCAAAACAGTAACTGGTTCTCAGACACCGATCGACCTGCTGAGCATTTCCAGCTATTGCTGTTTATTTCAGATATTCAGCACCTGCAGTTTTGGCTTTTTGCCCGCATGACAGAATTAGTTATTGTCATAGAGTCATACAGCACACAAGCAGGTCTTCCAGCCCAACTCGTCCATGTGAACCAAGATGGCCCATTTAAGCTAGTTGTAGTTGCCTGCATTTGGCCCCTATCCCTCTTAAACATTCCTATCCAAGTACCGGTCCAAGTGTCTGTTATAGTATCTGCCTCAATTACCACCTCTGGCAGCTCGTTCCATATACCTACCACCCTCTGAATGAAAAAGTTTCCCATCAGGTTTGTATTAAATGTTGTCCCCTTCCACTTGGTCCTTCTGTTTTTGATTCTCCTACCACTGGGTAAAAGACTGTGTATTCACCCTATCTATTCCCCTCGTGATTTTATACACCTCTCTCAGATCACACCTCAGCCTCCTGCATGACAAGGAATAAAGTTGTAGCCTGCCCAACCTCTCCCTAAAGCTTAGCCCCTCAAGTCCTGGCAACATAGCATCGTGTTCAACACAGATATTGTGGGGCGAAGAGCCTGTTCGTGTGTTGCATTGTTCTATGTTGAATGATCTATTGTGGGAAAGGGGTACTTTGAATTTAATTGAGAAACATCTCCTTGTCAGATAAATGAAACCAGTAAAGAATCCGTCCATCCCGTGACACAATGGTTGTTGGAATTTTTTTCTCTCTCGAATTAGATTTGATTGAAGCCCCTAAACTATGTAATTTGCATTTCTAATTTAAGCACTGGCAGTGAGATGTTGAAAGCTACAGCTGACTGTTTGTTATCTCTTCCCTTCTCCTCTCTGCTCTTATCTCCCTGATGATTCAATTTCCTCCTCTCGTGGTTTAGCCCCTCTGCTCCTGAAACTACATGCTGCCAGGGGCAAATATACACCTGTTGCTGTAGATCACCCACACCCCCTCTTTCTTCGACTGTGATCTTCAAAGGTAGCCCTTTGAACTGTGAAGAGCAGCCTTTGTCCGGCCCTGCCTAAAGTAAATGACTGGGTCAGTCATATACCTGCCATATGTCCTTTGGCCTGTTCCAGCAGAAAACTCAGATTGCCTCCTGTGTCTTAGTTTTAGTTTTAGAGATACTGTGTGAAAAAAAGGCCCTTTGGCCCACCATGTCCACACCCACAGTGATCCCTGTACACTAGTTCTATCCGACACATTAGTGGCAATTTACAGAGCAATTCACCTTCAAACCTGCATGCCTTTGTGATGTGGGAGGAAACTGGAGCACCTGGAGAAAACCTACAGGGTCACAGACAGAACGTACAAACTCGGTACAGACAGCACTTATAGTCAAGATTGAACCCAGGTCTCGGGTGCTGTGAGGCAGCAACTTTACCGCTACATCACTGTCTCGACCCTAACTCTCCTAACATGAGGTGGTTAATGGGAGCAGCACAGTGGACCAAACGCATGAAGTCAACAGCAATTTGTTATCTTCTCAGTAAGTGAGCAAATGCCCACCCTCCACAGCGAATGTTTTTCACCACTTGCAAGGTGTGTCAGGAATGAGGTGGAATATTGTCTGGATCAGTGCAGCTCCAACAACACACAAGAAGGATGACAACACAGGCAGCTGATAGCACCCGAAGGATTGTCCTCCTCGAGTGAGTGCCACCATGGTTGACGCCAGGATTGATTTCTCTCTCACCTTTGAGGTGGGATTTTCTGCCCAGATTTGCCAGACCTGAGAAGACCAAGTGTTGAAACCGGGATTCCAAGCAGAATTGCCGGGACAGGTGCCGATAGCAGATTCCTCAGGCTGGAGTGTCTGGAACCAGTTGTCTCTGTGTCAGGACCAGCGCTGGGGTGTTCAGGACAGACATGAGCAGAGGTTTCTTCACCCAGAGGGTTGTGAATGTTTGGAATTCTCTGCCCTGTAGATTTGAGCAGAACAACGTTTTTCACTTGGTATCTTGATACCATGTGACAATGATAAACCAACCATGAGTATATTCAATTCATAAATACACAAATTGGAGATAAGAGGACAGATGATGTCAAGGTTGGATTTTGATGCTTTTAAGTTTTGAAAAACGTCACCCCGGTGGAATGGCAGGCAATTGCCAGGAGTGCTAGGGTGGCACAGTGGTACAAGGGCAGCACAGTGATGCAGCGGTAGGGTTGCTGCATTACAGCGCCAGAGTCCTGGGTTCGATCCTGACTATGGGTGCCGTCTATACGGAGTTTGCACTTTCTCCCTGTGAGTGCGTGGGTTTTCTCCAGTTTTCTACCACACTCCAGTGATGTGCAGGTTTGAAGGTTTGTAGGTTAATTGGCTTCTGTAACTTGTTGCTTGTGTGTAGTATACAACTAGTGTATGGGAGATCGCTAGTCGGCAAGGACTCTGTGGGCCGAAGGGCCTGTTTCCATGTTATATCTCCAAACTAAACTAAATGAATTGGAAAGTGGCCAAAGTAGACAAAGTGAGGAACCTTGTCTCTGAACAGCCATTGGAGACATTGAAGAAAATTGAGGTGGGTGATGAAGTGGTCAGACAGTGAAGGCTCATGAGTTCTTATACATCTCTTCCAGGAATCCATCCCATCTCATCCCATCCACCTTGCCCACAATATGAAGAGGGTTAATTTGTTGATCGCATATGAAATCACATTTGGAGTATTGTGTTCAGCTTTGATCACTCTGCTATAGGATGATTCTCATTAAGCCAGAAAGAGAGTAGGGTAGTTACATGAGGATTTTGCCAGGACTTTGAGGGGACATTTAAGCTGAGAGGGGAAAGATTTATTAGCTACCTGAGGGGCAACTTTTCCACACAGAGGTGGTGAGTGTATGGAATGAGCTGCCAGAGGAGGTAGTTGAGACAGGTACCATGACAACCTTGAAATGACATTTTGTGCAGGTACATGGATAGGAATAAATTTGGAGGGATATGGGTCAAACAGGAGCATATGCGGTTAACGACCCAACCCGCAGAGTATCTATAATCAGACATTACTGGATTGATCTTGCACTAAACATTATTCCCCTTATCCTGTATCTGTACACTGTGGGTGGTTTGATAGTCATCATATATGGTCTTTTCACTGACTGAATAGAACACAATAAAAATCTTTTCACTGTACCTCAGTACAGGTGACAATAATAAACTAATTGAAGCTTAGATGAGGCATGTTGGTCAGCGTGGGCAAATTGGGCCAAAGTGCCTGTTTCCATGCCGTGTACTCTTATGGCAATATTAGTTTTGTGCAGTGTTAAGGAGGGGCCTAATCTGAAAGGAAGTTTGGATACCTTACATGCTGAAAGCATATCCTGGGGAGAGATGTTATCTGGGGCGAAACGGGTGGTCCACTGTCTGCCTAGCCCGTAGGTCAGAAGGGGTGGAAGATTGCAACCTTCACGTGGTCCTCCCTGTTTCGACTAATGCAATCAACTCGACGTGCACACACGGAAGATCAAATAGAACAAGTTGTCCGACAACTTTAGGCTGAGCACGCCACACGAAAGAAGAAGAAGAAGTGGGTCAGTAGATTGTGGGTACAAGGGCAACACCACAGGCAACTGGAACTCTGCGCATCGCACTTCAGTTCAGTTGAATTTAGTTTATTACCACGTGTACCGAGGTACATAGAAAAGCTTTTGTTGTGTACTAACCAGTCAGCGGAAAGACAATACATGATTACAATCGACCCATCCACAGTGTACAGATACATGATAAGGGGAATAACATTTCACGCAAGATAAAGCCAGTAAAGTCAGATCGAAGATAGAGATTGTCCGAGGCTTCTCAGAAGATAGAGATAGTTATTCAGGACTGCTCTTTACTTGTTTGTAGGATGCTCTACATATCGCACTTTCAGTTGCCCCTGGTTACAGGAGAGGTGTCAGAGGATTGGAAGTCAGCTGATGCTGTACCGTTGCTTGACAAGGGAGAAGGAATAAACTGAGGAGCGAGAAGCCAGTTGGTATAATTTCAGTGCAGTGCCAATTACTGGAGTCCATTCTAAGGAACAATATACATTTTCATTTAGAAAGGCACAGGGACAGGCAGCATGGAATTGTCAGAGGAAGGCTGTGTTTGACTAACACGATTTTAGATTTTTAGTTTACTAGGTGGGCGGATGAGGACGCCAGTTTGATGCGGTGCACGTGGATTTTAGTAAGGTTTCAGCAAAGTCGCACATGTCAGGAGAGGCAGAACAGTAACATCCTATGGGATCCAGTGGCAAGTTGCATCCAAAACTGTGGCAGCTACTGGAAGCAAAAAGGAATGGTGAGTGGGCTTTCTGTGAAGATGGGGTGCCACAGGACTCAGTATATCGACCCATGAATTGAGTGTAATATGTTCATAGTTTATAAGTTCTAGAAGCAGAATTAGGCCATTCGGCCCATCAAGTCTACGCCGCCATTCAATCATGGCTGATCTATCTTTCCTTCTCAACCCCATTCTCCTGTTTTCACCCTATAACCCCTGGTACTCTAACTAAAGAATCTGTCAATCTCCGCCTTAAAAATATCAATTGACTTGGTCTCCACAGCTGTCTGTGGCAACAAATTCCACAGATTCACCGCCCTTGGACTAAAGAATATGCTCCTGATTTGGGTTTACAAGTAGGGGGGCATGATAAGTAAGCTTGCAGCTGATGCTGATGCTGTGCTCCTTTCTCCCAGCGCCAGAGGCCTGCCTGAGTTTAGCCCTGACCTCAGGTACTGTCTGCGTAGAATTTTCACGTTCTTCCTGTGACCGCGAGTGTTTCCTCCGAGTGCTCTGGTTTCCTCCAACATCTCAGAGACCAACGGGTCGGCTGGTTAAATGGCCAATGTAAAATAGCCCCTCATGTAAATGTGGCAGGGGGGATTAGTATGGGAGGGAGTGAATAGACATTTGACAAGAAAAGTGGGATTAATGCGGGATGAGTGTAGAAGAGAGAGCGCTTGGTGGTTAGCACAGATGTGGCGGGTCAAAAGGCTGTTTCCGTGCTGTGGGATCCTGCGCTACAATGTGACTGAGAGTGGGAGGAAGGTGTAAACTGCAGGAGGATGCAGATGGTATTGGTTTATTGCAGATGGTCAGATCAGTTAAACAGAAAAAGGAGAAGTGGAATTGAATCCAAAGAGATGTGAGATACAAGGGAACGTACAATGAATCGGGGGAATATTGGGAGTGTTCATGCCCAGATCCTTATAGGTTACATGACAATTATGGGTTAAAAAGTAACTTTGTTAGCCGAGGCACAGGATATAACCACAGAGAGGTTATACTGGAACTGTGTACACACGAGTTAGACCACAGCTCGAGCACTGTGGACAGTTCTAGTCACACCATTACACGAGAGATGTTTGAGTTTAGTTTATTGTCATGTGTACCGAGGTACAGTGAAAAGCTTTTGTTGCGCGCTAACCAGTCATCACCCATTCCTTCTCTCCAGAGATGCTGCCTGGCCCACTGAGTTACTCCAGCATTTGGTGTCTAACATCAGAAAGACAGTACATGAGATGTGATTGCTTTGGAAAGGGTGCAGAGGAAGATAACCAGAATGCTACCTGGATTAGGGGGTATTAGCTACCAGTAGAGATTGGACAGAAATTGATTGTTTCCTCCGAAACACAGGAGATTGCGGGGAGACCTGGCAGAAATATATAAAATTATGAGTCATGGATAGAATAGACAGTCCGAACCTTTTTTTACCAGGATGGAAATATCAAATACTGAAGGCCATAGATTTAAGTTGAGAGAGGCAAAGTTTACACAAGATGTGTGGGGCAAGTATTTTACACAAGAGGGTGGTGAGTCCCTGGAACGTGCTGCCGGGGGGTGGTGGAGGAGAACGATATAATAGTTGCATTTGGATAAGCATATGGGCATATTAATATGGAATGAAGGGATATGGATTATGTGCATGCAGACATTGTGAGCTGGAGGGCCTGATTCTGTGCTGGACTGTTATGTTACACTAGAGAGGATGTGGAGGGGATTTCTGAGTACAGCCTGCATGTCTATGATGCGTGAGAGAGAGCGCCGCGTTGTCATCACCCGTTCACACCAGTTCCACGTTACCGCGCTTTCTCATCCACTCCCTAAGCGCTCGGGGCAATTTACAGAGGCCAACAACGTTCAAACCCGCACGTCTTTCGAAAGTGGAAGGAAACCAGAGCACCTGGAGGAAACCCACGCGGTCACGGGGAGAACGTACAATCTGCACACAGACAGCACCCGAGGTCAGGATCTAACCCAGGTCTCTGGTGCTCCACCAGCTGCGCCACTGTGCCCACCCCGGTCACCTTTTCTCCATTACAATGTGACTGTGCTTCAATGTTGTAAAGGACTTCGCTGTTTCTGAGATGTAAGCAGTGCAAGTTGCCTCTCACAACGTCTTTCTATTGTTTACTGACCTCTGAATCAACAGCTTACAGGTTGCGAGACAGAATAAGGAACCAATTAACCTTTTTTTTTTCCTCAGTGATACAAAACACCTTCGCTGTGTCGTGTGGAATTTACCGAATTCATGTTCCTCAGGGAAGCGATTGAACTGCTAACGAGTCAGACTATGACAATTGTAATCGGCCTCTCTAGAGGGAGGCTTGTGTGCAGTTAGTGCAACACTCACCACAACTTGCTGCTCGGCTTTGAACCCATCTTCCTGTCTTTGCTCCAGTTTCTCCTGCTCGTGTTGCTGACTCGAGGAGGCCCTTCTTTCCCATTCATCATCCCTCTTGGGTCGTTATCATTTTTCAACAGCAGCCGGGAGGGAGGGAGGGAGGGAGGGAAAGGAAGATGGTCAAATCCCACATACCTGCGTTGGCAGTGGAGTGAGGGAGTGGTTCAGTCCACCTGACTGGGTGCGATAATGACCAAACCTCCATGGTTTCATGGCGTTGGATGAGGGATAGATGTTAGCCCAGATCGGAAGGAGAAATCCTCCACTCTCCACTCATGAAGTAATGACCATGCATCTTTAAAACGAGGACACTGTCGTTCAGCGGGTCTGGCAACATCCCTGTACAAGTGTCCCCTTCCCGAGATGTCACCTACCCATGTTCTCCACAGATGCTGCCTGACCCGCTGAGTTACTCCAGCACTTTCTGTTCTTTTTTGTAAGCCAGCATCTGCAGTTTCTTATTTCGACGGGAACTCGGTTTATTGTTCTAGCTGAAAGATGGTATAAATGACAGCGCGGCACTCTCTCAGTATCACGGGGAATTCCCTGCCCTGATATTTGTATGCGGAGGATTCAAAAGTGGGTCTTCAGCCCACAATGTCCTGACTTAGAGTAGACTTCACCCCCTGACTCCATCATCCACTCCATCCCAGCGGCCAAGTTTACACGCCTATGAGCAGAGCAACCCTTTCCATCTTGCTACTGATTAAACCTGAGCTCTGGGACTACCAGTGTAGAAGCCTATGAGCCTGCTACACTGCTGTGCTTCCAACAGTTGTTGATCTCCAGAACCTGGGTCACTGCTGGAGAAACATAACGTCTGAACCCACAACACTTGAGGAACTAAAACCAGTTTTACTAAATACACACAGAATTAAAGGTTGATCAGTAATGGTAAGTGGAATGTAAGAGGAAAGTGTACGGTCAATGTCAGCACCCTTAGGACCATAAACGTACAGAGGAATGTTGGATTTCGCCCTTGGCTCCCTGAATGTGACAACTCAACCAAACTGAGTGGTGAAAAGGCATTTGGTTTGCTTGCCTTCATTGCTTGTACTATTGAGTACAGAAATTGAGAAGTCCTGTTACAGCTGCTGTATGTTACAGCTGTATTAAACTTTGGTTAGGCTACATTTGTGCAGTTCTGGTCATCGCATTACAGGAAGGATGTGGAGGCTATGGAGAAAGTTCTGAAGATATTCACCTGGATTAGAGAGTATTTGCTATGAGAGAAGAATTTGGACAAAGTTGGACTCATTTCTCTAGAGTGTCAAAGGCTGCGAGGAGAATGATAGGAGTGTATAAAGTTATGACAGGCATAGTTGGGGTAGAGACTAGGTGTCTCTCTCCCAGTGTGGAAATATGAAATACAAGAGGGCGTCATTTTACAGCGAAAGGGAGAAAGTTTAAAAAAGATTTACGAGGAAACCTTTTTTTTCCACATACATTGATAGGTGCCTGGAACATGCTGCTAGGGGAGGAGGTGGAAGCAGATATGATGGTGATGTTTATGAGGCATTTGGACAGACACATGAACAGGCACATGATGGAGGGATACAGACCACGTACAGTTAGATGGCATCAATTTCAATTGACATCATGGTCGGCACATACATTGTGGTTCAAAGGGCCTGTTCCTCTGCTATGTTCCACAAAACCATTGAATTCTTTGAAAAACCAACAAAGTTGATGAATGGTTTTTTTAGGGAAGGAAATCAATTGAGATGACCTTGGCTGGATTCCCTGAGACTCCAGACCTAGAACAATGTGACAGACCCTTAGCATTCCCAGATTAAATGTCCCAGCAAGACCAGGGTACGGAGGACCTACCTTCCCAACGATGGTGGACTTTAGAGATACAGCATGGAAACAGGCCGTTCGGCCCACCGAGTCCGTGCCGACCAGTGATCACCCTGTACACTAGCACTATCCTACACGCTAGGGACAATTTACAAATTACAGAAGCCAATGACTCTACAAACCGGTATGTCTTTGGAGCGTGGATGGAAACTGGAGAACCCGGAGAAAACCCACGCAGTCACAGGGAGAATGTACAAACTCCATACAGACTGCATCCGTAGTCAAGATCAAACTCTGGTGTCTGGTACGGCAGCAACTCTGCAAGGCAGCCACTGTATCATCCTGTGAAAACTCCCCATTGATGTGGCATCAAACTGCGACAAGCCTTACGGGAAGCATCACCTTCACCGATAAATAAATACTGATCTTGCCAGTGAAGCTCAGAAATCCCTAACCAGTAAAGCAGACCCTGATGATTTCAGCATGAAAAGGAGAAAGACTACAAAGCCAGTGCTAGTGAGAGGTGTAAGGAGAACATGGAAAAGCATCAGGGGGCCAGAACAGGCCAAGTGCTGGACATGGCAGGCAGAGCACTTTGCGGAAAAATGTGACTCACCCATCTTGATACAAGATTTAATAAAGTGAAGTTTGACAGTGAGAGAGTGAAAGGTGTTGGTGTTCAGAGGGATGTGTGTGTGGTACACAGGCACTGAGCATTCATCTGCAGCTATCGCAAGCGAGAGGAAGACAAGCGGTGCATTACTCTTCATTGCAAGAGGATTTGAATACGACATTTATGCTGACTTGTCCGAATGATAAAGTGCCCTGGAGAGTTTGTGCCTTGAGATTACCCTGTCTGGATTCCCTCTAACACCAGACCTAGAATAATGTGACGGGCTCCTAGCATCCCAGATTAAATGACTGGGTCTGATCTCCATATCCACGAATGGGTTGCGTACATGAGAGGGAGAGCAGCAATTCAAGGTTGTGACATGGTCAAGCAGGTGAGGGGTCGTCCAGTTTCGGGTCGGAACCCTTTGTCAGAACCTTCTTCTTCAGCTTGAAGAAGGGTCCTGACCCGAAACACCACCTATTCCTTTTCTCTAGAGATGCTGCCTGACCCGCTGAGTTACTCCAGCATTTCGTGTCTGTCTGCCCGCTTTGGATGAAACCCCTCCAGAGTCAATGAAAGAGCAGAATTCGAGAGGGAAGGAGGTCAGAGTGTGCCTTGGTCAGGTAAGTGGGGAACAGCCTGTTTCTGGATGTGCTGTGATGCAGAAAGCATGAGCGGGCTGAAGGGTTGTGTATTTAGAAGGTATGGAATGGCCGGCAGCTTACGTGGCCGCACTGTCTCTGGGGCTTGTTGCACCCATGATCGGAGGGGAAGTGAGTTGACCAGAAGGGCGTCGCAGAAGAAATGTTATTTATTTCCAAGAACCAGTACTGTTGGCCAAAAATAGACCCAGAGAGGGCTCCACTTATCGATAGTCGCTGAAGCAGAACCTATGAAGCGGAACCTATAAAGGCCCCAGGAGAGTGATGATGGGTGACATTGTGATTCACAAACATGTGAAACAAGTAATTATAAAAATATCTTGAGAATATGAAGGTCATGCTGCAGCAGCAGCCCAGAATCAAAGAACAGCACATATTTATGACATGCGGAGTGCTCTATGGCTCATTTGCTCATTTGGTTAAAAGAAGTGCTCAGCCTAAGCCAACTTCCCGGTTCTTGGCCACTAGTCTAGTGTCCCATCGAGTGACCCCTCTCTCAACTTCCCTCTAATCTTTCTACTTATGCACTTAAACATACGTGGCCTGGCAATTGCCCTCTTAGGATTTTATTTATCTTAAGTAAACCTCTTCTCAACCTCTTCCATTACAGAGCAAAGCAACCCCAGCCTAAAAAAAAACCTATACATCATAGTGTTATACAGCATGGAAACAGGCCCTTAGGCCCAACTCCCCCATGTCGACAAAGATGCCCAACCCATTTGCCCACATTTGGCACATAACCCTCTAAACCTTTCCTATACATGTACCTGTCCAAGTATATTTTAAATGTTGTTATTGGACTCTCAACCACTTTTTCTGATGGTTCGTTCCATTTGCTCCCCGCCCTCTGTGTGAAAAAGTTGCCCTCAGGTTCCTATGAAATCTTTCCACTCTCACTTTAAACCTATGCATAGCTTTTGACTCCCCTCAGGAAAAAGACTGTGTATTCTCCCTATCTATTGCTCATGATTTTGCACAACTCTATAAAGTCACCCCATGGTCTCCCATGCTCCAAGGAATAAAGTCCTAAACTGGCCAACTTCTCCCATAACTCAGGCCCTTGAGACCTGGCAACATCCCTCTGAATCATTTCTGTACCAGAAACATAGAAAATAGGTGCAGGAGGAGGCAATTTGGTCCTTCGAGCCTGCATCGCCATTCATTGTGATCATAGCTGATCATCCACAATCAGTAACCCGTGCCTGCCTTCTCCCCATATCCCTTGATTCCGCTATCCCCCAGAGCTCTATCTAACTCACCATTGCTCTTTCCAGCATGGTAATGGTGCTCCAATAGCAGGTTGATCAAAACTATAGGCAACACTCGCAAGATATTGGTGAGGCCACATTTGGAGTATTGTGCTCAGATCTTAACTGAGATCTCATCAATAACCTTGCTGAGATCCATACAGACAAAAATAAATATGCCACACGCATCAGCTCCCAGTTATTTCCTTAGAAGCTTTGAGCCTTTAACAAATCCATGCTGACTATTCTTGATTAATTTGTGCCTTGCTGAATCTGATTAATGATGTCCCTCAGAACTGCCCACTCTTAGCAACGGAGATGCTCAGGCAAAGGGTTGTGTACCAGGCATTCATGTAGCATTGAGCCTTAACAAGAAGCTTGTATCTAAATAAAGTCAGAGCAGGAAAACGGGTCCTTCAGCCCAACTCATCCATACAGTTCAGATTCTATTACCAAGATGTGCCTGCATTTGGCCCATATCTCTTTAAACCTTTCCTATCCATGCACTCTGTTTTAAATGTCACCATTGCACCCACCTCGACAGCTTCCCCTGCCCGCTCTTTCCACAAGAAATGGCAGGGAATTGTTGAAGCAGCCCAGACCATCACACAAACAAACTTCCATTGACTCCAGTTATACCTCACGCATCCTTGGCAAGGCCACCAGCATAATCAAGGACGAATCGCAACCTGGCCACTCCCCCTTCTCCCCCCTCCCATTGGGCAAAAGGTATAGAAATGTGAAAGCGCTTCAGTGACAATTTCTTCCCAGCTGTTAACAAGCAACTTAACCATCCTACCACAATTGCTATCTACTTCATTGGAGACCCTTGGACTATCTTTGATCATTCTAATCTTGTACTGAACATTATCCACGTTATCCCCTTTATCATGTATCTTTACACTGTGGACTGCTAGATTGTAAACATGCCGCTGACAGGTTAGCCCCCAAAAAAAGCTTTTCACTGTACCTCGGTACACGTGACAATAAACTAAACTCAACTCAACCATGTATAACACCACCTTCTACATGAAAAAACGATTCCTCAGATCTCTTGTAAATGTTTCCCCTCTCACCTAAAACCAAGGCCCAATAGTTCTACTACTCTCTACCTTCTGTCTTGAGAAAAGGACTATGACCATTCCTCTCACATATGCTTCTCTGGTCTTGTGTGCCTCTTGGTGTGAGTGAATACTCAAGAGACAGACTCAATGTTGGCAGCTGCCCTTCCAGCAGGACCACCGTGCACATGTAAAGTGGTGTGAAAGGCAGTGAAGGTGCACATTGCTGGGGTTGTAGCTCTCATGGTGAGAGGTTTCACTCCACCTCTCACCGTGGCAGCGGGTTTTGTATGAGCCCACCGGTGAGAAGAGGAAGTGGCTGTGCCTGTGAGTGGTTCCACAGTGCCACCTGATAAAGAGCGACCTTCTCGCCGTTCCAGCGATGAGTCACACTCTGCTGCTGAGTGCGTCTCTGCTTCTGATGCCGTTGGGTTCACAGAATTCCCCAGAGGGCAGAGTTTTTGCTGAGCCATCCTGATCGATGCAAACCTGGCCCCACTGCTCACCGTCCACTCTGGAGAACCTTGTGCACTGAGCTCCTTTCAGAACCTCCGGACCTCACGAGCGTTTCATGAACAACATCGAACAGAGAACAGTACAGGAATGGGTCGATCGGAACTGTATACAATACTCCAAAATGCAGATGAACCAACGACTAATAGATGCAACATGACTTTCGAACTTTTATAATTAATGCCCAGACTGATGAAGGAAAGCATACCAAATGTCTTCTTTACCACTCTACAGAGCTTTCAGGGAGCTATGGACTTGAACCTCAAGATCCCTCAGTACACCGATGGTTCTGAGCGTCTTGCCATTTACTTTACAATTTCCTCTTGCATTTGACCTACCAAAATGCAACATCTCAGACTGTACTATTTTCATTGATGGCATGATTTAGGCTGAACCAGTGTTTAATTTCCCATCCCTAACTGCCATTGAGAAGGTGTGGTGAGTTGCCTTCTTGAAGCTCTATAATCCTCGTGTTCCAGTCTACTATAATGCTGCTGGGGAGAGAGTTCCAGGATCCTGATTTCCCAGGAGCAGCAATAATTTTCCAGCTCAAGATGGTGTGTGGCTTGGAGGGCAACTACCTGGTGGCGATGTTCCTGTGCTTTTGTTGCCCTTGCCCTTCTAGCTGGCAGAGGTCATGGCTTTGAATGGTGCTGTCTAAAGAGTTGTGTGGGGTTTGTCTATATATTTATTTTCTTTTTTTATACAGCACGGAAACAGGCCTTTCAACCCAACTCATCCATGCTGAACAAGAAACCCTATCCACATTATTTCCATTTATCAGCATTTGGCCCGTGTTCCTCTGAACCTGTCCTGTTCATGTACCTGTCCAAGTGTTTGTTAAATGTTATCATGTACCTGCCTCAACTACAGCACTTTCTCTGGCACTTTGTTCCATATACCCACCACCTTCTGAGTAAAAAGGTTACTCTTAGAAAAAAGGGGAGGTCATTTAAGACTAAGGTGAGAAAAAAACGTTTTCACCCAGAGAGTTGTGAATTTATGGAATTTCCTGCCACAGAGGGCAGTGGAGTGCAAGTCACTGGATGGATTCAAGGGAGAGTTAGATAGAGCTCTAGGGGCTAGTGGAGACAAGGGATATGGGGAGAAGGCAGGCACGGGTTATTGATAGGGGACGATCAGCCATGATCACAATGAATGGCGGTGCTGGCTTAAAAGGCCGAATGGCCTCCTCCAGCACCTATTTTCTATGTTTCTATGCTTCTGTTACCTCTCAGGCTCATATTAAAACTTATGCCCTTTAGTTCTTTATTCTCCTGTCCTGGGAAAATGATTGTGCATTTACCCTATCTATTCCATTCATGATATTGTACACCTATATAAGCTCATCCCTCAGCCTCCTGCGCTCCAAAGAATACAGTTATGTACTCTTTCCAGCTTAATGGCAACTTTCCTATAACAGGTTGACCAAGACTGAACACAGTACTCCAAGTGTGGCCTCACCAACATCTTGTACAACTATAACATAACGTCTCAATTTCTAGACGCAGTGTGCTTGCTGATGAAAGCATGGCTCCCTAAAGCCTTCTTGGCCATCCTGTCCACCATTTTTGACCAGACAGGGGCGTGATTTACTTTTTCATTAAAGACACGTTGTCTCTGACAGTGTAGCACACCCCCTGCCTGCAATGGGAGATGAGGAAGTTAGGGATTGTACGAGGTGGGTTTGGGCCATGGAAAGAAACTGTGGCTGTTTAGTTTTAAGAAGAGGTGTGACTAATCGTAACTGAATGCCTGTGGGAATCTGTCCAGAATGGGCCAAGTGTGGTTTTGGTCCTTGTTGTCACATCGACCACTGTAACTCTGTGGGTGAACACGTACACTTTTGGTTCAACATAGACCCAAGGCAATCTAAGTGCAAGAGGAGTTGGACAAAGCAACTGTTTTAGACATTGAAAACTAAACAGACAATGAAGAAGGTTAGTGGTTGCTGAGCTCAGAGAGTAACCGTAAGAGAACTATAAACAGCTCCACACTTCCGCAGGCTTAGCACTGTCTCACAGAGGTGGGGAGTGTGGGGCATTGGTTGGTGGGGGTGGGGGGGGGTAAGCTTGGAAAATGAATCGAGTTTACACTTCCTCTTTAAGGGAAAATAACAAAGGGTTTCTGAGAGATATTGCATCATGTATGCTCTCCTTGCTCACCCTCCCTCAATGCTGGCTGCAGTATACATATGGGCCCATCTGCATAAGATATATATGTATACCTGCATAAGATATGGGCAGTATAAGATGTAGGTGTGGACCAGTGGTTAGGTTTTGGGATTAATGATCCAGAGATCTGGACTGAGGATTCAGAGAAATGATTAGATCAGAGAAATGAGATCAGTCCCCACCACACAAGTCTGGGCATTGAACATTCACTGAGAACTTCCTCAGACTGGACAGTAGAGGCCGTAGTGCTGTATTGAGGGTAAGCGTGAGGAATTGGCTCCAGAGGCTGGGGTGAGGAGGCAGAGCGGAGGGGAGCAGGAGGTAGCGGCAGTGCCTGTTTATTCTTTTGTGCGATTGTTGCGCTTTTTGTAACTTTTTGATTTTAGCGCAGTAGTGATGGCAGGTAGAACGGTGCGATGTTCCTCCTGCAGGATGTGGGAAGTCAGGGAATCTGCTGGTGTCCCTGATGACCATCCCTATGTGCAGATACAGCTCAGAAGTGATAGTAACAGAATTAGGCCATTCGTCCCATCAAGTCTACTCCATCATTCCATTATGGCTGATCTATCGCTCCCTCCTAACCCCATTCTCCTGCCTTCTCCCCCAAACCCCTGATACCTTCCAGCTCCTTACAGACCACATTAGGGAACTGGAGCCGCAGCGGGATGACATCTGGATCGTCTGGGAGAATGAGAGTTTAATAGAGAAGAGTTAAGACGAGGTGGTCACGCCTAAGGTACAGGAAATGAGTAGGTTATTGACAATGAGGAAAGGGAGTAATCAGAGAGTTTAGGTGGCCCCTATGGCCATTCCCCTTCAAAACAGGTATACCCTTTTGGATGGTGTTGTTGGGTGGGGGGGTTGATCCGTCAGGGGTGAGAAGCAGTGGCAGGCAGGGCTGTGGCACTGAGCCTGGATCTGAGGCACAGTGGGCAAGAGTAATGTCAGAAAGAGCCCTAGGGGAATCCTCAGGTCAGGGACTCGTTAATTAGAGGGGCAGACAGGAGATCCCGGGGCAGCAATCGAGACTCTAGGATGGTGTTGCCTCGCTATTGCCAGGGACCAGGATGTCTCAGAGAGGCTGCATGACATTCTCAAGGGCACGGTGAGCTGCCAAGTCATTGTGCATGTTGGCACATATGACATAGGAGGAGGGGGTATTAGATCCTGCAAAATGAGTATAGGGAGTAAGGCAAAATGTTTAAGAACCTCCAGTGTCGTGCTATTCAGACTATTCCTAGTGCCCTGCGTTAGTGAGGGTAGGAACAGGAAAACAGGATAGATGAACGTGTGGCTGAGGAATTGGTGCAGAGTGCTGGGATTCAGATTTTTGGACCATTGAGATCTCTTTTGGGGCAGAGATGACCTGTACAAAAGGGATGGATAACATCTGAACTGAAAGGGAACCAGGCAGGTTTGCTAGTGCTACACAGGTGGAATTAAACCGATTGGCAGGGCGACAGGATCTAAAGCAGGACCGAGGCAGGTGAGAGGCTGGAGGTCAGAAAAGAAGATGATGCAAGAAAGTTCAGTGGAATAGGCTGGAGCACAACAGGGAGTAAGGAAGGACTTTTGGAATGAATTGCACCTATTTTAATGAACGAGGCCCGGCAGGTAAGGTGGATGAACCCAGGGCATGGATGGGTGCATGTGACTGGGATGTTGTAGACGTTACAGAAGCCTGACTAAGAGAGGGATAGGACTGGCAGATGAATGTTTCAGGGTTCAGGTGCTACAGGAGAGATGGGGGTGGGGGCATAAGAGGAGGGATTGCTGCTTTATTGATTAAGGAGAATGTCATGGCAGTAGTCTGAGACAATATTATTGAAGGATCGTCCAGTGACGCTCTATGGGTGGGGATGAGCAAAAAAAAGGGGATGATCACCTCTTTGGGAGTGTACTACAGGTCCCCAAATAGTCAATGGGAATTAGATGAGCAAATATGCAAGGAGACTGCAGGCAGCTGCAAGACTAATAAGGATGTCACAGTGGGAGATTTCAACGTTCCCAATATAGACTGCGGCTGTCATAGTGCCAAGGGCTTAGAGGGGGTGAAATGTGTTCGAATGTGTTCAGGAAAGTTTCCTCAGGCAAAATGCAGAGGGCACTACACAGGAGAGGGCAAAGCTTGATCTACTCGTTGAAAATTGGGAAGTGCAAGTGACTGATGTGTCCATGGGCAACCCTTTTAGGATCAACGACCACTCTTCTATTAACTTTAAAATAGTTATGGATAAAGACTGGGTGGGCCCACAAGTGAAACATTCTGAATTGGGGCAAGGCCATCTTTGATGGTATTAGACAGGAATTTGTTTGTAGTAGACAAACTGCGTAGGAAAGAAGTGCAGATGCTGGCTTATACCAAAGGTAGACACAAAATGCTAGAGTAACTCAGCCGGTCAGGCAGCATCTCTGGAGAAAAGGAATAGGCCACGTTTCAGGTCAGAACCCTTCTTCAGACTGAAAGATAGAGGCAGGGGGGAGGGGGGGGGACCTGGAAGCGAGAAAAGGCCAGAACAAAGGACCAGCCACTGATGACCTCAGGAAGAGTGGAGTCATTAATGGCCCATTGTGGGCTGGGGAAGAAGTGCAAATGACAGAGCTACAAGGACGTGAACAATGTAGCTACTAGGATGATAATGATGGGAGTGGAGTGGGGGGGGAGGGGGAGGAATGTCGGTGTTACTTGAAATTAGAGAAATCAACGTTTACTCCGCTGGGAGAAGGTTGTTTATGGGCAAAGAGACGTCCATATAGTGGGATGCTTTTACAAGAATGTTCAGGGCATGCATGTTCCTGTTAGAGTGAAGGGCAAGGCAGGTGGATGTAAGGAAGCTTAGATAATGAGAGAAATTGATGCTCTGGTCAGGAAAAAGAAGGAGGCATGGAGCAGTTATCGGCGGCTGGAATCAAGTGTATCCCTGGGGGGGGGTTTCAGGAACTGAGGAGCATACGTAAAAAGGAATTCGGGAGAGCAAAATGGCAGCAGGAGAGAGCTATGACAACTCTCTCCTTTTGCAAGTACATTAATGGAAAGAGGGTAACAAGAGAGGGAATAGGGCCCCTCAGAAACTAAAGCGGGCATCTCTGTGTGGAGTGGCAGCAGATGGGCAACATCCTCAATGAGTATTTCTCCACTGATTTTACCACGGAGAAAGACATGAAGATTGGGGAAAGTGGGGCTGTTATTGGAGATGTCTTGAGGACAGTCCCTATTATGGTTGAGGAGGTGCTGAATGTTGTAAGCAGGGATGAAGGTAGATAAGTCTCCCAGGCCTGATCAGATCGAAGGATGCTCTGCGAAGCTAGAGAAGAAATTGCTGGCGTCCTGGCTGAAATATATGAATTAACATTAGACGTAGGTGAGGAGACAGTAGAGTGGAAGGTGGCTAACGGTGTGTCTCTGTTTAGGAAAGGCTGCAGGGAAAAACCTGGAAATATAGACTGTGGGCCTAATGTCTATGATATGCAGGGAATGACTCTCTGACTGCAAAACTAACCAGGTTCATTGTTCTAGATTACGCAGCAAACATTTGGGATGAGGAGAGCAGAAAGTCGTTCACTCGGAGAGATGTGAATGTTCAGTTGTTGACTGCATTTGAGTCTGAGATTGATGGGTTTATGGACACCAGAAGATGGAGAGATGAGCGGCAGAGAGGATGTGAATTGGTGGACCTGTCACGATTTATTGTATAGTCTGCAGCATCAAAGGAACCAAATGCTCCTCTCTCTTTCCCTTTGAACATAGAACATCATAGAATACAGCACAGGAACAGGCCCTTCGGCCCACAATGTCCATACTGAACATGATGCCAAGTTAAACTAATCTCCTCTGCCAGCACCTGATCCACATCCCTCTATTCTTTGCTTGTCCATGTGCATATCTGAAAATCTCTTCAATGCCACTACCGGGCTTCCACCACCACCCCTGGCAGCGGGATCCAGGCACTCACCACCCTCTAACTAAAAACCTGCTCTGCATATCTCCTTTAATCTTTGTCCTGCTTATCTTAAAACGATATTCTTGTGTCATAAGTTCACCAGTTCTAAGAGCAGAAATAGGCCATTTGCCCTATCAAGTTTACTCCTCCATTCAATCATGGCTGATCTATCTTTCCCTCTCAACCCCATTCTCATACCTTCGCCCCATAACCCCCGACACCCATAATGAATCAATAATCTGTTAATCTCTGGCTTAAAAATGTTTGTGTCTTTGACATTTCCACCCTAGGATAAAGGTTTTGACTGTCTACCCAACCTAAGCCTTTCATAATTTTATATACTTTTATCAGATCTCCCCTAAATCTCAGATGTTCCAGAGGAAACAATCCTCATCAATCTAGCCTCTCCTATCTTCTAAACAAGACATAATTCTTGACATCATCGTTCTAAACCTTCTTGCACTCTTTCCAAAGCCTCTACATCCTTCCTGTAATAGGGAGACCAGAACTGCATCTAATACTCTAAATCCAGCCCCAACAAAGCCTGACAAAGCTGAATCATGACTTCCTGACTCTTATACTCAATACCCCTGAACAAGGAAGACATATACCATATGCCTTGCCAACATAAAGAGCTTGACATCAGCGGAATTTAGTTTATAGTCATACAGTCAGAGTGATACAGTGTGGAAACAGGCCCTTTGGCCCAACTTGCCCACACCGATCAACATGTCCCTGCTACACTAGTCCTACCTGCCTGCATTTGGTCCATATCCGTCCAAACCTATCCTATCCATGTACTTGTTAAACCGTTTCTTAAATGTTGGGATATTCTCAACCTCAACTACCTCCTCTGGCAGCTTGTTCCATACATCCACCACCCTTTGTGTGGAAAAGTTACCCCTCAGATTCCTATTAAATCTTTCCCCCTTCACCTTAAACCTATGTCCTCTGGTCCTCGATTCACCTACTCTGGGCAAGAGACTGTGCATCTACCCAATGTATTCCTCTCATAATTTTATACACCTCTATAAGATCACCCCTCATCCTCCGATGCTCCAGGGAATAGAGTTCCAGCCTACTCTACCTCTCCCTATAGCTCACACCCTCTAGTCCTGGCAACATCCTCATTAATCTCCTCTGTACCATTTCCAGCTAGATACCATCTTTCCTATAACATGGTGCCCAGAACTGAACACAATACTCTAAATGCGGCCTTACCAAGGTTTTATACAATTGTAGAATGACCTCACAACTTCTGTACCTAATTCTCTGACTGATGAAGGCCAATGTGCCACAAGCCTTTTTGACCACCTTATTTACCTGTGACTTGTCCTTCAAGGAACCATGCACCTGCACTCCTGGATCTCTCTGCTCTACAATATTCCCCAGAGGCTTACCTTTCACTATGTAGGTCCTGTCCATGTTCGACTTTCCAAAATGCCACACCTCATATTTCTCTGTATTCAATTCCATTAACCATTCCTCAGCCCACCTGGCCAATTGATCAAAATCCTGCTGCAATTTCTCACAACTATCTTCACTATCTGCAAAACCACCCACTTTTGTATCATCAGCTAATCTTGCCATGACTGTTCTCATCAAAATCATTGATGTAGATGACAAACAGTAACGGGCCCAGCACCAATCCCTGAGGCACACCACTAGTCACAGGCCTCCAGTCCGAGAAGCAACCTTCTATCAACACCCTCTGATTTCTTCCATAAAGCCAATTTTCTATACATTCAGCTATCACTCCTTGGATCCCTTGTAATCTAACCTTCCAGAGCAGCCTACCATGCAGAACCTCGTTAAATGCTTCATTGAAAGCCATGTATACATCTACAGCTCTGCCCCCATCGACCTTTTTGGTCACGTCTTCAAAACACTCAATCAGATTTGTGCGGCATGACCTCCCACGTACAAAACCATGTTGACTATCCCTAATCAGCCCTTGTCCATCCAAATGCCTATATATCCTATCCCTCAGAATACTCTATAGTAACTTTCTGACAAGAGATGTTAAGCTCACTGGCCTATAATTCCCAACATTTTCTCAGCAGACGTTCTTGAATACAGGCACAACATTTGCCAACCTCCATTCTTATGGCACCTCTCCTGTATTTAAAGACCACTCGTAAATTTCAACCAGGGCTCCCTCAATTTCCTCCCTAGTTTCCCACAATGTCCTCGGATATATCTCATCAAGACCGGGAGATTTGTCTACCTTCATACACGATATTACCTTTAGCACTGACTGCTGTCAAGACACTTCCATTGAATGACCCAAGTTCCTCCGTCTTCCTGTCTTTCTCCTCGGTAAATACAGTGGAGAAATACTCATTGAGGACCTCGCCCATCTCTCGTGGCTCCACACAGAGCTGACTGCTATGATTCCTGAGAGGTCCCACTCTCTCTCTAATTACCCTTTTCCCCGTTATGTAGTTATAAAATCTCTTGGGATTGTCCTTAATGCTACCCACCAGAGCTATCCCCTGGTCCCTTTTTACCCTTCTGATTTCATTTTTCACTTTTCTCCTTAATTCCCAAAACTTCTCCAGGGACACACTTGATCCCAGCTGCCTAAATCTGTCCAATGCATTCCTTATTCTTGACCAATGCCTCAATTTACTTTAGTTTATTGTCACATGTAGCGAGGTTCATTGAATAACTTTTTTGTTGTGTGCTATCCAGTTAGCGGGAAGACTGTAGATGATTACATTCATGCCATCCACAGTATACAGATATAGGATAAAGGGAATAACATTTTGTGCAAGATAAAGTCCAGTGAATACTGATCAAAGATAGTCCAAGGGTCTCCACTGAGGTAGCTGGTAGGTCAGCACTGCTCTCTAGTTGGTGATAGGATGGTTCAGTTGCCTGATGACAGCTGGAAAGAAACAGTCCTTGAATCTGGAGGTATGCGTTTTCACATTTCTGTACCTCTTGCTTGATGGGAATGGGGAGAAGGGGGAGAGGCCGGAGTGAGACTCGTCCTTGATTAGGCTGGTGGCCTTGTCGAGATAGCGTAAAGTGTAGATGGAGAAAAACATTCGGCCCATCGAGCAAGGGTAGGTGCTGAGGCCCCAGTGGTTCTCAACCGAAATCACCCAGCACATGTCATGTCAATGATTAAAGCGGGAAGAGGCTGGAAAGAGGCTCTAACAAGATAAAGACATGCTGATTCAATGAACAAGAATAAGGAAGGTGGAACTTGGAACCATTGGAACTTATTTACCTTGGTACACATAACAGAAAGGCAGTATATTGACAGTATATAAACTGTGAAAGATCAGTGATGTTGATGTTGAAGGAGCCTGAGGTATCCTTGTACACAGTTCATTGAATACCAACATATAATGGCAGAACACATGGCAAATGCTACACAGGCCTACATTGCAAGAGGATTTTAGTGGAGGGTTTAAGATGTCACTGCAATTGTACAGCTTTGGTGAGGCTGCACTGGAGTGTGCAGTTCTGGTCTCTTTATCTAAAAGAAGTTCATGACATAAAAGGTTTCCAAGTAAGATTCACCACACTGGCTCCAGGGATGGTGGATTTGCTGAGAAAGGGCTGATTGAGCCGAATGGGGCTGAGTTCTCCAGAGTTTACTTGAATGATAGAAATCATTGAAACCCACAGGATCCTTCCAGGGCTCAACAGGTTGGATGCAGAGAGCAGCTCCCTTATCCCACTCTCTGGGCCTTTTATCCTTTTATCACACGTTCGACCTCCCCTCGGCCTCCTTTGCTGCAAAGAAAATAAGGCCGATTTAGTCAGCCTCTCCTCACTGTAAATCTCCACCCGTCTACTCCCACTCTAATGCTACCACATCCTTCCTGTAGTGTGGTGACCAGGTCTGGACTCTGCACTCTAGTTGTGGCCTAACCAGTGTTCGTACTGTTCCATCTGACCTCTCTGCTAATATATTCTGTGTCTCAGCTATAAAGGCCAGAATCCCATGTGTCACCTACCACCCTTTGTCCTGCTACCTCCAGGGACTGTGGATGTGTTCACCACTTCTCTCTGTTCCTCCTCACTTGTTATTATTGTTTGTTTTCTCTTGCTGCCTTTCCCCTCCCAAGTGCGTCACCCCACATCACCCCCCCACCCCTCACCCCCCTACCTGATTACATGGCAACCACCACTTTGTGTCCACCAGTCCAGCCCATTGACACCTCCCTGCGGCGCAGAACATCCTCAGTGCCATTTCCCCGCACTCACCTCATCTCCATGGACTCTCTTAGTGTGGTGAACAGGAAAGTCCTTCCTCCCTCAGCTGAGAGAGTGGGCATGTAGAATTTTGGCATCAGCAAAGGTTCAAGAGGAGGTGGAAACAAGGAATTGCAGATGCTGGTGAATACAAAAAGGACATAAGTGCAGGAGTAACTCAGCAGGTCAGGCAGCATCTCTGGAGAACATGGAAAGGTGACGTTTCACATTGAGACCCTTATTCAGACCGATTATAGGGGGTCGGGGGAGAAGAAAGCTGGAAGAGGGGAGAGGCAGGACAAAGCGTGGTGGGTAATAGATGGACACTGGCAAGGGGAGTTTTTGACAGGAATCTAAAGGCAAAAGGAGTGAGACAGGATTGAAACCTTGAGAAATGTGAAACCAGAATGGGAGGGGAGGGGGGCAGGGGATGGGGGAAATAGGTCAGAGACCAGGGGGGGGGGGGGGGGGGGGGGGGGGGGGCAGCAGAAATGGAGGGTGTGGGGGAGAAATGAGGGAGGGTTGTGGGATGGGGGGATTAGTTAAAGCTTACCTAAAATTGGTTAATTCAATGTTCATTTCATTGGGTTGTAAGTTACCCAAGAGGAATATGAGGTGCTGTTCCTCCAGTTTGAGTGAGGGCAAGGATGGGTGGATCTGCTCTCCAAGGCTGGTCAGTGTTTTAGTATCCGACTTATACCATGAGTTCTTCCTGCTTTAGAGCCATCCTACAGTGCATCACGTTACCTCTTAGCCCATACCAGCCCATTGCTACCTCCTTGCCATCTGCAACACCCCTCCCATTCCCACCCTGCCCATGCCTTGCCTCCTCTGACATGAACTCCATATTCAGGCCAGCAATAACTCCATGTTGTGCAGGAAGGAACTGCAGATGTTGGTTTGAACCAAAGATAGACACAAAAAGCTGGAGTAATTAAGTGGGGCATACAACATTTCTGGAGAAAAGGAATAGCTGACATTTCTGGTCGGGAAAGTCTGAAAAAGGGTCTCGACCCGAAATGTCACCTATTCCTTTTCTCCAGAAATGCTACCTGACCTGCTGTGTTACAGTAACTCCATCTTGTCCACTTGCCACATAGAATCATAGAGTCATAGAGCGTGGAAACAGACCCTTCAGCCCAACTTGCTCATGCCGACCAACATGTCCCATTTACACTAGTCCCACCTGCTCATGCTTAGCCCATATCCCTCTAAACCTATCCTATCCACATACCTGTCTAAATGTCTCTTAAATATGATGACAGTACCTGTCCCTAGTGATAATCCCCATGCCTAACAAAGTCCTTCGCTCTCCAGAGTTACAGCTTCCGAGAGAGGAGTGTGGAAGTGTGCAGCTGTTGAGTGTGTTGTTAGTTGGAAGTAATGGATTGTGTTCAAGTGTATCGCTCACCGCTCACTGCACGGAAATCCTGCTCTCTTCACTCAGCCTTTCCTGTTTGAATCTCTGTCCTTCCCGCCTCCTCAGTCTGGCTCGCATTCGCTGGCCCTGCTGTCAAGAGGTCACTCTCTAAGCTGTTGGCCCGCTCTACTGTGTGAACATTGCATTTTGCATTTTCCTGGCTCACCCCCACCCGCCCCCCCCCCCCTTACTCACTGCCATTACTGAGATCATCGAAAACCGCTGCTTGTTCAGTGTCCCATTCTGCTGCTGTGCTACTGAACGTTCTCATTCCCAGCTAAACTCCCCTTGATTTGAACATTCTCATGGCTACAGCAGTCAAACTCTCTTACAAATTGTAACATACAGCACATACATAGACCCTGCAGCCCACATAGTCCATGCCAAACATGAAGTAAAACCAACCTCCTCTGCCCGCACGTGATCCCATCCCTCCATCCCCTACCTACCCATGTGCCTAAAAGTCTCTTGAACACACACTATCATACCTGCCCCCACCACCACCCCTGGCAGCATGCTCCAGGCACACATCACCCGCTCTACAAAGGTGTAGACTATTTTCTAAATGGGGAGAGAATTTGGATATCGGAGGCGTGAAGGGACATGGGAATGCTGGTGCAGGATTCACAGAAATTAATTTGCAAGTCGCAGCGGTAGTAAGAAAGGCAAATATAACGGCAGCATTTATTTCGAGAGGGCTAGAATACAAAAACAAGGAAGTAATGCTGAGGCTTTATAAGGCACTGGTCAGTTCGCATTTGGAGTATTGTGAGCAGTTGTTGGGCCGCACATGCGTGGAAGGATGTGCTGGCGTTGGACAGGGTCCAGAGGAGGGTTACAAGAATGATCTCAGGAATGATTGGATTTGCATATGATGAGCGTTTGATGCACTGGGCTTGTAACCGCTGGAGTTTAGAAGGACGAGGGGGAACCTCATTAAAATTTAACGAAAAGTGAAATGCCTGGATGGTGGATGTGGAGAGGATGTTTCCACTAGTGGGAGAGTCTAGGCCCAGAGGCCATAGCCTAAGAATAAAAGGACGTGTCTTCAGAAAGGAGACGAGGGGGAATTTCTTTAGTCAGAGGGTGGTGAATCTGTGGAATTCATTGCCACAGAAGGCTGTGGAGGCCGTCAATTGATATTTGTGAGGTAGAGGTTCATAGGTTCTTGATTACTATGGGTGTCAAGGGATTGCGCTGGTTTGCAATAAAAGACACAAAGTATGACGAATGGTCCTGACCCAAAATACCACCTATCCATGTTCTCTAGAGATGCTGCCTGTCCCATTGAATTACTCCAGCACTGTGTCTTTTTTTTTGTTATAACTATGCCAACCCTGTTTCAAAGCCTGGGAGGAAATGTTGATGGTAACAGCTAGTTGAAGCTGCAGTAACAGGAGGTTGTGAAGGCTCCATCTGTGGGACACAGCCTCCAATGGAGCTGGGATGGGGGGGAATGCTTGCGCTCTCCGATAGACTGTCTCTGATCTGAACCATTGGATCTGTTTCTCGCTTGCCGCAGATGCGGTCAACCTGCAGAGCAGTTCCTGAATCTTCTGCTATTATTGTTTTCTATCCACCTCTGGCCCAAACCTGGAGCTTTGACTCTCTGAGTAAAATAGTTGCCTCTCAGATTCCTGTTAAATCTCACCTTCAACCTCTGCTGTTTACTTCTCGATCCCAGGAATAACATATGAGGAGTGTTTAAAGGTACTGGGCTTGCACTTCCTGGAGCTTAAAAGGATGAGAGAACCCCTCATTTAAACTTACCGAATAGTGAAAGGCCTGGATAGAGTGAATGCGGAGAGGATGTTTTCACGAGTGGGAGAGGCCATAGCCTTAGAATAAAAGGACATTCCTTTTGAGGAGAAATGTCTTTAGTCAGAGGGTGATGAATCTGTGGAATTCATTGCCACAAAAGGCTGTGGAGGCCAAGTCAATGGATATTTTTAAAGGTGGAGATTGGCAGATCCTTTTATTAGTAAAAGTGTGTCATGGGTTATGGGGAGAAGGCAAGAGAATGGGGTTGAATGGGTAAGTAAGTAAGTACATTTATTGGCCAAGTATTCACATACAAGGAATTTGCCTTGTTGCTCCGCCCACAAGTAACAACATGACATACAGTGATAGTTATGAATGACTCAGAAAACACTAAACATTAATAATAATAAAACATTAATGATAAAACACCATTGATTAAGCATGTGAACCAACAAAATACCAGATCAAAGGGAGACTACAGATTTTTTGATATTGAGTAGAGCAACTACTCATGGATAAAAACTGTTTTTACGTCTGGCTGTGGCAGCTTTGACAGTCCGGAGTTGCCTTCTAGAGGGAAGTGGTTCAAAGAGTTTGTGGCCAGGGTGAGAGGGGTCAGAGGTGATCTTGCCCTGCTTCCTCAGCTGCCGTGGGAAGTACATCCTCTGTTGGGCTTTTTTGAGGTGCCTTTTCGAAAGACAGATGAGCCATGATGGAATGGTGGAATAGACATGATGGGCCGAATGGCCTAATTCTGCTCCACTAACTGATGAAGTTCCCAACCCGACATTCATGGATGAAAACCCAATGAAGCTTCAAATGAGTAACAGACGGGATTGACTGAGGGGCGCATTAGCCAATGAGGGGACCAGACCTCCAGGCGGCGAATCAAAGGAGGGGGAGAGTCGGTACCGGAAGCGCGGTGGCCAATGGCAGCCCGAGGGCGGGATTTAGGATGGTAATCAGGGGAGGTGGGCGGACCAATGGGCGGAGGCCGCGGGCTGCAACTTTCTTGTAACAAACATCAGCTGGAGACTCACGTGGGACCGCGACCGGGACCGACCGCTCTTGCTCACTCTTCGCCCCACCGGGACAAGGCTGGCCTGACCCTCCGCTCAGCGGGACGCTTACTCAGGGACGGTATCCCACCCTCAAACCGTTCTGCTCAACGCCGGAGCTGGAAGAGTGGCCGACCGCTCCTGCTGAAAGCCGGAGCCCAACGAGCCGCCGAGCGAGCGAGCGACCCACCGACCCACCCTCTCTGCTCCACGTCGGGTGTTCGGGAGTAGGAGCCGACGCTGCAGCCGGCTGGACCGACTGACAGCGACTGTCACGGCTCTGGGCCTCTCACCTCGGGACTCGCTGCCCTGTCACTCTGGGGCTGGCTTCGCACAGCTGCGCTGCCGTCATTTTGCAAACCCGAGAGGAAAATGAGGCGGTGCGTTTGAAAAGCAGCAAAGTTTATTTTTCATCCGTCTCAAATGAACGTTTATCAGTCATCTATCTCCGAGCTTGGATTTTGTTTTAGTACGTGGAAGTTTTAATCAGAAAACGCAGGAGTGGATTCGGAAGCGATCGATTTCACTGTCAGGTTGGTGGTGTTGATATAAACAAGAAAAGCTAAAGGAGCTGCGTGTGTCTGTAAACCATATATTTGATTACGTATATAAGCAAGCAGTGAGTGAGATACACGTATGGGTCAATGTGATATGGCTGGAATTTGAGAGATTAAAAGCTCTGTTTAACGTACTGCTGTCGGCGGGCCAACGCGATTCAAGCCTGTTGTCCGACAGCAGCTGGTGTTTTTATTGCGGACTAAGATGTCAAAATGAACACCGAGAGTGCCGCCGTGTTACAGAAGGAGCGATGGGTAACTCGTGCCGCGGTCAACACTGCCTCGCAGTCGCAAACCCGCTATTCCGCACTCTGAGGTTGGATGCTATCTTTCGCCGTCTTTTAATAGCCGTCAGGAACTCCTGGTGCGAACGTGCGCCAAGGCAGTCACCAAATGCAAGTTTTGTTCAGGGGCGTGCGATTGTTTTAATCTATAAACGCGAGCCGATTAAAAAATATCTCCAGGTGACAGTTTCGAACCCGAATGAGTAGTTCGCGTTAGATGTTGAGAGCGATGATTTGTTCCGCAGAAAGTTTGTACAAGCCGGCCACTCGGCCCATTGTGCATGTGCCGGCTCTGTGCTGAAACAAATATCTCCAAACAAATTGGCCCAGAATAGCACGCAGGTCGCCGCCTGCCCGCCAGGCACCGCTCACCCAAGCGTGTGCCCACAGTGGCATGTTGTGAAGCGCGGCTCATTTTGCCTCGACTGATTACTCATCTCCGATGTGATTGTTTATCTAATTGCACATACTTTAACAGTCAAATTTCCACGATTGTCATTAGGCAGAATTTGACACGAAACCACAGAAACGTACAGGGAGAGGGAGAGAGAGAGAGAGACGAGGAAACAAGGGGTTCGGGAGGGAGGAGCCGAACGCGCAGACCAGGCGGCGAAAGGCCGAGATAACGGAATCGGAGGAAAGGGCGAGACCATACGGGAATTTGAAAAGAAAGCCGAGAGTTTTTTTTGTTTTTTTAAAAGCAAGCCGGAGCGGGCGCGGATGATGGAACCAGGGCGGCGGCTATGTGGGCGAGAGTCAGTGCGCAGGATGCCCATGTATTGTCCATCAGCCGGCCGGCCAGACGCTGCCCGGAGATGTTGTGCCGCTGCTTCCTGGCGCTGTTTGACCTTCTGACTGGAGGGGTGGATATCGGGAGCAGGTCTGGGAAGCCGCCTGGTTTCAACTAGACACCAGAATGCTGGAGAGAAGGAATGGGTGACGTTTCGGGTCGAGACCCATCTTCAGACAGGGTGAAGAAGGGTCTCGACCCGAAATGTCATCCATTCCTTCTCTCCAGAGATGTAACTTGTCCCGCTGAATTATTCCAGCATTTTGCATCTTTCTTCGGCTTAAACCACCACCTGCAGTTCATTCCTCCACGTTCTGGCTGGTGCTGAGTTCGGCTACAATCAGAGCAGGGAAGCGGAACCTTCGGCCCACTCTCTCTCTATCCGTTGGCCGACTGATGTCTACCTGCACCAATCCCATGAGCGGCCCTCGACCCCCAGCCGTGACATCCCGGGAGCTCATTTCAAGATTTCCAGCACACTTCCCATTGCCAACCACCCCTCGCTGAAACCAGTCTATCTCTGATTCTCTTAACCCCCACCCTCCGGTGTATCTGTAGTCCTCGTGGTGTGTAGAAACCAGGAACTGCAGATACTTATTTATTTTTAAAGACACAAAGTGCTGGAGTAACACAGTGGGTCTGGAAGCACATCTGGAGATAATATGTAGGAACAAAACTGCAGGTGCTGGTTTATACAAAATATACACCAAATGCTGGAGTAACTCAGCGGGTCCGGCAGCACCTCTGGAGAAAGGGAAAAGGAACCTTCTTCAGATGCTGCCTGACCCGCTGAGTTACTCCAGCATTTTGTGTCTATCTAGCGTCTCTGGACAGGTGACGCTTCGGGTCGGGACCTTTCATCAGACTTGAGTCTCCAGCATTTCGTACCCTGGGCATCTAGTCAGCTTCCTCCGCTCCACGGTAACAACCCCAGTCTCTCCTCGTCACTGCGATGCGCGATCCCAGGCAACTTCCCGCTGCAGACACGAGGAACTGCAGATGCAGCAATCTTCAGCAAAACTCAAAGTGCTGGAGGAAGTCCGTGGAGATGGGGACACGGCGGAGGGAGGGAGGGCAACGAGCGCTGCCCCGCCGTCCACACACATCTCCATCTCATCCAGTGCTTAACGACAATACAGAACAAGGTCTCGACCTCAGCTACACCAGAGCAGTTGTTCACTTCTTCCCGACTGTCGGCTCCAAGTTCGGGCTGTAACCTTTACAGGACTTCGGTTAGGCCGCATTTGGAGTATTGAGTAAAACTGGAGGGACTCGGGCATCTGTGGAGAGAATGGACAAAATATATTTCGGATCAGTTCTGATCACCTCAAGGAAGGATATGACGGTTTTGGAGAGGGTTAACAGATTGCAACATGGATTAGAGAGTATTGGCTATAAGGAGAGGTTGGACAATCATGGATAGGGTCTGGAGTTGAGGGGAGAAATTTCCAAAATTATGATATCTAGATAGGATAGACAGTCAGCGCCTTTTTTCCCCCAAGGGTGAAAATGTCAAAGACTAGAGGGTATAGATTTAGGGGATGTTGGAAGAACATTTTGTAGAGGGTGGCGTGCGCCTGGAAAACGCTGGCAGCCAGGGGTGGCGATTAGGTGGGCACTATAGGGGTGTTTAAAAGGCTTTTAGGTAAGCACATGGTCATGCATGGAATGGTGGGATTGGGATCGCATGCAGACAGAGAAGCACAGACATTATGGGCCGAAGGGCCTGTTCCTGTTCTGTACCGTTCTGTTCTATGGTCACCTCTGACAGTCCCGCAGCATTGAGGATACCTTCCGATCTCTGGTACCTGGCCTTCATGGGACTGGGCGACTTCAGACGCCGCGCACCTGTTGTTGCTTTGATGGTGTTGTAGAGACACCAGCTATTTATTGTGAGGCTTGGGGCCAAAAGGCCTGTTCTGTGCTGCGCTGGTTCTATGTTTTAACTTGGAATCCGTTGGCCAGATCGCCAACCCTGGCTCCCGGGATGGAGACAACAATGCTGGGTGCAATAAATCTGCGGGGCAGGCAGCATCTCTGGGGAGAAGGAATGGGTGACATTTTGGGTCGAGTCCCTTCTTGCATCACCCATTCCTTCTCTCCAAACACGCTGCCCGTCCCGCTGGATTACTCCAGCATTTCTGTGTCTATCTTCGGTTTAAAGCAGCATCTGTAGTTCCTTCCTACAAACCCTGGCTCTGGTATTGGCCGGGGATGCCGTGATGTGCGAAGCAGGTACTGGCGGGAGACACGTCCCAGGCCGGCCACGGTCGTACTCTCTGCATTCATTTAGCAACTGCTGCTGACCCCTGTCCCGGGAGAAGGGTGGGATGAGACGAGACGAAAGGTTCAACTATTCATTGTCAAGTGCACAGTTTAGTTGCGTGCTGACCAGTCAGCTGAAAGACAGTGCGTGATTACAATCGAGGCATCCACACGGCACGGATACATGGCAAGGGAATGGCTAAACTGGGAAAACTGCCGGGAATTTTGAAATCCGTGATATACGAATATCACTGCACCTTAATTGGTCCACGTGACAACAAAATACATTTGAAACCTTTTAATCATGAGAGGAATAGATCGGGTACAGTCTCTTGCCCAGAGTAGGGGAATAGAGAACCAGGGGACATCGGTTTAAGGGCAGGGAGGGGGGTTAATAGGAACGTAAGGGATAACGTTTGTACACAAAGGGTGCTGGGGGTATGGAACAGCCGAGCTGCTGGAGGAGGTAGTGTAATAAACATTTAGACAGGTACATGTATAGGATAGGTTTGGAGGGATATGGGCCAAAAGCAGGCAAGTGGGACTCGAGTAGATGGGGCATGTTGGTCGGTGTGGGCAAGTTGGGCCTATAGGCCTCTTTCCACGGTGCATCACTCTATGGATGGTGATGGAGGGAGCGTAGATCCTGGGGTGGGAGGCTGGGGAGAGGGAAGGGTGCAAAGGGGTGGGCGTGTGACGGGGGGGGGGCGGTGATGGGGAGGGGTTGGTCCGATGGTGATGGAGGGAGCGGGCCGACCGGTCTCTGAATGGGGAATGTGTTGGTGCAGGTTCCCCGTCTCCGAGAGAAACATAGAAACATGGGTACAGGAGTAGGCCCTTCGCACCAGCACCGCCATTCAATATTAATATGGCTGATCATCCAAAATCTACCCGTTCCAGCTTTTTCCCCATATCCCTTAATTCCAATAGACAATAGGTGCAGGAGTAGGCCATTCGGCCCGTCGAGCCAGCGCCGCCATTCAATGAGACCACGGCTGATCATCCCCAATCAGTGCCCCGTTCCTGCATTCTCCGCATATCCCCTGACTCCGCTATCTTCAAGAGCCCTATCTAGCTCTCTCTTGAAAGTATCCAGAGAACCTGCCTCCACCACCCTCTGAGGCAGAGAATTCCACACACTCACCATTCTCTGTGAGAAAAAGTGTTTCCTCGTCTCCGTTCTAAATGGCTTACTCCTTATTCTCAAACTGTGGCCCCTGGTTCTGGACCCCCCCAACATCTAGCGTGTCCAAACCCTTAACAATCTTATATGTTTCAATAAGATTCCCTCTCATCCTTCTAAACTCCAGAGTGTACAAGTCCAGCCGCTCCATTCTCTCAGCATATGACGGTCCCACCATCCCGGGATTTAACCTTGTCAACCCTCGCTGCACTCCCTCAATAGCAAGAGTATCCTTCCTCAAATTAGGGGACCAAAACTGCACACAATACTCCAGGTGTGGTCTCACTGGGGCTCTGTGCAACTGCAGAACCCTTAGCCCTAAGAGCTAAATCTAACTCTCTCTTGAAAACAAACTGCTGCGTTCGCCTCCGGACACACGGCCTTTCCCGCCGCATCTGAACAGAGCGAGTCGCCGACACGCCCTCCCCTCCGAGCCTGAAGCAGCGGCCGCCCACCCACGCCCAGAGCGGCTGCTGGACCCGGCGCCGGGATGGAGGGGGCGTTTGAAGCCGGGCTGGGAATGCTGCTTTCCCTGGAGCCGGCGTGGAGGGAGGGGTGGGGGGGGGGAGGGTGGGGGGGGGGGGGGGGGGCTTGCAGAGGAGATTTGGACAGGGACACGTTCAGGTGCGCTGGGACGAAGGGGTCTACGATTCCAAGGGCAGGGGAGGGCTTTCAGCCGCTGGAGCGGGGAGAGGGAAGCCGGCATGGGAGAGGTGGTTCCCCAAATCCCGGTGCGAGCGCGTTACTGGCCGCGGGTCGGGTTCTGGGTTCGGTGCTGTGCAGTTCCCCGGTGCCAGTGACACTTGGCGTCTGGGGCGATCCCTTCCTGAGCAGGGGACCAGTCAGACTGTAAGATGCACGAGGGAGATGGCGTTGTAAGCCCTGGGGAGGGGTGCAAGGGGGTGAGCGTGCGATAGAGGGGAAGGCGGTGATGGGGAGGGGTTGGTCCGAGCCCGTGTTCTCGGCTGTCACCACCCTCTCTGGTTCCTGCCCGAACAAGCAAGGTGCCCAGTCAGTTAGCGAGGACTCTGGAAGAATCGCCGTGTGTAGGAAAAAAACTGCAGATGCTGGTTTAAATCGAAGGTAGACACAACATGCTGGAGTAACTCAGCGGGACAAGCAGCATCTCTGGAGAGAAGGAATGGGTGGCCCGAAACGTCACCCATTCATTCTCCCCTGTCCCGCTGAGTTACTCCAGCATTTTGTGTCTACCCTGAAAGAACCACTGTTGATGCTCGGCAGACTGAGGAACAGTTACTGGAAGATGTTGGCAACCAGTGTGAGTTGATAAGAGGTTTGTTTTGCCCGTGAGTTGCATGGTCTGCAACGCGCTGCCTGGAATGGCTGGTGGGGAATGGAAACAGATACAACCGGATCTTTCCGAAGGAAATCGGACAATTGCAGGAAGTGGGAACTGTGGTCCATGGGGGCGGGAAGGCAGTCACCTGCAATGGCCGATCAAAGAGACGCCATGGGTATGTTGGGCCGAATGGCCCCTTCCTCTGGTGCAAAAATCTAGATCTACTGTAAATTCCAATATAAATATTGACAACACAGACTCTGTCCAAATAATATTCTGGAAATACTCCATGTCAGGCAGCATCTGTGAAGCGAGAAATACAGTTAACGTTTCAGGGCGGCACAGTGGCACAGCTGCTGTCTCACAGCACCAGAGACCTGGGTTCAAACCTGACCTCCGGCGTTATCTATGTGGAGTTTGCATGTTCTGCTTGTGACTGGGTTTCCTCCCACATCTTAAAGCCATGCAGGTTTGTAGGTTAATTGTTCTCAGTTAATTGCCTCAAATGTGTATGGGGTGGATGAGATAATGGGATAACATAGAACTTATTTAAGGATAGGGGGGAAATCTTTTAGGACCGAGATGAGAAAAACATTTTTCACACAGAGAGTGGTGAATCTCTGGAATTCTCTGCCACAGAAGGTAGTTGAGGCCAGTTCATTGGCTATATTTAAGAGGGAGTTAGATGTGGCACTTGTGGCTGAAGGGATCAGGGGGTATGGAGAGAAGGCAGGTATGGGATACTGAGTTGGATGATCAGCCATGATCATATAGGTGCAGGAGTAGGCCATTCGGAAGGAGCCGAATGGCCTACTCCTGCACCTATTTTCTATGTTTCTTTGTTTAACTGGATCATCTTACCACAAGCCAGAGAGCAGTGTTGAACTATTATCTCCATCTTTGGTGACCCTTGGACGATCCTTGGTCGGACTTTGCTGGCTTTACCCAGCACTAGACCTTATTCCCTTATCATGTATCTGTACACTGTAAATGGCTTGATTGTAATGATGTGTGGTCTTTCTGCTGACTGGATAGCATGCAGCAAAAACGCTGCACTGGACCTTGGTACATGTAACAATAAACTAAACTGAAATAAACTAACTGGAGCGAATGGTGACCGATGGTTGACGATGACTAAGTGGGCCGAAGGATGCTTCCATAGTGTATCTCTAAACTAAGGTCTATCTGAGCTGTGAGTATGAGACTGGAAAGTGCATTCAGAGATTTGGGAAACAAGGGCACCAACTTTCTCTAGTTTAGTTCCACATTCACAGGCTGGAAGTTCTGTCAAGAATTTGGGACTGGAATTGGCATTAATGTAAAATGAATTCATGATTAAAGAGGGACTGGAGCTAGAAAATAATTCAATTACCTGGGGTGAAAATGTGAAAACTATGGAAGAAATGAGAAGCAAAGTGTTCTCATTAAGGTGCGAGGACGTAGGAAAGTACGCATGAATTTCAGCCAGAAAGTCCTGCTCACCAGACTCCCAGGTGGGGACTAGTATGGGTAGATACAGATTAAAATCCTTTCTACACTGTCCTGTCGACGCTGCAGTCAGTCAGTTGGCATCTGCCTTTGGCTTAACTCTAACCTCCAGCACTGAGCAACATCGGAGCTTACACCTGCACTCTAATTTAAAGATGACTTTGTGTTGCAGTGTAACCATGGGAAACCAGATTGTGAGGATGTAAAACCCATTAACGAAGAAAGCCTTGAGGGTAGCTGCTGGGGTGCAGCGTCTCCCTGAGCTCAAACTAAAACCTGGCCTCGGAGGTGACAAAACATTTGTACCATCTCCACTCTCAGATTACTGGATGTGGCTCTAGGCCAAGGAAGACTCTTGCCCTTTGTCCTTTCTCCTTCCAAGTTTGGAAGCCCCCCCCCCCCCCCCCCCCCCGGCCATTGGATTGATGTCTGATGCCTGTGGGGTCTTAACTGGAATTTGATACAATTTGGAGTGCAGAGTTTACCACGTGTGGCCTTACCATGTCGTGTGCAGCTGTAACACGGCGTCCCATCTCCTGGACTCAGTGGCCCGTCTGATGAAGGCAAGCATGCCATAAGTCTACCTGCGTTGGCACTTTCAATCCTCCCTCCTGATGGTTGATGCTTCCAGTAAACTCAAAACAGAGGAGTATGTGAAATGGAACAGATTGCAGTATCTGTCGCAATGGAGGGTGAACATGGGAGGGAGAGTTTGCGAAAAGTCTCACAGGGCAAATTTAAAGCATCCCACAGAGATGGAGAATGGGGTACAGTTGTGAAACGGACCTGTCAGCCCATCAAATCTGCAGAGCATGAGCAATGTAGCTCGGAGTCTGCTGTTCATGTCGGCTGTTCAAGAGCCGCATTCAGGCTGGTGTGGCGAATCCTTTCTGAAAGAATCATCAGTGGACCTGCTGGAGTCTTTCCAACAGCCTGAACACTTTCTAGTGTTCTATGTACATGTTGGTCACAATATATCTGGGAGGAACTTCCCGTTAGTCCCGTTTCCAGTTAGTCTCTCTTAGTTTAGTTTAGAGATGCATCATGGAAATAGGTCCTTCAGGCCAAACCTGGGTCAGGTTTACAAGTCGGGGTCAAACCTGGGTCTCTGGCTGCACTGAATAGCTGCCTATAATTAAACTCTTGTTTAATATATGGACACATGGAACTAAATGAGGTGCCTTTGTGGTGTAATCAGATCAATGGTATCTTTGGCCAGTTAGCTTGTCTACAATGGGCCACCATATGATCAGCACCGTAAGTATCAGGATCACCACCCTGGGGACCCCGACATGGTGGCTGAATGGACAGAGGCTTTGCCGTCCAATAACAGTTAAATCCCACTGAGGATGCAACAGGTTGTTTCAGGTGGGCTGCATTGAAGGTCTTTAGGGAACCCTGGTCCATTGACATTCCTATCCATTGAGGCCATGGACCCTCTCTTTCTTGAGGGCGTAAAAGGGACAGGGCAGGGAGAATGGATGTGGAAAGCATTTGGGAGGACTAGATAATTCACAAGGGGGAAAGGGAGAGAAGACGAGGGCTGTGGAGGGGTGGTGAGAGAGTGAGATAGGTGCTCCAGCACATGGCATGGGCCGAACGGCCTGTTCCTACCCTGTTCCTGTGGGGTGATGTGAACCACGTCCCTTCCCTGTGGGATGAGGAGCAGCACCTCGGGGAAAGGCCTCCTTGACTCAGCGGAACTCGGGAGGCAGAACGTGTTCTAAATAAAACTCTCTCTGACTGACAGCGGAGGCAGCAAATTACAGGTTGTGGCAGTGTGCAGCCTGACATCAGCACGCGAAAATTACAAGGTTTATATTTTTAAATGCAATTAAATGTGCTGTGTGTGTGCGTATAAATATATGTGCTTCTAAATCTCACTGCGGAGGCTCTGTAATAGCAGACAAATAGACAGATGATTGGAATTAGAATAAATTCTGGCAATTCCCAGAACGATCGTTGCTATTTTTACGCGCTGGGATTGTGGCAGGTTTGGGGACGATGTGGGGGTGGGGACACTGATCACTGGTTCTGTCTCCTGACGCTCCCTTTTGATTTCTTCCTCCCACGGCCCTGCTCACCCCATCCTGAGCCAGCTTCTCTGCGCAATCAGCTTTAACCCTAGCAGTAAACATTGGCCGGTCACTTGCCACCGCGTTCAAACTCTGAGTCACAGTGGTGCTGCAGTTGTTCTTGGAGGCTTTTTTTTCTTAGTTTACTTTAGTTTTTTTTTGTCACATGTACCGAGGTCCAGTGGAAAGCTTCTGGTTGCGTGCTAACCAGTCAGTGGAAAGGCCATACATGATAACAACCGAGCCGTCCAGTGTGGTGGAAGCCATTTAGGCCTGGTGCGCTGACCCAGACACACCCGGTCACAACATACCCTGGATGAGAGGAAGAGGAACATTGATTTCTCTGATTTTGTTATCCTTTTGAGAGTTACATCCACCAATGACCATTGTGGCTCACCTTTCCATGGTCATTGTTTTATTTGTTCTGAGTTTCCCCTTTTAGAAATTACAGGAGTAGGCCATTCAAGCCCTGAGCCTGCAGCCTCAATATACATGGGCTGATCCAACTCCAACTCAGTACCCGTACCTGCCTTCTCATACCCTCTGTCCCCTTTCCCCCCAGCCAAGAATTGGCCTCCTACCCCACCACTCTCTGTTGTGAATGAAGTTCTTAAAGGATTTCCCCTTAGTTTGTTCTTAATCTCCTAAATTCCATCTTCTATACTCATCTGGTGAACCTTCTCGCACTCCCTCTATGGCAATAATGTCCTGTACAACTGAAGTAAGAATGCTCCTGTACTCCAAATCCTTTAGTCTATGAAAGCTAACATACCATTCCATTTTTCACACCTGGCCACCATTGTGTACCATGGGCATCTCCCCTTTTCCTAATCGGCCACCATTTAAATAATACCTTTGCCACCCTGGACATTTATCCACATATATAACGTGCCCATTGCCCACTCAAAACACCCGAGCCCACATATGTCACCCTGTCTCCTAGCATCCTCTGACTGCCCCCTCTTAGTGTCATCCGCAAACTTGTGCCTTCAAATTCCCTCATCCCAGTGCTGGCGCGTACCCCACCTACTGCTTGCTTGCCATTGTTTACTCCTACCCTCTGTTTGCCAGTTTGAACCCCCCGTATGCTCTTCTTTGACTCTCAGTCTGAAGAAGGGTCTTGACCCAAATGTTACCCATTCCTTTTCTCCAGAGATACTGCCTGACCCGCTGAGTTTCTCCAACACTTCTAGGTCTATCTGAGGGGAAGTTATATCTGGTTCACGAAATTTGGTAGAAAGAACTGTTCTCGATGTCATGATGGAGATTGCCGGCTGCTGTAAAAACCATTTGCTCTCTCCAATCACTAAGGGAATGTGATGGCCAGGCCCTGACTGGCCTTGTTGTAACTTCAGATTGATAATGCCAGGTGCTTCACCCTTCATAACCCTGTGAATTGCTCCCATAAGACTGCTCACGATTGGCCTCAAAAGCTGATCCCATCAACATTGTCCACATCCTGCGCGGTGAACAAAAGTCCTCGCCCATCTCTAGTGAGCAGGCGCACTCACCCCAATGTAGAAGAGAGCAAGATCATCCCTACTTTACTCTGTCTGTTCACTTTGTGCAGAACCTGTGGGTAAGACTGAGGGCCCACCCTGAACAGTCTCTCGGTTACTGCGACCCCGTGCTACAGCAAAAGGTGAACCAACCACTGGCGACATTGCGTGTGATGTTTCTGTACTTTACGAAGGGGGTCAGTTAGGAGAACGAACCATTCCCTGTGTGAGAGATGGGGAGGATGTTGGCGTGGAATCCCAGTGTGTGTGAGTGCCTACTGTGTTGTGTTAGGGCAGAGGTTACATATACTCCAGCATTTTGTGTCTACCTTCGATTTAAACCAGCATCTGCAGTTCTTTCCTACGCATATATCCACAGTCGGGTAGAAATTTCCTTCCCCAAACGACTTCAACAAATCATTTGAAATGCTTTATGTTGTCATTTGTTACTGAATCATCTTTATAATTTTCTAAATCAAATGAAGTTAATCTTGAGACTATGCTGGTGTAGGCTGAACTTGCTTGGTGATGCTGCAGGTATCTGTGTTGCTGCTCCAGCAACACAATCATTCCATTAGCATCGGCACTCCCAGGACTGGTGCCCAACAAGACCCGCAGTGGAGATCCCTCAATAAAGTGCCCATCCCGTACTGTAACCGAGTCCGTTGGGTCAGTACAACATTAAACAGCTGAAGATAGACACGATGTGCTGGAGTAACTCGGCATCGGTGGAGGGTCAGGCAACATCTCTGGAGGAAAGGGATGGGTCTAGAATCAGCTGTCCACATCTCTTGTCGACCGATCCCCAGTGGGCAGCCCTCGCCCTCCTGAGTCATAACGTTGAGTGTCCAAGTCTCGCTCTAGGTGATTGAGCACTGAGACAGGCTGATTCCTCGTCACAGTTCTGAGGGGCTGCAGCACTGTCAGAGGCACTGTCGATCCGGTAAGTTGTTCACCAAGGCCCTTAACATCCGGTACGATGTTCATCAATGTTTGGCTTTGTGTTGTAATGCTGTGCGCTGGGTGAGTGGAGCCTGGAGTCCTATTGAAGGCTTTCTCACTGATTATTACTTAAATCATTGGCCATTTTCCCATCGGCTGCTGCGTTTCCCACAACTGTGACTGTAGCTGAAAGTATTTGAGGCAAAACAAACTGCCTGGGGGGGGGGGGGAGGGGGGGGGGGGGGGGGGGGGGGGGGGGGGGGGGGGGGGGGGGGGGGGGGGGGGGGGGGGGGGGGGGGGGGGGGGGGGGGGGGGGGGGGGGGGGGGGTGAACTCAATGGGACAGGCAGCATCTGACAGTATGAAGAAGGGTCCCGTCCGGAAACGCCACCTATCCTATTCCATCCACAGATGCTGCCCGAGCCACTGAGTAACTCCAGCACTTCTTGTTTTGCTCCAGATACCAGAAACGCAGTCTCTCCGTGTCTCTGCTGAAAAGTACTGACTTGGTTATAAAACCCCAAAGAGACAGCATCAATCCTGGCTTTCAGCTTCCGTGATAGAGTTGTGGTAAAGGCAATGTTACATTGAGAGCAACTCTCACCAGGACCACATTGAAATTATGCTCGGATCAATAAGAACTACTGTTATTTAAAAACAAAAGTTGCTTAATTGCTGTCGGTCTAAGGGTGTGTAGTGTACAGAGGTTTGAGCAGTCTGGCCCAGAAAGTGACCATCCCAGGGTGGAACAATGGCACAGCTGGTCGAGTAGCCGCCTCACAGCACCGGAGAACCCAGTTTGATCCTGACTATGAGTGCTGTCAGTGTGGAGTTTGCACGTTCTCCCTGTGACCACATGGGTTTCCTATGGGTGCTAATTGCCCCTAGTGTGTGGAATGTGAACGTGGAATAACATAGAACTAGTGCGTGTGGATGATCGATGGTCAGTGTGGCATCGGTGGGCTGGAGGGCCTGTTTTCATGATGTATCTCTAAACTAAACTGAACATTCATGGTGTATCTCTAAACTAAACTGTTTTCATGATGTATCTCTAAACTAAACTGAACTAAGGTGGACACTTGTAACTTCAAGCAGCTGGCTGTAAGCAGATGCACCGGAACCTGTCATAATGGTGTGAATAGGCAACCTAGATGATATACTGTTTAAGAAGGAACTGCAGATGCTTGAAAATCAAAGGTAGACAAAAAGGCTGGGGAAACTCAGCGGGCGAGCATCAATGGAGCAAAGGAAATAGGCAACGTTTCGGGTTGAAACCCTTCTTCAGACTGATTGGTGGGGGGGGGGGGGGGGGGGGGAAGAGGTGGAGCCAGTGGGCCGAGGGAGAGCTGAGAAGGGGAGGAGAAAGCAGGGACTACCTGAAATTTAGAGAAGTCAATGTTCATACGCTGGGGGTGCTAAAACTGCCCAAGCGGAATATGAAGCTTTGCTCCTCCAATTTACGTGTGGTCCTCACTCTGGCCATGGAGGAGGCCCCCAACAGAAAGGTCAGATTCGGAATGGGAGGGGGAGTTGAAGTGCTGAGCCCAACCGGAGATCAGGTTGGTTATTGCAAACCGAGCGGAGGTGTTGGGCGAATCGATCGCCAAGCCTACGCTTGGTCTCATCGATGTAGAGCAGCTGACATCTGGAGCAGCGGATGCAATAGATGAGGTTGGAGGAGGTGCAGGTGAACCTCTGCCGCACCTGGAAAGACTGCTTGGGTCCCTGAATGGAGTCAAGGGGGGAGGTAAAGCGACAAGTGTAGCATTTCCTGTGGTTGCAAGGGAAAGTGCCCGGAGAGGGGGTGGGAAGGGACGAATTGACCAGGGTGTTACAGAGGGAGCGGTCTCTGCGGAAAGCAGACGGGGGAGGAGATGGGAAGATGTGGCAAGTGGATCACATACTTTCTCCTCTCCTTTCTCAGCTCTCCCTCAGCAGGATTAAATCACTGCTCACCTTTCCTTTCTTCTCCCCCCCCTCCCCCCCAACCCTCACATCAGTCTGAAGAAGGGTTTCGACCTGAAACGTTGCCTAATTCCTTCGCCCCATAGATGCTGCCTCACCTAGATGATATACTGGCTGGTTGATCACTAAACCTAGTGGAGAGTTTGTGAATGGGAACCTCCCACTGACTTGGACAACTGATTTCAAATCCTACAAAGCGATCTGGTGTGTTTAACTTTGTGGAATAAATAAAAATATCTTAAGTTACAAACTATGGGAGAGAAACCAGCGGGTCACCATTCTTGAATGTTTGTCTGCCACCAGTTGGTCTAAGGTCCTCAAGTCAGCGGAGCTGAGCGGGTAGGGTGCGCTGCACAGGTGGGTCGGATGTCCAAGGACCAGCTCCCCCTCCATGAGTGTTGCAAATAAACTCTGCAAATAAACTTCTATTGTCAGGGGAGGAATATGGGGTGGCAGATTGCAATCTTCACGTGGTCTGCCCCGTTTCGACGAATGCGATCAACCTGGTGTGCAGAATCAAATATGATCAAATAGAACAAGTTGTCCTACAACTTTAGGCTGTGCACACCATACGCGAGAAGAGGAAGAGGAATTTTGACTCGCTTCTGAAATAGTCTGGCAGGCCTCTAATTGAAAGGGTAAGCTGGGCATAGGAAGGCAGCAAATACTGGCCTTGCAGGCAATTTAAGTATTTTTACTCGGGTAGAATTCAGAAGCACTGTGCTCTGTTGGAAACTGGGTTTGGCAGAGTGGAGCTTCAGCCAATCTGTCACGTGAAGTCCCTCCTGTAGCCAACGTGTGGATCTACTGAAGGAACCTGGAGAGCCATGGGGGACTGTTGATTAGGTTTATAATTGTCCCCACAGTGCTGGGCCCCGAGATATCCATACCACAGTGCTAGGTCCTGGTTGGGTTGCTCCTAGGCCTGGCCATCCGCGAGTAGCGGCGCCAGGCAGAAGAGGGCTCTGCCCGAGCCGTCTGCCTGCCCCTTTTCCTGGGTCACTTCTGCTCCTGGGTGGTATTACAGAAGGACCACCTGCTGTCCACGGGCACCCTGGGGATTTCAGGGACCGCTGGGCACCACGGGGGATGGAATGTATCCTTAATAAGGATTGTGACATAGTTATTTAAGAATATCTGTTTTACTTGTATTATGGTGGGGAGTGTTTGTATTGTTTAGTATTGTACATATTATTGTAATAATTGAATGTTGAATAAATCTATTTTTGGTTTAAGAAAAAAACTGCTGGGACCTGGGCATCCCATACTCTATCAGAAACGTTCGCCAGACAGCTGTGCCCTGACTGTCTTTACCTCGACACAGTTCGCAACCATCTGAGTCATGTGTGAAGATGGAGGATAGGCACCAAAATTGCTCTCTCTGGAACCCCAGCACAAAGTGCAGCCCGAGTAAGACTCGAGAGAGTTCCATTGTTGGCACAAATGACAATTAAGCAATGAAAGTCTAACTTGCAGTAGCATAACAGGCCGCTAACACAGTTCTTCATAAGTTGTAGAAGCAGAATTAGGCTATTCAGTCCATCGTCTAATCCGCCATTCAATCATGGCTGATCTATGTTTCCCTCTCAAACCCATTATCCTGCCTTCTCCCCATAACCCACTTACGCGTCTTTTCAGCAAACTGTCTGCGACCTTCATGCTCGGGCAATTAAAATGCCCGGTCAGCAAAGGAGATTACCTACGGCTACTTCAACTACCTACAACGACATGGCGACCCCACTACCACTGCACCACGAGTTCAAAAGTATCGATTTTCTCCGTGCCGACCAGTTTTTGCTCGCAGAATATTTTTCAGCTTGTTTAAAAATTTTCCTCGACCAAACTGAGGCCGCGAGTGGTAACCACTATGCGGGAACTGCTCTCGACCGTGAAGGAGACTTACCAGTGACCACGTGTCGACCGTGCTGCGAGCTTGTGGCGAGCGCAAACTATCCTAAACTCGCAAATAAGGTTGCCATAGTGGGACAGGCCCTTGAGATAACATAAACAATTTCATAAATTAAAAACCCCAGTATTAGAGCAAAATGCCTGAAGTCCTGAGGGCAACCTGTGGACGTCAAATGGCTGTGAAGAAGGAACATGACGAGCCAGAGGGAACAGATATTTGGGTTTAAGAAGTGACATATACTTACTATCACAGTTCAGGAGACACAGCGACTACAAGGATAGATGGTGGTGAAGGAAGGCACATGGCATTGATTATAAGAGTTGGGATGTCATGTCACAGATGTACAAAATGCTGGTTAGACTACAAATGGAGACTTGTGTACAGTTTTGGCCACTATACCATAGGAAGGATGTCATTAAGCCGGAAACGGCGCAGAAAAGATTCAAAGGATGATGCCAGGATGAGAGGGTGTTTCAGACGGAGAGGTTGGACAGGCTGGGGCTGTTTTCCCAGGAATGTAGGAGATTGATAGGTGACGTTATAGATGTGTAAAATCATGAGGGGCATGGATCATGTGGATAATCTGTCTTTTCCTTGTGGCGGGGCGTCAAACTAGAGCACGCGGATTTAAGATGATGGGGTAAGATTGGGTAAGAGGATCTAAGCTCTGATTGTTCACACACAGAGGGCAGTGGGTATATGGAACAGGCTGCTAGAGGAAGTACTAAACTAACATTTAAAAGACATTCCGACTGGCACATGGACAGGAACGGTTTTGGAGAGATCTGCCGCAAACAAAGGGTCGGCGTGGACAAGGCGAAGCGCCTGTGGACGTGCCAATTAATTGAGTGCTATTAATCCTGACCAGAGGCTGCAGTCCTCAGGATGATCAACTAAACAGTTGTGGGCCAAGACTGGATTGCTGGGCTACTCCAGTGGTTAAATCCCTCCAGCCTGAAAACTATTCATTTGGAGTCATAGAGCTGTATAGCACGGAAACAGGCACTTTGGCCCACTTTGTACAGGCCAACCTAGTTGTCATATTGAGTTATTTGCCTGCATTTGGCCCATATTGCTCAGTGCGACCGTTTGATCTAAATATCTCCTATCTATCGCCCATCTATCAATCACCAATCTGTCTATCTATTTATCTATTTTTAAAAAGTTGTATTTGTGTCTGTTTCTATAGGTTCCTCTGGCAGCTCTATTCCAGATACGGACTATTCTCTGGGGAGAAAAGCTACCCCAGCGATCCCTCTTAAATCTCTTCCCCTCTCATCGTTACACCCGAGAGTTTTCGAACACTCTAACCTGGGAAAAGACTATGAGCATTCACTTCATCCATGACCCTCATTATCTCGTAACCACAATGAGGTCACCTCAGCCTCTTATGCTCTAAAGAAAAAAAATCCCAACTCTGTTTTCCAGGTGACAGCCAGTTTTTACTTCATGCCAACACTTCCTCGGGAACCTTGGGATTTAAATTTATCCAACAGCCTCTTGAATGGCGCCTTTTGAAAATCTAAATGCATTACATCGACTGGTTCCCCTCGGTTAACTCTCCTTGTCGCTTTCTCAGAGAATTAAATTTACCAAACCGTATTGAACTTCCATGAGACCATGGTGACTAGGTTTCCTATCTCCAGCATCTTGCCAACAGCAGCTTTCAAACTAAAGGGCTGAGAGTTCTCACCTGTGTTCTCCTACAATTCTGAGTCGGAGAGTCAGACATTAAGTCCTCGCCCAATCCGGCCTGGATTTGACTGCTGGACTTGCTCCTTTGCTGGGCCCGAAATGCAAGGGAACCACCCACAGAACAGCACAGCTCTGGAAGAGGCCCTTTGGCCCACAATGCTTGTGCCAAACGTGATGCCAAGGTAAACTAATCTCCACCTGCAAGTGATCCATATCTCTCCATTCCCTGCATATCCATGTGCCTATCTGAAAGCCTCTTAATTACCACTCCTGGCAGCATTCTCCAGGCACCCTGTGTGTAAAAAATATATACACGCCCCACACATCTCCCTTAAACAGTGAATGTACAGACATCTCTGCTCTAAGTGTTGAATAGGTCTGGAGGGCACATTATTCGCAACAGTGCTGAATAAAAGATTCATCTTTAGGTTATGCCCTCTAGTCTTTGACTTTTCCACCCTGGGAGAAAGGTTCTGCTTGCCTACCCTCAGTTGAAGAACAATTTAATGTCTGCTCCCTCAATCTTCACTCCCAAAGCCAAAAAATAGATAAAACAAAATGATTGCTTCCCCTCCATTTTGAATAAACCATTCCAGGGGCACCATGTCCCATGTTCTCAGGGAGAACTTTCACTATTCTCCTGGTCATTTCCTGCCACAATGGATCAAGGTAGTAGGATAAAAAGACGCACCCTCAGAATAAAAGGATATGCCTTTAGAATAAAGATAGGAGGAATTTATTTAGCCAGAGGGTGGTGAATCTGTGGAATTCATTGCCTCATAGATAGCTTTGGAGTGAAGATTGATAGGTTCTTGATTAGTAAGGACATCTAAGGTTACGGGTAGAAGGCAGGAGAATCGGGTAGTCGGGGAAAGATAGAATAGCCATAATTGAATGGCAGAGTAGACTCGATGGGTTGAATGACATAACTCTACTCGTATGTCTTATGGTCTTATAGGTACTTGCGATGGGAGTCTGTTGCGCATATGGACACTGTGGCCTACCTTTGGAGCTGGCTGGATATGATCAGAGTCTCGGCGTGGGTATGTTGGTGTGGGAGAAATGTTGACAGTGGTCCTGCCCATGGAAAAGTCAGTGTTGGCGATACTTCAACCGGCGTTTGGAGGTGACTGCCGGTTGCCTGTATCTCTCGAATGTACAGATGGGTGGAGGCCACTGCTGCCCAATGCACTACCGGCCTGGTGCCAGGTTTGAGATCCTAACGCACATTTCCTGGGATGCCAAAAGCTGAGTTGGTGCACTGGCAATGATGGTGAATGTTGTCGTTGATATTTGTCTTCATTGATGGTGGTTCCTGAGATATTTAGTTCAGTTTAGTTTATCATCATGTGTACCGAGGTACAGTGAAAAGCTTTTGTTGCCTGCTGACCAGTAGATGGAGAGAATATGCATGATTACAATCGAGCCATCCACAGTATACAGATGGAAATGACATTTAGTCCAAGTAAAGTCTGATTAAAGATAGTTCGAATGTCACCAGTGAGGTAGATAGTAGCTCAGGGTTGCTTTTGTTGTTGCTAGGATGGTTCAGTTGTCTGATATCAGGAGTGGGCCAGGTTTTCTGAGATCTGCCAGTCGCGCTATCTATTCCATGAGGGGCTTCGCAAGGATTCCACCCCAGCACATCTCACTGGCAGGAGGCAGTACAGGTTAGCAAAACAGAAACACAAACTCCTATGCATGTTCTCCAGAGATGCTGCCTGACCCATTGCTGAAGTAACCCAGCAGGACATGAAGAGGCAATATTTTGGGTTGGGAACCTTCTTCAGACTGATTCAGCACAGATTGTCCATCACTGATCTGGCTGATGGGATCTTGTGTGTTGCCTCTCCATCCGAGACTTATGGAGGGGGTCAGGAGAGAACGCAGTGGATCTCTTGGGGTCGTTTGAAGGAAGAGCAGAAGTGAAGATAGATGCAAAATGTTGGAGTAACTCAGCAGATCGGGCAGCATCTCTGGAGAAAAGAAATACTGTAGGTGACGTTTCAGGTCCAAACCCCTTTTGCAGATTGACGGGGAAGAGGGAAACTAATGGATAATACACACCAAATGCTGGAGTAACTCAGCGGGACAGGCAGCATCTCTGGAGAGAAGGAATGGGTGATGTTTCAGTTTGAGATCCTTCTTCGGACAGAGTTAGGGGAGGGGGAGATACAGAGATAAGGAAGTGTAAGATGTGAGAAGGAGATTCTCACTCTCAACAAGTGTCTCACCCATTCCTTCTCTCCAGAGATGCTGCCTGTCCCGCTGAGCCACTCCAACAGTTGTGTCTATCTTCGTTGTAAACCAGCATCTGAAATTCCTTCCAGCGCAGAAGTGAAGTAATGGGTAAAGGCAAAGAGTAAGAAAGGCAAAAATAGAGAGAGTACAGAGGAGATTTACTGGAATGTTGCCTGGGTTCCAGCAGGTTACAGAGAAAGGTTGAACAAGTTAGGTCTTTATTCTTTGGAACGCAGAAGGTTAAGGGGGGACTTGATTGAGGTCTTTAAAATGATGAAAGGGATAGACAGAATTGACGTGGATAAGCTTTCCCCATTGAGGGTAGGGACGATTCAAACAAGAGGGCATGACATGAGAATTAAGGGACAGAAGTTTAGGGGTAGCGTGAGGGGGAACTTCTTTACTCGGAGGATGGTGGCTGTGTGGAATGAGCTTCCAGCGGAAGTGGTGGAGGCAGGATCGATTTTAACATTTAAAAGTAAATTGGATAGGTATATGGACGGGAAGAGAATGGAGGGGTATGGTCTGAGTGCAGGTAGATGGGACTAGGGGAAAACAAATGGTCGGCATGGACTGGAAGGGCCGAGAGGGCCTGTTTCCGTGCTGTAATTGTTATATGGTTATAATGGAAAGTGGTTGATTTTTGTTTTTTTTGCTGCTGTCCTGGGATCTTGCTGTGTGCGGATTGATGCCACGTTTCGCATCTCGGGAAGGGGACTGCTATCGGACTGTCCCAGCTGGCTGTGGAGTGGTCTGGGACGCCCTGGAGACGGGTCCTATCCCGTGGCCGGAGAGCGTTGTGTGTGCGTGGGGTGGGGGTGGGTCTGGGGTCTGGGTCCGCCTGACCCTGCTGTGGGACACTGATCATGCCAGGAGGTTCACCCCTTGACCCTGGGAGACACAACCCTTTAACCTTCGACTCACTGAGGCCACTCTGACTTCCTGCACTGTGCTATCAATAGCCCAGGGAACTGTGCTGCTTCCTGTTTGCCTGATATTTTGTTTCCATTCCCCCGGTCGAATTACTGCAGTGTGTCCCGAGATGCTGCTGCCTGGAAACCTTTTTTTTTTTGGGGGGGGGGGGGGGGTGGCGTTGGGGAAGAGGGAGCTGTTAGTGCTCTAGTTCTCTGGGCACTGTGCCGTATGTCACAGCTCCTCTCCCCCCCCCCCCAATAACCCCTCCCTCCTAACTCGCCATGCTCCATTAAACAGCTGCTTAAAGATCAATCTCCGAGGCGCTCCCTCACCCCCTCTCTGTGTCTCTCCTCTCCCCCTCTCGTTCCCTCTATCATTGTCTCCCCTCCGCCCCATCCCTCAGTCTCTCCCCCCTTCACACCCTTTCTTCCCCCCCATTCCCCCTTCTCCCCCCCACTCTCACTCTCTCCCTCCCATGTCTCTCTCTCACTGTCTCCCCTCCCAAGTCTCATCCCCAGTCCCCCCCCTCCCTCAGTCTCTCCCTTTTACCCCCTCTCCCCCCCTCCCTTCCCCCCCCCCCCCCCTTTGCCCTGCTGCCCCCTCGCCCCCTCTGTGTCTGTATGCGTTTCCCAGTGTTTGTGTGTGTGTCCCGTTATTCGCCGCCTCTGCCGTTATTCGCGTGAAGCTGCCCTTGTTCTTTCTGGGAAGCAGGTTCTTGCAGCACATGCCGTTACATTGCGAGTGTCGCTGAGTCCCTGGTCTCCAGCTGTGTTTAGTTCTAATCTAGATATCGCTGGTTGCCAGTAAGCGCGGCGCGGCGGGGCGGGGCGGGTCGTCAGACGGGGCCGTGAGTGAGCCTGAAATCTGAGCTGTGTGGTGACGTGCTTCACTCCTCGGCTCCCCGCCAGCGGGGAGAGGAAGCGCTGACGTTTCGAGCTGTCAGCCGCCGCCGGGGCGGTTTGGTCTGAATCCTTTCCACAAGGCGGGCAGGCAGGGGCTTGCAGGCGGCAGAGGGGTGGGCCCGGGAAACAATGCTGGCGGTAGGCGGTGGGAACTCGCTCAGAAGCGTCTCCACCTGAAACGTCATCTGTTCCTTTCCTCCAGAGATGCCGCCTGGCCCGCTGAGTTACTCCAGCACTCTGTGTCTATGTTTGGTGTGACTGTGAACCAGCATCTGCAGTTCCTTCCTGCACCCATTAGCACCGCTCCATTGTCCACTCATTGGAGCCAGCGGCTCCCTCATTGCAACTCCACGAGCAACCTCGATAATTGCGGGTTCGAATCCCACCGGGGCCGCTTTTGCAAATTCAAATACGTTGTGAAGCTAAAAAAAAAAGTTTGCTTCGGTACCAATGCCAGGGAGCAGGCGTGGGATGAGACTGGGTTCCTGACCAGGTCTCGATGTGTTTAATCCCCGTCACACACCGGACTCTTGCCTGCCTCTGTGGTGCATTGCACCAGCTTGTGGATCAGTCAACTGCCAAAGGCCCAAGGACAACACAAGGCCCGTAAGAAGCAGGTTCACCTCCCGAGCCTCGTGTGAGAGGTTTGACAGATTTGAATGTAAAGGGAGAGTATACAATTAATGGCAAGACCCTTAACAGCATTTATGTGAACTTGTAGTCCAAGTTCACAGCCCACTGAAGGTGGCAGCACAACTAGATAGGAAGGTAAAGAAGGTGCATGTATGTTTACCTTCATTACTAGGTGCATTGAATACAAGAGTCTGGGTGTCATGATGCTGCTGCATTGCACTTTGGTCAGGCAGCATTTGCAGCATTGCATGCAGTCCTGGTCGCAATATTGCAAGTCATTGCAGGAGAGATGTGGAGGCTTTGGGGAAGGTCACCATAATGCTCCCTGGTTTGGAGGGTTTCAGCGACAGGGATAGTTGGATAGATTAGATTTGTTTTCTCTGGATTGTCGGAGGTTGAGGTGAAACTCGATAGAAGTATATAAAATTGAGGGGCATAGTTAGGGTAGACACAGAACATTTTTCTCCAGTGTGGAAATGTCTAATACTGGAGGGCATAGCTATAAAGGGAGAAGGGAAATATTTAATGGCGATGTGCAGGGAAGGTTTTTTGAACAGTTATGGGGGCCAGTAACGCATTGCCTGGGGTGGTAGTAATGATAATGGCATTTAAGATGCTTTTTCATAGGCACATGGAAGTGCAGGGAATAGAAGGATATGGATCATGTACAGGCAGATGAGTTTGGTTTAACTTAGCATCATGTTCGGCACTTTGTGGGCCAAAGGGCTATTTCGTGTCCTGTTCTAAGCTCAAAGTACAGAGGGAGGTTGGGACCATATTTGATGCCCAACACACATTTGTGTTGGGCATCAGTTGGCATGTGCACTGTTACTATCCCAGGCATCGGGGCAATCTGGTTACTGCCCTTGATGACCCTCAGGGACCTCCTGAACTAACCCCAAGCTCGTGCTGTTCCAGCCTCTCTCAACATCAGGATGTACTTTACTGCCTCCATTTCAAAAGTCCAATCCCGAACTGAAGAAATGCCTGAGACCCAAAACGTCACCCATTCCTTCCGTCCCAAGATGCTGCCTGTCCCGCTGAGTTACTCCAGCGTTTTGTGTCTATCTTCAGTGTAAACCAGCATCTGCAGTTCCTTCCTACACGACCCATCCTAATGTGCAGCCTCCTTTGTTATGGCTCCACCCCTCCTCCTCTGACCACTCTCCCCTTCACCCACTGCTGTAATGCAGGAAAAATGCAGAGAAAGCTCCGACAAAATGCAATGTGATGACATCCAGATAATCTGTCCCAGTGGTGCCGAAAACTACAAACTGGGAGAGATACCACAGGTTGTACTTCTGTTGTTCAACATTCCTGGCCTTCACTGATCACACAACATTATACACTGCAATTAGTCTGAAGAAGAGTCCTGATCCGAAACGTCACTTATCCATGTTCTCCAGAGATGCTGCCTGACCTGCTGAGTTGCTCCAGTAAATCAGCATCGGCTGTTTGTGGGTCGGTGGAGTCTCGGACACCCGGGGGTTGAGGGACGCAGGGATCAGGCAGGAAGAGATTCAGGGGATCAGCAACAATGTGACTGAATGCAGGGTGAGGTTAGTTGGGCCAAATGGGCTCACTCAATTGCAACTGTGCAACCTCAGGACGATGTCTTCTGAGAGTGGGCAGGTCAGTTGAACATCACTTGAAAAAAAGTCAGTTTTCGATCATTACAAACGCAAATTATTTGGCAGCAGCGTAGGGACCAGTTCACATTTATAGCAAGGCTCAAAATTTAGAACCGGTTTGGAATTCTGACTCTGACAGCTTCAGCATAGCCGGTGTGGCAAGCCATCGGCCATTTGTCCCTGAGCTGCAGTCTGCACCTTGTCCCGCCCCAGCTCTGAGGTGATACCCCGGTGTTTGGTTGCTGTGGGTGGTGCAGAGAGGTTGGTCTGGTCACTGCCTGTCAGGATGCCCAGACATGCAGCTGGGTCCCCAGAGGCTCCACACTCATGCGCTGCTGTTGCAGTGGAGGTTGCAGGGTTGTTGATGGTAGCAGTGCAGGTGGGGCTAGGTAGAGGGGCAGGGGAAGGCCAGTTCAAGCAAGCACCTCTTCCAGATCTAGCCTGGCCACGACGCCAATAGCTTGTTGCCCCCTGGGTGGGAGAGACACTGCTGTAGCCGGGAGAATGGAGGAAATGGTTGCATCGCAGCTTGGTTTGGCAACAGCTCTGCCCAAAGTGACAAGAAAGCACAGAGAGTTGTAGATATAGCCCAGTCCATCACACAGACCAGACTACCCACCATTGACTCCATCTGCACTTTATGCTGCCTCAAAGAGGAGCCAGTATATCAAAGGCTTGTCCCACCCAAGTCATTCCTATTTCTCACTGCTCCCGTCAGGCAAAACATACAGAAGCTTGACAGCACACACCGTCGGACTCAGTAGTAGGTTCCTCCCCTCTCTTATCGGGCTTCTGAACAGTCCACCAATAATTTTGGGTACGGTCCGATTCATCTGTACCCCATTGCGGACATTGGACTTTGTCTGAGAAACTGATGCGCTTTAAAGAAGAGAACTACATTCCGCACTCTGTATCTTCCCGTGTGCTCTACCTATTGTACTTGTCTTTGACTGTATTTATGTATAGAATTATCTGATCTGACAGGAAAGCATTGGAAACAAAGCTTTTCAATGTAGCTAGATACATGTGACCATAATACACCTAAACCTGGACGCTCCTCTCTCTGACATCCTTTTGTCTTGCCGCCGGTGTGACACCTCCCTCATGAGTGACCAGGCTGGACCAGTGGTATTGTGAGGCTGCAAAAGAGTGGAGTGGGGAGGGATCTCGGTGTTCGAATGCATGGATCACACGTTAGCAGGCAGGTGCAGTGTTTAGGGAGGAAGCCAACTGTCTGAAGAAGGGTCTCTACCCGAAAGATCACCCATTCTTTCTCTCCGTACATGCTGCCTGTCCCGCTGAGTTACTCCAGCATTTTGTGTCTATGTTAGGTGCAGTGGTTAGATTAGAGACACAGCACAGGAACAGGCCCTTTGGCCCACTGGTTGCGCACCGACCAGCGATCCCCACGCACTAACACTATCCTACACAAACTACGGACTATTTTTTACAATTAAATCACAAATATACCAAGCCGATTAACTTCCAAACCTATACGTCCTTGGAGCGTGGGAGGAAACCAGAGCACCCAGAGAAAACCCTTGTGGTCACAGACAGAACGTATAAACTCCGTACAGACAGCACCTGTAGTCAGGATCAAACCCGTGTCTCTGGCGCTGTAAGGCAGCAACTCTACCGCTGCGCCACTGTGTGCCCTTGTGAGTGAGGAGGAAGGCAAATGGTGTCTTGACCTTTATTGCAAAAGGGTTGGCGTTTAGATCGAGGGAGGTTTTATTTCATTGCTACTGGGAGTTGGTGAGGCTACACTGCAAAACTGTGTACATTTGAGAGCCTTTGATGCCTCTGGGCATGTACTCGCTGAGTTTAGTAGGATGAGGGGGATCTCATGAAAACATACCGAATAATAAAAGGCTGAGAGAGTGGATGTGGAGAGGATGTTTCTAGTAGTGGAAGAGTCTAAGACCTGAGGGCACAGGCTCAGAATAAAAGGACGTACTTGTTTCGAATGGAGACAAGGAGGAATTTCTTTAGCTAGAGGGTTGTGAATCTGTGGAATTCATTGCCACAGACAGCTGTGGAGGCCGAGTCATTGGGTATTTTTAAAACGGAGATTGATAGGTTCATGATTAGTAAGGGTGTCAAAGGTTACGGGGAGAAGGCAGGAGAATGGTGTTCAGAGTGAAAAATAGATCGGCCATAATTTAATGTCGGAGCATGCTTGGTGGACCGAACAGCCTAATTTTGTTCCTGTGTCTTAGGAACATATTAAGAATTCCGGTCCCTTTACCTAAAAAAGGATAAAGGAGCATTAGAGGCAGTGCAAAGGCGAGCAGCCAGGCTATTTACTGGACTGAGAGTATTGTCCGATCAAGAGACGCTTAACAATTATCTATATTCTTTGGCATTTTGGAAGAATGAGGTGTGATCTCATTAAAACATCTAAAGTTCAGGGGCTTAGTCAAAAGAGCACCGGAATATGCACCGGAATATTGAAGTTCTTCCTTCCTACACTGGTTTAGTGTCGAGGTGTTTCCGCGCAGCGGTAGAGTTGCTGCCTCACAGCGCTTGCAACGCCAGAAACCTGGGTTCGATCCTGACTACGGGTGCTGTCTGTACGGAGTTTGTACGTTCGCCACGTGACCACGTGGGTTTTCTCCGAGATCTTCAGTTTCCTCCCACATTGCAAAGATGTACAGGTTTGTGAGTTAATTGGCTTGGTAAAATTGTAAATTGTCCCTAGTGTGTGTAGAATAGTGTTAATGTGTGGGGATTGCCGGTCGGTGCGGACTGGGCCTGTTTCCGCGCTGTATCAAAACTAAAAATGAAATAAGGGGTCAGTTTAAAACTTATTACCAGGCAATCCCTGAGTGAGGTATGAACTCTGTTCCTGAGAACTGATTTCTTTGCAAGGCCGAATCTATTTTCCACAGTAACACATGTCGTGGCACTCCACTTATATCTACTGTAATTACTTAGTTCATCAAATATTTGCTCTAACATTTCCCAAAATTAAACTAATGGAATATATACCATATCCAATCATAAATAAATGTCATGAAACATATTATTCTTATTATTAATACCAGCTTGGAAAATGTAGAACGAGCTTAATGTCTGATTTGTGTAAATCACGTTGTTCGTAACCCAGCCAGGCCACACTTGGAAAGATCTCCTGGCTGATGGTCGTGAATCTCTGGAATTCTCTACCTTGGAGCAGACTGGAGCTGGATTTTTCAAAGTATTTTAGGTGCTGCTAGACAAATGTTTGAGGAATTCAAGATTGTGGCGAGCAGGCGCTGTGGTAGAGTTGCTAGAGACCCGGGTTCGATCCTGACTACAGGTGCTGTCTGTATGGCGTTTGTACATTCTCCCTGTGACCTGTGGGTTTTCTCCAGGTGCTCCAGTTTCCACCCACACTCCTAAGACCTACAGGTTTGTAGGTTCCTATTTCCTTCGCTCCATAGATGCTGCCGCACCAGCTGAGTTTCTCCAGCACTTTTGTCTACCTTCGATTTTCCAGCATCTGCAGTTCCTTCTTGAGCAGGTTTATAGGTTAATTGGCTTCGGTAAATTGTTCCCAGTGTGTAGGATAGTGCTAGTGTACGGGGTGATCAATACTCGATGGGCCGAAGGGCCTGATTCAACATTGTGTCTCTAAACTAAACTGAGATTGGGTGAAATGTTGGTATTTGCATCTATGAAATGTCTCCCCTGGAGCGTGGGTGGCACAGTGCCATAGAGGTTGCTGCCTTACAGCGTTAGAGACCCAGGTTTAATCTGTGCTGTCTGTACAGAGCTTATACATTCTCCCTGTGACCTGCCTCCGTGTGCTCCTGTTTCTTCCCATATTCCAAAGATGTACATGTCTGTAGGTTAATTGGCTTCTGTAAATTGTCCCTAGAGTTGTGGGATAGAACTAGCGTATGGAGTGATTATGGGTAGGCATGGACTCACTGGGCTGAAGGGCCTGTCACCAAGCTGTATCTCTAAACGAATCCTGGAGCTGCAGAGGGGGTGTCCTTGGCACTCGGGGTATTGAATGGTTTCATTGCTCAGGGGCCGAGCTTTTACTGGCGTCGTTCAGGTTTGAACATTGGGTGCTGTGAGTTGCTCAGTCCCACACTTGGGTCTGACTGACAACCGCATCGGTTGGTAACCTCGCTCCATGGGTAGCAGTAAAGGCTCAAGGGTTAAATGTGAGCAGAGTTTTGACTGCTTTCCACCTCTGAAGAGAAGGGTTTGTGTGTGCGTGTGTTTTTGTTTTTCCGCATTGGTGAAATGGAAACTTGTAATGATGCCAAGAGTGAGTGTTGCCTTTGTGAGGTAGCAGAGATATTGAAGTGGTGCTGCAGAGAATAAGCCGTTCACATAGAGAGATGCTGATCACAGCTTCTCACACTCACAGGTTCTCCCCCACCACAGCCCAACGCCTTTATGGTAGATCAAAAGGAATAGTTTATCACCTTTGTCAACATCGTGCAAACCAGTCACTCCTGAACATTGAATGAAGAAGGCATGAGATGTGGAGATGGGGCCAACCTAGTTGAGTGAATACACCTCTTACTGCAAAGTCTGCTTTGTATCTGCTTTCCTTAACCTCCCCACTATTCCATTGGAAGTTTGGGCACGATATTTTACCATGGTGGTCAGGGTGGTGGAGAAGTCGTAAGCAATGTTTACCTTCATCAGTCAGGCCATTGGGTATAAGAGAGGGGAAGCCATGATGCAACTTTAAGGGACTTTGGCAAGGCCACATTTGAGTATTGTGTTCAGTTCTAGTTTCCCCATTACTGGAACGATATGGAGAGGGTGCAGAAGAAGTTTACCCGAATGTTGCCTGGATTAGAGGGGATTTACTACAGGGGCAGCAATTTAGTTTACACAGAGGGTGGGCGGTATGTCTGGAAAGTACTGCAGGAGTGATGGGGGAGGCAGGAGTGATGGGGGAGGCAGAGATAATAGTAGTATTTAGGAGGCTTTTAGATAGGCACATGGGTATGCAGGGAATGGAGGGATATGGATCACGTGCAGGCAGACGACATTAGTTTAGCTCGGCATCATGTTCGGAATGGACACGGTGAGTCAAAGGGCTGTTCTTGTGCGTGTCCTATGACAGTGGGGTGACAATGTACCCCATGCAATGTGGGCAGGTGTGGGCAAGACTTACTGTGGATGCTCCTGCTTCTGCCTCCGCTCAACAGGATGAGATTGGGGTGAATCAGTAAGCCCTCCTCTGAGCTGTTCTGCTCACTGATTACATTTATTGCACATCGGCTGAACAAATCCCTCGTGCGTATTAATCCGAAGTTAAGATTATTTCCAAGTCCAAATGTAACTGGTGTCTTCCGTGGGTTTCCTGCTGGTGCCCCCACTATTCCTGGAATCATCAACAGATATCGTTCTCAGGGATGCTGAAGGAAGTGAGGGTTGGGGCAGGAAGATGGGATTGGGGAAAGGTCAGCCTGGATCCTCTCACAAGGTGCAACAAGCTCTCTGGCCCCGGTTTCCTGTTTCCAAACACATCCGAACAACCAGATACGATAGCGGCGTTTGAAGGACTTTTGGATAGGCACATTGAAATGCAGGGAATGGAGAATGTACAGACAGATGAGATCAGTTTAATTTGGCATCATGTTTGGCACAAACCTTGTGGCCCAAAGGCCTTGTTCCTTTAATATACTGTTCAATATTCTAAAACGCACCCCTCGACCTAATTTGCACGTGCCAAGCATGTGCACCATCTACACTAGTCCTGTGCTTGGCCTATAACCCTCTAAACCTATTCTATCCATGTACCTGTCCAAATGTGTCTTAATTGTTTTGATAGTACCTGCCTCAACTACCTCCTCTGGCAGCTCATACCATACACCCACTACCCTTTGCGTAAAAAAAAAAGTTACCCCTCAGGTTCCCATTAAATCTTTCCCCCTCACCTTTAGCCTATGTCCTCAGTTGTTCACTTATTCATTTTGACCAATAGATTATGAATTCCTGGAACAAAATATTGCAAAATTTAACATTGACATTTTTAACAGGAAATAGTTCCTCATCTGTTGTAAAGAAATATTGAGTGCTATGAGGTATTAATTTGAGGTACACGGGGATCTTGGTCAATTATACATCGCCCGAGGCTTCTACCTGTGATATTATGGTTGTCTGGATTGTTTTCTCAATAAAGCCTCTCATGCCAACAATATTAGAAGTGGAGAAGGGCAGGAGTAATTGGATGGTGCCAATACACGGGGCTTTGGGATTCAGAGACTTTCCTTCATTACCTTCAAACCACCAGGGATGTCACCGTGAGGTCGGCTTGTATTTCCCACTGTTTCTGGTCATTTATTTTCTTTCATTACTTTCAGCGAGCCTGGTGTGAGAATGTTCCAACAGGTCGTCTCAGTAAACGCCTGCTTGCCGCTGCCTCTGGTCACAGCCACCGTTACTGCCGCCAGCCAGATGCCGTTGGGGTGTCGGTGAACCTCTGGCTGTCCAGCTGTTGCCTCTGCAGATGTGGAGGGGAGGTGCTGCGTGTTTGTGCAAGGCGAAGGTAGAATAATCTAGAAACAAGGAACTGCAGATGCTGATTTACAAAGAAAGACAAAACGTGCTGGAGTAACTTGACGGGTCAGGCAGCATCTCTGGAGAACATGGATGGGTGAAGTTTTGGGTCGGGACCCTTCAGACTCCGTCCCGAACCGATGCCTATCTACATTCATCCCACTTGTCTGTGTTTTGATCCATTCCTACCCATGTGTCTCCCAAACGGTGCAATGTTCCCCATTCCCTTGCCTCTTTGCTCCTCTCATTCTATCACTCCTGTCAATATCTGTATCACCAGCCAGAAGCAGGCAAGAACAGAGCTTTATTCCTGTTCCTTTTATCCTGTAATAAAAAGGAACCGCAGATGCTGGTTTATAGGAAAGATAGACACAAAATGCTGGAGTCACCCAGCAGGGCAGGCAGCATCTGTGGAGAAAATGGATAGGTAATGTTTCAGGACGGGACCCTTCTTCACACTGACGTTTCGGGTCAAGTCCCTTCATCAGACTGACCCGTAACATCACCTATCATTTTCTCCAGTGATGCTGCCTGACCCATTTAGTTACTCCAGCATTTTGTGCCTATTTCTGGATCAAAACTCTGCCCCCGCCCCTTGCCTGACCCGTAACTCGCTGAGCACTTGCTTCCTGTTTTCAATGACTGGTATCAGCAGGCATCTCTCCCTGGAGACAGGTGTTTGAACACTGGCCAAACTGACCGGACTCGCCAGGCAGTTGAGTGACGTTGGACCTGCCTGCTGGAGCAGACTCCTTCCAGTCCGCCAATTCATGGAACCCCCCCCCATTAAACCAGACCCTTCCCAAATCCCTTCCCCAGACTCCCGTCCCGGAGAACTGTGTCCACGTCTGGATTAGTTCCCAGGCAGCATCGGGGAATCTTGTCCCATCCTCTGTGTGTGGATGTATTTCTCAAATCCTCTCCCAAAATACAAGCCTCAGATTCCAAACCTTAACCCTTACATCTGACGTGCTGAGCCGGTGGGGAAAAATTCTCTCTATTTTGTCTGCAACTCCTGCTTGCCTGGAAATGTTAATTAAATCTCCCATTCACCTTCCAACTTTTAACCAAATTTTCTGCTGCCTGGTTAGCACGCAACAAAAGTTTTTCACTGTACCTTGGTACGTGTGACAATAAACTCAACTCAACTTTATCTTGTACAATGATCCTGTAGCTCTCGGTGGCTTAGCATTTGGACATGGGGCTAGTGCAGGGAGATGGCACCGAGGTAGAGGTCAACTCCAGTCGATGGTGTGGAGCAGGGGGTCAGCAAACCTGTTCTGCATAGGGGCCAGGACGCATGTCTGCGAGTAGATGGTGGGCCACATCTATCACGTGTACACATGGATCCCGCCCCTTCGAGGGCGCCACTCGTACTCACTCGTCCCTGGCCTGTTGACAACCCTGATCCCGACCAAAGATCATAGAGCGGATCTTTGATCCCGTCAGTGAAGCCCAGACACAAAAGGTGCAGGGTCGTGCCGGCGGCTTTGCGCAGGATGCAGTACAGCCAGAGCTCGGCGTTTGTCAGCACGTGGCGCTGCTTGGCATTCAGCGGCTCCGCCATTGCGGCTGCCAGTGCAGTCGTCCTTGCATCACCCCGTCTGGGAGCCTCGGGCTGGATAATTACAGGGAAATAAATACGCCTGCGGGCGGGATAATTTTGGGTTATGGGCCGTATTTGGCTCGGGGTGGGGGGGCGTAGGTTGCCGACCCCTGGTGTAGTCATCAACCACGTCACAGTAACCTGGGTTTAGGGGGCACGGCAGGACAGACTGGCGGCACAGTGACACATTGGTAGAGTTGCTGCCTTACAGCGCCAGAGACCCGGGTTCAATCCTGACCAAGGGTGTTGTCTGTACATCAACACCACAAAAGAAATGATATCTGGCTCATAGAATTGAGCAGCATAGGGACAGGCTGTGCTGAACATGATGCCAATTTAACTAATCTCCTCTATCGAAACGTGATCGATAATCCCTCCATTCCTTGGGTATCCATGTGATTCATCTTTGCTTCCTTTGTGAAATGGTGTGATTATATTGAATCTCTGGCTGATAGTGCAGGCACAAGTTTCTATCTCTATCTTCAAAGTTGCTTCCTTCTGTTTCATCGAATGATGATGATCGACTTCGAGCCATTTATTGGCCATCTGTCACGCTCATTTTTCCAACACTACGTTTTAACAAGTGTGAGATTCTCTGGTCTCTGCGAGACTTGTCTGTGCATTGCCTTATTTCTCTGCTATTTCCATATCACGAGTAGTGTACCCCCTGGCATCATCTACAAGGGACGGACGGAAGAGGGGTCTCGACCCGAAACGTCACCCATTCCTTCTCCAGAGATGCTGCCTGTCCCGCTGAGTTATTCCAACTTTTTGTGTCTATCTTCAGTTTGATTCTGTTGCTGGTTTCTATGGACCAGCCTACATCTTTTCATGTGTTTCTTGCTCCCCTCCCACATGTTCTCCATTCTGCTTCCTTCACACTGTCCTTGACCCAATTCTGAACTGTTCATCACCCAGGCAATGGCTTTTCTAAAAACGTGATAACTCTTTCCCTTTGATCCAGTACCATCTTAAACTTCTCCTGATAGATGCAGCTGACTATATATTTCTCTTGAAGGTATATAATTTGTAAACTAAGTGTTCATTCTTTAAATGTTAACCGTTGCATGTTTTAAAGTAGGTTCCTCATCTGCCATTGCCAACTCCCGCCTCATGCCTTTGAGAATTGCTTAATTAGATTTAAGATTCTAGTTTCAGATCAGGCTAAATCGTTTGTAATAAAACAACATTGTGTTCTAATTAGTATTCACCAAGCAGCCGTTTCAAATGTTTGAGGCATGTTGGCCAGTTTTAGTTTCGTATAGTTTAGTGATACAACACGGAAATGGGCCCTTTTGGCCCACCGAGTCTGCGCTGACCAGCGATCTCCGCACACTAACACTATCCTACGCACATTAGGGACAATTGAAGAAGGGTCTCGACCGGAAACATCAGCCATTCCTTCTCTCCGGAGATGCTGCCTGTCCCGCTGAGTTACTTCAGCATTTTGTATCTATCTTGGGACAATTTACAATTTTACCAAGCCAATTAACGTGTGAGCCTGTACATCTTTGGAGTGTGGGAAGAAACTGAAGCAACCGGAGAAAATCCACGTAGTTTCACGGGGAGAAAGTACAAACTCCTTACAGACAGCAGCACCTGTAGTCGGGATCGAACCTGGGTCTTTGGCACTGTAAGGCAGCAACTCTACCACTCTGCCACCGTGATACCTGGGCTGAGCTGTTGGGCTTTTCAGCCAAACTTGATCTCAAGCTTAACCAGTGTGGATGAACCAATGTGCATTCCATTAGGGAATGGGCTATAAAGTTACCAGAAGTACCTGGAGGTCAGGCGATCAGGAGCTGTTAGTAACTCGGCAAAGGAGGACCAAGTAATTGAGAAAGAAAGGCAGAATACGAGGACTGGGACTCTGTACCTCCCTGGGCAACTGGATCACCGACAGAGCTCAGCCAGTTCAGATTGGGAGCAACATCTCCTTACTAACCATTAGGGCTGCGTGCTCCGCCCCCTGCTCAACTCTTTGCACTCGGGACTGGGCGCTAAGCACAGTTCCATTGCCATCTCTAAACCCGTCGACAACTTGGCTGTGGTTTGGCTGAATCACAGGTGGTGATGGGTCAACATACAAGAGGGTGGTAGAACACCTGGGTGCCTCAACAACCTCGCGCTCAATGTTAACAAAACCAAGGAACTAATTGTTGACTTCAGAAATGGGAAGATGGAGAGAGTTAGCAGCTTCAAATTCCTGGGCGTCAACATCTGGGTGACCTGGGTGATGCACCACGAAGATGGTGTATACCAGTGCCTCTACTTTCTCAGAGGTTTTAAGAGATTTGGCAGGTTCCCCAAATACTCTAACCTGCAGATGCTCTGTTGAAAAAGTCCAGACTGGTGGCCTCAGCCCAGTCCATCATGGGCACTGCCCTCCTCGTGTAGAAAACGTCTACATAGGGCGATGCCTCATGAAGACGGCATCTATCAAGGAACCCCACCATCCAGACCCTCTGCACACAGCTACCATTGGGCAGGAGATTCAGAAGCCTGAAGCAAACAGTTTCAGGAACAGCTACATTCCTACAATCATCGGGTTCTTTAAACAACGGGCACGACCCTAATCCTACCTCAGCAACGGAGAACTATGAAGCACCTCTTGCATCACTATGGACTTGTTTCCTATTGTGTTTAGCTTTAATATCTTGTTTTCTCAGTCTTTTTCTTTTTACTGGATTGTGGGATTAGTGTGCAATTGATGTGTAATTTATCTGTTTGTATTGTCTGAGTTGCCGCTCAATCTTGACAAAACCAACATTGAGCAGCAACTTGGACAACACAAGATTTTCATTATCCCTGTACCTTACTGGGCTGGTGCATATGGCAATAAACTTGACTCGAGTGTAAACTAGCAAGAAACATAAAAGTGGATTGCAGAGTTTCAATAGGTATGTGAAGGAAAAGACTTGTGAGAACAAATGTGGCAAAGACAGGACACAAATTAATGTTTAACAGGGGAAAATGCAGAGCAACAAATCAACAATCTGTGTCTCTCTTCACCTCCAGAAATACCAGAGAACCAAGGGTTGAGTGAGAAGAAGGAAATAAGTATTAGTAAAAAATAATTACAGGATATATTGGTGAAACTAACACCTGGTTAGAGTCCAGGGAACAATGATGGACATCCCAGAGTTCAGAAAGAGGAGGCTGAAGATCAGCCAACATGACCCCATGATTAAAAAACAGCAAACTTGTGACTTGTTGGACTATTCAGTAGCTGGGAGAATACTTGAATCTACAACAAACGATGTACTAACAGAACATCATGCAACTAAACAGAATTGATCAGAGCCCAGTCAGCATGAGTTTGTGAAAGGAAAGTCACATTTGACCAAACTATTGGATTCCTTTGTTGGTCTGACCTGTGGAATAGCAAAGATGTTCTCTTTAGATACCAATAAGTTCCCATACGAGAGCATGGCCAACAGGTTTGGTGCACATAGACATGGGGTAATAAATTGACATGCAATGAGCATTAATTATCGGACAGAAAGTCAAGAGTTGGGATTGCATAGCTCTCGCTCTCGCTCTGGTTGGAGATGACCAGTGAGCTATCACGCAGATTGATGATTGGGCTTCAATCTGCATCAATAATTGATGTTCAAAGAAACCTGGATGTCCTTGTGTTCAAATCACTGAAAGATAAAATGCTTGAGAGGCCAGTGGTCTGCTGGTCTTTATTTCTGGAGGATTTGAGTCGGGATGTCTCACTGCAGTTATATGGGACCTTGGCGAGATCACGCCAAGAATATAATGGTGGCTGCACCTGCTGGAATCTGGGGCAAAATACAAACTTGTGGAGCAATTCAGTTGGGTTGTGCAGCATCTGTGGAGAGGACATGTCGCATCGTGATGCAGGGTCTCAACTCAATGTCGACATTTCCTTTCCCCCCCCCCCCCCCAGATGCTGTTGAACCCGCTGAGTTCCTCCAAGAGTTTGCATTTTGCTCCTGGAACATTGTGTAGAGTTTTGGTCTCCTGGCCTGAAAGCAGATATAGATAAAACAGTGGACAAAACGTTGCCTATTTCCTTCGCTCCATGGATGCTGCCGCACCCGCTGAGTTTCTCCAGCTTTTTTGTCTACCCTGAAAGCAGATATACCAGAGTGAGAGGAACAGAATAGAAGGATCATGAGATTGTTTCTCGGGGTGGCATGCTTGTTGAGTGAGACGAGAGAACAGGCTGCAACTGCACTCTCCTGACTTTCCAGTTGCTGGGAGAAGTTCTCCATAACGGAGGATTCTCAAAAAACTGGGGCCGCAGACTCGGGAAAAAAGTGGATTAAAACTGGATGAGGAGAACTTCCACCATCTTGAGGGTGAATCTTTGGAATTTGGACTCTGTCACTGAGCTTATTCAAAAGAGAGATCAGAGATGTCTAGAGTTGTGGGGATAGTGTGGGGAAATAAAACTGAGGCAGATCAGCCATGACTTTAACAAATGTTAGAAAACCATATAACCATATAACAATTACAGCACAGAAACAGACCATCTCGGCCTTGCTAGACCGTGCCGAACACTTACTCTCACCTAGTCCCATCTACCTGCACTCAGACCATAACCCTCCATTCCTTTCCTGTCCATATACCCATCCAATTTATTTGTAAATAATAAAATCGAACCTGCCTCCACCACTTCCACTGGAAGCTCATTCCACACAGCTACCACTCTCTGAGTAAAGAAAGTTCCCCCTCATGTTACCCCTAAACTTTTGTCCCTTAATTCTCAAATCGGGTCCTCTTGTTTGAATTTTGGCATGAGTAAAGGTTAACTGGGCCAAATGGCCTCCTCCTGTTTGCCTCTCAGAGGGCAGTGAATGGTAGAGCAGCTTTGAGCATAGCCCCGTAACATTGACCGAAGGTCAGATGGAGGGAGGGCACTTTCTGTGTCAGCTGAGATCCTGGTGGGAACGGAATGCTGGATCTCTTGGCGAGTGTTGGTTACTTTTATTCCCAGGGACTGTGGGAAGCTCAGACCACCAACCTGTCCCGTCACCAACTCTGCCCGTCAAATCTGAGCAGAAGGGCTCGGAGTTGGAAGAGGTGTTGTGGAGGGGGGTGAGTGGGTGGGTGGGGAGGGAAGGTGATCCAGGTTCCCTTGTGAGGAGGTCCATGCAATGCATCGACGATGATGTCCTTATGAGGAATGGTTGCATCTGCACGGGAGGTGGGGAGAATGCCGCCTTCGTCAATCGAGAAGCTGCCCAGTAAGCTGACAGACTGGGTGACAGGGGTCGTGGGAATGGAATTATGTGTTTCCTTTCATAAACCTAGATCACAGACTCGGGCTAAATATAACCACAGTCAACAGGGGCAAGAGCTGAAGCCATGAGTAAAAATGCAGAGACGTTCCACTTCTGCAAGTCTACCAAATGCAGCGTTGGACAGCTGGCTCTGTGTGCATTTACTCAGAGGCTGGCATCTGTCACCCCTCTCTGGTTGCCCCAGAGAACGTGAGAGACGAGAGGCACCTGGAACCGCTGCAGTGGGGGTGTTGAGTTGGCTCCCCCAGTGCTGGTGGGCAGAGATCCAGCTTTTTCACCCTGAGACGGTGGTGGAATGGTGATGGATTTGCAAGTCAGGCTGGTGTGCAGCTGGAGGGGACCGTGCAGGTGGTGGTGTTCACATCTGCTTGCAAACCGCATCCTGCGCGATAGCAGAGGTCACGTGTGCGGGCAGGCAGGGTCGTCTGAGGAGTATCTGCAATGTACTCTGTAAACAGTACACACTGCCGTCACTGTGCGCTGGTGGTGGGGGGGGGGGGTGGGTGGTGGAGGGGAGGTGGAGAATGTTTAGGGTGGTGAATGAGTGCCGAGCAAGCAAGCTGCTTTGTCCTGGCTGGTGCTGTGTTGTTGGACTGTATTCATCCAGGCCCATGGATTCCATCAGGATTGTTCCTGATGGTTTATCTCCTGTCAACCACCCTTTGTGAGCGATGCCTCAGGTTCACTCCGTGCAGTAGCCAGTCTACAGGTAATCTCTAGAACGTGGAATAACAGAGCATAGGAACAGGCTCTTTGCCAAACATGATGCCAAGTTAAACTGACCTCATCTGCCAGCACGTGATCCATTCCCTACCCTAGCATGTGCCCATCTAAACACCTCTTAAACGCCACTATCGTATCTGCCTCCACCACCAGCCCTGGCAACGTGTTTCAGACCCCCACTACTGACGGAATATGGGATTAAACTGGATGGGTGCCCTGTGGGTGGCGAGGATGTGGTGGGGTGAATGGCCTGTTTCCCTGCTGGAATTCTACGGAACTGTTGCAAAACACAAAGTGCTGGAGTAACTTGGTAGGTGAGGCAGTGCCTGTGGAGGGAATGGACAGGCCATGTTTCAGGTTGGGTCCTTTTTCAGTCTAATCTGAAGAAGAGTCCTGGCCTGAAGTGTTGTGTGTGCATTCCCTCCACAGATGCTGCCTGTCCCACTGAGTTACTCCAGCACTTTGTGTTCTGCTCGAGATTCCAGCATCTGCAGTTCCCTGTGTCTCTGTGGATCTGCTCTTTTGTTCCACTTCTATCCCGGTTCCAGAGATGTCCCACCATGGTGCCTTTCAGCTCGTCCCTGACGGTGCTCCTGTCCTCCTCACAGCTTGGATCGCCATCCTGTGGCCCTGCTGCCACCTCAGTCCGGAGCTCCCGAGAACCTCCGCTCCGCTCCAGCACGATCCGCTTGCCCTCCTCCGAGACTGCGAATGGAGAAAATCGAGGAGTGATCTAATTGCGGCCTTCCAGTCGAGAGAAGGCTGGAGTTGAGCGGAATCAGAAAAGATCATCCATGTGGCTTGAGAGTTCAGCAACAGACATAATGCTGGAGCCAAGAATAGAGGAATGTTTAGTTTCGTTCAGTTTCGAGATTTCAAACGCGGAAACAGACCCTTCAGCCCATGAAGCTGCGCCGACCAGCGATCCTCACACATTAACACTGTCCTACACACACTGCGGACAATTTACAATTTTACCTCGCCAATTAACCTACAAACCTGTACGTCTTTGGAGTGTGGGAGGAAACCAGAGTTCCCGGGGAAAACCCATGCAGGTCATGGGGAGGACGTGCAAACTCCGTACAGTCTGCACCCATAGTCAGGATCGAACTCTGGTCTCTGGCGCTGTGGCACCTTGCCACCCAACCTTGATGCCAATCTAAACTCATCACATCTGCTTCCGTTTGGTCATATTCCCTCATTCTCTGCCTGTTCATGTCTCTGTCTAAATGTCAGATCTGCAAGGAGGAGGGAGCACCTGTTTGTGACACTGCTGCAAGGCTGGCAATGCTGTTGAAATGCAGGGCCAGCATAGACTGGGTAATCCTTTTGAGTGTGGGAAAGCAGCAACATGTAGCACTGAGTAACCGATCAGCCTCGTCTCCAGGGGCAGATACCTCCTTCTACCCCCGACCTCGCCTCCTGACCAAGCCTGATAACACCCAGTTGGGAGCATTGTTAGTGCGCCGTTTGACGGGGGCATGTCCTTTCCTAGTAACATATTTTCTGTCTCCGAGGCCCTAAATTTAGCTGTAGGAAGTTTCGAGGGCCTCTGACCTCTGCCCTTTTCCCCACTCACTGGGGAATAGCTTGGATTTTATCCCAAGCTCCAGGCTGCTGTGCAGGAACCGGCCCAGCCCCCTCCCTGGGACACTCCCAACTCTGTCAGCAAGTGGGACAGCCCTCCAGGAACCCCGGGCAAGATAGTTGGACAGGTGTGTGGGCGGGCAGCTCTGTGCCAGGTGCAGAAACTGGATCAGATGGTAGTTGTGACATTGCCAACTATGGTGTGATCTGTTCCCGGGAGTGTCCCGATCTCTCCCATCCCCCCCCCCCAAGCATTCCCACCAGCCAAAGCGCTGCTCCCTTCACTCTGAGCTCAAACACTTGGACAGGCAAAGGTGTCAGAAGGAATTGAATGAAATGGTTGACACTGTCCCTGCTCTGAGCTGCCCACATCCAGTTTCCTTCCTGAAGGCATTGGTGGTAGATTCGTTCATTCCTCATCTGAACAACTTTTGAAAGTGAGGACTGTTTGCCAGGAAGCATTAGAGAGCAACTAGAGATGCTTTAATGAGTTAGCAGAGAGATGATAGGCTGAAAGCCCCCCTGCTCTGCATATGATTGTATTTGTACACCGAAACGTCACCTATGACTTTTCTCCAGAGATGCTAACTGACCCGCTAGGTTACTCCAGCATTATGTGTCTATCCTCAAGAGACAATGTCTAATTGTCATGTATACCAACAAGAGAACAATGAAATTCTTACTTGTTGCAGCTTATCAGGCATGCAAACTCAATAACATACAGATAATATATACAAGAATCAAAAATTCAACAAGTTTATAACCATAATACCAGGTAACCATAATAGTGCAAGATTGAAGTCTGCAGTGTAAGCAAAGATGCAGTCCAAAGGAGATTGTCGTTGAGGTTGGTGTTGTGTTGTGTTCAAGAAGCTGATTGTTGCCGGGAAGAAGTGTTCTTGAACCTGGAGGTGACGGTTCTCCAGCTCCTGTACCTTCTTCACGATGGTAGCAGCGAGATGAGAGCGTGGCCAGGGTGGTGTGGGCCTTTGATAATATTGCTTGCCTAACATTGCAGTGCCTCAGGATGGGATGATGTTGCTCTGGAGTTGCTGCAGATTCAAAGAGATGCTTCGTAGTGACACAGAGAAGGAGTGGCTCGGTCCACCACTGACCCTGCCCTTTAATGTGCCTTTTTGGTGTCTGCTTTCCCTTCCTCCACAACCCTGGAAGGATGTGAAGTGTCTGTCCCTTGACTGGCACTGAGCGAAGCATTCCTTCAAGCCGGGCAAACCAAGGGGAAAGATTAAAGAGTTGGAAGCATGGACCCGACCAGACATAACCCCTACTTTCTGTAATAGTGGCTCATTTGACTCTGAAATAACAGAGCAAAGGAAATTATATTTAGCAGCAGACAAAATGAATGACCTTCATGTCAGGAGATGATGGCTTGAGGTTTGTCTGAACTCCATCGGCCCATGTCTACAGCCGCCGCGTACTCCTACACCATGTTCAGTCTCGAACTAACCCACACGCCGACCGGTTACTATTCATTCCCTCAGTTCATCTGCACTAAATCTTTTTTTAAATTTCAATACAGAACATTTAGTCCCTCTGTTTCATGCTGCTGTTTCCGTCCAGTCCACCCAGCCATCTCTGCACAATACGCCCCATCACTATCTCTGTCCGTTTTAGTTTTAGTTTAGTAAACAGCACCTTCAGCCCACCGAGTCCGCAGCGACCAGCAATCCCCGCGCATTCACACTGCCCTACGCACGCCAGGGACATTTTTACATTACTACCAAGCCAATTAACCTACAAACCTACGCAGGTCACGGGGAGAATGTACAGACAGCACCCTTGGTCAGGATCGAGCCCAGGTCTCTGGTGCTGTACGGCAGTAGCTCCACTGCTACATCACCGTGCCACCTTGTTCTTCTCCTTCATGTCCATCCACCTTCCTCCGACTGGCCTCTCTCCTGTTCGTCCTGACCCTTCCCTGTGGGAGTGATCTCCACGTTTTCCACTTCCCGGGGAAAGTCAATGCTCTAGAATTCCTGATTGGATTTATTAGTGGCTGAACGTAGAACAATCCAGCTCAGGAACAGGTCCTTCCGCCCACAATGTCCATGACGAACATGATGCCAAGTTAAAATGAACTCTGCCAGCATATAATCCATATTCCTCAGTTTCCTACACTTCCATGCGCCTATCTAAAAGCCTCTTAAACACCACCATCATATCATCTTCCACCAGCATCCCTGGCAGCGTGTTCCAGGGATCCACTAACCTCTGCTACAGAGAGCTTCCATCCACCAAGCACACTTACTCTGAAGTACATTTTCACAGCGCAGAAACTGGCTTAAGTGAGGGAGTTCAGCATCATATATCCCCATACACAGCAATGCGATCAGCCGCTGCCCCAGGCTGGATGAGGGGCTAAATATCAGCTAAGGCCCAGAGCAAAAGACCCTGTTCGCTGAAAGATGTCCTGGGATCTTGGGCCTACCTCAGGGTGTGTCTGGCCTTAAAGGCAGAACCTCTAGGAGTGTAGCACTCCCCCAGAACTGCACACGGGGAGTCAAGAGTGTTTCATTGTCATGTGTCCCGGCATTGAAACAATTAAATTCTTCCTTGCAGCAGCATAATAGGATTATAAAACAATACGCATAGATAATAAACAAAAATGGCACAAATTAATTTGTGGTGCAGCAGTAAAGTTGCTGCCTTACAACACTAGAGACCCAGGGTCGACCCTAACAACGGATGCTGTTTGTACGGAGTTTGTACGTTCTCCCTGTGATCGTGTGGGTTTTCTCCAGGTCTCTGGCCTCCGCCCACACTTTAAAGAAGTACAGGATTGTAGCTTAATTGGCTTCTGTAAATTGGCCCTAGTGGGTAGGATACAGGGTGGTGCGTTAGTGTATGGGGTGATTGCTGTGGGCTGAAGGGCCTGTTTCCATGCTACATCTATAAAGTCTAATACCCCATATACTAGTGCGAAAGAAACAAAGTCCAAGTGCAGTGAAGGACAATCTAGATTGGGGTTCCAATCTGAGGAGTGCGGCTTGAACTCTGAGCCAGGAATACTGCTGCTGAACCAACACCATGCAGTTACAACAAACTTCTCTGCAAAGTCAACTATGTTTTTGCCAGTGAGGCATGATTGAGCACAGACTCTTGGGGTTCCACAGTTCCAGTACTATCAGGATGTCTGAATCTGGCCTCAACAATCCTCAGCTCAACCTAACTCTTCTGCCTTAACTCAAGCCGCAGCAAGGACATTAATGCTTTGGAAATTGTTTATAAAAGTTTCAAATTTATTGTTTATGATGTTATCTACGAGTGCTGTGTTTACAGACCTGTTATGCTGCTGCCAGTAAGAATTTAATTGTTCCATTTTTGGTTCATATGAAGATTAATCTCTCCAGAGCAGTTCTCTCTTGAGGTTAGCTGGTGGGAGGGTTGTTCAGGCTTGGCTTGTATCCACCAGCGCTTCAGGGACTTTATTGAAATATTATGGGTTCTCGACAGGGTGAATATGCAAAGATCAACTTTGCCTTGCGGGAGGATCTGAAACAAGGATTCACTTTTTAAAGTAGGAGTTTGCCAACATAATCTATAAATTTCCCTACCTTAAGGGCAGTGGAAGTAGTGTTTGAATGTTTATAAATGGGGGGTGGGGGGGTGCGTTAGGTACTCGATGAGCAAAGGATGCCAGGGTTAGGAGGGTTGTAACAAACCTGGAGTTACAGTGGATCAGCCACGATCTTGTTGAACGGTGAGGCAGTCTAGAGGGGCTGCTGATTTGTCTGTCCCTCTCTCTCCTGTTGGGGCTCAGGGTCAAACGTTGAGTGGCGATGCAGCTGTGAAATACTTAGAATGTCTTGATCTGTTAGCCACCCCGTGGCAATGAAGCTTTAGTAAGAGTGGCTTTGCAAATTACCTTAATGTCAGCACCAGTTACCCGCAAGCTGTTATAAGCTGCTCAAACTATTAGCTGATGGAGTAAGTGACCTCGTCTCCGAGCCCAGACTCTCGTCCCTAGCTTGGTCACTCGGTTAGTCATTATTCTGCTGGTATTCCAGCTTTCTATAAGAATCGGCACAGGACTCAGCCCCCTGGGAGCCCCTGTCAGGAGTCTGGTCGCTGTATTGTTTTACCAAGGCCCACTGGTATTTTTAGTTCTATTTCTGTTGCCTCCATTATTTTATTTATTTGCCGTCAGTTATTTATAACATTTGGCACCCGTTCGTTTCCGTGAGACTCTCTGCCTCGGCTCTGGAATAGTTAGTTCCTCCTGCAATTTGTTTGGTGGCGGGAGCAGTGGGTGGACAGAAACTTCCCGGCCAGACTCCAGCTGTCGTTCCCTGAAGCAGCTCACTGGTCTGGGCCTCCTCTGACTTCACCAGCGTAGTCCCTCTGATGGAAGAGCCGTCATTCCCAGCAGCCACGTCTTGCTTCCCTCCCTCACGGCAATAAATAATCGCCACTCACAGCAGCCAACTGCTCACTGCCCTCCTTTTCTGGAGGCATTTGAAAAGGTCCCACATAGGAGATTAGTGGGCAACATTAGGGCACATGGTATTGGGGGTAGAGTGCTGACATGGATAGATAATTGGTTGGCAGATAGGAAACAAAGAGTAGGGATTAACGGGTCCCTTTCAGAACGGCAGGCAGTGACTAGTGGGGTACCGCAAGGCTCGTTACTGGGACCGCAGCTATTTACAATATACATCAATGATTCAGACGAAGGTGATTCAAAGTAACATTAGCAAATTTGCAGATGACACAAAGCTGCGTGGAAGTGTGAACTGTGAGGAGGATGCTATGAGGATGCAGGGTGACTTGGACAGGTTGGGTGAGTGGGCAGATACATGGCAGATGCAGTTTAATGTGGATAAATGTGAGGTTATCCACTTTGGTATCAAAACAGGAAGGCAGATTATTATCTAAATGGTGTCAAGTTGGGAAGTACAATGATCTTGATCGGAAAAATACTTATGCCAGGATCCTCTTCATAGATTTCAGCTCTGCTTTTAACACAATCGTTCCGCAGCAGCTGGTGGAGAAGTTGGAGTTATTGGGGGTTGATGCTGGCACATGTAACTGGGTCCTGAACTTTCTATCGCAACGGCAGCGGACAGTCAGGGTGGGCAGTAGGACATCAAAAACCATAGCCGTGAGCACTGGCTCGCCCCAAGGCTGTGTCCTAAACCCCCTGCTGTTTAGTCTGCTTACACACGACTGTACTGCTAGAACTCAACAACAACTTCATCAAACAAGTTCGCTGACGACACAACAGGTGGTGGTCTCATCAGTGACAATGATGAGTCCGCGTACAGGATGTAGGTGGAGCTGCTCACAGGAGGTGCAAATCCCACAACCTCATTCTCAACGTGGAAAAAACAAAGGAGATGGTGTTGACTTCAGGAGGGCGGGAAAACAACGCCATACACCTCTGCACATCGATGGAGCTTGATGTGGAAAGGGTCAGCAGTGTGAAGTTTCCTAGGACTCCACCTGTCAGATGAACCTTGACGTCCACGACCAACACCACAAGCACTGGTCAGAGAGAGCCCAGCAGCGACTACACCCTCTCCGTAGACTACGGAAATTGCAGGTCTCCCCACTGTACCACCTACGAACTTTTTATAGGGGGAACAATCGAGAGCACATTAACCTACGGCATCACTTCCTGGTTCGGGAGCTGCAAGGCGTACGAACGGCAGCAACTGAAACAGGATTGTTGAAGACCCGCCAGCAGGATTATTGGTGCTCACTCCCTTCCTGCTGGACAATACAGGAAGAGATGAATCTGCAGAGCCATCTCCATCATCAAAGACCCCCCTACCACCCATCGCATCACAATATTCTCCATCCTGCCATCTGGGAAGAGGTACAGGAGCATCAGCTGCAAAACCAGCAGGAGCTCCTCCGCTTCTTCCCGCAGGCTAAAAGACTGATAAACGGACTTTGCCCCCTGCCAAAGTATCGCGCAACCAACCACCAAACCTGGACACAACTGAAGCAGTGAGCCATTGTCCGCGCCGCTGCAGATTGGAACTATGATATATGTATTTTATTTTTAATTTCTATTTTTTTTTTACCGCACTCTGAATGGACACTGGTTGAGCAACGTTTATTCATTTCCTCTGGGTATGTAAGTACTCAGGAAAAATGATAATAAAGATATACAATACAATACAATGAGATCTGGGGGTCCTTATTCATCAGTCAATGAAAGTAAGCATGCAGGTACAGCAGGCAGTGAAGAAAGCGAACGTCATGTTGGCCTTCATAGCAAGAGGAGTTGATTATAGGAGCAAAGAGGTCCTTCTGCAGTTGTACAGGGCCCTAGTGAGACCACACCTGGAGTATTGTATGTAGTTTTGGTCCCCTAATTTGAGGAAGAACATTCTTGCTGTTGAGGGAGTGCAGCGTAGGTTTACAAGGTTAATTCCCAGGATGGTGGGACTGTTATATCCTGAGAGAATGGAGCAGCTGGGCTTGTATACTTTGGAATTTAGAAGGATGAGAGGAGATCTGATTGAAACATGTAAGATTATAAATGGTTTGGACACGCTAGAGGCAGGAAACATGTTCCCAATGTTGGGGGAGTCCAGAACCGGGGCCACAGTTTAAGAATAAGGGGTAATCCATTTAGAACAGAGATGAGGAAACACTTTTTCACACAGAGAGTTGTGAATCTGTGGAATTCTCTGCCTCAGAGGGTGGTGGAGGCCGGTTCTCTGGATACTTACAAGAGAGAGCTAGGTAGGGCTCTTAGTGATAGCGGAGTCAGGGGATATGGGGAGAAGGCAGGAACGGGGTCCTGATTGGTGATGATCAGCCATGATCACATTGAATGGCGGTGCTGGCTCGATGGGCTGAATGGCCTACTCCTCCACCTATTGTCTATTGAAAGAGCTGTCACTCCCAGCAGACACAAGCTCATTTAACCTCCCTCATGGGAAGGAAGAGTCATCACTCCCAGCAGCCACATGCTCGCTTCCCTCCCACGCTGGAGGAAAGTCATCACTCCCAGATAGGCACTGCCCTCAATCACTGGAAGCGAATAAAGCCCAAAAGTTCCTTCTGCCCCACCTCAGTTGGGCAACGGTCCCCCACGCCCCTCTTTCGGGGAGCGCAGGTGGGTGCTCTCCGGTTAACACTCAATCATCAATCCGTGATTACAAGTGAACAATCCGATCATTCCAAAGGGTCTTGACCCAAAACGTCACCTGTCCATGTTCTCCTGGGATGCTGCCAGATTACTCCAGCACTCTGCCTATTCTTTTGTAAAGGCGCATCTGCCGTTCCTTGTTTCAACATGTATAACATTGTTGCTTGCGGGAGCTTGCTGTGCATGTTGCCATGTTACACCAGGGACAACACTTCAGCACCTCCCTGCTGGAGAATATTTGGGGCCTGCTGAGATGGGACAGGTGCTACTGAAATGTATTCAGTTACTACCGGATCGGATTACAGGCGGCAAATGGAGATTCTGCCCAGACACCTTTGGGGAGCTGGAGTTTGATGGATCTGGGCGCTTCAGTGAACCGTGGTAGATGAGTGTAACTGCACCGCGATGTGTTTACTTCAGCGGATTCCAATCTAAAAGTGGAGAGAGGAAATTATCAAGGAAAAAAGACGTGACAAAAGGAAGTCCAAACGTGCACATAGACGGCGGATTTTCATAAGCAGTTACCAAGATGAGGGGGACTGTACGGTTGATTGTAACAGTGAGACTGAGCTTCAGCACTCCCAGAGCAGTGACGGATCAGGTTAGATACGGACACAGATTCTAAACGTTAACAAATTAACTGTAAGTTCATAAGTTGTATGGGCAGAATTAGGCCATTTGGCCAATCATCTACTCCACCATTCAATCGTGGCTGATCTATCTTTCGCACTCTCCTGCCTTCTCCCCTTAACCCAAGACACCCTTACTAAAAGAACCTCTCAATCTTCGACTTAAAAATATCCATTGACTTGGCCTCCACAGCCTTTTGTGACAATATATTCCGTAGATTCACCACTGACAAGTCAAGTCATGTTTATTCGTCACATACACATACGGGATGTGCAGTGAAATGAAAAGTGGCTGTCCCTGCGGACTTTGTGCAAAAACAAACAAACAAACAAACAACCAACAAACTACAAACAGACTGGAACACAATCACATGTTCTTTTCCATATTAAATATTGTGGGTGGTATTGTGGTGTGAACAGTAAAGTTAGTCGCTGGTGAGATAGGAGTTTACAGTCCTAATGGCCTCTGGGAAGAAACTCCTTCTCATCCTCTCCGTTCTCACATCATGGCAACGGAGGAGTTTACCTCAGTTGACACGACTAAATAAATTCCTCCTCATCTCCTTTCTAAAGGTACGCCCTTTTATTCTGAGGCTACAGCCACCAGTGGAAACATGCTCTGTACACCCACTCTCCTGGCCTTTCACACTCTGGTAAGTTTCAGTGAAGTCCCTCCTCATTCCTCTAAACTTTAGTGCGCAGAGGCCCAGTGTCGTCAGAAACCGCGCTGTATCTTGTCCAGGGTTATCTCGGGGAATGCACGGGTGCATGTGGCAAATAAATTCTTACTTGCTGCGGCTTTATAGCCATACAAATGCAACAACGCAAAGATCAATATACAATGATCAGTAAAGAATGACTTATCAGTAATACTTGGTCAATATAATAGCGTAAGCCAAAGTCCTTGGTACAAGGGCGGCATGGCAGTGTTGCCGCGGTAGAATTGCTGCCTTACAGCGCCAGAGACCCAGGTTTGATTCTGACTATGGGTGCTGTCTGTACGGAGTTTGTACATTCTCCCGTGACCTGCGCGGGTTTTCTCCGCGAGCTGCAGTTTCCGCCCGCACTGCGTACAGGTTTGTGGGCTAATTGAGGCGTACAGGTTTGTAGGCTAATCGGCTTCTGCAAAATCGTATATGGTCCCTAGGGTGTGCAGGGTAGTGTTAGTGTGAGGGGAACGCTGCTCTTCATGGACTCGGTGAGCAGAAGGGCCTGTTTCCGCGCTGTATCTCTAAACTAAGCTAAATTAAACCTAAACCTAAACGATTTCCGTAATCGACGGTTGCTGAGGTAGGGCTGTGGTCGATGTGCGGTGTCCAAGAGCCTGATGGTTGATGGGAAGAAGATTGTAGCTTCTTCCCAATGGTAGCAGCGGGATGAAAGTGTGGTCGGGATGGTGAGTTGATCGTTGATGATATTAGCTACCTTTTTGAGATAGCGCCTGCTGTAGATCCCTTCGATGGGGTAGACATCAATAACCACGATGGACTAGGCAACATCCACCATTTTCTGCAGCGTCTTTCATTTTTAGACGTTTGAGCTACTGAACCAGGCCAGGATGCAACCAGTCAGTATGCTCTCCACTGTGCACCTGTAGAGGTTCACTAGCATATTCGGCAACATGCCAAATCTCTTCAATCTTCTCAGGAAGTAAGAGGCATTGACAAGTTGTCTTTGTGATTGTGCCAAAGTGCTGAGCCCAGGACAGATCCTGAGAGATATGCACACCCAAGAACCTGAAGCTGTAGACTCGCTCCACCACCAACCCATCAATAAAGCAAGGTTTTGTGGATCCTCAGCTTTCTCTTCCTGACGTCAAAAAATCAGCTCCTTGGCCTTGTTAACGTTGAGAGCCAGGTTGCTGTTTTGGCATCATACCATCGATCTCCCTGCTATGGTCCGACTCACCGTTGCCTGTTATTAAAGATGGTGTTGGAGCAGGGGACTGAGCACACAGCCTTTAGATTCCCCTGTGATACCGCTGTTGCAGTCGCACATTCTACACAGCTATGGGAATTTCTTGGAAAGTAGTGTCCCGACCCGAATCGTCGCCTATCCATGTTCTCCAGAGTTGCTGCCTCACCCGCGGAGTTACTCCAACGCTTTATTTCTATCCTTGGTGTAAGCCAGCATCTGCAGTTCTGTGTTATTACATTTTGACTGCTCCACTGCAAAGTCCCTTCAGGGGATGCCTACGTTGAAGAAGTCCTCCTCCTCCTCCTCCTCCTCCTCGAAGAAGAAGAGTTTCCAACCCAAAATGTCGCCTATCCATGATGCTACCTGACCCGTTTAGTTACTCCGGCATTTTGTGTCTATCTTTGGGAATGTTTATGCAGGGTACAGTGCTGGGAATTGAAATGTTTAAGTTACTATGTGCTCCACAAGGGAAAAGGAGGGCAGATGCATTGTGAGTAGGAATACATAAATGGATGCTCACATTTTGTACAAAGCGCTAGGTATTGATGCAAGTTACATGTTGAGGAACTGTGGCTACTATTTACTAAATTGTATCTTTCCACCCTCTCTCTCCAGTGAACTCTAGGTAATGACAACAAATCAAATCTCTCCCTGAATTTGAAACGCCAGAGAGACGGAGAGTGAAATATGGGACGCAAGAAGATTCAGATCTCCCGGATAGTTGACCAGAGGAATCGACAGGTATGGCACTTCCCTGGGTGACAAGCTGCAAAAGGCTTCCCCACTCACATGCGCACTGTCTGGCTGAGGTCTCTGGTGTTTTGCCTGAGCGTTCACACTGAGTCTGCACAGCATGGCTGGGAATCGCAAAGGGCCCAGAGGGTTAGCGACCAGGAGTCGGGACCTTGGCTGAGAACCCTCTCGTCTTCCTCCGGGCCAGCACCACCAACTTTGTAAACCAGACTTCACGCTGGAGGTTGTGGGGGCTGACCTTGCTGACTAGCGTCACTTCGAGAGCTGCCGACAGGCAAATTGTTCAACAAATCTTTCCGTATCCTCTCAGACCACTTCCCCTCCTACCTGATTCTTTCCATTGATGTTCTGCTGATGCGGTTCCTGGAACAGCCCAGTAGGTGTGTAGTTGTGAATTGGGGCAACCCCATTCTCTTCTGATGCTGATGACTTCATGATTGGGTGACCTGCTTGCGTTTGGGCAATGTTTACACTCGGTAGTCCTAACCTGACCCCAAACGTAACCCCCAGTGCAGAAGGTCACCGCAAGTAGCATTGAAGACAAAATGGGTCCGATCCATTGAATCAGTAAATGTGACTGATGAAGGGTTTTGGCCCGAAAGGTTGCCTATCTCCTTCGCTCCATAGATGCTGCTGCACCCGCTGAGTTTCTCCAGCATTTTGTGTACCCAGTATATGAGGCTGTTGAGCACAGAGGTTGTGGGAATCTACACTGGTGGATTGGTGGGTTGGAATGAGGTTTGTCCCAGGGAACATTGGCCATCTTCCGTGTGAAGGCTGGAGGCAGAATTCCCAGCTGTCTGGCATGTCTAAAGCTAACTCTGGAACCTTCCGTCACCCAGGAGGTTTAAGTACTGCTGTGCCGAGCTCTCTGTATTTGCAGCCCGACACCTTGCATTGCATTGCATGAAGAGGCAGGGTCACTATACCACTGAGCTCTCGATTGCTTAAATTCCCAAGTACATACGTTCATCAGACATAGGAGCAGAATTAGACCATTCAGCCCATCGAGCCTGCTCCGCCATTCGATCATGGCTGATCTATTTTTCCCCCTCCATTCTCCTGTTTTCACTTCGTGACCTTCGACACCGTTACTAATCAAGACCCATCAATCTCTGCTTTTAAAAATATCCAATGACTTGGGCTCCACAGCTGTCTGTGGCAATGAATTCCACAGATTCACCACCCTCTGGCATCTCCATTCTTGGGAAACTCATAAGGAGTAGGATACCCCCCTCTAGCTTCCGCTCTAGAGGCGCTAACACCCAGACTGGGTTATTCAAACCGCCCAAGGTAGGTCATGTCTACAAAAGCGGAAGGCTCACTCACCCCACTGGACTGGACCAACATCCTTTCCATGTCCACTCTATCTAGGCCAGGGGTTCCCAACCTTTTTCGTCTTGTTTACCCCTGGGAACTTTAATAGCACATAACATTGTTATTTCACTTATTTATGAACAACTAATGATGAACAGAGACCGGTATACCGGAACCAAACACAGTCAGTCAATGAGAAAAAATATGTACAAATCCGGAATCAACAAATGTACCCCCTGGGTAGGCAAAATTTTCCCCAGGTTGGGAACGCTTAATCTAGGCCTTTCATTATTCAGTACGTTTCAATAAGATTTCCCCTAATTCTTCCAAATTCAGCAAGCACAGGCCCAGAGCCATCTAACGGATGTCATACATTAACACAATCATCCCAGGGATCATCTTGTAAACCTCCTCTGGACCCTCTCCAATACCAACACATCCTTCCTTAGATACGGGGCCAAAATCTGCTGACAATATTCCAAATATGGTCTGACCAGTGCCTTGCATTTGTCTTCCTTACTACCTACCCAACTACAAATTAACCTTCGGGGAATCCTGCACCAACATTCCCAAGTTCCTTTGCATCTCCGATCATTGATGATTCCAGTTGAAATTCCATCTACTCAGTGGTCAGAAGCAACGCTGTCACTATTGACCCTGAGGTGGTCCCTACAAGACACCTCTCCACACCTCAACCTGCGCACGCTGCACCTGAATATCCACCCACACCCCCTCCCCTCGCCTGTGCCCCTACTGGGTCTCCTTCTCTGCCCCTCACTGTTCCGGTGAGTTTCACCTCTTTTGGTAAAGGAGGTTTCTCCTGAATTCCTTTCTATCTGCTAATGATGATCCTGGCCAATTCAAAATGGGAGTAAGTGATTTACCAGCCCCTTCAGGGCGGGAGTGGCATGTTATGTACTAAATTGTGAGAGGAATAGATTGGGTAAATGCACAGAGTCTCTTGCCCAGAGTAGGGCAATCGAGAAACAGAGGATGTTGGTTTAAGGTGAAGGGGAAAAGATTTAATAGGAACCCTAGGGGTACATTTTTTATACAAAGGGTGGTGCATATATGGAATGAGCTGCTGGAGGAGGTAGTTGAACATTGGATAGGTACATGGATAGGAGAGGTTTAGAGGGATATGGGCCAAACTCAGGCAGTTGGGACGAGTGTAGATGGGACATGTTGGTCGGTGTGGGCAGGTAGGGCCAATGGACCTGTTTCCATGCTGTATGAGTAGGAAGGAACAGCAGATGCTGGTTTAAACCGGATAGACACAAAATGCTGGAGTAACTCAGCGGGACAGACAGCATCTCTGGAGAGAAGGAATGGGTGACGTTTCGGGTCGTGACCCTTCAGACACTCTCCAATCTGAAGAAAGGTCTCGACCTGAAACGTCACCCATTCCTTCTATCCAGAGATGCCGCCTGTCCCGCTGAGTTACTCCAGCATTTTGGGTCGATCCATGCTGTATGACTCTATTCGTCTCTGTGTGGCAAGCTACGCCCAGCAGAGTGGTGCCCCATCCTCACATCAGTCCTTCCACAAGGAGCCTGGAATACACGGGGTGGAGGAATGACCAGCCCAGGATGTGCCCCAGTATCTTGGATACAGTAGTGGCATGTTTTAGATTGCTGCATGGATATGCAGGCAACAGGAGTGTATGGATCATGTGCAGGCAGAGGACATTAGTTTAACCAGGTATCATGTTTAGCACAGGCATAGTTTAGATTATTGCCGTGTGCCCAGGTACAGTGAAATGTGCTTTAGGTGCGTGCTATCCAGTCAGTGGAAAGGCTCTCCATGATTACAATTAATCCGTCCACCATGTACGGATACAGGATAACGGGAATAATATTTAGTGGGCCTGTCCCTGTGCTGTATTGATCGATGTATTTCCTCAACCTTCTGTCAGACGCCATGTGAGTTATCGCCCAGTCCAATGTTCCCGGCTGATAGGCTGCTGAATGTGGCGTATCAGTTGGTTGGAGCTGCTGCATTTCCTGAGTGCGGTGTGGGGATGTTAGACCAACGTCCCGTCTGCTCCCCTGGGTGGATGTAACGCACCCCAGAGTTCTACTGTGAGGGAGCGGGGCGTGCCTGCACCAGTGCCCCTCCCACAACCACCCCTCAACCAGACCTTATTTTTATTTATTTATTTTTAAGTACCACTCAACCAGACTTTAAACTTTACTTTAGAAATACAGCTTGGAAACAGGCCCTTCAGCCCACCAGGTCCATGCTGACCAGTGATCACCCCACGCACTAACCTGCACACACTAGGGTCAATTTTACAAATTACTGAAGCCAATTAACCTACAAAGTTGTATGTCTCTGGAGTGTGGGTGGAAACTGAACACCCGGAGAAAACCCACGCGATCACAGGGAGAACGTACAAACTCATAGAAACATAAAAAATAGGTGCAGGAGGAGGCCATTCGGCCCTTCGAGCCAGCACCACCATTCATTGCGATCATGGCTGATCATCCCCAATCAATAACCCGTGCCTGCCTTCTCCCCATATCCCTTGATTCCACCAGCCCTTAGAGCTCTATCTAACTCTCTCTTACATCCATCCAATGATTTGGCCTTGGACTCCCTACAGACTGCACCCTTAGTCAGGATGGAACCTGGGTATCTGGCGCTGTAAGGCCGTAACTCTACCACCGCGCCTCTGTGCTGACCTAGACGCCCGCGCACTACTGCTCTGCTCCCGTGGAAACTGACGCTGGGCATGGGCTGCCCTGCTACCCAGGTGACTCCACTCGGAAGGTCCCTCATTGTCCCCAGGTTGCTTTGGGACGTCCTAAGGCAGCGGAGGTCTCACTCTCAGTTTCCAAATTCTTTCCAAGGGATGGAACACAGTTTTCAAATTAACTTTAAAAACAACAGCAAATGTGATTTGCATGAAATTTCCCTGGTGTTTGGCTGTGAGTCAGCAGTCAGAAGATGGATGAGGCAGCAGCCACTGCGAGAAGTCGCTGGGCAGTGGGAGCCATCGCGGTGCTTCCCCAGGAAACTGAGATCGTCCCTCATGTGTGAAGTCTCTCGATTATCTGCGCTATCTTTGGTTTGTGGTGTTCTCATCCAAGTATCAGTTTCTGTCTCATTTTTATTCGTTCTTCAGTGTACATTTATAAACTGTGATTGTGGATGTACTGGGCGTGTCAAGGAACTGTATATGTTCCTTTTCTTGGGCTCTGTGCAATGTTAGCAATGGCACTGGTCCACCCCGTCGATCGGGCTGGTGAGAGAGGGTCCCTTTCCTCAGCAACAGTGGCACAGTGGCACAGCTAGTAGTGATCTGCGTTCGATCCTGACCTCGGGTGCTGTCTGTGTGGAGTTTGCACGTTCTCCCTCCTGTGACTGCGTGGGTTTTCCTCTGGGTGGTCTCGTTTCCTTGTACATACCACAGTGGGCTTGTACAATAATTGGCCTCTATAAATTGCCCCGAATTGTAGGGAGTGGATGAGAAAGTAGACAACATCGAATAATTGTGAATGGTTGGCGATTCTTGCACTGGCAGCTTTAATTTAGTTTGGAGATACAGTGGAGAAACAGGCACTCCCCCCCCCACGGAGTCCGCACTGATCAGCGATCTCGCATACTTACACTATCCCACACAAACTAGGAACAATGTACAATATACTAAGCAATTAGCCGACAAACGTACATCTTTGGAGTGTGGGAGGAACCCGGAGATCCCGCAGAAAATCCACGCAGGTCACGGGGGGGGGGGAATGTACAAACTCAGTACAGACAGCACCCAGAGTCAGGATCGAACCCGCGAATCTGACGCTGTAAGGCAGCAACTGGGCCACCACGCCTGAGACGGCACACCTTCAGCTAACTGCCTCTGGCGTACAATTACGGGATGTGATGATGGTGTCAGTGAGGGTGACCCTGCGTCTGGAGGAAAGACTTTAAGCAATGTCCTGCCTTATTGGGAGTGTCAAAGCGTGCAGACCCCGTGCGCTGCGCGTGTCACACCATGAGCGGGTCACCACTTGCACAATCAGTTCCTCTCACGGAGAAGCGGAGGAGCGCTGGAGGAGCGTTGGCTGCACCGGTCACTGCCGGTGATCCATGTTGCATTCGCCTCTCTGATGCCAGAGTCGCCCAGTTACTTGCAGATGTACTCAAGCCTTGGAATTGTCAGTCACAAACACTCCTGGAGCTGTTGGCAATATTATATACAGTAGATGATAGAACATTGACACTGTACTTCTCACCTAAGCCACAGCAAAATATGGCCTGTTTCCTTTATCATCTTTAATTTTTTTGCTTATCTTTCATTCATTTGTTCGATATCTCTCACCACCGCTCTCGTTTTCTTTTCCCCTGCTCAGTCTGAAGAAGGGTCTGCACCCGAAAAGTCACCCATTCCGTTTCTCCGGAGATTCAGTCTGTCCCGCTGAATTACCCCAGCTTTTTGTGTCTATCTTTGGTTTAAATTAACATCTACAGTTCCTTCCTATACATAGAACAGTACAACAGACGGACAGGCCCTTCGGCCCACAATTTTTGTGCCGAACATGATGCCAAGCTAAACTAAACTCATCTGCCTGCATATGGTCCACATCCTTCCATTACTGTCACTTCCATGCGCCTATCTAAAATCCTCTTAAATCCCACCATCATATCTGCCCCCACCACCACCACTGGCAGTGTATGTTACGCCCCCATCACTGTCTGTGTAAAAAAACTTATCTCCATTCAACCTTCCCCCTCTCAACCTTTGCTTTGCCTGGAAAAACGTTCTGACTAGCTCCCCTCTCAATGCCTCTCATAGTTTAGCAGACTTCTATCGACTCTTCCCTCCCCTCAACCTTTGATGTTCCAGAGAAAACAATCCAAGTTTATCCAACCTCTCCTTGTAGCTGAAACCCTCTAATCCAGGCAGCATTGTGATAAAGCTCTGCCTGCACCCTCTCCAAAACCTCCACATCCTTCCTGTAATGGGGGCGACCAAAACTACACGCAATACTCCAGATGTGGCCAGACCGAAGTCTTATAGAGCTGCATCATGACTTCCTGACTAATCTTCAGTGCCCCTCGCAATTAATGCAAACACAACGTACGCCTTTCCTTGCCACCCTCTCTACTGCCCACAATTGCCTCACTTGATAAACAGCCAAGAACAGAGTTGAATCTCTGTAAAACTTTTAAGTTCTTTAGCGGTGTGCAAAAGCTTTGCCTTTAATTCCTGGACACTCCCGCACGCTGGGCTGTCATGAAACGGCCTGAGTGCTTCTCAGAGTGAGATCAGGCAGACGGATGTTGAGCTGGAGTGAACGGCCAGGCACAGTGTGAAAGAGGCATTGTCAGGGGCATCTGAAATCAGGAGTGAGGGGGGGTGGTCGATGGAGAGAATTCCATGGCAGCTGAAGGCTTGCCGGTGATAATGGGGAGATGGGAGCTGCGGGGGGGTCAGGAGGCAGTAATTACAGGAACACCAAGATCCTGAAGGGCTCTGTGGCTGGAGGAGATTATGGAGATTACTCACTGATTTAACTTCTGCATTTGGCACTGATGTTAATGCAAGGGCTCCTTGCTTTAACATCAGCCTATGCTCTGCCCCTGTGCTGAGAAGCTGTTGCTGGCGGCTGGCCCGCATGAAGGCAGATACTACACGGGGGTGCAAGGCGTGGAGGGCTGCCGTGCAGACTGTGTCATCGGGCTCATGCTGTACGTGCAGAGTCACAGCCACGCTGCCAGGGCCCTTTTTGTGGTCTGACACCAGCCCTTTGTGTCAAGCCTCTGCACGCAGTGAGTGGGAGAGGTGGCCTAGCCGCCCCCGCACACACTGTGCCTACCGTCAACGTCACTGCATCACACTGCAGAGGCAGCTTGTTCGCCCAATGTGTCCACTCGAATGAGCTCATCCTGCAGGTTTGCAAGTTGCTGTCCTGTCTGCTTCACTGAATGCCAGGGTAGCTTTGCATTTATCACCCCTCCTTCCCAGTGGCGAGCTGAGCCACTGGTGTAGGAAGGAACTGCTGATGTTGGTTTATACTGAAGATAGGCATAAAATGTGAGTAACTCATAGGGTCAGGCAGCACCTTAGTGGACTGCTTGATTGTAACCTGTACATGACAATAAACTAAACTGAACTAAAACCGGATGGATGAGGCCGAGGACACGCCAAGGTTCATTGGCCACACAGCAGCTGTCTGCTTGAGATGCTCCTGCTCCGCAAATTCCTCTCTGCTCCAGAATTCCCATCCAGCGTGTGCAGAAGGGTGGTCATGCTGTAATCCTGGCCCTGTCATTCCCAGCTGGACATGGGGAACAGCCTTACAATCATAGAGTGATGCAGTGCAGAAACAGGCCCTTTGGCCCAACTCACCCATGTTGATCACGATACCCCATCTACAATGGTCCCACTTGCTTGCATTTGGCCCATATCCCTCTAAACCTTTCCAGTGTATGCACCTGTCCGAATGTCTTTTAAGTGTTATTATTGTACGTGCCTCGACTAACTCCGCTGCCGTGTGGTTTTAAATGTTTTGCCGCAGTATAGATGCTATAAATGCAAAGATTGTTGTTATTTTGGCTGGTTGGGAGAGTCTGAACTCGGTTTATCAGTGCTGGGCTGAGTTCCCCTGATGATGTTTCCAGTTCCGGCTCACCCCGGCTTCCCTCCCCCCATCCCCCGCTCACCCCGGCAGGGTCCTGCTGATCTTTGACCTTTGCCCCCTCCACAGGTGACGTTCACCAAACGTAAGTTTGGGCTGATGAAGAAGGCGTACGAGTTGAGCGTGCTGTGTGACTGCGAGATCGCCCTCATCATCTTCAACAGCACCAACCGGCTGTTCCAATACGCCAGCACCGACATGGACCGGGTGCTGCTCAAGTACACGGAGTACAGCGAGCCCCACGAGAGCCGCACCAACTCCGACATCCTGGAGGTAAGGGTGTGGATTCATGGGCGGAACAGATCTGTTTGGGGTTGGCTCCCTCTGAGGTGATCAGCAGAGAGACATTTAAGGGGAACCTGGACACTTGCATAGAATGAGAGGCCAAATGGAATTCTGTGACACAGTCTTTCCATGATAGAAACATAGGGACATAGAAAATAGGTGCAGGAGTAGGCCATTCAGCCCTTCGAGCCAACGCTGCCGTTCAATATGATCATAGCTGATCATCTAAAATCAGTACCACATTCCTGCTTTTTCCCCATATCCCTTGATTCCTTTAGCCCTAAGAGCTAAATCTAACTCTCTTGAAAACATCCAGTGAATTGGCCTCCACTGCCTTCTGTGGCAGAGAATTCCACAGATTCACAACTCTGGGTGAAAAAATGTTTCCTCATCTCAGTCCTAAATGGCCCACCCCTTTTTCTTAATGCAGTAAACCACACCAGAGGGAGAGGGCTAAAAGGATAAGTTGTTTGATGGAGGTGGAGATGGGTGGGAGGGAGTTTGTGTGGAGCATGACAGGGATGGTCCGAATAGCCTCCTCCTTTACCCCGCATGTTTCTTCGTTGAAAGATTCAATCATTTTATTGGCGGGAGGGGAAGAGAATGGAAAGGAATTTCTTCTCTATCGTTTTGAGGTGTCGGTTAACATGGGTACCAACGCTGTGGCTTCAGAATTAAGATGCTTCATTTAGTTTAGAGAACCACTGAGTCCGTGCTGACCAGCAATACCCCCGTACATGAACACTATCCTACACACCAGGGGAAAACAATTTACAATTTTACCAAAGCCAATTAACCTACAAACCAGTACATCTTAGGAGTGTGGGAGGAAACTGGAGCACCTGAAGGAAACACACGTGGTAATAGGAAGAATGTACTTACTCTGTACAGACAGCATCCGTGGTCAGGATGAACCCATCTCTGGCGCTGCAAGGCAGCAACTCTCCCGCTGCACCACAGTGCTGCCCGCTGTAACCGAATACTGATGCAACTGATCATTTACCGCAATGTGCTGCAGACCCCTCAGCAGTTGAGCACATACTGGGTGTGGGACTGGAATCACGTACGGCCCCAAATCAGAAAAGTACATCACATTATGATCACTGAAGGTTCTGAGTGAAGCATACAGTCTGTACGCAGGAGGCACGTTTTGCTCCTATAGCTGCCCCCTCTCAGCCAGTTACAATCCTGACTACGGGTGCTGTCTGTACGGAGGTTGTACATTCTCCCTGTGACCACGTGGGTTTTCTCCGGGAGCTCTGGTATTCCCCCACACTACAAACACATGCAGGCTTGTAGGTTAGGTAGACACAAAATGCTGAAGTTACAGCCGGTCATCCAGCATCTCTGGAGAAAAAGAATAGGTGACGTTTTGGATTGGAACCATTCTTCAAAGTCGAGGAGGGGAAGGGGAGGGGAGGGGATACAAGAGGCCAGAATGACCAGAACAAATCAGGGTCACCAACGGATGACCTCAGTAAGGATGGAGCCCATAATGGCCCGGTGTTTTGGCTGGGGAAAGTGTGATAACGAGAGGGATAGAAGGATGCGAACAAGAATAGAAGGATAGAACTGGTAGGTTGACTAGGGAGGAGAGAGGGAAGGGGAGGGAATGCAAGAGTTTCTTGAAATTAGAGAAATCAACGTTCATGTCACTGGGTTTTTAGCTGCCCAAGTGAAATATGAGGTGCATCAAGTTTAATTAGCTTTGGTAAAAAAAAATTGTAAATTGTCCCTAATGTGTAGGATAATGCTAGTAAACGGGAGTGATCGCTGGTCAGTGCAAGCTCAGAGGGCCAAAGGATCATTTCCACACTGTATCTCCAAAATAAAGTCTGAAGTGAAAACTCTCCCCACCCCACTCTCCCCCCTGTACGTCCAAGGCTTGCAGAGCCTTCCTGCCGTAAGGTGCCTAGAATTGTTTCAATGCTCCAATTGAGCAGAGCTGTGTAATGTTCCAGCAACCCTGTGTGTGTGTGTGTGTGTGTGTGTGTGTGTGTGTGTGTGTCACTGTGTGTGTGTGTGTGTGTGTGTGTGTGTGTGTGTCACTGTGTGTGTGTGTCACTGTGTGTGTGTGTGTGTGTGTCACTCTGTGTGTGTGTGTCACTGTGTGTGTGTGTGTGTGTGACTGTGTGTGTCACTGTGTGTGTCACTGTGTGTGTGTGTGACTGTGTGTGTGTCACTGTGTGTGTGTGTGTCACTGTGTGTGTGTGTCACTGTGTGTGTGTCACTCTGTGTGTGTGTGTGTGTGTGTGTGTCACTGTGTGTCACTGTGTGTGTGTCACTGTGTGTGTGTGTGTGTGTGTCACTGTGTGTGTGTGTGTGTGTGTGTGTGTGTGTGTGTGTGTGTGTGTGTGTGTGTGTGTGTGTGTGTGTGTGTGTGTGTCACTGTGTGTGTGTCACTGTGTGTGTTGTGTGTGTGTGTGTGTCACTGTGTGTGGGTCACTGTGTGTGTGTGTGTGTGTGTGTGTGTGTGTGTGTGTGTGTGTGTGTGTGTGTGTGTGTGTGTGTGTGTGTGTGTGTGTGTCACTGTGTGTGTGTGTGTGTGTGTGTGTGTGTGTGTGTGTGTGTGTCACTGTGTGTGGGTCACTCTGTGTGTGTCACTGTGTGTGTGTCACTGTGTGTGTTTGTGTGTGTGCGTCACTGTGTGTGTGTGTGTGTGTGTGTTAGTTACACAGGACTGGTGAGATTCTCTCTGGACATGGAGGGGGGTGACAGACACCAAGCTTCAATGGTCTCCGCTCTCGTGCCAGGGGACCAGAGACTAGTCCAAGGAGACGTGACGCTGCAACTTTGAAACTCTGATTCTGCTTAGACACTAAGGAAGAAAGGTTTGAATGGCTGCGAGAGCCCAGACCCAGAAATCGAGGACTCGATGGAGCCGGGCTTGGAAGTTAACGACAAATATAGGAAGTACGAAATGGTGACTCAAATGAACAACAGACCAAGGGTTTGTGTAAGTAGATCAGAGTGCTTTATCTTTCTTTGAGTCGTTTAATTTCTCTCCCTTCTGAAATCTACCCACTTCTACCCAATTCAAGCCTCCTGATAGTTCCAAGGTGTTAATTTCTTGCCTGCTGCCAGTGTAGCAGAACTAGAGCTGCCCGCGATTGACTCTGCCCCGTCTTTCCCTGCACCCCACAGCCAAGAGCAAGTACCTTGAATCGCAAGATACAAACTGCATGCAAAGTGCATTTTCCATCATCTCACTCTGTGTTTTTTTTTGTGTAACTACATGTCTGAACATGCTTCAGTACAATCCTGCAATTCTGGACCGTTATACATTCCTGAACACAATCGCTCCACTGTTGATGGCTCTTTCTTCATCTGCCTCATCCCAAGTTCTGGACTCCCCCCCCCCAACCCATGCCCCTAAATCCTCCCACCGCTCATTTCTCTCTCAGGCTCCTTTAAAACCTGCACCAATCTGAAGAAGGGCCTCATCCTGAAACGTCATCTATCCATGTTCTCCAGGGATGCTGCCCGAATCGCTGAGCTGCTCCCGGACTGGGTCTAATTTTTCCTTTACAACATTGCTCTCTGATCTCTGGCTGGTCCCAGTCAGCTTCCTTTTTTTCTGGGACAGGTTTGTTGTTCACGTGCTGCAAACCTGCAAAGGATGATTCTGCTGCACCAGAGGTGCTCCTGAAATTGATGCTTTCCTGATATGACTGTGTATTGTGAATTGTACACGTTCTACACCAAATCTGCTTGGCTGGGGAAGTCTGCAAGCTTCCAGGCGACCTGGCCTAAAGTCCAACAGCAGAGAGACAAAGAGTTGTCATTGCAGCAGGTGTATCCTACCCTGGCTGTAACAGCAGGTCACAGGATGGGGTCTTGTGAAGAGTGATTCACTCCCCAACTCCACAAAAGCCCTCCACCATTAACAAAGTGCAGGGCTGGAGTGTGGTGGAATTCTCTTCACTTACCCAGCAGTAAAGGAGATAAGTCAGGATTAGAGGATGAACTACCTTGGATTGTGTTCTCTGCAGCATCGGAGGTGGAGGGGAGACCTGATAGAAGTTTATATGATTAGAAGGGACAAAGGCAGTCAGAGCCTTTTTCCCAGAAATATCAAATACTAGGGAACCTAACTTTAAAGGTGAAAGGGCACAGTTTAAAGGAGATGTGCAGTTTTTAGAAGTTTGGGGTGGGGGGTGTGGGATGGGATGAGGGGTGGGGGTGTGGGATGGGATGAGGGGTGGGGGGTGTGGGATGGGATGAGGGGTGGGGGTGTGGGATGGGATGAGGGGTGGGGGGTGTGGGATGGGATGAGGGGTGGGGGGGTGTGGGATGGGATGAGGGGTGGGGGTGTGGGATGGGATGAGGGTGGGGGTGTGGGATGGGATGAGGGGTGGGGGGTGTGGGAGGGATGAGGGGTGGGGGTGTGGGATGGGATGAGGGGTGGGGGGTGTGGGATGGGGTGAGGGGTGGGGGCTGTGGGATGGGGTGAGGGGTGGGGGTGTGGGATGGGGATGAGGGGTGGGGGGTGTGGGATGGGGTGAGGGGTGGGGGGTGTGGGATGGGGATGAGGGGTGGGGGGTGTGGGATGGGGTGAGGGAGGGCTGAGGGTGGGGGAGATGGGGTGTGGAGAAGGAGATGAGGGGAAGTGGCTGGGAGTTGGAGTCTGGATATTGTGTTTCCTCCACCATTGCTCACTAGCAGCCTCAGGTGGTGGAGATGGTGAAGTGCGGGCCGCTGCCTGAACTCCCACTGGGAGGACCAGCCGGTGAGGCTGAGTGTCTCTGTCAGCCGTCAGGTTCAATATCGGCCCACACCCCTGGGTCCCAGCCTCCCCTGACCCACGGGTGACGGTGGATGGGTCGACACTGACCGATGTGAGGGCGTGGGCATGTGGGCAGGAGTGAAGCTCAGTGTGAGGGTGTGTGTGCGAGGGTTTATGTGCGGGGGTGGGTGTGAGGGTCTGTGTCACGGTTAGTGAGGCTCAGTATGAGCGTGTATGTATGTGAGCGTCAGTGTGAGGGTCTGTGTGTGTGTGCGCGAGGGTGTGTGTGCGAGGGTGTGTGTGCGTGTGAGGGTCAGTGTGTGTGCGAGGGTGTGTGTGAGGGTCTGTGTCATGGTTAGTGAGGCTCAGTATGAGCGTGTATGTGTGTGAGGGGCTGTGTGAGGGCCAGTGTGTATGTGAGAGTGTGTGTGTGTGTGTGAGGGCCAGTGTGTATGTGAGAGTGTGTGTGTGAGGGTCAGTGACCCCCCAGGCGCTGGGCACCCTGACAGCTACCACTGTGTACCAGGAGGGTGAGGAGTCAACCATCACTCTTTGCTCTCTGCCCCATTCTGTTCCCCGCCTACAACACCGCCTGGGATTTTGATCCCAAATCTCCATTGAACCATCAAATTCCCTGGCACGTTGATCAGTATGGAGCAGTGGAAGAGACCAGGCCATATAAGGACATGCAAACATTTCTCTGCAGACTGCCCTTTAACATGAAAATATTCAGTGGCTCAGTGTGCTGGAAGCATCCTATCAGTAGTGCTTCCAGTAGTCCACTGCGGCCCCTACTGCCCTGAACACTGCTGCTGCCTCAGACCTGCTTCAACTAGCTGCAGCTGCTGCAAGCCTGAAATGAAACAGATAATGATAGAAATACTTGGCTGGTCAGGCAGCTTCTGTGACGAGAGAAACGGGGTTAATATTTCAGGGCTGCCAACTCTCACGCATTGAGCGTGAGAGTCATGCATTTCATGAAATTCTCACGCTCTCAGGCTGATGACAGAATTTCTCACGCTCAAAACATTTATTTTTTTTAATATACAGAAATAAATGAAGTCACACTCTTCCACACTCACCCATGAGAATAGTTTTCCGTAAAGAAGCTTAAGCCCATCGCACACTATTTAAAATGGCAATATAGACAAAAATGCTGGAGAAACTCAGCAGGTGAGGCAGCATCTGTGTCTGAGTTTGACCCTTCTTCTGACTCAAGCATGTCTACCGCTCCATAGATGCTGCCTCACCCGCATTCACATTCCCGTGCAGATGGTGTGATAGGTGAGACACTGCGGTGGTCCCAGCACCGCCCCCCCCCCCCCCCCCCCCCCCCCCCCGAGGCACCGCTCACACCTCCCACTCTCACAGATTCTCCACCCTCTGACTAAAGAAGTTCCTCATCTCCTTTCTAAATATACGTCCTTTTATTTTGAGGCTACGGTCTCTGGTCCTAGACTCTCCCATTAGTGGAAACACTAATTTCGGGGATAGGGTCTTTTTTACTGGTTATTTGATGGCTCCACATGCTCTCCCGCCCACTCTCTTACATTACAATCTAGAACTAATTTTCGCCCCAAATTCTGGAGCCCACAATGTGCCATCCAGCTCGACCTTTGCTCCTTAATCTCTCTGACCTCCCCCTGACCCCTGGCTGGACAGCACCCTGGTTTTGTAATTCACACCCTTGTTTTCACTTCCCTTTCTCAGCCCAACATCTCCACTTCTGTCTGCCCTGGCCATTCTTCAGCTACCCTGAGCACTCGACTTAAAAAGTTCCTTTCCTCAGTCCAATTCAATTAAACGCCTTGGTCGGCTGTACTGATATCTCCTTTAGTGGCCTGGGTTATTCTCCTGAGATATGATGCAGGTTGCTTACTCTGTTAGTGTAAGGTCTTATTTTTGTACCACAATGATTTGCAGCGAGGAGTTGACATTGCGATTAGTTGCTCGCTCTGTGCCTTGCACCTCTGCCTCCCCTCCATTATCTGTGTCTTTCTTTCTCAGCCAGGTGCCTTGTTGAACCACGACATGTCTCTTCTGTCGGCAGCACAGAACGCAACTGGCCTGGCCTACAGCAACCCTACCGGGTCCATCTTAAACCGAGGACCATTGCCGGTCGTATCCCGAAACGCCCATTCATCAGGGCTGACGTCGCAGGTGTCCACAATTTCGCATTCAGGTACGGCGCAGTGATGCAGGGGTGGGGTGTCACGGTGGTGCTGACGGTGGGAGAGTTGCTGCCTTATAGGCCAGAGTCCAGAGTTCCATCCGGACTACCGGTGCTGCCTGTGCGGAGTTTGTACATTCCCCTCGTGACCATGTCGGCTTTTTTCCGCTGCTCCAGTTTCCTTCCACAATCCGAAGACATGTAGGTTTGTAGGTTAATTAGCTTCAGTAAAAAAATTGGGAATTGTCCCTTGTGTGTGGGGCAGTGCTAGTGTACAAGATCTTGCATGGGTCGGTATGGACACGGTGGGCCAAAGGGCCTCTTTATGCGCTGTGTCTCTAACGTAAATACACTGCTAAACTTGTATCGCACTGGGCCAATCATTTGGTGACCTTCCTTATGGCTCTCTTATCAGAACCAAGATTCAAAAGTCAAGGGTGTTTTATTGCCATATGTCCCGAAACGGAACAATGAAATTCTTACTTGCAGCGGCACAATTGATATGTAAACATAGTACTCTGTAAAACCCATAATAAATTATAAAAAATATTCAGTACATATTAAAAGAAAAAACCTGTTAAATAAACAGACATAATAATAGTGTAAGGTCAAAAATAATGTCCCCTTCTCTATAGTTTGGAGCCTATTTACAGGTTGTGGTGTTCAATAGGCTGATGATTATAAGGAAGAATCTGTTCCTGAACCTGGACATTGGTTTTCAGGCTCCTATACCTTCTTCCCGATGGCAGGAGTGGAATGAGAGCGTGGCCAGGGTGGTGCGGGTCTCTAGCTGCCTTGTAGATCCATTTGATGGTGAGGAGGCCTATGAAATCATGGCAACTTGCCCGCTGGCCTTTGTCGTTGGTTTTGGTAAACCACAGACATGGGGTGACCGTCTGTACCTCCTGTTCGGAACAAGTGACTGAAAGTCGCTTATTGAAGGAGGCCATGAGTGCCAGCTCGTTGATCTCCACTCAGTCCCGGTGCCTGTAAAGCCTCGACTTACTCGAAGTCTAAAAGGCCAGAGTGAATGTGTTGTTTCCACTAGTCTACGACCCGAGGGTACAGTCTCAGAATAAAAGGCCGTACCTTTAGAACGGAGATGAGGAGAAATTTCTTCAGCCAGAGGGTGGTGAAACTGTGGAATTCACTGCCACAGGAGGCCAAGACAATGGGAATTTTTAAAGTGGAGATTGATAGGATCTTTATTAGAAAGGGCATCAAAGGTTACGGGGAGAAGTCAGGAGAATGGGGTTGACAGGGAAAAATGGATTAGCCATGATTGAATGGTGGGGTAGGCTCAATGTGCAGAATGGCCTAATTCTACTCCTATGTCAGGATTTTTAACATAGTGGCTACACTGTGATGCATTTTGCAGTGATCAAAAGGGGATGTGTAAGACTATATATAAATGAAGCCATTCTTCCAATCTAACTCTTCTCTAGGCCGGCTGACTTGCTAAACTTTCCGTTCCCAGTCGACAGTTCCCGTTTATAAGAATGAGGTAGTTGGCTCGGTGTCAGTTTGCCCGGCCCGCCTCGTTCACAGACTGGGGCGTTGTTGGCGGGGAGTCCCCCCACCCTCAGTGGTGGCAGAGACTGGCTGGATTGGCCTGTGAGAGTTTTCACAGATGGGTCACAAGTTGTACCCCAATACGACCAGGGCATGTGACGACTGTCAGGCCTCTTGAGGATCATCATGAGTTGGGGTTGGGTGGACTTCTGGATGCATCAGAGCGAGAGTTTGGAGGAAGGATGGATAGGTTCCGCTGGCTTGCTGAGAAACTGCCACCGGCTAATTACTGACAAAGCCAGGGCCCCAGTGTCAGCTACCGATGTCTTCCCAGCACCACAGCTTCTGTTTCTGTTCCTGATTCTTGTGTCTATTTCGATCCCCTGGCCACAACTGGCAACGTTCCTCGGTCTCAAGTGTGAAAGAAATTTGCATAAAGCCCATGTATTTGAAAGCGCATGGTTAGAGGAATGAATAGCAAAAGGGGCCGTTCAGAGTGTCATTCTTCACCCCGTGCACCAAGAGATGTCCGACTGGGTGGGAGCCATCTGCCAAACACACAGATGTGGCCGAACCGTCTGCAACTCTCAACGCCCTTTCTTCAGCTTCGTTTCGTTTAGATGGGGGAGGGGGGTGGTTGTGATAATCTGGTAAATTAGGGACAATTTACAATTTTATCAAAGCCAATTAACCTACAAACCTGTACGTCTTTGGAGTGGAGGAGGAAACCGGAGCACTTAGAGAAAACCCACGCGGGTCACGGGGAGAATGTGCAAAGTCCGTACAGACAGCACCCGTGGTCAGGATCGAACCCAGGTCTCTGATGCTGTAAGGCAGCAACTCCACCACTGCACCACCATATTTTCTGTAAATGTTTTGCCTGTATTTCCACCACTATGTCGCCCAGCCCTCCCTCCCTCCTTTGCTCCCCCTCCCGTGCTTCCCATGGCCTGGTCAGAAGACGGGCTGGATCACAGGCACCAGAGGACAGGCATATAGGTCTGGTTGGTCAGATGTGCCGGGTGGACATGGGTCAGTGCTCGGCCTCAGCTCCCTACAAATCACAGCAGCGGGGTTGGATGAAGACATTAAAGGTGCAGTCACTGCATTTGCTGTTGAGTGGGCAAGTGAGCACTGAAGGGGAGATAAGGAAGCTACAAATGGTTCAGTGAATGGGCAGAGAACTGCCAGCAGAGGTGTAATGTGGGCAAAGGTGAGGTTGCCTATTTCCATTGAACGAGAAGTAGGTTATGTAAATGGTTAGAGATTACAGAGATCAGAGGTGTAGAAGGAAAGACACAAAGTGCTGGAGTAACTCAGCAGGTCAGGCAGCATCTCTGGAGAACATGGAAAGGTGATGTTTTGGGTTGGGACTGTTCCACAGACTGATTGTAGGGAGAGGACGAAAGAAAGCTGGAAGAGAACAGAGGCAAGACAAAGCCAGGCAGGTAATAGATAGATAGACACAAAGTGCTGGAGCATCTCTGCAGGTAAGGCAGAAAAGGAGCAGAGATCCTGAACCAGGTCAGAACCTGAAACGTCACCTGTTTCTTTTCTCCAGAGATGCTGCACGACTTGCTTCAGCATTGTGTCAATTTTCGGTACACAGTAAATGACCATTTGCAGTTCCTTCCCACGCAGGTAACAGGCAGATGCAGGTGAATGGAGGAGTGGGGTGGGGTGTTGAGTGGCAGATGGTTGGACATAGGCCAGAGATGAAAAGTCAAATAGTGTGAGATCAGGAGAGAAGAGGTGTGAGATGTGCAGGCAGAGGAGAGAATATGTGGGAAGGTCAGGCAGAAAAGGAAAGGGAGAAATGGGTGTGTGTCCAAGTGGGGAACAGGGAAAAGAGGGGGTGGGAAAAGGGGAGAGGCATTTTTTTGTAGGTTAATTACCAAAAATTGGAGAATTCAACGTTCATACCACTGGGTTGTAAGCTACCCAAGCAGAATATGAGGTGCTGTTCTTCTGAAATGTGTGTGGCCTCACTCCGGCAATGGGGGAGGCCGAAGACAGAAAGATCAGCCGGGGAATAGGAAGGGGAGTTAAAATGGTTAGCGATGGGAAGGCTGACGTTCGCAGCTAATGTTGTCCCACGAGATGCATGGTGAGATAGTTTGTTGTCAGTGGAATGACAAGTGAATGTAAGGGTGGGTGGTGTAAATCCCCCAGCTCTACTCCAGACTCAAATGCTGGGGTCTTTCCTGTCCATCTGAGCAGGGGGAGTGGGCGTAGGGCAAGCGGTTGCACACTACAGCTCTCTGCACTGCCTGCAAACACCAGCGGGTGAGACTTGAACCCACGAGCTGTGAGTCAGAGGCGAGAGAGCTGCCCACAGCCGGGCTGGAATCGGCGCTCCGGGCCCGCTTGTGTGTGGGAAAGGGCGCGCCGGGAGATGGGATGGAGAATGCAGAGACTCACCGAGGGAAGCGGGGGGGGGAAGGAAGGCTGTGAATGGGTTAAACGCAGCCGCTGACTCATCCTGACCAGAGTGCAGTGTTCTGCACCGTTTCCTGCTCGAGTCACAGCAGGAACAAATGAACTCATTCACTCTGAGAGTGACACACTTTCCAGCCCCTTAAGATTGTTTTAACCCTTGCCTCCGATAGCAGCGAGTGGGTAGCAGGAACAACTGACCCTGTCCCTCCACACTGAGTGGGTTAGTCATCCCGAGCATGGTGTGGACACGCGGGCTTGTACAGTGTCGCCCATGGTGATGCTCCCCATGGCTGCCTGCACACAGTCACTAGCTGGGCTGATTCACCCTGAACCCACTGGGGGCAGGGGTCACCGTTGCTGCACTGGGCCACCGTCACTGTGGGACCTGCTCTCCCAAAGCTGTCCAACAGTAGTGGCTTAACAGCAAGCTCCGTCCCTCTGTCCCTCTCTCTCTCCGTCCCTCTTTCTCTCTCTGTCCCTCTCTCTCTGTCCCTCTCTCTCTCTGCCCATTTTTTAAAAAAAAAAATATTTTTTTTAAATTTTTTTTTTTTATGTTCCAAAAACGTTATTCGACACAATCATATAATACAACACATCAAACCATAATCAAAAATTGCACTATATAAAAATAACATTATAGTACAACAATACAATCATTGTTCACAATACTCTGAACCCCACGCGGTGACCAGCGCCCACGGAAGGCCTCCAGAGTCCCCGTGGACACCGCATGTTCCCGCTCCAGGGACACACGTGCACGGACGTAGGCCCGGAAAAGGGGCAGGCAGCCGACTCTAGCCTGACCATCGACCGCCCGCTGCCTGGACCCGCGAATGGCCATCTTGGCCAGGCCCAGGAGCAAACCGACAGGGAAGTTCCCCCCCCCCCCACTCGGCTCTCCCCACTCCCTGCCTTGTGTCCGAACACTAGAATCGTGGGACTAAAATGCAACCAGAACTTGAGGAACAACCCCTTCAGATATTGGTACAGGGGCAGTAGCCTCTCACACTCCATATACACGTGGAACACGGTCTCTTGCTCGCCGCAGAAAATACATGCGGCAGACGAGCCCGTGAACCGACTCAAAAGTTTATTACAAACCACCGCTCTGTGCAACACTCTCCACCCCAGGTCCCCAATGTAAAGGGGAACAACTCCCTTATAGAAGGACCCCCACTGGGGACCTCCCCCGCCTTCAGGTGGTAACACCGTCCGCCATGGTGTGTCGGGACGGGAGACGAAGGCAAGGAGGTGCAGAATGTGCAGGAGCATCCTGTACAGTGTGCGACTCTTCGCATCACGAAATGGCATGCTGGTCATCTCAGAAAGGCGGCTTAGATTGTGTGGAACCAGTACCCGAGAAATATCCCGGATTCTAGGCCCGATGAGCAGATCTGACGGAGCGGGGGTAAGCTCTATCAGAACCACTCTAGGCACTCGCCTCTCCTCGACACCCGCCATGATAGGGTGAGGACCGCCACTCCCGCAGCCACGACAACCCCCTCCCCTCGTGGAACAACACGCTGGCTGAAAACAACCAAATTCCTCACTCTTAGCACATCCCGGTAGAAGACAGGCAAACCCCTTAGGGCGGGTCGACTGATGCCCGCCACCGGAAGCCGTGAGACCCCCCTTAGACAACGACCCCGACGGAAAAAATACGTGGCCAGAGCGTGCCATCTGGGTGGGTTCTCTACGTACATGTACCTCCGCAGAGTCCTGAGGCGGAGAGCTGCCACCTGGGTACGCACACATACCAAGGACTGGCCGCCCTCCTCTAACGGGAGACTCAGGACCGCCACGGAAACCCAGTGCTTCCTATTTCCCCAAAAGAAATCTACCAGCTTCTTCTGTACAGCAGTTGCAAAGATAGAGGGCGGGACAAGAGTAGCCAGCCGGTACCATAACATGGAGGCCACCAGCTAGTTTATGACCAGCACTCTCCCACGAAAGGAAAGAACTCCAAGCAGGCCTGACCAGCGCCTCAGCCGAGCGACCACTTTCGTCTCCAACTCCCGCCAGTTTGCCGGCCAAGCATCCTCAGTGGGACTCAGGTACACCCCCAGATAGAGGAGGTGCGTGGTACTCCACGCAAACATTACCATCTCCTCTGGCAGGGAGTCCACCTGCCACTCACCCACTAAAAGTCCAGAACACTTACTCCAGTTAATCCTAGCAGAAGATGCAGCGGAGAAAATCTCCTGGCAGTCACGCATCCTCCGCAGATCACCAGGATCAGTGAGCATAAGGAGTACATCATCGGCATACGCCGAAAGAACCACCTCCACCCCCGTCTCTCCGCCCATCTCACTCTCCCCATCCCTCTCTCTCCCCATCCCTCTCTCTCTCTCTCCATCCCTCTCTCTCTCCATCCCTCTCTCTTTCTGTCCCTCTCTCTTTCTGCCCCTCTCTCTTTCTGCCCCTCTCTCTTTCTGCCCCTCTCCCTCTCTGTCCCTCTGTCCTTCTCTCTCTGTCCCTCTCTCACTGTTCCTCTCGCTCTGTCTCTCTGTCCCTCTCTCTCCCCTCTCTCTCTCTCTCTCTCTCTCTCTCTGTCCCTCTCCTTCCTGTCCCTCTCCTCTCTCTGTCCCTCTCCATCTGTCCCCTCTCTCTCTGTCCCCCCCCTCTCTCTCTGTCATCCTTTCTCTCTCTGTCCCTCTCTCTCCGTCCCCTCTCTCTCCATCCCTCTCTCTCTCTCTGTCCCTCTATCTCACTGTTTCCGTGTCTCTACCTCTCTGCCCCTTGCCCCCTCCCCCCTACTCTCCCCCCTACTCTCCCCCCCCACTCTCCCCGCTCTCTCCCCCCCACTCTCCCCGCTCTCCTCCCCGCTCTCCCCCTCCTCTCTTTTCCCCCCACTCTCCACCCCACTCTCCCCCCCTATTTCCTCCCCCCCCCCCCCCTGTCTCCCCCCCCCCCCCTGTCTGTCTGTCGCAAAGAGGCTTTCAGACAGACTCATGGATATGCAGGGAATGGAAGAATGTGGATCATGTTCAGGCAGTTTAACGGCATCGTGTTCGGTGCAGACATTCCTGTACTGTGCTGCACTGTTCAATGTTCCATTATAAACGATGGCATCCGTCTGTCCCTGAGAATCCCTTTTCATGTGGAGCATCTTGGTTGGATCATGGTTCCGAACTCAAGAAACTACAAGCTAAATGTTTGTAGTTACATCCTGCATGCTCACATTTCTTCTCAAGATGCTTAACAGAAAAATGCAGTGCCATAACTCTATTTTGCAATGTTATACCATGCAGTAAAATAGGACAACATGGATTTAGTGTGAATGGGTGATGGATGGTCGCATGGACTTTTTGGACCGACGGGTCTGTTTCCATGAAGCTGTACATCAATCAATCAAAGCGAAATCACCGGCCACAATTCAACTGATATGTATCTGAGCAGCTCTGTTTAAGAAGCCATTTTTACTTTGTGAACTCAAGTTGTGGGAGAAATGATATACAGTCGTGACGCCAGGCTCCCTGAGGAGCTGGTGCTCTCGAACGTGGGAGGGCCGGAGCACAGTTCCCACTCTTTTTGCATTTTCATCTGGGCTATTAGGTGAGAGGTCCTGGGGAAATGCCTCTCTGGTGGATTCAGTGTGGGAAACGGGAAATGCTGAGGGATCGGTGATGGTGATGGTGGCCGCTTGATGGTACCAGGAACTGGATAAATTGTGGTGCCTGTTAATGTGGGTCAGTGGCATTTAATGCTTCAAACCCTCTGGTGATTGGAGTCGCACCTCATACAACGAGCCGTTAAGTTGTCAGAGGTCAGCAGCAGAGCTCATCAATTGTAGTGGGCAGTCGTAGACTGAAGGAGAGGGAGAAATGTGGCTTTAAAAAAACAACTTTTCCTTTAATTATTCTTATGTTCCGAATTAACTTTCTTTTAAAAGTGAATGTATTTTTAAAATGAGTTACTTAGTTTTACTCATTTTTAAAATGGCTTTGAATGTCAGGACAGGAGTGATGGCGTAACATAGATACAAAGGTGCAGGAGTAGACCATTCGGCCCTTCGAGCTAGCACTGCCATTCAATGTCATCATGGCTATTCATCCACAATCAGTACCCCGTTCCTGCCTTCTCCACATACCCCTTGATTCTGCTAGCCCTAAGAGCTCTCTCTAACTCTCTTTTGAATGCATCCAGTGAATCAGCCTCCACTGCCTTCTGAGGCAGAGAATTCCAAAATTCACAACTCTATGTGTGAAAAGATTTTTCCTCATCTCAGTTTTAAATGGCCTACCCCTTATACTTAAACTGGGGCCCCTGGTTCTGGACTCCCCCCAACGTCGGGAACATGTTTCCAGCATCTAGCGTGTCCAATCCCTTAATATTTTTATATGTTTCTAAAAGATCCCCTCTCATCCTTCTAAATTCCAGTGAACACAAGCCCAGTCGCTCCATTCTTTCATCATATGACAGTCCCGCCACCCCGGCAATTAACCTGGTGAACCTATGCGGCACTCCCTCAATAGTAAGAATGTCCTTCCTCAAATTAGGATAAGAATCAAAGCATTGAGGATATGCAGCAGGTCAGGCAGCATCTATGGAGATGCAGAGTTGATATTTAACACAAAGGATCCTCAGGGAAACATCGGGAAGGTAAAAGAGCTCCCTTGTTCATTCATAAGACATAGGAGCATATTAGGCAATTCCATCATGGCTGATCCATATTTCCCTCTCCACCCTATACTCCCAGTAATCTTTGGCTTCCTTCCAAAACAAGAACCTATCAATCTCTGCTTTAAAAACCCCCATGACATGGCCTCCACAGCCATCTATGGCAATGAATTCTGCAGTTTCAACGCGCTCTGGCTAGAGAAATTCCTCCACATCTTCATGCTAAAGGTACATCCTTTTATTCTGAGGCTGTGTCTTCTGGACAAGGAGAGAATGTGAGGACTAGGGAGGGAATGCCGGGACTGAGGACTAAGGACGTATCTTCTGCCCGATGGGAGGGAGAAGAAGAGGGAATGACCAGGGTAAGAGTAGCCTTTGGTAATGTCAGCTGTTTTCCTAAGGCAGCATGCGGATGGAGTCAATGGTGGGGAGTCTGGTCTGTGTGATGGACTGCGCGACATTCACACCTCTTTGCAATTCCTTGTGGCCTTGGGCAGAGCTGTTGCAAACGCAAGCTGTAATGCATTCTACGTACATCTGCAGACGTTGGTAAGAGAGATTGGAGACATGTCAAACTTCCTTATGGGCCTGTCCCACTAAGGCGATTTTGTTGGGCGACTACAGGCGACTGCTACAAAAGTTTTAGGCGACAGTGGCAACAGTTTTTGCTGTCGTGGGTGAAATCCATTAAAACTATTCCCTGGCAGTGGCCTAAAGAGTTGCCTAAGTGGGGCAGGCCCTTTAGTCTCCTGAGCAAGTAAAGATGTTGTGTACTTTCCTAGCCACTGACAGTTGGGGCAGGTAGCGGTTGTGTACGCAGTTAGAGAGAGAGAGAGAGAGAGAGAGAGCTGAGGTTAGTGTGGGAGGGTGTGTGGAGATACCCTGGCTGTTTGCAGTCAGAGGAAGTTTGTACAGTATCGGTGGGCACTGCCTCAGAACGAAACCTGACATGGTTCGCACTTTGCCGGGTGCAGGAGCCGGATTTCCTGCTCAACATTACTCAGCACTCGGCAGCTGCACAGGTTGAAGAGGGCTGTGCTGGGCTAGACTAGGCTGGGCTGACCAGGGCTGGATGTACCTGGGCTGGACTGCGCTGACCTAGGCTGGGCTGACCTGGCCTTGGCTAGTCTAGGCTCAGCTTGACTAGGCTGACCTGGGTGAGGCTGAAGTGGGATGGGGTGGACTAAGCTGACTGAGGTTGGGCAGCTCTGCACTGGCAGAACTGGGCTGGGCTGTGGGCAGAATTGGGCTGAACTGTGCTGGGCTGGGAGGGCAGGACTGGGTTGGGCTGGGCAGACAGAGCTGGTTGTAACCTTGCATGTCAGTAGTACACCATGTCAATTCACAAATCCTGGGCTCTCCCTCTCACCCAATGACCTGCATTTTGCAGGTATCAAACCGCCTGAGGCCCCACACTAGAGCCTCTACCGCTCTATCTCCCGCTCAACCTCAAACAACACCAGAAGAAATATATTTCACGCAGCGTATTAAAGCTGATGTTTTGTAAAAGCACCCAGTGTAAGCAAAGACCTGTCACACCCCGGGAATTCCTTCTTCACCCTGCTCCCCTCAGGCAGAAGGTATAGAAGCTTGAAAGTGCTCACCACCAGACCCGGGTACATCTTTATTCCCTCTGTTATCAGGCTTCTGAATGGTCCTTCCATAAGCTGGGATACTGCACGATTCACCTCTACCCCATTGAGGATATCGTAGTTTGTCTCTGGAACTGATGCGCTGCAATGCTGAGAACTATATTCTGCACTCTGTATCTTCCCTTTGCTCTACCTATTGTCCTTGAGTTTGATGTGATTGTACTTATGTATAGTATATCTGATATCTTTGAAAAACATGCAAAACAAAGCTTTTCCCTGTACCTTGCGACAAGCGACAATGATAAACGTAAACCTAAATGAGGTTGAAGGAGAGAGCGTTTCAGTCTCCAAGCTTATTTCTTAGTTTTAGTATTAGAGGTACAAGTTGGGAACAGGCCCTTCAGCCCATCGGGTCCACTCTGACCAGCAATCATCCGTACATTAGTTTTATCCTGCACACCAGGGCCAATTTTTTACAGAAGCCAATTAACCTACAAACCTGTACGCTTTGGAATGTGGGAGGAAGCCGGAGCACGCTGAGAAAACCCGAGTTTGTACGTTCACGGGGAGAACGTACAAACTCCGTACAGACAGCACCCGTAGTCAGGATCGATCCAGGGTTTCTGGCGCTGTGAGGCAGCAACTCTACCGCTGCACTACAATGCCATGCTCATCCATATCTAGTGTTTTGCAGAAAGAGGGAAAGTCTAAGACTTTGACTCCCTGTCACTCACTAGCAGGAGAAGGACAACCACATAGTAACTATAAAACAAATCCAGACAATCTCCACCGCCCACAAAATCAACGCATGACCCTAAAAATAGAACCAGCCATAGTTTTCACAATGTGCGGGGCCAGAAAAGTTCAAAATTTTCTCAATGTTTTATTCTGTCTTATGAGTATTTTCCATTCCTCGATGGAAGAGTACAGTAATCTCACGACTGGTGAGGGAGTTGTGTGGGCTCCCATGTCTGCAGGAAGTGGGTTTGCGTATGCTGCATCACACCATACATCACTCACTCTTCTTAGGGGCTTGAGCTCTGAGGCAGTGTTACCTGCGAATGTTTTACCAGCTGCCAAAATCCCCAGCATCCGCCTGATCCTCACAGGGTGGCTGTGACAGTGTGCACCGTTTGCTCACAGGATGTGGGGTCACTGGCAATGCCCTTCCCTAATTGCCCTTGGGCTTGGAGTTTGACTCGGTTGGCAGGTCCCGTTACTTATGTAGTAGGAAGCAAAGATACTGGAGCTCCGCTATAGTATCTTTGGTAGGAAGGAACTGCAGATGCTAGTTTAAACTAGATCGGTTGGGGGGAGGGACTCAAATAGAGAAAGCTAGTAGACAGTGTGTGAGGCTGGAGGCAGAGAAGGGAAGCACTCAGACCCAACATGTAGGGGGGAAAGAAGAAAAAAAATAATAAACAGAGAATAGGAGGTGGTGGGTTTCTAAAATATGTGAGCAGAGAGAAAGAGGGGTGTAAAATGACGGTAGAAGCAATAGGTAGCAAGGTGAAAGTAAAGGTGGCAGGCAGACAAATCCAGGGCAAAAATCAAAAAGGGCCACTTTTCTACATAATTGTATAAGGGGTAAGAGCGTTGTAAAAACAAGCCTGAAGGCTTTGTGTCTCAATGCAAGGAGCATTCGTAATAAGGTGGATGAGTTGAATGTGCAGATAGCTATTAATGATTATGATATAGTTGGGATCACGGAGACATGGCTCCAGGGTGACCAAGGCTGGGAGCTGAACATCCAGGGATATTCAATATTCAGGAGGGAGAGACAGAAAGGTAAAGGAGGTGGGGTAGCGTTGCTGGTTAGAGAGGAGATTAACGCAATAGAAAGGAAGGACATTAGCTTGGAGGATGTGGAATTGATATGGGTAGAGCTGCGAAACACTAAGGGACAGAAAACGCTAGTGGGTGTTGTGTACAGGCCACCTAACTAGCAGTAGAGTTGGGGATGGCATCAAACAGGAAATTAGAAATGCGTGCAACAAAGGTAAAACAGTTATAATGGGTGACTTCAATCTATATATAGATTGGGTGAATCAAATTGGCAGGGGTGCTGAGGAAGATGAGTTCTTGGAATGTATGCGGGATAGTTTTCTAAACCAACATGTAGAGGAACCAACGAGAGAGCAGGCTATTCTAGACTGGGTATTGAGTAATGAGGAAGGGTTAGTTAGCAGTCTTGTTGTGCGTGTCCCCTTGGGCAAGAGTGACCATAATATAGTTGAGTTCTTCATTAGGATGGAGAGTGACATTGTTAATTCAGAAACACGGGTCCTGAACTTAAAGAAAGGTAACTTTGAGGGTATGAGTCGTGAATTGGCCAAGACAGACTGGCAATTGATTCTTAAAGGGTTGACGGTGGATATGCAATGGAAGGCATTTAAAGACTGCATGGATGAACTACAACAGTTGTTCATCCCAGTTTGGCAAAAGAATAAATCAGGGAAGGTAGTGCATCCGTGGATAACAAGGGAAATCAGGGATAGTATCAAAACAAAAGATGAAGCATACAAATTAGCCAGAAAAAGCAACCTACCAGAGGACTGGGAGAAATTCAGAGTCCAACAGAGGAGGACAAAGGGCTTAATCAGGAAAGGGAAAATAGATTATGAAAGAAAACTGGCAGGGAACATAAAAACTGACTGCAAAAGTTTTTATAGACATGTGAAGAGAAAACGATTAGTTAAAACAAATGTAGGTCCCTTGCAGTCAGAAACAGGTGAATTGATCATGGGGAACAAGGATATGGCCCATTGAATAACTACTTTGGTTCTGTCTTCACTAAGGAAGACATAAATAATCTGCCGGAAATAGCAGGGGACCGCAGGTCAAATGAGATGGAGGAACTGAGTGAAATCCAGGTTAGCCAGGGAGTAGTGTTGGGTAAATTGAACGGATTAAAGGCCGATAAATCCCCAGGGCCAGCAAGGCTGCATCCCTAGGCTGCACCCCAACTCTTTAGATTCTGGAGTAGTTCCTGAGGATTGGACGGTAGCTAATGTAACCCCACTTTTTAAAAAGGGAGGGAGAGAGAAAACGGGAAATTACAGACCAGCTAGTCTAACATCGCTAGTGGGGAAACTGCTAGAGTCAGTTATTAAAGATGAGATAGCAGCACATTTGGAAAGTGGTGAAATCATTGGACAAAGTTCGCATGGATTTACGAAAGGTAAATCATGTCTGACGAATCTTATACAATTTTTCGAGGATGTAACTAGTAGAGTGTATAAAGGAGAACCAGTGGATGTGTTATATCTGGACTTTCAGAAGGCTTATGACAAGGTCCCACATAAGAGATTAGTATACAAACTTAAAGCACACAGTATTGGGGGTTCATTATTGATGTGGATAGAGAACTGGCTGGCAAACAGGAAGCAAAGAGTAGGAGTGAACGGGTCTTTTTCAGAATGGCAGGCAGTGACTAGTGGGGTACCGCAAGGCTCAGTGCTGGGACCCCAGCTCTTTACAATATATATTAATGATTTGGACGAGGGAATTGAATGCAACATCTCCAGGTTTGCAGATGACATGAAGCTGGGGGGCAGTGTTAGCTGTGAGGAGGATGCTAGGAGGCTGCAAGGTGACTTGGATAGGCTTGGTGAGTGGGCAAATGCATGGCAGATGCAGTATAATGTGGATAAATGTGAGGTTATCCACTTTGGTGGCAAAAACAGGAAAGTAGACTATGATCTGAATGGTGGCCGATTAGGAAAAGGGGAGATGCAACGAGACCTGGGTGTCATGGTACACCAGTCATTGAAAGTAGGCATGCAGGTGCAGCAGGCTGTGAAGAAAGCGAATGGTATGTTAGCATTCATAGCAAAAGGATTTGAGTATAGGAGCAGGGAGGTTTTACTGCAGTTGTACAGGGTCTTGGTGAGACCACACCTGGAGTATTGCGATCAGTTTTGGTCTCCAAATCTGAGGAAAGACATTCTTACCATAGAAGGAGTACAGAGAAGGTTCACCGGACTGATTCCTGGGATGTCAGGACTTTCATATGAAGAAAGACTGGATAATCTGGGCTTGTACTCGCTAGAATTTAGAAGATTGTGGGGGGGGATCTTATAGAAACTTACAAAATTCTTCAGGTGTTGGACAGATTTGGGCTAGATGCAGGAAGATTGTTCCCGATGTTGGGGAAGTCCAGGACAAGGTGTCAGGTTTAAGGATAAGGGGGAAATCGTTTAGGACCGAGATGAGAAAAACATTTTTTCACACAGAGAGTGGTGAATCTCTGGAATTCTCTGCCACAGAAGGTAGTTGAGGCCAGTTCATTGGCTATATTTAAGAGGGAGATAGATGTGGCCCTTGTGGCTAGAGGAATCGGGGGTATGGAGAGAAGGCAGGTACAGGATACTGAGTTGGATGATCAGCCATGATCATATTGAATGGTGGTGCAGGCTCTAAGGGCCAAATGGCCTACTCCTGCACCTACTTTCTATGTTTCTATGTTTCTAAGTTAGCACAATTATGACTTTTAAAATACATTTGGACAGATATATGGATAGTAGGGGTTCAGAAGGATATGGGCCAAATGTTGGCCAATTGGACTAGCCCAGTAGGCCAACCTGGTCTGCAGGACCAAAGTGGGCAGAAGGGCCTGTGTCCATACTTCACAGCTCTCTGACTTTATGGTAGTGGCATTTAACTCATGAATTATACTGGAGAGCACATTAACCCCAAGTATGGTGGGAAAGAACTGCAGATGCTGGTTTAAAACAAAGGTAGACACAAAATGCTGGAGTATCTCAGCGGGTCAGGCAGCATCTCTGGAGAGCAGGAATGGGTGATGTTTCGGGTACAGCATTTTGTGTCTAAGTATGGTCTCAGTCCAAGTATCAGCTGATTTCTCCCCCATTCTGTCACAGCTGGAACATCGAACCTGCAGGCAGAAATGTGTAATCTGTAACAATGTGTTGGGAATAGGCTTACATGAATAGGAAAGGTTTAGAGGGCTATGGGCCAAATGCAGGCAAATAGGACTAGCCGAGATGGACATCTTGGTTGGAATGGGTGCCCATGCTATCTGACTCTAAGAAAACATGCATTTGTGTAGCATTCCCCCACAGTAACACAATCCAAGATACTTTGCTGAAGTGGAATGTGAAACACTCAACAGACCAGCAACATCTGATCTGTGGAGGGAGAAACAGTCAATGTTTCAGCCACGGCCATTTAGCCAAGTTGAGTGCGCGGGCAGATGCCTGGCAGACACAGTTTAACGTGGATCAATATGAGGCTGTCCGCTTTGGTGTCAAAAGCAGGAAGGCAGAGTATTATTATTTTTTTATTTTTTTAAATTTTATTTATTAGAAGTAATGTACATTACAGTGATATAAGCCAAAAATAACATAATACATTTCCTGTACCACTTCTTATTTTAAACTTTAAGAAGAAGAATAGAGAAAGTTAGATGAGATAGTAAGTGCGTGAGAGAGTGATCAGGAAGAACCCGTAGAAGCGTAAAACACAAGAAAGAATAAAAAAGAAAACCAAAGGAAAAGAAAGAGAAAAATAGAAGACAGAAAATATAAAAAAGTGAAATAAGATAAAAGGGATGTACCTACTTCGTATCTTTACAGAGAGTATTATTTAAGTGGTGATAGGCTAGAAGCGGTCAATGTATAGAGGGACCTGCGTGAGGACAGTGACGCCTTACACAAGTCACTGAAGGGAAACAAAGCAGCACTAACACTAACAGTTAAGGTGTGGCTTGTCGGCCTTCAATGTGAGAGGATCGGAGTACAAGAGCATCCATGCTGTCTACACTTCCTGCCACAGTTGGTGGGCAGTGAAGGTTGACCAGACTGAACCCTGTGATGTAAGAGGAGACATTGGGTCCAGCAAGCCCATTGCCTCTGAGTGTAGCAGAACGACAGGAGATCATACCGAAAGATATAAAATGTTGACTGTGGGTCAGACTGGGTTCAGGAGGCTGTTTCCTGGCTAGGAGTACAGAAGGATCTTGGGGTCCAAGTCCAGAGCTCCCTGAAAGCAACACATAGACAGAGTGGTAAAGAAGGCAGATAGTATGCCTTCATCGGTCGGGGCATTGACTGTGACAATTAGGAGTCATATTGCAGCTTTATAATACATTGGTTCGGCTGCATTTGGAGTATTATGTGCAGTTCTGGAGGCAGCTAAGAGGCTTTTAGATAGAAATATGGATCCGCAGGGAATGGAGGGTTATGGAGAAAGTGCAGGCAGATATTAGTTGGTGTTGACATCATCTTCCACAAGACATTGTGGGCCTGTTCCTGTACTGTTCTATGTTCCTGAATTTTTCGGCGTGTCCCGCGGGTATCAGCCGTGTAAATGTGGTGAGCGTGTTCTTCCTGGAGTTACCCTGGGAAACTCTCTGTGGCAGGTGCTGGTTACCTGAATGTCCACGTCTCGTCAGGGATGATGACCTCCCCCGGTGACCTCAGCAGAACCATGACGACCAGGTCGCCGACCCCCGTGAACCTTGGCCCTGAGAGCGGCAGAGGTGAACTCCACGCCACCTCCACCGGCGCCAGAAGCACCGCTACTTCACTGGTGAGAGTTCAATTCCAGTTCACTACCTTCTTGAGGGCATCAGGAGCAGGTAGAATGCCAGCCTCAAACGATTCAAACATTTTATTCACCTTTCGAGACTCATATTTAGGGTCATAGAGTCATGCAGCACAGAAACAGGCCCTTTGGCCAAACTCCTCCATGCCAACCAGGAAGCCCCATCTCATCTCATCTTGTGCCTGCTCACCTCATACTCCTCTAAACATTCCTTATCCACATGCTTGTCCACGGGTCTTTTAAATGCTATTATTGACCTGCCTCAAGTACTTCCTATGGTAGCTCGTTCCATATACATACCAGCCTCTGAAAAAGTTGCACCCTGATTCCTGTTAAATCTTTCTCCTCTCACCTTAAACCTGTCCTCTGGTTCTTGATTCTCCTCCTCTGGGTAAAAGAGGTGCATTTTTCCCTATCTATTCCCCTCATTATTTTGTACACCTCTATAAGATCACCCCTCAGCTTCATGCACTCCAAGGAATAAAGTCCTAGACTATCCAATGTCCCCCTATAGTTTAGGCCCTTAAGTCCTGGCAAATTTCTTGTAAATCTTCTCTGCACTCTTTCAGCTTTAATGACATCCGTCCCATAAAGGGGTGACCAAAACTGAACACAATACTCCAAACGTGTTCTCCTTCACATCTTATATAACTGTAACACAATGTTCCAAGTTCTATACCATGACTGATGAAGGGTAATGTACAAAAAGCCTTCTTTACCACCTTACCTACCTGTGATGCAACTTCCATGGAACAATGTGCCTGTACTCCTAGATGCATCTGCTCTATAACACTCCTCAGGACCCTGCTGTTCACTGCGAAGGTCCTACCCTAGCTTGACTTCCCACCTCGCACCTATCTGCTTTAAACTCCATTAACCATTCCTCACCCCTTTTGCCCAGCTGACCACGATCCTGCCGTCAGTTTTGATAACCATCTTCACTGACTATGATATTGATTGTCAACCTTCTTGGTTACCTCTTCAAAAAACTCAATCAAATGTAATCTGCTCCACAGCTGCTGCACAAATTCTTCGCTTCTTTTAAGATCAACATCTCTTAGTGATCTGTTCAAGTATACAATTAAAATCCGATCTAATCACAAATTGACCCAAGCCGAACCTTAACATTTGCAGCAGTAGGGGCTGGCTCAGAGAGATACAGTATAGGCCAAACGTAGGCAAATGGGGCTAGCTCTTCACCGGGATGGACGGGTTGGGCCGAGGGACCTCTTTCTGTGCTGTATGACTCTCTGACTTGGATGAATGCAGGGAGCTACATCCAGTCCCCCAGGATTGGACTGTCACAAACTGCTTGTAAAGTGACTCTGAACTACCAGACACCACACAGATCAGTGAAGAGTTGAGACCTAGGCTGGGTGACGCGGGAAGGTGAGACGCGGGAATCCACTCCTGATCAGATACAAACACAGAACTTGCAGGAAATGCTTAGCAAGCCAGGCAGCATCTGTGGAGAGAGAAACAGTGTTGATGTGGCAGGCCGGAGACACAAGAGACTGCAGGTGCTGGTATGTGGAGCAACAAGTAATATGCTGGAGGAACTCAGCGGGCGGGGCAGTATTTGTGGAGGGGAGAGGATGGTTGGGGTTTAGCGTCGATACCCTGCATCAGGACTGATGCCATGGTTCGATGACCTCTCAGAGATTGGAGATATTCAAGATGTGGACTTTACCAGCATGTGACAGTGGAGGCTGATGTGGGACCTGGTGGGTCTGATTCGACCATGGAAGTGTTTGATTTATGAGTTCTACAGAAAATATTGCACAAACAAAAATGTTCTGTCATTTGTGGATGTAATGAACTCTCCCTCTCTCTCACCAGAGAACAAATACATCAGCCGTACATCCCACCTCCCCGATGGTTACCATGGCAAACCCCGGTCTGACAAGCCATGCACTGGGAGGTTACTCCCCCGGCGTTACAGGTAAGAACATTGGCCATCTAATCCACAGCTTCAACCCATTCATTTTTGTATCTTCCATTGTGACTGGTCTCTGAACATGCTTCCTGGTGCAAATGTCATTATTTGGCAGTACATACTTCAACATTAAGTGCAGCTCCCTCTGCGCTATCCAATCACACTTTCCCAGAGTCAGCCACAGAGTGAAGCACTCTCTAAGCTGTCCCACCACACACTCCCAGATACACAATCCCAAAACCAACTTCTAAATTTCAAGAAATAGAAACAATAATATTAAAACAAAAACCTTAACTCCCCATTGCAACCGTGACCGTTCATAGTTGGGGTTTTAATGTTCAGTAGCCTGGGAAGAAACTGTTCCGGAACCTGGAGGTCACAGTTTTCCGACTCTAATACCTTCTTCCCGATGGCAGGAGTGAAATGAGATTGTGGCCAGGGTTGGTTTGGGTCTCTGATGAAGCTGGCTGCCTTTTTGAGGCAGCAACTCCTGTAGATCCCTTTGATGGTGGGGAGGTCAGTACCTGTGATGGACTGGGCAGTGTTTACCTCTTTATATAATCTCCTTTGTTCCTAGGTATTCGAGTTACTGAACCAGGCAGTGATACAACCAGACAATATGCTCTCACATGTTCAGCTGTAGAATGTCAAAAGTGACACCAGTTCATAGATAATAATGTCAATTCATGCAGAATAGAACCCAATTTTTATGCATCATTTTGGACACAAACAGTGGCATTTGATGCATAAGGATGTGCTCACTGAAACCCAGAGTCTGAAATAATTATAATTAGAAGACAGGGAGCTCGCACAAAGTTCCCTGGAGCCTCCTCACAGTGAACATCCAGAGACACAAGGAACTGCAGATGCTGGTTTACACTAAAATACACAAAATGCTGAAGTCTTAAGGGTTCCAACCCTATCCATGTTCTCCAGGGATGCTGCCTGACCTGCTGAGTTACTCCAGCACCTTGTGTTATGGCGCAGTACTGCCACCTCATGGTGATAGGAGGATTGTACAATCCCCGAGGCTGCCACAGGCACACTGTACCCTCTCCCAACTTTCCAAATCCTCTGCTTCCCTCCCCGGTTGCTATCCACACCCTCCCCCCAACAGATCATCACGCCCCCTCCCCATTAGCTCCAAGACAGGGAAAGCAGAGCATGTTTTATTCTCTGGGCCATCTGGCAGTGTGTGCTGTACGTAGGGACGGGGGGTGGACAATCATTGCACAGCAAGCTGCCAGCCCTGAGCAGATCCCATTCCCAGTGCTGGTGCCTGAGTATTGGCTGGGTCAGGAGGGACTCCCCTTCAGTGCAACAGAATGTTTCCTGCCTGGCAGAGAGGGTGCCCTGCCTACAGTCCTGTACAAACAACGGCACCCCTGGCAGTGTGACGCTCCCTGCGTGCTGTTTGCTGCCCTGCTCTACACGCGCTCCCCGCATGCTGCACTCCCCCACATGCAGAGTTCTTAGAAACATAGAAACATAGAAAATAGGTGCAGGAGAAGGCCATTCAGCCCTTCGAGCCTGCACCGCCATTCAATATGATCATGGCTGATCATCCAACTCAGTATCCCGTACCTGCCTTCTCTCCTTACCCCCTGATCCCTTTAGCCACAAGGGCCACATCTAACTCCCTCTTAAATATAGCCAATGAACTGGCCTCAACCACCTTCTGTGGCAGAGAATTCCACAGATTCACCACTCTGTGTGACATTTTTTTTTTCTCATCTCGGTCCTAAAAGACTGAGAAACATTTTCTCATCTCGGTCCTAAAAGACTGAGAAAAATGCAGGTTCTTTACCTGCATCGCCCTCTAGATGCGGCAGCCTCTACATGCGGCGCTCCCCAGCTTGTGAAGTAAAACACTGTGGAGTGTGAGTGCTCGGGAGAAGCTGGGACCAACTACATCTCTATCATTCTCAGAGTGTTTGAAGCATTCCTGCCCATGTCCAGGCCAGTTCCTCCAGCGCTGGCTTCCCTCGATGGCCATTGTTAAACGTGCACATCTTCCTCTCTCCTCCCAGGTTACTCGCTGACTGACAGCGCCTCAGTGTCTGCGTACAACCCGCCGGGTGCAGTCCACCAGGACCAAACGTCCATCTGGCACCTGCGACAACACCCTCACCTGCACCCGGGCACCCTCCAGCACCAGCAGCACCCATCACTGGGGTAAGTGAACCGCTGGCGGAGAGGGCCAGGCCACTCAGTCAGAGTCTGGAGTGGGTGGGGGACACATCAAGGACAGGGTAAGGTGTTGCCAGTGCCCACAGATGGTGGCAGACTGAATGGCAACAGCGGGAGTAGCTATATGGCAAGATTCATTGACGAGAGGACACACCAGTTGCAGCAGTTGGTCTCCAGGTTTGATGTGTTGGAGAATTAGTCATAGAGTCATACACCATAGAAACAGGTCTTTCAGCCCAACTGTCCATGCTGATCAAGATGTCTTAACTACACTAGTCCTATTTGCACACATTTGGCCAGTATCCTTCTCAACCTTTCCTATCCATGTTCCTGTCCAAGTGTCTTTTATTGTACCTGCCTCTAGCAGCTCATTCCATGTACCCACCATCCTCTGATTGAAAATCTTGCCCCTCTCAACTTAAACCAATGTTCTCTTATTTGTGATTCCTCTACTCAGGGTGAATGCACAAGCTTTTACCCAATCTATTCCCCACATGATCTTACGCATCTCTACAGGATCACAACCTCAGCTCCTGTGCTCCAAGCAATGAAGTCCTAGCTTGTCCAACCGCTCCCTATAGCTCAGGCCCAGTACTCCTGGCAACTTTCTCGTATGTCTTCTCTGCACTCCTTCCAGCTTAATGACATGAATTAGCCCACCGTCCACATGCTGGCCAGCTCTGGATGCAGCCATAATTCCACCTGTTGAAACACCCTGTCTCCCCACAGCCAGCTACGGGGCAGTTACATCACAGATGCTTCTAACATCACCCAAAGACCACATGCTCTCGAGGTTACATTGCAAGGTCTTACCAAGTTGGCAGTAGTGTTCCACAGGAAGCAGATTAGGAGAATCAGGGCAGAATCCTGAGGAAGGGGCAAAACCATAAAATGGACCCAGAGCACTCAGAGGTGGGGTCTCCTCATACGGAGAGCAGTGGGAACCTGGAGTTTTCCCCCTCTGTTGCCCACTTTGTTGTCTTTCATCAGGGAATTAGATAATGGGTTACAGTCAAGGTAGGCTGGTAGAGTAAAGAATTACGTCAGCTTCCCCTCTCCCCATCCACTGTCCTGCCCCTTACCTCCTCATCACCTCTCTCCTCTACTCTCCTACCACCCCACCCTTCCCCTCCACACCCCACTTCTTCTCTATTCTTTTACCACACCCAACCCTCTCCATCTCCAACCCTTCCTTCCCATTTACTCACCCCTCCCCTCATATGAATCATAGATTCATACAGTCCCTTCGGCCCAACTCGGCCAAACTGAACACGATGCCTAAGTGAGCTGGTCCCTCTAAACATATCTGGATCACATGCAAAGCAAAGCTTTCCACTGTACCTCGGTACACTTGACAATAATAAATCTAAACCTTTCCTTCACATGTACCTGTTCAAATGTCTTTTACATGTTTCTTATTGCTGCCTCTACTACCTCCTCTGGCAGCTCATTCCATATACCAACCACCCTCTGTGTGAAAAGGTTGTCCCTCAAAAATCCTTTAAATCTTTCCCCTTTAAACCAAAGCCCTCTAGTTTTTGAGTCGCCTACAATGGGGAAAAGCTGTGAATATTCACCTTATTAACGTCCCTGTTGATTTTATAGGGTTGTGTGAGGTTACCCCACAGTCTGCTACCCTCCTGGGGTATAAAGTCCCAGCCTGGGCAGCCCATCCTTGTAACTCAAACCCTCCAGACGCTAACATTCTCCTCAGATGTTTTTTTGCACTCTTTTCAGGTTAATGACATCCTTCGTATGCAGGGTGACCATAATTATATGCAGTACTCCAAGTGTGGCCTTACACATTTGATACACCTGGAAACATGATGGCCCATTGCCATCTTCACTGGTTCAATGGTAACATTCTTCACCACCCTGTCCACCTGTGTTGCCACCTTCATGACTCTGTGTACCAACACACCCAGGCCTCCCTGTTCTACAACACTCCACAGGGCCCTATTGTTTGTTGTGTCCGTCCTTCCCAGGTTTGTTCAACAAAGACACCTCTGTCTCAATTGAACTCCATCTGCCATTCCTCAGCCCAGTTGATCAAGATCCCATTATAATCTTAGCGAACCTTTTCCCCCTCCCTCCCTTCCTCACCTCCTCCCTCTATCCCTCGCTCATTCCTTCCCCCGCCCCCTCCTCTTCCTCTCCATTATCCATACCTTCCCACAACTCCCTCTCCCCTTTCCTCTTCACCCCATTCTCTCCCTCCCCTCTCTCTCCCTCCTCTCTCCCTCCCCTCTCTCCCCCTCCCCCTCTCTACCTATCAACTTTCCTGACTCTGCACCCCCTCACCTCCAAGCCCCTCCCCAGTGCCTCCCTCCCCGGGGACAACCCCGTTCCTCACCCCAAATCTCTCTTCTGCATTCACCCCCTTCCCCAACGACCTCCCCCTCCCTCACCTTCTCACCCAGTCCCTCTAACCTCAGCTTCACTGTCCCCGCAGGGTGACCCTCGCCGCCCCTCCCTCACTCTACTCCCCTCCCCCTACTTCCCTTCCCCCCTCCCTCCTCCGTCGCCTACTGCCTCTAACCTCTCTCTGCCCCCCTCTCTCTCCCACAGGGTGACCAGCTCCCACCTGACCCACCCGGCCTTTCAGATGGTGAGTGTGAAGTCGGAGCGAGCCTCCCCCCACGCCGAGGGCGGCGGCGCCATGTACCAGCACCACGAGGCGCGGCAGCCGCTCGGCCCCTCTGATTTCCCCAAGGGCTACCCCTGCCCCATCGCCCTGAGCCGACCCCCGTCCGCGGAGGAGGATGGGCTGGGCGCCAAGCGGCCGCGGCCGGCCGACCGCTGGGCCAGATGACCAGGGAGCGGAGCGGCGCCGCCCCGTGACTCGCCGTGTGAGCCGCGCCGCCGGCCCCGGTCCCGGCACTGGCCGCCGGCTTTGAGCGGTGCAGAGAGAGGGAGCAGGTTGCCTCGTCTGTCCCAACCCTCGCCAGAGCCTCAGCTGGCTGGAGGCCAAGTCCCATCCCCACCCCTCCCATCCTCCCCCTCCCCACCCCACCCCACCCCACCCTGCCCCTTCCTACCCACTCCCTGCCTCCTCCCAGCCCCTCCAACCCCACCCCAGTATCAGCTCTCGGGCTGAATGCCCACAGCCGGGACGGGTCCAGATCTCAGTTGCCGGTGGGGGGTGGTGTGGGAGGGGAGGGGTAGGGTGGGTGGGGGTGGTGAATGCTTGGGCGTCTCCCTTGACCCCTGGCGGACTGCGGGGACCATGGGCGCCTTGCCCGACACCGCACCCACTGGGTGTGATGGAGAGGGTGACCGAGTGCGTTACCCACCCAGAGGGTCACAATGCGCAGCGTCACCCTCCCAGTGGGGTGGATAAACACCGTGCCCCACCTCGGGAGATGCGATTAGACCCAATATCACCCACCCCCCCACCCCCTCCCAGACTCTCCCCCTCCCCCCCCCCCCCCGAGCCGCACACGCTCAACATGCGGGGACGGGGCGGGACGGGGGGGTGGTGTCAGGCAATGGGATCACGGATCTCTGTGTGCGGGGTGGGACAGGCGGCCGCTTGGGGTGGCCAGCACAGTGTCCAGGTGACACCCTGGCAGACGGGCACCCCAGGGCGCTCCAACTACAAGGGTTCCTCTGTACAGACCGCCCACCAAACCAGCGCGACCCTGTCTGACAGGAGGGGCGAGGGATGGGTTAGCACCGAGGCAGCGAGTCCCTGGGCTACGGTACAATGTGGCAGGCGAGCGGGAATCTCGGTACATACCTTAGCTGTCGGTGAAAGTGTAGAGAGTGTTCGTTAAAAGGCGGCCCCGAGGTTCCCTGCAATCGTTTGGCCGCTGCCAATTCCTCCCGGGACCTCCCGTCTCCTGACTGTTGGATGACACGAGATGCTGAAACCTTGGGGCAAAACACAAAGAACTGGAGAACAGCGGGTCGGGCAGCATCTGTGGTCGGAATGGGCAAGCGATGAGTCGCGACCCTTCTTCGGACTGGGCGCGAAATATTTTCTGCCCATTTTACTTCCACATTTGCTGGCTGACCCGCTGACTTGCTCCGGCGCGTTGTGTTGTGCCCGTCACTCCTTCCCCCCGGTTTAAAGTCGGCCTGGTTTGCCAAGGGTGTTGCTTTTAGTTAAATATTGATGTTTCTTTTTTGTAAAGTGGAAGTTGCTTCGCAGTGCGAACGGACTTCCGCCACACGTTGCTCCTGTATTGTGTGGGACACAGTTCAAGCTGGTGGTGGGGGGCGACCTATCCAAATGCCCCAGTATCTGTGTGCCCGAGCCTGAGTTTGGACGAGCGACCTGGTGTTCCACCGTCTGGCTGAATCCTGGCAGCTCGTAGCCACTGTCAAAACCCACTGAATCCACCCCGCCCATTCCTAGCGCCACTCACTGGCCGATTCCTCACCCTCCACTCCTCTCACCTTCCTTCCATTTCCGAATCATCTATCCCCAGTCCCCTTCTGCTTCCCACCGCCCCCAAGACGCGGTCAATAGAACACAGCCACACATGGATGTTGGATTACAGAGCGTGTGGCGGGAAGGTGGAGGGTTGCAGAGAGAAGGGGAACATTGCAGAAAGACGGGGGAGCTTTGCAGAGAGATAGGGAGCGTTGCAGAAATGAGGGAGTGTTGCAGTGAGAGGGGGGAGCGTGGCAGGAAGGATGGGAGCTTTGCAAGAAGGGGGCAGCGTTGAAGAGAGAAGGGAGCGTTGCAGCGAGGAGGCAGCGTTCCAGGAAGGAGGGCGTTGCAGTGAGAATGAGGGTGTTACAGAGAGAATGGATCGTTACAACGAGAAGGCAGCGTTGAAGAGAGAAGGAGCATTGAAGAGGGAATGGGAGCGTTGAAGAGAGAAGGGCATTGAAGAGGGAATGGGAGCGTTGCAGAAAGGAGGGAGTGTTACAGTAAGAGGAGGGGTGGCAGGAAGGATGGGAACTTTGCAAGAGGAGGCAGCGTTGAAGAGAGAAGGGACTGTTGCAACGAGAAGGCAGCGTTGGAGCGTCATGTTAGAGCCTTAGAATAATGAGGCGAGGAGTGCAGGAAGGGGGGAGAGTGTTATGGGGGCAGGGGGCTGATATAGGGCAGGGTACAATGTTCCCACTGTTCTGACCATTACACCGCGCGGTGCCGCACCGGGGGTGATTGAAGCTGGTGGGTGGGTCTGGGACCTCCGTAGATATTTGGAGAGTGATATCTGGCACTCGGGGAGGGGGTCATGGTTTAATTCATTCACATACAGCCAGGGTGCTGAAACACAGACGCTCTCGGCGTCCCACCTTCCAAAGTTCCGCGCAGCGTTCTTAGTCCCAACGCTGCTGGGCCATTAGCTTCGCCAATGTGACCGTGATGACTATGCATTTCCCCGCCGCCAGCACGCGTACCTGGGTAAACCAGGGGCCTTGGATAAAGGTGGGAGGGAGGCAGAATTCTCCAGCGAAAATCACTGTTTTGTTTTATTACGTTAACTTAAAAAAAAAACAAATAAAGTTCTTATTTGCTGTTTTCTGCGTACTGTGTTTCTGATCACCACAGCCGAGCACCGGAGAGAGAGCGGACAGCAACTGTACCTGAAGCTTGAGAACCCTATAGGTTTAAGGTGAAGGGGAAAGTAGATTTAGGTGAAGGGGAAACAATTTCATAAGAATCTGAGTGGTAACCTTTTCACACACAGGGTGGTGGGTGCGTGGAACAAGCTGCCAGAGGACAATCCCAACATTTAAGAAACAGGCGGGTATATCACTAGGACATGTTTGGAAGGCTGCGGATCAAACGCGGGCAGGTGGGGCTATTGTAGCTGAGACTTGTTGGCCGGTGTGGGCAAGTTGGGCCGAAGTGCCTGTTTCCGCACTGTACCACGCTGACCCGCCGATGGGCGGGAGCATCTGCAGGGAGCAGATCGTTTTAACCAAACCCTCTGAGGGTTAGGCCTAATGTGGACCCGAGGGTTTGCTACAACCGCAACCTGTTGTGAAGCACCTTTAGCGCGGTGCAGCATCAGTCTCCGCGGGTGTGGCAGGCACTGCCTTCGTGGGGCATTGGAAGCCTCGGATACCCAGGCAGATTGCAAGACCAGCTTCTCGTTTTCACCCAACAAACATATAACAATGGTCCGTTTCCTTTATCATCGTTACTTTTTGCATCTTTCATTCATTGTTCTGTATATATATATATATATCTACATCCCCGTCTATATTTCCCTTTCCCGAATCCTCAATGCGAGGAAGAATCTCGACCCTAAACGTCACCCATTCCTTCTCTCCAGCCTGTCCCACTGAGTCATAATACTCCAGCTTTTTGTGTCTATCTTTGGTTTAAACCAGCGTCTGTAATTCCTTCCTACGCATTGAAACAGTGTTCCTGACCCCGAGGACCGCGGAACGCCACCGGCCACTCCCGCGCCTTAGAAACAATCTCCCACTGCTACTCTTCGTTCCTGCTGCTGTATCAGTTATCTTGCTCCGTCCTAGTGCAGCCTCGTTTGTTCATTTTCATTCATGACCAATCTATTGCACCTCACCCAGCAATAGCCTTTTGGGTGTCCATTTTATACATCACATCAACTCCATTTCCCTTCTTCAATAAAACTCATAGTAAGACAAGAATTGGCTTTTAACAAATCCCTGCTGGATTCCTTTATTCAAACCAAACTTGTGGAAGTGCCCGATTTCTGTTTCTGCAACTGTTCCAGCAGTGAGGTATAACTGAGTTAATGGAATTATCTCTGCGCCTGTTTTTCAACCTTTCGCTGTTTCCATCCCCTGGGCACGAGCCCTGAATCCACACATGTTTGTGAGATTGCAGGAGGAGGGAGCGTTGCAGGGACGAGGGGAGTGTTGCAGAAAGAAGCGACCGTTGCAGAGAGACAAGGATGCTTGCAGCGTCGCGGGAAAGAGGGAGCGTCGTAGAGAGACGGGGAACGTTGCAAGGAGAAGGGAGCGTCGGTGAGAAGGTGGGAGGCAGAATCGCCTGTAATCCAGTGCACAGGAGATTCACCAGGATGTTGCCTGGGACGGAATGTTTCAGTTACGAGAAGGCAACGAGCGGGCCGAGTTTTGTTTTCCTGCGAGCAGAGGAGGAACTGATAAAATCATAGATAAAGCCCGTGGAAATGGGCCCTTCGGCCCAACTTGCCCACACCGGCCACTGTGGCCCATCTACACTAGTCCCACCTGCCCGTGTTTAGCCCATGTCCCTCTAAACCTATCCTGTCCATGCACCTGTCTAAATATTGTCTGCGATAGTCCCTGCCTCAACTATCTCCTCGGGCAGCTCGTTCCATGCACCCGCCATCCTTTGTTTGAAAAGGTTACCCGTCAGGTTCCTATTAAATCCTTTCCCCCTCACCTTAAAGCTTTGTCCTCTGGTTCTCGATTGCCCTACTCTGGGCAAGAGACTGTGCGTTTACCTGATCTCTTCCTTTCGTGATTTTGTACGCCTCTATCAGATCACCCATAGTAGAGTCCTAGCCTGCTCCGTCACCCCCCCCCCCCCCCCCCCCCCCCGTCCCCCCAGGTCCTGGCAACCTCCTCGTAAACTTACTCTACACCTTTTCCAGCTTCACAACATAAAGATGTAGAACATTGAGCGAGGCGCATAGATAGGGCGGGGTTGGTGTTGGGGAGCTTCCAGCATCTGCAGTTCCTTGTGTCACCACTGGATGTCCCCGCGCACCACTGGTCCTCGTATCATCCCAACCTCCCCCAGACCAACAACTGATGTTTCCAGATATTCTGCCGTGATCCTTCCTCCAGTTTGACCACCCTCTTGTACTGACTGTGCTTCTGCGATGGCGTTGACTAGTGTGAACATTCTATGTGGAGAGGATGTTTCCACTAGTGGGAGAGTTTGGGACCAGAGGGCACAGGCTCAGAATAAAAGGATGTATTTATAGACAGGAAATGAGGAGGAATGTATTTAGTCAGAGTGTGAATATGTGGAATTATTTCATAGGCGGCTGTGGCATCCAAGCCATTGGTTTTTTTAAAAAAAAGCAGAGATTGACAAGATTCTTGATTAGTATGGGTGTCAAAGGTTATGGGGAGAAGGCAGGAGAATGGGGTTGAGAGAAAAAGATAGATGACCATGATTGACTGGCGGAGTAGACTCCATGAGCCGAATGGCCTATTTCTGCTCCTATCATCTATGAACATGAATATCCATCATCCCTGCAGGGATAACGTTCCCAGGATTTTGGAGGTGACAGAGGCTGAGAGGTGGCAGTCGCTATTCAGCCCAGTTTACTGACTTGTTAGCTCAACTAACATAACATGAGAGACACACAACAAGGTGCTGGAATCTAGAGAAAGGCACAGCATCGGTGGAACTCGGGAGTCAGGCAGCATCTGTGGAGGGAATGGACAGGAGTCTAAAGAAGGAATCCGGCCCAATTTAAAAAGAGAAAATTATTCTGGGCACCAATAATCGGGTGACAGCGAAATACTGTGAAGTCGGAGCCAAATGTGGACTTTTAAATGAGGAAACAGCGCGCTCCACCGATGCACCAAAGGCCTCACGGGCTGGGGCCGCACTTTCGTTCCAAGGTCCTTCATGGAAACTCTGCAAAGTAAAGTTGGCACTGAGCTCAGTGAGGGGTGTTCGACAGCTCAGCGAGAGGGTGGTCTTGCAGGAACGCAGCTTGGGGTTGGGGAGGGGGAGGGGGGGTCTCAAAGCCGAGGCCAAACAGAGATCCGACCCAGTGGCTACGCCAATAGCGAAGGACAACTGGTCCTCCCGGAGGAACATGAAGGGATTTCCTAGGTGATGTCCGGGAGGAACATTTCCTTGCTTCGGTCAATAGCACAATGTGGGAATTCAGTGAAAGCCCATCTCACAGTCCTGAAACAACTTCCACTCTCAAAACACACACCTGCGTCTGCAGGTTGTCCCTATTGCATTTTATCTCTAGTGTTCTCTCTGTCTGCTTCTCTCTATCCTTTCTTAATTCATTTCCCTACCTCCATTTGTCTACATTCCCTCCGCTCCTTTCCACAATCCTTTCCTTTTTTCCTCTCTAGTTGCGCCGTTCTCTTTCTCTCTCTGTCTCCCTCTCGCCCTATCTCTCTTCCTCCACCTCAGCCTTGTTCTCCTGTTTTGCGGGGCAAGGTTGCTCTTGTAGAATATGATGAACAGCAGTCCCGCTCTTGTGGTACCTAATGCCCCCACGGCCCGCCGCTATCCGAGGCTCCCGTGCACCTCCCCATTCCAGCCTGGGGGTGTTCCTGAGAGGCGAGGGGGGCGGAGGAGGGTCACAATGTCGCCCAGTCCTACCGCAGTGGCCCTGTCCCACCACATCGTATGGAGTCTTGGTCACTCCAGATCTGGGTCTATCTCGTTGTTGCCCCCCCCCCCCCCCCCCCAAGTTGGGCAGACCTCCATCCGTCAGTGAGGCCGAAGCCCAGGGATGTAAACACAGCCATTTCTGCACCGAGAACGCACAGGCCACCAGAAACTATCGCCTCAAGATAACGGTGCATAATTTACACATGCATTGGCTAGACGCTGGTGCTCGCTAATTAATGTCTAGCTGTGCTCCCACACCTGCCGTCCTCATCTCCCCGCTGCACGGAGCCTTCTCTCACCCCCCCCCCCCCCTTCCCCGCCCACTCCCTCCTATCCCAGGACAGGGCGAGGTATTTCGGGAAGATTTGTGGTGGGAAGCGTTTATCTACACGTTGTCTGAGATGGGGCTTCTATAAAGGAGTTCCCTCCACCCTGCGCCGTAGTTTTTGCTCTACAACCCCCTCCACCCATCACCAACCCCACCCCTTCCGCCGTTTCCCATCCGATTTGGAAACGAAACTCAACTGTTATGGTGATAATATTCCCACCTCGGAGTGCGTGGACCCCCCCCCCCCCCACCCCGGGGAGCTCGGGCCGACGCCGACCAACAAGCCCCATCTACACTGGCCCCACCTGCCTTAGCTTGGCCCATATCCCTCTAAACCTATCCCCAGGTACTTTCCCCAGCAACCGCAGGAGATGCAACACCTGTTCCTTTCCCTCCCCCTCGACTCCATCCAAGGACCCCAACAGTCTTTCCAGGTGAGGCAGAGGTTCACTTGCACCTCCTCCAACCTCATCTACTGTATCTGTTGTCCCAGGTGTCAACCCCTGTGCATCGGGGAGACCAAGAGTGCGCTCGGTGATTGTTTCGCAGAACACCAGCGCTCAGTCCGCCTTAACCTACCTGATCTCCCGGTTTCTCAGCACTTTAACTCCCCCTCCCATTCCCAATCTGACCTTTCTGTCATTGTCCATTGTCTATTGTCAGAGTGAGGCCCAGCGCAAATTGGAGGAACAGCACCTCATATTTAGCTTGGGTAGCTAACACCCCAGTGGTATGACCATTGACTTCACTAACTTCAAATAGCCCTCTCGCTCTAGCCCCTTCCCCTTCCCAGCTCTCCCACCAGTCTTACCATCTCTGGCTACATTCTATCTCTATCCCGCCCATTCCCCTGACATCAGTCTGACGAAACGTCACCCATTCCTTCTCGCCAGAGATGCTGCCTGTCCCGCTGAGTTACTACAGCATTTTGTGTCTATCTTCGAGCCTGTTTTCATGCAGGATGACTCCATTACCTTCTAGTGCCCTCTGCTGGTCTGGGTGGGTGCCACCCCAATTGGCCCCTATGTTCAGGATGGCTGCTGACTACAGTCCAATTGGCCAGGGATGGAGTGTGAGTGATGAGACCAGCCCATGGTATGGATGCCCATTTGGGTGAGTGGGGTGTAAGGGTTGGGGTAGTGGGGTGTAAGGGTTGGGGTAGTGCAGAGATTGTGGGAGTGATTAGGTAGTGAACTGGGCTTGAAGGTGATCAGAGACTTGGACAGGGTTCCAAGTCCCATATTGGGGACCAATGTGAAGAAGGCTGCCTCTGGTGCTGGAGGTGAATGAGTAGGAAGGTAAGTTGTTGAGCAAAATACCAAGTGCAGGAGGAACTTAATGAGTCCGATAATAACTATGGAGGGAATTGGATAGTGGAAACTTCTGGTCAGGACCACTCCTTCAGTTTGATGCTGTGTAACCAGCTGAGTTTGCATATTGCTCAGGATTCCAGCATCTGGAGTCTCTCACGTTTTCATTTTCTGCCTGCGGGATCTTGCTGTGTAATGATTAATTGGCATTGTTCGTTATCTACGAAAGGTCCAAGGGCAATGTTACGTCCTTAATGAATCAGAGTCCCTTCAACCCACCAGTTAATTTTCACTTTGACAGCCTCCTGTACTAGCAGGATGAAATCAAGGGGTACGGTCTTTAGCAGCAGTAAACACAAACCAGTTTCCTTCACTTTGCTCTAGTCTGAGAAAATAATCCAATTCCAAGTGAATAATTAATATCTCTGGCTTGGTGTTACTGAACTTAAACCATCCTGTCTATCTCTGCATTAATTAATGTTAATGATGCTATTTTCAATTCATTAGTAACTCATTTCTGGAAATAAAGATGGTCTCAAACTGAAGGCATTCTGTGGAAAAATAGCGACGGGGAGAAAATATAGAACATAGAGCAGTACAACACAGGAACAGGATCAACAATGTCTGTGTGAACATGACTGAAATTTAAACATCTCCTCTGCCTGCACATGATCCATATCCCTCCATTCACTGCATATAATCCATGTGGCTGTACAAAAGTCTCTCATGGCGTAACTGCCTCCACTGCCACACCTGGTAGTGTGTTCCAGGCACCCACCACTCTCTGTCTAAAACGTTGCCCTCTCACCATTAAGCTACACTTTCCAGCCTTTGATATTTCCACCCTGGGGTAAAGGTTCTGACAGTTTACACTATCTCGATTTAAAAATATTTAGAAAAGACAACATAATCTGTCGTGATTTTTCAATCGACAGGGTAAATCATGATTTATTTGCTAAGTATGTGGAAGCCATGTGTCAGTTTAATATCCGGTGTAAAGTGAGAATGTTGATACAGTACCCGGGCAAAACTCTCAACAGTGTGTTTCTGCAGGATCTTTCCAATGCCACAAAACCTCACTCATCCAAGGAACAAAATACTGACAGTGGTTGACCACTTATTGCCAGAGAAGAGGTTTCATGAATGGGAAAGGAAGAAATGGGTTTAGCGACAAAATTACATATTCAGACCCAGTGGATAAAGCATGGATATCAATGGTGTGGCAAGGCCACTGATGACAACAGCTAGAGTGAACATAGAACATACAATAGAGCAGTACAGCATAGGAACAGGCCCTTTAGCTCGCAATATCCATGTGAAACATGATGCCAAGTTATACTAACATCCTCTCCCTGTATGTGAATGATAGCCCTCCATTCGCCGCATATCCAAAAGCCTCTTAAATGCAACTATCAAAGCTGCTTCCACCACCATCCCAGCCAATGCATTCCAGGCACCCACTATTCTTTGTGTAAAAAAACTTGCCCCACACATCTACTTTAAATGTTGCCCTCTCACCTTAAAGCCATGCTCCCTGGTCTCCTCTAGTTACTGCAAAGCTGTTGGTAAGTTATCACCTCCATGTTCCCTGTGTCGACAGCAAGAGCCGTTCATTGTGTGATCCTGGGAGGAGGAAGCGGGGTTTTCCTGTGCCGCTGCAGTCAGCCAGGCTGTTCCATGTAGGCATTTAAAACTAGACCAAGAGGCCAGTTTGACATTGCTAGAGCAATTGGGAGCTAAGCACCTGGATCATCATGAATCGACATGAAAAGACCCAAACTCAGGAGTTAAAAATCAGGACCATACACCTGAAGTAAATGGTGGAAGTATAGAGGGAAGGTTTTTCTCATCTGGAGGGTGATGCGGCATTTGAACTCTTCACCTGAAAGGGTGGTGGAGTCAGAACCTTCATCACATTTAAACAACAGTTGAATGTACGCTTGAAGACATCGCATGGCTGTAGACCCAGAGCTCAAGGGCAGGACTGTGCGACAGAACTGTTTTTTGACTGACAGACACAGAGGTTCTATCACAATACAACATTTTAAAGACATTTTTTGGGCAGTTGCTTGGTTGGGAAAGGTTTAGAGGGATATGGGCCAAATGTGATCAAATGGGACTAGCTGAGATGGGGCACTTTGCTTGGCATGAACAAGTTGGGCTAAAAGAACTGCTTCCATGCTCTAAGACTCTCTGAATGGTCTCCACCTGCATCTAATGTTTCTTTGCTTTCTGTCATCCTTTTCTCTAACATTTTCCATTCTCTGAAGGGCGTTATGGGTGACAACCTCAACACTTCTTCATCACGGAAATGGCTTTTCCATTCCTAGATTTTTCTGGAGCTTATTCCTGAGCCATTATATGGTCGCAGTCTTGAAGCTGACCCAACTCACTCCAACAAACAGTGCAGCAGGAAGTCACATCGGGCAACAGTGATGTTATGAACACACCAGATCATCGTGCACTGTAATGGGTCCTTCGACCAACTATGTTTGTGCCTAACATGATACAATTTAAACTGATCTCATCTGCCTGTACATGACCATATCTCTCCATTCCCTGCACTTCCATGTGCCCATCCAAAGGCACCTTAAACGCCACCATTGTATTTGCTTCCACCACCACCACAGGAAATGTGTCCCTTTCTGTGTACAAAAATGTGCCCGGCACATCTCCATTAAACATTTCCCCTCTCACCTTATAGCTATGCCCTCAAGTGTTGAGCATTTCCATCCTGGGATAAAGGTTCTGACCATCTTCTCTATCTATGCCTCTCATAATTTTATATACTTTTATCAAGTCTCCCCCTCAATCTACGATGTTCCAGTCATCCATTTTTATCCAACTTCTCCCTCTTGCTGAAACCCTCTAATCCAGGCAAAATTCTGGTAAACCTCCTCTGGTCCACCCTCTCCAAAGACTCAACATCTTTCCTGTAATGAGGTGACTAGAACAGCAGACAATACTCCAAATACTTTGGTGGAGTGACATGAACTTTCCCCCAGTTAACCTTGTGGCTGCCACTGCTCTTGCCCCCCTTGTGCAGGGCCAGCATTTGGCTTGCCGCGGTCAGGCTGCTCTGGGTTAATTGTACTGACTCCTCATGCGGTTTGAGGCTGACACTGACGTAGGAACCATTCCCACTTCCATCACTCACATCAAATTAAAAAAAGTGTTGATTATCTGACACCTGAGGTGTAAAAAAAATCTAAGAATTCAAATTGTTATCTTCAACACATTTTGCTTTTGCTGTTCTCTGTTCAGTTCATACAAAGAGCCTCGGTATAGACTGCCCACAGGAGCCATTTATGTCCATGTCACTGAGAATGAATCCCAGTCGTGCAGACGGCAACATCTCCACTTTTAATTTCGACAGACGCTCAATTAGAGAAGATGTACGAGCATGCATTAGGATCCTGTTGTTGTAAGCCACAATACGTTTCAGTAACTGGGGACTAGAGAGGGTTCATGCACAAATTCTTTTAGGGGTATCAAGAACAAGAGAATATAGGTTTAAGGTGAGAGGGGAAAGATTTAGAAGGAATTTGAGGGGCAATATTTTCATACAAAGGGTGATGGGTATATGGACCGAGCTGCCCGAGGAGAGAGTTGAGGCAAGTATATCACACTTATACCACAGTTGGGCAGGTACATGGATAGGAAAGGTTTAGAGGGATATGGGCCAAATGCAAACAGATGGGATTAATTTAGATGGGATATTTTGTTTATGTGCTTGTCAGCCAAATCACATTTTAGATGAGTACAATCAAAACATAAACTTACAGTAGGTAGCGCAAAGACGAAAAAAAGAGTCCAGAATATAGACTCAGCGAATCAGACAGCGCCTGTGCAGGGAAATGAGCAGACGCATTGGTCCATCCCATCCACAGATGCTGCCTGACACAATGGGTAACTCCAGCACTTTGGGGTTTTTTTGCTCAGGATTCCTGCATCTGTACATGTGTCTTAATTGAGCCCCTGCACTGGTGACTGGGGCACGCACTCAGTCCTACTTACTTTATTCTGATGCTTTGTTTCCTGTCTGTGCACCAATTCTCAGCTGAAGTTGATTATCCCCAGTCACCTGAGATGTAGTTTTGCGCACTATCCTCTTCCAATGGGCCTTGTCAAAATCTTTATGAAGGTCCAAATACACCGCTTCCACTAGTTCGCCCTTATCTATTGTGCCAGTTACATCCTCCAAAAAAACTCTCTGCAGTACTCTGGGATGTTTATTACCAGACCCCGGCATTTATCAGCTTTTAGCCCCATTAATTCCTCAGCACCGTTTCTTTATGGACACGGATTTCCTTCAGATCCTTCTTCTCTGCAGCCTTAGTTCCCCAACATTTCTGAAACTTTACTTACATCATGCTTTCTGAAAGAAGAAATGTGTTTATTTGTTGCGCCATGTCTGTTCCAATGATGTTTTCTCCCGTTTTTGACTGAAGCTGACCTACATTTGTTTCCACTAACCTTCTTCACTTTGTCTCAAGATTTTTACAGCCAGTTATCTTTTCAATTTACTCTCATACTCCATCTTTGCCCTTTAATCGATTTTGAACCCCTTAGGTGAATTCTAAACAGCTGCTGCTCCCAACCCTCGGGCCTGCTGCTTTGTCTGGAAATTTTCTGACAACTTCTTCTCTTTGAATCGAATACTACTGTCGGTTTCCTTTGTAAGCTATGATTGACCCCTCTAATCTGATTTATTATAGTCAGAAATTAATAATTGCCATAGTTCACATATACATTCTTTAAATGTTTCCCATTCCCTATCCCCCCTCCCCCCCCCCCCCCCCCCCCCCCCCCCCCCCCCCCCCCCCAACCTATTTAGCAATGTTTCCCCAAATACCACAGCCAATCCAAGCCTTACAGCATCCTTGGTTCAGATTCAAGACCCAAGTTTCTCATTCTGGTACCTGACTGTACATCTCAAGGAAGAATGTTATCATGTTATGATCACTCTTTCTTAAAGGATTCCACACAAGATTGTTAATTACTCCGCTCCCAATGCTCAGTCTCGATTAGCCTGTTCTCTAGTCAATTTTTCAACACAATTATCTACATACACGTGTATATACTCCAATTTATCCCATCTGCTACATCACTACTACTACAAGCTATGGTCAATAGACACTTCCCAAACATCATATTCTCTTTGATGTTTCTTAGCTCCACCATTCATTGGACCTCATTCGAGGCCCTTGGACTATTTCTGATTTACTGGACTTTATCTTGCACTAAGCATTATTCACATTATTCCCATTATCATGTATCTGATAACACCATGGCTGGCTCCAATGTAATCATGTTGTTTCTTTCTGCTGTCTGGTTAATACGCAACAAAAGCTTTTCACTATACCTCGGTACACGTGTCAATAAACTAAACTAAACAGATTACTTATTGTGCTTTATTGAGCCAATGCCCTTCCTCAACATCACATTGATTTCCTCTTTTACTATTAACACAACTTTTTGTCTGTCATTCCTGCATATTAAATTCCCACCGGTTGTTTTACCCCATCCATGGTACCATGTCTTCATAACAGTAGCAATATTATAACAATGTATAATTATGTGTACTATTAGTTTATCTACCCTTGCTATAAGCACTCTGTGTATTAAGGAATAAATCTTTAGGACTTGCCTTTGGAACATTGTTAGCCCTCTTAGTCTTTTATTGCACTGTTGTCCCTTTGCTTCTCATGATTATTTTATTTCCTTTCTAATTTTAATCAATCCTTTACAGTTTTTCCTCCCTTCATGTCCCCCTCTCACTTTTAGTTCAAACCCTCCTGCACAACACAAGCCAAATTCCCTGAGGACTTTGGTCTCGGTCTGGCCTTATTGTAACCATCTACTTCGTATTAGTCCCACCTTCCCCAGAAACCATTCCCATATCTCAGGGATCTGAATTACTACCCCCACCGTCAAAAAACCACATCTATCTGAGCAAATTCAAAATGCTGGAGGAACTCAGCACTTCAAGAGTCAAGAATGTTTAATTTCATGTGCACTGACAATGGAACATTGAAATTCTTACTTGCAGAGGTATAACAGGCCCATACAAACAACACACATTGATAATAAGAAACAAAATCAACAAATTAATAACAATACTAATGCAAAAAATACAACAGAAGCCCAAAGTCCTTAGTGCAACCAAAGTCCACAGAAGTTCATCATTGAGGTTAGTATTATGTAGTTTTCAGGACCCTAGTGTTTGTTAAGAAGAAGCTGTTCTTGAACCTGGTGGTCTAGAAGCTGGGGGGCAGTGTTAGCTGTGAGGAGGATGCTAGGAGGCTGCAGGATGACTTGGATAGACTGGGTGAGTGGGCAAATGCATGGCAGATGCAGTATAATGTGGATAAATGTGAGGTTATCCACTTTGGTGGCAAAAACAGGAAGGTAGACTATTATTTGTATGGTGACCGATTAGGAAAAGGGGAGATGCAGCGAGACCTGGGTGTCATGGTACACCAGTCATTGAAAGTAGGCATGCAGGTGCAGCAGGCTGTGAAGAAAGCGAATGGTATGTTAGCATTCATAGCAAAAGGATTTGAGTACAAGAGCAGGGAGGTTCTACTGCAGTTGTACAGGGTCTTGGTGAGGTCACACCTGGAGTATTGCGTACAGTTTTGGTCTCCTAATCTGAGGAAAGACATTCTTGCTTTAGAGGAAGTACAGAGAAGGTTCACCAGACTGATTCCTGGGATGGCACGACTTCCATATGAAGAAAGACTGGATAGACGAGGCTTGTACTCGCTGGAATTTAGAAGATTGAGTGAGGATCTCATAGAGACTTACAAAATTCTTAAGGGGTTGCACAGGCTAGATGCAGGAAGATTGTTCCCGATGTTGGGGAAGTCCAGGACAAGGGGTCACAGTTTAAGGATTAGGGTGAAGTATTTTAGGACCAAGATGAGAAAATCGTTTTTCACACAGTGAGTGGTGAATCTGTGGAATTCTCTGCCACAGAAGGTAGTTGAGGCCAGTTCGTTGGCCATATTTAAGAGGGAGTTGGATGTGGCCCTTGTGGCTGAAGGGATCAGGGGGTATGGAGAGAAGGCAGGTACAGGATACTGAGTTGGATGATCAGCCATGATCATATTGAATGGCGGTGCAGGCCCGAAAGGCCGAATGGCCTGCTCCTGCACCTAATTTCTATGTTTCTATGTTTCTATACCTTCTTCCTGATGGTGGAAGTGAGATGAGCGTGTGACGAAGGTGGTATGGGTTTGATGATGTGGCCTTTTTGATATGCCCCACCCTCCATGTAAATCATTTCGATAGAGGGAAGGTCAGTATTTGTAAAGGACCTAGGGGCCGTATGTACCACCCCCTGCAATCTCCTTCCCTGGGCATTTGAGTGTCAAATCAGGCCGTTCAATGGTACTTTATTGTCGCTGTACCTGAATACAGTGAAATTCCTTTCATGCTTAGAGATCAGTAAAAATCTTACAATACATGGGTACAATCCTTAAGTACAAAGGTACTTAGGTATGCTGGCAAGATGCAACCGAGGTGAATTGGGGACCTCGTGAAGATATCGGTTGACCTGAGCTCCAACCGACAGGTGTCAGTGTACGTTAACGTCAAGTTCAGAAATTATTGGCAGAAATGCAGCAATGTCAACTCTGGGGCCTCGCTCACTGGAAACCCCGAGTGAAGGGAGTTTACAAGATGCAAACCGGCATCTGCACTTCCTTGTTTCTACATTACACCATAACCCATGTTTATTTCCCCCCTAAAACTAAGAAAATCATTATTTCAGAAAAACTGTCGATTTCAGGACTGGAAGTCGGTTTGTCGTTTATTTTAAAATAATCCAATGTAACTTTTCACTGTGGAAGAGAAATGAACTACTGCGAACCGGGAATGTCAGATCTCCCCGGCTTTAGTTACACGCTTTTAGTTTGAATAGCCTGTCTCTAATAATTAAAAAGAACACCAATGGTGGGGGGAGGGGGGGGGGGGCGAAGCGAACTCAGCTGGTAAAATTATTAATGGATCAACACCTGAAATCTATAACCCTTTGTTAAATTGCATCGCTTTTTTTTTGTTATGCGGGTCTAATTTGGGTTTACAGGGAGGGGCATTTAAATCGCTTTTTACTGTGATATTTCGCAGAAAGTTGCTGATTTTTAAAAAAACACAGAAGTCCATTTTCCCGGTGTAAAATAATAGGATTGGAACAGAAATATACTGGAGAAAGAGCGGGTGTTGTAGTTGAGCGAGATTCATCGCTCTCCGCTCGGAGTTTGCCACTAACCCGCGGTCCGCGACTCCCGCCCGCAGATCCTCGGGGCACTATTCTATCCGCCTTCTTCCTGGAATCCTTGTTCCAAAAAAACTATTTCACGAATTCTAAAATGTCAAGATTTAAATATAGTTGGATAAAACTTTTTTTTGTATTATTTTTGTATTATTAATCCTCGCGTTCTAGAAATCTCAATGATTTCAAATCATCTTCATCGCTGAATATACATTTTATATAGAATTAAAAAATTCAAAGATAGCGAAAAATTGTGTTATTCGTAACACAAACACTAAACATTTCCATGCAAATGTTGAACATACTTTCATAGTTTATTCTGCTTCATCTGTGGTAAAACACGTTATAAAACACGATTTAAAACTGCCACGTCTTTTACTCGTTTACTCGGGGTTGCTGCGACTGTGAACTTCACATATTTTAATTTCTAAACACTCCAAGCACTGAATGGATGCGATGCAGCGGGGTTGCGGTGTCGTTAGCTTGGCCGAATGTGCACCAATTACACTAAATCCTTCATCCCACTCCAACCGTCTTACAATTAGTTTTCGGTCTCCAAAATGCGACGAGGGTCATGTGCCCGCACTCGGACACTCTCTGGGAGCGATTCCTGCGGATTGTTGGAGCTACATTCTCATTCTTTGGAAGCGCTGGACCCTCTGCTCAACGTTCCCGTGCCTTACTCTGTCGCCGCTCTCAATTCTGCCTTCTCCTGGGGTAATACAAAGCGCTGAATGTATTCCCATTTCCAAAGATCAGAACTTGTCCATATAGGCCGAAGTTTATAATAAGATTAAATAATTCTATTGAACTCGAACCTCGTACATTTTTTTTCTACAAAACGAATGTCCATATTTTAATCCCAAAATCTTTTGTGTTAATCTGACGAAAACAAAACAATAAATAATCACAGTATGGGTTTGACATTTGCGTTAATTCGTTTATAAAAACATGATGTTTTTAACAATTACTTGAAAACAATCTAAAAATAATTTAATGATAGAATGATAGAAATTGAGCAGAATTGCAACTCAACACAGAATTTTCGAATGCCTTGTATTTGGTGAATTTCTCGCACTTTGTGTCTATTATTTTCATAAATTCACCAAATACAACGGTCAGGCAACGTCTCCGGAGAAAAAATGAAGGGTGACGTTTCGGGTCGGGACCCTGCTTCAGTCTTACGAAAAGAAACCCCTGTCTTTTTTTAAAAAATTGAAATAATAGTGCGTTTTATCAATAATGGAATGAGAATGAAAATCGTTAAATTCGCACAAAAATCATGCGTTGAGAACAGCGGTACCGCGGGTGTTCAGCGGGTCTCTGCACAGATTAACCTTTTTTCCGATTATATGACAACCCGCCCTATTCTAGATTAGTTAGTTTGAAAATTGCGACGTTTTTCTTAAAACAAATTTCTTCAGTAAAATTTCAAATGTCATTCGTGCAATTAGAAAGTGTCGCGACAAGGAGCTGCAGACTGGTTTTCAAACAAAAAGGCACAACATGCTAAAATAACTCAGCGGGTCAGCCAGCATCTCTGGAGATGTTTAGGGCCGGGACCCATCTTCAGATTCATTGTGGTGGTGGGATGGGGGGGGGGGGGGGGGGGTGAAGTAGGAGAAAGCCTCGCAGGTGATACAGGTGAGGGCAAGGGGTTGATGGGCAGATAGTTGGACAACGGCCAGAGATGAAAGGACAAAAGGTGTGAGATAAGGATTGAAGAAGTGAGAAATATTAAACCAGAGGAAGGAATTATAGTGTGGGGGGGGTAAAAACGGTGCGCGGAAAGAAACTGCAGATGCTGGTTTATACCGAAGATGGACACAACGTTACTAAGTGGGACTGGCAGCATCTCTGGAGAAAAAGGATGGGTGACGTTTTGTGTAGGAACCCTTCTTCAGACTGCAAAAAAAAGACTACACTTAAAAAAATGATTGATTGTAGTCTGATAACCTAAAATTGGAGAATTCAATGTTCATACCGTTGGGTTTTTACAAGTAGAAATTGTGTGGGAGCCTCAGACCCAGCCGATCAGAACTTCACACCGTGATCGTCCTTCGGCCCTGCGCCTTCCACCTGCCCCGCGCCACTCTCAAGCGGAACAGCCACACCCGTTACATAGACTCTCCAACTTTTCCGTGCCCAATAATTAATATTGTAACTGTTGAAGCATTTCAGGGGAGGGTTATTGGAGTATTTGCAAATATATAAATATGCTACTGTTCAGGTATAAATGTGCTACTGTAATATATATAAAGTGTTCGTGCACCGGTGTTTAAGGGGACATACCGCACATTTTCTAAAGCACAAGCAGAAACACATTGCGCTCCACAATGTGACTGGTTACTGTGAGTACCTGCTCCCGGCACCGTCCCCCCGCAGGTGAGATGACAATGTGACTTCACCTGGCCGGGACTGTCGCCGGGAAGCTTGGCTTTCAAGTTGCAGGGATGTCAAGTTGTGTCTAATGACCGCGGCTGCCGCCCCTGGGACTGAGCAAAGGCTGAGCACCGCCAGTCCACCCCCTCGAGGACTCTCGCACCAATTGATTTGACCTCCTGTTTTACAACCATTTAACGCCAGGGCGGTGAACAAGAAATGGGGCCAAGCTGGGGGGGAGGGGCTGAGAGCACGCTGCACTTCCGGACGGCCAGTGGCATGGTCTGGTCTGGACACTGGGGACTAGCCGAAGGCACGAAGCGTGTAAGCAGCAGCTCACCTGGACACTGGGATTCACAAAAATACACGAAGTGCTGTAGTAATACCTAAAACGTGGATAGCTGACGTTTCTGGTCGGGATCCTTCAGCGGACTGGGATTAAATGAAGGCACGGGACACGTGGGCAGGGGCAGAGGCCCACCTGAACACTGGCACCGATGTTTCAACACCCAGTCACAGAGAAATAACACAACGCAAAGTTCAGAGAACGTACGAAACAACTCTGTGTTTCTGGAACCCGAGACTGAGACTTACCGACAGCATTCAATCATCTATTTTCTTTAAATGAAACCAATCCACACATATTGTGTAAGAAGGAACTGCAGATGCTGGTTTAATTAGACTCAAAAAGCTGGAGTAACTCAGCGGGACAGGCAGCGTCCCTGGAGAGAAGGGATGGGTGACGTTTCGGGTTGAGTCCCAAGAAGAGGCTCAACCCATTCCTCTCCAGAGGGGCTGCTTGCCCCGCCGAGTTATTCCAGCTTTTTGTATCTATCTTCAACACACACATATTAGTCTGTTCTACAGGTTTAACATAATTGCAGCGCTCAGCAGGTTCAGTGGTAAAAGAGTCCCGTATCCTGGCACTAAACTATCACTTCTCTCGAGGGGACATTTCCATTTTATTTTAGAAGAATGTGAGAGGAATTGGGAGCAAGTTCACATACAATCGGATATCTTCGAATTTAACATTGTATATTTCCGTTTAGAAATACATTCCAACGCACCAAGCCATCATGAGAGAAGTTTGAAAAGTATAGAAATATATTGAAATGCTTGAAGCATCGTGAGGTGACCCCGACAGACTTAAAATCTGTGCAATATATGTGATCGGTTTAAAGTCTGGATCAGGCCCTGTTTAAAGGCGAGTTCTGTACACACAGGCCCATTGGCGCTTAACGTTACCGCATTAGCTCTTTCCTGCACTCAAACCCTCGTTTCTCCTTATTTTTGTGACCAATAGAACTGGGCTGACAAAAATAGGGGCACGTATCAGGGATAAATTCCCTGCACATGTAACCCTAACCTAGGCCTACCTTAGAGAATCACAAGTGTTTCTTTGTACCGTATGTCGGGCTCTATTGAAAAGTGGCCGCTCTGAAGTAAATGTCAAATTCGCCGCTATATTTGATGTTGGGTCACGCTGATACACATTCGGTGGCGCCGACAAGAATTTATCATATGTGTAAAAGATTTCCCATCCCATTCTCTATCCCAATGTAATTGAGTGCGTTTTTTAGAAGATAAACACAATTGTTCTGTGTTAAGTGTAAATTAAGTGCCTTGCTGCAAGACACCGATATATCCGTGGTTTACAACCACTAAAATAAAATTTAATTAATCAGTCACCCATGGCTTTTGTCTTATTCCGAGAGGTGCGGAGTTATTTTAAATATTTTTAGGCCAGTTTACACATTCTCGTTAAAATCGCATCTCAATTATTTTTCTTTAAACATATCATTCTATAAAATTGCGAGCTTGATTTCAGTTTGAAAAAAAAAACAGGGACGAGGATTTGCTACGTATCTGAAATGTTATTTTGAACTTGACTTTCAGGGGAGCGAGTGTTTTACAAACCTCCCCTCGGCAGTAGGTTCGTCAAACCTGCACCATTTCAAGGTCACTTCATTTTTCGATATTTTGACGCTCTTCGGCGGTACGTTGTTCGACCCGCTTCCTCCTCCATCCCCGTTAAAATCGGCACTGAACAAGCGCTGGTCCAGGAGCCCAGAGCTAAAAGGACAAGATTTTTTAATCGACTGAAAAAAAAAAAACAATTCTCTTTCGGAAATTCTCAATTTTGATCGCAACATTTCCCTCTCGGGAAAATGGTTACGAGGCACAAATAAAATTAGACTTCTACAATGAATGACCCGCTCCTCGCCCTTGCAGGGGGAAGTCCACAGGTAAAGTGCCATTAGGTCCATCGTTGCCCTGATCCAACTGCCCGGGGTCCAGGTCCCCACAAGGGCTGCCTGCAACTCAAGTTAAGGAAGTGTTCGCCGTTTACACACCCGCATTGTCGCATTAGCACCGATGAAGAATATAGTTCGATGTTTCATGCAGGCTTGGGTCAAATTTTCACTCTCCAATCTTGTATTTATAATAAGTTTCCAATTTCAAGTATTATCGAGAGGTCGGGTTGTATTGAAATGGATGAAATGGGTATGGTGGGGTAGGGGGGCAGGAGTGGAACAGCGAGCCCCTGGATCGGGACATTTCTCTCAAACACCTCTATTGAAATCCGATGTGTGATATTTTAATTTAGCATTAACGTGCGCTGAGGATGTAAAACGGGTTCCATTTCTGGGGTTTGCTGATTGAAACATTCTCCCATCCTTGCGGCAAAGATCACAGATATTCCTCCATTAGACATTCCTTCAACGTGCAGGGCACGCAAAAAATATCCTAAAATATATAAACGTTCGCCGTGTAACGGGGCGGTAAAAGACGTTTGAACTTCCACGCACACTGACGCAAACGCGTAATCACAAACGCGGCGAATTTTTGGGAAGATTTCTCCTACCGTGGCTGAAATCATAATTTGCATTAAAATATCGTCCTTTAAAAAAAAAACCCTCTTGTGTTGCTTGCAGTCGGGGCTTGTTGCACCGCCCGCGGGGTTTGGGGGGAATACGCTGGTAGCCAACAGCAAGGTACAGAGACAGTCAGAGATACGTCTGTCTTTAACCTCACGTCGGGCAACGTGACCCAAAGCTCCGCTTCCAATGCTCTCTGTCTGCCTTGTTGGAGCAAGCCTATCTCACTCAGTGTGATCTCGGCGGCAGATTGTGCAGGTTCCCCTCACCCATGCCCCAGCACGAGAGAAGGAGGTTAGGAGGAGATGGGGGGTTGGGGGGAGTAGGCAGTGAGAAAGGCAAATACATGTTGTACAGGCTCGCCAGGGGACAGCCAGCCCGGCTGCATCGCTACAGCGATAGAGCGAATTGTAGCTGGATCCCGGCTGTGAGCGGCTGTGTGTGTGCGCGCTGTTTTAAAGAGCAATTGTATTTATCTGAAGGTAGTACCAGGTGATGAGGAATTGCAAAGGTAGCTCGGACGGTGGCCGACAGAGAGAGAGAGAGAGGGAGAGAGTGAATGAGTGAATATGAGAGAACCAGAGGCGGGGGGTGGCGTCTCCACATGTCCAGGACGTGCCATCCGATCTCTGCTTCATTAACGCGCTGCCAACTGTTGGGATTAATATACAAAGCAGATTATGCAGACAGGAGCGCGCTCTCATGGTGAATGCTTCTGCCAGTTGAAGTCTCGGAAGAGAACATCTATCGCGCCACGTCTTCCCATCCACATCCGCGAGGACATGTTGGCGCATATTTCATTTCCACCCAAACGAGTGTGCAGTGTAAGGCGTGAAGGGAGAGAGGAAATCTGATCCCGCAGAGAGCGAACAATGGGCATCACTTCACCCGGACAATGAATTGCCAGTTTGGCTGCTTGTATTTCTGGACACGTCCACAGCGGTTTGGATTCCAGCGCGGACTCCCAGAGACCTGGGACAAGTTGTGTGAGAAAATGTGAGGGAGCCGAGGAGGGGTGGGTGTCGTGGGCGAGCGGCGGAGTTGCATCTCTTGTCTACTTTCTGCCCCCACTTTGGGCATCTGTCGAACTCGGCCACGGAAAAAGAGACCTAAAACAAGACAAACAAGATCACCTGTCGCGGTAGGAACACGCCGACTCGATCAAGGATGCCCAGTCTTCATTCAATGACCTGCGAGGAACGAGAACTCGTGGCCGTAAGATCACATTCGTCAAAATCATGTGAGTAACACGAGCTTTTTCTTCGTTAAGTCTCAAATTTGAAGGAACATGAAGGATGGAGGGCGGGGGGGGGGGGGGGGGGGGGTGGAGAAAGTGATATTGACCTGAGCTGTTCTGAGCTGATTACTTCATTTGGGAAACTGCAATCAGACTCAGGCGGAGAGCATTTAGGAATTGAGCGAAAAAGATCAGCAATATCCTAGCAGCGAAAGTTTATCACGGGTCTGGTTATTTGCCGGTAAATACTCGGGGGGGTAGAACATTGAGTTATTTCTGCATGGGCAAATATCTCAACATTTTTTTTTGTCAAAGCGCGGAATTTCTGCTCAAGCGGCACAGAAACGAGCAAAGGCCCAAAAAACTTGTGTCGTTGGCAAACCCCAGTTGTCTTAATAATCACCAGTTCATGGGAAAATTCCGCTGAGGCCCTTGCTCTGCGCTAGCGTGACACCAGAACCCGTTGTCCGGCCAAATTCAATTCTGACAGACGCATTATTATGTTAATATCATCCTCTGTGCTGTTGAACTTGATTTTGACTTCCTCCATTGCCAACGATTTTTTGCGGTCACTTGCTTGTTAAGAAGAGAGAGATAAAAAAAAAAGCCCCCACTCTCCTGGGAGTAGCGTGTGAAATTAAAATATTCTGAATCAGTCCTGTCCTTTTATAATCAAGTGTGTGTCTGTGTCTGGGTGGAGGGAGGAGGGGCAGGAAAGGGAGGAATGGGTTGGACAACATTTGTAAAGGCATCAAGTCTGTCTGCACCGTTTTGAAGGCAAGCATTCAGATAATGGAGTAAGGAGAACGTAACATTTCAAACTGAAATCTGTGCGCTAGCCAGCGAAATGTGGAGTCTGGGGGTGTGTGTGGACGGTCTGTGTTAAAGTTACACCGCATTTGACCAGTGCCCCATTTATTCAAGCCGACGGCCACCGTCACATTGTGACCGGCAAAAATCTTTCACCGGCCAAACATCTCTCTTCTGAAATGCGAATCTCCATTATACCCTGCACCAGAAGGTAAGATCATTGGCGGGAGTATGTAAAACGGAATTGGCCGAATTAATACAATCTAACAAAGGTAGCAAATGTGATGCACGCCTCGTCCTAAAAAGGTGTTTTCGGCCGTGGAACGGCAGCGTCGTGTTATCGCCACGGCAGACTGGCCCCGATTGCAAGCTTCTTAATCGGGATTACACTTTACCCCAGCTCCCGTTATTGAACGGGGGTTTTCACAATTGTACCCCATCATGCTCTCCGTGTAACATGTTTCCAATTATCCACCAGTCCACCCATGCGTTTCTCGATCTACCGTCTATGTTTCCTTAAATGTATCTGCGTGCACATGTGTGTGTGCACAGGGCACTTATAGACACGGTATATTGTGTGCGTTAATTGCAGAGAGAAGGGGGGAGATATTTAAGCACACATTTGTTCACACACGTAGGTCTGGTGTAACTCGTTGAAGATACTGCAGAACATAACGTTTGTAGGGGAACCTTTGGCTTACCCGCTGGCGCAGATCGGTGGGCCTTATTGAAGGAGGTTTGATCCTAGATTTTAGCACAAACTCAAAGGATGTAAAACTTTGCGAGCTGGCCCACTCTCTCCACCAAGATTTAAAGGATTATTGATTATTAAATTACAACCCCTCCCTTCGCAGACCTTAGCCTAGCCCAGTGCTGGTCTGATCCTTGAGACCGGGGCCACGTTACTCCAGCAGACACCGAGAAACATGCTTTACTTTGGCGGTGTGTGGAGATCGGCAGCCGGATTTAAAACTATATTTCACCAGAGATTAAATTATACCCGGCGAATATAAGAATCGACATTACTGGGGATATTCGGGATATTCTCCTCCTATAATAAATATGTGAGAGAGTAAACCAGAGACCATTTCCTGATAAACTAAACACAAGGCGCTGTATTTTCTGCGTGTGTTTTTAGAGTTCAATAAGACAAAGGTACAATATTAGACAATTACCGTCAGGATAAGGCTGATATACTCCCCCGGTCCCCCTCCCATTTGAGAATGTAAACCCTCATAAACTGGCCAACAAAACAGAAGCGACATAGGCATGTTTGCGGGCCTGTTACAGAGAATTACAAGCACTTGCATAGTCTCTTGGTTTCTCTCTCATTTCATGTTAATCGCTTGAGATGCTCTTATTTACTGTTAGAATATATATATAACTCTCCTATATTTTGTCACCGTGTGCTCACGCCAAAGGCTTGACTCGAGATATCAACGGGAATAAAGGCGGAACATAGAACTTTCCCTCAGCTGCAGAAACAATGATATTTTAAAATATTATTTGACACCGCTGAGACCTCGGGATATAGATACGGTGTCTGCGCTGAGGCAGAGTAGTTGTATCCTCCTGTTCAAATACACTGGCCTGGCATGGTGTTCGATATAAAACTGACCCCCCAGTTTAAGACAACGACGCCTCCAGGTTAAACTATGCAAACCCCGGACAAAAGGTGGGAGTTCGGAGTGAGAATAGACACGGAGAAAACGACGAGACGCACCTTTCACGTATTTACTGCTGTATATTTCTGCGTGGACCCAGAGAAGTGCACATGAGGCAGCGAGGAAGAGGGAGATTGGGAGAATTACAAATCTAAATGGTTGCATCCTTGATTTTATTTGTAAACAATATTGTTTATAATTGACCCACCTATAGAAAAAAAAGTGAAACATTCCTATTTTATCAATTATATTAAATTTACATTAATCCGGCCTACCCTTTGTCAATGTTCCCCTTTTCCATTGACGAATCCTTATAAGAGGTGGGAAGCCGCTTCCCTCCTCATCGACAATGTGTGTTCCTGCTAACACATGTTAAACTTGGCGATAAATGTCCCTTCCCTCCCGGCGCAGCACCACACTAATCTAAACTAACTGGGAAACCCCGGCGCCAAGATAACGTATAAACATCTTAATACAGGATGGGAACGAGATCACCACTGTTCCAGTACAATATAATCCGCTGTTCTGGATATCAGCTTCCTGACTTAAACCACCGCTAGCTCACCTCCCACCCGATCAACGTTCAGTTTAAATTAATTTCAATTAGATTTTTTGAGGGACTCCGCACTTTCGCTCCCAGCACATTCGGTGCCAGCGAATGTCCCGTATCCCGGCCACATTGCACTGTCACGCAGCCTTTCTTAAGAGCTTCGAAGTGTTCACCATTAACCTGGCATTTCACTGCTTGTGACATTTATAAGCTTCACCGTTGCTGCAGCAAGTCCCTCGACCACGGACGATGTGTATAATGATACCTTTCCCAAAAATGTCAAGCACTTAGTTCACCTGTGGAACTAAGATGTCCACTCAACCATTGGAGCTGCTTATTCAATGTATAAGAGGGATTATTCCTATATCTCTTTAGTGCAACTGCCCACCCCATTTGTTAACGGGTGGGGTGAGAGAGAGAGAGAGAGGGAATGCATCTGAATGTCTTCATGTGTATATAAATGGGAGGGGGCAGGAGGACGCGTGAGTGTGTGCCTTGTACATATATGTGAGTGGACGTGTTTGTGACAGGGTAAAAGCGGCGCGATAAGATATTTATAGCTGTCCAGTTGTGTCAGAAACTCTGAGCATGTTGTCGTGAAATGTATTAGCCGTTCACTTTTTCCATGTCAAATATGTATTTTTTTTAAATATATATTTGTTACACGTGTTTGCTAGGGACGAAAGGCGAGAGACAATCGTGCGTTGCAAGCGGTTGGTAGTTCCAGGCATATCTGGAGAAAATGTAGACTTTGCATTGAGATAGGAGTAGCAAATGTAACCCGAATTTGTTGTTCATAAATGATGCCTATATATCTGTGTTTTACACAAGCAGTGTGCGATTTCCATGCCTATAATCCGTATATGCACAGATGGAGATTTAGCATCTGATGGGTTTGTTAATCCGGGTGTAAACGGGTGGATTATCAGCGTGAGTCTCGTCCGGCCAATTTGCGATATCATCGCTCGCCTGCCCAGGGTTCTGAGGATTAGAATATATGAGATTTAAACGACTTGATTCCCTTAAAGATGACACTTGCTTCGTTTCCTGGAATGTATTCAAAATCACATGCCCCAAACTCATTTCGTTTCGAATATTTTAGAAGGTTGACTGGAACCATTTAACGAGGTGCGTATGGCCCAGGTCGCGTTATTTCTCCGGGTTCGCCCAGCCGTGGTACCGTGAAGGTCAGTGGTTTATGAGTCCTCGCTAAAGAAAGTTTCTCTGAAGCGGCGACATTTCTCTCTCCTCGCCCTCGCCCCTCAGTTCGGGCGCGCCCGAGCTTCAACACGACCATTAGTTTGAGATGAATCAAGTGCATTTCAATCGACCTCGGTTGGGCTACGCCTGGGACTGACGGAGAAGACTGGGTTCCGGGGCAGACCCAGTCCCTTCACTTGATCGGATCGGCTCAGGTTCACAGATCATGCGGCAGATCATCACAGATCATCCGTAGCCGAATTGATCTTGAGGCCCAGACGCCGCAGTGGCGGTGATTCCTCCAGTCACAGGCTCTTACGGGTGCTGGTCGCAGATAGGGCGGCATTTAATCAGCTCCAGCAGTCTATGGCTATCAGATGGCTGGCCCAAGAGGGAGGCAACCGGAGTGAAGAGTGCAGAACACGTTGAGGGTTGTTTTATGAAGTCAGGAAACATAACGATGGTCAAGAATTAACTAAAGAAGTCCGAACTTCAGAACCTGCGACGTGGTTAAGGATCAGTGGACTATTTGGCAGCTGGTCTGCAACAGAGTAGGGTCTTTGGAAGGGCGAATGAATGAATGGCCGGGTGCCGGGCCGTGCGCGCAGTGTAAGGTAAGGATGTGCGTGGGATTGACTCCGCACCTCCTGCCGCCGGCCGACAGCCAGTCTGGGGGCAGATACACCGTTGGTGATCATGAGAGGAGATGTTGGAAAGCAAACGGCAGTTATGAAGACCTACTGGACAGTCGTCAGTAAATCCAGTGCTCAGCTCAGGAGTAATGCCTCAGCCCAGAGAGTTGCGAAAGAATGTGACACAGCGAGTGGTCGCGCCGAACAGGTCAGAGGCATGGATGTGGGAGGGGGGGGGGGGGGGGGGGGGGAGGGGGGAGGGTAACACGAGGGATACGGGGATCTGCCGATGAGAGGGGGCTGGTGGGAGGGGCGCGGAACTCTATGTGTTTCCCGCCAGCCGTCTCCTAGAAAGTTCTCGTGTATTCTGGCAAAGAAGATTGGAAGGCACAGAGTGTTGGAGCAACTGAGCGGGTCAGTCAGCATCTCTGGAGAACACGGATAGGTGACGTTTCGGATCATGACCCTTCTAATAGAATATTTCCGGATGTTCATTGCGCGCCGTACACACCAGTCTAGGCTAGCGTTACACATTGCAGACTTCATACAAGCTAAATCTGGCCTGGTCTGACACACGTGAAGAAATGAACTGGATTATTGAACTCAATCAATGTCCCCCCGTGCACCTGCGAGTGAACCTCCGTTCAATATCCGATCGGATATTTTTAATTCGGGATAACTTTTTTTTTCTGGAAAGCCTTGCAGAAAGTCAATGGTTGGATGGTACTTTAATTGTCCCATGTACCACGGCGCAGTAAAATTCATTTTTGTATACAGTTAGGTGGGTATTTATAGAGTGTGTGTTTGGCAGATTCGCCTGCTTGAGAACGTGTTCAGCCTCTCTTTAGACGAGAGCAGTCCTGCCCGCGGTGTCCGAATAGTTTCCCTCTCCCCAGTCACACCCTCACTCCCATAGTTCAGCTGGGCCAATTCTAAAAGACACGTGTTAATGTTAAACGTTTAAATACATTTCTAGTTATTATTCTCAACTTGTCTGCTTCGTTAGTAAATCTTGCATGGTTTCGAATTATAATTCACAGATGTAACCGTGTACAGCGAAACGGTGTACAGTTTTGATCACCGGCTGTAGCAAAGAGTCTTTATGATGGAAAGTGTGCAAAGAGTTTTTCAGAATGTTGCCAACACTCGAGGGCCTGAGTTATAGCGAGAGATTGGACAGGCTAGGATTTTACTCATTGAAGCTCAGGGGGTGATCTTATAGAGGTGTATACGGTCGAGGGGCGTAAATACGGTGAGTAGCTACAGCCCAGGGAAGGGGAATAGAAAAAAACTAGAGGACATGCGTTTAAGATGAGAGGGAATGATTTAATGGTAACTCGCGGAAGAACTTCCTCACGCTGGATGTGGCGGGTGTGTGGGACGCGCTGCCAGAGGAAGTGCTTGAGGCAGATTCTATGATGACACTGAAAAGGCACTTTGACAGGTGCGTGGATAGGAGAAATGTACAGGGTGTGGGCTAAACGTGGGCAAATGGGACGACATGGGCATTTTGATCGGCATGGCCGAGTTGGGCCGAAGGGCCTGTTTTCCCGTTTTGACGCTGCGTTTTTTCCATGTATCAGCGTGTAGGGAAAGGAGATAATCAGACGAAGGCCATCGATCTCTTCAAAACCAGTGGAAATGTTGTATGGAATCGGTTGTCTTTTAAATACATCTGTTAACCCGTAATTCGGTAGAATTTGTAATGGCGTAAGGTGTGACCTGTGATTCATCATATTTGGCGATTGGCCTTTCCGATTGAGGGGTGTAACCGTGTGCTGAACAAACTATAATGCACAGGGGGCTTGGACACGTGCAAACATCAACAAGCAGACTTTTAATATTATAAAATAAATGCTTTTAGACATCTCTTAACATCTCCCTCAGATAAAGTTCTCCCAATCATATCTCTCGTGATCCTTTCGCTTCTTGACTCTCCGTCTGAAGAAGGGTCTCGACCCAAAACGTCACCTATTCCTTTTTTCCACCCTCTCACCTCTGTGCACTGCTTCTTACAATGAAATACGTTTGAAATGTGCTCTCCCTCTCTCTCTCTCCCACTCACTTATATACCCACACATCTCTCTCTCTCTCTCCTCTCGCCCCCCCCCCCCCCCCCCCCCCCCCCCCCCTCTCCCCCTCCCTCCCCCTCCCCTCTCTCTCTCTCTCCTCTCCCTCTCTCTCTCTCCTCTATCTCTCTCCTCTTCTCTTTCTCTCTCTCTAAGAGCAAGTGGCAATGATCTGATGTCTATCTCAGTGATGTACATTGAGCTATAAATACTGGCCCCATGACTCCAAAGGGAATTGTTGATCCTCTTTAACTAAAGAAGACCGTGGTTCACCTTTTCATTTGGGTTGCATCTCCAGTGGTGCCAGGCACGAGCAACAGAGCAAGACCTCTGCGGCAGCTTCGTAAGTGCCGGCAGCGCACCTAGGCATTGTGCCACCAACACCACACGCGTTTTCAGCAATCATTCATCACACATGGCAATCCATTGGTAATGTCCCTCTGACAAAGCGGGGCACCCTGAGCCCTTCCCCTCCCGTGGTGCAGCAGTCTCCGGCTGCCGTGTCTGCGACCATGCGGCGCTCCTTGGTCGCCGAGCCAGAGTTTGTGCCTGCATTTTGTGTGGTCAGCCTCTACAGTGGAATTTAAATCCCCAATCCCCTGGCATGGCGAGGGGAGAAATGTATTTCTCTTTTTTTTTAGGATATGGAGGGAGCTATCGGAGCCCCGGGCCCAAACAGGGACAGTGTAACTTAAAATATCAGCTTGTATTTCTATAGCACCCTTTAAGAACATAAAAAATAGAACAGTACAGAGTAGGAACGGGTCGTTCGGCCCAAAATATCCGTGCCGAACATATTGCCAAGTTATTCCAATCTGCTCTGCGAACACGCGACCCATATCTGTAAAACATGTAACTTTGTACAATATCTGGATCGTGACTATTGAACAACTTTAACCCTGGACCATGTAGGATGAGAGGACAAACGTGGAAAAGCTTGGTCAACAAAGGTTTGTTTAAATGTCTAGATGGAAGTCATAGATGCAGAGAGAGGACAAGACAACGTCCTGGCGTAACTTAGCAGGTCAGGCAGCATCCCTGGACAACATGCATAGGGGACGTTTCGAGTTGAAAACATCAGCTATCCATGTTCTCCAGAGATGCTGCCGGACCCGTTGAATTACTCCAGCACTTTTTCCTTTAGTCTATTAATCAGCATTAGCAGTTCTTTGTGTGTACGATGCAGGGAGAGGGTTCGGTGGTCGGGTCCAGGATGATAAATATAGAATATTTAGATGCGACGTGGATGCAAGTTGGTGCCAGGATCTGGCTTTACTCCAGAGTAATCTATGAAGGATCCCGGCGATGGCGTGTTCATCACACGCTTGTGTTCTGATCCATTCCACCAATGGGATGGCAATTTCCTTCCTTTAGCTCCTCCCTTCTATTTCTATTTATTCCTCGGGTTGCGTGAAATTAGCAACAACCGCTGCTCCCTATTCGTGGAGACACCACATAGTTGGCATGGAGGAACATGATGCTTGGTTACAGAGGCGCAGGTCAGGAGTTTCCAAAAGACAAGAGAGTTTAGGAACGAAATTCCAGCGCTTGGCGCTGAGACAGCTGACGGTTCTGCCGCAAAGGGGGAAACGTTGGCTGTGCGAGGCGCTACAATTTGATGCAATCATCCCCTCTGGTCCATGTGCCCCATCTGCGGACGCACCCATTTCTCCATTCCTCCTTCCTTTCCGTCTCCTTCCACCTACCCCCCTCCCTATGGCTTCACATGTTGCTCTTCTATCCTTCTCACACTGTTGTCTTTTTCATTTCTCGACCTAGTCGCACACCAAAAACAATCTGCTCAATCGCACCCCCCCCTCCCCGCCCGCCCCCCCCCCCCCCCCCGTCCCGTATCCCTTTATCATTCCGTCAGGTTTTGTCTCGCCACCACCTCTCTTCTAGTCTCCCCCCTCCACTACAACCAGTCGAAAGAAGGGTTCCGTCCCGAAACCTCGCATATCCATGTTCTCCAGAGATGTTGCCTGAAGCATGTTCTCCAACGATGCTGCCTGATCCATGTTCTCCAGAGAGGCTGCCTGGCCCACTGAGCCGCTCCCACAATGTATTTTCAACAATGAACCAAGCGCTGTGCAATCCCAATGGACATGTTACCGCCGAAGCAACTCGGCGGCCTCGTCGCTTGGCATCAATATATTTCTGACATAGTAATAATCACTGATGGTCAACGACTTGCCTCTGGAGCTCAGCAGGTCGCGGGTGAACAACGCTCCAGGTGTGGAGTTCACTTTATATCCCGTTGACCTGAGCTTGTATTAGGTTGACTTTACTACGGTACAGGGGAAGTGCAGCACCATTCGAGGTCGCTGCTGCCCAATGACGTGTTAAACTGAGGGCCATTCCTGCGGACAGATGTGAAGTATCCCCTTGAAGAAAGAGATGCCCTCTATCCTGGTTAATATTTACCTGTATCGACCAAACCCGAGGCCAGGTGAAGGGTCTCGACCCGGACATTTCCCACACACATGCCGCCTGACCCACCGTGTGTCTGCAGCAGCCTATGTATTGCGCCGGGTTACAGCAGTTGCCGCCTCTGGCCCCGATAACGGATGATTTGGGACATTATCACATTGGTGTTTACGAAACTTGCTGCCCGCACGGCACTTCTGTTTTCTCATTCCAACAATGATTACTTTTCAGAAGTTTTCCCTGGTCGTAACATTTGTGGCAGGATTTGACCCGTGATCGGTGCTATCTAGACGTGTATTGCTTGGCACAAAGCAGGCGCCTAGTTTGCTTTTGGCTGGGTGATTAATCGCGAGGCCTTCCACGCCTTGATCGAATTGGAAACCTCCGTTAGAACAGTTATTGAAATGAAACCAATCCGCTATCCATGTTACATCATCCACGCCACCTCCGTCTGAGCGAGGAGCCAGGGGCTGGCCGACTACTCTGTTTGTCTCTTTCGCCATTGACTGGATCTTGCTGTGCAGGGATACTCTGTTGGCCAGGGATGACCACAATCTCCCTGACAGCATCTTCCTGACTGCGAAGGCCTTTGAGGCATCAGGGGACATTCGACGGAGGCGCAATGTAAATGCAACGGCTTGCTTCTAAAAAGCAATCACTGAAATCAAGTGACGAGGACAAACTAATCTGGTTTCATTCCGTTTCAGATATTCGGCATCCACGAGGAAGGACGCACTGTTTCCGCAGGAATCCTGAAAGGTAATTCCTAACGTATGTATAATGAACATTTAGCTCTGACCATTTATGTGAATGCCCATATTCAATTCCATGCCCGAATTCAGTACCCGGCGTACCTCCACCCCCGGGGAGACTTGGTCAGTCTTGGCATGGACAGTCCGAAACAGTAGCGGGCCGCAAATGGACCAGGAATAGTAGTGCGACCCAAAATCTTTGTCTCTCCGGTAAATAAAGGAAATCCTAAACCATCAAAGAAGAGTTGGGTGCAAGATATTAGGTGAAGTGTAGTGGGTGAAGCGTTTTTAATAAAAACTTATTGGCTGTAAATTAAGGGTGAAGGTTATTCGGTGAACTTTATTGGGCGAAGGTTTTTGGATGGAAAGATTTTGGGTAAAGGCTATAGAGTAAAGATTGTTGGCGAAAAATCATTGGATGAAAGTTTATAGGGGGAAGGTTAATAGTTTAAGGCTAAAGAACTGGTGGATCTAAGTTGCTACATTCCACACCTGTCCCTGCGCACAATGGACAGACCGGGGAACTGATCAAACGATGGTTCCACAAACTCCAAAGGGTCGAATTGGACGATGTTTAACGTCAATTGTTGGACAGTCTGCCCAGCCTCTGAAAGGGGTTCTCAGAGAGGTAAGTTGATGTACATAGCTGCAATGGTCCCTGTAGTCAGTCACCTTCCCCGCGACTCCACATTTTGTGACCCATCCCTCCCCATGGGCCGCAGACTCCAGAGATTCGCCGCCCCCTGAGAGAGGACACACCTCGCTGTTAGATAGAAGATACTCGTTGGAAAGAAACCTTAAACAGTACAAGCGCATGAGCGATCTGTGGGGCCGCTGACACTGCGTGGGAGAATGCAGTATCCGGTTACTGGTGCATTCGTTCTAAAAGAGTTAAGAGTGTTTAATTGTCATATAGGCCGCCCACGGGACAATGAAACTCGTACCTGCAGCACCATAGCAGGTCTGCAAACACGGCACACATAAATAATACATAATAAACAATAATCAATACATTCAATAAATGGATAACGAGAATATTTGTGCAAAAAGAAACCAATGTGCTTAGTGCAAACAAAGACAACCCATGGAGGTTCAAGGCTACCTTCGGCATACTGCGCGGGTTCACCATTTACACAAATACATGTGCTGAACCCTAGTGTGAACATCGTGGGCTGTCTTCACGGCAATCGGGAAAATGCAGTGACCTCAGTCACACATACTCACCCACTCACTTATATACCCACACACTCTCTCTCTCTCTCTCTCCCTCCCCTCTCTCTCTCTCTCTCTCTCTCTCTCTCTCTCACACACACACACTCTCTCTCTCCCGCTCTCTCACACTCTGTCAGACACTGACACATTTTTACACACTCACTCTCTCACGCTGATAATCTCTTTCACATTCACACTCTCACGCACTCTCACATACTCACACTTTCACACACTCTCTCAGATTCTCTCACCCACTCTCACGCTCTCTCACACACACTCACACACACTCTCACACACTCACTGACGCACTCATCAGTGGAGCCTACAAAGCAACCAGAATACACCTTCCAATGCAGCCCCCTCGCCCACCTCCCGTCTCATTCACGACGCCTCTGCCACCCAGATTTCTCTGCCAAAACAAAAGCTACATAACAATGAACCCAGTGGTTCAAACTGAACAAACCCTGCGAAGGTTGGTACCTGTTACCTGCTCCCCGGGTTAAAGAGCGAGCAATTTATATTTAAGAGGATATTCGACTTAATAAAATATTAAACTTCACATCTAAAAACCCAGGAATAGGATTTTTTTTCAGGAAGTAACACGGACACGAAAAGGAATGAGTGTTTTCCACGTTTTTATGATGGAATCTCGTGTTAAAAACTGAAGATCCCGGTGTATCAGTCTCCTGACAATTCCCGCGGACAACTCACTCCTTGGGAGTCTGTTGTTTCCGCTCCCTATTCACGCTACGAGAGCAAGATCCCAATCTCCTTCCAGTCATCTATCACATTGGTTATCTGTAAACTCTGTAACTTCCCCATTCCATCCCTCCATTTACCCGCCTGTGGGACAAGTCTCCGCGCCTTCTCGTTTTGTCACCACATTACAGGAAGACTGTGGTAGCAATATGGAGAATTCAGAAGAGATTCACAAGAACTCCCTTGGAATGGAAGGCTGTAGTTATAAGGAGAGATGGGACAGGCTCTGCTTCTTCTCATTAGACATATGGGCAGACTTCGGTCATTCGGCCCGACCAGTCTGCTCACTGGAACGTAGGGAGCTGAGGGGTGAGTTTTTAGAAATATATAACATTACGAGAGGTGCAGATAGGATAGATAGAGTCCTTTTTTCCAGAGCAGGGGAGTCTACAACTGGAGGGCCCAGGCTTAAGACGGGAGGGAGAACTGAGGGTAACTTATTCACATCGAAAGTAATAGTTATCTGAAATGAGCTGCCAGACGGGGTGGTAGAGGCAGATTCAATTCAGTGCTTAACAGGTATTTGGACACGTGCTTACATGGGAAAGGCAGAGAATACGAACAAGTTGGATTCATGTGGAAGGCAGCACGGCTGACAAGGTGTAGGGATGTGGAAGGCCCTGTTTCTCTAAGGGAGAATTGGATAACTATGATTTTATGATCTATCTCGTTATTGTTAAACTGTGGATCTTTCAGTCCATTTCAAGATTCGTTTGGCATAATGAAAATGTAGTATCTGCCATTTATCTAAAACCTAACGTGGCAAAATCAATCCAACAGTTTTTCCTCCACCCGCATCCTCGTGGTGGTCTCAATTCTATGCACAAGGCGTCGTTTTCTTTTAGATATTCGGATGATGGAGGCGATTGATAAAATAAAAAACAGCAACGCACAAAAGTGGCGTGTCTCCCGCACGAGGTAGACAACACCAACACCCTTTCCCGGCAATGTTCAGACATGCGATATGTCATCTGCACATTCGGACAGTCGAAATATTTAAACTTTGCAACGTCTCAAGCAGCAACGTTGAAATTGCAACATGCAGATCTTGCAATATTCAAACTGCAATATTGGAGCTGTATTTTCCAGACTGTGCAATATTCAAACTCTGCAACGTTCAGACTGTAAACAGATCTAACTGCACCAGAGTGAAATTGTCACTCCTCCTCTGCCATATTCATTCTCGGTATCGTTGGGACAGCAACGTCCAAGCCTAGTAATATTCAGGATTTGAAATGTTCGGATTGTTTCATATTCCTCTGCAATATGTCACTCCCGCTCATGTTCTGGAATATTCAGCCTTTCGAAATGCCAAACTTCCTGCCATTCCCTCCATCTTTTCAACCTCGCCGCTCCCTTGCATCGCCGGCCTTGATTTCTCCACATCAAATTAACACTGGCAGATTAAAATCTGCTCTGTCGTGCCAACTGCTCGACGTCACCAAGCTGTGCCTTTGCAATGTTATGCCGAACGTTGAGCCGTTTCGTGGTAAACTGCGCCACGATTACTTTGCAGTTTGGCTCTGAGTGAAATTTGGGGGTTTTCTGTGTGAAATGGACAGTTCCTGGTAGGCAGTGAGTGACTTCATCCTCCTGCGGTTTTAATCGTAGTTTACTTCAATTATGTAATATATATAAATGATATAAATTATATAAAATCGGGCACGAAATATTATTCATTGGGTGAATCGTATCCACAGCCGTTTGTTCCGTTTTGAAACAAATTGTACATGGATACTGAGATGATAATTTCGCTCAGTTTATAATAAGTCCATTATGTGGTGTTATACAGTTGATAGCATCGTTTTAAATTCATGTGGAAAAAATATAATCACTTGATTTTCTAACAAAACAACTTGTTTCAGAATGTGCAAACCATTCATATAAATTGTATCTATTTTTAAACGTTATTTTACGTGGATACTAATTCAAAAAGCAATGGAATTGTATTTAAGAATTACATATCAAAATACGTCAAAATATATTCATTTTCGCAAGGCCAAAGCATAGTAAAATCTGCATTGCAGATGAATATTAATTCAGATGCTTTCACTATTCCTGTTTCTACATCGTTTTATCTTCGGTAAGTAGTATAATGCTTTGTTGCTTTTGTAGAAATATTGGTTACACTGCTTAAAGAAATGTAGCCAGACCTGATCAACCCATTAGGTTGCAGAATATGAGTACAGAAAAAAATCCGACTTTAAATATAATGTTGGTTGTTTTTTTGTTCGGAACCGCGTGTGTTGACTGTGGTTACAGTATCTATGGTTACTGAAATTAATATTTCTGCATGCCCCCACGCAATGTTAAAGGCAGCAGACGGAGGCCGAGAGATTCAACGTGAATACTGCAGGGGTTAGGCAGCAGAGAGGTTGATATTATTAGAACCCTCGACTGTCTATGTGTAAGATATTGTAATAAGTACTTAATCTTGTGGTATGTGTGTGTGTGCCTATATATATACTCACGTCCAAATATTACATACTTTTACTATATATATATATTTATCTCTAATATATATGTATGTGTGTGTATATATATATATATATATATATATATATATATGTATATATACAGAATTATATTTTATATAAAATATATATATTTAATAATTCGAGACTGCACCGGCGAAATTTAAATGAGCCAAGCGCAGTACAAAGCTGTTTTTTTTGGTCGGCGGTACTTTTAAGTAAAGCAGTGTTAATGTCATTGAAGAAGTGCTCACCAAGTTAGTTTTATTCGTTTTACATTATATTTTTAGTCTGACGCAACAGATTCGGTATAAAGGTGTCCTCCCATTAAGAGTGAAATGTACAATCGAAGCAGTCATCATAAAATCATTGGCATTCATGTATACAGACTCACACGCCAGCCTCAGTCACACGCTCTCTCTGCCAGACATACACACATGCACCAATGTACATACATGCAATGTACCTACATACAATGTACATACATGCCATCACACGCACACGCACACGCACACGCACATGCACACAGTTGTGTATACACATCAACACAATTTGTGCTTTCAATTCCACACAAAATGCCGCACACATACAATCACAAAGTCACCTGTGTTAACACGCACCTTTCACCTCGCATGCGATCACAGTCTTTACAAGACTATGCCAATACAAGAGATGTAATTCAGAGTGATGCAAGTTTGGAATTGGGGAGACACACAAATACCAAAATGAAACAGCCACAATCTCCCCTCTCGTATCCCCCTCTTATGTACGATTTTTTTCTCTTGAGCTTGCTTTTTTATATTTTAATAAATAACAAGATAAGAGAGAAGAGTAAGATGACTTCTCAGTTAAAATAACATATCGTTAGTGTAAATGAAGCTTTTTATGTGGAAAATTGAACAAAACAGAAATGGCTGGACGTTAGCGGCAGGTAGGTAATCACCTGAGAAAAATACAAGATAGATTGCCGCCCCGGATCTGTCGAGTAATCGTTTTTTCCCTCCTTAATTTGTATCTTTAATTTACAAATACATTTCAAAAAATCCACTTGCATGGTTCTTGTTGATGAAAATCTGACCCCGTTTCGAAGTTGTAGAAACAATGAGACATAGAAGGGATGGGAATGGGAGGGAGGGAGGGAGAGCGAGGAGAGGAGAGAAAGGGTGGAGAGAGTGATGAGAGATAGGAGGAGAGAGAGGAGGGCGGGTGAGGAAAGGGGGTGCGGCGGAGGGGTAGGGGAGGGAGGAGGAGATAAATGTGTTCGGTGGTAAGGGGCGGGTGGGTGGGGGAGAGTAGAGAGCGGGGGAGAGGGAGGGGAGGGTGGGGACGGGGTATGGAGGGAGGAAGAGCGTGGAGGGAGGGAGGGAGAGGAGGGGTGGAAGTGGGTCTGTAATGGACAAGTTGTGGGGCCGTGTGGTCAGCTCCATGCCGACCATCAGATGTCCCAAATTCCACTTGGACCTGGAGTTGCTGAACCATCTGATCTGGACGAATGGACTCAATTGTATTTACTTACATCCTTTATTTTATCTCAATTTACTCACATTTCCATCTGTTTATTCAAGATTCAAGGGTGTGATATGGTCAAAGGTCCCGTAACGGAACAACGACATTCTCACTTACAGCAGCATAACAGATATGTGAGCATAGTACTCTGTAAACCTCGTTGTAAATAACAAAACATTTATATGTTTAACCAGTTTACGGTTCACACATGCTTTTATCATTTGCAAATCTGTTCTCTGCCCCTACCTCCACGTGGCCGCGTAGGCTGGTGGATGTTTTCCTGTGGTTGGGCAGCCTTGTGCCAGCGGGCACTCTGCCCTGTGGCCGGGTACTGTGGGCCAATGTCCCCACAACCCCACGCCCACACGTTCACGGTGACAATTGGAGCCACTTCACAGTCTGCAGTATTCGTGCACAAGGCAGTCCAGTGATGGCACCCACGGAGGCAGCATTTCAGCTTGAAGATCCCTCTGAGTGAGTGAGTAGACTGTACGGTTACAGAGTCCAGACAAAGGCTGTTCCAATTCCCGCTCAATGTATATTCGGTTTGCATTCATATTCCGGGAAAAAACGGCACTGACTGTTCTGTGGAAATGGGACTTAGAATTTAAGAAAATGTAATTTAGGTGGTTCAGTCAAATCGCAGCAAAGCTTCCACGATTGGAAGCCCGGGGATGGTTCTACAGGAGGCACCCTTGGTCATTGAGGCCAGCATTAATCTGGAGGCAAGAGTTAAATTTGAATCGAACCAACGCCGTTTTAAAAGAAGTAAATAAGTGAGGGGAAAGTCTTCAGCAAAGATTTCTTTCAGTGGGGGAAAAAAAATCATAAACCAATATGTCTTGGAAGAGGTTGCAAGAGAATATAACGCCTATTTTAGATACTGCCTATTGTTTCACTCTAATTTATAAAACATACTTATTATGATAGAATTGATACTAAAACAGCTGCAGATGGAAAGCTGGCGAAATCTATCCGATTAAATCCAACATTTGATTGCGAGTTGTGTATACTGTGGGTGCGCGCTACAATCTCTCAGTTAATCCAAGGAGCTGAAAATATATTTTAATTCAACCTCCATTGTAAGGGGAAACAAACGATTATTTTTAAACAGTCTTGAAGATGCTGGGCAGAGGTAGAATTATCAGATAGGTAGATTGTCTCTTCTGTCAATGAAACCCGATTCCATTTCCATTCCACCACAGAACCTACGCTTTGTACAGTGTTAGCTGCAGTGAAATTAAACTGCGTTAAACAATCTTGAATTAACGTCGTGTAATTCCCTTTTTTTTAAAATTAAATAGCATTTTAAAAATATTGTTAATATTAGATGTTGGTCTGTGTGGCCCAAGACATTGAGGCCCAGGGCGTTATATATTTTACGCAGAGGGTCAGGCATATTGTTACCTCGCTGTATGGGATGGGATAATGTGGGCCCAAATACTGCGTATTAGGCCTCTGTAAATGATAAGGTCGGTGTTTCGTCATTTTGCTTTGCGTATATTCGCTCGTTATATTATAACACTATTAACCTCCTTCATTGAAAGCAAATGCCATATTTATTTTAAATAATAATACAGTAATTTCATTTCAAAATACGCAATGGTAACATTTGACAATTACAAGCCCAACGTACCTTAAATAAGTGCTTCAACGCAAGAGATTGAAACACAAAGCAGAAGCTGCGTATTATCAGGGAAGGAATGGGCCCTCCGAGCAAATGTGAAATGAAACGGATTCACTCGTTCTGGGCCCCTGAACCTGGTTTTGAACCCTCAACTTAAATCGCCTGCTTTTCGGAACTAGTTCCCTGTTCTCCACAGTTATGCAACTTGATCTTTTCCGCGAATCTCTCCATGAATCAACTTAGATATAGATCTCTCTGTTCATCTATAGATATATTCATGAATTAAATTGTCCATAATTCTGGATGATGCGTGTGTGTGAGAGAGAGTGTGTGTGTGTTTGTATGTGTGTGTGTGAGAGAGAGAGAGAAAGAGTGTGTGTGCTCACCATCCATCCATTTACCGCATGAAATATCCATTTATCTTTCTCTGTGTTACAGTTAACATTGTATTTTAAGTCACATTGTCTCAGCGTCTTGTAAATTCTTAATTATCTCGAAATTAAGTTTTCCAAAGAAAGGAGAATTTGAATGTTAAGAGTACAATCCGTGTCGTTATTCCTTAACTTCCTCCCACCCTGACCCTTCCATGTCCCACCTGATGGAATCTCCCCTCATGTTGGCGAGGTCGCGCCTCTTTTGTCTCGCTTGAGGATTTTTTTGTTCCGGTAAAATTCGACTCCTCTGCTTTCTGCACGGGTTAATCACTCTTGCAATTTGTGGGAAATGAAACTGTTTAAATGAGCCGATATTCAAGAATATCGCGCAGTCTGCAGGCCCAACGCTGGGTACTGTACAACTGGCAACTGGTCGGGACCAGCTCGGCCGCCTCTGTACCCCCCCCCCCCCCCCCCCGGCATTCTCTACCCGATCCTCACAACTCGGTATGCAAGTACTCGGGTCGCCGCACTGCATTGTAATTACACCAGGCATAAGTGGGAATGTAAAGTGACGGTGTTGCAGCGAAACAAAACTAACAGTACTACGAAAAATGGCGACAAGTACAGTGATCCACGCACAGTAAATCCCCTTCTCTCTTTGTTCAACTATCTCCCCCTACACGCGTCCATTCGTTGCCGACCGCTTCTCCAAAGTGTAAAGGCAACATTCTGCCACAGTTATTGTTGTAAAACCCAACACCTCGGAAAACTGAAACCTCAAAGCCAATTGGCAGATAATAATCGGCTCTGTCTGACAGGGAGAAGCCCAATATATTGTAACAAACTGGGGGAAAGTTAGAGAAGAACGGGGAAACGGAGCTGTGGGGGTGAATTAAATCCTGGAGTCGCCTGGCTGTGGATTAGAGTCTGTGGTCACTGTCTCGTGAGTACATCTCTGGTACAACATGCGATCTTTCCTAGAATAACGAACACGTGAACACACGCATTACCACCGAGAGCAGCCGCAGTATGAAGCACAGTTCAAAGTGTCGTGGAATGTGATCTTTGTCAATATCTGCAATAGGTTCCTTAGCACTCGCCGGGGCTAAATTATAAACCTTGCTTTCATGTTTGAATCTGGATTGTTCCTCCCGGTGAGACGAGAGAGACAATAATTAATGGCATAAGTCAGGGAGTAGCCAGTCTTGTCCTTAATTACTGGGCAGAAAACTCTGGCGGAATTAGCATGACCTGCCAGCTAAACAAATTCCCAATGTATGACTGAAAAGGAGAGGGGGGAAATAAGGAGGGGGGGGAAACTCCATCGTAACTAATGAGAGAGAGAGGGGGGAGCGTGGGGGGGAGACAGACCCATATGCAAACAACCTAGTGTTGTTAATGCAATTTATGGGCATTGGCTTAACGCAAGCATTCATGGCCTTAGGTATCGGCGTTTGGGTGAAGCCTGTATCTCAGCTTCCCTGCCGGTCCTGGGCAACAAGGGAGGCGGATACATGGGAGTATCAAGCCGGCAGAGAATCACAGCGGGGCCAGGGTACTTGGCCCATTTCTCGTTACCCTCGTCCGTGCCATCTTCGTCCCTTGGGCAGTTTAAGGTGCGGATATGTGTTACAATTTCTGTTGGGGTTGTGTTGCAAATCAGGGTTACTATATTTAACACCGACGGTTTGACCTAACCCTTTACAGTCCCTTGAAGCAGTCGTGTATAATTAGCAAAACGCTAACCCACCGAAAGATCAGCGCTATTGGGGAACACCATAACTCCCCGCTTCCCAGCTACCTTTTAGTGCGATTAAATCCAAATGTATAATGATCAAATCTATGTTCCCCTTCAAACCTCTCGCCCCAGTCATCTAGAGCTGTCACGTCTCATAATCTCCCCCGCCCACCTCTCGCTTTTGACTGCTATGTGTCTGGGGTTAGAGATGGATAAAGTGTCCCCGGCCTATCTATAATATAAGGATTCAAGAAGGCATCAAATATCATTGTTCCTCCAGGAGCAACCAGAATTATTCACACCTTTCCCCCTAAACAGACACGTTGCTAAATATAGAACTGTTTTAATTCACACACAACACTTTGTAGTCATAAATATATTAAAAGGAGGGAATTGTATCAGAATTCGCCGGTAGATTAGTTCATGTAAGTGGTCCGTAGTGGCTCTGGCATTGCACATCTTCGCTTGTCCGATGGACGGACTGGTATAACTGAGGGTAGCTAAACATCCGCGGGTGAGCGGGCCCCACTACGACAGTCACTGGAATACGATTGGAATCTGTGAGAGGCCGTGTATATATTTGGAGTCAGAGATAAATGGATTCTGCAATCCTGTACAGGGGGCGGCTTCGCGGCGTTTAGGAATGAAACTAAAATAATGCATTTGTCATTCCCTCTGTGGTTACATTGCAATGGCAGTTGCGAGGGTGAATGAGTGGTTGTGTGTATTTTTTTTTAAACAATAGACATTACATGCTCCTTCGCCGACTGCCAGCGGGATTGTGTGTCCATATAAACTTAGAGGAAATGAATGCGCCCGGTGGAAAATATCGCATATTTCACTGGGTGGCACGGGAAGAGAGAGAGAGAGAGAGAGAGAGAGAGAGAGAGAGAGAGAGAGAGAGAGAGAGAGAAAGAGGGAATCTTTGGCAGATACGGCGCGACTCATACTCTGCCTTCCTGTGTACGCGCTGTGTGTAGCGAGAGAAGGTGGGTCATATTTTATATGCAAGAAATACTTCGCCTGGAGACGTGACTGTGTGAAAGAAAGGGGCCGTACTTAGAAATTCAATTATTCAAATTGTGCTTTCCTGCACATTGATCCGTGTCATATTGACGAGTGTGTTGTATTAGCATATTATACTGTACTGCTGTCAATGACTGCCTGAAACTGTGCATCTTATAAATGCAAGTATGTAAATATCGACTCATGTGGGTAGGTGGGGTATTGAGGGGCGAGTACATTGTAGCCCATTAAGACTACCTGTGCACTGTACAGCGCCGCTTGTTTCTGGAAGCCAGTGAAGATAGACAGAATAATGCTGGAGTAACTCAACGGGTCAGGCCGCATATCTGGAAAAAAATGAATAGGTGACGTTTCGGGTCGAGACTCTTCTTCAGACTCAGAGTCAGGGGAGAGGGAAACTAGACATATGAAATAGTCCAAAGAACACGAATGAAAAAGTATAAAAAGAACAAATCAAAGCCAGCAAAGATGATGAAGGAAAGGTGGAGAGCACAATGGTCCATTGTTGGCTGTGGGGAAGGTGATTGACAACGAATGGACACAAACAGTGAAACTTGCAGGAGGCGATGCAAGGGTTACTTGAAATTAGAAAAAACCAATTTTCATACTGCTGAGTTGTAAGCTGTCCAAGCGATGTATGAGGTGCTGTTCCTCCAATTTAAGTTTGGCCCGTGTTAGCTGCACCCTGAGCAACAGACCGACCCGTGGGTCACCGATCACTTGAGACGGGGCCCTGCCAAACCTGACCCGGGATAGGGAGCATTCCCAACATTGCCTTGCCTTATGACGGATACGTGGGCTCCGGTCTCCAGCACCGGGAACTGACCAGAGTGCGCGTGTGTCCAGCCAAACGTTGGGATATACTGGCGCCCCCCCCCCCCCCCCCCCCGCTCCAAGCCTCCACCCACGCCCCTCGATGAGGATATTGCCCCTAAGATTGGCACTGTGGGCAACTTGTCGTTCTTTGTGATCAGGCTCCGTTTTAAAGCTCTCCAGCTCCTACGCCCATCCCAGTCCCCGTAACCTCTTGTAGCTCTGCACGTCCCATCTCTACAGCCCCCCCCCCCCCCCCCGTCCATATACCCCATCTACCTCTGTAACCTCTGCTCAGCTCCTTATCTGTAATCACCTCCAGACCTTGCACTCCCCTCTCTCTCTCTCTCTCTGACCTCTTCCAGCCTTGCTCCCTTCTCCGACTTTGTGACCCCAACGGCCCCCTACATCCTTCCCTTTCCCTGTAACCCTCTCCAGCCCAACGCCCCCCTTTTCCACACGAACAAACCGTTTCTGCATGTTTGCATTTCTAGTCACGTGGTCATTATCAAGTTTAATGTTATTGGTTGTTTATCATCATATGCCAAGGCTTCAGATTCTGGAACTGTCGCCCTGAACCGTTCCCTTTCTCTTCACCCCACCCCCTTTGCAAATAGTCTTTAAACCTGGCTCCCTGGCCAAGCTGATGGTCACGGCCCTATACCTCGCACATGGTTCCTTCGCAAATGTACTTCATCCTGTTGGAGTGACGTGCTGGGCACGTTTGCTCGGGTCAAGCTGAGGGTGTTCTACTATAATAGAAGGAATCACGGGATTACTGAGTGATTACGATGCAGACATGTGAGAATGTGAGAACCGTTATTGTTATTTATTATATATAAACACGATGTTTTAGACATGGAAAGATTGTGTTTTACCATAATATACAAGGGAAATGAGATATACAGTGTTAAAAATTCAGGCATATTATTGTAGAATTCTAACGATTTATAAATACACGCACACACACGCACGCACACACGCGCACATGCACACACACACGCACACACACGCGCGCACACATACGCGCACACGCGCACACACACGCGCGCACACACACGCACACACACGCACACACACACGCGCACACACACATACACACACACATGCACACACACGCACACACACGCACACACACACACACACACACACACACGCGCGCACACGCACACAATGTCAGTGGCAGTGAAATGGAAATGGTTATTAGTCAGTAAGCATTTAATTCAATGCTGCGACCACTTCATTTTACATGAACTTGATATGCAGGACTTTGTAATAAAGTAGCAAGTTACATCAAACCAAAAAATAATAAAAAACATGAACAAGATGAACACGCTTCAGGTGAATGGAGAAGGAATATTTAAGTGGTGTTCATAGTAAATAACATGTAATGTAGTGAATTGTGAAATGGTAGAAAGGTCGAGAGTGTAGAGTGTGAACTAGGTGGCTGCATTTTAAGTGCGTTTAGGAGAAGAGTGACCTGTGTATTATAAATATACAAATCTTCGAAGAAGGCAGAACATTGAGAAAGTTGTCCAAACAAAAAAGTTTGGGGACCCTTGGTTTTGTCAGTGGAGGTGCAGAGTGTAAAAGTAAAGGATCTCTGCGAAACGTTTATAAAATGATGATGGTGGAATCCGCACCATATGAAGAATGTCAACGCTTTGGAGAGTGTACAGAGGAGTAGTCAGGTGGTTGAAGAATTAAGGGATTCAATTTTGTGGCAATTTTGTAGAAACTGCCAAGAACAGAGTTAAGAGAAGATCTTAAAAAAAACATGAACGCCGGAAGTACTCAGCAGGTCAGGAAACATCTCTCCACATAATCCCAGCATCTGCAAGTTTTGTTTCCCCCTTCGCTTTTCAAAGTTAGGAGAAGATTTGTTACAGGTTTTCAAAGTCATGAATGTTTTTGATGGAGGAAAGAAAGATAAACTGTTTCCAGAGAGGGAGGACGGGCAAGGAGAGGAAGGACACGGAATGAAGGTGATTGAAAAGAACCAGAGGCGAGATGAGGAAACTTTCTTTCAAGAAGGAGTTGCTTGTGATCTGGAATGTGCTGACTGAGAGGCTGATGAAAGCAAATTCAATAGGAACAGTCAAAGAAGGATTGAATAAACATTTGAAGGGAACAGAATTACAGGGCTCTGTGGATAGAATAAGTGAGTCAGATTATTTGCTCTGCCAAAGAGCTGGAGCGGGCACAAAGGACTGAACAACCCCCACCTCCCTCTCTGCAGTGTCACTCATGATTCTCGGCATTGCTCAGAAGTCTGAAATTAAAGTGCGGCTCAGCCTGATCTCACTGCATGGCTCCTGTGGCTGAATGATTCACTCCCTTCCTGATGTCCCGGAGTATGTCTCAGCAGTTCATGCAGATTGACATTGCTGCGGTGATTTCCACTGGTGACTGTGTAATCATTAATAGATGTACTTTTATGAAAGGGCCAGACAATAGCCTTGCAAACCATAGACTTGAAAAGGATAACGTGGAAATGGATAAACTCGTAGAAAGCAATTTTAAAAAGAAAGTAGTAAGTGATCATTAAATGTATAACATGGTGAATGTGGCTTGTTATATGTGGCAGATCTATGCAATTGATTGAAATATAATGGAACCAGGCCCTTCGGCCCACCGTCCATGCTGACTATCGATCACCCATTCACACCAGTTCTATGTTATTCCAATTTCTCATCCACTACCTACACACTAGGGGCAATTTACAGAGGTCGTTTACAAACCCGGATGCCTTCGTGGGATGTGAGTGGAAACTGGAGCATCTGAAGGAAGTCCATGTAGTCACTATCTCCCTTATCTATCCTCTTCATAGATGTTTATAAAATTATGAGCATAGATAGGGAAGATAGTCGCAGCATTTTTCGAAATGTAGGGGAGATTAGAATTAAAGGACAGGTTTAAGGTCAGAGGTTAAAGATTTAGAGGGGATTTGCAAGCACATTTTTCACAAAGAGGGTACTTGAATGTGGAACAAGCTGCCAGAAGAGGTGGTAGAGGCAGGTACAATGGTAGTATTTAAAATGTATTTGGACATTTAATTGATGTGAAACAAACAGAGGGATGTGGGCCAAATGCAGGAAAATAGGATGGTTAAGTATTTTCAGTCGACATGGATGAGTTGGGCAGAAGCGCTCATTCCCCTACTGAATGACTCTATGACTCTAGATACTGGAGAAAATTCACTGTCTCATTCCACAGTGAATGGGTAGTGTAAATTATTTTTAGAACAAGATAGTCATCTCCAATATATAAGTGCTCATATCACGCAGCGGAAGGTGTCAAACATGTAAGAAATCAAACCGACCCAGAAAACGAGATGGAGGGATTGCCAGTGTCGGTTGGAAACTGGAAGAGGTTATTTAAAGTAGAGAAATGTGCTCTTAAACCACTTTTAAATTAATTGTGTCTTGAAAGGGTTTTAAAGTCAAAGTGGGTTCTTGTCTCAGGGCAGATACATATCCTAAGCTGACGCAGTGGTACTGTGGTTCTATGCAACACTTTCCTTTTAAATTACCTTAAAGGCAACTGGAATTCGGAATCATTTTGAACCATCTCCTAAGTTCAGTGTTTCTTAATCCAAATAACATCTCGGTCAGAAGAAGATTTGTACTGACAATGCTGGAAGTTTATATTCACATTTCTAGTACTCATTTGATTTGTATGATACATTTGTTTAATTTATGGATAATTCGCAAATCTTGGAAGGTATAAATTGAGGAACCCACTGACCGGTCCCAACCTGAGGTATCCTGTGCATTCAGTGACACCATGTGTTCCATGCTGCTGCACCACCACAGGCCTTTAGCGAAAGCTCAAGGCTGCGAGCTCAGCCGCCTGCTCTACTCACTCTATAATCATGACTGTGTCGCTGAACATAGTTCCAACTCCATCTTCAAATTCGCCAACGCCACCACCGTTGGTGGACGAGTTAAAGATGGCGATGAGTCAGAGTATATGAGGGAGATCAATCGACTGACCGAATGGTGCCAGAATAACAACCTCACTCTCAACATCAGTAAAACCAAGGAACTGATTGTTGACTTTGGAAGAGGAAGGATGAGGATCCATAAACCTGTCCTCATCGACAGGATTGTATTAGAGAGAGTCAACATTTTAAAATTCCTGGGCATGCATATCTTTGAAGATCTGTCATGGACCCAGCATGTTGGTGCAATTATGATGAAACTCCAACAATGCTTTTACTTCCTTCGAAGACTGTGGAGATTCCGTATGTTAACAAATACTCTCTACAGGTGAGAGTATTCTACAGGTGTATAAAAGAGAGCATATTGACTAGTTGCATCACAGCCTGGTTCAGCAATTCGAACGCTCAGGAATGAAGAAGATTGCAAAATGTGATGAACATTGCCCAGTCCATTATGTGTACTGACACTCTCCACCATTGAAGGGATCTACAGGAGTTGCTGCCTGAAAAAGGTAACCAGCATTATCAGAGAGCCACACCACCCCGTGCACAGTCTCATTTCACTCCTGAAATTGGGAAGAAGATAGAGGAACTTGAAAACTCTAACATCCAAATTCAGGTACAGCTTCATCGCAACAACCATCAGGGACCATAAGGGTTGAATGCACAGCTTATTGTTAGGAATAACTGCAGCAAAGGACTTCAGAAGGTAAAAAAAAAGTGACTCACTGCCAACCTCTTGAGGGCAATGAGTGCAGAGTAATGATGGTGTGGTGAGGGAAGTCGAGAGCGTGGAGCTTTGGCTGTACTGGTGCGCGTGCTGCAATAGTTTATGATGGTGATCGTCAAGGAACATGAATTGCATTTACGCAGAGATTTGAGAGGATTGTAAAATAAAAGAAGATTGCTGCATTAGAGGAGAGGAAATCCATGGGATGATTAAAAATAAGGCTGAGAGGATTCATATTGGTATTGGTTTATTATTGTCAGGTACATCGTGTGAAAAGTTTTGTTTTGCGTGTTATCCAGGTTAATCATACCGTACATGAATACATCAGGTAGTGTGAAAGGGAAAATAAACAGAGTACAAAATATAGTGTTACAGTTACATAGAGAGTGCAGTTATAAAAAGTGCAAGGGCCGTAATGAAGTAGACTAGAAGAATGTTTGGAAAATTAATTCCCAGATTATGAGAGTCTGATTACAGAGGGGATGAGGATGCTCCTGAAACTGGTGATATTTGCTTTCCCGTTTTTAGAACTTCTTCCTGACAGGAGAAGGGGGGGGGGGGGGGAGAGAGAATGACAGGGCATGTGTGGTGCTTGATTACATTGGCTGCTTCCCTCGAGGAATCATGAAGTGTAGATGGAGTCGATGGGGACGAGGTTGGTTTGTGGCCTTGTGCAGAGCTGATTAGAGAATTGCTCAGCTGGGAAAAAGTCTACACACTTGAGCGAGGGATGAGAGGTGGGCAGGGCTTGGTGTGAAGAGTAAAGTTGTGCTTGTCCTCGATAGAAAATGAAGTACAGTAGGAGAAAATAGAGTATAGAAAATGGATGACTGGCCAAATGTTCATTGGAATGACCAAATCAGCAGGTGACTTGGAGATGAGTTTCAGCAGGTGGGCCACCAAGGCAAGAATAACGGCAAGTGAAGCTATGAAGGAGGAAACGGGATGTCTTAGTGATGGTACAGACATGAGATCAAAAATCAACTCCTGATCAGCTTCATATATTTTAGATCCATCCCCGGGTTTCACAGGGAAATGCATTTGTGGCTGATAGCAGAGAGTTTGTGCGATTGGTCAATGAAGGATCATGGTGTCACTGCATGAATCAGGACCTTTGGCCCAAATCATCCATGCTGATAAAAGTGCCTTTCTGAGCCGGCCATATTTACTTGCATTTGGCTCATATCCTTCTAAACCTTTCCATTCCATGATCCCGGTCAAATGTCTTTTACACATTGTAATTGTACCCACCCTTACCACTGCCTCCGGCAACCCCATCCTTATACCTCCATTATTTGTGTGATAAAGTTGCCCTTCAGGTCCCCTTTGAATCTCCGCCCTCTCATCTTAAAATGATCCTCTCTAGTTTTAGATTCCCCTGTCCTAGATAAAAGACTGTGACTATCCACTTTATCTATGCACTTCACGATTTTATAAATCTCTATAAGGTCTTCCAATAGCTTCTTTCACTCCAGGGAACACAGTCCCAGCCTATTCAGCTTCTCCTTATAACTGAATCCCTCCAGTCATAGTCATAGAGTGATACAATGTGAAAACTGACCCTTTTGCCCGACTTGCCCACACCGACCAACATGTCCCAGCTGCGCTAGTCCCACCTGCCTGAGCTTGGTCCATATCCCTCCAAACTTGTCCTTTCCATGTACCTGTCTAACTGTTTCTTAAATGTTGAGCTAGTACGAGCCTCAACTACCTCCTCTGGCAGCTTGTTCCATACACTCACCACCCTTTGTGTGAAAAAGTTATCCCTCAGATTCCTATTGAATCTTTTGCCCTTCACCTTGAACCTGTCCTCTGGTCCTCGATTCCCCTACTCTGGGCAAGAAACTGCATCAACCCGATCTATTCCTCTCATGATCTTATACACCTCTTTTAGATCACCCCTCATCCTCCTGTGCTCCATGGAATAGAGACCCAAGCCTATTCAACCTTTCCCTATAGCTCACACCCACTAGTCCTGGTAACATCCTCGAAAATCTTTCCTGAACCCTTTCATGCTTGACAATATCTTTCCTATAACATGGTGCCCAGAACTGAACACAATACTCTAAATACGGTCTCGCCAATGTCTTATACAACTGCAACATGACCTCCCAACTTCTATACTCAATACTCTGACTGATGAAGGCCAATGTGCCAAAAACCTTTCTGAGCACCTTATCTACCTGCGATTTGATCTTCAAGGAACCATGCACCTGCACTCCTAGATCCCTCTGCTCTATAACACTCCCCAGAGGTTTACCATTCAATGTGTTGGTCCTGCCCATGTTAGACATCCCAAGATGCAACCCCCTAATCCTGGCAACGTCCTTGTGAATATTTTCTGCACCCTTTCTATCTTAATCACATCCTTCCTATGGTAAGTATGGCGACCACAACTGCACACAATTTGGCAGGTGCTCTCTCACCAATGTGTAATACAAAATGATATCCCAGCTAATTGTCTTGCATGCTATCCAATCAGATCAGATAATACTACATAAATGCAATCACACAACTCAAGTAAATGAGTAAATGAGAGCGAGAGTGCAGAATATAGTTCTCAGCATTGTAGCGCATCTGTTCAAATAATATAGCCAATGTCCGCAATGGAGTAGAGGAGAATTAGACTGTACCCTGGCTTATGGAAGGACCATTCAGGAGCTTGGTAACAGAGGGGAAAAAGCTGTTCCTGAGCCTGGACATGCGTGCTTTGAAGCTTCTGTATCTTCTGCTGGACAGGAGCAGGAGAAGAAGGAATGACCAGGGTTGGACATGTCTTTGATTGTGTTGGCTACTTTCCCGAGTCTGCATGAAGTACAAATGGAGTTAATACACAGTCTGGTCAGTGTAATAGACTCAGCTACATCCACTGCCCTCTGTAATTTCTTGCGTCTTGGGAAGAGCTGTACTCAAACCAATTTGTGATGCATCCCAAGAGTATGGGTTCTATGGTGCAACTGTAAAGATTTGTAAGAGTCTTTCCCTGGCCATTGCTGCAGAGAAAAGAATGGAACAAATGAGTTGGACATCCTTAATACCTCCACCAGTGCCTCGCAGCCCATGAAGTACATTTGAAGTGTGGTCCCAGATGTGATGTGAGGAATATATTAGCACAAAGAGCTGCCATTTGCTGGTGGCTTTAGCACTCAGCAAGCCAAACACACTAACATGTTTAACTTACGTAAAAGTGAAGCTTTAACAGGTAAACTGTATATTTGTAATGGCGGTAATCTTTCTCTAAATAGATGACATGGGGTAAGAATTCTTCAACTGGCACCAACATTTTTCAAATTCCATTAGAAACCCCAAACAGAGGTAAATTACTGCAGCCGAGGACCTAGCACAAATTCCCAGTCTCCTAGTGCTTATGATAAATAATATGTTATTTATCTTTTGTTACGGTTTAATATTGGACTCTCATACATGGCTGAGAGTCACTTTCCATGTACAGAGCTTTATTTATAGCAAGGGTGATGGATGGACTGGAAGCGAGTATTGTAGTGATATTAATAACCCTGAGTTTGTTCTTCCTGTCTCTCTGCTTCGGTAAGGAACTTCAGTTGCCCTGTAAAGAAATTATGCATAGATAGCACTTAAAGAATCTGCAGTTTTACAATACTTTATACACTCCTGGCAGAATACCCTAAAACATATCACAGCCAAATCAGTACTTATGTGCTGCAACCCCTGTTATAACGTAGGAAAGACAATGGCTAACATGCGCGCAGCAAGATCCCACACAGGCAGCAAACTGTTTTGGTTGTGGAATTGTCGAGTATGGTCTCAGGTTACTGGTCTTGGTCGAAATTGTGCTACTTGTAATAAGATCAGTCGATATACTCTCTATTGTACACCTGTAGAAGTTCAAGGGAGTATTCGTCAACATACCAAATCTGCTCAATCTTCTAAGGAAGTAGAGGCATTTATGGGGTTTCTTTATGTGCCGGATCATGACAGATCTTCAAAGACATGCACAAACAGGAATTTGAAGTTTTTTTACTCTCTTCACCACAGTCCTGTGGATGAAGAGAGGTTTGTGGATCCTCGGCCTTCCTCTTCCGAAGTCAACAATCAGTTCCCAGTTCCATATATTTTCAAATCAGTAGTACAACAGATGTATTGTTGATCAGGTGAAAGGGGCTGTGGTGGAGGGGATACTGACCTAGGCGACAGGCGAATCAGAAAGCACCAGAGGCCCATCAGTCCCCACTTCGGAAAACCAATTCCATTGACTTTGTTAGTTAGTTAGTTAGTTAGTCCACTTGTTTATTGTCATGTATGCAGAGATACAGTGCAACACTTGTTCTGCATGCATTCCAGACAAATCATTCTAGACATGAGTGTAACAGGTTCTCCTCTGGTACAGCACGCAGAGAGTCGCAACATACCCGGCACAACCTTAGCAAATCTCAATTTAGACCGCAGACAGAAATCTAAAATGCTACTACTGTACCATGTAGCATGTTTGCTGTGTGCAACTGAAGAGAATGGCTTAATTTAAGGTCTTACAATAACTCAGTTTGTGTCCTCTGTAAATTAGTTGGAATCCTTTTTTATGTTATGAAGGTCAGAACCGCAAAGCATCAGAAATAGGAGCAGGAGTAGGACATTTGGCCGCTAGAGACTGCTCTACCATTCTGTAAGATCATGACTGATAGTCCTTGGCCTTGGGTCACCTTCGTCTAATCCGTATAATCTTCGATTCCGTGTTATCAAATTCAGTCTACCTCAGCCTTAATAAATAATAAACTATATCCATAGCTCTCTCAAAACATCCCAATGGCTTAGAAACTTCCAAATATTTGCAACCTTCTGAGAGAAGAAATCTCTTGACACTTCTGTCTTTAATGAATGACCCCCTCATCCTGAGGTTGTGCCCCCGGTTCTAGATTTGCACAGCAGAGTAGATATCCTGGCATCAACCCTGTCAAGTCTCTTAAACTTCATGCATTTCAGTCTCCTAAACTTCAGACCATAGGAAGAGTCATCCCTCAGGGGTCGACTAAAAATCAAAAGAACTACAGATGCTGGAAATCTGAAAGAGAGACAGGAACTGCTGAAAACACCCAGGAGGTCAGGCAGCATCTGCGAAGAGAGGTGTAGAGTTGATGATTGTTCCGAAACGTCCAGAACCATTCGTCAGGGACCTTCCGAAATCCATCTCTCCACCCCAAGTCAATGTCTTTCTATGCATCATGTCTACATTTGCCATTGAGGCCTCTTTGTCTTCACCCGTCTCTGACTTACCCTATGGCTCTCGCCCACTCTTTTGGCCACACTTTTGTTCAACCACACTTACTGCATTCCCCACATTCTGACACTGACTACATCAGGAGTATTTATGTGACTGAAAAACACGGAAGAATATTCTGAAAGAAACTATAGAAATGAATATGTTTGGACATTTGATTGTTTGTTAGCTGGAATGAGATGCAGGGAAGGAGGTTTGAGGTGCTGTTGGGAAGAATGTTGTGGTGAGGATGGAGGTTTGAGCGATGGGGAAGTGAGGCCGTGTTTGCATTCCTATGTGGATGAGAGACCTGCTCGTACTTGTGCAAAGAAGCCGCTGGATGTTTTTTTTCTCCATGGAAATCTTGTATATTTCGCCCAAAGAGTGAGGTTACAAAGATTACCCTTTTAGAGACATGTGCACGTGTGTGTGTGTGTGTGTGTGTGTGTGTGTGTGTGTGTGTGTGTGTGTGTGTGTGTTCATGTATGTATATGAACGTGTATTTGTCATATGTGATGCATGTGCATATGTCATGTATGTGTACATAAGTGTGTATGCATGCATGTGCATGTGCTTCCATTGCCTCTGCATCATTTGAGATATGAAATATGGGGATTGGACATTGGTGCCTGAGCTGAAGGGAACATTGAACGAGCTAGGGCTGGTAGTCATTGCTACCATCTCTCCCCCTAGCAACATTTCCTGCCTCCATTCATTCCTCAGATGCATGGGATGAACCCACGCCCGCCTCCTTCCAATTAATGATCCTCCAGTCTCACCAGACTGCAGGTTATTCAGGACACCAATGTTGTGACTGTATCCTTCAACATTTCCCAGTGGCCCTTCCCTCCCACCCCACCGTTGATTGCCTTCAGTACACCTCCTTGAAGTCCAAGTCTAGAACTCCTCCATTTCCTCTCCGCATCCCCCCACCTCCTGAAGCTCCCACCTCTCTGCCACTGGTTTTCCAGTCAGCCCCTCTTCCTTTCTTCCAGCCACGTCATGGAACACAGAACAGTCCAGCACAGGAACAGGCCCTTCGGCCCAAAATGTCCATGCTGAACATGATACCACCAACGCTTATTTGTCTGCACACAATCCATATCCCTCCATTCTCTTCATATCCGTGTACCTATCCAAAAGTCTCTTGACGCCACTATCTTGGTCGCGGTCTCTGTCTACAACTCACAATTCTCCAATTCGGAACTAAACGCCCGTCCCTTCGGCGATGTTTTCCGACAACATATTGTGTCCTCGGTGAAGCTGGACGGCCACGAGGCGAGGTCGTGACTAAACCCGACCGTGGCGCCTTCCCTGCGGAATAGGCAATCAACTTGCACTTGAGCTAAACCACATTTGACCGCGATCACCGCCCTGTGCCCGCAGAAGCCCGACAGGAGGCTGCAATGGGGGGGGGGGGGGGGAGAGAGAAATGGGTTTAAATTAATACAAATTTAAATGTCAGGAAAACGTCCTTTGAATCAAGTGCAAGTGAATAAGACGGGAAAGAAAGCAGGCGGGCCGGGGAATGTGGCTCTTTATCAATAGGCGTGTCCAATGTCAAATGGCATCGTCATTGTGCTGGTGGATGACCCCTGGCCCAGGGGGACGGAGCCCAGAGCTCGGTGGGACAGGGGTGAGCGCGACACACACTCGGGACACGGGCGTCCGACCGGTGTCCGCCGCCACTCGCCTCTCCCCCACGCGAAAACTCCTCGCCAGATAGGAAAGTTTGACAAGACTCGTGATTATTTGGTACTACGTCGCCTGCTAAACCCTTTTAATGCACGTGTCATTCTGTGGCGTTGATTTTGGGGGAACCTGTTCTGGCGTGGCCACATTGGCCGGGACCGGGTCTGAATGGTCGATGCCCTCGCTGGGAGTGCGGCGAGGCTCGGCAGCCGCGACAGGGGGGGACTCTGCCGAGCTTTCTCTTCAACACAGCGCCCTGGGTGTTGGAGAACATCGCCGCCACATGCCTGCCTGCCTGCCTGCCTGTGCGCCGGGGTCGGATGCCTGTGGACAGATTCCTTGTCCCCTTCTGTACTCCGGATCTTCCACCCTGCACAGTCTTGGGTGCAAGTTCACGGGACGCACAGTTTACGAACAATTGCGACTCCGTTTGGTTGGATATTGCCCGAATGGCTTTGATCGCGATCTGAGGATATTCCGAGCGGAGTGAGGTTGTTGCAGAACACATCTCCCAGCGACTGAAGCGGGGACTGGAGCACCACTCGAACCATCGGCGGCTGGGGTCCCCAGTCATTCCTTGCAGTAAGTTGAAGAGTAAATGGAGCGACGCGGACTGCCCCCGTGAAGTGGGACTTGCCGAGGCTGCTCCTGTCTTTGGTTATCTAGCTGTATGAGATTGTTGTACCGTCATAAAGCTAGATAACCGAATGTAAGAACCGCCTCGAGTTTCGCCACCGCTCGGCCGGACGAAGGAAGGAAGGAAGGAACGCACTTGACTCGGAGACGCCGGGCTTCACTGAACTCTCGCCGGCCTGGGCTGCCTCCCCGCCGGCAGGGACTTTGCGAACTCCCCCGGGCAGCGGCGATCTGGGTCCGGGGGTCGGCTGCTCCCGGACAGACTGCTGGGCCCAGGGAGCGGGCAGGAGACGGGGCGAGGGGGGGTGTGAGGGAAAATAAAGAGGGATATGGGTGGGGAAGGGAGAGAATGTGTAGCAGAAGGCGGTAGGGAGGGGATCTGGAGGCGGGGGGGGGGGGGGGGGGGGGGGGGGGAGATGCTGAGGAGTAGATTGTAGGAGAGGGAGAAAGTGTGGAGGGGAGAGGCAAGAGAAGGAGTGGAGAAGGAGGCAGAGGGAAAATGAGGGAGGGATGGAGGGAGAAGATGAGGCAGAGGGGAGGGCGGTGAGGGAGGGGCAGGGAGGGGAGAGGCCGGCGGGCATGAGAGGGGCTGAGGGATGGGGCGCGGGAAGTATGGGGCAGAGCGGAGAGGAGGGTGAGGGCGAGGAGGGGGGAGAGAAGTGGAGGGGGAGAGAAGTGGAGGGGGATGAGGCGAATGGTCGTGAGGGAGGGGTGGCGGTGGACCCTTTGCCGAGTCCCCGGCGTGATGTGTGACATTGACAGACCGCGGCTTGTCCTGTCACCTCCCACGGAAGTGTCGGGAGTCTCGCCACTCCACGGCGCTGCCTGGTGCTCGCTGCGACGGATTTGCGCGCATTTTGCGCCTGTCCTTGTGCATGCGGTCTGGTGCGGGGCGGCTCCCTTGGGGAGAGGCTGCGGGAGGGAGCGGGCCCTATGTGAGAGGGAGCGCTCCCTGGGAGGGAGTGGCCCTGGGGTGAGGTGCTAAACCTGTACTTGGTATTCACCAAGGAGAAGGACATGGAGTAAGATCAGAGTGGAGTACACAGATGCTGGGACATTTTGAGTTGAAAGTGGTGATGTTGAACCTGTGAAAAGCAATGAACTGGATAAATGGGGCCTGGTGGGATCTAAGGTGCATCTGAGAGTCATTGGAGAGTTGTCGAATTTCCTTCTCTTCCGAAAGAGAGGAGGGTTCCTTGTGCTTGACTGATCCGGCAGTGTGGCATCTTGGACAGGTTCATGTTTATTATTGTCACAAATTAAGTTGAATAATTAGTTTGGATTCAGAACCGGTTTATCCAGAGAAGACAGGGGGTTGTGGTGGGAGGGGGTTATTCTTTCCAGAGGTCTGTGACTAGTAGAATTCCACAAGGATCTGTGCTGGGACTTCTGTTGTTTGTGACACTATATATATATATCTATATCTATATCTATATCTATATCTATATATATATATCTATCTATATCTCACTTAGACAAAAATGGAGATGTGTTGGTTGGTTAGTTTAGTTATCAATGTACAGTGAAACGCTTTTGTTGCGCGCTAACCAGTCAGTGGAAATATTATACATGATTACAATCGAGCCATCCACAGTGTAGAGATACATGATAAAGGGAATAAGGTTTGGTGCAAGATAAAGTCCTGGAAAGTCCGATTAAAGATAGTCCAAGGGCCTCCAATGAGGTAGATAGTAGTTCAGGTCCACTCTCTAGTTGTTGATAGGATGGTCTAGTTACAGTTGGGAAGAAACTGTCCCTGAATCTGGAGGTTTGTGATTTCACACTTCTGTACCTCTTGCCTGGATGGGAGAAGTTAGAATGACCAGGGTGAGACTCATCCTTGATTATGCTGATGGCCTTGCCGAAGCAGCGTGAAGTGTGAATGGAATCAATGGAAGGGAGGTTAGTTTGTGTGATGGTCTGGAATGCATCCACAATCCTCTGCAATTTTGTGCGGTCTTGGATGGAGCTGATCCCAAAACATGCTGAGATGCATTCCAATAAAATGCTTTCTACGGCACATTTGTAGTTTTTGGGGACATGCCGAAGTTTGTACATGACACTAAGATTGGTGGAGTTGCGGATAGTGAAGAAAGCTGATAAAGGATGCAGCCGGATTGATATAGATCAGGTACAGAAATGGGCCATGAAACGGCAGATAGAGGTTAATCCAGACAAATGTGAGGTGTTGTGGTTTTGGCAGTCAAATGTAAGGGGAAGGTATAGTTCACGGTAGGGTCTTTAACAGCATTGGGCCTAGCACTATAGCTCCCTCAAAGTAAACATACAAGTAGATTGGTAAAGGAGCCAAGTGGTATGCTTGCCTTCATTGGCCAGGGCATCGAGTAGAAAAGTCAGAAAGTCATGATGCAGTTTTATAAAACTTCAGTTAGGCCATTTGGAGAATTGGATACAGTTCTGGTCACCCCATTACAGGATAAATATGGACCCTTTGGAAAGGGTAGTTTACCAGAATGCTGCCTGGATTAGAAGGTATTCACTATAAGGAGTGGATGGACATCATAGTCAGAATATTTTTCCAGAGTGAAATGTCAAAGTCTTATTAGTTTTCAGGTGAGAGGGACAAGGTTTAACGGAGATCTGAGGGGGAAGCTTTTACCCAAAGGGTGGTGGGTGCCTGGAACGATGCCAGGGGTGGTGGTGGAGGCAGATACGATAGTGGTATTTGAGGGACTTTTAGATAGGTACATGGATATTCAGAGAATGGAGGGTATTGATCATATGTAGGCAGAAGAGATTAGTTCAATTTATCATCAAGTTAAGCACAGACATGGTGGGCTGAAAAGACTTGTTCTGGTGCTGTACTGCTCCATGTTCCATGTAAAGAACAAGGGATGGGAGAGGTGTGAGAGGGAGAGATGGGGAGGGAGAGATGGGGAGAGACATAGAGAGAAGGAAATGTCAAGAAAGAGATGGGCAGTGGGCTGTAAGTGGCGACACCGTGGATTGGGTGCTGAAGAAGGATTTATCATTGGTCATGGTTTGTGTACGGGAGTTGCACATCATGTTACAACTGTACAGGATTTTGATACGGACAAATTTGGAGAACTGGGCGCAGTTCTGGTTGTGCTGCTATGGGAAGATATCACTGAATTGAAAAGTGTGCAAAAATGGTTTACAAAGATGTTTCAGGTCTGGAGGGTTTGAGTTATAAGATATATGGAGCGTAATAAGGAGAAGCTGGATTGGCTGGGTCTTTTCTCCTGGAGTGAAGGAGGGATGACCTTACAAAGCTTTATGAAATCATAAGGGGCATGGATAAGGTGAATGTTCCAGTTGTTTCCCTTGGGTCCCTGGGTAGGGGAGTATGAAACTAAATGGCTGACAGTTAGAGGGGAAAGATTTAAAAAGACCAGAGCGGCACCTTATTCACAGAGGATAGTTTGTGTATGAAATGAGAGGGCAGAGCAAATGGTAAGTGTAGGTATGTTTACAATGATTAAAAAACACTTGGACAAGTAAATGGATATAAATAGTTTAGAGGGATATGGATCAGATGCAGGCAGGTGAGACAAGCTTGGTTAGGCAACTTGGTTGGGCCGAAGGCAATGTTTCCGTGTTTTCTAGCTCTATTACCAAGAGAAAGAGAGTATAGGGAAATTGAGAAAGATAGAGAGCAGGAGAGATAAAGGGAGAGAGACAGACAGGCAAAGGTGTAGAGAGATGGCAAGAGGGGGAGAGAGAGATGGAGAGAGAGGGGGGGGGTTGCTGAGGGAGAAAGAGAGAGAGGCAGTGAGAAAGAGAGATGGTGAGAGAGAAACAGAGAGGGGGGAAGATGACAATAGATAATAGTTGCAGGAGTCGGCCATTCAGACCTTCAAGAGGGAGAGGGGGATGGAGCCGGAGTAAGTGAAAGGGAGATGGAGATGGGAAGGTGGAGACAGAATGAGAGCAAAACTAACCAATCCACTCACTATAAACCAGTTGGTCTGTATATTAGCTGTATGATAAATATTCAGCAAGATGAGCCAGCAGTGATATTCCTAATGGAGCAAGATCCATTTTTAATAAATAACTTCTCAATGAAAGTGCTTATGGAATATGCTGAACATTCAAAATATTCATTTAAAATAACTATTACCCTGGAGTGGGTTACAAACTAGAATATGTTCAAGGACGGAGTAGTTTATATATCGATTAAATGATACCCAGGAGGGTGGTACAGCCTGGAATCTAATCTGGGTATAGGTTGGTTTATATATATATTTACCATGGAGTGTGTAATGAACTCTAAAGTGATGGTGATTTTAATGCAGAATAATATACACCTGGAGTTGAGATATCAAGCTGGAGGTTGGACACGTTCTAGATAAGGTGTCATTCATACACACAGGCCAAGCCCCAATTCAGGCATTTGTGGTTTATATATAGAACTATAGATACATGTGTGTGAGTTATAGGCTTGAATATATGTTAAAGTTCTCAAGCCATCAAGGGTTGTTGTTAATGTCTGAGGCTTGTGATCTGGTTCAGTGATCTCTGATCACAGCTGGAGTTTTCAATGTTTGGAATATTGTTCAGATGTCACGCTGTGGCTTTCATTCAGTGGGCCTTGTGGAATGGCCACATGATCAAGCATGCCCTGTGTTGTTGGCACAAGAGTGAAGTATGCATTTGAGCTAAGTGATAGTCAACCTACCGTTGTACATTCATCGCAAGCAATTTACAGCCAATTGCTGGTTTATTCAGACTAGTTCCATCGTCACACACTACACAATGTTACAACAGGTGCACTTACATAATGCATTTCACCACATCAGAACTTGCATTGCATCATCAGAGTTCTTGGTCAGCATTTTGTCACTGAGAAAGAAACTGGATTAAAAAAAATTACATTCCCAACTTAATGTACATCTTCCTAAGCAGGTGACAGAATTCTACTCCGAGCAAGCCTTAGGACTAGAACTAAAAGCATGGTCATGGGAAACGTATGAAGGAGCTCGGAAAGGAACATTGACATGAGAGATCCCGAGGTTAAAGTGCAGGCAGGGCATCAAAAGTGAGTGTGAAAATAGTGGCATTTAAGAATCTTTTGAATTGGCACATTGGGATGTAGGGAATAGGAGGAATAAGCATCATGTGCAAGCAGATGACGTTAGTTTATCTTGGCATCATGTTCGGCATGGATATTGCTTGCCAAAAGGCCTGTCCCTGTGTGGTACTGTGCTGTCCTATCTTCTAAGAATGCAATCTGCTACAGTATACTGCACTTATCATTCTGCGCATATTATTGTTCTTCGGAATGTTGGCGCTAATTTCCAAACAAAATACCATGGGATGATAATAACTCTCCAGGTGTTTGGAAGGTCAGTTACGCCACATTTAGTTGATGCAGGAAGAACATTGACATGAGACTTAGATCATAGAACATCTACAGTGGCTTGCAAAAGTATTCATACCCCTTGAACTTTTCCACATATTGTCACGTTACAATCACAAACGTAAATGCATTTTATTGGGATTTTATGTGATAGACCAAACAAAGTGGTGCATAATTGTGAAGTGGAAGGAAAATGATACATGGTTTCATGTATCATTTAAAAAAAATCAAATAAAAAACTGAAAAGTGTGGCGTGCAAAAGTATTCAGCCCCCCCTGAGTCAACACTTTGTAGAACCACCTTTTGCTGCAATTACAGCTGCAAGTCTTTTGGGGTATGTCTCTACTAGCTTTGCACATCTAGAGACTGACATTTTTGCCCATTCTTCTTTGCAAAATAGCGCAAGCTCAGTCAGATTGGATGGAGAGTGTCTGTGAACACCAATTTTCAAGTCTTGCCAGAGATTCTCAATTGGATTTAGGTCTGACTTTGACTGGGCCATTCTAACATGAATATGCTTTGATCTAAACCATTCCATTGTAGCTCTGGCTGTATGTTTAGGGTCGTTGTCCTGCTGGAAGGTGAACCTCCGCCCCAGTCTCAAGTCTTTTGCAAACTCTAACAGGTTTTCTTCCAAGATTGCCCTGTATTTGGCTCCATCCATCTTCCCATCAACTCTGACCAGCTTCCCTGTCCCTGCTGAAGAAAAGCATCCCCACAGCATGATGTTGCCACCACCATGTTTGACAGTGAGGATGGTGTGTTCAGGGTGATGTGCAGTGTTAGTTTTCTGCCACACATAGCGTTTTGCATTTAGGCCAAAAACTTCAATTTTGGTCTCATCAGACCAGAGCACCTTCCTCCACATGTTTGCTGTGTCCCCCACATGGCTTGTGGCAAACTGCAAATGGGACTTCTTATGGCTTTGTTTCAACAATGGCTTTCTTGCCACTCTTCCATAAAGACTCGATTTGTGGAGTGCACGACTGATAGTTGTCCTGTGGACAGATTCTCCCACCTGAGGTGGATCTCTGCAGCTCCTCCCGAGTGACCATGGGCCTCTTCGCTGCTTCTCTGATCAATGCTCTCCTTGCCCGGCCTGTCAGTTTAGGTGGACGGCCATGTCTTGGTAGGTTTGCAGTTGTCCCATACTCTTTCCATTTTCGGATGATGGATTGAACAGTGCTCTGTGAGATGTTCAAAGCTTGGGATATTTTTTTATAACCTAACCCTGCTTTAAACATCTCCACAACTTTATCCCTGACCTGTCTGGTGTGTTCCTTGGGCTTCATGATGCCCAAGGAACATTGTTTGTTCACTAATGTTCTCTAACAAACCTCTGAGGCCTTCACAGAACAGCTGTGTTTATACTAAGATTAGATTACACACAAGTGGACTCTATTTACTAATTAGGTGACTTCTAAAGGCAATTGGTTGCACTGGATTTTATTTAGGGGTATCAGAGTAAAGGGGGCTGAATACTTTTGCGCGCCACACTTTTCAGTTTTTTATTTGTAAAAAAATTTGAAAACCATGTATCATTTTCCTTTCACTTCACAATTATGTGCCACTTTGTGTTGGTCTATCACATAAAATCCCAATAAAATACATTTACATTTGTGGTTGTAACGTGACAAAATGTGGAAAAGTTCAAGGGGTATGAATACTTTTGCAAGCCACTGTAGCTGTCAGTGTCCAGTGACAGGAGGTAGTTGATTGCTCACACTGGCATTATAGTGAATAACTTCTCATTTCATGACTCCATCTCCATGTGCAAGCAGAGTGTGTCTCATGTGTAACACCAGAATTACATTGTACTTGGGGAAAGTGTGTGGGCAGGTGTTTGTGTTGGTGTTTGTGCATGTGTGTGTGTGTGTGTGTGTGCGCATGTGTGTGTGCATGTTTGTGCGTGTACATGTGACAAAGAGTTTGCTTTTCTGTGGGCAAGCTATATTTTCTGTACCATCCAGCAATGAAAAAAGAATTACATCAAAACAATTTGCTTTGGAAATTATTTAAGACCACCTTGTACCTTATGCATCTGGCTGCAGGTATTTGGTTGCAACAGGTAAATAATACATGAGGTTTTATTGCAAACAATAATTGCTTGTTGAAACTACCACGGGTAGAATGCAATAATGAGGAAACAAAATGGGCTTTGGAATATACAGTACATCAGCGATCAAAGTAGACATCGCCAGCCTCCACGAGAATGGAAGGGTTTGTTTGAAGAGTGGTGGGCAGTTTCCACGCAGTACGGTCTTTTCATGTTACAGCAATTTGGCGACTTGCTAAATTGATTAATATTTATATTGCATGTGATCTTAAGGACATTTCAAAATTCAAGTACTGTTGAACTGTAATCTTTATTCTAACATAGGAAACACAGCTCTATCTAACAGCAAAATGTTTGTTTAATTATAGTCAGGGAAGAATAGATGTGAAACAGATCACCGGGCCACTGTAATTCGAATTTCACTGACCCTTAATTGGTACATGTGACAATAAACTGACCTTGAACCTTGAAGAAGGGTCTTGATCCAAAACTTCACACATTCCTTCCCTCCAGAGATGTTGCTAGTCCCACTGAGTTACTCCACCATTTTGTGTCTATCTATTGGGTTAAAACTCCTCGGGTCCTCTCCAATGAATGTCTTGGCAACTTGTACATCCTCTCACTGCTGCATTGAAGCTCTGGTCTGGAATGTGGTTCAACATGGTGTGATGGTCAACACGGCCCCCCCCCCCCCCCCCTCCCCAGCTTTGGGCTTCATTACAGTTTTTGCCCTCTCATCAATTGGAGAGGGTACATGGCTGAATGGGGTATTCATCACGGAGCTCTCGTATCTATCATTTGGTCTGTGAATACGAGCAGACCATGAGTGTTATTGCAAGCCAGTGGAATTTGTAATGGATTACAAAGGCCAAAGTTTAAAGGAGATGTGCAGTGATAATTTGTATCACCAGATCAGATCAGATTGTAACGAGCCTGACCTGGACGCACACCTACGTTGCTGCATTGACTTCCTGGTCGCTGAGTAGAAAATGTCGCATGCAGGTCACCCGTGGTTCAGTCAATGACGGGACAGCGCTCCAAGGAGCCTAGAGATGGAAGAGAGATCAAGTTAGTTAGATCTTGGAGAAACGTGTCAAGTCAAGTGTCGTGACTTGTCATATGTACCGGCAATAGAGCCACAAACGTACCTGCAGCATCATTACAGGACCATTAACACAGACAAATTTACAAAAAAACAGTAACACAATAAATTAACATGAGCGGGAAGAAAACTGACCAGAAAAAGGTGAAAACAAGTTTTAAAAAGTCCCAAAGACAAATTCACTCCCGATTGAATTGGGATCCTGGGAGTAAAAGACTTCTCCAGTCTTCAGCTGAGGACACCCCAGTTGTTGGGAGCGGCTTTCACGTTTAGTTGGCGCTTGATCTCTACTCCCACCTGAGCTCCTAAAGGGCCTGTCCCACTTTCACGACCTAATGCACAACCTTTTTTACTCGTGGACATTTTTCATCACGTTGAAAAAACGCCCCGACCTACTTGATGCCACAAGTACCTACGACTAGCATTAAAACCTGCTACGACCTACCTACGACCTCCTATGACCTCGTGACGACCATGCTGCGAGTATGAGTCAAGGGCAAACCCGGCACAGGTCGTGAATTAGGTCGTGAAAGTGGGACAGGCCGTTAAACATCGCGGGCAGCGGAGTGCTGATCCGCGCGGTCAGAGAGTTGGGAAATCTGTGTTCCTGCCACAACTTGCACGTTGACACCGCTCGGATTTGTCACTTTTCGAAGAAGTTTCTGAGGGTTGACACCAGGAAGTCCCCGCCTGAATTCATTGACCTCCTTCCCGTCCTCTGTCTGACAATGAAAGTGAATTGTTTATTAAGCTTGCAATTGAAGTTAACACCTCTTCAATTTGAACACGAGCAACAAATCTGTAACTGGAATCTTGAATACAGCACAAAGTGCTGGAGTAACTCAAGGTGTCAGGCAGCATCTCTGGAGGGCGTGGATACATTGGCGTTTCGAGTCGGGACCCTTCTTCAATCTGCAGTCCGAAACGTCGCTTATCCACGTTCTCCAGAGATGCTGCCTGACCTCCAGCACTTTGTGTTGAGAGTTTAGAGACACAGCGTGGAAACAGGCCCTGTGGCACACTGAGCCCGCGCCAACCCACAATCACCCGAACACTAGTTCCATACTACACACTAGGGACAATTTACATAGGCCAATTAACCGACAAATATGCACGTCTTTGTAATGTGGGGGGAAACTGGAGCACCTGGAGAAAACCCACGCGGTTACACGGTTGCACAGTCTCAAACGTCTCAAATTTTGCCAGGATGGAAATAATTAGTTGTTCCGTATAATTTGAGCCTATTGTGACTGTTATAAATGTATCCGAACACCTCCTCTGGCAGCTAGATCCAAATATCCACCATCCTCTGTGTGGGGAAAAATACTTATCCCTCAGTTCTCCAGCCAGGTACTAATTATTGATAGTAATTGTAGAGTCAATAACAACATTTAATCTTTGACTGTTATGTCTTAGATATCCGCCAAGATTCTGTTATCAGACTCCTAATCCAGAAACTGTGGTTAACGACAGAGAGAGAGAGAGAGAGAGAGAGAGAGAAAAGAGAGAGAGAGAGAGAGAGAGAGAGAGAAAATAAAGAGTGCTCAATTACCACACATCCTGAAACAGAACATTCTCACTTGCAGCAGCAGCATAACAGGTTTGCAAACACTGTACTCAATAAATAACACAGCAAAAACAAAATAAGTTAAATAAATTAAAAAACTATATAGTTCAGAAATAAAACAAAGCATGAAGTGCCTGTTGCAACCCAGGCAGTTCATTGTTTAGCTGGAGTTTGTAGTGTAGGAACACAAGTTCGAAAACAACTAGAGAGTTTGATTTGATTAAATAAATCTGCACTAAGCAGCTCTTTTCAATAACGGTGACTGTGAGACTATCACTTTGTCCATTGGGGAATGCCACTGGGCAACCGTGCCTGGTTTAATGTCATTCCAGGACTGGAGCCTCTGATATGTTGGCCTCTGATATGGTCCAGCCAGCCCCTCTGTTCAAGTTGGGGAATTAATGACAACTTATCTGTGACCTGCTGAGTAAACAAAAGGGTTCTCTTGAATTCTCAACTGGGCTTATGGTATTTGTTTGACGAGTTTGATGTTTGATGAGGCAGAAAAATCTGTCTTATCAAACCACTTTTATCAAACCAGGCAACGGAACCATCCTACCAACAACTAGAGACAGTCTTGAGCTACTATCTACCTCATTGGAGACATTTGATTGGACTTTACTGGACTATTTCTTGCACTAAACATTATTATTCCCATTATCATGTGTCTGCACACTGTGGGCAGCTCGATTGTAATCATGTATTGTCTTTCCACAGACTGGTTAGCATGCACAGCTTACCACTGTACCTCGGTACATGTGACATTAAACAAAACCCATTTTATAAACTTAAAGGCCTCTGTCAGGCCATCCCTTGGTCTTCCTTCTTCAATCTCCATGACGGAGTGATCTTTAATCATCCTTAAACCATTCATATCCTCTCCTTGCCCGTTTCTTGTAATATTTGGGCAACACTTTCCCAATTTTGCTCGTCTTTCCCTCACAGAAACGTATGTCGATTTTACAGGGACACTGTTCCAGTTCCCTTACAATGCCCAGCGAGGCTGGGAAAAATCGGACAGTTCATTTTGGAATGGAGGATGCTGCAGTGATGACCAGGTAGCAGCTAGGTTGAAATGATACGTTCAGACGAAGGTAAAACAATGCCCTTTGTCATGTGCTGCAAAAAGCGACTTATTCCACTTGCGTAGCTTACAACCCAATGACATGAACAAAGACCTCCAGTTTTAGGTTTCTACAAAACCCCCTCTCCCTTTTTCCCCCTAACTCCCAACCTTCCTACACCTACCCTACTGTGCCCTAACTGGACTAGCACCTGCTTCACCCCTTCCCTCTCACCTACATTCCTTCCTCTTGCTTCACAATTCGCAAATCTTCAATCCATTGGTTTCACACCTTCTGTCTTTTCGTCTCTGGACTTTGTCCACCATTTGCCTATCAACCCCCACCCGCCTTCACCACCACCTTTTGTCTATTTTGCCCTCCTACCGTCAACCCGAAGAAGGGTCCTGACCTGAAACGTCACCGATCCATGTTCTCCAGCGATGGTGCCCGACCCACTGAGTTACTGCAGAACTTTGTGACTTGTTTTGTAAATCGGCATCTGCAATTCCTCGTATCCCTGGGTAGAGTAGATAAGAAGTGTGTACATCCTTTAGCTGCAAGGTAAACCCATTGGCAAATTAGGTAACTAAATGAGATTAGTAGAGAGGTGATGACAAAGACTTCTTTCATTGTGAGTTGTTGCGTCAGAAATTAAATGTCGGTAAGGATGAGAGACACATTTTCATTGCACTTTAACCAGTATGGCGGGGTGGCGCAGCTGGGAGAGCTGCTGCCCAGCAGCACCAGAGACACGGGTTCAATCCTGACCACAGTGCTATCTGTGTACAGTTGGCACATTCTCCTTTTCACTCTGTGGGTCTCCTCCAGGTGCTCTGGTTTCCTCCTACATACCAAAGACATGCAGTTTTGTAGGTTAATTGGCTTCTGTAAATTGCCCCTAATGTGTAGGGATTGGAAACAAAAGTGGGATAAGATTGACCCAGTGTGAATTGGTGATTGACGGTCAGCAAGGACTTGGTGGGACCAAGGTGCCTGTATCCACGCTGTATCTTTCAATCAAACAGTATTTGTATGTTTATTTTTGTGTTGTGAACATGGTGAGATTCAGTGTGCAGTTCCCTCTGTTCAGGCTCACCCCTTGGGCCAAGCTCTTGGCTGTCAGTCCTGACGAATCCTTTGCCAGGTCAGCATTCATTTTTGCTCCCCTGATGCTCTTGGACCATTTAGTTCTGTCAAAGTTGTTTTAGAATTGCAAATTATTGTTGCTGTCACTACATAAAAGATTATCTCTTCAAAGTAAGAAGGCAAAAATTGCCCTTTACAAAATCAGGGTATCCAAGGACTCAAATGGAGAACATGGATAGGTGATGTTTCGCATCAGGACTCTCCTTCAGAATAATGGGTACCAACTCAAAACATTCCCTATGTATGTTCTCCAGAGTTTAGGCTGAGTTACTCCAGCACTTTGTGTCCATTTGTGTAAACCAGCATCTGCAGTTCTTCGTTTCTACAGAAGAATATCTAGATGATCCTAATCTTCTCCCCTCCAACTATTCCTAACCAAGAACTTTGCAATCAACTTCTCACTGGCTGTGTCTTTGTCCAACACACACCCTCCTCAGATCTGTGTCACAATCACGGATTCAGCGTTTGCATTCAGACCCCTTAACACCTAACATTGAGGCTCTGGTGCCAGAATTCTGTAACACCAGAGTTTCCCTCTGGCAAAATCTCCCCAAAGTCAGCAAAGTGCCTGCTGTTCCTTGAAGGAAATTATTGTGCTCTAGGTTAGAAGGTTATGGATTTAAATTCCACTCCGGAGATCAAAAGTAATACTCCAATGCGGTGCTGAGGGAGCACTGCACTGTCCTTTAAGTGGACATTAAACAAATATCCTGTTTGCGTAGATGTACAAGCTCCCGTGTCATTCCTCACGAAACAAGTTGCTCAACTCCCCAAGGTCAATCTTTTTCCACGACTAGTGTCACTAAAACACCCTGATGGTTATTGTTGCATGCTTCTGGCAGCTTCCTGTGTGCAAGTTGGTTGCTTTGGTCTCTGCATGAGAACAGCTGACTTTATTACACAAGTGATGTATTTGTTTTGTGGAAGCCCAGGAGTTGTGAAATGTGTTGTCTCATTGCAAGTCTGTCTGTCTTTGGGGCAGAAATGTGCTGCTTTCCAATTCTAACTGAACATTCAGATGAACCTCTGCTTCATAAAAGCAGTTTTCAGAGAGTAGTTACTCTTACTGCTTTCTGTCAGGTGATAGTAGAGAGCTGAGAAAGATAGTTGAGAATCTTTCTATTCTTTATAAGTTATAATGTGCCTGAAGAAGCTGCAGCAAATACTCCCTCGATTCACCTCTACCGTGTTGAGGACAATGGACTTAGTCTGAGGAACTGATGGGCAACAATGCTGAGAACTATATTCTCCACTCTGTATCTCCCCCTTTGCTCTATCTATTGTACTTGAGTGTGAACTGATTGTATCTCTGTGTGGTATATGGCAGTGGTCGATTTGCTGCCTTGCAGCCCCAGAGACCAGGATCAATCCCGGATACGGGTGCTGTCTATACGGAGTTTGTATGTTCTCCCGGTGACCTCGTGGGTTTTCCTTGGGTGCTCCGGTTTCTTCCCACATTTCAAAGACGTACAGGTTTGTCAGTTAATTAGCTTCGGTAAAGATTGTAAATTGTCCCAATTGTGTAGGATAGCGCTAGTGTAGATTGGATAGGCCAGGACTTATTTTCTATGCATCGTAGGAGTTTGAGGAGTGACATTATTGAGAAGTGTAAGATCATGAGTGGCATGAATAAAGTGAATGCTCATTCATTTTTTCCCCAATTTCCTCATTTTTTACACTATTCTAAAAACAAGAGGACATGGGTTTAAGGTGAGAGGAGAGAGATTTAAGAGGATTTCACAGACAACCTTTTCACTTGGTGGTTAGTTCATATCTGGAATAGTCTATATCTGCCAGAGGAAGCTATAGAAGTAGATGTAGTTATGGCTTTGAAAAAACATTTGGGCAGAAGGGTTAGATGCCTTTGCACAAAATGCAGTCTAGTGCGACTAGCCAACTTGGTCAGCATGGACAAGATGGGCCAAAGGGTCTGTTTCCATGCTATTTAACTCTATGACTTTGTGACTTGCATGCTCTTGAACTCTTATTCCTCATTCAGTCATACTCTCCTCCAATAAAGAAACCTACGTAACTGTCAGAAGCTTCAAGGCAGCTGTACGAGATGGGACTGGGAGGAACATTTGCAAAAGCAAGTTATTTCCAAAATAGACTCAGCCCCTTGAAATTAGATTAGAAGTAGGCATTTATATCCGCCAGAAATCTGGTGCAGTGGATGTCTTTTAGATATTAGTTGCTCAAGATTTACTACGACTGAGAACATGCAGAAGGACATTTCAACTCCTGAATTCTACCAGAAGATGAAATGTCCCCTTGTATCCTTCATTGTTCCATCAAATCCCTTTGTGTTCATCTAAACTCCAGCAGATCCCAGCAGGGACCATGCAACTATTCCTTATGAGACAACCCACCCGTTCTCTGAACCCATTTAAAAACATCCTTCCTTTATATAACCATGCATGGGGCGACACAGTGACGCAGCCTTAGAGCTAATGCCTTACAGTTCCAGAGAGCCAGGTTTGATCCTGACTACAGATGCTGTAAGTACGTAATTTGTACGACCTCCCTGTGACCGCTTGGGTTTGCTCCGGGTGTTCCGATTTCCTCCCACACTTCAAAGACATGCAGATTTGTAGATTAATTGGCTTCGGCAAAATTTATAAATGATCCCTAGTGTGTAGGATTGTGCTAGTGTGTGGGGATCATTGCTGGTCGGTGCGGACTCAGTGGGTGGAAGGGCCTGTTTCTACGCTGCCTCACTAAAGTCTAATGTTCCAGATATGAGTCACCAATAACCTATATAGAATATTAATAGGTTCTCTGCAAGAAAAATAAGATACATACATTTGTGAAATATTCCATAGGCGGGGGGATTGCGCCTTCCTTGCCGACAAACCACGATAGGGGGGGAGTTGCCATCCCTATTGCCCTCAGCAGCCACTCAGATCAACACAAAGGGGGGGGGGGGGGGCCATTGCTGTTCTGGTTGCCCCATGAAGGGGCAATTGAGCCCCCCCACCCAGTCTGTCAATCCTGAGTTACTGCTTGATAAGTAGCGCCAAACACAGGTCAGTTACTGAACCTGGCTTCTGGCCAGATCTGTCTGCTCCTAGCTTGCCTGAACATCCCAGTCCCACCTCAGCCTCGGAAAGGTGAGACTGCAGACTCTGGAATCCCGAGTCACACACCGGCGTTGCCAGCGGACCAAGTGTCTCCCCGACTGCCTTTGGGCCAAAACCTCCACACGCTACTCCAACATCACCCTGCTCCACCCTCACCCTCTTCTCCCCAACTCGGATCCTGTGCCTGATCCAGCTCAGACACCTGCCATGGCTTCATCTTGAGTAGCTGCAAATGAATAACCTGCAAAACTACTTCAATCACTGGATAGATAGGGATGCTGTCTCTGCAAAGTTGTTGGCAGGGCAGGCAAGGAATTGTCAATGTGCTCTCCCAGACTAACATCATAGCTCTGACCACACACAGTTGCCAGACCAGGTTGCCCTTGCATCTGATGCTAAATGCCTGTTGAGATTCCAAGAGGACAGAGAAAGCACTTCAAGGACATTTTGGAGACTTGCGAAAAGATGTTGCATCCTTCCCAACTCGTGAAGAAATATCCGTGATGGCACAGAGAACTCTTGAATCCATTGCCACAATTTAATAGAAGTCATGTCAAAGACTTATAGAGCTGCACAGGCAGGAAACAGGCCCTTCGGCCCACCTTGCCCATGCTGGCCAAGTTGGCATATTGGGCCTGTCCCACTATCTTTCATTTGGCCCATATCCCTCTAAACCCTACCTACCACATATCTGTCCAAATGTCTTTTAAAGTTGTAATTATATGCACTTCCATAGTTTCCCCTGGCATGTCCAAAATGCAGGTCTAGATATTTCAAGCACCTCCTACCCCAACTGTGCTTGAGCCTTGCAGTCCCACACTGGCATTAACAAAGTGGAGCAAGTCATCCATACCCCAGGAGCTCCTTGGGAATTAGCTGGGAAGCACAAGGACAGGATTCATGGGAATACCAACACTTGGTCTTCAGCTTCAGTTGCAAAGGACCCTTTGCATTGAGCAATGTCCCTGTGACTATCCAAACACTTTGAGAAAAGTTCACAGGCCAACAAACCAGGAAGGAAAAGGACACAAAGTGCAGGTCAGGCAGCATCTCTGGAGAACATGGATAGGTGACGTTTTGTGTCAGGATCTTTCTTCAGACTGATGACCCGAAACATCACCTATCCATGTTTTCCAGAGATGCTGTCTGACCCTGCTGAGTTACTCCAGCACATTGTGCCTTTTTTTGTGAACCGGCATCTGCAGTTCCATACGTCCACGTGAAGGGAAAGGCAGAACTTTTAAATGATTTTTTAACCACTTCGCCAATTAGAAAATAAAGATTCGGTACAACATGAACTCGGTTTCTCTTCCTACAGATAACCTTCCAGCGTTTTCCTGTTTTTTGTTCTAGTTGATATTTTAGTTTTGGCCTTAATCTTATATTTGTGTTCTATTTTTTAGATTTTGTTATTATCACAAACAACCTTTCCAAAGTTTTATTTTAAATATCACGAGATTTAATATTGAGGAATTGTATAACCCAAATGCCTAAATTAGTGTTTTATGAGATTTTGTTCCACAATAGTTACGACTTAAAATGGCATTAAACACTCATCGAGTGTTTAATTGTCATTTGTGCCAACAATGGACTTCTTACTTGGGTCCGAAAATGCAATAACACACCACTACATACAAAAATAAACAAGTACAAATTATAACCGTAATAATAGGTAACAAAGTCCATAGAGTTGAAAAAATAATATACTAGAGGGCATAGCAATTTGGGCGGTGTATGTGTGGTGGAGGGAGGCAGATACGATAGTGGTATTTTGGATAGGCTTATGGATATGCAGGGTATGGAGCGATATAGATCAGGCTCAGGTAGATATGTGATGATCTTGGCACCATGTTCGGCTGAGACATTGTTGGCCGGAAGGCCTGTTTTTGTGCTGAACTGTTCTATGAAAGTTGCTGAGGTTCGTGTTGTGTATTGTTCAAGAGCCTGATAGTTCAGAGAAGAATCTGTTATTGAAGCCGGTAGAATGTGAGTTGATGCATAAATTAACAGTGGATATCACAATTGCATCCATCTGAAATTTTCATCAGTTCGACATCATCCACGGTTGGCCAGTAGAACCGACTGAGGATGAGGGCTGAATGGCCACTGACGGCAACTTTGGGCTTTCTAAATCCTGCATCTTGTGCATTGAGACCCAGACTGGGGACCAGGCAGGGGGGCGCCTGCTGTCACATGCTGCGGCAGGCAGATGATCGGAATGTTCGGTGAACTCTTGTAACTTCGTCTGCACCAAAACGTGGCAACGCTTGGGGACTGCCCAGGTGAGGTCCTCTATACGATTTTTACCGGGTTGTTTGCAAAATAAAGACATTCGCCGTACCTAGATACATGTGACAATAAACTATCATTGACACGGGTACAGTGAGCTGCACACTGTAATGGCGGTGAACACTGGCAGTCCTGTCAGCTCTGCAATCGCACTCACTGCATCAATAAGTGTGAGAAAAAGAGAGTAGGGGAAGGGGAACAGGAGGGAGAAAGAACGATGAGGTGGGAGAGGGGGCGAGAGAGAGTGAGCTGCAGGGTGGCTGGAAAACAGGTGTGAAAATGTTAAAAGGATTTACTCCATGGCAGTAGCTATTCATATGCTAATCTAGCATACAAAACAATTCAGCTCTGGAGTGGGAGCTACAAAGAGTTAGCATGCTTTCATATTCATTTCAAGTTTCTTCTGTCTGGAACTAAAATCTCCCTTTCACCAAGGTAAAAATCCCTCTGCATTATATTCAGGTTCGATTATATTTTTAACTGATTCAAAATTAAATTGTAAAGAGATGTTGTAAAAGCAGACAGCTGCTTGAGTGTCTGAAATAAGAAAGGGTCTCTGTTTAATCAAAGCATGCAAGAGCTGCTTCACAGCTATTGTAGTCATGACTCACTGATTGGAACAAAACAACCCACCCTCAACACTATATTACCACGACCCGTCACAATACGCCTTGATTGACGAGAGCTTGTGGTCTTATCTTTCCAACTCTAACACCAATCTCCTTGGCCTTATCCTCGGATGCTGTTTGGTGTGGGATTTGCACTGTTCCCGATGTCCGCACATGTCGCAATGGAGATTTTCTCTCCAGATTTTCTCCCACATCCCAAAGACTTGCAAGATTATAGGTTGTTTAGATAACTGCATGATGTGGAAACCTCGGAGGTAGGGACAAAGCCTGGCGAGAAAACTCAGCGGTAGTCGCAGCAGCATTATGGAGCGAACGGAAATAAAAAATAAACTTCAGGCCGAACTTTACAATAAGATAGGATATAGGTTAACTTGCCTACTGTACAAATTGCCCCTAGTGTGCAGGTGGTGCTGAATTGAAAGTGGATGACATTAAATTAGTGTGTGAATGGGTGATCGATAGTGGGCAGCTATCAGTGGGCTAAAGGGGCATATCCATGCTATTCAACACGCCTTTCATTCCAATCAATAAATCAATCAATTATTCAATTATTTGTGCCTCCATAATCTTTGATTTTTCCAAAAGTCCAGGGACTGATTATTCCTCTCTCCTTTCTGACCATGAATCCCGGTGACGGAGACGCTCCGCACCCCTGGGGGGAGAATTAGATTCACAAACCCATTGGGTGAAACAGTTTCTCCACAGCTCGCCCCAAATGGCAGCATGCATCATGCTTCCAGGTACTCAGCTCGTGAACTGGTCCCCCCCGTGCCCCCATCTTGACTTTGGTAGTATGTTCAATTATATCTCTCCTCCTATCGTTCAGTCCGAAAAACACTGAGTCCCAGCGGTTGGCTGATGGACCTACCACCCAGGGAATGATTCTGTGATTCATTGCTGCATTCCTGTTGGCTACGAGACACTCCAGATTTCTGATAAAGGACCATTGTGCTCAGTTTTCCAGCTGCAGTTTCACCGGCTACATACATAATGGCCACAAGACAACTCCTCAGGTAAATAAAAGGCCATGCACTGTTCGGGTCCCAAATCCCCAGTAACAGTGCACGCATTAGCTTTAGTTAGGGTGGTGTGCCAAAAAGATACAGAGATATCAAAACACCAAGAACATACATAAAAATGGTGCAGGTGAGGCAGGATTAGCATTCGGCCCTTCGAGCCTGCACCGCATCAATATGAACATCATGGCTGATCATCTGAACTCAATATCCTGTACCTGCCTTCTCCTCTCATACCTGATTTAGAGCCACAAGGGCCACTCAACATCTAACTCCCTCTTAAAATATAGCCGATAAACTGGCCACAACTACCTACTGTGTCAGAGAATTCAGCGATACAACTCTCTGTGTGAAAAAATGTTCTTATATCGTCCTACGGATTTCCCCTTATAAACCTTGAGAACTCTATAGAGGCAAGATCTATATATCACTAAAAAAATTACTCTGTTTTTTCTGTTTTATATATTCGCCAATGGTGGTCATCTCTGCCATTTTGTCTGCAATCAATTCCCTGAGATGTTGTTGCCCCGCTGATTATACCCTTTGTAACCTCATCATTGCTCAACATTCCCACACTGATCAGGCACAACAAAACACAGAGATGTGGCACGGCTCATTTGGCCAAGTGTAGATGGGGGATGGGTGGTGACAGACGATATCAATCAATTTTTTTTTTCAATCGCGACTGGTCTGAGACAACCCCATTCCCAGTCTTGGTTATCCCGTTATTCAATTCTCATCTCTGCACAGTTATTTAATCCCCAATTCCACAATAAGTCTAAACCCTCGTTTGAACTTCTCTGAGGGACATCCAAGTCAACAACCCGCACCAACTCAAATCCACTCTTCCAGATCACTCACAAAGAACTGTTGTGAATCCCCAAATGGAGTTTACTTATCTTGAATCCGCGTGTAGAGCTGTCTGGCAGTTTGCTGCACTACCTTAGATAAATGTGGAGATTTATCGAGTGCTTTTTGTTTTCCTCACACATCCAAAAAATTGTGCGGTACAGGGTTAATTTCTCCTACTGTGTCGGAAAGGGTAAGAATCCTGTGGCGAGTTAGTTGGAATATGACCGAAACGTGTTGTTAATGATAAGTAAGGTACTCAACTGTTGCCATGGACACAGTGGGATGAAGGACCTTGACGACACTATGACTCCATGTTATTAATTGAGACAATGCTGGCAGAAAGTTGTGGTGTTGGCAGCGTGGCAGACCAACAATTATAATTTCATAAAGGATGGGACCACTTGGAGGGGAATAAAAAAGTCGTTTATTTCCCGAATATACAATTATGGCGAAGTACAAGATCTTGCTTGTATCAGCATTACAGGGACATAGACAAAACATAAATTATACATAAATTACACAAATGCTGCAAGACAGTGAAATGAAAAAGACAGTGAAACGCAAGGTATTGGTGCAAAACATAACTAGAAAACAAATGCCATGGTTGTGCAGGAGATGGTCCACAGTGTCACATTGCTTAGGATTAGGGTTGTGCAAGTTGGCTCCAAAAATTGTAGGAACGTTTCTGTTCCTGAACCTGGTGCATCTACGCCAAGTGCCCAGTGTAGACAGTGTACCTATTGGTGGTGGTTTCTCCAGTACCTGCTGCCCTTGTCCTCCTTGGTGACAGGGATTGAGTGTTAAGGGCCTGCCCCACGAGGCGTGCGTCGTGACGCGCATGTGATGCATGCATGGTACGCATTTCGTGCACATGGTGATGTTGGCAGTCACACGCGGCGCCCCTGGATTTTGGGATGTACAAAATCTTCACTCGCCATCTGCGTAACGCACAAATGACGCAAAGTGGGACAGGCCTCTAAGTGAGTTGCTGTCGGAGGTGCCTGGACAAGTAACTGCACTGCATTTTGTCCGTTGATGTGTAACGTGGATGGGGCACTGGTTAAAGTATTTCACCATGGATCCCATTATGTCCACCGGCAGATCCTAAATAGTTAATGCTATTGAAACAAAGGGTTACTCGTTTTATTGGAATTGCTTTCTGATAACGTGTCCCCCCCCCCCCTCCCCTACCCCATCAGCGTTACGGTTTCGAAACTTTTAACCAGTACTATTTAATTCTTAATAAAACAAACTGTTTTTTAATCAGTCGCTCTGGCAACACAGATTGGGAGGAAGTGCTTCAGAGAGCGAAGGATTTTGCGGCAGCCTTGTTTTAGCACCAAGTTTTGTTGTGTTCTCTGACAAATGCTTTTCCTGTTTCCTTGGATTTTTCTTTCAATATCCAGGGCTCGTCGGAGACCAAAGACCAGAGATTAGTTTTCAAAAAGGGGACGGGAGCTAATATTGCAGACATAAAAACTCATTATAATTAATAACATTAACTGAGAGGATCCATGAATCCATGCCAATATACGGGCGTGTGATTTTACCCTTTTTAACGAGCCCTTGTTGTGTGAACCAATAACAGCTACAGTGTAATGATTGAGTTCCCTTTGAAAGGCGAGCAGCTTTCAGTTGTTTTGCATTGAAAGAAGTATGCGAGGTGTTGATTTTTTTTTTTTTTTGTGCTTCTGTTTGTTCTAATTAATCCATTTGTCTTTTGTGGATGAGTGATGCAGTTAAAAGGGGGGGGGGAATGCAGATTGAGTGCGCGATGGGGTGAGTGTAGCAGGGGAGACTCTGTGCCAGACGCTCGGATAATGATGTGATTGTATTTCTGCTCTATGAATAGGAGTGGGTGAGCTCAAATGGGGGAAAGTGGTCTGTTGGTGCTTCAGTTTAACGAACGGGTGGGCTGTGAATAGGAATCCACCGTTTTCCCACGCCCAGAAGACTGAGGAGCCAGTGGTGGGGTCAGGCGGACATCACCGCCCTGGACACCTAATTCTTATTGTGTCCAAACACACTCAGTCAGGGCCCTAGAAATCCCACATTCTGTGTGGCACATGTGTACACCACAATATATACACAGTGATTATTCCAGCTCTCCTAAAACACAAGGCTCCATCTGCGCCCAGGACAAGAATAATTCTCTGACGTCACTCTCTCTCTCTCACACACAACACACACACACACACACACACCACACATCACACACACAAACACACACACACACACCACACACACACCGTCTGCCATCCAGTCCTGAGCAGCCTAATCTGCGCCGGTAATCGTGGCGCTTTCGGTGGCGTTGCTTTTTCTCGGGGCTTCTCCACTAATTATGACTTTACCGTCACCCCCCTCCCCCCCTGCAGCCCCTTGCTCCACCCTCCTGCCTGTACACCCCCCCACCCCCCCCCCTCCCTTCCACTTCCCTTCCTAAAGGTTGTCTTGATTTGTTAGGGCAATCACCACATGCGGGGCACCCACCCCATTCTTACCAAACCCGCCTCCCGTTTCCTCCGAAACCTATGGACTGCTCTCCTCCACTAGGCAAGTTGGAACACAGATGGGAAATGCATAAAGAACGATTCTTTGTGGGGGTAAGGTGGGATAAAGAGAACAAGCGTTTTGCTAACTGTCAGGCACACCTAGGCGGGCCCTCTCGGACTGCTCAGTGACAAAAATCTACTCCCCTCCATCTGAATCGGTTCAATTGCCAGTACTCCACAGATCTGCAGTGAGAATTCCCAGAGAGTTGTTGTCCCTTCAACAGAAAAACCCACTCACACTGTGTCAATCTTATTACCCGTCCCTTATTCAGGGTGTCGAGTGCGAGGGTCTCATGAGGAGGACAGTCCTCCTTCATCCACCCTGCAAAATTATCTTCTGTTTCAATGTGATCAGAATCACTTCTCTTCAAAACTTGCAAGGGTGTGTGGGCCCAACAGTCATCCTCTCCTGTGCCCAACCAATCCATCTCAGGAAGCAATCCTCTTAACCACGCTTTAAGGCTGCATTTAACAGGCAGGATGATGTGTTAAGGCCATAGTCAGGTTCGATTCCCGGTATGTTCACGAGCTCCTTACGAGTAAAAAGTATCCATTTTTTTCAATCAACGGTATATGAATTCCCCGGAATTTTTCACAAAAAACTACGTGATGAACAAAATTGATAATAATTTTTACTCGTAGGAGTCGTGACACTCTCGTGGGTCTTAGGAGTGGGAGAAATCCCATCTTATGATTTTTTTAAAAACTCGGGAACTCTTGGGTAAACCCGCCATAGTGGGGACAGCGGGCTTTAGGCAGTATCTCTCGCACTACTCACCGTGCCGCCCGAATATTAAGGTTGGTCGGAAGGTTCATTGGGGAGAGCATGAGGAATGGGATTGAGAGGAAAGGATAGATCTGCCATGAGTGTAATGGCTGGCGTGACCTTGACGGCCCTCCGAAATAAGCCTTAATCGCTCCTATCACTTGTGGTGAACTTATGAAGTGCCGTCAAACGCCCATCGTTTGTTAACCCTGCGATAATTCTAGTGAATAATTCTAGATGCAGGAAAAATGTTCCCAATGTTGGGCGAGTCCAGAACCAGGGGCCACAGTCTTAGAATAAAGGGGAGGTCATTTAAGACTGAGGCGAGAAAAGAACGTTTTCACCCAGAGAGTTGTGAATTTGTGGAATTCCCTGGCACAGAGGGCAGTGGAGGCCTAGTCACTGGATGGATTTAAGAGGGAGTTAGATAGAGCTCTAGGGGCTAGTGGAGTCAAGGGATATGGGGAGAAGGCAGGCACGGGTTATTGATAGGGGACGATCAGCCGTGATCACAATGCATGGCGGTGCTGGCTCGAAGGGCCGAATGGCCTCCTCCTGCACCTATTTTCTATGTTTCTATGTTTCTATATCCCTCCTTAAATCGGGAGCTTAAATCAGGTTTAGAGGGCTCTGGGCCAAATACAGGCAAATGGGACTAGCCCAGGATGTCAACTTGGTCGGCATGGAGAAGGTGGAGCTGGAGGAAATGCTTTTGTCCCTTTATTCACCCTCAAAGATATTGATTATTTTTAAGACAGCACGGTGGTGCAACGGATAAAGCCACTGTCTCACCACACTGGAGACCACAGTTCAATCCCAATGTCCGGCACTGACTGCGTGGAGTTTTCATGTTCTCCCTGTGACCGTGTGGGTTTCTCCCACCTGCAGCAACCTGCAGGTTTTGTAAATCGTCCCGAGTGTGCAGCGAGTGGATGAAAAAGTGGGAAAACATAGAACTAAGGTGAACAGATGATCAATGGACTAAACATATTGATGCCTTTCCCCACAGTGGAAATTTTTGATTCTGTTGTGGGGGGGGACGTTCATATTCAATTCTATAATGTGTTGTGTCATTTTTCTTATTTTTAATTTTTTCTATGGATGTACGGAAATTTTATTATTTCTTTTATGTAAAGCACTTTGGTTTCAACGCGAGTTGATTTCAACGTGTTATATAAATTAAATTAACTTTACTTTACTAATGGTCAGCATGGACTCGGTGAGCTGAAGGGCCTGTTTCCTTGCTGTATCTCTAAACTCCAAACTCTATTCCAGGCCATTCTAGATAATGACAACAATACAGCAATCCCTGTAAAGCTCCAGGAAGCGTCCCGTCCAGTCCAGGCGTCTGTCAACCACTGATCCCCCTTGGTTTGCTAATTACATTTTTTCCATTTAAATTCCTCCTCATTTTGCTCCCTGCTTTTCTTCAGTTTTTGGAATGTTTTTACTCTTATCTACTGTGAAGGCAAACACAATTTATTTTTCAAAGTTTGGGCCATTTTCTTATTTCTGATTATTAATTCCCCAGTCTCATCGTTCAAGGAACCAAGTTTTACTTTAGCTGTCTCTTCCCTCTTGGTATACTTGGGAAGCTCCAAGTGTTGTGTTTTATGTTTCTTGAACTAACTGAGGATGTAGTGTTAAGTCAAGCCCTATGCAGATCTTCAATGGATTCTGAAAGCAGGAGTAGCCTGGTGACTTGGGCCAAAGTTCTTCCCCATCCCCACCAGTCAATGCCATAAGAATTAGGTTAACTCATCATAGAATCAGACAGACATGCAACACATGCAATGTTAAGCCCATTGAGATTCCCACTCCCACATTCTTTTCCCAAACCCCTTGAATTGTTGGATCATTCATCCCATTAACTCTTTGTGGGATTGTGCTATGCAAAGTGTGGCTGTCTCCAGCTGTACAGTGACACTGACTACAGTTGCAGTGTTTTGGCACACATTGAGGAAACCACACAGAAACTAGTTTGTTTCCTGTGCAGATGCAGAGAGTCTGAGGGAAGTGAACCAGGGCTTGTGAACCATCACAAACTTTCTAAGAGCAAGGCAGCCAACAGCGGACAGACAGAGGTACAGCAAGAGGAAGCACAAGGCAGGAAAACAGACCCCTCAGCAATGAGCACATCAGTAAGTTGCAACCTCCAGATATCAAACTTTCTGATGGTCGGCATGGACTCATTGGGCTGAGGGCTGTTTCTGTGCTGTGTCAGATGCAGATGTGAATCTAGAAGTTAATACAGAAGTCAACACCAACACGCTGAGTGGACAAGACGAGCAGGAACACAGCAGGGAGTGAGGAAAGATAGTTGGATTAAATTGCATTTATTGCGATGCAAGGGTCGTCACTGTTAAGGTAAATCCTAGGCATGCATCGGTACATGGACTGAGATATTGTAGCCATTACAGACACATGGCTAAGGGATGGACAGAACTGCTTAGTTTTCTGGAGTATAGATCCTATAGATGGGATAGAGGTGGCGGGAAGAGAGGAGGATTGTAGCATTTTGACTACAAAAAACTTCGCAGCAGTAGTGTGTGATGATGTTAATGAGGAATTGTCCAGGGAGGGTTATGTCTGGAACTGGGAAATAAGAAGGGGATGATCATAGTGTTGAGAACGGACTATATGCCACCAAATAGACAATGGGAATTGGAGGGATAAATATGCTGGGAATTTGCAGAGAGTTGCAAGAGAGTTGTCATAGTTGATTTTAGCTTTCCTAATAGAGGCCGGGACTGCCGTAGTGTCAAGAGTGATCAGATCCACAAGCTAAAGTTCTAAATTAGGACAAGGTGAGTTTTAGGTGGTATTACACACAAGCTTGTAAAGGTTGAATGGAATAGCTATTTTTGCGGGCTCATGGATGTTTGGCAAGTGGGAGGCTTTTGAATGTGAGGTAGCAAGAGCGTAAGTTATGTATTTCCTGATCGTTCATTTCAGTTCAGTTTAGTTTATTGTCACGTGTACCGAGATACAGTGAAAAGCTTTTGTTGCGTGCGATCCAGTCAGCGGAAAGACAATACATGATTACAACCATAATAATGGAATAACATTTAGTGCACGGTAAAGCCAGCAAAGTCCGATCAAGGATAGTCTGAGGGTGACCAATGAGATAGATAGTAGTTCAGGACTGCAATCTTGTTGTGATAGGATGATTCAGATAGGGTAAGGCTGGTAGGAGTAAGAGCTTCACTCTGTCTGACCCTGGGAGTGTGTAATGTGACATTGCAGAGGTGTCCAACACTGGAGTATGTGACAAGGCAGGGTAGAGGGAGCTTCATTCTACAGTATATCTGATCTGTACCATAGTTGCAAATGTATTTTAATTTTGTGACTAGAGTGTTATGAAATGAAAATAATTTGAAGACCAGAGAATTTGTGAGACATTAGTTGTCTCACTAAAGTGATCAATTCCCTGATCTTGGATCAGGTTTTTACAGACCCATCTTGTCCATGCTCTGGGATTGGTGGATGACACCAGCTGCCTGGAAAAAACGAATGTTCTAACTCATGAAAAAACGAATGTTCTAACTCATAACTCATTAGTCCCAACATTGTTGATCCTGTGAGCAAGGATCTCACCATAAAAGGAACTCACATACTTGGGAAACATTCAGGTAATGGATGGTCCCATTTAAAAGATTATGCAAATGAAACAAAAGTTGATACTTTTTATTAATACATTGCACAAATATGCCTATTTGCATAAAAATTCATTACGGCCAGTCACTATGCAACAGGTCAGTAACCAAGGCAACTATGTAGCATTAATTCTGGTGGACTGGACAGTGGTCTGTGTGACGGACTAGGATGCATCCACAAATCTGCAATATGTTGCTGCCTTGGGCAAAGCTGTTCCCAAACCAAGCTGTGATTCAATCCAACAGTATGCTTTCTATATATTTCGAAATCTCTCGTTTCCCTTTCCCCTGACTCTCAGTCTGTAGAAGGGTCTCGACCCAAAGCGTCACCTATTCCTTTTCTCCAGAGATGCTGCCTGACCCACTTAGTTACTGCAGCTTTTGTGACTATCTTGGGTTTAAACCAGCATCTGCAGTTCCTTCTACACAGTATGCTTACGCTGGTGCATCTGTAAAAGTTGCCAAGAATCGTTAGAGACGTGCTTAATTTCCTTTGTCTCCTAAGGAAGTAGAGGAGTTGGTGTGCTTTATCTTTGGCCATAGCTTCAAGGTGGTTTGTCTACACCAGAACATTGGTAATATTAACACCAAGAAACTTGAAGCTCACAACCATTTCCACATCAGCAGCATTGGTGCTAATTGGGGCCTATACTCTGCCGTGCAACCTGAAGTCAAAGGGCAGGGTGAGTAGAGTCTTTGTAGGATGCGGTCAACAGATCCTTGACAAGCAAGTGGGCAAAACGTTGCTGGTGTTGGAGGATGCAGACAGTCCGATCAGCCCAAGTGACCTTGGGGATTGGCATGCAGGTCTGACGGGTAGTCACTGCCCCCACTTGCTATGTCTACAGGGATCCCTTTGTGTAGAGCGCTGTGCTCCTGGTGTGACACTGCCTCCACCTCACCACTGTCCGCCTGTGGTCACCACCACCTCCCAGAGAATGAGTTGCAAGCCACCTCCCCCCTCGCGGACCCCAGCTCCACCCCATTCCACTCGCGGACCCCAGCTCCACCCAGCGACACTCACATCATTCAAGCAACGAGAGGAAAAGTAACGTTTTCTGAAAACGTGACAGGAATGTGCAACTGCCAGAAACCAGAGACTGATATTAGTTCTTCAATCACGGAAAACTCTATACCAAATGATGTCAATGGCTATAAACGTGCTGAAAATGAGCGATTGTGCCATGCAGCACGGAAACAGGTCCTGCGGCCCAACTCATCCACATCCCTCGAAACATTTGCGATCCGTGTATCTGTCCAAGGGCAGGAGTGTTGTGAGCGGATGAGATGGGGAGGATGGGGGAGTGTGGTGTGGAGCAAGGAGGGTAATGGATGGAGGGAGGGAGGGGGGTGGGGTAGCAAGGAAGAAGAGTGAGTTGTGAGGGTATTAATGGGGTGATGAAGTGCCATTGGAATAGACCAAGGAATGACTGATAATTGGAGTTGGAAATGAACAGGCGAGCAGGTAATTTGGGATGAAGTGATGTGGGAGGAGGTGAGAAGAGGGATGGGAGTCTGAGCAGTTGATTTGTTAATGTCATTTGTATGGAAATAATGTGAGAAACCTTTTGATTTGTGTGCTATCCATGTAAAACATCAATTCACGAATACAATCAGGCCATGCAGAACATACCGTTACCTCTACAGGAGGGAGTGGAAGGTGAAAGGAAGAGTGGAAGGGTGGGTGTTGAGTAGTGAGGGGATTGGAAGTGGACCGTTGTTAAGTTGCCAGCCTCCTACAGTCGGTGCTGGGCCACGTTGTGAGGGGAAGTGGGGAGACAGGAGACACTGGGAGGACGTGCACGGGACAAAGAGCCCCGAGCTGCGGCACATGCGTGCGGCCTCCCCGCCTCTCCCTCGGGAAGGCTGCGCCTGCCATCACCGCAAACCCTCCCCTCTCCAAACCACAATCACATTTACTTTCTTAAAGTTCGTTTCAGTCCATTCTCAGCGGTGCTAAAGCAAAATGGAAATTCGAGAAGGAAAATCAGCACCCGTGCATTCAGACGGCTCCCCGAATGCTAAACCAGTCACCCCTTTTGTTTTAACTTGTTTAATTGTTCTCCTGAATTTATGGCCTGGTATTAATTGTTAATAAAAGATCTTGCAGCTGAATGACCCAGCCTGTCACGCTTGTACCAGCCTGTGATCATCGCAGGGAAATCTGGGCACCATCTGTGGACTGGGTTATAGAGAGAGTGGGGGGGGGGGGGGGGGGGGGGGAGGAGGGTGGAGACGGAATGGTGAAGGGGAGGGGGGGCAGAGTGAGTAGGGGACAGAGACAGACAGGATGAGTGGCGAGAGACCGAGACTGTGAGGAAGTGAGGGCCAGAGGGGGGAGAGATAGTGAGGGGGGAAGAGTATCCACTGCCTTGTGAAAATAGAGTGGAAGCATAATTCAATTTAACTGTGAGGGTTGTAATGAAAGTGGGACACTCATTCACTGTGTGTGTGTGAGTATGTATGTGTGCGCACATGTTTACATGTCTGATACAGTAAGAAATGGCTGTGTGTGTGTGTGTGTATGTACACATGTCCCTGTTCCATTAACCGAAGCATGACCAACTACAAAACAAATACTTCTATAGACTAACTATGAATTTTAATTAAGGACAGGCAGAGTTTCCTGTGACCCAGGGTTGACCTTAAGTCCAGTTTCTACCGGACCTGGAGTCTGGGTCAGTCGACGTTGGTCCCATAGTCTGGAGTTAACTCGGGGGGGGGGGGGGGGGGGGGTACCCAACCTGACCGGCCAGGTCCCCATCACTCGCAGTAGAATCAACATGTTATTATCAGTGTGAGGATATCAAACCATTATAGCCAGTATGAAGGAGACCCTTCAGCTCATTAATCCCACGTCAGCCCCTGTCCATGTCACTTAGAATACAGAACAGTAGAACAAAGGAACACAATATCCGTGCAAAATCGAATGCCAAGTTAAACTAATCTCCAAAAACACAAAGGGCTGGAGTAACTCAGCAGGTCAGGCAGCATCTGGAGAACATAGATAGGTGACATTTTGGGCCGAGCCCCTTCTTCTGCCTGCATACGATCCATATCTCTCCATATCTCAAACTTCCTAAATGTTGTGTCTGCCTGCACCACTGCCTCTAGCAGTGTGTTCCAAGCACCCACCACCCTTTGTGTAAAATAAAAAATTGCCCTGCACATCTCCTACAAACTTTGCCCCTCTCACCAATCTCTTCTGCAGCCTCTCCGAAAGCCTCCACGACTTTCCCGTAATGGGACGATGAGAACTGCACGCAGTGCGCCAAATATAGACTGACCATGGTTTTATAAAGCTGCAGCATGGTGTACCTGTGTGTGTATATGTGTGTGCACACAGTTCCAACAGTAGACTCATTGTATATCATGTACCAGGAGTTGTTTTGCAAGATGATCTAATAAATGTTACAAGTACTGCACCGGGTATGAGAATTGGTGCTTGTTCAAAAGGGTCGGTGGTTGGGGAACAGAATGTTCCTTTTGTGTTGCTCAGCACTGCTTGGGTTTGTGGAATTGAAGGCTGTCAAAGGGTAAAAATGTGGGCAATTTCTCTTTGCACTACCTGTTGTACTGTGGTACTCAATCAAGAGAGGTAAGGTTTCTTTTGACTGGATAATATGAAAACTAAAGTTTTTCACCGTATCTTGGTATGCATGACGATAGTAAACTAATAGCAATACTGATGAAGATAGTCCTATCAGAGAGGGTCAGCAGGTTCTCATGCCAGCTCTGCTCTATAGAAGGACACGTGAATATGCAGGGAATGGAAGGATATGGGTCACTTGCAGGCAGAGGAAATTAGCTTAACGGCATTATGTTTGGTATGGACATTGTGGGCTGAAGGTCTTCCTGTGTTTTAATTTTAAACCCAGCTCCTTATCATTAACTGTGGTCTTTGCCTAATACGATGTTATATGGAGCCTCGGCCTGTCTCTTCAGCTCAATGTAATGGTCCCTGGACATTGCAGGGGTCCACGGCTCAGTTTGCTCAAGCGCAGCCCCAGTAATGAGCGAAGTGAAAGAGGCTCAAGGCCCAGCCCGCACGTAACCCAGGCCAACATCCCCAGGGCACGCTCAATCTAGCTCTCGGCTCCAGAGACGTGGAGGTGCTTCACCAGCACATCCATCACTCAGTCTCACAGTGAGCGGCTCCCATCGGGAATGTCTGCCTGAGAGTACGGAGGATCCATCTTCTACTGCGGATGTCAAGAGGGAACTGTAGATATATCCCCATAGGTACAAACGTCCATTTCTATGCAGATAGATCTGAGCAATGCGATCAAGGGAGTTGGTAAACAAAGAGCCAGCCTGGACCAGCTGGGCCAAATGGCCTTCTCCATGTTGCGATAAATCTCTGATTCCAAAGGGAATCCATGCATTGGTTGTCAAGTCAAGTCAAGTCACTTTTATTTATATAGCACATTTAAAAAACAAATCTCGTTGGCCAAAGTGCTTTACATTGGTTTAAGAATAGTATAACAAACAACAGTGGTTCATAGATTAAACACAATCATCACTACAATCCTCGCTCAGAGGACGTCAAGAAAGGCTTGGGAGATGAGTTTTTAGTCTCGACATAAAGGAGTCGATGGAGGGGGCAGTTCTGATGGGGCAGTTCTGATGGGAAGAGGGATGCTGTTCCACAGTCTAGGAGCTGCAACCGCAAAGGCGCGGTCACCGCTGAGCTTGAAGGTTGAACGGTGTGTACATGCGCAGACCATCAGAATTCTGTGTCTTTATTTCGAAAACGATCCTATTTTCAGCAGCTCAGAAAGACAGGATGAATTGCATCCAAAGGACAGCAGAGAAACAGGCCATTGGTCTCAACAGCTTCATGCCAATGTCCCTGCTCCAAACAAGCCTCCTCCCTCCAGCAACACTGACAATCCTGTCAGCCGTCCACATGTCTGCGTCTGTGATAATTCTTGAGGTCTGTTGCTTGTTGAACAAACAGCACAGAGCAAGACAGCAAGAAATTGCAGAGAGTTGTTGACGTACCCCAGTCCACCACACAGTCCAAATTCCTCATGATTAACTCCATCTACACTTCACACTCTCTAGGAAAAGTAAGCAGCGGAATCATTGACTTGTCCCAGCCCGATCATTTCTCCTTCTCTCTGCTCCCATTAGGCAGAAGGTACAGCAGCTTAAAAATGCACACCACCAAGCTCAGGTACAGCTTCTTCCACTTTGTTACCAGGCTTCAAAATGGTCCTTCCCAAAGCCAGAGTAGTGTCCAGATTCTCCAAATGCAGACATTGTCTCTGGGAATGTTATACTACAATTCCATAAATATAATTCTGCATTCTGTATCTTTCTCTTTGCTCTACGTATGTCGTTGAGTTTGACTAGATTGTAGCTACGTATTGTATTATCTGATTTGATTGGATAGCATGCAAACAAAAACTCTTCACTGTACTTCGATACGCATGACAATAATAAGTCTAACCCGGGGATGTTTGCAGTGAGTTGAGGGACGGGTCAGGTACCTACACACAGAGAGAGTTTTGACTCCTGCGCTCCCAGCCCCTCAACAAATCTGGAGGATTTCTGTGGAGGATTAATTACTCCCAGACATTCCCACATCTTCCCTGCCTCTGCCAATGTCATGCTTCACAGGGCAGGGAAATCCAACCCATTCCCACGCCATCCCTGAGGCACCAGCATAACCAGGGCACATTTTGACGGTGCCATCCTTTAGGGAAATACTCACAATCCACAAGAAAATACCCGGCAGAGTTCCAGCCCCTCCTCCCCTGCCCTAGAGAAATTCCCATATTTCCATGAAGAAATTTCCAAAAATAATCTCCTCCATTCACTGTGAAATTCCCATCATTCCTGGAGATATTCGCCCCAATCCCTATCCAGCTTGGCATTGGGCCGACTGAGCCCTCATATCCTCTGCAGGGCAATTGTTCCACCACAAGCTGGTGAGGAAAGTGTTCCGAAGAACACCTCCAGTTCTCCCATATCCCAAACACGTGCGGGATTGCAGGTTAATTGTAGGTTAATTGGCTGCTGTAAATGGCCCTTAGTGTGTAGGGAGTGGATAAGAAGAATACGTTAACATAGAACTAGTGTGAACAGGCAATCGATGGTCGGCGTAAACTTGGTGGGCCAAAGGGCCCGTTTCCACGCTGTATCTCTGAACCATCCACCTACCAAATCTTTCTTATCCATGTACCATGAATGCTTCCTAAGCCTCCCTGAAATGGCTTACCTCTACATTTTGGATCCTGTCAATTTGTTCATGATTCACCCACCAGAGAACAGGTCAATCACGTTATGATCCAGTCAAGGGTGATCGATGGTCGGCATGGAATCAGTGGGCCAAAGGGCTGGTTTCCATGCTGGGTTCACTAAACTAAACTGAAATATTCCATGACTGTGGAGGGAAGTTGCAAATTCTGAAAGGACTAGTAGATGGGTCCAGCAGCCCAGCAGCTCACTGCAGTGTAGATTCTGAAACGCTCTCAGAAGCAATTGTATCAGAATCACATACTGAGGGCTCGGGTGCAATAATTATGTTTTCACGGCAGATATTGAGGGGTGGGCAGGGGTGTGGAGTGACAGTGAGAGTGTTATATGAGAGGTTCCCTATGAGGATCCCATAGAGAGGAATACACAGAGTTTAGATGTAGAAATAAGGAACTGCAGATGCTGGTTTTTAACAAATATAGATACAAAGTGCTGGAGCAACTTAGCAGGTCAAGTAGCATCTCTGCAGAAAAAGGAGGGTGACGTTTCGGGTCAGGACCCTGAAGAAAGATCTAAAGAAGGGTCCCATCCCAAAATGTCACCCATTGTTTTTCTCCAGAGATGCTGCCTGACCCACTGAGTTACTCCAGCACTTTGGGTACATTGGGTTTCTCAGAGGTGGGTGAATGAAGGTGCCACCATGAAGAGATCAGGGTAAGGATCTTGCTGTAAAAGGGTTGAGCAGTGGTTGTGATAGCTTCAAGGTGACAATTTTTGACTGAGTATTGGAAGCAGACAGATGGAAGTCATTGTGACAGTCCATGCTCCTGTCATTGGGGATACTTCGATTCATGTTACATCCTGACGTCCTCTCCATCCCCACACACCAAATCTTCATCATTCTCCTGTTGGGACTGAAGGCAGATAAATCCCCAGGGCCTGATGGTCTGCATCCCAGAGTACTCAAGGAGGTGGTTAAGAAGGAACTGCAGATGCTGGAAAATTGAAGGTAGACAAAAATGCTGGAGAAACCCAGCGGGTGAGGCAGCATCTATGGAGCTAAAGAAATAGGTAACGTTTCGGGTCGAGACCCTTCTTCAGAGGCTCTGGGTGCTATGAGGCAGGGTGACTTGGATAGGTCTGAAGAAGGGTCTCGACCCGAAACATCGCCTATTTCCTTTGCTCCATAGATGCTGCCTCACCCGCTGGGTTTCTCCAGCATTTATGTCTACCTTGGATGCATTGGTGATCATTTTCCAGTGTTCTCTCGACTCTGGATCAGTTCCTGTGAACTGGAGGGTAGCCAATGTAACTCAAGAAAGGAGGGGGAGAGAAAATGAGGAGTTATAGACCAGTTACCCTTACATCGGTAGTGGGGAAGATGCTTGAGTCAATTGTTAAAGATCTTATAGCAGCGTTTTTGGAAAGCAGTGACATGATCGGTCAAAGTCAGCTTGGATATATGAAGGGGAAATCATGCTTGACTAATCTTCTGAAACGTTTTGAGCATGTAACAAGTTGAATGGATAAGGAGAGCCAGTGGATGTGGTCTATCTGGACTTTCAAAAAGCCTTTGACAAGGTCCCACACTAGGGATTAGTGTACAAAATTAGGGCACATGGTATTGGGGGTAGGGTATTGACATGGATAGAGAAGTGGTTGGCAGACAGGAAGCAAAGAGTAGGAATTAACGGCTCCTTTTCAAAATGGCAGACAGTGACAAGTGGGATGTGCCGCAAGGCTGGATGCTGGGACCCCAGTGATTTTGAATATATATTAATGATTTAGATGAGGGAATTAAATGAGACTTCTCCAAGTTTGCGGATGGCACAAAGCTGGGTGGCAGTGTGAGTTGCGATGAGGATGCCATAAGGCTGCAGGGTGACTTGGATAGGTTGGGTGAGTGGGCAGATGCATGGCAGATGCAGTATAATGTGGATACATGTGAGGTTATCTACTTTGGTGGCAAGAACAGGAAAGCAGATTATTATCCGAATGGTGTCAGATTAGGAAAAGGGGAGATGCAACGAGACCTGGGTGTGCTTGTATATCAGTCACTGAAATTAAGCATGCAGGTACAGCAGGCAATGAAGAATGCTAATGGCATGTTGGCCTGTATTGTGAGAGGATTTGAGTTTAGGAACAAGGAGGCCCTATTGCAGTTGTACAGGGCCCTGGCGAGAACGCACCTGGAGTATTGTGTGCAATTTTGGTCTCCTAATTTGATGAAGAACATTATTGGTATTAAGTGAAGCTTGAGTGGTAGGTTCACCATTAATCCCGGATGCGGAGACTGACATTGATGAAAAATGGTCGACAGGGGGCTTACTGAAATTTAGAAAGATGAAGAAATCTTATGAAACTTTAAAACAGACTAAAAGGATTGGACAGCTAGAAGCAGAAAAAATGGTCCCGAATTTGCGAGTTTCAAACCAGGAGTCACAGTTAAAGATATAAGGATAGCAGATGGTTTAGGACTGAGATATGAGGAAAAAGTGTCTTAACCGAAAATGTGAATCTGCTGGAATTCCACTCACAGAAGCATGTCCAATTCACTGGATGTTTTTGCAAAGAGATTTGTTGATTTTACGCTTTCGGGTCGGGCTAAAGGTATCAGGATATGGGGAAAAGCAGAATGGATATACTGATTTAGGTGATAAGCCCATGATAATATTGAATGGCGGCCTGCTGGCTCGAGGCCGAAATGGCCTACGCCTGCTCACACTATATCTTATGTGTTTTCTATGTTTCCTCCTTCCTGCATATTCGGTCCTCCGTACTTCCCTTCTCTCACTCCCAGCATCTCTGTATCTTACTGCCCATGTTTATCCCACTCATAATGCATTAGAACGAACTAGAAGCAAACTGAAGAGAAACTTCCGCCCACGAGATTCTGTGCCTCAACATGAGCCATATCCCCTGCTTTTCATGTGCCTTATCTAAAGCTCTTAAACCACCCCCAAATCGCTCAATCACCACGTGACGCTTTTCCAGCACCTCCCACCCACCTGTGTAAAAATAAATTTCCCTGCACATCTTCTTTGACTAAAAGCTATGCCGTCTAGTCTTTGACATTTGCACCCAAACGGTTCTGACCACCCTAATCTCTGCCTCCCATAATTTTAATACTTTTATCAGTCTCACTCTCAGCCTCGAGGCACAAAAACACATCCAAGGTTTGTCCTCCGACCCTTCTTATAAGCTAATCTCTCTGATACAGGCATCTTTCTATCTTTCCCTCATATTTCATCTCTCTGTTCGTCCCTTCCTTGCTCTCTTCCCTCTCCTTTCTCTCCCTCTCTTCTCTTTCCGTCCATCGGAAGGAAGGATTGAATTATCATATATATATTTATTTATTATATATATATATTATATTTATATATATTATGTAATTATATATATATATAATATAATCTATATATATATATATATATATATACACACGCAACCAACGGGAACATGAAATCTTTGTTTGCATCAGTATAACCGCTGTACACTCAACACTCAAGATAACAAAATAAAGAAACTAAATCCAATCTTATTAAACCACCCCTCCAACAGAGTATTGCCGCCATTCCGAGCCAGGAATATTGCGTTGTTGCCGGTGAGTTTTTTTTTTTTTTTTTTTTGCTGCCTCCGGCAAGGAATTAGCAGGCAGCTGACTGGTGCAGCTCTCCTCCCTGATGCCAGGAGGACAGCCGACATTGCATATTGGCGGTGGAAGAGACCCATCTGCGTAAGATGTTCTGACACCAATTAGTGACTGCGCCTGATCGCCGCTGGATTCATGTGTGATCGCGGTGTGGGTTCACTCACACATACACAGCTAATCATCGTTTCGTGAAGGTGTTCTGGCAGTTTGCTGCGAGTCATTGCCTCGTTGCCACTTTCTACCCCAACACACCTCAACTCCAAGCCCCTCGTTTTATTTCAACCAGACCAATCAACCCTGGTGTCCGGAAGTGCCCAAATCTACCAATTGTTTCATCGATATTAAATTTATCTGCCTGCCCTCTGATTAAGCAATGCGATGCAAATATCCTGCTGTTTTATTCTGAGTCACCCATTCTCGCGATCGCTGATCCTCTCTCTCCGTTCCTCTTCTGTTCTCAATTCTTTCATCGCTCTCAACCTTCTCCTTTTTTCCTTTTTTCCTCCCGTCAATCCACATCTCTTTTCCTTCGATAGCTGACAGAACAAAAGGAAAGTAACCGTGTTGCCATTTCTCTCATTTTGTAGCAAAAGGCATTAGCCCCACGTTTGATTTTCTCAGTGTCTCAATCGCTCTCCTTAATTAGCTTTTCACCAACTGAAACAATGAAGCATTTTCTGTAGAGAAGCAAGAGTGTTTTTCAGAGTTGGCAATGGAGACTGACTCATTCGTTGGGCTCTGGTTCTTTTCTGCGAGGAAATTGTCTGAACAGACCAATAAGGCACTGTTCCTATCAAACCTTGTGCTGTCCTTCAGGATGGTGAGTTCAAATCATGGCTCATCTGTCCCTTAACTGCATTCCTGCTTGAAAGATTGCCTTTATAGAATTTCTTTTCTATATGTTCATTCACAACCTCAAGACCCATAAAAAATGTTAAAATGCTTTTCATGTTCACACACTGTAATGCACAGAAAGGGGCCAGTCAGGAGGTCACGTCCACCGTTCACCGTTGAAGGTTGAAGAGAGACTGTCGGGAGCAGTGGGGAGCACTTCTTCATGGATCTTTAATGGGAGAACTTCCTTGCTACTGAACTAAAAAATCCATCCCAGACCTTGTCCTCTGTGTGGGTCTTGAACCTACACCACCGGACTGACTCAGACCGAGAACGGATTGATGGTTCCATGACTTCAAGACCAAAACCCCCAACAATTACCTCTATAATCTCACATTTTGTCATGCCATTCAACGCAGCTCAGCAGCATCTTGAGGAGAAGGTCCCAACTTTCTCATAATAAAGTTAGTTTCAGAAATCAATCTCTCCTCATCGATGTTGAAAGGAGCCTTAGAGAAAGAAGGGTGGTGAACTACCTCGTTCGCACCCCACCACAGCAGCGCCTAGGAAGTTTTAGTTTACCTAGTTACTTACAGCGGCCATAGGAGGCCATTCAACCACTGTCCATCGCAGCTCCCAGCAATGCACCCATCGTCCTTAAACCCCGCTCTCCGATTCCCCTGGGACCTCTGCAACTCATTCTCTCTCACATATGCCTTCAAACCCCTTCCAATGTTTCTTCCCACTTTAACACACAGGGTTAGTTTATATAGAATTAGAAACCAATTAATTGTGCCTGTCAGCTAACTTTGATGCAGGAGGAAACCCATTGCCATGGGGTGGAACATACTGGGGACCTGGTCATTCCCTCTTCCTCTCAGCAGGCAGAATTTAAAGCACATACCACCAGATTCACGATCACCTTCCCCAGTGTTATCTGACGACTGAACAGTCCTCATAAAACTAGGGCGTAATCTTGATTTGCAACCTATTGTAAAAAATTAGCCTGCACCTTGTTTTACGTTTACTCTGCAGCACGTAATAATATATTCCGTACCTTTCTCCATGTTGTTGTACAGTGTATGGCTGATTGTTGACATATATAGATAGATTTGCTGATAGCATGCAAATGTAATGTGTGTCTCGTAGTACACATGAATAGTTAATAACCCAAATGAACATGGCCACAGGGTGAACATACAGTGCTCACAGACAGCACCTGAGATTCAGGATTGAACCTGCGTTCCTGGAGCCAAACCGAGTTCTTTCCATCGAGACGAGAGTCATAAATCTCATTCCACTCCTGTAATAGATTCCTATAGCCTCTCTGTATCTCCATGGGACCAGGAATAATTACAGGCACCCGATTCTGTAGACTATTATAAAAGAGGGGCCCAGAAGTGGAATCAAGAATAACTCAGCGGCATCTTCTGACCTCTCTGCTGCTGCTGGATCTTGGAAATGTATTTACTGATTTATTTCACATCACAGCGATCTCCCCAGGGAATATCTTGGATAAGTCAGCTCTCTTCTTCCTTCTCCCGTAAACCTTCACATTCTTTCTAAAGAGCACTGCCCAGAGCTGTATTCCATTCTCCAGCAGTGGTCTTGCCAAGGCTTTATGAAGGTTACATGCCTGCTGTTGCACTAGGTGTGTCTGGGTATTTATAGGCTCAAGCTTCTCGGGCACTTTATCAAATCACATTACCTTCAGCCGCCTGGCCCCTAAACTCTGGAATTCCCTTCCGAAACCACTCTGCGCCTCTCTGTCATGAGCCTACCTCTTTGACCAAGACTTTGTCATCCGACTTAAGAAAGTCACACAGTCGTACAACACGGAAACAGACTCTTCAGCCCTTCTCGACCGCACTGACTGAGATCATCATTTATGCAAATCCCATTTACCTGCATCCCACTCTACTCCTTTCTCATCCTCTGTGATAATAACTGTTCTCTGCCACCTCCTCTGGCAGCTTGTCCAAAATATCCACCATCCTCAGTGCGAAAAATCTGTTCCTCAGATCTCCTTTAAATATTTCCCCTCTCACTTTAAACTTGTGTTCTCTAGTTTTAAACCCCCCCTACCCTTGGAAACGGATGAGTATCATCTGCCCAATTCGGTGTGGACTCGGTGGGTTGAAGTGCCTGTTTCCTCACTGTACCTCGAAACTAAGCTAAATCTAAACTAAAAATCTATGCTCCTCCCAATTTTTTAAAACCACTGTAGGTCACCTTTCAGCCTCCCGTGCTCCAGTGAGAACAATTCCAGCCTGTTCAATCTCTCCTTGTGACCAAAGCCCTTCATTCCAGGAAACATTCTCTACTCTTCCCAGTTCTGCCACCTCTTTTTCTCTGGTGTGAAGATCAGAACTGCAAGCTACACTCCAAGTGTGGTCTGCCCAAAGTGTTGTGATTCAGAATTACACGTCCCATCTCTTGTACTCAATGTCCCTGCCTATATGGCAAGCGAACTGAACACTTTCTTCACTACTGTTGATGAAGGTGATCTATGAGTTTAGGATGTGGATGTTGTCCTCATAGATTTTAGTACGGTATTTGATAAACTTACACATGGTAAGATGATCCAGAAGATTAAGATGCACAGGATTAACAGTGACTTGGTCATATGGATGCAGGAGCTGGCTTATTGATAGAGCACAGAGGGTTGTGGTGGAGGGACAACATTCAAGCTGGAGGTCTATGATCAGTGGAATTCCGCAGAGATCTGTGCTGAGACCTCTGCTGTTTTTTTTATGATGTACATAAATGACTTGGATGTAAATGTCGATGGTTTGGTTAGTGACTTTGACCTTGACACCAAGATTCCTGGGGTCAGGGACTGTGAGAAAGGCTGTCAAAGTATATAGTGGGCTGTAGCTCAGTTACAGAAATTGGTGGAGAAATGGCAGATGGAATTTAATCCAAGCAAGTTTGAGAGGTCAAATGTAAGTAGAAAAAAAATGCAATAATGGCAAGGTCCTTAACAACATTGATATATAGTGGGATCCATAACTCCCAGAAAGTGGCAACACAAGTAGATAAAAATGCTGGAGAAACTCAGCGGGTGAGGCAGCATCCATGGAGCGATGGAAATAGACAACGTTTCGGGACAAAACGTTGCCTATTTTCCTTCGCTCCATAGATGCTGCCTCGCCCGCTGAGTTTCTCCAGCATTTTTGTCTACCTTCGATTTTCCAGCATCTGCAGTTCCTTCTTGGCTGATCGTCGGCTATCAATAACCGGTGCCTGCCGCATAGATTGAGACATTGAGTATAAGACTCAGGAAGTCAGGATGCCGCTTTAACATTAGCCCGCATTGGGAGTATTGCGTGCAGTTCTGGTCGCCCCATCATCGGTCAGATGTAGCCACTTTGGAAAGGGTGCAGAGGAGGCTTATCAGAATGATGCCTGGATTAGGGGATATTGGCTACAGGAATAGGTGGGACAGACTTGTAATGTTTTCTCTGGAACGCTGGAGGTTGCAGGAAGACCTGATAGAAGTATATACAACTATGAGAGGCATAGATAGGGTGTACAGTCAGAACCTTTCTCCCAGGATGGAAAAAATCAAATATTAAAAGACTTAGCTTTAAGAAGTGGGAGGCAAAGTTTGAAGGAAAGGTTTTTCACATAGAGGATAGTGAGTGCCTAGAATATGATAGTGGTATTTAAGATACTTTTGGCACATGGATATGTAGGGAATGGAGTGATATGGGTTATTTTCATGCAGGGAAGCGATGGTATTGGCATTATGGTTTTGTCATTTGAACCAGCATCTGCAGTTCTTTTTCATTCCATCTTGGCATATGTTCGGCACAGACACAATGGGCCTAAGAGCCTGTTCTTTTGCTGTACCGTTTTATGTTCTATGTGTCCTGCTACTTTCAAGGAGTTGTGAAGTCTCCTGACTTATCTTAGTTTAGTTTAGAGATACTGCACGGAAACAGGCCCTTCGGCCCACCGAGCCCGAACCAACCAGCGATCCACGCACATTAACACTATCCTACACACACTAGGGACAATTTACACATACACCAAGCCAATTAACCTACACAACTGTAGATCTTGGCGTGTGGGAGGAAATTGAGTCTGGGAGAAAATCCACGCGGTCACGGGGAGAACGTACAAACTCCGTACAGACAGCACCCGTAGTCGGGATCTGAACTGGGTCTTTACTGTCACCTCTACTGCCTGTCTTGATTTTAAGAATAAGATGAGCTACCTGCCAATCTCCTGGCACCTCAGCCATGGCTAAAGATCTCCTTGAATGGTATAATGTCAAACTTCTGATAATTGCCTCTCACCAGCCCTAGGATTTGTTTGGTCCTGTGGAAAGTTCTATGCTTAATCCAGTTTAGTTTAGAGTTACAGTATGGAAACATGGCTTCAGCACATTGAGTCCATACTGACCAGCGATCACCCGTTCACACGAGTTCTATGTTATTCCACTTTCTCATCCACTCCCTACACACCAGGGGCAATTTACAGAGGCCAATGAACCTACAAACCCGCGTATCTTTGCGACGTGGGATGAAACTGGAACACACGGAGGAAACTCACTGGTAGAATGTGCAAACTGCACTCACACACACACACAACACAGCAGCCGAGGTCAGGATTGAAACTGTACCTCTGGTGCTGTGAGGCAGCAGTTCTACCAGCTGCACCACTGTGCTGCCCTTCTTGTTTAACAGACCCGATCATTTGCCAGCAAGGAAATTGGCATTGCAAAGAGTTAATTTACTGAACACTTAGCAAGAATCCCCAATCCTGCAGAATGCCCTGATGGTAGCTGTGCCTGAGTAGCCCACGCCCTGTTGTTGAGGAGTTAATTCACCTGCAGTGGCCGTGCAGTCACTCCTTTGAGCCCACCCTTGCAGGCTCTGGACGGGCTTGTTGGAGAGTGGGTCTACATTTAAATTTGGGGTTCGAGATATCTGTAGGTGTTGGTGGAGGAAGATTTGGGGCATCAGATGCTGTTTCTGGTTTAATAGAGACATAAGCTTGCTGGAGACGAGTAGAGCCTGTGTGGAATGTGTTTGTGTGTGCGGGTCAGCCTCACTCTGCGCACTAATCACCATCGGAGGCAGCCTACAGCCTTACAGTGTTTTATTCTAAAGCATAAAGAATGTTTTGGCACCAAGTTTAAGGCAGTATTTAAATCTGGGAGAGCCCAGCTCGATTGAATTGCTGCCTTTGAATTCTCTGTTGGGGATCTATTATCTGATATGTAAATGGATGGGATATGGGAAAATGCGCAAATCAAATATTCAGGCGATGCCAGCCCTTTCAGCGCACCGACTCCCACAGTGAGCTGCATTCTCCCAGCCGTGCTCATGAACTTGCTTTCTTTCTTTCTGTACAGACAATGATCTATTTTAATGCGTTGTGTTGGCGCGCTCCCCCCCCCCTCTTCATCTAAATTGCGGGGGGAGTGGGGCGCAGGGAGGGGTGTGTGGGGGTGGGGGGTGAAAAACTGAGACCGCTTTGCACCGTGTGGGAGAGGCGCAGATGAGGCACAGATGAAACAGCGTGCGTGGCAACCATGGGCGGGGGCTCGGGTTTCGGTGCTGAGGGGTGTGGACTTGGCGAGAGGGGAAAAGGCACTGGCCAGGGAGGATGGGGGTGGGTAATTACAAGCGAGCGTTGAGGTGCTGGAATTATTGCAATTGTTGAGGAAATATTCTGCTGCGACGGGTGGGGGGGGGGGATCCAAAGGAGAGGGTAATTGTTGATTTAGGTTTAGGTTTATTACCGTCACATGCACCGAGGTACAGTGAAAAGCTTTGTTTCAAAGGCGATCCAATCTGATCCGATAATACCATACATAAATGCAATCGTCAAACTCGAGTACAATAGGTAGAGCAAAGGGGAAGATGCAGAGCGCAGAATATAGTGCCCAGCATTGTAGTGCACCAGTTCCAGAGACAAAGTCCAATCTCCGCAATGGGGTAAAGATGAATCAGGCAGTACCCTTGCTTATGGAAGGACTGACAACAGAGGGGGAGAAGCTGTCCCCGAGGGGTTTATATCTCACGACCAGGGCGGGTTGGATGGGAGGGGTGGAACCTCAAATGCACTGCGGTACTTTGGGGAGAGTCAGGCAGCGCTGTGGACAGCTCTGGCGGCATGGCGTGCCTACGCAGCGGTGTGGTGAGGACCCAGTTCAAGTTCAAGGTCAGGGTTGACATTCAGCTGCCAAAGCCGTCTGCGCTGCTCCCCCGCCCTTTGTTCTGCATCTCATTTGCATCTGATGAATTATTTAAATTGCTCACTGTCTGCGCCCCCCTCCCCCGCAGCTTGCCAACCCCTCCCCCCCCCCTCACTCTCTCTCTGTAGACGGAGGGGTGGGGTGGGGAGGGGTGGCGACTGTACAGCTGCTCCCCGAGCCCAGACACCCCTACCTCCTGCAGCGACAGTGTGGGTGGGGCAGCTCGGTTAGATCGGGGTTGTGTGAATCCAGCTGAACCCCAGCATCCAGAACCTTCCTCTGGTCCAGCACCAGAGACGTTTCCAGAATCGGAGCTGCACGTCTGTCAGCTCAGCATTAATCTGTCGGGCAAGGAACACGGACCCCATCCATGAATAACATAAGATCATAAGGAATCGTAGAATTAGGCCATTCAGCCCATCAAGTCTACTCCGCCATTCAATCATGGCTGATCTTTCTCTCCCTCCTAACCCCGTTCTCCTGCCTTCTCCCCACAACCTCTGACACCTGTACTAGGACTAAGACTAATAAATGTATGGTCCATCACTGGACAGCATGGGGGCAAAGCAATGGGCATGAATGCCCGGGTTAGGGTGTATTAGCTACAGGGGTGAGGTTGGACTGACTTGGATTAGAACGCCGGAGGTTGCGGGAAGATCTGATAGAAAGATATAAAATCATAAACTTCTACCCAGGGTGGAAATACCAAAGACAAGGGGGCATAGCTTTAAGATGAGAGGGACTACGTTTAAAAGAGATGTGCAGGGCAAGTTTTTTTTTCACAGAGGGTGGTGAGTGCTGGAACACACTTCCAGGAGTGGTGGTGGAGGCAGATACAATAGTGGTGTTTATGAGTCTTTCAAATAGGCGCATGGATATGCAGGGAGTGGCGGGATATGGATCACATGCAGGCAGATAATTGTTGTTGATATTGTGTGCCAGGGAGCTCGTTCCTGCAGCTCAGACATTCTCCCCCTCTCTTTTGCTCGTAGTAAGGGGGTGGCTTCACAACAATATTATGTCAACCCTTCCCTCGGCTGGAATCTGGTGAGGTGATCTCACGGTATTGCCACGGAGCCGGCTGGGCTGGAGCAGATAGAAAATACAAAATCCAGTTCAACAATCTGGATTAAAGTTCTATCCATAATCCACACCTTTTGTCTTTTTATCTCTCACCTTTGACCAACCATCTGTCTGTCAACAACAAAACCATCTCACTTGTATCCACCTATCACTTGCCCGGCTTTTCTCCCCCCCCCCCCCTCCCTCCTCCAGCTTTCCACCTCTCACCACCACAATCAGTCTGAAGAAGGGTCTCGACGTGAAACGTCACCTATCCATGTTCTCCAGAGATGCTGCCTGACCTGCTGAATGACTCCAGCACTTAGTGTCCTTTTTAAAAAATAACATCAATTGTTTTAACCTCAGCCAACCGACTCACTCTGCACTTTCACTGTATAATAGGACTCTTGCGTCTGGAGCAGCCAGTGCCGACCAGGTCCAGACCCTCAGCAGCCGGTGCCTCTTCCTTTGTGCTGTAGTGGTTTTGCCGGACTGGGCGACAGTGAACACATCACAGCTGCACCAAGCAAGGCTTGCAGTAATTGTGGCAAGGTCCCTTCACCCGAGCACCGGTGGGCAATGCTTCATGAGGAGGTATTAGGACGGTGATTGAAAGCTTGACCAAAACTAGGGGCCTTCAAGTCATGGGAGAGGGATGCAAGGTTCAGCACTGAGAGGAAACGCAGAGACCATGTGCAGAATGGAGAGGAGGGGAGAGGAAGGGTGCAGTGAGGAGGGCACAGCAGCTGAGGCGGTGGGATCCCTGGCAGACCGCACCAGTCTGGGGCCTTGTAAGGTTGTGGAGAAATACTGAATGGTGATGGGGTACTCTGGGCAGTTGTGTGTTTCAGGGAATCAGGTCTGCTTGCTGACTCCCAGCGGAACAATGCAGAGATTCTTTGCAACTTTGGATCTCTGGATTCTTTACGAAATGTGTAAATCCAGCCGTCAGTTTTATTCTGCCAAAGCAAACAGGAAGACAGGTTCAATCCTGACCTCGGGCACTGTCTGTGTGGCTTTCCCCAGGGTGTTCTGGTTTCCTCCCACATCCAAAACCTTGATGTAGGTTAATTGGTTGCTGTAAATTGCCTCTGGTCTAGGTCAGTGGCCACACAAAGCGAGGGAGAGTGGATAGACACGTGTGGGAGAGAATGACACATGAGGAACATGAATGGGATGGAGGGCTTGCCGATCCGATAGACATAATTTTTTCATTAATTCAGGAGATGTGGGCATCAGGCTGAGGCAGTATTTACATTCTGCCTTGATGTCGGGGGTAGTGGCTCTTTTGTCACCTCTGGAGATCAGCTTTCCCGTCCGTGAGTGGACCAAGTCTGCAATGATGTCGAGAGTGACTTTGGTGGAACACAGACCGAGCCTCTGTGAGCAGGGTGTTGCTGAGCAAGTGCACCATCGACGAGCCATTCCAACACTCTGCGGTGATCGAGAGTAGACTAATGATACAAAAGTTAGTGGTTTTGCAGATAGTGAAGATGGTTGTGAAACATTGCAACAGGATGTGGATCGATTGGCCAGGTGGGCGGAGGAATGTTAACGGAGGAATCTATTCAGAGACGTGTGAGGTGTTGCGTTTTGGGACGTCGAACAAGGGCAGGACCTACACAGTAAATTGTAGATCTCTGGGTAGTGTTGTAGAGCAGAGGGATCTTGGAGTACAGGTGCATGGTTCCTTGAAGATCGAGTCGCAGGTAGATAAAGGGGTCAATAAGGCTTTTGGAACTTTGGCCATTAGTCAGAGTATTGAGTATTGAAATTGGGAGGTCATGTTGCAGTTGTATAAGATGTTGGTGAGCCCACATCTAGAGTATTGTGTTCTCTATTCTGGGCACCATGTTATAGGAAAGATATTGTCAAGCATGAAAGGGTTCAGGAAAGATTTTCGAGGATGTTACCAGGACTAGAGGGTGTGAGCTATAGGGAAAGGTTGAATAGGTTGGGTCTCTATTCCATGGAGCTAGGAGGATGAGGGGAGATTTTATAAAGGGGTGCAAAATCATGAGAGGAAGAGATCAGGTAGATGCACAGAGTCTCTTGCCCAGAGTATGAGAATCGAGGACTAGAGGACACAGGTTCACGGTGAAAGGGAAAAGATTTGATAGGAATCCGAGGGGTAACTTTTTCACACAAAGGGTGGTGGGTGTACGGAACAAACTGCCAGAGGAGGTAGTTGAGGCTGGGACCAGCCCATCGTTTAAGAAACAATTAGACAGGTACATGGATAGGACAGGTTTGGTAGGATATGGGCCAAGCGCAGGCAAGTGGGACTAGTGTAGCTGGGACGAGTTGGGCCAAAGGGCCTGTTTCCACATTGTATCACTCTATGACTCTAATGGGGCAGTAATTGGCCGGGTTGGATTTGTCCTGCTTCTTGTAGACGGAGCATCACTGGGTAGTTTAGGTTAATTGTCATGTGCGTCGAGGTGCAGTGAGAAGCTTTGTTTTGCATGCTACCCAATCAGATTAGATAAGACTATATAAACACAATCAAGCCAAACTGAAATACAATAGGTAGAGCAAAGCGAGAAGGTGCAGAGTGCAGTATATAGTTCTCAGCATTGTAGCACACCAGTTCCATAGACAAGGTCCAATATCCACAAATGGGGTGAAGGAGAATCGGACACTACTCTAGCTTACGGAGGGCCATTTAGATTCAAGTGGTGCACATGTTCAAGTTTCTGTTACTTCTGCTGGATGGATGTGGAGAGAAGGAATGGCCGGAGTGGGACAAGTCTTTTGATTATGTTGGTTGCTTTCCACATTGTCAGGGAGGTGCCAGTGTTGTAGCTATACTGGGTCAGTTTGGCCAAGGGAACTGACCTTTCAGAACTGTTGTGGAATGTTGTCATGGCCCACAGCATTTGCTCTAACCCGGGGCCATCAGTTGTCACTTGATAACCCGCAGAGTGGATCGCACTGGCTGAAGAACAGTCTCTATCGTGCAGACCACTGGAGGAGACCAAGATGGATCCTCCATTGGCACCTCTGGCTGGAGGTTCTCACAGATGTTTCAGCTTTCTCTGCTGTTCTGAAATGCAGGCTCCCCATCCATCACTGAGGGTGGGGATATTGTGGAGCAATCTCCAGCGAGATGTTTAGTTGTCCACCACCTTTTACCACTGTCGGTGGCAGGACTACAGAGCTTCAATCTGACCAACCGATTGTGAGATCGCTTGCCTCAGTCCATTGCATGCTGCTTATGTATTTGTGCATGCAAATCCTCCTGTCCTGAGGCTTCACCAGCTGAATCTCTCACTCTGAGGTGCACTTTCTGGTGGTCCTGGCCTGGCTTGGCCTTCCCTCCTATACTTCTCCCTGACCCAGGGCTGATCTCCTGGTGCCATTCGATGTTGGAGTGGGAGACATGTCGGGTCACGAGGTTGTAGTTAGTGCAATTCGTGGCTGAGAGCCTCTTTCTATGTGGGTATAAGATTAAGATTAGACAATGTAGTTTTAAGATAACACTGAAAATAGGTCTACAGTGTCTATGGAGAGAGAGAGCGTGATGACCTTTCATGGTTTTTAAACTGACGTCCCATTATTTTTTCTGCTGGCTTGTTAATGCAAACTTTCAAATCCAGAGTATCTTTGAAGACTCTTCATTATGCACGTTGACTGAAAGGGCCTACTGAGCGATGAAATCTTTTGATGAATGGTTGCTCCAGTAACATGGCCATAAATCAGTACACAAAGCGACTGCACGTAATGCCCTGTGGCTATTCGTGTAGGCCCTGCACCAGACAGTTGCCCCTTCTGGACCAGTAGCCACAAGGACAAGCTGTGTTGCCACCTTTCCTGCGCGCCCTGAAACATTAATCTTGTTTCTCTCTCCACGTATGCTGCCCAATCTGCTGAGTGGTTCCAATATTTTCTGCTTCCATTTCAGAATCCCAGCATCTGCAGATGTCTGTTGTTCAGTTAACGCCATGACCTGCAGCACCTCTGCTGGCAGGAGGGTGCGATTACAATGTGGCATTTACAGAGCAAGTCTACAGTGTAATTGGGGGATGTATGAGTGTATAAATGAAAATATTAAAAGGAACACCGGAGACATGGGGACATGGGTATATGGACACACTGATCTGTTTTGTAGTCAATGCCTACTATGTTCTGTTGTGCTGAAGCAAAGCAAGAATTTCATTGTCCTGTCAGGGACACATGACAATAAACTCCTTTGACTTTGACTTTTGACTTGACTTTGGGTGGCATGGTATCAGTATTGAAAGAATCCCCTCTTAAAAAGGATTGCAATTGAAATCTCGCACAGTCCCCTGGAAAAAATGTGTGCGGAATCAAATTAGTTACATATAGTCACGGCAGGTTTTTGTGTGAACTTTCTATTCATGGTCTGTTTCTTCCCAGCAGATCCTGGCTCTGTGGCTAACGTTTCTCCAGCCACTCCAGCTTTACGTGACCCAGCAACGTGAGTTAGAGCGAGCCGCCCAGGCTCTCCCGTGAGCTGAGTTGAAGGGATCGCAGGAAGAGAAAGGTACCGTGCTCTGCGATGTCCTCCAATCCCTTTGTCTAACGTCAACCCCTTCTTATCATCGCCAGGCCTGGCCTTCACAAACTTTCACCATTTGCTTCCATCACTAAGACCAATCGTCGACTAGGCCACCGTTCGGCCAAACACTTGTGCTCGGTCTGCCAAGGCCTGCTGGATCTCTCAGTTGCCAACCATTTTAACTCCTCTTCCCATTTCCACACTGACCTTTCTCTCCTGGGCCGCCTCCATTGCCAGAGAGAGGCCACATGCAAACTGGAAGAACAGCACCTCATATTCTACTTGGGTGCTTACAATTCAATGGTATGAACACTAAATTCTCCAATTTCAAGTAAATAATCTACTGAAACATTCCCCACCCCTCCTTTTTATTCCCCTCCCCCTATCTTCCCCTTGCCTCACCTGGATGTGCTCCCATTTCTCCCCTTCCCCCTCCCTCTGTTCCCTTCCACTGACATTCCTTCCTTTGGCTTCACGGTTATCCTGCCCCCTCCTCTCTTCCAGCTTTCTCTCCCCCACCACAATCACAAGGATGTGGAGGCTTTGGACAGGGTGCAGAGGAGGTTTACCAGAATTATACCTGGATCATAGGGTCTCAGCTACAGGGAGAAGTTGGACAGACATGGATTGTTTTCACTAGAATGCTGGAGGTTCAAGGGAGACCTGTGAGGCATAGATAAGGTAGATAGAATCTTTTCCCCGGATGGGAAAATCAAATACTAGAAGGCATAGCTTTAAGGTGAGAGGTTCAAAGTTTAAAACAGTGGGGCAATTTTTTACCATGGAGGGTGGTGAATACCTGGAATGCATTAGGATACTTTTTGGATAGGCAAATTAGATATGTAGAGAATGGAGGGACAAGGATTATGTTCAGACAGATAAGAGTTGATTTTTGCAAAGCGTTCGGCAGATACATTATGGGCCGAAGGGCCTGTTCTTGTGCTGTACTGTTCTATGTTGCAAACCCAGAGCCTGTTCTATGTTGCAAACCCAGAGCCTGTTCTATGTTGCAAACCCAGAGCCAGGCTGAAACACTCACCCTCTGACATGGGAAACTGCCAAAGGAGAGCAGTAAAACTGACTTTCTTTTCCACCCTGTTTCCATTTCTGGAGCACATATTGTTCCACCTGGACAAATATCGATCGATCTGATTCTTGAAATAGCATGGTGACCCAGAATGATGCACTGTCTGTATACACTTGGTGACACACATTCTATGGTTAAATTCCCCACATCCTCAGCACCAGAGTCTTTTCCGAGCTGGAACATCACCTATCTATGTTCTCACGAGAAGCCGACTGACCCACTGTGTTACTCCAGCACTACAGTCAGAGTCATACAGCACAGAAACAGGTCCTTCAGCCCAGCTTGTCCATGCTGGCCATGATATTCCAGCTACACTAGTCCCAACTGCCTGCGTTTGGCCCATACCCCTCCACACCATTCCTATCCATGTACTGTACCTGTCCTAGTGTCTTATAAACATTATTATAGCACTTGCCTCAACGATCTCCTCTGGCAGCTCGTGCCATATACTCACCACCCTCATTATGAAAAATATGTCCCTTTGGTTCCTAATAAATCTTTCTCCTCTCACCTTCAACCTATGTCCTCTGGTTCTTGATCCTCCTACTCTGGGTAAAAGGCTCTGTGCATTCACCAAAGACTCAGTGCATTTACCAGAAGTATCTGGAATCCCTGGAAATATTGCGGTTTCAAACATGCAACTACACAATACACATGGTCTGCAGGAGATGCCTTGGTTCTATTATTCTCATCCTGCTTTGAAAGGAGATTTTATGGGGATATGATGCACTAATTGCTCCCCACCCCATAGTCCCACCTTGGGGGAAACTACTGTGACCCTGACACTCACCATGTCTTTGCTTCAATGGTTCAGACTGGCAGACAGTTGTTGCTGGCCCCAGTGCTATATTACTATCAATGTCCTGCTGACGTAATTCTTATCTCAATGGCATTTTCTGATCAGTGGAAAGGATGTTGAAATCAGAAGTCACCAGGTAATGATGAGTCAGAGTATAGGTTGGTGTCAGAACAACAACTTTGCCCTTAACGTCAGTAAAACCAAGGAGTTGATTGATGACTTTAGAAGAGAAAGGCCGAGTATATATGAACCTGTCTTCATCGACGGGTCGGTGGTGGTGGGAGTCATCAAGTTCCTGTGTGTGCGTATCTGTGAAGATCTGTCCTGGGAGCCAGCACATTGATGCAATAAAGGAAGCTCATCAATGTCTCTACGTCCTTAGAATAGCAATGTTACAAAATGTTGAGATTTTAAAAATCAAGTCTGCAATTTAACCCATCAAATAAAGCATAAAATGAAAAGTTTACATTTGACACCTAATTCACTTTCATATCTTCAGTATTAAAAAAGTTATGGCCATTTTCATACTCGGAAATTAGCACCTTGTTCCCTATTGCTTTTCCATTGACTTAACACAAAACCTGTGATCGAGGACAGTCAAAAGCCCATACCTTTCTTAAAAATTAAGAGAACTGAATGAGATTTTCAGTTATTATAGATTGAAGCATTCTGAAACAAATATAAAACATCTTACTTGGATGACCTGAAATTAAAGCATATAATTAGTTAATTACCTAATTGTAGCTAATTACAAAATTGATCGTTGTGACGGAAATAGTAATAAACACCCAGACTGCCTTGAAAATTCAAAAATGTGATATTCTCAAGATCAGAACTTTAATATTATTGTATTATATGCTGTAAGTCCGTAACAGATAGGTAAATAAATTAAAATTTCTAGCAATAGACCAAGTCTTTTTGGAGAAGATCAGTTGCTAGCTGGTACATTGGCATATCATAATCAGTAGCATCATCGTGCTCCTCAGATTGTAACCAACAAGCAACTCTGTACACCTTGTTTTTCTTCAACTTTTCAATGTTGGCATTGTAAACTACAAGTTTTTGCTCTTCAAACCACACATGACATGCCTTTCTGCCCACTACTTTCCCATTAAGAATGTCCTGTAGATTCCATTTCTTAAGAAAAGTATATTTTTTTTAAATAGCCTAAGTATCCAAATAACAAACTAATCCCATTCACACAGGAATTCACAATATAACATGATTTTAAAATCTCACTGTCATGAATTTATATGCCAGATGGTAGGAATTTAATGTTTAATTCCCATAAATTAATCCAGAAACATCCTCTCAAAATATCATCAAAATTATTGTTTTTTGCACAATACATGTGATTCAAACTGTTGTGAATATTTAGTTTAAAAATAATGATCATGGAGAGAGAATAACACAAAATATAGTCAATTTAGACGCCTTATGACATGAACGTCCAAAAAAAATTGGGCATTTTAATCATCTTGCTTCTGTAACGCGATCGATTGGAACGTTGCATTTACGGTGAATTTGAACTCCATATCGGCAGGAAAAACACTGCCGGTTCGTATGGGGCCCAAATAACATTTTGGCAATGTAAAATTAGATTAAAGCCATCCCAAGAAGCAAGATTATATGTAAAATACACGACTTATCCTTTGTTTTGTCCCGTTCTTGCGATCCGTCACGTTGTAGACGTTGAGGGCGTTTGAAGTCGCTTTTTATTTTAATCCAAATATTAAATTGTCCGTCAAATTTATTTTTAAATATAGCGCGAACGGAAGTCCGATCGATTTTTCATCAGCAGCTAGCAGCCGGAGGAAGTCCGCCTCCGACAGGCAGTACAAAATGGCATTTTAATCCTGCCCCCCCCCCCCTCAAAGGCGCTAAAGCCGCGCACACGGCCAGTGGCAGAACTGCAGCGCCGCTGAAGGTAGGTATTGTAACATCGCTACTTAGAAGATGGAGGAGATGTGGTATGTCAGTGAGTACTCTATTGAACTTCTACAGGTGTCTGGTACAGAGCATAATGACTGGATGCAACATGGCCTGGTTCAGCAACTCAAACGGTCAGGACATAAGGAGTTTATAAAAAATGGTGGACATTGCCCGGTCCATTACGGGTACTGACCCCCCCACCAGCAAAGCAAACGACATGATCAAAGACCTGCCCCACGTTGGCCAAACTCTCATTTCATACCTGCCATCAGGAAGAAGGTATAAGCATTGAAAACTGAATATCAGGTTCTTCAACACTATAACCACCAGCTCTTCTTCAAACTATGAACTGTCTTGGTTGCACTAGGGACTTCGGGCTTTAATTTGCACTCATGTGTTTTAATTTATTGAACTTTTTTTGTGTGTTGTGTAATCCATAAGATAACATATGTGTTTACATATCTATTATCAGTCGCAAGTAAGAATTTCACTGTTCCGTTCTCTGTACACATGACAATTAAACACTCTTGACTCTTGACTTAATGGTTTCCATCTGGGGGCTCAGAGGCAGGAATTATCCATCCACCCAGCCTCAGGTATGTCTCCGGTCCAGCCCACAGAGCAATGAGCCAGAGCAATGAGCAAGCCACAAATACTCCCCAAATAGTCCCCTGGAGTCAGAATTTGTTCCCAGTAATATCACTGGCAAGGCGGAGACATTGTCCAGCCATAACTACGCCTGGACTGAGGAGACAATTGAGACTGAACACGCTGCTGGATCTGGAGCCACGTGTAGCCCAGACCAGGAAACATAATGTGTAGGAAGGGACTGCAGATGCTGGTTTACACCAAAGATAGACACAAAATGCTGGAGTAACTCAGGAGGAATGGGACGCTGCAGAAGTGTCTCGACGTGATACGTCACCCATTCCTTCTATCCTGAGATGCTGCCTGTCCCACGGAGTTACTCCAGCATTTTGCGTCTATAGGCCAGGAAACATGGTAGATTTCAGTGAACTGATGAGTTTTTGCAAGGTTCGGGTAACTCTGTGCTTACCAGCGTGAGACTGGCTTTGTTTGCAGAGTTATTTTGTTGCTCTAATTGCTCTGCATTGGGATACAGATCATGCCCTTGGGTCTCAACACCAGCTCTTGGTCCACCAACTGAAGGACTGCATGTGGCAAGCTCGTGCACACCAAGTCCCCACATCACCAGTGGATGGCCAGATGGGCTGTTGTCAGTCTAAAATAAGGGTCCTGACCCAAAATGTCACCTCTTCATGTTCTCCAGAGATATTGCCTGACCTGTTTGAGCTACTCCAGCACTTTGTGTCCTGATCTGTTTTCAGTGCTGTTTTTAACATTGACCAGGGCTGGTGTCCTGTCAATCCCACCATGGGGTCTTCGAATTGCCCTGAGTGACTGGTCATGGTGACAGGTTAACACCTCTTCAGAGGGGCAGGGCTCTGGTCATCAGTGTCAGCATCAGCTTGGTATCCTGACCTGTCAGTGCCTGACTGGGAGCTGGAGGATAGTTGGCAGTGGCGATGGATGCTGGAGATAGGGGCAGTGTGGCTGAGTGCTGACGGCATATTTGGCAATTTCAATGTGTGCTGGGGGGGGGGGGGGGTAGCTAGCGATGTGGGTGGGTGCTGAGGGATAGTTGGCAGTGTGGATGGGTGCTGGAGGATAGGGGGCAGTGTGGATGGGTGCTGGGGGGGATAGGGGCAGTGTGGATGGGTGCTGGGGGATAGGGGCAGTGTCAGTGGGTACTGGAGATAGTGGGCAATGTGGATGGGTGATGGGGGTAGATGCAGTATCAAAGGGTGCTGAGGGAATAGTTGGCAGTGTCGATGGATGCTGAGGGATTGGCACCGTGTTGATGGGTGCTGGGGGGATATTTGGCAGTGGGTGGATGCTGGGGATAGGAGCAGTGTGGATGTGTGCTGGGATTAGCTGACAGTGTGGACGGGGGCTGGAGGATAGGGGCAGTGTGAATGGGTGCTGGAGGATAGGGGCAGTGTGGGTGGGTGCTGGGGATAGGGGCAGTGTGAACAGATGCTGGGGATAAGGACAATGTGGATGGGGGCTGTGGATAGCTGGCAGTGTGGGTGGGTGCTGGAGGATGGGGACAGTGTGGATTGGTGCTGAGGATGGGGACAGTGTGGATGGGGCTGTGGGGGGCAGTGTGGATGGGTGCTGAGGATGGGGCAGTGTGGATGGGGGCTGAGGAATGGGGCAGTGTGATGGGTGCTGTGGATGGGGCAGTGTGGATGGGGGCTGGGGGTAACTGGCAGTGTGGGGATGGGTGCTGTGGATGGGGCAGTGTGGATGGGTGCTGAGGATGGGGACAGTGTGGATGGGGGCTGGGGGTAACTGGCAGTGTGGGTGGGTGCTGAGGATGGGGCAGTGTGGATGGGGGCTGAGGATGGGGCAGTGTGGATGGGGCTGAGGATGGGGCAGTGTGGATGGGTGCTGAGGATGGGGACAGTGTGGATGGGGGCTGGGATAGCTGGCATTGTGGGTGGGTGCTGGAGGATAGGGACAGTGTGGATGGGTGCTGAGGATGGGGCAGTGTGGATGGGTGCTGTGGATGGGGCAGTGTGGATGGGGGCTGGGGGTAACTGGCAGTGTGGGTGGGTGCTGGGGATAGCTGACAGTGTCTGTCCCAGACAGCTTGCCCCTTGGGTTCAGGAACGTGGGGAGGTCCACCCCTAGAGTTACATGTTTTAGCCGTCTACCACCTCCTCCCACCGCTCCCAGAGCTGGTGTAAAAAGAGTTTGTAGACACTGATTCTTTCAAGCGACAAAGTGGCCATTTGTTATTCAAGTTCAGACACAAATTAAAGGAAACCTTATGTAAATGTATTCAAATGAATTCTGCGTCTGTGGATGGAAAGCTCTCTGGTCCGAACTTTCCCACCGACTCCTTTCACACGGAGAAGGCTGGCAATAATGAGTTAGCTGTGTCCAGCCCCTGAACATGCAGGAGCCTCACCACAGCTTGCAAAGAACCCCGGCACTTTAACCCTTGCCCTGCTGCCTTTGGCATCTGCTGAACAGGCACTCAGAACCAGCAACCTTTCCTCAATCTCTCCTCCCCCAGCACTACAGCTGCTAACCCCCCCCCCCCCCCCCCCCCACTTCCTCAATACCCCCTGCCCTTCTCAGCACCCCCAATTACTTGAGCAGCACCTCCCAAACCCAAGACCTCCAACCCAGGGGCACACCACCTCTCCCAGGTTCCCACGGAAGTTGTGCACATTCCCCACTTCAAAATACATTCACATTTAGACTAGTTTACTGTCACGTACACCACTGGGTGAATTAATATTCCTTGTTCACATGAAACCTCACACAGTAAACAGTTTACATACTGTGATAAATGCAACAAGACATACAGCAATAAGTGCAAAACTGCACGATTGTAGTGTAAGATCCAAAGTAGTGCAAAAAATATTGAAGAACAATATTGGAATAACCAAATGAGGCAGAGTTAAGAACAAGAGTAGGTGCCAGACCACATCTGGAGCGTAGTATGCAGGCCACCTCTGGAGCACAGTGCATGGACCACACCTGAAATGCAGTTTACAGATCACATCTGGAGCACAGGGTGCAGAGCACACCTGCATACACTATAGAGGCCACATTTTGAGTTGGGTACAGTACACTGTGCAGATCACAGCTGTGCAAAGACCATTACATGGGTGGCTGTTTGTACCACCTCTGGACTATCCATAAACACACTACATCTGGAATACCCACCGGGTAAACACCACATCTGGAATATTGTGTATGCACGCACACGATCTATGGAGCACCGTGCACTGATTGCAGCTGGAGGAGTACTGCACGCTGTAGACCACAGCTGGAAGCAGTGTATGAACCACAGCTGGAGTACAGTGCACTGCACACATTCCACACAGGGAACACTCAGCATGTTTTGGTTTCCATTCTGTAAACCATTCCCGAGATCCTTGTATATGAGAACTGATGAGGGATTACCCCGCATACCAAAGAAATTGACAGAGAAAATCTTGAAGTGTGGCAGTCATGCATAACCACGGCACCACAGCAAGTCCGCACAAAATATCTGGCTCTCCTGCCTCTGCCTCCATTGCCTCTGCTGAGGAATGAGGTCCACTCTCCTCTGCAGAGCCTCTGGAAGAAAGGCTTGGGATCGAGGGTGGAGGGAGGGGCTAATGGAAGGAAGGAGGGAGTGGGCTGATGAAAGAAGAAGGGATTTGATGATGGAGGGAGGAGGGAGGGTTGGTGGAGGGAAGGAGGCATGATGGGGGGAAGAGGAGAGAAAGTGATGGAGAGAAGGTTTAGGTTTATTATTGTCACATGTACCGAGAATAGTGGAAAGCTGTTCAATATCAATATCAGTTTTATTCGTCAGTGCAATTGAAATGAATTTGCCAGCAGTGGTACAATGAATAAAGAACACACAAAAACACAATGAAAATTTAACACAAACATCGACCACAGCATTCACCACAGCATTCATCACAAAATTTGGCCAGTCCTCCTCCATTTCCCCCCGTGGTCAGGACCTCAACCCTCCGCAGTCGCCGCTGCGGGCATCCAGAAGTTCAGACTAGGTAAAAGTCCAGATAAAGTCCAGGTCAGTCCTGAATCGGTGCTTCCCCACCGGAGACCGCGGCTTCAGGTTGGTGTAGGCCTGGTGTAGGCCGCCGGCCGGTGATCGGAGACTTAAAGTCCCCACCATGCCGCAGCCAGAAGCACCGCAGACCGAAGGGCCGGTGGTCAGAGCTCCTCTCCAGGGGTCCCCGGCGAGGGGACCCCGCTCCAGCATGCTATCCAATCAGATCAGATAATGCTACACATAAATACAATCTAGCCAAACTCTAGTGCAATAGGCAGATCAAAGGTGAAGATACAGATTGTAGAATGTCATGTTCAGCATTGCAGCACATCTGTTCCAGGGACGAAGTCCCATATCCGCAATGGGGTAGAGGTGAATCTGACAGAACCTTTGCTTATGGAAGGACCATTCAGAAGTTTGATAACAGAGGGGAAAAAAGCTGTTCACGAGTCTGGTGGTGTACGCCTTCAAGCTTCTGACAAGAAGGAATGACCGGGGTCGGAAAAATCTTTGATTGTGAGCGGAGATGTTGATGGAGGGGCGAGGGAAGGTTCTGATGGAGGAAAGGAGGGGAGGTGTTGATGGAGTGCTACAGCACAATGGGCGCTGCCTTTCTCAGCTGTTTCTCTCCCAGTTCCCATAAACCATTAACAATAGACGGTGCCAACCAGAGAACCTCACTGCGCTGTTTATCCATTTCATCATTCCCAAACACACCCCAAGCAAAATTATTGAAACCAGGCACAGTTTGTGGAACGGTTCCCTGCAGAAAGGCCCACATGCCTGTCCCAGCACCACACAAAGGGCCATTCAGAGATCTGTGAGCCTCCCGCTGACTCCTCTTGTCCTTGCCCCTGGAACAGCGCAGTCCCTGGAAAGCATTTGCCCATTACATCATCACCAGTTAAACTTGTTTTCTGTCCATTGTCAGGCTATTTCATCCATTCTTGGAGGCCAAAAGCTTAAAATTTGATGCAGTGTTCAGCAACTTAGTCAGTGAGTCTGCCTGAAGGGAAAGTGAAAGGATGTTCCTGTCTCCTCTCCAGCTGGGGAATCTTCCCCAGATCACCATCACTCTGGCCCTAGTGACCCCACAACCATCAACTTCCAATCCTCTCACTTTATGGCACAGTTCCATAAGGACAACAAGCATGTGTGGTGCCACAGCCGGCAGAGATGCTGGGCTCAGATCCCAGGCAATGATGCAAGCATTGTCTGTGGGTGAACCTCGGCAACTGTGCGACCATAGAGTCATAGAGTCAAGGGCCTGAAGGTCACGCCAAGTCTCTGTGACCTCTGCAGGCTTGGTAGACACAAAGAATTGCAGATGTTAGTTTACAAAAAAACTAGTCACAAAGTGCTGGAGTAACTCACTGCAGCATCTCTGAAGAATATGGATAGGTGACTCTTCTTCAGGAGGGAGGGAGAAAGCTGGAAGAGAGGTGGGAGCGACACAATACCTTGACATTTATAGGCGGATAGAGGTGAGGGGGAGGATTTGATTGGTAGATGGGTGGACAAAGGCCAGAGATAAAAAGACAAAAGGCTGTGAGATAAGGAGAGAAGAGGAGTGAATGTGAAGCCGGAGCGAGGCATATAGGTGGAAGGAGACTCCGTGTTCATCCATCTGTGTCCCAATGCCAACGTCTCCTTGCCTTGAATCCCAACTGTTCACGGGATTTACAGGCTGTGCAATTCCAAGGCCATTGATATCAAACTCACTGGCAGGTTGACTGGGTCTCGAGTCTCGGTCTGTCCTTGATCGGACTTTGCTGGCTTTACCATGCACTCAACATTATTCCCTTATATATCTATACACTGTGAATGGCTCGATTGCAATCATGTATTGTTGTTCTGCTGACTGGATAGCACAAAACAAAAGCTTTTCACTGTACCTCAGTACATGTGACAATAAACTGAACTGAAACTGAACCAGGACGGGTCATTTTGGGCATGTTCAGTACAACCGTGTCTATATTATATGCCAGGGGTCCAAAGGCCCTATTACCAGTTCATGGCCAGCCATGACCATTTGAGGTGAAGCCCATTCAAAAAGACAAATAGTCAAGGATCAAGAGTGTGTTCCAGGTACTCCCCCCTCTCTCTGGGGCAGTGCGTGCCAGGTATTCTCCATTCTCTGGATGAAAAACATCCCCCTCACATCCCCTCTGATCTCTTCCCCCCTTACCCAAAATCTGTCCCCTAGTTTTACATACCGTTGATTTGGGGAAAGGATTCCTGCAGTCCGTTCTGTCTACGCCCCTCGTAATTTTATATACCTCATTCATGTTCCCCCCCTCCCGTTCCCTCTCATGATCTCCATTCACTTCCTCCATCCCAGGGAAAACAACCTGTCCAGTCTCTACTGAAACATTCGAGCTGCGCAGCAGTAGAGTTGCTGCCTTACAGCACTTGCAGCGCCAGAGACCCGGGTTTGATCCCGACTACGGGTGCTGTCTGTCCGGAGTTTGTACATTCTCCCCGTGACCTCTGGGGATTTCTCCGAGATATTTGGTTTCCTCCTAGGCAAATTGGCTTGGTAAATGTAAAAATTGTCCCTGCGTGTAGGATAGTGATAATATGCGGGGATCACAGACTGACGCGGGCCCGGTGGGCCAAAGGGCCTGTTTCCGCGCCGTATCTCTAAACTAAACTAAACTAAATTCCATCTGGTGAATCTCATCTGTGCCCTCTCTAGCATGGTTAACGCAGGTAAAAGGGTTGATCTGAACTGGGTCAGCAAGACAGCCAGTGAGCTCAGCTGAGGAGGTGCAGTAAATGTAACGGACGTGACACTAGATTGAACAGAGAACATAGAACAGCACAGCTCAGGAACAGGCCCTTCAGCCCACAATATCTGTGCCGAACATGATGCCAAGGCCAACTCTTTTCTGCCTGCACATAATCGCTGTCCCTCTATTCCCTGCATATCCACGTGCCTTTCTAAAAGATTCTTAAATACCACTGTCATATTTACCTCCACCACTATTCCCAGCAGCATGTTCCATGCACTCACCAATCTCTGTAAAAAACGTTGCCCTAAAGCTATGACCTCTAGTATTTCCATCCTGGGAAAACGATCCTGACTGTCTACCCTATCAATGCCTTTAATATACACTTCATATACTTCAGGTTCAAGTTCACATTTATTGCCACATGCACCAATTAAGGTTCAGTGGAAGTTGACTTACCATGCAGCCATACGAACAAAAGAGCACAATACACAATAGAACATAACATGAACATCCACCACAGTGGAATCAACAATCTCACTGTGGTGGATGGCAATGACTTTGTCAGTCCTCCTCCTTTGTATACTTCTGTGTCCTCCCTCAACCAGATCTTGAGGAAAAACAATCCAAGTCTGTCCAACCTCTCGCTGTAGCTGCTATCCTCTAATCCAGGCACCATTCTGGTAAACTTCCTCTGCACCCTTTATAAAACCGCCTCAACCAACCTGTAATGGGGCGGCCAGAGCTGCACGCAATACTCCAAATGAGTCCGAGCCAAAATCTTACAAAGCTCCATCATGTCTTCATAACTCTTAAGTCGATACCCCAAACCAATGAAGACAAGCCTACCACATGCCTTCTTTATCACTCTATATACTTATGTTGCCACTTTCAGTGAGTTATGACGTGAACCCCAAGATCCCTCTATGTATCAATGCTGTTAAGGGTCATGCCATTAATTGTGTATTTTCCCCTTACATTCCACCTCAAAACTCGCTCGGATTAAACTCCATCTGCCATTTCTCTGTCCATCTCGGTAGATGATGTTCATCCCGCTCTATACTTTGACAGGCTTCCTCACAGTCCGTGACCTCAACATTCTTGATGACATCTACAAACTTACTAACCAACCCAACTCCATTTACCTCCCAGTCATTTGTATAAATCACAAACAACAGAGGTCCACTGGTCACAGACCACCAGGCTGATTATTGCCCTTCCACCACAATCCTCTTTCTTCTATCAGTAAGCCAGCTAAGAATCCATATCACCAAGTCACTGATAATGATGTGCATCTTAATCTTCTGGATCAGCCAACATGGGGGACTTTATCAAATGCCTTACTAAAATCCATGTCGACAATATTGATCACCTACATCACCTCCTCAAAACATTGAAGTGACTTTCTATTGAAAATTGAGAGAATATCTACAAGTTATCTATCTTGCTACTTTTACAGTGCTTTTTTATGCTTCTCATCTTTTGCAGCCTTCCATCACTCCATGTTATGCTGCTGCCCCTACCTCCTTTGGCTGTGGACACTTTCAGAGTCCGGTGTGTCCGGCCAAGGCTGACAGACGGTGGGTGAGTCATGGAGCTCGAGCTGATGCAGTCCCAGGAGGTGAGATCCCAGATGCAACGCTGCACTGACTCCTGCGATTCCCTGGTTCACGCCTGCCCTGAGTGGAGGAGGGACAGTCAGGGTGGGATCGGGAAACTTGAGGCCCTGAGCGAGCAGAGGGGATGAAGCCACTCACTGACTACCCCCAGCTGTCAACATTGCATCACCTGTGGAAGAGTAGGGAATTGGAAATTTGGTTTCAAACCCTCAGAGCTGAAAGTACCAGAGTGGGTCAACGTCATCTTCGATCACGGGGACAGCCCAAGATCCAGTGCCGCCAGTCCAACAGGCCTTAACGTGAGAACGGAGGAAATTGCAACTCTCCTTGGGCCAGGATCGGATCTTTCAGAGACTTGGAAGTTGAAAGATGGTGCTAGAACTTGGCAACTCTCTGTGTGCTGTTCCAGAAGAGGATCCATTGTACTCATGTATAGTATGCTTTGACTGGATAGCATGCATAAAAGGCATTGCACAATATCTCTGTACACATGGCAATAAATAAATTAACTTAAAACAAACTAAGCAGGATTCCATCTGGCAACCATATGATCAATGAAGGTAGCCAGTGTGCAGGTGTAAAAGAGACAGGGAGCGTAAAATCGGTTAATAGCGTTGTTAATCCTCATGTGATTCACGCTAATTGTGGAATAAATATTGCACATTGCAGCACTGGTCTGTCTGTTTATTCATGGAAGGAGACTGGCTGGGCTCCACTGGATTCACACCCTGGGCCTATCCTCCACGATCGAATCTCCGCACCACAGATACCGGGACCAACGCGGCCTCACCATCCTCAGCCCCGCAAATCCAGCTGGAGCCAACAGCGGGGAGATTCGCTTAGTTTTGTTTTTTTACTGTTTTAGAGATGCAGTGCGGAAACAGGCCCTTAGGCCCATCAAGTCCATGCCAACCATCAATCACCCGTTTACTTTAGTTCCACGTTATCCCACCTTCTCCTGCACTCCTTACACGCTACGGGTAATTTACAGAGGCCAATTAACCTACAAATCTGCACGTCTTTTGGAGGTGGGAGGAAAGGGGAGCACCTGGGGCAAACTGAACCAATGACCTGATCTGAACACAATGCTCCAAATGAGGCCTCAATAACATATATGTACAGCTGTAAACCTAACAATCTGACCTATCCTCAATATCCTGACTGATGAATGCCAATGTGCCAAAAGCCTTCTTTGCCACCTTATCTACCTGTAATGCCTCAGCCTTATCTACATTTAACTCTACATTACATATTCTTCTGCCCACTTCCACAGCTGATCAAGATCCTACAGTAATTTTTGATAACCATCTTCACTATCTATGATAACACCCACTTTAATGTCACCTGCAAACTTACTAATCATGCATAGCACATTCTCATCTAAATCGTTGATATAAATCATAAACAGCAATGGGCCCAGCACCGATCCCTGAGGCACACCACTAGTCGCAGGCCTCCAGTCCAAAAAAACAAACTTCCTCACACAGGGCTAATTCTCTATCCATTCGGCTAACTCTCCCCGTTGGGGAGCCCACCATACCCAGAGAGGTGGTCTACAGCCAGGAAAAACCTATGAACACACCTTGCACGGCAGCAGATAGCACGCCCTCACCGCAGTTCACAGGACCGCAGCAACAGCAGCCGTAGCCACTGTCACCCAGAGAGGTGCGGGGATCTGCAGAGACGCAGAGAGCAGTCTACAGATGGAGAGCCACTCTGCCCAGACCTCAGGGCATCAGCCCCATCCTTCATGGCAAGAGCGGGGGCTGTCCTTTCCGGAGACATCCCACACCCTGGCCAACATCACAACAAAGTCCGGGTGGGACAGGGGAAGGTGCAGACGACCCAAATGACAGCTTTTCACAAGGATACATCTATGTACACACACACACATAAAACAGCACCTAGATGTCCTTAGTGTATCGACACAGGTCCACATGCATACTCAGACACACACAGGTCCACACACACGTGCGCACTTAAAAAACAAAATCTAGGTGTATAGATACAGGTCGCATAAACACACACACACACACACACACACACACACACACAGATGGAGGTGTGTACACATGCACCTATAGCCACACACCCACACTTATGTGCACACATACCTACATGCCCACACACACGCTGATGTTTACTTACCACACCAGACCCACCCACATGCAGACACAAACACATATACCTGCACACACACTGGACAGATATAGATGCACACACACGCATACACATGCACTCACACATGCACGCACACACACAGACAGATATTGGTGTATACACATGCACACACACCCAGTTGCTGACACAAACTGTTAATCAATCCCCATCCCCTGCCTCTCCTACACCCACCACCCCTCACCACACACCTCACCACACACCATCTACCCCTCTATTACAACAGAAGAGGGAAGCAGTTGAAGACCATTCACCCAGAGACATGTTCCATCATTTAACAAGATCAGGGCTAACTCTTGATCTCAGAGATCTTCAAAGATGGATCCCAACCGGAAACATCGCCCATCTTTTTTCTCCAGAGATACTGCCTGACTTGCTGAGTTACTCCAGCACTTTGTGTCTATTTTCGGTAAAACACTCCGATGTTGAGGGAGTCCAGAACCAGGGGTCACAGTGTAAGAATAAGTGGTGGGCCATTTAGGACTGAGATGAAGAAAATAAAAATTTCACCCAGAGAGTTGAGAATCTGTGGAATTCACTGCCACAGAAGGCAGTGGAGGCCAATTTTCAAGAGAGATTTTGATATAGTTCTTAGGGCTATCGGAATCGAGGAATAAGGGGAGAAAGCAGGAATGAGGGGACTGAAGGCTGATAAATCCCCAGGGCCTGATGGTCTGCATCCCAGGGCACTTAAGGAAGTTGCTCTAGAAATTGTGGATGCATTGGTGATAATTTTCCAATGTTCTATAGACTCAGGATCAGTTCCTGTGGATTGGAGGGTAGCTAATATTATCCCACCTTTTAAGAAAGGCGGGAGAGAGAAAACAAGGAATTATAGACCAGTTAGCCTGACATCGGTGGTGGGGAAGATGCTGGAGTCAATTATAAAAGATGAGATAGCCGACATTTGGATAGCAGTAACAGGATCGCTCCGAGTCAGCATGGATTTACGAAGGGGAAATCATGCTTGACTAATCTTCTGGAATTTTTTGAAGATGTAACTAGGAAAATGGACAAGGGAGAGCCAGTGGATGTAGTGTACCTGGACTTTCAGAAATCATTTGATAAGGTCCCACATAGGAGATTAGTGGGCAAAATGGTATTGGGGGTAGAGTGCTGACATGGATAGAAAATTGGTTGGCAGACAGGAAACAAAGAGTAGGGATTAACGGGTCCCTTTCAGAATGGCAGGCAGTGACTAGTGGGGTACCGCAAGGCTCGTTGCTGGGACTGCAGCTTTTTACAATATACATCAATGATTTGGATGAAGGGATTCAAAGTAACATTAGCAAATTTGCAGATGACACAAAGCAGGGTGGCAATGTGAACCATGAGGAGGATGCTATGAGAATGCAGCGTGACTTGGACAGGTTGGGTTAGTGGGCAGATTCATGGCAGATTAAGTTTAATGTGGATAAATGTGAGGTTATCCACTTTGGTAGCAAAAACAGGAAGGCAGATTACTATCTAAATGGCGTCAAGTTGCGAAAAGGGGAAGAACAGCGGGATCTGGGGGTCCTTGTACATCAGTCTATGAAAGTAAGCATGCAGGTACGGCAGGCAGTGAAGAAAGCGAATGGCATGTTGGCCTTTATAACAAGAGGAATTGAATATAGGAGCAAAGATGTCCTTCTGCAGTTGTACAGAGCCCTAGTGAGACCACACCTGGAGTATTGTGTGCAGTTTTGGTCCCCTAATTTGAGGAAGGACATTCTTGCTATTGAGGGAGTGCAGCGTAGGTTTACAAGGTTAATTCCAGGGATGGCAGGACTGTCATATGCTGAGAGAATGGAGCAGCTGGGCTTGTACACTCTGGAGTTTAGAAGTATGAGAGGAAATCTCATTGAAACATTTAAGATTGTTAAGGGTTTGGACACGCTAGAGGCAGGAAACATGTTCCCGATGTTGTGGAAGTCCAGAACCAGGGGCCACAGTTTGTGAATAAGGAGAGAGCCATTTAGAACGGAGACGAGGAAACACTTTTTCTCACAGAGAATGGTGAGTCTGTGGAATTCTCTGCCTCAGAGGGCGGTGGATGCACGCTCTCTGGATGCTTTCAAGAGAGAGCTAGATAGGGCTCTTAAAAATAGCGGAGTCAGGGGATATGGAGAGAAGGCAGGAACGGGGTACTGATTGGGGATGATCAGCCATGATCACATTGAATGGCGGTGCTGGCTCGAAGGGCCGAATGGCCTACTCCTGCACCTATTGTCTATTGTCTATTGATTTTGAATGATCATATTGAATGGCGGTGCTGGCTCGAAGGGCCGAATGGCCTACTTTTGCATCTATTTTCTATGTTTCTATGTTTCTTGATCTCAGCACCTTGATGCAGAACACCAGGACTGGAACAACACGGCACGAGCCGTAGAAACCAGCCATTAGCATGTTTCACGAGACAAACAAAAAGCATCTCATGTTCATGTATTCTTTTAATTATGCATGTTGATTGGAATGAGCAGTTATGAAGATGCTAGGAATGTTTAATGGGTTCTCCTTACACTGGACACATCTCCTCGCCCTTCAATGTACCGAGATAAGTTGTATTGTGTGGCAGCTGCTAGCCTTTCTGCACGCACTGTGATTCCACACCTGGTAAAGTTGCTGATGTGTAGGAAGCAACTGCAGATGCTGGTTTACACCAAAGATAGATTCAAAATGCTGGAGAAGCTTAGCGGGTTAGGCAGCATCTCTGGGGAAAAGGAAAACGTGACGTTTCGGGTCGAAACCCTTCTTCCGACTGAGAGTCAGCAGGGAGGAAAACAAGAGGTATGAAAAGGTTCGGAACAAGTCAGAGCTGACACCGATGATGAAGGAGAGGTGGAGCCCACAACGGTCCCTTGTTGGTTGAGGTGATATCATGTATTGTAAGTCTGTGTGTTTGAGTGAAACCTTGACTGCTGCAAGAAAATGGGGGATTCTTTCTAAATAAAAACCATTGCCTCAGTGCAGAATGGCAAGAGTGTGAAATTATTTGCCTGCTGAAATAGTAGCCACATTCTGCTGGCAGCGATTGAGCTGGACTTCCAATGTGAAGTTGATTCCTATCTCGGGATCCCTCTTCCCTGCATGGCCTGCCTCTCAGCTGCTTGTAACAGTGACAGACTGAAATGACTGAGTGAGTTTGCATGCTGAGAGCGAACTTGCCCTTGCCCATTCTCCCCCCTTTGCGCACGGATTTGATGGTTACAGGAACAGCTGAGTGAGCAATGGTCAGAAATGATTCTTTGTGCAGAAAAGCATGACGATACAGTGGGGCAGCACAGTGGCGTAGATGTAGATTTACCGCCTTATCACACCAGAGACCCGGGTTCGATCCTGACTACAGGTGCTGCATGTACAGAGTTTGTACCTTCTCCCTGTGACCATGTGGGTTTTCCACGGGTATTCCAGTTTCCTCCCACACTCCAAAGACGTACAGGTTTATAGGTCAATTGGCTTCTGTAAAATGTAAATTCTCCCTTGTGTGTAGAATAGTGCTAGTGTACCGGTGATCGCTGGTCAGCGTCGACTCTCTGGGCCGAAGGGCCTGTTTCCGCACGGTGTCGAAAGTCAGTCGACCATAGCCAATTGTTGGGATCCATTATTTGTACCCCATTGGGTGTTTGCTGTTGAACAGTTGGTTTAATGGCATGAAATGTGTACACTTGGAGTTCCAGGAGACATTTCTCAACTCTAAGGCACACACAAAAAGATGGTGTAACTCACTAGAGAAAAGCAATGGGTGATGTTTCAGGTTGAGAGGTCTCAACTCTAAGTGAACATGGACTTTACCAGTTGAAATGTCAGCGACTGGATAATTCTCCCTGCTCTCGGCGTGTTATCTGCCTACTAAAAGTTCCTCCCGTAAACTATGGGTGTTGTCCCGATCTCCCAGCCTGCCTCCTTGAGCCCTTGATCTTTTTTAAATCTAAACTTTCTGTGTAACTCTAATAGTCATAGAGTCATAGTCATAGAGTCATAGAGTGATACAGTGTAGAAACAGGCCCTTCGGCTCAACTTGCTCACATCGGCCAACATGTCCCAGCTGCACTGGTCCCACATGCCCGTGTTTGGTCCATATCCCTCCAAGCCTGTCTTATCCATATACCTGTCTAACTGTTTCTTAAATGTTGGGATAGTCCCTGCCTCAACTACCTCCCCTGGCAGCTTGTTCCATGCACTCACCACTCTTTGTGTGAAAAAGTTACCCCTCAGATTCCTATTAAGCTCGAAGGGCCGAATGGCCTCTTCCTGCACCTATTTTCTATGTTTCTACTTTCTATGTAAATCTATTTCCCTTCACCTTAAACCTATGTCCTCTGGTCCTCGATTCAACTACTCTGGGCAAGAGACTCTGTGCATCCACCCAATCTATTCCTTTCATGATTTTATACACCTCTATAAGATAATGCTATAATACTTTATCACTATATGCTGTACTGTGGTATTTTTCTCTTTGCTCTATCTCTGGTACTTGTGTATGGCTTGACTGTACTCGTGTATGGTATATGTGGTTGAATACCATGCAACCTACATTTTTCACTGTATCTCGGTACACAAGTCAATAATCAACCCATACCAATAACAGTCTTATCAGAAAAGGTGATGAGTATTGGTCGCAGCTACATTGGCCACTGAACAAAGGAAACCATCAATGAATGAGGTGTGAGATGACTATGATAGCTTGGGAAACTATATTAAAAGCTATGACAATCGGTAAATAGTGGCTGACATTTGGACAATTAGTACATAGTTTAGAACAAATACATATCTCTATAAAGCACAGACGCAACAGGTATATGGTCCAGCATAAGCAAACAGTTAAAGGTAGTATTAGATAAAATGGAAATGGACGAGGTCTGATGGGCATCTGGGTCAGCATGGATTAGTTGGGGTGAATGGCCTGTTTCTGTGCTCTTCTAGACAGTTCTGGTTGCCCCATTATAGGAGGGATGTGGAGGCATTCGAGAGAGTGCAGAGGAGGTTTACCAGAATGCTGCCTGGATTATAGAGTTTCAGCTACAGGGAGAGGTTGAATAAATTTGATTTGTTTTCTCTGGAACGTCGGAGGTTGTGGGACCATTTAGCGTGTATAAGTAGTGTATAAAATTATGAGAGGCATAGATAGGGTAGACAGTCAGAACCTTTTTTTCCAGGGTGGAAATGTCAAAGACTGGATAGCATGGTTATAAGGTAAGAGGGGGTAAGTTTAATGGAGATGTACAGTTTTTTTTAACACTGAGAGTTATTGGGGGCCTGGAACGCATTGCCTGGGGTGGTAGTGGAGGCAGATAAAATAGTGGCGTTTAAGAGGCTTTTAGATTGGGAGATGGTAGCACAGGGAATAGAGGGATATGGATCATGTACAAGCAGATTAGATCAGTTTAACTTGACATCACAATCAGCACAAACATTATGCGCTGGAGGGCCCGTTCCTCCGCTCTACTGTTCTATGTTCTATGACTATGACTTTAAAAGGTTTATAATGTTGCCAAAAGGAGCAGTAGCCTGAAGATTGGGGGGGGGGGGGGGGGGGGAACACTCTTTGGAAAAGGAAGACCAAGGTATTGATCAAAAAATAGAAAGGGTAATCTAGAGAGACACATAATAACAGACTGCAAAAGCTTCTCTGTGTTTTAAATGTAAAGAATAGTGGTAATAACAGTGGATCCCCTGCAGACCGAGACAAGAGAATAGGAAATGGTAGAAAGATTCAACAAATATTTTATTTTTATTCATGGAAGAAAAGGTTAAAAAAAGAAATACCCTGGAAGGAGTGAAGGTCTTTGAATGCTGAAAAAAATTAGCTTCAGTGAAAAAAGTAGTGGAGAGATGAATGGGGCTGAAAGCGGATAGATGGCCTGATCTGATTACATGGGCAGAGGGAGGGTTTGAATGAAGAGGGTTTTTCTGGGCCTGTCCCACTTAGGCGACTTTTTAGGCGACTGCAGGAGACAATGCAGTCGCCACATGGTCGCCACATGTTCGCGGGTGGTTGCCGGGGAGTCGCCGGTCGTGGTCGTGAGGAGTTCCCGCATTCTGGGAACTAGTCGCGGCCTCATTATGGTCGCAGTGAATTTTTCAACATGTTTAAAAATTAGCGGCGACTAGAATGAAGCCGCCATGGAGAGTAGCGAGAATTCTCGAGCCGCAGGTGGGTCGCCAGGAGGTCCTAATGGGTTGTCAGGCGGTCGAAGGATCTCGAAGGTTCTCGTAGGTTGTAGCCGGTGCTGACCAGTGAATTTCTTTGGCTCATTGTGGAAAAAAAAGGTAAGCAGTAGTTTTCAGAACCAAGGATAACCGACCGGTAATGATAAATGTCTGCCGAGCTTCACAGCCGTGTATCTCTGGATTCTTAAAAGTTTTCTCCACTCCTTCTTCCCCCATCACCCCCCTCTCCCCCCCCCCCTCGACCCCCTCTTTTAAAGGACTTACCGTACACTGTGCTTTAGCCGCCTTTTTCCAGCGCCAACCTTCCTGTTCATCGCGGTGTGTGTCTGTTTCACCTTGGCTTTGCACCTCGGTACACGTGACAATAAACTAAACTCTATTTAGACGGTAGAACTGCCGCCTCACACCTTCAGGGATCCGGGTTCGATCCTGACCACTAGTGCTCTCTGTGTGGAGTTTGCATGTTATCCCTGTAGACCGTCTTGCGGGTACTTCGGTTTCTTCCCGCATCCCAAAGACGCGAGGGTTTGTAGGTTAATTGTCTCTTTGTAAATTGCTTCTGGTGTTTAGATGGGTGGTGAAATCTGGGGGATTTGAGGACATTGTATGAAAGACTAAAATGGGATTGGCACAGTATTGGTGTAAATTTGTGCTTGGTGGAAGGCAGAGCCTCGATGGGCTGAATGGCCTATTTCTCATTGTATGACTCCCTGACAATGTGATGCGAGGTGAGCGGCCTTGTCGAGGGAAGTGCCTTGTGAGAAAAGTGCGAGGCTTTGGCTCAAGAGTCTTCGGCGAGGAGGATGAGGAGAGGAGACCACACCAAAAGTTAGAGGACGAGACGCGGCGAAGATATGATGGGTAAGCTGATTCAGTGTGAGGCTTGCAGGATGTGGGAGGTCAGGGACACTGATGGTGCCTCCGGCTGCTGCAACTGTGGAAAGTGTGTCCAGGTTCAGCTCCTGAAGGACCGTGTTGGGGCACTGGAGAAGCAACTGGATGACCTCAGGATCATCCAGGAAAACGAGAGTTTCCTGGACAGGACCAACAGCGAGATCGTTACACCGAAGATACCCAAAGAGAGAAGAGGTGTGACAATGAGGAAGGGAAGGAAGCTTGCAGTACAGGAGATCCTGGGGGGTGTACCTCTTGAAAACAGGTTCACCCTCTCGGAAGCTGTCTGGATAGTAGACACTGCCATTACGAGCAGGGGACAGGCCTGCCAGTCAAAAGGTGACGCTGAGGCAAAACCCAAGAGAAAGACGTCAGGCAGAGCCGTGGTATTCGGGGACTCCATCGTGAGAGGTACGGGCAGGGTTTTCTGTGGCAACAGGCGTGAATCAAGGATGGTGTGTTGCCTCCCTGGTGCCGGGATTCAGGACGTCACGGCCTGATTGTAGAACATCCTCAAGGGTGAAGGGGAGCAGCCGGAAGTGGTAGTGCATATCGGCACAAATGACGTCAGGAGGAAGAGGAAAGACATTCTGCAGCGTGACTTCAGCGAACTCAGGAGAAGGCTGAAAAACAGAACCTCCAGGGTGGTTATTTCCAGTTTGCTTCCAGTTCCTCGTGCTGGTGAGGGCAGGGGCTGGGAGATAGAGGATCTGAATGTGTGGCTGAGGAGCTGGTGCGGGAGGCAGGGATTTGGATTCTTAGACCACTGGGATCTATTTTGGGGGAAGGGTAAATTGTACAAAAAGGACGGGTTGGGCACAGGAGGGGGATCAGTGTTCTGGCAGACAGGTTTGCAACTACTACACGGGTGTGTTTAAACGAAATAGTAGGGGGGAGGAGACAAACTGGAGATATAAGGATGGAGTTAAAGGGAAAGAAAATATAAGAAAAGCACCAGAATTAACGGGGCAGAAAGCTCAGGAAGGGATAGGAGAGTAAGGCGAAGTGAAATAGGAGTCGATGTGAATGGTGAGGGGAGCAATGGATTAAAAGTATGATATACGAATGCACGAAGTATAAGAAATAAAGTGAATGAGCTTGAGGCTTGAGGTTAGAAATTGGCAAGTATGATGTTGTGGGAATTACAGAGACATGGCTGCAGGAGGGCCAGGGCTGGGAACTGAATATTTAAGGGTATACGTCCTATCGAAAAGGCAGACAGGTGGGCAGAGGGGGTGGGGTAGCTCTGTTGGTGAGGAATGAAATTCAGTCAATTGCGAGGGATGACGTAGAATCAGGAGATGTAGAGTCAGTATGGATAGAACTGAGAAATTGTAAGGGTAAAGAGACCCTAATGGGAGTTATCAACAGGCCCCCAAACAGTAACCTGGATATAGGGTGCAAGTTGAATCGAGAGTTAAAATTGGCATGTCGCAAAGGTAATGCTACGGTTGTTATGGGAGATTTCAACATGCAGGTAGACTGGGAAAATCAGGTTGGTGTTGGACCCCAAGAAAGGGAGTTTGTGGCGTGCCTTTGTGATGGATTCTTAGAGCAGCTTGTACTGACGCCAACCGGGGAGAAGGCAATTCTGGATTTAGTGTTGTGTAATGAACTGGATTTGATAAGGGAACTCGGGGTAAAGGAGCCATTGGGAGGTAGTGACCATAAAAAGGATAAGTTTTAATCTACAATTGGAGAGGGAGTAGGGAAAATCAGATATGTCAGTATTACAGTTGAACAAAGGGGTCTATGGAGCCATGAGGGAGGAGCTGGAAAGATACCCTAGCAGGGATGACAGTGGAACAACAATGGCAGGCATTTCTGGGAATAATACGGAAGGTGCCGGATCAGCTCATTCCAAAGAGGAAGAAAGATTCCAAGGGGAGTAAGGGGCGACCTTGGCTGACAAAGTAAGTCAAGGATAGTATAAAAATAAAAGAGAAGAAGCAGAACATAGCAAAGATGAGTGGGAAGCCAGGGGATTGGGTAACTTTTAAATAGCAACAGAAGAAAACTAAAAAGGCAATACGGGGAGAAAAGATGAGGTACGATGGTAAGCTAGCCAAGAATATAAGTGAGGATAGTAAAAGCTTCTTTAGGTATGTGAAGAGTAAAAAATTAGTTAAGACCAAAGTTGGAGCCTTGAAGACTGAAACAGGTGAAATTATTATGGGGAACAAGGAAATGGCAGACAAGTTGAACAGTTGAACTTTGAATCTCTCTTCATTAAGGAAGACACAAACAATTTCCCTGACGTACTAGTGGCCAGCGGATCTAGGGTGACGGAGGAACTGAAGGAAATACACATTAGGCAGGAAATGGTGTTGCATAGATTGATTGGGCTGAAGGCTGATAAATCCGCAGGACCTGATGGTCTGCATCCCAGGGCACTCAAGGAGGTGGCTCTAGCAATCATGCACGCATTGGTGATCATTTTCCAATGTTATATAGACTCAGGGTCAGTTCCCTGGAGTGTAACTAATGTTATACCACTTTTTAAGAAAGGTGGGAGAGGGAAAACAGGGAATTATAGACCAGTTAGCCTGACATCGGTGGTGGGGAAGATGCTGGAGTCAGTTATAAAAGATGAAATAGTGGCACATTTGGAAAGCAGTAACAGGATCGCTCCGAGTCAGCATGGATTTACGAAGGGGAAATCATGCTTACCTAATCTTCTGGATTTTTTTGAAGATGTAACTAGGAAAATGGACAAGGGAGAGCCAGTGGATGTAATGTACCTGGACTTTCAGAAAGCATTTGATTAGGTCCCACATAGGAGATTAGTGGGCAAAATGGTATTGGGGGTAGAGTGCTGACATGGATAGAAAATTGGTTGGCAGACAGAAAACAAAGAGTAGGGATTAACAAGTCCCCTTCAGAATGGCAGGCAGTGACTAGTGGGGTACCGCAAGGCTCGGTGCTGGGACCGCAGCTATTTACAATATACATCAATGCTTTAGATGAAGGGATTCAAAGTAACATCAGCAAATTTGCAGATGACACTGCAGGGGCAATGTGAACTGTGAGGAGGATGCTATGAGGATGCTATGTAGGGTGACTTGGACAGGTTGGATGAGTGGGCCGATTCATGGCAGATGCAGTTTAATGTGGATAAATGTGAGGTTATCCACTTTGGTGGCAAAAACAGGAAGGCAGATTATAGTCTGAATGGTGTCAGGTTGGGAAAAGGGGAAGTACAGAGATCTGGGGGTCCTTGTTCATCACTCACTGAAAGTAAGCATGCGGGTACAGCAGGCAGTGAAGAAGGCTAGTGGCATGTTGGCCATAATAATAATAAAATAATAATAATATATTTTATTGCCATTGCACAGAGGTACAACGAGATTTGGTATGCAGCTTCCCTCCGGTGTAATAACTTAATTAGCTAAAAATTTAGATACCCAGAGAAACAAGATTTAAAAAAAAACAGTTAAATCAGTATAAAGTGCAAATAGGTCTGTGCCGGGTCGATGTGCGGCGTGACCATCCGAGTTCATGGGTGGGGGGGGGGGGGGGGGAGGCACTCAGCAGAACCGGTTCAGAGCAGCTACAGTTCTGGGGATGGAGCTGTTCCTAGGTCTGGAGGTGCGGGCGTAGAAGGCCTTGTAACGTCTGCCGGATGGTAGAAGTTCGAACAGACTATTGCAAGGGTGTGAGGAGTCTTTATGAATAACAAGAGGAGTTGAGTATAGGAGCAAAAATATCCTTCTGCAGTTGTACAGGGCCCTAGTGAGACCACACCTGGAGTATTGTGTGCAGTTTTGGTCTTCCAATTTGAGGAAGGACATTCTTGATATTGAGGGAGTGCAGTGTAGGTTCACGAGGTTAATTCCCCAGATGGCGGGACTGTCATATGTTGATAGAATGGAGTGGCTGGGCTTGTATACTCGGGAATTTAGAAGGATGAGAGGGGATCTTATTGAAACATATAAGATTATGAAGGGATTGGACACATTAGAGGCAGGAAACATGTTCCCGATGAAAAAAGGGGCAACAGTGCAAGAATAAGGGGTAGGCCATTTAGAATGGAGATGAGTAGAAACTTTTTTCCCCGGAGAGTTGTGAACCTATGGAATTCTCTGCCTCAGAAGGCAGTGGAGGCCAATTCTCTGGATGCTTTCTAGAGAGTGTTAGGTAGAACTCTTAAAGATAGCAGAGTCGGGGGGTATGGTGAGAAGGCAGGAACGGGGTACTGAATGTGGATGATCAGCCATGATCACAATGAATGGCGGTGCTGGCTCTAAGGGGCAAATAGCCTACTCCTGCACCTATTGTCTATTGTCTATCGTCTATTGTGATGGGGTTTTTCTTTAGTCATAGGGCCTTACATCGTGGCAACAGGCCCTTTGGCCCATCTTACCCACACCGGCCAACATGTCCCGTCTACACTAGCCCCACCTGCCTGCGCTTGGCCCATATCCCTCTAAACCTGTCTTATCCATGTACCTATCTAAATGCTTCTTAAACAGTACGATAGTACCTGTCTCAACTACCTCCTCTGGCTCGTTTCATACACCTACCACCCTTTGTGTGAAAATGTTATCCCTCAGATTCCTATTAAATATTTCCTCCCTCACCTTAAATTTATGTCCTCTGTTTCTTGATTCCCCTACTCTGGGCAAGGGACTCTGTACAGCCCCTTATGGTGGGCAAGGAAGGAAAATATTGAGAGAGACCAGTAACGCCAGTCTCAAAGGCGACCCCAAATTCTCAGGACTGGGGTAACTCAGAAAAAGCATGAGATCCGTGTGGGGTGCACTTGAAGGTCAAATAATGCGATATACTTGATGTCTAAGCTGACACACGAGAAAGTCCCACTGCGGGCAGGGTGACTGGATATACCTGCACACCTTCAGGAGGGTGAGGCTGCTGGGCGAGTTCTCTGGGAAACGTACAGTAAAACAGCATCGTGCAAGTGAGTTACAGGGATGTCTCTGAGCCATATGCCATCTGCTCACAGACACCCACAGATGGCGTGAAACGACAGCCCTTGCCTGTATGTTTGCCTTTCTCCACCCAGCATACGGGAAATATTGAGCTGGATATTAAATTAGCTCAGTAAAGAGTTTAAATTCGGCTGGGCTAGGATTGAGCTTGTTATGCTAACCGAAAAGGGAGCTTGGAACTCGCTATTCAGCAGGTTGACGCAGAGGTCTAAAGGTGCATGAAGTTCACAGGCCCTTGCTTTTGTCATGCTAATGCCCGAAGAATAAAAACACACACACACAGACTTCAATGGACCATGAAATACAAATGATTTCTTCGGAAATGTCCGTTAAAAAGTCTCATGTACCCAGTGAGGAGGAGGGAAGGATAGAGAAGAACGCAGGAAGGGAAAAATTAAAACTAAGAAAGACCTTGTATTTTTGTGTCCAGATAAAGTTGTAGGGTTGTTGGGGGGGGGGGGGAGGAATGTGCTTTTCTAAACCTGCTTTTGGTCAAACAGAGTTTGGAGTTGCATATCAGACAGGCTATGCTGTGTGTACAGGTTACACAAAGGAGCCCATTATAATCGCTGGAACGAATGCTGGGCCTTGAGAATTTAAAGATGTCCAGACAGTCTAGCATTTAATTTCACCCCACGAACAAAGAGAAGATGGATGGACCATGGGTATGTGCACACAAAGAGCTCTGCGGAATCTATTTTACAGCAAACACAATTCATAAATTAGCTGTATGAACTAGATGTTCCCTACAGTTGGACCTCCTGCTGAGTCTGTTTAGTTTGTGCTCCCAGTGGCGCTTTCAGAGAGAGAGGGATGGCTTTGCGATGAACATTCAGCTATTTCCATTGGCCTTAAAACAGAAACCCTGCACTAAGCATGAACGTACGACACAGGAAATATGCCAGGTTGCAGTAGCAAGCAGCAGAGCCACAAGGGGACGGCACAAAATGCAGGCGTAACTCAGCGGGTCACGCAGCACCTCCGCAGGAAAGGAAAAGGTGGCATTTCTGATAAAGGGTCTCGACCCGAAACGTCACCTATTGCTTTTCTTCAGAGATGCTGCCTGACCCACTGTTCCTCCTGCTTTTTGTGTCTATCTTCGGTGTAAACCAGCATCAGCAGTTCCGTCGCACACATCTTGTCAGAGCCACAAGGGGGCTTCTTTATAATATTTTAGTCTCTGTAGAAAGAAATAGACAGAGGGAGTGAAGATGGTTGGACCTTTGGTGAGGAGGGGGATCCTAATTGATACTTTTATCTTTCCAGCTTCTAAATATGCGGACTACAAAACGGGAATGGGAATGTTCCCGGGTTGGACCGGACGTGTTTGTCTTACTTTCTTCACGGTCAGTCTCAGACCGCCCATCGTCGGCTGGGCCATGTTCGTTAACCGGACCACAGCCTCACTGAGACAGAGTGGCCAATCTCCACCAGTATCATAGGGTCCTGCCTTCCCCTCCCCATCTCTGTGGTCTCACCAACCCTCCCCCCACCCCTCTCTCCCCATCCATGACCTCTCTGCGCTAAACCGGTCCTGCCCGTTTTCATCGCCAGCGTTGTCCTGCCCGGTGCTGCCAGGACACCGAGCTGGCAGCCAGAGGTGGTGGTATCTGGCAGCGCCAACCCGGAAATCTCTTGACTACATTAAGCCGCGCGGTGGGACGAAGACTGTCGGCCTCTGGATCTTTGGCCCAGTTACAGAACCGAACCCCTGCTTAGTTAAAGAGTCCCTGGGTGCATCAAGCAGCAACACATTCCATTGATGAGGGTGAACGGGAGAGACAATCCCCAGGGCACAGCCAGTCGCTCAGCAACCGGCCTCTAAAACACTCGCCCTTTTTCGAGCACGGCCGACCCAAAGTTTCAAAGCTCTCGGATTTAAAAAAAATTCAATAAACCCCTAGGATTGTGAGCAGTCTGCCGTTTCTGATCGATAGAACTTTATTTGGAAACTTGTGGGCAGGTCTGTGTTGCTCACTGAAGTGGTGTGGGTGAAGCGGGCCAGACCACAGTTTGTGGTGCATCGCTATGAGGCGGAGAGGGGGAAGCACTACAGATGTGCGCAGCTGCCACAGCTGAGGGCTGTCAAGGGGGACTGAGATTCAGCTGTCCCTGGAATCGGAGGCAGCCCGCATACAACACCAGACAATGGTACTCAGACTGGCTGTTAATTCTGATGATTGAATTAACTGGATTTTAATTCCTCGTCTGCCATATGTTCGTTTAAAAGATTGATTGATTGAAAGATACAGCATGGAAACAGTCCCTTCAGCCCACCAAGTCCACACCCACCATCAATCACCCATTCACACTAGTTATCCTACTTTTGCATCCACTCCCTACACACTAGGGGCAATTTACGGAGGCCAATTAGCCTATAAACCCGCACGACTTTAGGATGTGGGAGGAACGCAGAACACCAGGAGGAAACCCATGCAGTCACAGGGAAGGCCTGCAAACTCCACACAGGCAACAGCCGAGGCCAGGATCGCACCTGAGTCTGTGGCACTGCGAGGTAGCAGTTCCACCAGCTGCGCCACTGTGCCACCCGCTAATGTTAATTTAAACTCATGTCTCCAAATCTTCAATCTGGTCCTCCAGGCAGAGGAGATTAGTTTAACTTGGCATCATGTTCAACACACACATTGTTCCTTTGCTCCACTGGTCTAAATTCTAAACACTGGACTTTACCTCTAATTAATGTCAGAGCGTGAGGTGAATATGAAGAGAGATTAGGCACACAGCACCTCTACTCGCACTCAACCATAGAAGGATGAAAGGTGAATACAGCAATTATTTACCATTTATATTAATGAGCTGGAGGAGGGGGTCGGAGGAGAGCATCAACGTTTTCTGATGACATGAAGGTGGGTGGGAGCAATTGTTACAGTGAGGATAGTTGGATTTCGAAATAGTAAACTGATAGATTGAGTGAGTTTGTGAAAACTAAAAGTGAAGTTTAATGGGAAGTGTGAAGTCATGCACTTTGATAAATGGAGGAAAAATCGACCTAGATACATAGATACATAGATACATAGACAATAGGTGCAGGAGTAGGCCATTCGGCCCTACGAGCCAGCACCACCATTCAATGTGATCATCCACAATCAGTACCATATTCCTGCCTTCTCTCCTAAGAGCTCTATCTAACTCTCTTTTGAATGCATCCAGTGAATCAACCTTCACTGCCTTCTGAAGCAGAGAATTCCACAAATTCACAACTCTCTGTGCGAAAACGTTTTTCCTCATCTCAGTTCTAAATGGCCTAACTGGATGTAGAGAGATTGGGAAAGAGTAAATTACAGGGATCACGCTGTTCTTGTGCATGAATCATAAAGTTAGCAGATGCAGGGTGCAGCAGGTAAGAGTCACGATCATTTATTTGTTATATGTACCGGCAACAGGACAATGAGATTCTCCTTTGCTGCAGCTTTAGAAGCTGATTAATACCATAGCACAAAAAATAAGCAATTATCAATAACATAAAAATATTATAATCAATAATAGTACATAACCAAACCATAATCGTGTGAAACCAAAGTCCATAGTGCTGGGTGGTTAGTGATGTGCAGCATTCCAGAACCCGGTGATGCAGTGTGCAATAGCATATTGACCTTAATTGTGGGTCAAAGTTTATAAATAGAGAAATATTATTGAAATTGTACAATGTGTTATCGAATCATAATCATGCAGCATGGAAGCAGGTCCTTTGGTCCAACTCGTCCATGCTGACCAAAATCTCACATCTACTTGAGATACCATTTGCCTGCATTTGGCCCATATCTCTCTAAACCTTTCCTATCAATGTATCTGTCTAAATGTCTTTAAAATTTTACTAGACCCAAGGGGGACCCGTTGGGTCCCGTCCCCTCAACGTGCGGTTGCGAGGGGGCGGGGGCGGCCTTCGACGTCACACACACACTAACCACCCCCCCACACACACACACTAACCCCCCTTGATATTTTATTAATATTATTCATTCGCTCCTTTTATCCCATCCCCCGCCCTATCCACTCAAAGCAGCGGAGAGCTGGCTGATCGTGGCTTCCACGAGGGTAAGTACACCCACCAGCGTGACAGACAATCGGGCGGTGGAGACGGAGAGGAGGTCGTCCTCTGTGACAGCCGCCACTGCCACTTTTTCACTGTGCTTGTCCGCACCCGCGCTGCAATAATGACCACCGCTGCCATGTTGTGGAACTTGAAGGAGACTAGCGGAGCGAGCAGCACGACTTGATCACGTGTTCAACGGCTTAAATCCAGAGCCCGCGGGGGCGGCTAGGCCACGTAACTTGTGGAAAACAGCGCCCCTGCACGTTGAAAATACTGTGCAGCTTGCCGCGCGGACAAAAGCATTGTGACGTCATCCAGCTCGCTTCAGCAAATTAGATTTTAAATAGATGTCAGATTGGTGAATAATTTTAGTAAAAAACTCAGGAAATAATGAATCAAATTTACAGATGAGGGGATTTTTGAAATCATGAGGTAAATCTCTACTGTAATATGTAAAATTTTCACTGTTACCATGTCGGGTTTTCGAGAAGATGTGAATCAAAGATAAAGTTCAAGCAAGCAAACATCCCCACAAGTAAACATCCAAGATCAGAGTTTTATATTATAGCTAGACCAAGTGCAAACCCGTTGGGTCTGTTCCCCCAATGTGCAGTTGCGGGGGGCAGCATGCGGCGTCACACACACTAACCACCCACACACACACACCGACTACCCCCCCACACACATGCTAACTACCCCACTTGATATTGTATTAATATTATTAATTTGCTCCTTTTACCCCATAACCGCCCTATCTACTGATGCATAGCCCCCAACTCACAGGTGCATCTAGAGAGGGGGTGTGTAGAGAGTGAGGGCAGAGAGAGAAGGGGCAGAGACAGAGAGAGAGAGAGGGGCAGGACAAAGAGGAGGAGAGGGCAGAAGACATAGAGGAGACGGGGGAGTGGAGGGGAGGAGAAGAGGGAGGGTGGGTGAGGGGGGAAGGTGGGGAGGAGGGGACAGAGAGAAGGGGAGGAGGAGGGAAGAGAGAAGAGGGGGGGTGAGATGGGGAGAGAGAGGGCGGAGGATAGAGGGGAGAGAGAGAGGGGGAGAGAGAGGGGGGAGAGAGGGGGGGAGGGGGGGGGAGAGGGGGGGAGGAGGGGGAAGGGGGAGAGGGGGAGAGATAAGAGAAAGGGGGTCCAGGAGGGGAGGAGGGGGTCAGGGAGAGGGAGAGGTAAAGCGGAGGGGGAGGAAGGGGAGGGTGGGGGGAGGGAGAGGTGGGGGAGGGGGAGGGGGGGGAGGGAAAGGGGAGAGGGGGGAGGGAGGGGAAGGGTGAGGGCTGGAGAGAGAGGGGGAGAGGGAGGTGAGAGAGAGAGAGAGAGAGGAGGGGGAGAGGAGAGCGAGAGAGAGGGGGAGAGGAGGGTGTTTAGAGTGGGGGATGGGTTTTCCCTCCCCGGAGGGGAGAGAGAGAGGAGAGGGAGAGAGCGAGAGAGGAGAGAGAGATTGAGGAGAAGAGAGAGAGTGACGAGATCGGAGATAGAGGGGGAGAGAGAGAGAGGGGGTCAGATTTTTAAAAAAACAGTCAGATCGGTCTAGCTCACTATTTTACATGAAAAAGTCGGGTGAACAGCCAAAAATAATGTACCAAATGTACAGAAGAGTGGAAATCATAAGGAAAATCTCTACTGAAGCCCATAATGTAACCCAATTTTCCCCGTTTTGGCGTCTGTGTGTTCAAAAAAGGCAAAAATGACAACCACACACACCACAACAGTTTTACAAGTATACTAGACCAAGTGCAATGCAGAACACTGTTGGTCTGTTCCCCCCAATGCGCATTTGAAGCGTGAAGGCGGGGTGGGGGGGCGGGGGGGGGGGGGCAGCATGCGATGCCACACGCACTAACCACCCCCCACACACAATACACTAATTATCCCCTCTTTGAGTTTATTATATTAAATTTGCTCCTTTTTTCCCCATACGCCCTATAATCCCATGACCATAGCCCCAACTCGCAGGCGCGTCTGGAGAGGGAGGGGGTAGAGATGAGGGCCAGAGAGAGAATGGGGAGAGACAGAGAGAGAGGCAGAAGGGCAAGAGAAGAGGGGAAGAGGGGTGGTGGGGAGGATGGAGATGGAGGGCGTATGAGGGGGGGTGGAGGAGGAGAGAGAGAGAGAGATAGGAGGATGAGAGAGGGGAGGAGAAACGGGGAGAGATAGGGATAGGGAGAGAGGCAGAGAGAGAGGGGGGAGAAGGGGAGAGAGAGAGATCGGGAGAGAGTGATGGGAGTGAGAGAAGGGGAGGGAGAGAGAGGAGATAGAGGATGAGGGGGGGGAGAGAGGGTGGTGTGGGGGAGAGAGAGAGAGGGGGAAAAGGGGTTAGAGAGAGAGAGAGAGAGCAGTGGAGAGAGGAGAGAGAGAGAGGAGTGAGAGAGGGGAGAGGAGAGAGAGAGAGACAGAGAGGAGAGGGAGAGGAGAGGAGAGGAGAGGGGAGAGACGAGAAGAGAAGAGGGGGAGAAGAAAGAGAGAGAGAGAGAGAGAGAGAGAGAGAGAGAGAGGGGGGGGGGAGACAGAGAGGGGGAGAGGAGAGGGGGGAGGAGAGAAAGAGAGAGAGGGAGGAGAGAGAGAGAGCGGGGGGGGAGAGAGAGAGAGAGAGCGGGGGGAGAGAGAGAGAGAGAGGGAGAGGAGAGAGAGAGAGATAGGGAGAGACAGAGGGCATGTAGGCATTGGTGGGCATGTAGGCATTGTGACGTCAGCAGCTGGCAAGCAGCGATTATTTTTTTTAAAGTGAGTTTTGTGAACAATTTTATTCAAAATCTGGGGACATAATTGAGCAAATTTAGAGAGGAGTGCATTTCTGAAATCATAAGTTAAATCCCTACCGAAATATGTAAAAGTCTCTGCGTTTGTGCGTCTGGTTTTCGAGGAAATACGTTTCAAAGGCAAAATGACACCCATCCACACACACTCACCCACACACACACAATCACACACACACACCACACACACACACACACAACACACACACCCAACAACACACACACACACACACACACCACACACACCACACACCACACATACCACACACTACACAGAGTTTTTTAAAAGTAGTAGATAGATAGATAGATAGATAGATAGATAGATAGATAGATAGATAGATAGATAGATAGATAGATAGATAGATAGATAGATAGATAGATAGATAGATAGATAGATAGATAGATAGATAGATAGATAGATAGATAGATAGATAGATAGATAGATAGATAGATAGATGATTATTGTAACTGCCTCAACTACCCCTCCCTGTGCATCTAAAAATAACCCCCCCCTCCCTCTCTACTTCTATTTCCATATACCCAAAATCCACTGTGTGAAAAAGTTGCCTTTCAGATTCCTATTAAATTTTACCCATCTGACTTTAAATCTATGTCCTCTGGTTCTTGATTCCCATTCCAAGGTGTACCTTTATTATATGTATTCATCATGGGATCGGGTCATCACTGGCAAGGCCAGCAATTACTGTGCCTCCAAAACTGCCCTGGAGAAGGTGGGTGTGAGATACATCCCAGAACCACTGAAGTCCTCCTAGTGAAGATGCTTCCACATTGCTGTTGTGGAGGGAGTCCCAGGCGTTCCACCCAATAACCGAATGACAACCAAAGGACAGGCTGAAAGAGGGACCCGACCCGAAAGTCACTTAACCATTTTCTGCAGAGATGCTGCCTGACCCACTGAGTTGCTCCAAATTGTTGTGTCTGTCTTTGGTATAAACTAGCATTTGCAATTTATTTTTATCACCAAAGGAACGGTGATACATTTCCAATTCAGCAATGTACCTTACTTCTGATTGGGCTTTAGAATTGTCGGGAACCACACTAACTCATATCCAGGCCAACAAGGGAGGACAAAACACAAAGTGGTTCAGGCAGCATTTGTGGAGGGAATGGACAGATGACGTTTCAGGTTGCGACCCTTCAGACTGACATCAGGCAGTGAGCGAGTCACATCCACAGAAAGACTTTGAGAAATTAGAAACAAATAGTTGAAGAAACTGGGAGGGAGGCTATGCTGGAGGGAGAGAGAGAGAGAATGGGTTAACAGAGGAGATAAATAAATGATAGAAAAGTATCAAGCAACATAGGAAGTTGAAAGGGAGAGGCAGAAGCAGAGGGTGAAGGGTTGTGGACAGACAAGGAGCAGCATGGAGGCAGGGAGAGACATCAACAGGCACCACAGTAGGTGATACGCAGGAAAATATAAGGTAAAGTGGAAGTAACACAGGCAGAGAGAGGGAGAAGGAGAGGTTGTTGTCAGGTAATATTTGCTTTGGTGGTGGCTCAGTCTTCTGCAGTTCTGGGGAAATATCTAACAAGCAGCCAAGGGATTTGTGTTGCCTGAACATGCAGAAAAAGAGGGAGAGTGTGAGTGTGTTTGAAGAGACAAGCAATTATAGCCAGGCCTGCAAACTCTGCCCCAAGCACTGTGACTGGTTCATTCTGCTTCATGTCGATGGGATCTAAGGACAACATCCCAACACTTCCCTGTGGCACTGGAGTTAGCTCACACAGTTCGGACGGACTGCTTTCCCCCACATGTGTGAAACTACACTTCATTCCTTTCCTCTGTTGCAGCTCTAAAATATTAGAGCATTCCCCAAATAAAACTAATATATGTGCAACAATGTAAAAGGGATATTGCTCAGCAAACCATCCCACTCACAGCATCCAGGGGAGTTCATCTGGCCGTGCATAAAGTGGTTGTTCGCACTGGTTCTGTTAATGAAAGAACAACCCAGAGAATGATGAGTGGAAAATGTGAATTCAAATACCTAACACCACTGTTTGTAATTCACGTTTGGTTAATTAAACAAACACAGAAGTTTCAAAGTTCATGCCAGCAGTGGCAAGTACGAGATTGTAATCATGTCTTTTCTTTGACTAGCTAGCACACAACAAAAGATTTTCACTGTACACATGACTATAATGTTCATAAGTTCCGAAGTTCGAGGAGCAGAATTAGGCCATTCAGCCCGTCAATCTGGTGCCTGATCTATCTTTTCCTCTCAACCCCGTTCTCCTGCCCTCAATAGCCGCTGACACCCATACTAATCAGGAATCTGTCCATCCCTGTCTTAGAAATATCCATTGATTTGGTCTCCACAGCCGTCTGTGGTAATGAATTCCATTGATTCACCTCCCTCTGACTAAAGAAATTCCTCCTCATCTTTCTAAAGGTACGTCCTTTTATTCCGAGGCTATGGCCTCTGATCCTAGACTCTCCCACTAGTGAAAATATCCTCTTCACATTCACTCTATGCAGGTCTTTCACTATTCGATAAGTTGTAATGAGGTCCCCGCTCATTGTTCTAAACTCCAGCGAGTACCCGGTGCCTTTAAACGCTCATCATATATTAACCCAAATAGTAAACTAAACTAAACTAAAATCAGGATGGATGCCTACATCATCAGGTCTCCATTATTCTAGACACAAGCAAAAGTCAAATAGCGGCAGGAACTCAGTGGGCCAGGCAGCATCTGGGAATGAAAATGGACAAACCATGTTTCGGGTCAGGAACCTTCATCAATCTGAAGAAGACTGCCGACCCAAAACATTGTCTATCTCAGGGGGTGGCACAGTGGTGTAGTGGTAGAGTTGCTGCCTCACAGCGCCAGAGGCCCTGGTCCGATCCTGACTATGGGTGCTGTGTGTACGGAGTTTGTGCATTCTCCCTGTGATCTTGTGGGTTTTCTCCGGGTGCTCGAGTTTCCTACCACACTCCAAAGATGTACAGGTTGTAGGTTAATTGACTTTGGTCAAATTGTAAATTGTCCCTAGTGTGTGTAGGATAGTGCTAGTGCAAGGGATGTTTGCTGGTCGGCATGGGCTTGGTGTGCCAAAGGGCCTGTTTCCGTGTTGTATCTGTACAGTCGAAAGTCTCAAGTCCAAAGCACTTTTGTATTTTGCTCAAGGTTCCAGCATCTGCAGTCTCTTGTGCCTGCGCAAAAGTGCCTGACATTTACTTGCCCTCAGACACAGAAGCAGGTCCCTCACTTCAAGGGCAGTTAGGATCAGGTAATAAATGCTAGTGCTGGCAGAAATGGTCTGGAAAACAGGACAAAACCTGGGTCAGTGTGATCTTCATGGGGGCTGGCAGGATAAACTACTGAGGACAAAACTGCCCTCCGGTGGATTGCAGATAGTGTCTCTGTATGTAATCAGAAGGAGTGCGTATCCGCCCATATCTCCAACAACACAGAATGAAGTATCCACCAACAATTGCCAGTGTAAAGGTTGGGTGCGGAGCTCAGACCAATACCAAACGTCAAATGGATGTACTCTTACCCAAAATAAACAAAACAAAAACAAACTGAGATAAAGATGGGATCACTGCACCAAGGGTGTCCCACCAAGGGGAACCTTTTTTTAACCTAGAAACGAGAAACACGCAGAAATGATGGGGGAAAGAGAGCAGATGAGCAGAAAGAAATGAGTAAGGGATTTTTTATTCCAGAGAGAAGAGGCATCATCACCGCATCCAAACACAAACTACTGTAGTTTACGGCATGTGTACCTCACTGTGACACCCAGGGGAAACCCAGCAGGCTGCGGAGACTATCGACTACTCACCAGACCCCTCCCCCCCTTGACGTCACTACATTATGCAACACAGAAACAGGCCCTTTGGCCCATCATCGCAATGCTAACCATCCAGTACCCATCTATACTACTCCCATTTACCAGCACTTGGAACAGAGCCTTCCATGCCTTAGCGCTTCAAGAACACATCAAGATTCTGGTCAATGCTGTGAGAGCCTCTGTCTCCAGCACCCCACCCCCTCAGGCAGTGCATCCAGCAGGCACTGCAGCACTGACAGTGAGTGGAGGTGCTGTGTTTAGTTTAGTTTAGATATACAAGCCCTTTGACCCACCAAGACCACACCGACCGTTGATCAACTATTCATACTAGTTTTATGTTATCCCACTTCCGCATCCACTCCCTACACACTAGGGGCAATTTACAGAGGACAGTTAGCCAACAAATCTGCACATTTTTGAGACGTGGGAGGATACTAGAGCATCCAAAGGTAACCCACATGGTCACTGGTAGAGTGTGCAAACTCCAGTCAGGATTTTCAAAGAGGAACACAAAGTGCCGGGGACCTGGTAGGCAACGTTTCAGGTCAGGATCCTCCTTCAGACCAGTACTTTGTTTTCTACCACCACAGATGCTGCCTGACCCATTGAGTTACTCCAGCACTTTGTGTTCTATGCAATATTCCAGGATCTGCAGTTCCATGCATCTCCTTTTCAAAGAGGAACTGATTTGCCTTTAATGGTCACTACTTTGTAGTGCAACAGGGAAAGAGCAGATGAAACTATAACAATATTTGAAAGATATTTGGATAAATACATTAATAGGGAAGGATTAGAGGGATATGGCCAAATATGGGCAGGTAGGACTGGTGTAGATGGGCCATCTTTGGTCACCATGGACAAGTTGGGCTAAATGACCTGTTTCCATGATGTATGACTCTATAAATGTATTGCTTGAAAGGAGCTGGCATTGAGACAAAGGAATGAACAGTTTCCTTCAGTGCCATCAAGTTTCCCCATTCTCTATCTCCCACTGCAAGTCAGAATTGCCTAGTTATCTGAGAACCTGTATCTCACTGACCATTCAATGGTCCAGGGTCTGTCTGCTGCTGGACATTGATGGGCAGAGTCCAGTTGGGGCATCCGTCAAACAAGGGAAGAAACATCATCAGGAGCAAGATGAACGGCAAGGATATTCTATCGAAAGATGGGTGCAAACACTACTGAGTATGACATTATTGAATGTAGTGACTCTGAGAATGTATGAAGAGTTTTTGCACAGTTTATATATATATATAGATATATATATATTATCTATATACATTATTCTGAATAAAGTTTATTTTTGAAAAGACTGTCCAGTTTTATTCTTATGATGGTGCATCATTTTTTGTTTCTTAAGACCACTGGAATGAATTTACTCATGATTATGAACAAAACACAAAGTGCCGGAGTAACTCAGTGGGCCAGGCAGCATCTGTGGAGGGAATGGACAGGTTACGTTTCAGACTTTATAAAGATGCTTTAGTAGCCTGGCTCCTGGACAACAAGGCCAGCAATCTCTGTGACTCAGAGGAGCATTGGTTTAGACATATATAAACGAGTCTGGGCATTTTGAGAAGAAACCTGACGACAGATCTTATGAAACGAGGGAGAGGAAACCACCAAAGCATAAGCTTTGAAATGATTGCAATTAAAAAAACCACTAATCTCCAAAAGTGCATTTGCTGGTTTTCTTTTCACTTTGCACGTGCTTTAGTATCGTCGGTGCGAATATGCAGCTGTTGCTTTAAACGCAATAGTTGCCCGATCGAATTACCTTCAGCCAAAAATATATCGCATGTGGAACTATAACTGTTCTTTAATTGTGTCCTTTTATGGGAATGTGAAGTATCAAATGGCAGTTTTATGTTGCTGCAGAGATAATGATCTTGCATGCACAGGCCAGGTTATCACACTTTTAAAACTTTCTTTTTTATAAAGTAGGAATCTCAATGACAGTCAGTTTGCAGTAAATATTACTCGCAGACGAGACTCAGCGGCTGCAGTGTCAGTGAGGACTACAAATCCCAGCAGGCACTGCGCGGGCTGCCTTCAAGCTGCATGCTGATTGGCTGGCGAGCCCCAGCATGATTGGGTCAGACCTCCAGAGAGCGAACTAATCAGAAGCCAGTCCTTGCCGCTCCGCGGTCTGATTGGCCAATGGACAGAGTCCGACCAGCTGATTGGTTGCTGATCCGCCAATCGCCGCGGAGGTTGGACGCGGACGTGCAGCTGCATGCGGCGGCGCTCCGGCCACCGGCGGAGGAAGCAGCTGTGACCCGGTGGGGAACAACGTGACGGCGGGGCCTCTCCTGAGGCCGAGCGCGGAGGATGGTGAGCGGTGAATGCAGGGCCGGGAACGATAGACACAAAAGCGCGGGGACGGGGGAGAGAGGGAAGAAAGATCACCCCCTCCTTCCACAGGGGTCGACTGTAAGCACACAGACCCCTGGAGTCAAGGGGGTGAGGGTCAGACACCACAACACACGGATTCAGCAGAGGGCCAGGCACAGTCTCTGGGACGGGTCATTAGCCGGCCAAGATCCAGAATGTGCAGGGGGCAGGCGTTACATAGAAACAAACTGTGAAAATAGTTTACACCTTGTGTGAACCATTCCGCCCCTGCCCCACTCATAGACATAGAAACATAGAAATTAGGTGCAGGAGTAGGCCATTCGGCCCTTCGAGCCTGCACCTCCATTCAATATGATCATGGCTGATCATCCAACTCAGTATCCCGTACCTGCCTTCTCTCCATACCCCCTGATCCCTTTAGCCACAAGGGCCACATCTAACTCCATCTTAAATATAGCCAGTGAACTGGCCTCAACTACCTTCTGTGGCAGAGAATTCCAGAGACTCACCACTCTCTGTGTGAAAAATGTTTTCCTCATCTCGGTCCTAAAGGATTTCCCCCTTATCCTTAGAATCTAGACACCAGATCTATTATCACAAAAAAATTACTCTGTTTTTCTGTTTTTATTTCGCCAATGTGGGTTACCTTCCATTTGTCTGCAATCAATTCCATCTGCGATGTTGTTGCCCAACTCTGATTATACCCTTTGTATCCTCATCATTGCTCACATTCCCACTCTGACCACCGGCCTCATCAACAAACACAGAGATGTGGCAGAGAATTTCACAGATTCACCACTCTGTGTGAAAAATATTTTTCTCATTTTGGTCTAAAATACTCCCCCCTTATCCTTAAACTGTGACCCCCGTGTTCTGGACTTCCCCAAACAGGGTCAGGGGCAGAGGTAAAGCTCGGCCTGCTGGCATCTCTGCCAAGGTGAGGTAAACTGCTCCTCGCATCAGGAATGTGCAAATTTTGGATATTAATTTGTTGTTAAAATCCGAAAAACCACAGTAAGTTGTTGCAGAGAGATGAACAAATGAAGCTTAACCCAGAAAGGTGATGAAGGTGTGGAACCTGTTGCTCAAGAGTATTTTGGAAGCCTCGACCTTCGTCACTTTGGGGAAATACTGGGTTTGGTGCTGTCAGTGCTCCATGCCGTGGAATCTGGCATCTTCTCCCACCTGGCACTGATGAGATTAGATTCCACAGCTTTATATCTTTTAATTCCATGAAATAGCTGCGTTTTCCAAGTTTGTGTCTTTACTGGGCTGTAAGTCTTCGATTAGTTGCGCATTGACAGGTCATGTTGTATGTCGTGATGGGATGTGTCCACACTACAGTTATCGCTGAGATAGACACAAAATGCTGGAGTAACTCAGCGGGACAGGCAGCGCCCTCAGAGGTGAGGATAGTACAGAGCTGGGCGGGGGGGGGGGGGGGGGGGGGGGGCAGAGGAACAACTACTGGACTGTTTGGAGTCTGTAGACTGGGCAATGTTCAAGGACTCGGCAACGGACTTGAATGAGTAAGCCACAGTCGTTACAGACTTCATTAAGAAATGTGTGGAGGACTGCATCCCTACAAAAACCTTCTGAGTGTTTCTCAATCACAATCCTTGGATGAACTGTGAGATCCGCACTCTTCTGAAGACCAGACACCGGGCATTCATGTCTGATGATACAGTGGTCTACACAAAGTCCAGATACGACCTTGGTAAGGCCAAAAGGGAGTTCTGCTCCAAACTGGAGGATGAGACAGATGTTCGGCAGCTATGGCGGGGACTGAATGCAATCACCTCCTACAAGGCGAAACCAGGAGGCAGCTCGGATGTCGGCGATACATCACTCCCTGATGAGCTCAATGCATTTCACGCATGCTTTGATAGGGAGAACACGGATGTGCCTTCCCGAGCCCCCATTGACTGTGATGGTATTTCAGTCTCAGTCACAGAGGCCGACGTCAGGAAATCCTTCAGAGGGGTGAACCCTCGAAGCCTCGAAAAGCGTCTGGACCTGATGGCATACCTGGTCGTGTTCTAAAAACCTGTGCGGACCAACTGGCTGGAGTTTATACGGACATTTTTAACCTGTCACTTCTGAGGTCAGAGGTTCCCACCTGCCTCAAAAGGGCATCAATAATACCGGTGCCCAAGAAGAGCAAGGTGACGTGCCTCAATGACTATCGACCTGTGGCACTAACGCCTGTGGTGATGAAGTGCTTCGAGAGGTTGATCATGGCACAAATCAACTCCTACCTTGACAAAAACCTGGACCCACTGCAGTTTCGCTTACCGCCCACAACAGAATCAACGGTGTGGACGCTGGCCCTCCACTCCGCTCTGACCACTTGGACAACAAAAACTCGTATGTCAGGCTGTTATTCATTGACTACACCTCGACATTTAACACAATCATCCCCTCCAAGCTGGTTACCAAACTCGCAGAACTGGGTCTCTGCGCATCCCTCTGCAATTGGATCCTCGACTTCCTCATTCACAGACCACAGTCTGTTCGTATTGGTGGAAATGTGTCAGACTCGATAACAATCAGCACGGGAGCACCTCAAGGCTGCGTGCTCAGCCCCCTGCTGTAGTCACTCTATACTCATGACTGCGTAGCCAGTCACAGTGCAAACTCCATCATCAAGTTCGCTGACGACACCACTGTTGTGGGACGTATCACTGATGGGGATGAGTCGGAGTACAGAAGAGAGATCGAGCAACTGTCCATATGGTGCCAGCGCAATAACCTGGCCCTCAACACCAGCAAAACCAAGGAACTGATTGTGGACTTTGGAAGGAGTAGGATGGGGACCCACAGTCCTGTTTATATCAACGGGTCGATGGTTGAAAGGGTCAAGAGCTTCAAATTCCTGGGCATGCACATCTGTGAAGATCTTTCCTGGTCCGAGAACACAGATGCAATTATTAAGAAAGCTCATCAGCGCTTCTACTTCCTGAGAAGATTACGGAGAGTCGGTCTGTGAAGGAGGACTCTCTCTAACTTCTACAGGTGCACAGTAGAGAGCTTGCTGACCGGTTGCATCGTGGCTTAGTCGGCAACTTGGGTGCCCTGGAGAGGAAAAGACTACAAAAAGTAGTAAACACTGCCCAGTCCATCATCGACTCTGACCTTCCTTCCATCGAGGGGATCTACCACAGTCGCTGCCTCAAAAAGGCTGGCAGCATCATCAAGGACCCACACCACCCTGGCCACACACTCACCTCCCTGCTACCTTCGGGTAGAAGGTACAGGAGCCTGAGAACTGCAACGACCAGGTTCAGGAATAGCTACTTCCCCACAGCCATCAGGCTATTAAACCTGGCTCGGACAAAACTCTGAACATTAATACCCCTCCATCTGTTATTTGCAATTTATTAATTAATGTGTGTATTTACGTATCTAATTGTAGTCAATGCCTACTATGTTCTGTTGTGCTATGCAAAGCAAGAATTTCATTGTCCTGTCAGGGACACATGACAATAAACTCTTTTGACTTTGACTTTGACTTGATCTCTAGAGAGAAGGAATGGGTCGAGACCCTTCAGAATGGAAGTCACGAGACAGGGAAACGGAACCGACATTTGCAGTTCCTTCCCACGCTACAGTTAACGCTGATGTGTTTGGCCCCCTATTAATGTAGCGATTCATTTTTCATCCAGTGATCTGTGGGAGGGACAGTGGTGCAGCACATGGGCTGCTGGCCCTCCGTGGCTAAGCGCACTCGGTGTTTGTCAGCAGTGCAGGACACCAGTGTGTCCACGTGGTTCATGATAGCAAACTCTGAAGTGATTGCATTTCAAAAGCATCTTTCACAACCTCGGTCCATCTCAGTCTAGTACATGGGCCTTGTAAGGATGGATTTGGGAATAGTTATTAAAAAATAAATCAGTCACATTCAGTCAGAGCAATGGAAGCGAACTGCAAGAATCTTGGTGTTCTCTCTATAATTTATTATGTTTGTATCCCATCAGGGTATAATTGGGATCCAGCTTGTTGTGAGCCTCCTGATGGCATCTCTCATGCAGAAATTGGTGCCTCATTATTCTATTGGCCGCTGGCTGCTCTGCAACGGCAGGTAAGATCTATTTTCTAAATTGTTTTTGGATTTGGGCTTTCACTTTTAACTTTTCTGCCTTCTGTATCCGGTTCTTGCACAAGTCCTGGGATTTTCAGAACCCCTCTGACCTGATGGGATTAGATGAGATGTCAATGTGAGATTCTTCCAGTGTTTGTGGATGATTACAGAAATCCTACGCTGTTATTACCAAGTTCAGAATCCTGGTCCAATGTCAATCCCTTGGTCAACTTCATTAAACTGATTATCACATCAAGGTTCCAGTTTTAGTGATGATGCTCAGCAGGAATCTGCTCCTATATTTCTCCCACCTAGAGATGATTATGTTTCAAAAGATGCCTCGATTGCACTGAAGGCACTTTGCTATTTCCTGTGATTGTGACTGGTGCAAGTCAGTCTTTCTAGGGTCTGTTCTTCATGCATAAGGCGATGGCACTGCAGTTGCTCAGTAATTTGACTGTGGCAAGCTGCAGAGCTGGCTCTGGATCGCTCCGATATCCATGGCTGAAAGCCTTAGAGTGTAAACAAGACCTTGATCTATGTTTGTATGGGACTGCAGTTACAAATAGGACCGAAACAAGCAAAGATTCTGGTTCGCTCCCCAAACCAAAAGATGGGTGAACCAGCTGTATCCTGCATGCTATCGTGGATCAGTGAAATGTCTAAAATTTGATTTGATATTACTACACTGGGTTCCTGATGCGTTGAATTCGCCACCAGAACAAGAGAAGGAAAATATATAGTTCATCCACCGATGAACGCTATCCAATGATGAAGTCTACCGCGTTTCCGTCCTTCCCACTTGCCCCACCTGCAAGACCCCAACAATGGCTGGATCATGCAAACACTGAGGTGCAGCGCACCTGTCGACTTTCTATCTGTTTTGTCATTTATACATTTAAATCCTCTGTAACCTCACTAGTCCCACAGGTTCATAAGTACCGCTGACTGTGCATTCCATGTTCTTGCAGTCTCCTCAGATTCAGACATCCATCAGATGAAGAACTTCGAACCCTAGCAGGGAAGCAGAAGCCCAAACAGAGAAGAGACAGGTTGGTGAAGCATGCAATCCACCACACTTTACCTCGCAATAATCCCTCTGATTAGATCTGCTTCATTCTTTTCCCACCGGCCAAGATAAACATCACTGATTGAACTATCTCAGCTCAGACTAACCCTTCACTCTTGGGAACATTAAAATATAGAAACAGCCAGTTTTTCTCAATCCGAAATCCTTAGTGAAACCAAGGACATTCCATACAAGTTCATAGTTGCTGGGGTTAGTTTCATGCAGAGTCAAAGAGCCTGATGGTCGTTAGGGAGAAGCTGTTCTTGAATCTCCTGGTCACGGTTTGCAGCCTCCTGAACCACCTTCCTCGATGGCAGGAGTGAAATGAGAATGTGACCAGGATTGTGTAGGTCGTTGATGATGCTGGCTGCCTGTTTGAGGTAGCATCTCCTATATGACTTTTCAATGATCTCCATGTCAGTATCTGTCTGAATCTGAAGATTATTGCTTTGGTCCCCTACATAGTCCTGCGCATGGAACCCAGGCCTTCACTTGGACGGCGTTGCACTGTTTGATGTCAATAAGCAGTGAACCCAGCTATCCTGCCACTTGAAGGTCCAAAATTACATTAACATCACTTAACTCTGTGAGATTATGTTCAGATGAGTTCCAAGTTTGCTCTTAAAACTAGCAGTTTGCTGAAGGGGTTATTTATCGTGAATTGCTTTGGGGATTTGATGCCACGATAATAAAATACTGTCTCAATACAAGTTCCCTTCTGCAACATCACTGCCTCATAAACAGCCCAGATTGTGGAAACCTGTCGCCTGGGAGGGGTTATAGTGCTTTTGGGGAGGGTTTAAACCAACGTGGGAGAAGAAATCTTATGAATTTTCAACTTCTTCACAGGAGACAAAATGGCGTCACTGAGAGCAAACCAGAAACCGTCCCCAAAGATATCAAGCTGTCCCTGGAGGCCACGCCCATCAAGCCCCTTGATGCCTTGGGTAAGCAGCAGATTGACTTTTTTAGTTTAGAGATACAGCGTGGAAACAGGCCCTTTGGCTCACCAACCAGCAATCCCCGCACGCATACACTATCCTACTCACACTAGGGACAATTTTACATTAATACCAAGCCAATTAACCTGCAAACCTGTACGTCTTTGGAGTGTGGGAGGAAACCGAAGATCTCGGAGAAAACTCACACAGGTCACCGGGAGACGTACAAACTCCGTACAGACAAGCACCCAAAGTTTGGATTGAATCCAGATCTCTGGCACCGTAAAGCAGTAGTTTTACCACTGCGCCAACATGCTGCCCCTGATGATGAGTCAAGTTTCACAGATGCTGCACCGTGCCCACCCGGTCTCTGTAGTTTAGATGTGATGGATTGTAGGGGACATACCATCCATGTCCTGGCACACTTCTCCCGAAGTTCACAGGCATCCTCCAACACTCCTCCACCTTGTATCTTGCCCATCGTTGACCTCAGTAGCCCCTCATCTAAGCTGTTGACCAGTTCAGCAGTAAATCGCTTTTGGAATCTTTTTTATCCTGATGATTGGCATAGATATAGTAGACAGTAAAAATCTCTTTCACAGGATGGAAAAATCAAATACCAAAGGGCACAGCTTTATGGTGAGAGGGGCAAAGTTTAAAGGAGATATTCAGAAGTTTTTTGCAGTGGGCGGTGAGTGCCTGGAATGGTAGTTGAAGTAGATACGTTAGTGGCATTTAAAAGACATTTGGATAAGCATATGGATATTTTGGATTCAATTCATTGTCATTGTCTTCAACCAAGAGACAACAAAATACCATTTTCCCCACAGTCATACAAATTAAAAAAAAACACAAAACACAGAACACAGTAGTCCACAAACATCCCCACAACGGCACCAAAGTCCCCCACTGTGAGGGAAGGAACCAAAGTCCAGCCAACCTCCTCGTCGATGCTCCCCAACGTTCACCCACGGTCGTGGCCTCCCGGATATGCAGGGATATGGGTTATGTGCAGGTAGATAAGTGATGGTCTTGGCATCATGTTCGGCACAGATATTGTGGGCCGAAGGACCTGGTTTTGTGCTGCACTGTACAATGTTCTATCCATTCCCTTTTCTCATGTCTAACTCATCCCCAATAAACCTTCCTTCATTCTCTGTTTCTGGCTACCTGGTTTTCCTACATTCCCATTGCTGCTCTGTTGCAGGAAGTCGAACACAATAGTCCAAAGTTGCCTAACCAAAGTTTTGTAAAGCTGCATCATGGCTTCCTGACTTATACTCAATGTCCCAACCTATAAAGGCAAGCATACCAAATGCCTCCTTTACCACTCTATCTGCTTGTGTTACCACTTTCAGGTAGTTGTGGACTTGGACACCAAGATCCCTTTACATATCAATTATGTTAATTGTCATGACATTAATTGTATATTTTCCCCTTGCGTTTGACCTCCCAAAGTGCAGCACCGCGCACTTGCTCAAGTTAAACTCCACTAGTTTCTGAAAACCCCTACTGTTCTTCTTCTTTTGTGTGGCGTGCACAGCCTAAAGTTGCAGAACAACTTGTTCTATTTGATCTTCCGTTTGTGTACGTCGAGTTGATTGCATTAGTGGAAACAGGGCGGACCACGTGATGGTTGCAATCTTCCATCCCACCCTCCTGTACAGCTCCTTCAGATGGTTTGCCATTTGGAAACCATGTAGGTTGAGCATATTGATGGTTGGATAGTGATTGGAGGAGCACAGGGAGGTGAGAATGTTGTGAATGGTGGGGTTCAGAATACTAGCCGAGTGGGGAGCTGGTCGCAGTGTTGCCAGGCTTGGCCAGCACGCCAAATGACTTCTGTGTACTTCTGGTAAACGTCCTTCACCCTTTGTCTCTTTTCTTTAGTCCTGCGCTACTACCTGGACTACCAGTGGCTGGTGGACTTTGTCATGTACGCGACCCTGGTTTACATGTTCACAGAGGTCTACTACAGTCTGCTCAGCATTCAGGGCGAGGTAAACGTAGGCGTGCTGTGGTGCCTGCTCACATTGGTCTTCGGGATGTATCCTCGTGTCATGGGCAACAACCCCATCCTTCAATCTGTGCGCAAACAGCTAGCAGACATTATGGAGCAGGTCAGAGTGAGCACAGCCTGTGAGAGATGGACCATTTGGGTGAGGTCCTGAATACTCTTTCAGCTGAAGGTAAAATATGGGTATTTACCTTTCTTACCTACCTAGACAGGAGGTATAAGATGCTATTTTCAAGATTTTCAACAATGTTCTTCAATGCCCAATCTCTCAGCTAACATGTATAAGAAAGAACTGCAGATGCTGGTTTAAATCGAAGGTGGACACAAAATGCTGGAGTAACTCAGAGGGACAGGCAGCATCTCTGGAGAGAAAGGAATGGGTGACGTTTCGGGTTGAGATGACAAATGAATTGTGCTGTTTACAGCCTTACTCCTCTTGTGCTGTTTACAGCCTTATTCCCCCCTCCAGAAATCGCCAGGGATAAATGAACTCGACCTGCCTCTGTCACCATTGTAAATGTAAAATAACAGTCAACAGGGCAACCAAGTGGATCAGGCCCTCTCCTGTGCCTGCCAGTAATTCCCAGCCCCTGCCCTCTCCCCTGTGCCTGCCAGTGCATCTCTGCCCCCCATGAACCCTCCCCTGACCCTCCCAATGGATCTCTGTCCCCTGCACCTGCCAGTGGTTCCCTGCTCCCTGAAACCCCCCCGTGCCCACCAGTGGTTCCCTGCACCCTGAACCCTCCTCTGTGCCTGCCAGTGGTTGCCTGCACCCGCCACTTGGTCCCTATGCCCTGCCCCCCCTTCGTGTGCCGTGGCCAGGGTCATTTGGGGTAACTGCTGATGCTATTCAGGTAGAGTCTGATAGCAGCCGCAAAGGACCATTTCTTAAGTCTGGGATGTCCCTGGATTTCAACCTCCTGTATCTTCTCCTAGAAGGTAGAAGAGAGAAAAGGGAATGGCTGGGGTGGCAGCCTTGATGATACTTCCAGGAACTGTGACGATGGACTGGTTGGAAGCAAGTGACAAGCCTGAGATGTTAGTCAAAGGGCAAGATGCTGGTGATTTAATTCAGGGTGTGTAGAAATTTCTCACAGTGGTTAGTGAACGTCTGGGATTCGCTAGCCCAGAGAGCTTTGGAAGCCAGATCAGGAATATTTATAGGTGGGTGTAGGTAAATTTTTGAAAGATCGAGGAATTATCGCTCACCATCGATCACCTGTTCACACTAGTTTTGCATCCTACACATGAGGGACAACTTACAGTAGCCATTTAACCTATAAACCGGCACATATTTGGTATATCCAGATGCTACTTTCTTTCATCTAAATGAGAAGCAGGTAAGGCCAAACATGAACAACTTCCATGAGCAAGATACGTGGAACCGAAATTTGGTTCATGTCCGTTCTAGCTACACCTCGAGAACGATTACCAAACTGGGGCAGGTTCACTGACAGCCACTGCGAGTGACATAATGTTAAAAATGAAGCACAGAATGTCCTTATTGTAGATTGGGTCTATTTCCTTCAATCCTATTGCTTGCCTTGACACTGCATTCAGTAAGGTGCTCGTCTCTATGATGACTCACTACTTCAAGACTGAGGAAGGAGCAGAGCGCTCTGTCTGCCTGATCTTCGCCTTTCTCTTCCTACTCATCGCCATGTTGGTGCTGGTGGTGCGAGAGGAATATCTGGAGTTTGGACTCGAACCAGGTGGGTTTGTTGAAATTACTTTTCATAAATTGTCTGCTCAAGGAGTGTAACGACAGTGCAGTCAGATAGACTTGTGGTTGATGTCATTGAGTGCTCTGATATTAAGTACATCGGCCGTTGAAGGGACATTTGATGGAAATGTATACAAATTATGAGAGGCATCGATAGGGTGGGCAGTCAGAACCTTTTTTCCCAGGATGGAAATGTCCAACACTACAGGACATAGTTATAAGGTGAGAGGGGAAAAGTTTAATGGAGATGTGCGAGTTAAGTTTTTTTACATAAAAAGTAGTGGGGACCTGGAATGCATTGCTAGGGGTTATGGGGAAGGGGAAATACAATAGTGCCATTTAAGAGAATTTTAGATAGGTACATGGAAGTGCAGGAAATAGAGTTATGGATCATGTACAGGCAGATGAGATCAGTTTAACTCGGTACATATGTTAGGTACAAACAGTATAGGCCAGGGGGATCATTCCTCTGCTGTACTGTTCTATTTTCAATGTACAACTACTAAACCCACTGTCTGCAACCCTCCTGATCCATTACCTGCAAGGGCCAGGACAGCAGGCTTAGGGGAGCACCCTGTAATGGTTCCCTGTCATCATTGTAGGCTTGGATGATGGGCACATGTGTCAGCTTGTTGAGGTCCCTGAGGGAGCTCAGACAGGCATCTTTCTTGTCTGCCACCCACTAGACACTGGGTGAAGATCAAAATGACTGCAACTGCAACTGCCTCTTGTATCTGCAACCACTGATTATTCTTTGTCTTTGTTCCCCGCACAGGGTTTGCCAACTTGTATGAAAACCTGCAGGTCTTTTTCAGACAGCTAGGATTGGGTAACATCTGGCCGTAAGTGCCCCCCCCCCAGCCCCTTTCTTGTCAAAACAAGTTTTTCCTTATAAAACTGTTTTCTTTGAATTTTCTTTCATCCAAGGTTTGGAGGATAACGTTCTTCCCTCGGCTGTGGTCATGGGTCACTGGCCGTTACAGAGATGGGTGGCAGATAGATAGACTACTCTGACGGAGCAATGCATGTTGGGTGTACCAGCAGTAAAGTTACCCCTCAGATTAAGGCCCCTCTGCCCCTTTGAAGGGAGCTCTCTTCCCCATCGACCCATTGCCAACCAGAGCACGATTGCATGATAGGCACTGTGGACATGCGGGGTATCAGTAGTGATTTGCACAAGGGCACTGCTAAAACGTTTCCCTTTGAGGAAGAAGTTTAACCAAGGCCCCTCCTCTCTGTAACAAGGTCCAAACACATTGTTTGGGGATGAATGTATAACAATCCTTTTAGCGTGCCCATCCCCCTTCACGTTCAGCACTTTTGCCAAATTGAAAAATTGATTTGATAGCTTGAAGGATGCAATTTGGAATCAGGCCCTGTTATCGGAGTCCATGCCAACCATCAATCACCTGTTCACACTAGATCTAAATTATCCCACTTTCCCATCCACTCTCTACACGAGGGACAATTTACAAATGCCAAGTAACCTTCAAACCTGTACGTTTTTGGGATGTAGGAGGAAACTGGGCCACATGAGGAAACCCACACGATCACAGGGATAACGTGCAAACACCACACAGACAGCACCTGAGGTCAGCATTGAACTCTGGTCTCTGATGCTGTGAGGCAGCAGCTGTACCAGTGTGCCACCCAAATCTGTAACCATCAACATCCTATGTGATCCTAGATTGAACCAGCCATGGGAGTAATGGCTGCAGAAGTAGGTTAACGGCTGACTCCAGTTCCTTTCTGTTGCAGGTACTCGGTGGCCAGACTGATCTTTAAGCTCTCACTGGTTGGGCTTTCCTCATTCATTGGAGCATGTCTAACATTCCCAGGCCTCCGCCTGGCTCAGACTCACTTGGATGCTCTGAAGATGACGGCAGACAAACCTCTGACACAGTGAGTAGCACCGCGCAGTGCATCAATGGGCCCCGTGAGAGGGGCTGATTGCAGAACAGCAGGAGTAGGCTATTCAATCCCACACAGTTGTTCTTGTGTGGCTCTGTCCAAACGCCATAAGTAATTGAGCTCCAGGTTTGCAAAGGGACCTGATTGGTTCACTGAACCACTGAGCGACGGCTTCACTGCCAGAAGTATCGTCTGCCAGGTAAAGTAAAACACGTCCGGATCCCCATTCAGGTGTCAATTAGAACCCGTGAACATTGTGGAGTAAAGTGAATTTTATTTAGCCTTTAGTGACCTATTATCTAATATTTTGCTGATCAAGTATGTAACTCTGAGAAAGATAATTAGAGTTAGCTACTTGATTACCAAAGGGAGACATATTTACTAAAGAATGCAAATATGCACTATAACAATCCTGCTTCAAACGGCTCTCCTCTCCCCTCCTCGATTAAGTATTTACTTCTTGCCTACACAGTCTCTGCCTCGGCGGGGAGCTTGCTGGCCTGCCCACACTGCGTGTGGCGTGGTGGGGTACGGAGCGGCGGGGTGTGAAGGAATGCGGTGGGGCACGCTGTATAGGGATGGGGTGCGGCCTGGTCTGGCTCAGCAATCCTCACATGGCTTGTATCCATTTTCCAGGTTTCTGCTGTACGCCAACTTCCTGTCGCCTGTCCTCATATTGTTGCTCTGGGTGAAGCCCATCAGCAGAGACTTTGTGATCAACGCCCCATACGGGAGTGAGAGGGTTGAGCTGTGAGTACCCGAGCTAGCTTCACACTGCCTTTGTCATGTCAGAAGGTCACCTTTTCTCCAGAGCTGCTGCCTGACTGGCTGAGTTACTTTTGTGTCTTATCTTCACTTTACCCTCGGAGAAGGGGAGGGACCACATGGATAAACTCAACGTGTACATCGCCCCCGAGATGTCCCCCACAGATGCTGCCTGACCTGCTGAGTTACTCCAGCACTTTGTGTCATTTTGTACATCAACCCAGTTGTCCTCCTACCCATACCTTGCACACATGCTGCCTGACCTGCTGAGTTACTCCAGCACTTTGGGATCTATGCAGGATTCAAGAATCTACAGTTCCTTGTATCCCCAGTGTTTGTGCTCATTCCAATTGTATCTGGAGGCCAGTGAAATGGTGAGTCTAGAATTGTTCTGGCCATAACTGGGTAAGGGACGATGGTTCTAATGACAGTTGAGTCCATGGTCACTGAAGTAGAGCTCTAATTCCTGATATGTTTTTTAATTAATTGATTCAAATTCACCATAATAAGATCGTGATGACCTGGATTTCTCTCCCAGTTTTTCTTTGCTGGGGTCGTGTATTCTCTGCATTGTTCCACCAGACACTACAAATCCATCTTCCAGGTGCACTGACTTTATAAGACTATAAAACATAGGAGCAGAATTAGGCCATTTGGCCCATCGAGTCTGCTCTGCCGCTTTATCAAGACTGATCTATTTTGCCCTTTCAATCCCATTGTGGTCTCAATTTTGACAGTTCCAAACCCTGGGTTCCAATTGTGTTGTGGGCGGGGATGTGTATTGGGTAGGGAGTGTGAATGTCGGCCAGCTATGGGTATGTAGGGATGTGGTTGAGGTTGTGGGAGGGAGGGCTGAGATTCCCCGAGGGGAATTGTGCTTCCTGAATGCCCTGACTCCTCTGAAGGTGTTTATTGCTCTGGGCTTTCGCCTCTCCAAAACCAGGCATGAGCCCGGTTCCACTCCCTCAATGCTCTGTGGTTCGTCCCTGCTGCACAGCTGCGGGCTCCTGCAGTGATGTGACTGCTCTGATGCTGCCTCTGTTTTCACCCCCGTTCCCGTAGGATGTCGGACTCGACGTACAACACGGCGCGCCTGTGGGTGGTGCTGGGACTCTGCGCGCTGCGTCTGCTGGTGACGCGCTACCACTTGCAGGCCTACCTCAACCTGGCCGACAAGTGGGTGGAGCAGATGGGGAAGGAGGCTGGATCCATCACCATGATCGAGATTCAGCGCAAGGTACAGTGCATGGTGCATTGTAGGAAGGAGGAGGACTTGGCACTCCTCTACACAGAAGCCAGTGTGTAAGAAGGAACTGCAGATGCTAGTTTATACCAAAGATAGACAGTGGTGCCAGAAGACTGTAGGGTGGCGAATGTTGTATCTCTTTTCAAGGGCTGCAGGGAAAATGGCTGGGAACTGTAGGCCGGTGAGCTTAACATCTGTAGTTGGTAAGTTACTTGAGAGTAATGTGAGGGATAGGATATTTGGATGGGCAACGGCTGATTCGGGATAGTCAGCATGGTTTTGTACGTGGGAGGTCGTGTCTCATAAATCTGATTGGTTGATGGAATTTAATACAGGTAAGTGTGAGGTGTTGTAGTTTGGGACGTGGAACAAAGGCAGGACCCACACTGTAAATGGTAGGCCTCTGGGTAGTGTTGTAGAGCAGAGGGATCTAGGAGTACAGGTGCATGGTTCCTTGAAGGTCGAGTCGCAGGTAAATAAAGTGGTCAAAAAGGCTTTTGGCACTTTGGCCTTCATCGGTCAGAGTATTGAGGATAGAAGTTGGGACGTCATGTTGCAGTTGTATAAGACGTTGGTGAGACCTAGAACAGTGTGTTCAGTTCTGGTTCATGTTATAGGAAATATATTGAGGATGTTGCCAGGACTACAGGGTGTGAGCTGCAGGGAGAGGTTGAATAGACTGGGTCTCTATTCCATGGAGGATGAGGGGAGATCTTATAGAGGTATACAAATTTATGAGAGGAATTGACCGGGTAGATGCACAGAGTCTTTTGCCCAGAGTGGAGGAATCGAGGACTAAGGACATGGGTTCAAGGTGAAGGGGAAAAGATTTAATAGGAATCCGAGGGGTAACTTTTTCACACAAAGGGTGGTGGGTGTATGGAACAAGCTGTCAGAGGAGGTCGTTCAGGCTGGGACTATCCCATCATTTAAGAAACAATTAGACAGGAACATGGATAGGACAAGTTTGGAGGGATGTGGACCAAGCACGGGCAAATGGGACAAGTGTAGCTGGGACATTGTTGGCCAGTGCCAGTGTGGCCGAAGGGCCTGTTTCCACACTGTATCACTAAAATACCAGAGTAACTCAGCGGCTCAGGCAGCTACTCTGGAGAAAAGGAATAGATGACGTTTCGGGTCGAGACTCTTCCGTCTGATCAAGAGTCTCGACCCAAAATGTTACCTCGTTCATCAAGAGGGTGCCTGATCCACTGAGTTACTCCAGCATTTTGTGCCTATATCCAGTGTGTAACAAGTTCCATCTCATGAACTGTGGTGATCAGAATTTCATCTCATTTTTATTTTAAATATTGCAAAATTTCTGAACCAAAAATCAATTTGACCTCAGTGGCAATGGTGGGCAATTACTGATGAAGGGGAGGGACTTAAGAGAGACGTTAGGGGCAACCTTTTCACTCGGAGGGTAGTCCACGTGAGTCTTAGAGCATGGAAACAGACCCTTCAGCCCAACTGGTCCATGCCGATCATATGCCCATTCTAAGCAAGTCCCATTTGCCTGTGTTTGACCCATATCCCTCTAAACAGTTCTTATCCATATACCCATCCAAATGCCTTTTGCATGCTGTTATTGTACCTGCCTCAACTACCTCCTCTGACAGCTCGTTCCATATACCCATCGCCCTTTGTGTGGTGGAACAAGCTGCCAGAGGAAGCAATAGAAGTATATCCAATTACAAATTTTAAAAGACATTTGAATAGATAATGGATAGGATGGGTTTAGAGAGCTCTGGGTCAAATTTAGCCGAATGAAACTAGCCCAGTTTGCCAACTGGTCGGTATGAACAAGGTGGGTTGAATATCATTCTTGTTACCATTTAGAAGCGCTTAGCCAGCATTTTCCATTTAAGTCCCTCATTTCATCTTCCCGATGAAAACTTCAGTGTGACGCTAACAGCGGTGGGCCTGTTGTGCGGCACTAATCCCCAGCCCCACATCCCTGACGTTAAGCACCTCCAATGTCTCAATTACGCAATGTCTCTGCCCCTCTGTGTTAACCTCAATCAAAGCCGAGTGCCCGGGAGCGCTTGGTGGGACTGTGTCACCGTGCAAGGGATGCAAGGAAAACATTTACACAATTCTTCCTGAGCAGGTCTGAAAGATCAAAGTTGTTAGAACCACGGTTTGTTCATTGAATTAGTTGATTGAGAAAGTAGTGGTTCTAAGATGATGAGGCATCTGATGCATCTGGTGCTCAGGCAGTTTCTCTTCTTAAATACCCAAGCCTGGAGTCTACTCTGATCCTGTGGAGTTATGTATAGAATAACTGGTAACCAGGCAGCAGAATCTGAATCTGTCAGTGCCAGGTATCTGGGGTGAGATTTACAGGTTGGAGAGTTTCAAAACTTATGGGGCTGGAGTTGAAGGTTCTGTTAAAACAGAAAGACCATATTGTTAATCGGAACCTATTTGTGGAGTTTGAGATTATTATATTAAAGTAATAGCTACCTGAAGTTGATATTACCTGGTGCTTGTTCCAAACTCTTTGTGAGTCCAGGGATGATCTGAATCCTGATCCCAGGGAATTCTGATGCTGCTGTGAATCCCTGTGAATATTCTGTAGACAGTGTCTTGTGTTGTGACTAACGGGGTGTGTTTCTTTCCCCTTGTGCAGGTTTCACGAGTGTTTTGCTACCTGTGTGTGGTCACCGTGCAGTATCTGGGCCCGGTAATCCTCATCTTCCACTCCACTCTGCTGCTTAAAGTCCTGGGTAAGGACCTGCAAATAGTCCACGTGTTCATATTGCCCTTGTGCATCTCTGAACTTGGTGAGCGTGGGGCAGTCAGCTGTTCTCTGAGGCAGCTCGCCCTGTCCCTGGTTCCGACCCCAGACATCCACTTCCCCCTCTCTCTCGAACCTCTGACCCGGCCGGCAGTAATTGTGCGTATCCCGTGTTTTTCAGGAGACTATTCCTGGGGTCTGTTCCCGGAGCCGCCCATGGCTACGCCGGCGGTCGACGTCAGCCCTCGTTCCTTGGACGCTGCCCCCGACGAGGAGGGTGACTATCGAATAGCTGTCTCACAGATCATGTCGGCACTGGGTGCCCTGCGCAATGTGTTCACCCCCCTTTTTTACCGGGGCCTCTTCTCCTTCCTGACCTGGTGGCTGGCGGCTTGTCAGGTGGTGACCAATCTCTTTGGCCTGTACTTCCATCAGTACCTGATGGCCTCATAGGAAGTTGGGGGAATGGCGCAGGACCACGTCTGCTCTCAAGTGCCTTCCTTCCGTCTCCTCACACCGATCTCGCAACAAAGCTCTTCACTCCGTGATCCCTATCTGTATCCCCTGCATCTCTCCCCCCAATGTGCTGATTCCCGCAGCGGGACTTCTCCACGACGCTGGCTGACCTCTCCACCCGTCCCAGCTGCATGTGGAAGACCTACGACTGTTGTCCCTGCCTGATGCCCCGGCACGTCCTGTGAACACTCGAGGCTCCATGTGAAAGGACAGCTGCTCCAAGGCGGCAGATCTCCCGAATATCAAACTCCTCCGGCAGCTTCCATCTCCCCATCAGGACAAGCCGGGGATGATGGCTGGACGATCAGGGCTGCGTGCTCCTGCCACCCTCTGCTTCTATCCCGTGTCCATGGGGGGTTGAGGGGGGGGGGGTCAGTGGCTCAAGATGCTTCCATTCAAAGTACGTCATTCACTTCTCAACCTCGCTTGCTCTCGCACTGGAACTTGGGCACTGTCCTAAACCACAGGGGCATGAAGAGTCAAAATGTATTCCGGCAGCCGTCTTGTACATGGAGGGGGGTATCCCGGGGAGGGTGTGTGAGAGAGATATACCGGGGAGGGGAGGTACCAGAGGGGGAGGAAGGAAGGAAAGGGAATGAGCAAAGTGTGGAGGGGGGGTGTCCCAGTCGGTGAGAGGGGGCAAGTATGGTTACACCGGGGGGGAGGAGTGGGGGTGTGAGTGGTCACCCAAGATGGATGTGAGTGTGGATATGCTGGTGCGGGGAAGGGGGCGGGGAGCTTTGAGGCAGTTCAGACTCACCACTTGGACAGTGGGATGAAATCTGTTGCATTTGTACAATTCGTTGGTGAGGTTGCACTTGGAGTACTGTGTTCGGTTTAGGACACTCTGCTATAGGAAAGATGCTGTTTGGGTAGAAAGGTTGCAGAGACGATTTGTGAGGATGTTGCCGGGATTTGAGTGGCATCTATTATGGGGCGGATCTATTATGAAACTAATGAAGCTTAAGCTTCAGGGCCCCTAATCCTGGAGGGCCCCAGGAAACAAATTTAGTCCAGATATTCTTCCGATTTAAATCGGATTTCTGATTTTTTTTTTTTTTTTCCCTCGAAATTAATTCTGATTTTTCACCTCGACTAAACCCCTCGCCTCGACTAAACTTCACCTCACACTAAACCTCGCCTCGACTAAACCTCCCACCTCACACCTAATCCCCACTTCGACTAACTGGCGCCCCCCCCTGGTTGGAACCGTTCAGCTCTTGTGAGGCGACGCCGGCGGGGGGTGGGGGACCTATAAATAGCAGAAGCGGGAGAGACGGCGATTAGTCGAGGCGCTGATTAGGTGTGAGGTGAAGTCTAGTCGTGAGGTGGGAGGTTTAGTTAAGTTGAGGTAGGTTAAGGTGTGAGGTTTATATGAGTCGTGAGGGTTAGTGAGGTGCAGTTTAGTCGAGGCAAGGTTTAGGTGTGAGGAGAAGTTTGGTAGGGAGGTATTGTCGAGGCGAGGGGATTAGTCGAGGTATGGATGTGTAGGTGAGGGGAAGTGAGCAGAGGTGAAGTGAGGAAAAGTGGGTGTCAGATCAGGAAGGGAGACTGAGGTGCTGCTGAAGGAGACCACTGCCTTCTGTGGCAGAGAATGCAACAAATTCACAACTATGGGAGAAAAAGTTTTTTCTCGTCTCAGTGCTAGGCAAAGAGACATTTCAGGTGAAATTTTTTGTAAAGATTTTTTTAGCTGTATGAGGCCATTTATTGAAACATATTAAGATTAATAAGGGTTTGGACACGCTAGAGGCAAGAAACGTGTTTCCAATGCTGGGAGAGTCCAGAACCAGGGGCCACAGTTTAAGATTAAGGGGTAGGCCATTTAGAACAGAGATGAGGAAATACTTTTTCACACAGAGAATGGTGAATCTGGAATTCTCTGCCTCAGAAGGCAGTGGAGGCCAATTCTCTGGATGCTTTCAAGAGAGAGATAGATAGAGCTCTTAAAGATAGCAGAGTCAGGGGATATGGGAGAAAGCAGGACTGGAGTACTGATTGTGGATGATCAGCCATGATCACAGTGAATGGCGGTGCTGGCTCGTAGGGCCGAATGGCCTACTCCTGCACCTATTGTCTATTGTCTACATCATGAAATGTATATCTTTTGGGGGTTATTTTATTGCTTGTGTGTTTGAAAAAATCTAAGCTTCTGTTATGTAAACTACGAGCAGAAAGTTTGAGAATCACTTTCAATTTATTGAAAATGCAGGAGCTTCAGTGGGGGTTGCCCCCTGAACCCCCACCGGGGCACTGCCCCAGGACCACCAGCCAATACTTCTTACTTTTTTTCTGAAGGTGAATATCATGCTTAGTCCACATTGCTTAACAATTTTGGGTCTACTGTATGATAATTCAATACAAAATAATAGTTAAAATAAAAATTAAAAGGTTACTAAAGTATCATGTAGGCTAGCCGTATATGAAAAAACTTTCAAATTAAGGATGTTTCATTCTAAATATATTTAATATAAAATAATTATTAATAATTTAAAACACTATTAACATTTATGACAGAAGTTAAAAGTTGTGGTGATCTGTCGTGGAACAACCCCATTGTAGAATATAACAGTGGTTACCCAGACCTCGTTGCGAAGGGGCTCCCATAACAGTTCAAGCTTCAGGGCCCCTATTATGTAGATCCGCCACTGCCTGAGCTACAGTGAGAGGTTGGGCAGGCTATTCCTTGGAGCGCTGGAGGATGAGGAATGGCGTTATAGATGTGTATAAAATCATGAGTGGAATAGATAGGGTGAATACACAGTCTTTTACCCAGGGTAGGGAAATCAAAAATTGGAGGACATAAGTTTAACATGAGAGGGGAAATATTTTATAGGAACCTGAGGGGTAACTTGAGAGGAAGTAGTATAGGCTGATACTATAACAACATTTAAAAGGTACGGACTGGAAGGGCCGAGAGGGCCTGTTTCCGTGCTGTAATTGTTATATAGGTACATGGATAGGAAAGCAATAGGGGCCAAATGTGGCAATGGGATTTACTTAGATGAGATATCATGGTCGCTACGTACGTGCTGGGCTGAAGGGCCTGTTTCTGTGCTGTATGACAACTTTGAAAACTTAACAGCTTATTTTACCACCTGCGGTTTGGGGGGTGTGACCGGTATGTGATTGTGACCAGAACAAGTCCCAGTGATGGTGGATTTTACAAGGCTGGAGTCAGGTGATTGAACTCCCAGAGAGAATGGCAGTGGGACCTGCTAGCATCTGAAGGGCCAGTGCCTCTGACTAGAAGCTGCGATGTTTCGCTGCCTCCTGAGGCAGAGGGAATATGTGCGGCGAGCGAGTGGTGTTTACAGTGGGGACTGTCCTTGCCAGCCAGGGGTCCCCTCCAGAGAGTGCCATCTTCATGCTGTTGTTCTGCATCTGTGTAAGATGTTGATTATGTAATTAATCCGTATGGTTTTCAAACCAGGTCTGTATCTGTGAATGTGCACCTGTAGTGGGTATCACTCACACTGGTCATATAATAGAAGGGGAAATGTTTCTTTAACAGGTTTACATCAATCTATACTAAACTAGGGTGCAGCAAGTCATCACTGGTGGTGTGGCTGGGAAAAAAGGGGGTGCAGGTTTCTGCAGCAGGAATGGTCACCCTGCTCTTTTCCCCTCAATATCATCTCCCGTTCCTATGTTTCCTATTTCCTCTGACTTCATATGTCACTCCTCTTATTTCACGCCCTTTTTGTCTCCAGCCTTTCACCACCCATTTTTCAATCGCCCCCTCGACTGTATCGACCTATCATTTGACAAAGTTTGTCCCACCGCTACCTCTTTCCAGCTTCCAAACCTCTGTCCCCCTGCTCTCCATCTGAGGGAGGGTCCCAGCCTGAAAAGTCATCCGTCCATTTCCCTCCATAGATGTTGCCTGACCCGCTGAGTTCCTCCAGCACTTTGTGTTTGTCTCAGGATTCCAGCCTCTGCATTTCCTTGTGCCTCCAGTGCAGTCCTGCCCTCTGCCCAGCAGGGCTCGCAGGTGGCCGCTGGCTAGGTTCCTGCCGCCACACGGCGACCACTCGGACTGGGTTCGGGAGGGGTTAAGAATAAGGGGGTAAGCCATTTAGAACGGAGACGAGGAAAAACATTTTCACACAGAGGGTTGTGAATCTGTGGAATTCTCTGCCTCAGAAAGCAGTGGAGGCCAATTGTCTGGATGCTCTCAAGAGAGAATTAGATACTCTTAAAGACAGTGGAGTAAGGGGATCTGGGGAGAAGGCAGGAATGGGGTACTGATAGTGGATGAACAGCCATGATCACAGTGAATGGCGGTGCTGGCTTGAAGGGCCAAATGGCCTTCTTGTGCATTTATTGTCTATTGATCTGCTGAAATATTTCAACACTGCATGTCTTATTTTTTGTAAACCAACATCTGCAGTTCTTTGTTTCTACATAGAACAGTACAGCACAATACCAGGCCCTTCAGCCCACAATGTCTCTGCTGAACATGATGCCAAGTTAAACTAATCTCATTTGTCTGCACATGATCCATATCCCGCCATTCCATGCATATCCACGTGTCATCTAAAATCCTCTTAAACGCCACTATGATATCTGCCTCCACCACCACCTCCTGCGGCACGTTCCAGGCATGCACCTCTCTCTGTGAAATAAACTTGCATCTCCTTCAAATTTTGCCCCTCTCGTCTTAAAGCGATGCCCTCACTCGACACCTCCATCCCCCACCAGGAGGGTCTCAAAGCCCTCCGTTTTTTCCTCGACCGGAGAAGCAACCAATCCCCGTCTACTGATACTCTCCTCCGCCTAGCGGAGCTGGTCCTTACCCTTAATAACTTTTCGTTTGACTTCCCCCACCCCCACCCCCCCACCCCCATATTTCCTCCAAATACAAGACGTAGCTATGGGCACACGCATGGGCCCTAGCTATGCCTGCCTCTTTGTAGGGTACGTTGAACAATCCTTGTTCGAGACGTACAGTGGCCCTATCCCTGAACTCTGCCTCTGCTACATCGACAGCTGCATTGGTGCTACCTCCTGCACCCACACACAACTCACTAACTTAATCCATTTCACCACTAACTTCCATTCGACACTCGAATAAACCTGGACCATTTCCGACATTTCCCTACCATTTCTTGACCTCACTATCTCCATTGCAGGGGATAGACTCCTGACCGACATCCACTATAAACCCACTGACTCCCATGGCTATCTGAACTACACTACTTCCCACCCTGCTTCCTGTAAGGACACCATCCCCTACTCCCAATTACTCTGTCTCAGAGATGCCAAGTGTCCCGGATTCGCCGTATTTTGTCCCGGCGAAATAACCTTTTTTACGGTGTTCCGGCAGCCAAACATGCTGTTACGGAACACCGCCGCGCCGGTGTTCCTCCCGTGGTGAACGCCAGCGCCATGTGCCCCCGGTTTGCCAGCCCGCGCGATCAGCGGCACTTTCTTGCCGCCAGCCGGCCGCTCGCAGCAGCCCCATCACCGGGCCTCACCCCCACCCCCACCCCCACCCAGTGCGCAGGCGCAGACCCGCCGGCAACCTTGCCAAGTGCGCATGTGCCGCACCCGCCCGCCGGCAGCCCGCTGATCTGCACCAGTGCGCAGGCGCATAGCCGCCGGCAACAACCCCAAGTGAGTATGTTACGGAGAGAAATGCATTTAACCCCATTTGTTACGGACAAATGGGTTGAATGTTACTGTGAACTAAATTTAGGGTTGGCATCTCTGCTGTCTACGCTGCATCTGCACCCAGGATGAGGTGTTCCAAACCAGGCATCGGAGATGTCCTCATTCTTCAGGGAACAGGGGTTCCCCTCTTCTATACCCCGTGACACTACTCTCACTCCCCACCCCCCCCCCCCCCACACGTAACAAGGGCAGAGTCCCCCTTATCTTCACCTTCCACCCTACCAGCCATCTTTGTACAACAAATAATCCTGCAACATTTTTGCCACCTCCAACGGGACCCCACCACTTGCCACATCTTCCCATCTCCTCCCCTGTCTGGTTTCCGCAGAGACCGCTCCCTCCATAATTCCCTGGACAATTCGTCCCTTCCCACCCGAACCACCCCCTCTCCGGGCACTTTCCCTTGCAACCACAAGAAATGCTACACTTGTCGCTTTACCTCCCCCCCTTCACTCCATTCAAGGACCCAAGCAGTCTTTTCAGGTGCGGCAGAGGTTCACCTCCTCCAACCTCATCTATTGCATCAACTGCTCTAGGTGTCAGCTGCTCTACATCAGTGAGACCAAGCGTAGGCTTGGCGATCGCTTTGCCCAACACCTCCGCTCAGTTCGCAGTAACCAACCCGACCTCCCGGTGGCTCAGCACTTCAACTCCCCCTCCCATTCTGAATCCGACCTTTCTGTCCGGGGCCTCCTCCACGGCCATAGTGAGGCCCGTAAATTGGAGGAGCAGCACCTCATATTTCGCTTGGGCAGTTTGCACCCCAGCGGTATGAACATTGACTTCTCTAATTTCAGGTAGTCCCTGCTTTCTCCTCCCCTTCTCAGCTCTCCCTCGGCCCACTGGCTCCACCTCTTCCTTTCTTCTCCCCCCCCACCCTCGCATCAGTCTGAAGAAGGGTTTAGGCCCGGAATGTTGCCTATTTCCTTCGCTCCACAGATGCTGCCTCACCCGCTGAGTTTCTCCAGCATTTTTGTCTACCCTCTAGCCACCCTGGGATCCACGTTCTGGGTGTCAATGCTGGAGTAACGCCGGAGGGGAGGCAGCATCTCCAGAGAAGTTGCCTGACCCGCTGAGTCACTCCAGTACTTTGTCTTTTTTTCTAAACCAGCATTTGCAATTCTTTGTCTCCCCTATCTACGCCCCTTGGCCTCATACGCTCCAGAGGAAACAATCCCAAGTTTGTTCAACTCCTTGTAGCTAATACGCAGGCAGCTCTCGGCTGTGTGATCCCCCTAATTGTAAAAGCGCACACCTCTTCACTTCTGAACGTCTACTGTAAAGCAAATTGCCTTCAGTTCGGGTTCAGTAAACCATCTGATCCTTGTCCCTCTGAGACCCTCTTTTGTGTGTGTTGGTGTCTCTGCAGAAGCCTCTGCCTCCGCCCTCTAATGTGTGTCTGGGGCACTCACTGGTGTACAGAGATCAGCCCACACAGACTCCCGGAGGACTCGCATTTCACCGATATGTCTGAGTCCCGCTCAAATGACTTAATTATGAAGCTGTGTGTTTGTTGAAGGGCCAGCCCGGCCCGGTCAGGGGCTGCATTAAATATTAAACCCTCCTATTAGCCGCCCTCTGCCGCTGCATCTTATCGCTACACCTCATTCTTGGCGCCGCGGGGGGAGGGAGGGAGGGAGGGGGTGTGTGCCGTTCCGCTCTGTCCGAGCCATGTTCGCCCTCGCTGGTTTTAACATTTCAAGGGGTGTAGAATTGAGCGCAGGTTCGAGTGCTGATCGTGTGTGTTTGGATTCATTTAAAAAGTGTAATATATTTTAAAATCTCCATTGAGTTCTCTTCATTTTTCTCCGCTCTGTCCCAACAGTGAGGGGGTTGAGCTGGGAGTGACCAGTCTGAAGAAACGGACAGGCATTTCCCGATCGGAAGCGTCTGTACATTCCCAACACAGACGAGTTGTGCATTCACCTGCGCTGTTTAACGGAGACAGTAGCGGTGGTGTTTGTGGCCGGGGTCTGATTTTATCGGTTGTGGCTCGGGTTCAGTTATCCCGGCCTCTCTCTCCCTCTCTGTCTCTCTCTCTGTGGGGCACCTGGTCTTATTATAGGTGTATAAGATCATGAGAGGAATAGATAGGGTGGATGCCTTACCCAGAGAAGGTGAATCACAAAAGGTGATGGGTGTATGGAATGAGCTGCCGGGGGAGGTGGTTGACGCAGGTACTATCGCAACGTTTAAAAAAACATTAGGACAAGTATATGTATAGGTAAGGATTAGAGGGAATTGAGCCAAAGGGCAGGTGGGACTAACTTGGATGGTTAGGGGGGGGGGGGGGGGGGGGGGGGGGGGGGGGGGGGGGGGGGGGGAGACGGCCGGTGGGTAACGCCGCTCGCTGCTGAATAGCTGGCGTCAAAACCGGCCACAAAGGTGCTGCAGGAATCAGTCTGAAGAAGGGTCTCGACCCGAAACGTCGCCTATCTCCTTCGCTCCTTAGATGCTGCTGCACCCGCTGAGTTTCTCCAGCATTTTGTGTAACCCTGCTGCAGGAACACAGCGGGCCAGGCAGCATCTGTGGAGGGACCCGTCTTCAGACCGATGGAGTGGGGGTGGGGGGGGGGGGGGGGTGGAGAAAGCCTGGCAACTGATGGGTGGATACAGGCGAATGGGGGTTTAGAGGGAGGTGTCGGTGGTCTTCACACAGACCCACGAGGGGTGGGGGGTGGGACGGGATGGGGTCCGGGGGCATAAATCCAGCGATGGGGCAGAGAGCAGGACTCTGACAGATGATGAACGTTACAAAGAGCCTCACACTGAGCGTGGGACCGTCTGCGCTTCACAGATCATTTATAAGCGGGTGTTGTTCAACATCAAACATTGATTTAGAGCGTCACAATAGTGTGGCCTCACACACACAGAAAGGCCGGACCATTCTTGCAAATGAATTAGATTACCAGCAATACTTTCAGACCAGTTTAACTCAGAACAGATGAATTGCTGTCGCCTGATTTTAATATCCCTTATTTATCGCTGAACTGAATTTCCAAAGTGAACCCAGGCTCTGGTTTGTGGCGGCAATGTGGGATTAGGATAGAAGTACTGAGATGGAAGTACAGACGAGTCGAGGTCCCCGAGTCTGCAGAGTTTGGAACAAGACCGACTTCCTAATTTCACCAAAGGAAACAAATGGCAGGTATTTTGTCATCAGCCGCTGAGTGACACAGAACCGTGTTGATATCTCAGCGTTGGATCATCCACAGTGCACATTGATTGAGCAGGAAGAGGGGGGGGGGGGGGGGGAAGCAATCCCACTTAGTGGGCTGGGCCTCTGCTTTCCTGGATCCTCCTGGCATTTGGACCAAGGCCTCGCCCAAGGGACACCCTTCACCTAGTTGGCGGAAGTGGTGGAGAGTTCTCCCAGGTCTCCTGATCCCAAACCATGGACTAAACACGAAAATCTGATTAGCTTCGTTTAGAGAATCAGCGCAGAAACAAGCCCTCCTGAAAAATCCATCCACACATCTACGTTCCTGCTGCCTTTGGCCCAACCACGAGTTCTTGCTGATCCAGGTCAGGCTTCCAAAGGCCATGTTTTCCCCAGCTGCCCAACAGTTTGGTCCCATCAAACAGCCTTACATTCATTGCTGATAAAGTGCTCAGATAGTCATTTTGCAGCGTTCTCGTGGTTTTTTCACTTTGCGTTGCCCACAATCACCAATGGATTAGTTATGGAAATAGGCCCTTCCCCCAACCTATCCATGCTGACCAAGATGCCCCATCTAAGTTAGATCCATTTGTCCATGTTTGGCCCATATCCCTCTAAACCTTACCTGTCCAAGTGCATTTTAACTGCTGTTATAGTACCTGCCCTAACTGCATCCTCTGGTACCTCGTTCCATATACCCACCGCCTTCTGTGTGAAGACGTTGCCCCTCGGGTTCCTATTAAATCTTTCCCCTCTCACTATTAACCCATGACCTCTCTTTCTCAATTCCTCTACTCTGATTAAAAGACTCATCCTGCATTCACCCAATCTATTCTCCTCTTGATGTTATACGCCTTTATAAGATCACACCTCATCCTCCTGTGCTCCAAGGAATAAAGTCCTAGCCTGCCCAACCTCTCCTTTTAGCCCAGGTCCTCGATGTCTGGCAATGTCCTCGTAAATCTTCTCTGCACTCCTTCCTGTTTTGTCCCGGTGACTCCACTGGAGGTCGGCAATCAATAGACCTCTTCAGTGCTCAAAGGGTTAACAATGTTGCCTCAGTCTGGCCTCCACATTAAAAGCATCAGTGTTTAAGTTAATGAAATGCTGAGACCCCAGTCTCCCCCTGCTTGGTGCGGTTAAATGGTGCATCTGTTTTTGGGCCGAGTTAGGGGTTTGTTGTAGCGACGGTTGTGAGGGTGCGGGCAGCAGGCGTGTCTAACACACGTCCCAGACAGCATCCCCTGGGGTAGCACAATCAACCATCCACTGTCTGGAAAAATAAAAAAGAGTTGCAATCTCATCGCACATTTTTAATGCAAGCTCCATTACAACCCAAACCATCAACTCAAAACATTTGGTGCCACTGTGGAATAAAACCCCAAGAGGTGACATTTTTATGGCCACCTGAGCTTTGTGCAGGGGGGTGGGGGAGGTTCCAGCCACGATATTTCACCTGAGCAGAAAGGGCCGTGACCCAGACCCGGCAGGGTTAGTCCCCACTCACGCTCTCTCTTTACGTGTCCGTAAAGCAGCAGAGCAGATGAAGTCTGGAGATGACCACTCAGCCCCTCAAGCCTACCCCGCCTTTCAACATGATCTATGTCCAAACCTGGTCATTCCTTCTGCTCCCTGCTCCGTCCAGCAGAAGATAGGGAAGTTTGAAAGCAGGTACCACCAGACATAGGAACAGCTGCTTCGCCTCTGCTATCATGCTTCTAAATGGTCCTGCCATAAGCTAGGATGCTGTCCAATTCATACCGAGGGTTGTGGCTAAATGGAACGAGCTGCAATTGGAGATAGTTGAGGCAGATATTATAGCAAAATTTAAGCTACATGAATAGGAAAAGTTTAGAGGGATATGCACCAAATGTGGACAGATGGGGAATCTTAGTCAGCAAGAGCCAGTTGGGCCGAAGGGCCTCTTCCTGTGCAGTATGACATGACTTTTCCCTGTTGTGGACACAGGATATATAACTGGTGCGTAACAATTCTGAGAACTATATTCTGCACTTTGTATCTTCTCCTTTGTTCTATCTAATGTACTCAAGTTTGACTTGATTGTATTTATCGTATCTGATTGGATAGCATAACCAAAGAAAGCTTTCCCCCGTACCTTGGTACACGTAACGATAATAAACCAAAACCTCAACTCCTCTTCTGTGCCACATTTGCAATAACCCTCACTCATCGAAAATCCAAAACAAATATCTGCTTCGTTTAATACACCCCAAAGATCCAGCCTCCCCAACCCTGCAGGAACATTAAACTCAGCACTGAACTAGGGTAGGAGATTTGTTCAAGAAATCCATCTCCCTTTTTTAAAATCAAGAGACATGTATTTGGCGCAGAGAATGTTATCCCAAACATGAGTAACAATGGCACAACGTTCTCTCTCAGGACAACCTCTCAGCAGTTAAACTGGCCAGGAGCTTACAAAGATGATGTCAGAAATGCTTAGCTCTGGGACAGTCCAAGCAAATTGAGGGCTTCATGATGGAAAAGAGATGATCAAAGGATGCGGAGATGTCTAACAGATTACAGAAGGGTTTGAGGAGATAGAAAAGGTGGTATTAGTGGTGCAAGCAGACCATGGAGCCGGGAGTGGTTGAGTGCAATTGTAAAGATCCATTGAAGGGAAACCTGGATTAATTTGAGAGAGAGGAAGGGGGAGAGGGAAAAAAAAGGTGTTGGCAGGGTGAGATATGGGTCAAGAACTCCATCAGATGGAGTCCTCACGGCCAAGGACAAGGGTTGGAGGTCAGAAATGCCGTCTATGTAGTTCTGTAGGAGTGATATAGTCATGGGAGGATTGTTGCTCTTATCCTAAACTCGTTCACCCATGCACATTTAATCAAAATTAATATTTTCCGTCAAAGTATATTTAGTGTATCACTCTGTCCAGGCCATTACTGAGGCATGCAGATGCAATCCAATCCTCATTCTCCAACCACACTTTATACCCTATTTTTTCAGTGATTCATATTTTAAAAAGAAAATTAGATGGCCATGTGGAATCTCTCCAGTATTACAGTTCATGGATACTGCTACACTGAGACAATATACTTCCAGCAGTGGTTAGGGATTGCTACATGGACCACCTGCTTACATGGACTTTGCTGCAATGTGGGGGAGGGATATATATCGACTTGTGGAGGTTTTGAAGATACCAATGATTTGAATGCTAGTTTCAATTTCTTGCTCATCTATCACCTGTCTCTACATACAATTGGAACAAGTACTCACTCCTTCAAACGTTTGAATGCATTAAGTACTTCCTGCTGGGTAGCGAATAAGGTGCCTCTTGTCCTATCTTGCAGTAGCCTCATGGCTTCCAGAAACCAATCAGATATCAGCAATAAATATATCAGAGAGAAGACGAAAACAGTTTTCATTTGCACAGTATTCTGAAGACATTCTAGAGGGATATGGGCCAAATGCAGGCAAATGAGAATAGCCCAGTATGCGAACTTGGTCGGTGTGGACAAGAAGGGCTGAAGGGCCTCTTTCCGTGCTGTACAATTCTATGCCTCTAAATCTGGAAACATTGATTTAATTACTTGGCTACAAAACTGCAGTACAGTTAAACAATTATTACATGCATTTACGTAGTGCATTTAAAATAATAAAAGGTTCATCAGATGAGGTATAAGGTGAGGGGCGGTGATTTGAAAGAGACTTGAGGAACAATATATGCAATGGGTGATGTGTAGAAGGAACAGTCTGCCAGAGGAAGCTTGCAGAGGTGGATACAATGGCTATGTTTAAAAGACATTTCAGATAGGAATTATTTATAGGGAGATGGGGTAAATCCAGACAAATGGTACTAGCTCAGCTATAAAACCTGGTCGGCATGGACAGGTTGGGCTGAAGGGCCAGTTTCTGTGCTATATGACTCTATGAATCTAAACAACAGAAAACAAAAGATGCTGAAAGTCCTAAATAAAAAAGCAGAACAGTCTGCAACTACTCAGCAGGTCAGACAGCATCAGTGGAGAGAGAAAAACAGTTCATGTTTCATTTCTGGGACCCTTCCTCAGGTCTGAAAGAAGAGGAACAAGTTAGTTTAGGAGCAGAAAATGTGAGAGGTGATGGGTGAACCAAAGGGAGTTGGCGGGTGAAATGATATCACAGTTACATTTAGGTTACGTTTTGTTGTTTGTGTAATGTGTTGTTAATGTGGTCTCCAGGTCTGCAGCCTTGTGAACTATAACAGACTGCATATGAAGGAAAGTCAACAAAGGACATCAAGCACGTTTGCAGACAAACAATAAGAACAAAGTTTCTAATCAAACATACATTGTTGTAACATAGAAGTTTCCAATTTTAAGTAATCCACCCCCCCCCCCCCTCCATCCTGGCGCACACCCATTTTTCCCACTATCCTGCCCTGTCACCCCTCCCCGTCCCCTTCCCTCGATATCTCTCCGACTTTATAATTCGCTCCTCTCATAATCTGACACCCTTTTTCTCCTTTTCAACCGTAACCTCTGTCCATCAGTCAATCACCCCCCCCCCCCCACCCTCCCACTTGTATCCACCTATCACTTGCCCCACCTCTCTTTTCCAGCTTTCTCCCCTCTGCTACAATAACTGAAGGTCCCAACCTGAAATGTTGTGTCCGTTTCCTCCACAGGTGCTGCCTGACCTGTTGAGTTACTCCAGCACTTTGTGTTTTCTTCAAAATTCCAGCATCTGCAGTTCTTTGAAGGTCTACACCTTCATAGGAGCTTGGTCTTCACCTCAGATTTCCAGCATCTTCAGTTTTCCAGATTCTCGGACCATGTCCTGTGAAACAGTGCCCTCTGCTGTTGAGCAGGCTAAGATCTGGGGCGGCGAGATGATTCACCAGCTCTCAGCCCTCACTCCAGGGAGCCTGCGAAGGTCTCCAGCAGAGCCACATGCTGTGTCGACCGACTGCCTTACATCTCTCCTCGTCAGTCTTCCACTTATCCAAAACTCTGCTATCCCATTCAGATGTGCACCAGATCCCTCTCCCCACAGACAGCTTGAATTTGGAGTGTTGATCCTTGTTTGCAAAACCCTCGAAGGCTTTACATTGTAACATGCTTACCACTACCAACCCACAACCCCCCACCCTGCCAGGATTTCTGCTCATTTACCACTGTAATTGGCCACCACAGCTCCCTCCACAAACCTGAATATTTTACTGTCATTAACAGAAAGTGCCAGAGTAATCGGAGCCTAAAGAAGGGTCTCAACCTGAAACATCGCCTATCTGTGTTCTCCAGAGATGCTGCCTGACCCGCTGAATTATTCTTTTGCTGGAGTAACTCAGTGGGTCAGGCAGCATCTCTGGAGAACACAGATAGGTGATGTTTCGGGTCGGGGCCCTTCTTTCATTCCTGCTTTTGGACATTCCAAACTCAACCCTGTTTTGGTTGCCGGTCACCATTTCTTCTCCACCATGGTTCATTGTCAAAACGTGGCCCATCGCAGCACTTCGCGGTCAGTTATCCTTGTCCCAGCGTCTCCACTAGCCTGGGAGGAAGAGCCCAGATTTGCTGATTCCCTCATCCCACTGCCACCCCTTCCTTGCCCAGGGGTGGCACCAGTGGCAACTCCAGCATTGGGATGTGAGGACAGGCTCGGTATTCACTTGATAGATGGGCAGTTGGTGGTGACAATAGGGTTGGTGCAGATGACCCCGGTGGGCAACAGTGTCAGAGGGCGCTCTGCATGTGCAGAAGAGACCCTCACCCATGGTCGGACCGCGGGAACCATCAATCCAAGTTTGTTCCACCTTCTGTTTTACCTCCAAGGAAAGGTGGAACAAACTTAGATTGTTTACTCTAGAATAGGCTGAAAGGAGACATGATAGAAGAATGTTAAATTATGAGAGGCATTGATAGGGTAGACAGTCAGAACCTTTTTTCGCAGAGTGGAAATGTCAAAGCCCAGAAGGCATAGCTTTAAGGTGAGAGAAGCAGAGTTATTTGGGGCAAGTTTTTTTTACATGGAGAATAGTGAGTGCCTGGAATGTGCTGCCAGGGGTGGTGGTGGGGCAGATATGATATTGGTGTTTAAGAGACTTTCAGATAGGCGCATGGAAATGCAGGGAATGAAGAGGGCTATGGATCATGTGCGGGCAGAGGAGAGCAGTTTAGCTTGGCATCATGTTCGGCACACACACTGTGGGCTGAAGGGCCTGTTCCTGTGCTGTACTGTTCTGTTTGTTGGTATTTTTAAACAAAAGCAAGATTTTCTTTTATTTAAATAATTTTATTTTGTATTAACAAAAATCACTCAAACAGTTGCCTACAGTTTAACACTTTGAATTGAAGCCACTTCTGGGAAGGCAAATCCCAGACTTCTCACAGTCCAAACCTCCCGGAAGACATTGCACTCAAAACCAGCTGATGGGCGGTATCGTGGGACAGCAGCACCGCTCCACACAGCCAGCTCCCACAAAGAGCCACGAGATCAAGGGCGGGTTCAAAGTCGCAGTGTGAGTGGCTGAATGATGGACATTGACCACAACATGCAGCACACAACCTCTTCCCCTCAGAGAGCAGCCACACCTATTTAATGTTTCCCACAGTTGGGCACCCGTTTAGTACCACAGCACCAGCCTGGATTGCTCTGCTCTGGATCCTTGAGTCACTGAGTAACTGAAGCACAACTGACACCACCCTTCACTGCCCAGTCTTGACATTACCCCGATATGGGAGAAAGTGCCGTCTGACAGCTCTCACTCCTGACCTATCATTTTTTGAGATGTGGTCCATTCTACACAGAAAAGAGTTTACTCAGATTAGCTCCCCAACAAAGCATTAGCTGTAACCCAGTGTGACCTCAGTAAATGTGGTTGGTTCAAGCCAACAAGGGAGGGAGTGCTGCCCTGTCTTTTGGCGAAGACTTTAAACTGTATCCCCACATTCCCTCATAGAATCCAGGCCATTATCTATCCCTTCACATTGTGGGATCTTGTGCCTGTGGGATCTAGCTGTGTGCAAGCTTCATATATTACAATGGCACAGAGGTACACTCTCGAGCTGTGAGTGGCACATGCAAACAAGGAACAGAAGGAGGAGTTACTGACAACGGGAACTCAGGAGTCATTGACCTCCAGACGAGGCCCATCAGGCATTGAGCAGCAGCTCGCCCCACAGCAGTACCTTCACGTGAGCTGCACTCCTCCACCCACACCTGGGGGCACCGCCACTGCCCCGCACAGCAATAGTTACCAGGTGCTCTTGATATGCAGCTCCACTGCTGGCTGACAAGAGGCATTGGAGTCCGCCTTGTTTCCCGACACAGCCACCTGAAGGCACATTCCGGCCACAGTCACTGTAATCTATCAGCAGTAGGCCTGATGACCAGCCCAGCCCAGCCCAGCCCAGCCCAGCCCAGCCCAGCACGCTCAGGACAGCTGCTGAGTCACGAGGTGGCCGTTACCAAAGTGAAGATGCTAAAGATTCCTTAAAATGTCAACAACTGCTGAAACTTAGTGTTCTACACAAGGTCAGGTCAAGAGCTTGACAAAAAGCCCCTACCAAATACCAAATGTTATTAGTGCAATTTCTCACAAAATCCTTCAACCAAGAGAGGCAAATGTTTGGCAATAATAAATGTTTTGTCACAAGTGGGAGAACGGAGTAAGAGGCAAATACTGGCTGCTTGTACGGATTGAAGTGAAAATCAAAAACTGAACGGTTCAGGTCAGCCACATCGACCATTTCAGAAGAGAGAACTTTGTCCAGTTCACAGTGCAGTTGGGGCAGCTTGTAAGTAGTTCGAAAAGCTAAAATAAATTACTTTAAAACCAAAATAAAGACCAACTGGAGACCTGCACCCTGGCATCAGTCCACCCCAACGGGTCCTGCAATGGGGACCGGCAAACCCTTCACTTTAATGCCTCACCCTAATCAATCCAGGCCCCACTGAAGGCATCGACCGCACCACTGAGTTACAGCAGTAGAGGTACCCCTCCTCAAGCTGGAGTTCGAGGCCGGGGGCCGTGGCTGGTGCGAGTCGCCCACTCAACCCGACAAACAGCGGCCATCCCTCTCACCTCCCCAGTCCTCACCCTCCTGCAAAACTACGCCGCTGGTTGGCGACAAACCTGTGTGCACAACTCAGCCACCCCTCCCTTCACAGCTGGGCTAGCAGGGGAGCCACTCCCTGTCACTCAGAGCTGCCGGGAAGCCGTGCAGGGTACGCTCAGCATTCCAGTGTTATTTTAACTCATTACAACTTTAAATTGAAAAACAGGCAACCGTGAGCCTCAACAAAGATCAATACTAAATCAGGTTATTGTGATTGTGCTCGGAGGAACGTGCTACAAGAGCTATCAGCACCACCGACCTCCGTAGCACAGCACACTGTAAATCCAGTTGATAAATACCGGTCCAGTCATTGTCAATTCCCACCCTGGACACTGTAATGTACACGTGAGGATGTTGATCCAGTTCTCGGGTTCCTGAGGCCTAGGCCTTCCCGTTACTACCTCTGCAAGGTGTGGTGATCCTGATATTTGTGGAGCAGGATCTGCATTTGGTCGAATGTGGTAAAGCTGGTGCCCACAGCAATGGGGCCCTTGATCCAGTTCATGCTGAGGCCTTTGTACAGGCCACCGATCAGACCACCCTCCTTCACAATGTGCTTCATGGTTTCCACAATGCCGCCATACATGTGGCTCTTCACACCCGCCGTCTGCATCCGCCGCCGCACTACGTCCAGTGGGTAGGAAGCTGACTGACCGATCAAGCCGGCACAGGCTCCGAACACCAGCCGCTCATGGGGGTACGGGTGCAGCCTCTCTGTGTATTCTGAAAGCAAGAGTGATAAAGAGTGGCACAGTGGGTTAATGCTCCAAAACACCATAGTCATCAAACATGGACACAGGCCCTTCGGCCCAACTTACCCATGCTGACCAAGATGCCCCTCTACACTAGTCTCACCTGCCCGTGTTTGGCCCATATTCCCATGTACCTGAGCAAATGTCTTATTAAATATGTTATAGAACCTGCCTCAACTACCTCCTCTGGCAGCTCATTTCATGTACCAACCACCCTCTGTGTGGAAAATATGTGACAGTGTAGGTATGTTACAAAACTTACCTTCAGCGGCGCTGCAGTTCTGTCACTGGCCGTGTGCGCGACTTTGGTGCCTTTGAGGGGGGGGGGGGTTTAAAATGCAGTTTTCCCTTGCCATCCGGAATTATATTTTCTCGGAGTGCGAGCTTTTGCTAAAGATTCGTTCCGACTGCCGGTATGTGAAATTTTTTTTTTAATCGCCCGACTATTTCAGCGCTGCAGTAAAATGAGTGGTAGCTCCTAATGCCGTGAACGCCGACAACGGGGACAGATTTTACGTAGGGGACGGGTAAATGAAAGCTGTTTATATTTTCATATAAACTTGCTTGTTTAGATGACCTTAATCAACATTTCATGTTGCGAAACGGTGATTTATTCCCCATATGAACCAACAGTATTTTTCCTGCCAATATAGGGTTTAAATTCACCGCAACCGCAACGTTCCAATCCATCGCGTTCCAGAAAATCCCACTCGCAAGCTGATTTAAATGGCCATTAATTTACAGGCATTAAACACTAAATTCCTTTAATTTGGCCTATAAATTAATGACAATTAGATTTTAAAATCATGTTATATTGTGAATTCTTGTGTGAATGTTATTTGGACACTTAGGCTTTTAAAAAAATGTTTTTAAGAAATGGGTAGATGTTTAGATCTAGTAATTGTATTTTGTAATTCGCTACAATTGGGTAACTAACTAATTATATGCTTTAATTTCAGGTCATCCAAGTAAGATTGTTTCATATTTGTTTCAGAATGCTTCAATCGATAATAACTGAAATGTCTTTCAGTTCTCTTAATTTTTAAGAAAGCTATGGGCTTTTGACACACCTCGATCACAACTTTTGTGTTAAGTTAATGGAAAAGCAATAGGGAACATGATGCTAATTTCCGAGTATGAAAATGGCCATTTTTTTTACTACTGAAGTGAATTAGGTGTCAAATTAAACATCTTTTTATGCTTTATCTGATGGGATAAATTGCAGACTTGATTATTTTAAATCTCAAAATTTTGTAACATTGCAAGACAGTGTGTTCCATTTACTCTCCACTCCCTGGGGCCGTGTGTTCCAGGTACTCTCTAATCTCTGGGTGAAAAGTATCTCCCCCGCACTCAGATTCCCTTCCTCCTTACCCTAAACCCAGGTCCTCGAGCTTTATCCACCTCTGATTTGGTGGAAAGTTTCTTCAGTCTACCCTATCTGCATCCCCAATAATTTTTATATACAGACCTAGGGAGAATAGACCCAGCCTCTCCAGGCTCTCCTCATAATTGAAACATTCCACCCCATGCAATATCTCGGTGTAAATCAGCGGAGTTACTCCAGCGCTTTGTTCCTTTTTTTGTTAACCAGCTTCTGCAGTTCCTTGTTTCAATGACCTGGTGAATCTCCTCTGCAGCCTCTCCAGTGCTCACATCTGTGGTGCAGGGTGTTGACCAGAACTGCTCCAATACTCCAGGTGAGGACTGAACAAGGTTTTATAAAGCTGGAGCATAACCTCCTTACTTTTGTATTCAGTGCTCCAAATTACGTGGGCCTGCATCCATATGCCTCACTAACCATGTGGGCTCTAGTGCTTTGTCACCTTTTTCAAGGTCTTTGTACTTGTAGTCTGTGGTCCCTCTGCCCCTCTGCCATTCAATATGATCATGGCTGATCATCCAACTCAGTATCCTGTACCTGCCTTCTCTCCATACCCCCTGATCCCTTTAGCCACAAAGGCCACAACTAACTCCCACTTAAATATAGCCAATGAACTGGCCTCAACTACTTTCTGTGGCAGAGAATTTCACAGATTCACCACTCTCTGTGTGAAAAATGATTTTCTCATCTCGGTCCTAAAAGACATCCCTCTCATCCTTAAACTGTGACCCCTTGTTCTGGACTTCCCCAAATCGGGAACAATCTTCCTGCATCTAGCTTGTCCAACCCCTTAAGAATTTTGTAAGTCTCTATAAGATCCCCCCTCAATCTTCTAAATTCCAGCGAGTACAAGCCGAGTCTATCCAGTCTTTCTTCATATGGAAGTCCTGCCATCCCAGGAATCAGTCTGGTGAACCTTCTCTGTACTCCCTCTATGGCAATAATGTCTTTCCTCAGATTAGGAGACCAAAACTGTACGCAATCCTCCGTACGCAATTCCAGCCTCACTAGCGCTCCATTGCTGCCATCTTAATATATTTATAGAAGCTTTTGCCATTATTTATTTCCCATCGTATTTTATAATTTAACTTCCCAATCTATCTTGGCCAACTCATCCCGTCTACTAACTGCTTTAAGAATGTGTTTTTTAGTTTGTCACAGTAAATGGAATTCTATATTTCGATTAGGATTTCCCTTTATGATCCAATGCCATAAAATTACAAATTATTTCTCTCTCAGTACACACATCTAAAATAGCCTGTACCCTGGTTAGATTCACAACTTAGTTCCAGTGAACTGCAGATGTTTGTTGTTAAATGAGCATGCATGGGATATGAATGTCACTGTCTCCATGGTCCTTCACTAATCCTGGAACATCTGGATAGCTAGGATGCCTACGCCAGTCTCCTGTTTATTGACTCTTGCTCTGTATCCCATTTAAACTCATCTTCACACCTCTTGACCTGGGAGTTCGCACTCTCTTCTGCAACTGCATCCTTGACTTTCTGACCTGCAGACCCTAATCAGTGAGGAAAGACAACAACATCTCGTCCACAATAATCTTTAACACCAGTGCCCGGCAGGGATGCATATTCAGACTATTACCATATTCACTATGTACTCATGACTGTGTGACCAAATTCTACTCCAACTCCATCACCAGGGCTCTGAACTCCGAGCCATTTCCAAAGCCCACAGTCTCACAAGCTGCTGCTTTACCTGCATGTAATTTCTTGCATGTCTCATAAGTGAAGAAGCTGAGACCAGAATAAGGAATGACTCCAAGGATGGTTGGTGTAAAGCCACTGTACAAGGTCTTCACTCCTTCTTCTCGCGATATCCGGACGAAAACATGCAAAATGTTACAATACCTGTGGGTACAAGTCACAGACACAACACAGTTCCAGCAGGAAGCAACGATCAGTTGACAACCAAGAACTGTTTCTTGGCGCACAAGTGGGGGGACACCAAAGACAGTTCAGACGATATTGGCAAAACAAAATCAGAAGTGGTGTGTGCAAATATGCTGCTCACACCATGTGTGAAAGAGCAAATGTAGATAAAAACTTTCATGTAGACTGTGAGGAAGGTTGACAAAGTATACAGCGAGATTTAGATCTGTAACAGAAAATGGGCAGATTAAGCCAGGACAGTGTGGTGTGGCAGTTTGGGAGGTCAAATCTAAGAGGAAAGTATACAGTATTGAGTAATAAAGAAGGCATGTGGTATACTGCCTTCATTGGTCGGGGCTTTGAGCGTAAGTGTCAGCTAGTCATGATGCAGCTTTGGTTAGGCTGCATTTGGTGTATTGTGTGCAGTTCTAATTGCCCCATTACAGGAAGGGAGGCTTGGAGAGAGTGCAAAAGAGGTTTACTGATAGTGCATATAAGAGGCTTTAGATAGGCACACAGATATGGATGAAAAGGAGGGGTGGATCATGTTCAGGCAGATGAGATTAGTTTAACCTGGCATCATGTTCGGCATGGCCACTGTGGGTGAAAGGGCCTGTTTCGGTGCTCTGCTATTGTATGGAAACACTAAACATGAAAGCACTTTGAGGGCTGTCGGAAAAGAGCAGGAGGACATTTAATGCAATTATTCCACAGGCCTCATGTAGTGCTGTACTTAACCCACTGGTTAACTGAGTAAATAAAACTATCATGTATGAACACACACCAAGTGCACCTTGCACCCTGATTTTGGTGGAGCCATGGCAGGGAGCAGTAGAACGGGCATCCTGGCATTCCGACTGGTTGGCCACAAGAGATGGGAATGCAAGGGGAAGGTGGAGAAGGTAAATCATGAACACAGAGACAGGGAGGGGGTTGAATGTGGAGAAGTTGTCTTTCTGCCAACTGATTAGCACGCAACAAAAGCTTTTCACCTCAGTACACTTGACAATAAATCAAACTGAACTGAGAAATCGGCAGAAGAGAATGCGACTGTTTAATGCGGTTGTTTTAGGGAACAGGGACACGGTGAGTGATCGAGGCTTGGTGCGTGGTGGATGCGCTCAGGTTTGCGATAGTGTGAGGATTGGCTGGGCAGCTGCAGATTGCAAAGTTAGTCACTGACTACTTACATCTCCTTTGGGGTGATAGCCATTCGTGCTCTCACCAGGTCCAGTGGGTAGGTTAGTGTAGTGGCTGTAATACCTGCCATTGCACCCGCCAGCAGCCGTGGTAAAGGAGGGAGCGGCCTGGCACAGATCAGAGGGATAAAAGAAAACTCAACAATGTTCTGTCACAGCCGTCGAGGATCACTTAACTCTAAAATGGCATTGAGACAATTACAAGCTCCACATTCTTTCCTTCTACACATCAGGTAGTGCCACAGATGGCCTACAGGCACAATCAAACAGCTCTGGAAATTCTCTCCTAACCGAGGCAACATTTCAAAGTCATTCAGGAGCAGAGTTTGAAGGATAACCCAGGCTTTCTCTCAGGAGGTGCTACTCCACAGTTACGGAGGGAAGGTTTTGTACTACTGAGCATCCAATGGGTTTACATTTTCCATTCCCACACAAGTCCCTTACTCACAGAGATTCATTGCAGATGCCAGGTTAATAAGTACAAATGCCAGATCTGTCACTCCCCCCCGTCGCTAGACTCCATGTGGAGTCCAACAGCAACACGTGGGCTTGCACCAAATCTGCCCCACAACCCTACATAGACAGACAGAAACTACACACCTCAATAATGATTTCTAGTCCGAGGAAAGTGTTTTTGTTATTATTTTACTGCAGTATAAACATTCCTTACATCGTAAATTTTTGATGTGTTCCTCCCTCCATGTACTGTAGATGGAATCTCCGGAACGGCTAATATCGCGGAGTTATGGCGACAACATTATAGCACTTTATTCAACTGTGTCCAAGGTGACTTGTATAGGGTGGACAATATTGAGAGTAATGACTCGATGGTGATTATGTCACATGAGGTGTATCATGCCATGAACAAGCTGTCCAACAACAAAGCAAGTGGCTTGGATCATATTTCTGCTGAACATCTTAAGTATGCGAGTATGAGGATAGCTCCTCTCCTAGCTATTTGTTTTACTGGCTTTATGATTCATGGCATGTTACCAGACTCAATGTTGTCTGTCCTGTTAGTGCCGGTTATTAAGGACAAAGCGGTAAAGTAGGTAGTTTACAGGCCCATAGCTTTAGCCAGCATATTGTCAAAAGTATTAGAAAGAGTTCTGCTGGATAGAATACATGAGTTTGTTAACTCCACAGATAACCAGTTTGGCTTTAAAGCTAAACATGGCACTGACTTATGCATATATGCCCTAAAGGAGATTGTAAACAAATATAGAGGCAAAAACTCTTCAATCCTTATGTGCTTTATTGATGCCTCCAAAGCCTTTGACCGTGTTAATCACAGAAAGCTGTTTGGTAAAATGCATCAAAGAGGGGTGCCTAAATACATTGTGAGAATACTGGCCTACTGGTATGCCCACCAGACTATGCAAATAAAATGGGGCAATAGGGTCTCAGCCCCATTTGGGGTTAGCAATGGTGTTAGACAAGGGGGAATTTTATCCCCAGTCCTTTTTAATCTATATATTGATGATCTGTCTAAACAATTGAAAGCCTGTAACACTGGGTGCGTGATTGGTAATATTCTAATGAACCATATTATGTATGCAGATGATCTTGTGGTCTTTAGTCCATCTAGCGCTGGTCTCCAGCAGCTCCTTACTGCATGTTTCGTGTATGATTTGGAACATGACATTAAATATAATGCTAGTAAGAGTGCTGTTATGGTCTGTAGAACCAAAGAGGATAAAAGCCTAAAATATCCTGATTTTAAATTGTCTGACAACAATCTTAGTGTCTGTAATAAGATAAAATATCTAGGGCATATTATTACAGAACAAATGACAGATGATGAGGATATTTATAGGCAACGACGCATGCTATATATACAGGCGAATATCCTCTTGTGTAAATTTGGTGCGTGTGCAGATGTGGTGAAGATGTCACTACTTAGAGCACAATGCACACCCCTCTACACTGCACACCTGTGGTCGAACTATTTAAAGACAAGTATGCAGAGACTAAAGGTGGCATATAACGATGCCATGAGAACACTGCTAAGGCAACCAAGATGGTGTAGTGCCAGTAATATGTTTGTGGCTGCAGGAGTCAGTACTCTAGAAGCTATCCTAAGACATCACATGTATAAATTCATTTGCAGGATAAATGACTCTAAAAATGTGCTTATTGTGGCCTTGACAAACATAAGGGTTAGCACTACACGCTACGAATCCCAGTTGTGGAGACACTGGTATCGTTGTCTCGTTGTACGACATTGATCATTTTTTACTCTGGATTTTTAACTTAAGTATTGTGGGGTTTTTTTAAATATATAAATTATGATGTTTTTATGTGATTTACCATGATTTTATATTTTTTTATGATATTTGAGATGCAATGCATTTTTTAATGTAATGTTGCCCCTTGTCTGGACCTTGAGTCCGTAATAAAGTTATTATTATTATCATTACAGCTTTTATAGTCTTGGATAAAAACAACACCACCGGCTTTAATATCGGTCACATCTCCACCATAGATGTCCTTGTGTAATGGAGTCAGTGAGACATACAGCACATAAACAGGCTCAATGGCCTACTAAGTGCCGTCTGACTGTCAACCACTCACAGTGGCGTAGTTGGTAGAGCTGCTGCCTCACTATCACCCTCACACTACCGCACCATTGACCTGGGTTTGATCCTGACCTCGGGGGCTGTCTGTGCAGAATTTGCACGTTCTCCCCGTGACCGCGTAGGTTTATTTGGGTGCTCCGATTGCCTCCCACATCCCCAAGACGTATGGGTTTGTTGGTTAATTAGACTCTGTAAATTGTCACTAGTTTGCAGGGAGTGGGAAAGTGGGATAATATAGATCGGGTGTGAATGGGTGATCGATGGTCGGCGTGGACTTGGTGGGCCGAAGGTCCTGTTCCCATGTTGCATCTCTAAACTAACTAAACCACCCATCTTACATCTCTCTCCCACGCAAACCCCGTATCTCCCCGTAGAACCAGACTGGGTGCCCAGCAGGGTACGAGTGTGACACTGCTGCCCCTGTGACTATTTGCAGTCAAGATGGGTTTATGATCATAAACCCGTCTGGGAAGTAGATAATCTTTTCTATATATCTGTTCAAAATACAAACTAATGCTTTCCAGTTCATTTTTTCTGAACTGTATGCAAAAACAAAATGCAATTCTCCCATGCTCTCTAATGACAGGAGACAACGTGACAGCAAAGCCACTGCTGTGCAAGGCTGTGCTGGGACAATTGGGAGCAGGCGGCGCTGGGTCTGTCAGATGTGGCTTCAAAGACAGGCTCACTTCCAAACACAAACTCAAAGGCTAATAGTCCATATCACCAAGGGAATGTTGCACGGGTCCTTTCTGTTGGATAGATATGGTGCTGCTGTCAGATTGCTCGCCACTGTCACCACGTGGCCAAGATCAGTACTGCAATGCGATAACTGACTTCTTATCGCGTCCACACACAAGATTAGAAGTTGTTCAGCCAGAGCTAAACACACTTCTCAGCATCTGCATACAATGGTGTCTGTCTTGTCCCTTCTTGTGCTTGGAGGTGGAAACAGGGCCGCGACGTGAACGCTCTTTCCTTGACCCCGATAAATGACTGATGCAGCGGTTTTAAAGCTGAGTACAAATCAGCTCCAAAAACTAACAAAGGAAGGATTATGGATGGGGAGTGTAAAACAGGGAACTGCAGATGCTGGCTTACAAAAAAAACCCACAAAGTGCTGGAGTAACTCAGCGGGTCATGCAGCATCTCTAGAAAACATGGATGGGTGACGTTTTTGGTTGGGACCCTTCTTCAGACCCTATCGCTAACCCTCCGTCTGAAGAAATGTCCCGACTCTAAACATTACCACATTAATCCTCCCACATTCCAAAGAGATGCAGGTTGGTAGGTTAATCATCTTTGGTAAAAATTGTAAAACTGGCCCTAGTGTGTAGAGTGGTGAGTCTTGGAACTCTCTGCCCAGAGGTAGTTGAGGCCAGTTCATCTATATTTAAGAGTGAGTTGGATGTGGCCCTTGTGGCTAAGGGGATCAGAGGGTATGGAGAGAAGGCGGTAGGGATACTGAGTTGGATGATCAGCCATGATCAATTGAATGGCGGTGCAGGCTCGAAGGCTGAATGGCCTACTCTGCACCTAATTTCTATGTTTCTATGTTTCTATGATAGTGCTGGTGTATAGGGTGTCCCTGACGGGCAGACTCGGTGAGCCGAAGGGCCTGTTTCCTTGTTGTAGTTCTAGAAGTCTAAAAGAGTCTAAAGACACAAAGTGCTGGAGTAACTCAGCAGTACAGGCAGCATCTCTGGATAGCATGGATAGGTGACATTTTGGGTTGAAACCCTTCTTCAGACCTAGAACATTCTAAATATCTTCCACCATTAACCCCAGACAGGATGACAGAATTCAGACAGTATATGGGAGAGGACAGACAGTGTGACTGAATGGCAGCTCCAACCACAGGGGGAGTGGGCTGAGGGGTACAAACAATTGCCTGATGAAGATCTCCCAGTGACAGCCCAGCCCTTTACTGACCTTCCGTGGGTTCCGTAGTAGGCTCCCAGAGCGTGCTTGTATTGTTCGTGAGAGCAGAACTGAATTGCAGCGTAAGGGATGACGCGGACCATGGTGGCAGAGTTTCCTCGCCACAGGCTGAAGAAGCCTTCTTTCCTGTACGTCCGGTAAATTAGCTTACAAACCTCCTGTGGCAAACAGCAAGAACAACAGTTACTCTCTGATGTGCAGGTTACGGGTGGGGGGTGGGGCATTAGTTTGGGGTTTTGAGGTTCAGTCAATGGTAGTTATCTTGTTGGGAAGGGAGTGGTGGGACAGCGGGAATAGGTAGTTCATCAGTCAGAGGGGGGAGAAGGAGACACCGTCAGGGAGGTGGACAGTCGGGGAAGGCCGCAGGTGGTATGTGCCAGGTGAGTCTGGAGTCCATTTTAAATTATTTTTACCAGCCATGAAAAATTCAGAGACCCTGGAAAACAGAGGGTGGGTGCAATAAGGATGTGTCCATAAGAGGTGTGTGAGGGGAACTATGATGCTCAGGAAGGATTGCTAGATGCAGGAAGATTGTTCCGATGTGCTAGATAGCATGCGGAAGATTGTTCCCGAAAGTCCAGGACAAGGGGTCACAGCTTAAGGATAAGGGGGAACTCCTTTAAGACGAGATGAGAAAGACTTTTTTTCACACAGATAGTGGTGAGTCTCTGGAACTCTCTGCCACAGAGGGTAGTGAGGCCAGTTCATTGGCTATATTTAAGAGTGAGTTGGATGTGGCCCTTGGGAAGGATCAGAGGTATGGAGAGAAGGCAGGTACGGGACTGAGTTGGATGATCAGCCATGATCATATGAATGGCGGTGCAGGCTCGAAGGGCTGATGGCCTACTCCTGCACCTAATTTCTATGTTTCTTTGTTTAGGAGAGCACCAAGTTGGGTAGCTTTGCCCTACCTTTACTTACTCAACCTGCCTATTACCCTCCCAAGTAGATCACCACTGCAGCTTCCACTTTAGATCACCCTTAGCGACATTGTTCACAAAGACAGATTAAGAGGATGTGGGAGCAATTCTTTAAATGCTGCTGAGCTGATGTCATTGTGGCTGGTATTCTAGCAGCAGCCCCAGAGTCTGTGACTTTCACTGAAAAGTTAGCTCAGATTACACTTTTGTTTATTTCTAGTCAGAGAGTTGTACAGTACGTAAACAGGCCCTTTGGCCCAACTTTTCATTGCCTACCGAGACACTAGACTCTATTTGTCCTGTTTACTTCTTCCTGCTAATTACCCAGTTTTTTGTCAATGCCATTACCAATAACTACTTATCATCCTGTCCTGACAGAACCTCTTGCATGGTGCTTGTCAAACATCTTTGGAAAATCCAAATCTATTACATCTACCTGTTCTCCTCTATTCATTCTATCTGATACTTCCTCAAACAAATCCTCATAAATGGCAACATCCAGGTCAACATTGGCAAGTTTGGCCAAAGGGCCTGTTTCTATGCTGAATGAATCTATGATTTTAATTGTTCAGCAACAGATATGTTGAATTACAAGAGTGGGTTGGAGACCCTAATCTCCAACTCCTGTTCCTATTTTGTTTTATTTATCTACAAGCTGTCACAAACGCTTGGTACCAAGGTACACGTTGAACGAGTAGCCAAGTTCGGAGTGCAGCCTCATCAGGAAACGGCACAGTCACATGACGGTACACTACCGTGCAAGTACCAAGGCTGTGCTGTGTTCCCAGAGCTGCCATCTTGCAGTAAATACTGTACCTTTTAACATTTATCTGTACACTGGGGGCGACTTGTAATCATGTAGTCTTTTTGACTGGATGGCGCACAGCAAAAGCTTTTCACTGTACCTCGGTACATGTGACAATAATAAATTAAACTAAATCTTTCAATGAGATGCTAAAACCAAAGCCCTATCTTCTCTCTCGGATGAACATAGAAGATTGTGGATAATCAGCCATGATCACATTGAATGGTGGTGCTGGTTAGAAGGGCCATATGGCCTACAACTGCACCTATTGTCTATTGTCTAATAACGCAGTGAACATTCACGCTTATTTTGACAAGTGGCATATAACGTACAGCAACAGTTCCAGTAGCCATCTCCCACACGGATGTCCAAAATTATGCATTATTACCATTGCCAATCCCCCTCTCCCTCTGCCACATAATCAAATGTCACCACTAAAACTGAAATCTAACTGGATCAGCTACCCAGATGTTATTTCTATAAGGCTAAGCATTCTCTGGCACCAGCTATTGGTTCAACCAAAGTGTACTATCTAAAGCTTAGTTTAGTTTAAATTTACAGCATGCAAACAGGCTCCTCCGGCCCACCGAGTCCAGGCCAACCAGTGATCACCTGTGCACTAGTTCTATCCTACACTGTAGAGACAATTTACAGAAGCAAATTAACCTACAAACCTGCATGTCCTTGCAATGTGGGAGGAAACCAGAGTCCCCAGAGAAAACTCATGTAGTCACAAAGATAATGTGCAAACTCCATACAGACAGCACTCGTAGTCAGGATCGAACCCGTCTCTCTGGCGCTGTAAGGCAGAAACTCTACCACAATGCCACTAGAAATAAGTACCTAAGTTTGAGTTTAACTTCAGCAACTCCTCAGCCATCAGCACTGTGGACTGCAGCAGTTTACCACCATTCTGAGGCAATGGGGGATGAATAATAAATTTGGGCCACCTCACTGAAGTGTCCTTGGTAAATAGTCATCCTTCAGTACAGCAGCAACTTCATCGTATCATTGCTGCTCCTGAGCTCCCTCTGCTGGAAACATACTGTACAATTTACTACGAGCAAGCAGATTTCTCACGTAGTTTACAGTAATAAAACTACTGAAAATTACTCAACACCATAATGGTTAGATCTCTGCCCACAACACCGATCGTTATTCTAATCTACCACCTCTGTTCTTGACCCTTCCATTGTCACTAATCATTGTCCCAGCACAAATTATGAACATTACAAACTCCAACTTTGAACACTATGAACTGCAACTAAACTAGGGACTTTTTGCTTTGTTTTGTTTTTGCACTATATTGGGGTTTTTAATTGAACTTCTTTTTGTTTGCTTAATACATTTTCTATTGAGTGCTGTGTTTACATATTTATTGTGCTGCTAGTAAGACTTTCATTGTTTTTTATCGATACATATGATAAAACTACGTTGAACATGTCGCAATTTACAACATCCCATTCAATCGTCACCACTGAGAATGTAAAATTCTCGCACATTTACAAACAGTTCCAGGATATCATTCCGTCCCTTCTCCCCATCTACATCCTCAATGCCTGTATTTCCACAAGTGTACTTTCTCTGCCAAAAAAGGTCATGCCTTCAGTTAACTGGGCATAAAACATTGGTACCCCCTCCCGCTCTCCTCATTTAAGAAACCCTTTAAAACCTAATGTTTTGGTTTTAGTTCACCTACTCTAACATTTCCTGGGGTAGACTATCAATCAAAGGCAGAAGTTGCTATCACTAGTTCCGCGTACATTTTTAAACTATTTAATCTGAATGTATTTCCAGCAGCACTGAAATCAGCCTTGCACATCATAACTATTTGGTCTCTAAAGACATGCTTTACCACCTCACTTTCTGCCAATTTTCGTCAATCTATTTCACCACCAACTGCTTCTTCTTATTTATTCTCACTAAAATAGTTCACAATTTTGAATATACTACATTTTCCTTATTCTTCTGGGCTCTAAAGTTGAACAATCATACCTTCACCAGCCTTTGCACAGCAACAAACTTCATTGCTCAGTTATTTTCAAGTCTGCAGACTCTCCTGATCCCTGCCAATCTTTCTAAAGTGATTCCCACCACTGGGCAATTGTCCAACCAAGCGATAACCAGTGTACTATAAAAGTTTAAAGTAAAAACAAAAAAGTGGAAATACCCAGTGTATCAGACCACATCGGTGAGTGAAGGGGAGTTAATGTTTCAGGTTTCTCTTCCCACAGACGTTGCCTGGCCTGCTGAGTATTTACAGCATTTTCTGTTTTTACTTCATATTTCTAGTGTCTGCAATTTTTTAATTTTCATTTATAAAAGTTTATAATTCTATTCATGTTTCTAAAAGAATTAGATTAAACCTGCATACTGCCAGGTATCCATTTTGGGAAGGATACAGTTTGTAAACAAATTTCCAGTCAAAGAATCAGACATCACAGAAACAAAGTTCCAGCCCACCCCATCCATACAGGCATCAGATCCACCCTGAACGAGTCCATTCCCACCACTTGTTTTTCTGTTCCCTGCCATTTCAAGTGCTTAAACTAGCTACTTCTAAAAATATTATGGGAGTTCCTGCCTTCAGTAACTCCTTGAGTAGCAACCACCCCAGGATTCAACTACCCTTTGGGTAAAAAAAATATTCTCCTCTAAAATTCCTACCTCTCACCTGAAACCTGTGCCTCTGTTCATAAATGCCTCTGCAAGGAGATACGATTCTCAGCATCCGCCTTATCTGTGCCCTCACAATTTTGTATACCTCAATGGTATGCATCATATTAGACTGCTGAGGAAGAGGTGTGTCACTGTATGGCCACAAGGCCAAGTGGCTGCACCTTGGTGACATCAACAGTTGCTCCAGGACTGATTCTCTGTCAATGGAGGGCTTACAGGAAGCCACAGGAAACATCTGTCTCTCCTATGTTTTAAAGCAAGATGATTTTACAGGTAACAAACTGAAGAAAGCAATGGTCGAAGTGAAGAAAAACAGAGGAGAGAAGGAAATAGAAGATACTCTCACCTTAGCCGAGAACTTGTTTGAAGATACTATGATGAAGGAAAATAAAAACAGTTAGTCATAATAAAATGGCAACAATCGTAAATGCTCACGCGGATACACAACCAAACTAGATACAGATAGCATGAACCAATCCTCCATTCACCTTAAACTCAATCGCCCTCATGCTAGGGTGCCGATCAAGGGCCACATTTCCCATTTATTCCCATTCCCCACGTCAGTTGTCTGCTCGATTAAGCAGTGAGTTAAAGATGGGTTTTATAGACCCACCCAATAGATTGGTTCTCTGAATCATTACTCACAAGGGTGGGGAAGGTTAGTTGAAGAGGAAGGAAGGACATAGACATAGGCATGACTTGACCAGGATAATAATCTGTCCAGCACAGATGCCCCTAGTACAGCCTTTGTCCCCAGATTACCACACCTCCCTGCAACCACCTTTGGGCTTGGATCTCGCGACCACAAAGGGCAGTGATAATTTTCGCGACCACAAAGCTCAGACACTCCCAACCTTAACACAAGCTTATGCCTCGCCACATCTGCTATCTGGCTGTCACACCAGCCCAGCCTGCAGCACTTTCTTCGGTAGAAGCACACAGAGAGGCAATCATTTTGACATAGCAGACTCCCCTACCTTGAAAATAATTATTTTGGTTCTGTCCAGTGGTGCCACTGTTGTCTTTTGCCACAGCGCCAGCAATCGCCCAGAGATGAGAGAATTAATGATGTGCTGCTTCCCTCTCACTTCCTGGCAAAGTCAGAGCAAAAGGAAACATCAGGTCAATAACGTCCAGTCTCCTATTGACTTTGCTCAAAAAATGTTGTATCAACTAGGCAAGAATTGAAGCAATTTTACTTTACGCACTAAGCATACAGCACGTCAGAGGGTGGTGGGTATATGGAACGAGCTGCCAGAGCAAGTAGTTGAGGCAGATACTGTAACAACATTTAAACGACTTAACAGGTACATAGATTGGAAAAGGCTCAGAGGGATATGGGGCCAAATGGGAAGTCATTTAAATGAGGCATCTTGGTCCCCATGGAGGAATTGGGCAAAGGGCCTGTTTCTATGCTGTATGACTCTCTGGCTCTAAGTCATCCGCACAGGTGAAATGCAGTGAAGCTATCTGAGTCCCAAATTCTCAGTTTTTGATCAGCCTGCAGCTCCTGACCTGAGGGCTCCCAATGTGGAGGTGGGTGGGTTAGTCAGGATATCTCATTAGTCTGCTCCTCGGCCGAGCCTCACTGGCCATTCACAGATCTAGGCAAGAGGCTCTCAGGAGGTCTGCCTTGCTGACCAGCCTTATATTCCACCTGTTTTCCTCTTGCCAGCTGTCCTGAATAGGGAACAAGCAGTGTCTGCTGGCTTGGTGGAAGTCTTCTGGGAATCAGGGGGGCTAGGGTCTATCGCATGAAAAGTACATAGTTATTTTGAAATCATAAAAGAGTTTTAAATGGATACAGTACAACACAGGAACAGGTGCCTTGGCAATATAAATCTGTGCAACCATGATGCCAATTAAAACTAATCCCTTCTGCGCATGATCCATATCCCTCCATTCTCTGCATATTTATGTATTTTGGAAGTTCCACTCTATTTGTATCAACTGTAGTGTTGGATGGGATGTTGGAGTCATCATCCCATCCAACACAGGATGATTATAATAGACTTAAACTTCAAAAACACAAACCAGGAAGATCAAGTTACTAAAAGATATCAAGTTGAATAAGACCCACCCAAAAATAAACGTTTAGAGGTGAACAATACAAGAGGATTAGAATATAAAAGCTGTAGTTTGTGATATAGTAGCTAGTGTGTTATAAAGTTCAGAGCCTCACAGAAAGGACATTAATCAACACTGATTTTGTTGCAAATCAACACCACTAGCATAATTAAAATGCCAAATATTATGTTAGATTTGAAGGGAAAACTTGATCTACAAAAAGCACGTGATAAATAATTTATTTTTCAGTGGCATTGCCCAAGGATAAATTAGCCAAAACTCTGAAAGTAATGTGTTCTTCAGAATGTTTTTAAAATTCCTGGAGCTAGGTTTGACTTTGGATTACGATCTAATTTAGGAAAATATCAAACCCAAGAACGCTTTGGTACCTTGCTCCTGCAATGAAATGTTAGCCCAGAAAGCCCAAAGATCATTCACATGTGCAAAATATAAAGTGCGGAGGAACTCAGCGGGTCAGGCTGCATCTGTGAAGGGATGAGACAAGCGATGTTTTTGGGTCAGGACCCTTCTTCAGACTGATCGTGTCTAAACTTGGGCTTGATCTGTGATCCTCTGAAGCAGAGATAAACATGAGCAATACACTACCAAAAGAAGCTTCTTGTGGTTAAAGACCTGATAGAGGGGAAATAGCTGCATGTGCATTGAGAATAGAGGCACTAATCATTTACCTTTAGAGAGATTTGAGAGGCTGAAATGCAGAGCCAGCGTTAGGAATTGAGGCAGAAATCATGTTATGCATGAGAGCAGGGTTCAAGGAAAATGAGAATAAGGGTATGACAGAACATGACAAGCATATGTGATTAGGAATTATCTAACAAGGGAAAGAAAAGGACATACATGCTGACTGTTTGACCGTGTACAGCAATTTGTGTGTCATTCTAAGAACAAGAAATCAAATGTGTGAATGGACAATGGATGGTCAGTGTGGAGATGGTGGGCCGAAGAGCCCGTTTCCATGCGGTATCTTACAATAACAAAAAGTGGGTATAAACCATAAGCAAGGAGAAAAGAAAAGCCTGGTGCACTCGACAGAGATATCAAGGACCCAGGGCTGAAAGATAGAATCAGACATAGCAGGTAATTCTGGAGTAAACTAGAAATTTTCTACTCTAGCATTAAACATCTCAGGACATTGCAATATACTTTCAGACAAAGTACATTTGAAATCTGGTTACTGATGTAATGCAGGAAAAGGTGGCAGCCATCCTGTGCAAAGCAAGCACCCACAAACTAGTAACTGCACAATTCAATAACAACAGGGGGGGGGGGGGGGGGGGGGGGGGGGGGGGGGGGGGCATGGGCTCAAGTAATGGTTACAAGCATAAATATGGAGAAAGAATTCCAACTTGTTTCAGCTGCTCACCTTGGCACAGAAGCTGCATTTGTTGGGAACATGCACAACTTGTGAGAGGGAGATTGGCAGAGGGAATTCTTCAATCCAGTCGGCTTATTATATTATGTCTGTGTTAAAAAAATCTATAAGTGGTGTTACGTTTCTCAAATGTTAAACACGAAAGAGGCAAATATACATTCTGCTTAAGATTGCCTGGATATAACACACACCAAGCAAAGCTTAGTCATAGTCATAGATTAATAAAGTGTGGAAACAGGCCCTTCGGTCCAACTCGCCACACACCATGGGCACACAAATATCCCAGCTACCTGAGTCCCACTGGCAACATCCTCGTTAAATCTTTCTGAACCTTTCAAGCTTGACAATATTTTACTATAACTTCCAAGCTTGACAATATTCTTTCCTATAAGATCGGCAGAGGAATTCGTCAAATCAGCCTGTAACCTGATGTTCAGTAAAAAGTGCACCGAGTTACCACAGGTGTATTTAGCAGAGTACCCCCAATCCCTGCCTCTTTATTCACACCATTTACAAAAGGGGTGCAGAAGGAATCTACATGAATTCATTATACACTTATTATAGTTCATAGATTACAACGGTTTTCTCCACCCTATCAATAATCAATAATTTTATTATAATAGTCTACAAACTGGAAGTTCATCCACGCAAACATATTTTAGATATTTTGTTGAACTACTTCAGTTGTCCTACTTGTCCGGAGGAGATTTGAAGATTTTAAGAAAGCCAACCTATCTATGATCTTCCTTTTTAAACACAATTTATGGATTGTAATTCATGCTATTGATTGGTTAATATGATGATATGTCCTTCACTCAAACATTTGCAAAGTAGCACTAGAATAGCATGTGGATACAAGGAACTGCAGATGCTGGTTTACAAAAAAAGACTCAATTGCTGGAGTAACACAGCAGGTCAGGCAATATCACTGAAGGGACCAACTAAGTGACGTTTCAGGTCGGGACCCTCATTACTGCACTTGGTGATCCCTGGTGTGGCCTCCTGTACATTGGCAGGATGAAGCGTAAACTTGGCGGGACACTTGCACAGTTCTGCCAAAGGCCTAAGGGATCTCCGATAAATGCTAACCAGTTAACTCATCTTCCCATTTCCACATGACTTTCTGTCCTGGCTTCCTCCCAGAGTGAGGCCATACGTAAGACTGGGAGGAACAACACCTCATGTCCGCTGGGGTTAGTTTATACAAGAATGAATTCTCCCAATTGTAGGTTAAACTACATAACCCTCTCCTCTCCTTTTCCCCCTAAAACCCACTCTCCTTTCCCGACCTCTCCTCGTACCCCATCTGGACTCCGCATCTATTTCTCCCCCTCCCTCCATTCCTTTCTCTAGTTTCACAATACACAACTCTCAATCCTTTTGTCTCACACCTATCTTTTTCATCTTTGGCCTTTTTGTCCGCCATTTGCCTAACAAACACTCCCTCACCTGGATCTACCTATTACCTGCCAGGCTTTCTTTGCCCTGCCCCTCTTCTCTTTCATTCCCCCCCCCCTCCCCCCCACCTACAATCAGTCTGAAGAAGATCTTGACCTAAAACGTTACCTATCACGTTCTCCAGACCCACTGAGTTACTCCAACATTAATTTTTTAATGGGTAAATTGACTTGGTTTACAGAATCAACCACAACACCATCAGTGTTTCTACTTCAGCAAGCATGCACAGGGGACAAACACAAAGTCCAATTTTATTCCATTTACATTTGGAACCAATCAACCTCAAAATGGGATTAAAGTTTAAATGCAGAAAACATTTTACACTATGCAAGCAAAAATGATAATAGAAAACACAAGTGTTTATCCTTCAGCGTTGCTCTGAAATTATTGTTGTTTGTGAAGAACTTTCAGCAGCAAAGCATCCTATAGAGCTAAATTCTGTTCCAGATCAGTGTCTATCTCCATATGAACCGACCACCTAGTTCCATTACTCCATCCATACAAAAATGTTCACGTTTCCTGAGTGGCACTGTAACTTGCTACAGTACAGCCCACAGGTGCATCTTCTTCCGGTTGCATCTGCAGGCAATTTAAGCTATTCTCCTTCCACACCTCCTGTTATCCAATAGTGTTCTATTCAACTGTGATTTTAACGTTACACTCCTGGCTAATATCAAACTCAGTCACTCAAAATAAAATTCAAGATGCTTGGGTGTACATAGGTCCATCCTATACCAGAAGCTGCTGTTTGTATTTTTTAAGTTACCGAGATGTGTCCTACTAGGTCTGGAAATGAGATGCATTTTCATGAATGAAAGGTCATCATTTTCCACTGTGAGCAGAAATCTCACATTGCCATTTTGGACTCCAAGCTTTGATCATATAAATCGATTCAATGCAACCTCGCTTTTAGAGCCTCGTGTGAACCTAATAGGCCATCCGTTCTTACTTTACTTGACTAGGAGCAGTTTCAAGAGGTTTCTTTGCAAACATTCTCCATACCAGTGCCCCTCACACATGCAGAGCAGTGAGGATCACAGGAGTCCTGCAAAAAGATTAGAAAAGTCATACTAATGACTCATTCAAAGTGAAAGGCAAGATGCAGAGTGACAGAGTAAATAACACTGGTTTTCCATAACCTTCATCGAAACATCATCTTTGCAATGTGAAGTTTGTTTATAGATAGTATTCGTATAGTGCATTTTGCTGTAGGTTAAAGTACTCCTGTATGTTGTTCTAATCATTTGGATCCAGAATGAAACAAATATCAGCATAGAAATTTGTGTAGAAAGGGTCAAGAAATATTATATTCTGAAGAAAATAGAATTACAATTTTGCTGTGCATATTATTATTGTTACATGTAACGAGGAAATACAATACATAGATACAATCAATTCAAACTCAGTACAATAGGTAAAGTGCAAGTACAGAGTGCAGAATATAATTCTCAGCATTGTAGAAACATCAGGTCCAGAAACAAAGTCCAATGTCACAATCGGAGTTGTGTTGAATCAAACAGTTACCCTAGATTATGGAAGGACTGTTCTGAAGATACAGAGAGAACATAAACTAGTTCCCTAGTCTTGTGGTGGCATTTTTCAAGATTCTGTCTTCTGCCCGATGTGAGCAGGGAGAAGGAAATGATAGGTGAAACAAGTCTTTGATTATGTTGGTGCTTTTCCAAAGCAGCGTGAAGTATAGATGGTGTTATTGGTGGGAAGTCTGGTCTGTGCGATGGATGGGGTATATCTACAACCTTCGCAATTTCTTGCGGTGTTGGGCAGAGCTTTTTCCAACCAAGCTGTGAGTAAACCAACAGAATGCTTTCTATGGTGCATCTGTAGAGGTTGTAAGAGTCATTGGGTGGACTGCTTGATTTCCTCAGACTCCTAAACAAATGGAGGTGTTGGTGTGCCTTCTTGGCACTCTTGGGTGTTCTTGGGCAGTCATATCATTGTGGTGGTCAAGGGCAGGTCGTTTTGAATTTTCCGATTGTGTTCTTTGGTTTTTTCCTGCATCCAAGACAAATGACCTGCACACGATGAAAATATCCTCCCTATTCGGCACTTCACTAAACCATTCAACACATTCTCACCCCAATCTTCATTTAATAAGTTCAGTTGCCACCTTCACATCCAAATCTTCTGCCACTTACAATTATCCTGCCTTTCTGATTGTCAATTAAAATGTAACACCCAGAGCCTGAAGCTGATATTTAACTTTTGGCACACCAACTCGAGAGAGGAATAACATAAAAAACTGTTTTAATCAATGACCAAGGGAAATGCACAATATCAAACTTGCTCATGGCTTGGACGCAGGAAAATTGAAGCAGAAGAAAGTCACTCGGCCCCTTAAGGAGATACAAGGAAATGTAGGTGCTGGAATCTTGAGCAAAAAAACATATTGCTAGAGGAACTCAACAGATCAGTCAAGCACCCATGGAGGCAGACACAAGAAATTGCAGGTGCATGAACCTTCAGTAAAAACACAATGCTGAGGGGATGGCAGACAGTGTTTTGGGTCGGGACCTTTTAAGCCTTAACCTGCCATTCAATGCAATTATGCATCATCAGCCCAGACTCTTTTCTGCTGTTCCCACGCCGTCAATTCCTCTGATCTTTCATCTATCATCATTTATCTATCTATAATTTTTGCTTTTCAAAAAAGTATATTATTTCTAGCATTTGCTGTTTTATCATTTCATCTGCATCGAGATTTCATCGAGATTGATGTTACATCATTTGATGCCTCTAAAAGAAACATTTTATCCTTGAATAACACAATCCAACGTGACAAAGGTCAATAATGTCAATGCCTCGCAGTGTCAGGCAAAACGATGCAGATTCACGTTCTCTGTTGCTGAATATTTTGAAGTGACTAATGATGAATCATGTTCCATCTGCTATTATGTCTGTGCAATATCATCCCTACACACAGTGATGACGTTCATCTTAAAACTAAATGACTGGCTAGTCATCTCTGATATGAACTCATCAAAGTAAGGAGTGTCACAGTCTTGGGGACAGGTTTTCACATTGCACCTTTCATGATCTCAGAGGTTTATAGTGCGATTTACAATTAATTGATACTGCTAACCAAGGTTTTCAAACCAAATGCTGGTAAATGTGATTAGTGTAAGTTAGGTAGTTGGTGGTCAGTAGAGATAAGATGGGCCAAAGGACCTTTATCTGTCCTGCATGACTTTATGGGTGGAATTCACTTGAACACTGATCTTTCATCACTGAAAATGGTATGGATTCTGCCCACGCTGACAGCATAAAATCACTCTCCAATGGCAACAGGAGCCTACAAAAATAAGGAGGCAACAGGGATTATGATTTAAAATCAAATGTACAAGTCTTCCCTTGGTCAAAATATTTACCCCCAGCTTTTTTTCCACAGTCCAGTTTTTTTTTTTACAATGTACAAACAATCTGCACAGGACAGAAAACAAATATTTGCACTCATCAGCCCATATGTGAATGTTACATGTCTTATTATATTTATACTGTTTCTCTACAGTATACAGCAGCTGCTATGTGTTTGCTTCCTCATTCAACTTGTCTAAATAAGCGTGAAGTCTCTTTGCATCCTCCTCACAGCTCACAATCTCCCAGTTTTTTGTCACTGCAGTAACTGCAATAGAACAGCTTGGCAAGCGTGGGGGTGGTTTCTGGGTGCAAGGAGTTGCAGGAACATAACGGAATCAGAACAGAATGTTTTCTGGTCTTTCAGCTTTTTCTTGGCATCACAACATGTTTCCTGTGCTTAAATCACTATGATTTGACATCAAGGAGAATGTGACAATACATATAATGGACAAGACGAACAATACACAAAGTCTGTGTGATTCTCAGAATAAAATTGCAGGCATAAGTATGGAAGTATAACAAAGCAATGACTTGGTGAGAGTCAGAGAGAGGGAGGGGGGGGGGAGAGGGAGCGTGGGGGGGGAGCGGGAGGGGGGAGAGGGAGGGGGGGAGAAGGGAGGGGAAGAAGGGAGGGGGGGGGGGAGAGAAGGGAGGAAGGAGAGGGGTAGGGCTACCCAGCAGCCACCGCCTCAGAGTCATCCTCAGCTCCTTGGCCTCGCATCCTCTCTGTACCAGTGATCTGCCACAGTGATCTCTGGGTCGTCACAGAATACTGATTCCCGAACGCTTCAACGCCAAGTACGGGGAGGGTGGGGGGGGGGGGGGGGGTGTGGAGTGGGCGGGCGGGTGTGGTCTCCGAGTGAGGCGGTGGCCGACTGCGAACAGTTGAGGCGCTGCCACAATGTTCTAGCCAGCTGAGCCGAAGTGCGAACGGACTTGATGTCACTAAGTACGCTTGCGCCACGCCTCCCGCAGCTGGACTTCCACAAAAGAAGTGGGGGGGGGTGACTTAACTCATGCAAAACAACCGATGTTTTCATCCAGACCGGGCCAGGGGTGGGGAGGGTCACGGAGTGGGACACAGAGAAAAGAATGGTATGAAAAAAAGGAAATAAACACAATGCTTTAATCCACTGTGGGAGGGGGGGGGTAGGGCCAGGAGGCAAGTGCGGGGCGGGGCCAGGACACAGGTGGGCCTTGATTGGGGGCATGCGGGCATTGTGACGTAGCAGCTAGCAGGCGGCGATTATATTTTAAAAAGTGAGTTTTGTGAAAAACGTTTTATTCAAATCTGGGGAAATAATTGATCGAATTTAGAGATGAGTGCATTTATGTGAAATCGCAAGTTAAATCCTACCGAAATTGTTAAAAAATCTCTGAGTTTTTTGCGTCTGGTTTTCGAGGAGAATAGTTTCAAATGCAAAAATGCCATACACCCACAACTCACACACATCGTCTTTTAAAAGTTATAGATATGTATGTGTGAGTGTGTGTGTGTGTGTGTGTGTGTGTGTGTGTGTGTGTGTGTGTGTGTGTGTGTGTGTGTGTGTGCGGTGTGTGTGCGAGTGTGTGTGTGTGTGGTGTGTTTGTGTGTGTGTTATAGCAGTATGAATTATAATCTGTTTCCATACATGAAATTTATACTAAGGTCATTCATGTGCTGCACCTGTTAGAGCCTGGCTTTGCCATAGAATGTAATTAGTAATGTAATTTAGCCTAAACTTATTCATACCTAATCCAATTTAAAGCATAAATGTAATTCAAAATGTAAATTAAAAGATTTGCTACAGTATGCACCAGATTGCACAATTTCAAGCTGAGAAATGCAAAAAGCTCCCTACGGGGGATGGTATACCCCTCCAACGCCTTCCCTACCCCCACCCTCAGTCGCTACGCTCGCTCGTGCTTCATCACTCCGCTTCCTCACAATTCTCGCTCTCAACTTCACCTAATGTTGGCAGACCTGGTACAGGTGCTAAAACTAACTCAACCCCTTAGTTTTCTTGCTCTCATTCCCATTTCTGATGAAGGGGTCTTTTCTCCATCTCTCTTTCCATAGATACTGCCTACCTGCTGAGTGTCTCCAGCAGTTTGGTTTAATTCAGATTATCTAATGACTGGTCAAAGGAAAACCAGATGTTTGATGTTTTCCTACCTGTCAGTTTTACAGCTCTGAACACATTCTGGAGGTTGTTCGTCTGTGCAGTAGTTGAATTTCTAGCAAAGCAAACAAAGGAGAACATGATTTGTAAACTTTTATGAACAGTCCTGGCGGTTGGAAAGTACTCACTTGCAAGGTCCGGGGAAAGCACAAACTGACTAAGGTTGATGTTGTACGAAACTATTAACTTAAACAGCCCTTTCAATCACATGATTCAAGAGATAACCTGGGAGGGAAAGTGACTCAGCAATAATAGCAACACAACAGCAAAAAAACGAAACTTTTATGTACCATTTCTAGAATAAATGAATCAAAGGATCCACCATTATGAGTCAAATGAGATGTACAGTATTCTGATGACTATTTTTAGCAGTGGCGCACTTGCATTTTTCAATCAAGAGTCCCAATTAGGTACAACTAATTCATGTCTTTTGAAACATGCCGTAATTATTGTTTATAATCAGGACTGATAATTTGAATTACAGCAAACTCCAAAGGATAACAGTTTAACAATGGCCAGTTTTGTTTCCATGAGATAGGTGGGAAGGTAACATTGGCCATAAGAAATCAGGCGCAACTCCTTACTCTACATCAAAATAATGGAATATATTTCTGTCCATCCAAAGGAGATAAGAGAGTAATTTTTAATATCCGTACATAATGTTTAATCTGTAGGAAGAAACCGCAGATGCTGGTTTACATTAAGATAGATACAAAATGATGGGTAACTCATGTTTAATGTTTAAATGTGCTTGCTTAGACTTTTCACCATGTCCTAGGTTAGTGAATCAAGCAGGAAGAATAACGGGTCTGCAACAGAAGAGAGATAAAAGTGCTGTTCCATAAATGCAAGCTTTGGTGCCACTCCTGGTTTACAGACCAATGCTTTCAGCCCTTTTGATAACTCTGTCAATATTACACTTGCAGCAGTCTGGACTATGAACAAAATCCAATGAATCTCACGTAAACAAGCATGGACAACGTGCTGTCAAATATTGAGGAACATTCAGGATTAAGGACAGTTCTTCGATATATAAATAGTGAACCAGAACAAATTGCATTGCGTGTATCGGACTTTGTGCCACTGACAGAAACTCAGATTAAAGGAGAAAATACTCATATATCAAGAATGTAGAGAGAATAGTTGTTGATGTTTATTAGTAGCTATATTAAATCACAGAACATTCACACCCAAGGGTTATTAAACCATAGTAAATAAGATGATCGGTGTACTTTGATTTATTTAGAAAAGTACAAATAGCCTATTCTTCTTTGCATAGTATTACTAAAACCTTTCAAATCAATATGAACAAGCCGCCAGGGGATTACATCGTTAAGGAAAGCAGTATTGTTTTTTATTAGATACTTCAATTATCAGCAGCAACTGAATAAAACAAAATCTACTTTTTAACCTCAAGTCTGATTCCATCCCTAGTTCCAAAAGTAGGGATGGTCAAAAACTGGCAATTTTCTTACCGTGTATTTTGTTTTAAATACTTTGTCATTCTGAAATGTCTATAATTTCTTGTTTAATATACTCAGGGATTAGCGCTGTATCAGCTTGATAAGCTAGTCAGGCAGAGTATTTAGAAATCATAGAATTGTATTGCAGAGAAACAAGTTCCTTTCGGCCCACCTCTTCTATGGTGATCATGATGCCGATCCACGTAATCCAATTCTCTGCATTAACAACCATTAACCATATAACAATTTACCAGCATGGAAACAAGCCCTCTCGGCCTTCCAGTCCGTGCCGACCATTTGTTTTCCCCTAGTCCCATCTACCTGCACTCAGACCATACCCCTCCATTCCCTTCACATCCATTATACATATCCACTTTACTCTTAAATGTTTAAAATCGAATCTGCCTCCACCACATCTGCTGGAAGCTCATTCCACACAGCCACCACCTCTGAGTAAAGAAGTTCCCCCTTACACGTTACCCCGAAACTTCTGTCCACTTAATTCTCATGTCAAATTAAGGCCTGTATTCTTTTATGTTGAGCTATTCAAATGCCAGCCCAAATAGCTAAAAAAGTGTGATTAACGTCGGCCTCATTACCTCATTAGACAGCAATTCAGATAACCATAACTTTCTGTGTGGAAAAACTTGCCTCATATCTCATTTAAATTTTCAACCCCTCTCACTTAAAACCTGTGCCCTCCCATTTCGAGACTCCAATGTCCTGGGGAAAAGACTCAGAATACTATGTCATTATAATTTTAATCTAAAATACAATCTATGTCATTATAATTTTAGTAACCTCCCATAAGGTTACCCCAACGCTCCTACACTCCAGAGAGAATAATCCCTGCCTTTCCATCTCTCCTTTATAACTACAGCCCACAACTCCAGACACATCCTGTTGAATCTCTTCTGCACTTCAGTGCTACCATAATGCACATTGCTGTAGTGTGGCGACCAGCACTGTACACAAAATGTTCCAAGTACAGTCCAACCAAACGTTTTATATAGCTGCAAACATGACTTTCCAACTCTTGTATCCTATTAAGCCTATGAAGGCAAGCATACCAAATGACCCTCGTCACTGTCCTATCTAAATATTTCTTCACCGCACTTAGGAAGTGCATTGGTGCTGAATTTCATAATTGACAAGATACGTATTCAAATAAAGGGATAAATATTGTCAATAGCACTTCACATGTTCCATGGCATCACAACCTTGTGACATATGATGAAATCACAGGTTAAAAGTTTATTCTAAGACAGCACCACCATCACCCAACTCTTGTGGACAGCCATGTAGATCTTGAGCTTAATCTCCTAACGCAGGAGCCATTGTCATATTAGCAACTCCATCACCAGAAAAGAGAAATCAACATGAAGGAAAAATCCTCCCATGGCCCACTCAGACTCAATCCATAATAAATGCAGCTTTATTACACACAACTGAAGTGCAGCAATAGCCAGATAGCAGCTGTACTGAAGCAGGGTCCCGACCCAAAGCACCGTCTATCCCTTTGCTCCAACAGGTGCTACCTGACCCGCTGAGTTCTTCCAGCAGATTGTTTTTCTGCAGTAGCTATCAATAATTGGCATGTGGAGGAGAAAGCAGCATGTTGTAACATGGTAATTTGAACCAGCCCACTGCTGATGGAGAGCTGGCGTTACAGCAGAACAATAATGATAACTACATTTCCACACTTGGTACGAGGGACGAGGAACTCACCGAGATCCTCCTGTAATCACAGAGAGGCCCTACCACAAATATAGAATTACCAGGGTTGGTTAATTCTTAGTGACAATGAGATCATGGATTTCATTTGCATCAACCACACCTATTTGCAGATATCTTGCCATTGGCAGTGTTTGAGAAGATGGCTCACCATCTGTAGGTGGTCCATGTCTGAGAAATTACAGCACAGCGATTACTTCCTGCTCAGTAGATCATGTGCATGTTTTTGAAATCCTGGTCTTCAAACAGTTTTTCACAGGTGGCTAAAGGTTGTAGCAGCCACATTCTAGCAATGACATACTGTAGTTAAGGGTGAATTTCACTATCAAGGCCTCTTTCACTGATGGCAGGATCCTGAAGTATGTTCTCCAGGGCATCCTGGTGAATATTTATTGCCAGAGCATAATTTGTTTTATGGGGACAGATTGTTAGAGGACCTTTAATTTACAAATGTTTCAGGCATATGGACTTATGTGTTTCAATAAATGTCAAGACTTGGAGATCAATCTCCAAAACATACACATAACAGGCGAGTTACTTGCATACTGCAAGCCTGAAAAATTGATTTGTAAACTTGATTGGAGCTCACGCAAGTTCAATAGTTTTCCATCTATTGATCTGTCTATTGCATCCCATCTATAATCAGTACATTAAGGGATAAGAGGATAATTAGATAGAGAATAGAGCCTCCCAAAAACCAAAGCAGTCATATCTGTGTGGAACTGTAGAAGATGGGCATGGTCCTCAGTAAATATTTAGAACATGACCACTAGACATAGGAGCTGAATTAGGCCATTCAACGGAATTCACCTCTGTCTGAGAACGACGTGAAGACTGGAAAACCCAGAATCCTGTTTATATCAATGGGACGATGGTGGAGAGAGTCAAAAACTTCAAATTCCTGGGCGTACATATTTCCAAAGATGTTTCCAGACCCAGTACAACTGACGCAATTATAAAGGGAAGCACATCAGCGCCTCTACTTCCTGAGAAGTTTACGGAGATTCAGTATGTCAAAGAGGATTCTCCTGATCTTCTACAGGTATACAGTAGAGAGAATATTGACTGGTTACATCATGGCCTGGTTCAGCCACTTGACCATTCCAGGAACGGAAAAGGACTGCAAAAAAAGTTGTGACCACTGCCCAGTCCATCACCGGCTCTGACCTCCCCACCAACGAAGGGATTTATCGGAGTCGCTGCCACAAAAAGGGAGCTAACAATCATCAGAGAACCACACCATCCTGGCCACACACTCATTTCACCACTGCCATCGGGAAGAAGGTACAGGAGCCTGAAAACGGTAACGTCCAGGTTCAAGAACAACTTCTTCACTTCAGTCATCAGGCTATTAAACGTGACAACAAATAAGCTCTGAACTACAACAGACTATCATTATTATTGCACTATAATTGTTTCTTTTTTGAGTATGTGTGTATGTGTATATATACATACTGAACATTTTTCTCTCTCTCGTTTATGTACTATGTTTACATATTCTGTTGTGCTGCAGGAAGTAAAAATGTAATTGTTCTATGTTGGGACATGACAATAAAACACTCTTGACTGTTAATGGAAATGTCTTGGGGGAAATCCGTGTTACGTTCGAGAAGCTACTGAATGTCCTAAGGTGAATGAAGGTAGATAAATCTCATGGGCCTGATCAGATATACACCATGCAAGGACACTGTGGGAAGCTAGTGCAGAAATTACAGGCATTCCTGGCGGAACAATACAAAATCATCATTAGAAAACAGGTGTGGCATGGTGCTGCGGCGGTAGAGTTGCTGTCTTACAGTGCTTGCCGCGCCAGAGACCCAGGTTCGATCCCAACTATGGGTGCTGTTTGTACGTTCTCCCCATGACCTGCGTGGGTTTTCTCCAAGATCTTTGGTTTCCTCCCACATTCCAAAGACGTACAGGTATGTAGGTAAATTGGCTTGGTACATGTAAAAATTGTCCTTAATGTGTCTGGGGATAGTGTTAATGTGCGGGATCGCTGGTCAGCATGGACCCGGTGGGTTGAAGGGCCTGTTTCCGTGCTGTATCTCTAAAAAAAAAGGTACCCGAAGATTGGAGGGTGGCTAATGTTGTGTCTCCATTTAAGAAGTCTGCAAGGAAAAGTTCGATACACGCAGAGGAGTGAGCCGAACATCTGTGGTAGGCCAAATTACGAGAGTATTCTGAGGAATAAGATTATATAAGTGTTTTTATAATTAGTGATAGTTAACATGGTTTTGTATGTGGGAAATCATCTCTTATGAATCTGATTACGTTTCTTGAAGAAGTAACCAGATAGGTTAATGAGGGCAAAGCCATAGACCTAGGGTGTATGGGCTTCAGTGAGTCATTTGATAATGTTCCGCTTGGTTATCTGCGCAGAAACCAGGGATCCATGGTAGATCCATCTCATGGGATCCAGGCAGAGTTAGCAAAAAAAACTTTTTTTTGGACTGGAGCCCTGTGACTAATGCTGTGCTTCAGGGATTGGTGCTGGCCGCATTACTGTTTATGGTTTAGATTCATGATTTAGATGAGTATATAGAAAGGTGGTATCGTAGATAGCGAAGATGGTCATCATAACTTACAGCACAATCTTGATCAGTTGGGCAAGTGGTCTGAGATGGTTAATGGAGTTTAATGCAGATAAGTGCAAGGTTTTGTTTTTTGGGAAGGCAGGATCTTTACAATTAATTGCAGGACTCTGGGGAGTTTCATTGAGTGGAGGTACCTGGGATAAAGGTATTTAGTTCCTTGAAAGTGGCGTCACAGATAGATAAGGTGGTCAAGAAGGCTCTCAGCACATTGGCCTTCATCAGTCTAGGGATTGAGTATAGAGGTTGGAACCAGAGGACATAGGTTTAAGGTGAGATGGGAAAGATTTAATTGAAACCCATGGGGCAACTTTTTCACACAGGGGATGGCAGGTATACAGAACGCGCTGCCAGAGGAGGCAGTTGAAGCAGGTATTATAGCAATATTTAAAAGACATTTGACAGGTACATGTATAGAAAAGATTTTTGGGGGGGGGGAGGAATGTGGGCCCAAAACTGGGGCAGGTGGGGACTAGTGTTGATGGGGCATCTTGGTCGGCATGGGCAAGTTGGGCCAATGTGCCTGCCTTCCATGCTGTATGACTCTGTGGCTGTCTGATCTGTAGATTGGCTCCATTCCAACGGAAAGCTTGTTGGTGGTGAGAAGCAGTGTTGTAGTGAAAAAGATTTGACAGGTTTTGGGAAGATGTTGCAGCCTTGCAGGCGCAAGATGGATAGCAATTTCTGTGGGCAACCAGTGGATTTCAGGACATACATTGATCTCTATTTCCATCTCCATGCACTTTAGGGGTAGCACAGTGGCTTAGCTAATGAAGCCGGTACCTTTGCAACGCAAGAGACCCAGATTAAATCCTGACCTCTGATGTTCTCTGCTTGGGAGTTTGCACGTTTACCATGTAACTGTGTGGGTTTCCTCCAGGTGCTCTGGTATCTACCACACTCCAAAGATGTGCAGATTGGTAAGTTAAGTGGGTGCTGTAAATTGCCCCTCGTGTATGGCTGAGTGGTAGAATTTGGGAGGAATTGGAGAGAAGGTCGATATAATTTTTTGAAAGCAGGATTAATGCAGGATTATTGTAAATGAGTAACTGTTGGTTGGCATGGACTTGTGTGCCAAAGGGCCTGTTTCCGTGCTCTAGCACAATTATAATAATCAGCCATCTGGCAGGATACGTCAGTGAGAGCTCGGGCACAACTTTCTTCTATTCCTCATTTGGAACAAATGGGCAATAAACAGATGTGCAACTACTCGAGCATTCGCTGCTGTGTACCACTCACCTATGGTCACAGACCACTGACAGCAAACTGCGCTGAAAGAAATCACTGTTCGTTAATTGCTAGACATTCTTTAATACAATTTAAAGTATTACATAGATTGCACTATTCGAAAACCAAATTAAACAGAATTTTTCCATGTGCATCCCCTATTTGTGATAAATGTCAACACTTAGAGGTTAATCTAACGCACACATTTGTAAGCTGTATAAAAATTAATAATTTTTGGACGGAAATTTTTAAGATAATTTCGGAAGTTGTCAATACCAAATTGGTCCCTGATTCAAAATTAATAATAACCATATTACCATGTAACAATTACAGCACGGAAACAGGCCCTCTCGGCGCTTCCAGTCCGTACCGACCATTTGTTTTCCCCTAGTCCCATCTACCTGCACTCACACCATACCCCTCCATTCCCTTCCCGTCCATATACCTATCCACTTTACTTTTAAAAGTTAAAATCGATCCTGCCTCCACCACTTCCGCTGGAAGCTCATTCCACACAGCCACCACCCTCTGAGTAAAGAAGTTCCCCCTCACGTTACCCCTAAACTTCTGTCCCTTAATTCTCATGTCATGCCCTCTTGTTTGAATCTTCCCTACCCTCAATCGGAAAAGCTTATCCCGTCAACTCTGTCTATCCCTTTCATCATTTTAAAGACCTCAATCAAGTCCCCCCTTAACTTTCTGCGCTCCAAAGAATAAAGACCTAACTTGTTCAACCTTTCTCTGTAACATAGTTACTGGAACACAGGCAACGTTCTAGTAAATCTCCTTTGTACTCTCTCTATTTTGTTGACATCCTTCCTATAATTAGGCGACCAAAAATTGTACACCATACTCCAGAATTGGTTCTTACCAATGCCTTGTACAATTTTAACATTACTTCACTACTCCTATATGCAATGCTCTGATTTATTAAGGCCAGCACACCAAGAGCTTTCTTTACCACCCTATCTACATGCGATTACACCTTCAGGGAACTATGCACAGTTATTCCTAGATCTCTCTGTTCCACAGCATTCCTCAATTCCCTACCATTTACCATGTACGTCCTATTTTGATTTGTCCTGCCAAGATGTAGCACTTCACACTTATCAGCATTAAACTCCATCTGCCATCTTTCAGCCCACTTTTCCAAATGGCCCAAATCTCTCTGTAGACTTTGAAAATCTACTTCATTATCCACAACACCACCTATCTTTGTATCATCTGCATACTTACTTATCCAATTTTCCACCCCATCATCCAGATCATTGATGTACATGACAAACAACAGTGGACCCAACACAGATCCCTGAGGCACCCCACTGGGTCACCGGCTTCCAACCTGACAAACAGCCATCCACCATTACTCTCTGACATCTCCCATTCAGCCACTGTTGAATCCATCTTGCTACTCCGCCATTAACACCCAAAGATTGAACCTTCTTAACCAACCTTCCATGGGGAACCTTGTCAAAGGCCTTACTGAAATCCATATAGACAACGTCCACTGCTTTACCCTCATCAATTTCCCTAGTAAACCGCTTCAAAAAATTCAAGAAGGTTTGTCAAACATGACCTTCCAGGCAAAAATCCATGTTGACTGTTCCTGATCAGACCCTGTTTATCCAGATGCTTATATATATTATCTCTAAGTATCCTTTCCATTAATTTGCCCACCACTGACATCAAACTAACAGGTCTATAATTGCTAGGTTTATTCTTTGAACCCTTTTTTAAACAATGGAACAACATGCGCAGTACGCCAATCCTCCGGCACTATTCCTGTTTCTAATGACATTTGAAATATTTCTGTCATAGCTCCTGCTACTTCTACACTAACTTCCTCAATGTCCTAGGGAATATCCTGTCAGGACCTGGAGACTTATCCACTTTTATATTTTCAAAAGTGTCAGTACTTCCTCCTCTTTGAATTCATAGTTTCCATAGCTACTCTACTTTTTTCCCTTTACTCACAGAGTTCAATATCCTTCTCCTTGGTGAATACCGAAGAAAATAAATTGTTCATATTCTCCCCCATCTCTTTTGGCTTTGCAGATAGCTGTCCATTCTGGCTCTCTAAATGGTCCAATTTTATCCCTCGTTATGCCTTTGCTATTAATATAGCTGTAGAAACCCTTTGGATTTACTTTCACCTTTCTTGGCAAAGCAACCTCATATCTTTTAGCCTTCCTAATTTCTTTCTTAAGATTCTTTTTACATTCTTTATACTCCTCTAGCACCTCATTTACTCCATGCCTCCTATAATTATTGTAGATATCTCTCTTTTTTTGAAACGTGTCCATTTTCCCTTGAAAAATATGGCTCTTTCAATTTTTACTATTTCCTTTCAACCTAACAGGGACATAAAGATTCTGTTACAATTCTGTTACTCTTACTATTTCCCCTTTAAATGTCCTCCATTTCTCTTCTACATTCTTCCCATAAAACAAAGTGTCCCAATTCACTCCTTTTAAATCCTTACGCATTCTCTCAAAGTTAGCCTTTCTCCAATCAAAAATCTCCACCCTAGGTCCAGTTCTGACTCTCTCCATAATTACATTGAAACTAACGGTATTGTGATCACTGGTCCCGAAGTGCTCACCAACGCATAATATTAGGGATACTAGAACCAAATCAATTATTCACAACGAACCAAATAGATTTTATCGATTATAGTTTAATAATTGGGAAAAAATTAATATTAAAATTTTGGAAAGGCACTATAACCCCCACAATCAAAACGTGGACTATGGAAATGTCGGAGACCCTACATTTGGAAAGATTAAGATTTGTCTTAATGGACAAACAAGAACTATTCACAAGAATATGGTCCCCATTCATTGAATATTTGAAGGGGCAAACTGGTTCGGCACGAGAACCTGACTGAAACCTGAATTAAGGAATAGATGAAGAATTACATTTTATAACCTGCGGATATATCTCCAATGATGCATAATCAGTTGAATACTCCATTCTTCTTTTGGTTTTTTTTTTCCCCCTCGCTACTATTTTCTATCTATATAAAAATTAAAAAAATATTGAGAAGTACAATTACTATACAATTGTTAATATAAATATTATTAATAATGTATGACTATAACAAACAAAATGCTTTTTATTATGTATTTACTTCTAATAAAAAAAATATTTAAAAAGAAAAGAAAGAAAGAAATCCAAGTCCTACTAATAAGACTCTATCTAATGAGAATCCATGAACAACAGAACCAACAGCAGGGAGTCACTAGATTGCCCATAAAATATCAGTATATCAGAAACTTATAGAGGTTAGTTTTGTTTCATTTAGAGATACAGCGCGGAAATAGGCCCTTCAGCCCACCAACCAGCAATCCCTACGCACAAGCACTATCCTACACACTCGGACAATTTACAATTATACCAAGCCAATTAATCTACAAACCTGTACGTCTTTGGAGTGTGGGAGTAAACTCACGCAGGTCACGGAGAGAACGTACAAACTCCATGCAGACAGCACCTGTAGTCATGACCTAACCCAGGTCTCTGGCGCTGCAAGGCAGCAACTCTACTGCTGCGCCACTGTGCCGTGCCGTTCTCAGAGTCTAAGCAAAAGGAAGTTCAATGTGTATCGGGCACTATATTGTTGGCTACTCTACGAGACATAATCCAGCATCCGGCATACATTGTATCCACCAATGTCTCACAGAGTGAACCTTTAATTAACGGCGGGCTGTCACAAGCCAATTCTTTCTTTCATTAACCTTTGCCAATGCTATTACTATTGCCCCAAGGTAGGAAAGTGCTAATTAATAATTTCCCATTCTACAAACAGCCGCAGTAACATCTGATTCAATGCAGCATGTAATGCATTGCAACCTGTTTCTCACCAAGAAGCCAAGCAACTCAATGTCACATCTTTATACCACCTCAGGGTGTGCAACTGATTGAAAGCAAAAGTAGAAAATGCTGCCAATGCAAGTCAGAGCACACCTGCAAGAGCAGTAACTGATATTGTTCTACGCCAATGTGGAGAGTTTTTGAAAACAGGCAATTTTTTTAAAGTTACAGTAGAGTGAGAAGAACAAAGCAAATGCATGTGATAGGATGAAGATGAAGGAAAATCAATGATACAGATTGAAATAAATCAGTTTTACAATGGTTGAAATTATTTTCTATAAAACTGTATGGGCAGGAGGAACAGAGAAATCCCCCCTTAGTTGGTTCCACACTGATTGGATAAATCCATACTGCTATCTGTGAGGGTGCAGTTAAGCTAAAATGATTGTTTTAGATTCCTAGTTATACAGTAACAGGTCCTTCAGTCCAACTCATCCATGCTGACCTAACTGCGAGGCTAATCCTATTTACCTATTTTTGACCCATATCCATAGTACCTTTCCTACCCATGTCCTTGATCAAATGTCTTTTAAACACTCTAATTGTATCTACGTCCACTATCTCCTCTGGTATCTTGTTCCATTTATATGAAAAACATGCCTCAGACCTGTTTAGATCTTTCACTTCTACCTTAAACCTAAGCCTCTAACTTTAGACTCCCTATCCATGGGAAAACAACAGTGATTAGCTACCCTATCTATACTCATAATTTTATAAACCTCCATGATCACCCTTCAGCCTTCTTCATTCCAGGGAAAATGTCCCAAACTATACAATGTCTCCTTAACGTTCAAGCCTTCCAATCCCAGCAACATTTTCTGTACCCTATCACATCCAGCAAAGTGGCCAGAACAATATTCTAGATGCAGCCCAACTAACAAGCAAAGAATTGTAGCAAAGTTAAAAATTACCTTTGGTCATTGCATGTGCATGTGCATCCTAACATTACCTTTTGAATAGAAAACTTTCCTTTCACCAGAAAGGGCAAATCTGGCAAATAATCCAAAATTAAAACACTTTGCGCCGTAATATGGCAATTACACAAGTAAAAATTGATAGTTAAAACAGGTAACACCACATTTTAAGCCCTAACGTCAATAAATTCAAAAGGCTAATTTGCACTTACTTCAAAACATTATGTAGAAAATAATTTTCGTTTACACATTGAACCCGACAAAATGATAATAACAACGATTGCTCGATATACACTATTTTAAAATTAACAGGCCTGATCAGAATTCATGAAATTAAATGAACTACATACCAGGCAATAGCTTTAAAGGGCGGGTTACTTTTGCTCTCACGCACCACCATTCTTTCTTAAAATACTGAGAACATCTGAATTACAACAACAAAATAACGTGCCCTCTAGCTGCAGAGAAAAAGAATAAACCCTGTGTGATCCAAAACCAATAAAACAGTAAAACACACAGTTTTAGAGGGAATGGATAGGCGATGTTTCGGTCGAGACCATGCATCAGTTTAAGGACTAGGGACATTAAAATATATGACAATTATACCAGTAAAAACTGTCACAGATGACACATCACATGTCTAGTTGAAGTCCCAAAACGGGACCTGAAACGTCATCTGTCATTCCCTGTTCCGATACTGTTCGACGCGCTGAGTTCCTCCAGAATTAGTTTTTTTCCCTCAAGATTCCCGCATCGGCACTTGTGTCTCCAAAATAAAACAGTAAATAAGAGAGACACAAGGAGCGGCAGATGCTGGAATCTTGGGCATAATAACAACTGCCGGAGTAACTTAGCGGGTCAATATCTGTAGAGGGAATGGACAGGCCTCATTTCGGGTCAGGACCGATCGAAACGGTAAACAATACCGACGCGATTAAAAAAAAGTTTCGTTAAAAACCTCTATTCTTAAACCTCTATTTCCGTTAAAAACCGTTTCATTCCTAAATACCAAGTCCATTTCACTTGGAGAACTCCGAGACTATGAGCATTATTTTCACTTATTGCATGTATTTGTTCAATCTTCATCAGAAAAGTAAATACCGAAGGATCGTTTACTATCAATAGGAGACGGACTTTCACTGGACTTACCCTGGAGTGAGTGGGGGGTGGCACAGCCACTTGACGAACCCGTCTCTGCTCTGCCCGCTGGAAGCTCAGTCCAGCATCCTGACCGACAGCTTCGGCTTACTATGCCTGGGCGATCCCTCGGCCCTGCCACACCCACCCCTCCCTCCCCTCCCCTCACTCAGCCACCCCCTCGTCCTCACCTGTATCCTCCCCCCTTCACTCTCTCCCCTCCCTCTACCCTGGCGCACTGCCCACCTCCTCAGGACATCCTCATCCCTGCCCACCCCTCGACAGCCCGGCAGCTCTCCCCCTACCCAACCCCCCTCACACCAGCCGATCTCCACCCCCCCCCCCCTACACCGGCTGATCCCCGCCCCCCTCACACCGGCCGATCCCCGCTCCCCTCCCTCACAAAGGTCGTGGCACCGGCCCGACTCCTCCCGCAGGCCGATCTGCCCCCTTGCTTTGCCCAGCTGCTGTTCGGCCCCTCTACTCCTAGCCTAGCCCCCGGCTTCCTCAGCGTGCGGTATCACGCTAGCGGTGCGGCGCGGGGCTTGTGGGATACTGGCGGACCAGCCCGGAGCCGCAGCACGCGCCGCGCTTCGCCCGCCCCCGTGGGCCGCGATATGATTGGTCGAGCGCGGAAGGGGTCCGACAGATTGGCAGCGCAATGAACCAATCGAAAAAAAGCTCTGAAATATCCAGCGTCGGATTTGTTGGCGCCTGGACGACGTTCTTCAACGGCAGTGGGCACGACTGTGCGCCTATTGGTTGATGTAGACCAATAGCTCGAGAGGTAAATATTCGCTCAGCCAATAGTTATCGGGGAAGGCGGGAGCAGACGGCGCGACAATACCGGGTTGCCAAGGTAACGGGCAGTGGCGGAGGGACGTGCAAACGTTCAAAGAATCTTGCTTCCCACATACTCCGCTCGCCTCATTGCAACAGAGGAGGCCACTCGGCCTCTCCAGCTTGTACCATCACGCAACAACATTGAGGATGATTGAGTTAAGGTATCAGGAGTGTTTGATGGCTATGGGCCTGTACTCAGTGGAGTTTAGAATGATGACCGAGAGAATCTCATTGAAACCAAAATAATGAAAGGCCTCGATAGAGTGGACGTGGAGAGGATGCTTCATGTAGTGGAAGAGTCTATGACCAGAGGGCACAGCTTTAGAATAAAAGAACATGCCTTTAGAATCGAGATGAGGAGTTATATTTTTAGCCAGAGGGTGGTGAATCTGTGGAATTCATTGCCACAGACTACTGTGGAGGCCAAATCTTTGGGGAATTTTAAAGCGAAGATTCAACCTATTCCTTTGCTGCATAGATGCTGCCTTGCCCGCTGAGTTTCTCCAGCATTTTTGTCTACCTTCGATTTTTCCAGCATCTGCAGTTCTTTCTTAAACATTGATAGGTTCTTGATTAGTGAGGGTGTCAAAGGTTATGGGGAGCAGACAGAAGAATAGGGCTGAGAGGAAGAAATAGATCAGCCACAATTGCATAGAAAAGCAAGCTAGATGGGCTGAATGGCCTAATTTTGCTCCTACGTTTTATGATCTAAGCTCAGGGCTGATCCACTTCAACTAGTTCCTGCATCGTCCTCAGAAACTGTGACTCCTTCAACATCTAAGTTGCTGGAGCTCGGCGACTCTTTGTGTGCTGGTCCCAGAGGATGATCTACTATTAACCGATGTAATAGCCCCACTCTTTTAAACCTCTTTCTACTTGAAATTCTTGTACCATTTCTAGTTATTACACAATGCTGAGGACTATATTCTGCATTCTGTATATTTCCATGCGACCTATTGTACGGGTTTAGCTTGATTTTATTTATGTATAGTATTATCTAACGATTGGATAGCATACAAAACAATTTTTTTTACTGTACCCTGGTACACATGACAATAATAAACCTAACCTAACCTCCGCCTGAAAACCAAAGTTATTGAAAAGTGAAAACAAACTGCAGAAGTGGATTATCTGAAATGAAAGCAGAAAATGATGGAAGCACTCAGCAGGTCAGGCTGCATCCATGGTGAGAGAATCTGATCCAGAGCCTCCATCACAATCTCGTGTGTTGACTGTCAATGCTGGAAATTTGAAGCAAAATCTGAAAATGCTGAAAACTCTCAGCAAGTCCGACATTGTCTGCATTTTAGGTTGGTGACACTACGTTGGAACAAAACGCAGATCGTCAACCTTTTCTTTCCACAGAGGCTGTTGACGTGCTGATGTTTTCCGACATTGTCAAAGATAGAAACCTTCTTGAATTTTTTGAAGCGGTAACTAGGGAAATTGATGAGGGTAAAGCAGTGGATGTTGTCTATATGGATTTCAGTAAGGCCTTTGACAAGGTTCCCCATGGAAGGTTGGTTAAGAAGGTTCAATCTTTGGGTGTTAATGGCGGAGTAGCAAGATGGATTCAACAGTGACTGAATGGGAGATGTCAGAGAGTAATGCTGGATGGCTGTTTGTCAGGTTGGAAGCCGGTGACCAGTGCGGTGCCTCAGGGATCTGTGTTGGGTCCACTGTTGTTTGTCATGTACATCAATGATCTGGATGATGGGGTGGAAAATTGGATAAGTAAGTATGCAGATGATACTAAGATAGGTGGTGTTGTGGATAATGAAGTAGATTTTCAAAGTCTACAGAGAGATTTGGGCCATTTGGAAAAGTGGGCTGAAAGATGGCAGATGGAGTTTAATGCTGTTAAGTGTGAAGTGCTACATCTTGGAAGGACAAATCAAAATAGGACGTACATGGTAAATGGTAGGGAATTGAGGAATGCTGTGGAACAGAGGGATCTAGGAATAACTGTGCATAGTTCCCTGAAGGTGGAATCACATGTAGATAGGGTGGTAAAGAAAGCCTTTGGTGTGCTGGCCTTTATAAATCAGAGCATTGAATATAGGAGTAGGGAAGTAATGTTAAAATTGTACAAGGCATTGGTAAGACCAATTCTGGAGTATGGTGTACAATTTTGGTCACCTAATTATAGGAAGGATGTCAACAAAATAGAGAGAATACAGAGGAGATTTACTAGAATGTTGCCAGGGTTCCAGCAACTATGTTACAGAGAAAGGTTGAACAAGTTAGGTCTTTATTCTTTGGAGCGCAGAAGGTTAAGGGGGGACTTGATTGAGGTCTTTAAAACGATGAAAGGAATAGACAGAGTTGACGTGGATACGTTTTTCCCATTGAGGGCAGGGAAGATTCAAACAAGAGGGCATGACATGAGAATTAAGGGACAGAAGTTTAGGGGTAACATGAGGGGGAACTTCTTTACTCAGAGGGTGGTGGCTGTGTGGAATGAGCTTCCAGCAGAAGTGGTGGAGGCAGGATCGATTTTAACATTTAAAAGGAAAGTGGATAGGTATATGGACGTGAAGGGAATGGAGGGGTATGGTCTGAGTGCAGGTAGATGGGACTAGGGGAAAACAAATGGTCGGCACGGACTGGAAGGGCCGAGAGGGCCTGTTTCCGTGCTGTAATTGTTATATAGTTATATGTTATATGGTTATAGTAAAAAAATGGCCAATCATAACCAAGTCTCTTATTGGGAATGGGTGCAGCTTTGGGTAAAGAGTGAGAATATAGGCGACCCCCATGCTGCTGGGTATGGGGGTGGGTGTGGTTTGCATTCCTAGAAATGGTCCATACTTCCACTTTCAGTAACATCATCTGCACACATAGAACTTGAATTGAAAACATCTTTAGTTATTTAATTTTTTTCATATAAATTCCATGAGAATATTATTCTGTATTCACACTTTAAGGTGCATGGATTTGTGAATTCTATTAGAGCAAATTTCCATTAACCAATGGCTGTTCTGAAGTGGAACATAATCCCTCAAAGCCTCAGCAACATCTGGCATTCAGTGTACAAGGAAGTAGAACGTTTTTTTTTGTTTTATTCTCGTCCAAATCTGTTCAATTTTTCCCAGTCGTGCTGGCTCCAGATTTGTAAATTATTATGTCCAGAATTTCTGTATCTAACCTCTAATTTCTTGCATGTCAATGTAGCAGAAAGTGTTTAGTGGGGAAGCTCTTACAGCTGTGCATACCTGTTGTTCCCCAAGGAGATACAGGATTCCTGTATCTCCCGTTCCAACACCATTGTTGTACTGGAGACTGATGATATCATTTCAGGGCCTTTACCAAGAGCCTAAAAATATGAATAGGAAGCCCTAGAAATACTTGGTATGCCAGGCAGTATCTGTAAGAGAGAATGGCTTAATATTTCAGCTATGAACCTTCTGAACCTAGAAAAGAGTTTATGTAGGTTTAGAAATGGGGAAAATGCTTTGGAGAAGGGTGGGGTCCAACATAGAGCAATAGGGGGTACACAAAAAGCTGGAGAAACTCAGCGGGTGCAGCAGCATCTAAGGAGCGAAGGAGATAGGCGACGTTTCGGGCCGAGACCCTTCTTCAGACTTGAGTCTGAAGAAGGGTCTCGGCCCGAAACGTCGCCTATCTCCTTCGCTCCTTAGATGCTGCTGCACCCGCTGAGTTTCTCCAGCTTTTTGTGTACCCTCGATTCTCCAGCATCTGCAGTTCCTTCTTTAAAAAAATAGAGCAATAGGGTTTGTGTGTGTTAGTGTGCCCAGGGAATTAACTGCAGTAGAATATTGATGGTGGTAGTAATGGAACAAGGGTGAATGATAATCGTGGATTAATACCAACAGCGGCTATGTGGAAAAATGTCAGTAGTGTTCTTGCTCTAAAAAGTTCAAGATTATTGTCAAATGCAGCAGAACAGTAAGGCACAGGTGCAACAAACAGTCTTGCCTGGTCAAGAACTGCGACCAAGACTCCCTGCAGCCTAAAAGGCATTGGCAGGTGTGAAGAAGTTCTCAATGGGACTGGGGGAAGTTGCTGCTCACTCTTCTGCCTGTATAAGCAAAAGATTCATACAGCACGGACACAATGCCAACCAAGACAACCTATCTACTTTAGTCCCATTTACTCACATATGGCCCATATCTCTCTAATTTCTCCCCATCAGTGTTCCTGTCCAAATGTCTCCTTAATGTTGTTATAATACCTGTGTCAACTATCCCCTCAATATACCCACCACATTCTGTGGAAATAGTTGCCCTTCGGGTTCCTGTTGAATCTTGCCATAATCCAGGTCTCAAAGTTTCCCACATTAACATATCCTTCCTCCCAGTCAAATTCATTCAATATGCACTGGCTTTGAACTCACTTTATGATTGTTGTTGGAGTGATTCGGATGAAGGCACACAGAGAAAAGGGAACAGGTCACAGTGCAGTTATTATGTTACTGAATAATGGAACAGGCACGAGGGACGAGGGAGTATAAAGTTCCCTCTTGCTTCCATGTGCTGTGCTTCTTGTTGCCACTGAGCAGCAGAGGAGATTGAGGTCAGAGTAGGAAGGGAACAGACAAGAATGGTGACTGAAATTCCCATTAGCAGGCTGCATGAAGTGTTCAGCAGATGAGTTTAATTTGGACTGAAAGGCTCTAACAAAACATAGGTACAAAACAGATTTCACCTAGGCATTATTTTATGGAGATACTTAAACAAAAATGCTCAAAGGATTATCCATTGACATTAACGCAATAAATAAAACCAGCTGAAATTTAAACATGAAAACATGCTACAGCAGAACTTGTTGAGGTTTTAAAACATTTTCAGGCTGAAATTCAACTGTTTGGTTAGATTTTCAAGGGTTTAGATTAAGCGATTATGGCAGAAGGGCAATGTATTTCCAAGTTAAGGCGGTGTGTAGCATACAGGTGGTTTGTGCGCCCCAGGTGCTACTGCCCTTGTAGGTGGAAGAGTTACAGGATGGGAGATAATGTCCAAGATGGCTGGCTGCAGGCATTTGTCGATGCACCACTAATAGAGGCTGTGAATGATTACGGTCTGCTAATTATGGCTCCTGTTTATTCAGGGCACTGAGATCAGCTGCAGTGTTACATGATTTATTGGTGGGGGTGAGTACTTTCTTGTCACATTGCCCAGGAAACAGGGTGCTTCCCACCTTCCTGGAGCTCCGTCCCCCAGAGGCCGGGGATGACTGCTCTTGCATTGTAAAGTGGGCCAGCCACAAAACTCCAGTGGCATTTGCATTCAGACTTCAAGCCTTTGAGCAGCTAAATAAGAGTGAGGAATGCTCCAAACCACTAAGGTTCCATAGTTATAGTCATACAGCAGGGAAACAGGCCCTTTCACCCAACTTAGATCCAGCAATGATCCACCACAATCAGTCTGAAGAAGGGTCATCATGACCCAAAACATTTCCTATGTCCACCATAGATGTGGCCTGACCCATTGAATTACTCCAGTCTTTTTTCGGAAACCAGCATCTGCAGTTCCTCACATCACCATTTAGAATCCAGTCGAGAGGAAGTTTCAGGAGTTTAGCGTTAACGTCAGAAATGCAGTCTGACCCCGTGAGTCCTAGTCATAGAGCGATACAGTGCGGAAACAGGCCCTTCGGCCCAACTCGCCCACACCGGCCAACAAAGTCCAAGCTACACTAATCCCACTTGCCTGCGCTTGGTCCATAACCCTCCAAATCTGTCCTATCCATGTACCTGTCTAATTGTTTCTTAAATGATGGGTTAGTCCCAGCCTCACTACCACCTCTGGCAGCTTGTTCCATACACCCACCACCCTTTGTGTGCAAAAAGTTACCCCTCGGATTCCTATTAAATCTTTTCCCCTTCACCGTGAACTTACGTCCTCTGATCCTCGATTCCCCTATTCTGGGCAAAAGACTCTGTGCATCTACCCGATCTATTCCTCTCATGATTTTGTATACCTCTATAAGATCACCCCTCATCCTCCTACGCTCCATGGAATAGAGACCCTGCCTACTCAACCTCTCCCTATAGCACACACCCTCTAGTCCTGGCAACATCCTCGTAAATCATTTCTGAACCCTTTCAAGCTTGACAATATCTTTTCTATAACATGGTGCCCAGAACTGAACACAATATTTAAAATACTGTCTCATCAACGTCTTATACAACTGCAACATGACCTCCCAATATTCTATACTCAATACTCTGACTGAAGAAGGCCAAAAGCCTTTTTGACCACCTTATCTACCTGCGACTCGACCTTCAAGGAACCATACACCTGTATTCCTAGATCAAGAGTGGGGTAAATTTACTCACAGGGCGTAAATTTGTTCATTTTGGATTTGTACATATTGTTTCTCATTGACTGACTGTGTTTGGTTATGGTATACCGGTATCTGTTCATCATTAGTTGTTCATAAATAAGTGAAATAACATTATTATGTGCTAATAAAGTTGCCAGGGATAAACAAGACGAAAAAGTTGGGAACCCCTGTCCTAGATCCCTCTGCTCTACAACATTACCCATTTACTGCGTAGGTCCCGCCCTTGTTCGATGTCCCAAAATGCAACACAGCACACTTTTCGGTATTAAATTCCATCAACCATTCCTCCGCCCACCTGGCCAATCGATCCATATCCTGCTGCAATCCTTCCCAATTGTCTTCACTATCTGCAAAACCACTAACTTTTGCATCATCAGCAAACTTTTTAATCTTGCCCTGTATGTTCTCATCCAAATCATTGATGTAGATGACAAACAGTAACGGGCCCAGCACTGAACTCTGAAGCACAACACTAGTCCTGTCTGAGAAGCAACCTTCCACCATCACCCACTGCTTACTTCCATGGAGCCATTTTGCTATCTATTCAGCTATCTCTCCTTGGATCCCATGCGATCTAACCTTCCAGAGCAGCCTACCATGCCGAACCTTGTTGAACGCCTTACTGAAGTCCATGTACACAACATCTACAGCTCATCAACCTTTTTGGTCACGTCTTCAAAAAAATCAATCAGATTTGTGAGGTATGGCCTCCCACGTACAAAACCATGCTGACTATCCTTAGTCAGCCCTTGCCCATCCAAATGCCTGTATAACCTATTCCCTCAGAATACTCTCCAGTAACTTACCAACTACGGATGTTAAGCTCACCAGCCTATAGTTCCCAGCATTTTCCCTGCAGCCTTTCTTGAAAAGGGGCACAACATTTGCCACCCTCTAGTTTTCTGGCACCTTTCTGTATTTAAGGACGACTCGTAAATTTCAACCAGGGCTCCCACAATTTCCTCTAGTTTCCCGCAATGTCATCGGATATCTCTGATCAGGACCTAGAGATTTGTCTTCCTTTAAACACGACAGTACCGTCAGTACTTCTTCGATGGTAACCTTGACTGCTCTCAAGACACTTCCAGTGACTGCCCCAATTTCCTCAGTCCTACTGTCTTTATCCTTGGTAAATACAGAGGAGAAATGCTCATTTAGGACCTTGCCCTTTTCCTGTGGCTCCACAGAGTTGACCGCTCTGATTCCTGATTCCTAACTCTCTCTCTCTAGTTACCCTTTTCTCCCTTATCTATATCTATATACCTATCTATATACTATTAAAAATCTCATCTTGTATGTATGTATGTATACGTGCGGGTTTGTATGTGTTTTTTACCTTCGTCAAAAGCTACACGGTATCACTTACATTTTTACATTTAAAAAAATATATTTTTATTTAATAGAGGTAAATATATCAGTGTACATCACATATATATTGTTACAATCATTGTACCCCATAATTTTATGGCTTTTAAGAAAAAATAATAGAAACAAAGAGAGTAAAGTAGGTGAAAAGAGTTGTGAAAGTGACAGAGCGCCAAAGGGGAAAAACCCTTGGTCAAAGAATTAGAGAAAGGGGATTAAGAGATAGACCCTAGAAACAAAAAAGAAAAGAGAGGAAAAGAGAGAAAAAAAAAGCCAGTTACTATATTATATATATCACACAAAAGGAATCTACCAATTTTTACATATTCTGAGACATGTTACCCTCCACGCAGTAATCAGGTTCACTTAAGATTTCATCCTATATTTCACGTTATTGACGATTCAACTTTAAAAAAAAGGCAAAAAACGGTTCTCACACACAGCCCTTTTCCAGGACCTTCCACTGATGATGTCACAATGCCACTCACAGTGCACCAATTACACCCAAGCAGTGCACCCAAGCTGCCGAGTGCCACAATGACATCACAATAGGACGTTGCCAACGGTAATTGCAGCTTCTCACAGATAACCTTTTTTCCAGGAGCTTCCAGTGATGATAATCACAATGGGCTCTCATGCTGCCGTGCCACACCCCACGTCCCCTACCCCCCCCCCCCCCCCGGTTGTTCACACGTTGGGGAACAGGGTTGCAGGAAGCAAACCTCCAGTGTGACAGGGACCCAATGGGTCGCACTTGGTCTAGTATATTACTTTTTCTCTGGAAATGTTTCTTTTAACTAGTCATGTCCCTTCATCATTCAATCTTTTAACCTCGCAGAACAAAAACCATTGAAAGGCAAGTACTGACTTGCACCCCCCACAATCCTTGTACACAGGATATTCTGGGAACTGAACATTATGCAACCTATGGGCTAGAACACCAATTACAACAGCACATAGCTCCAACACCACCACACAGCTTTTTGTGCCTTGAATCATCTAGTCGAGCTGAAATCTATGAGGATCTTTCTTAAGGTTTTATTTAAAGACTGCCCCCAGTTTGTGAAGGGCATCTTGTCATCACCTTTGTATGAAGAAGGGTCTCGACCCGAAACGTGGCCTATCTCCTTCGCTTCTTAGATGCTGCTGCACCCGCTGAGTTTCTCCAGCCTTTTGTGTACCCTCGATTCTCCAGCATCTGCAGTTCCTTCTTTATCACCTTTGTATGGCCTGGCTTTCAGTCCCCTTCAATAGCCAGAAGAGTATTCCCATGAAGGCAGGAGGTTATGTTTGTGCTTTCATGCAAGTCTCTCACCCACCTCAGTGAATGAGTCAGGTAGACTCTGGCCTGCAGTTATTTTTGCAACTCATGCTGACAAAGTGCAAACATCTGGGGGAGAGTTACATTTATAGATCTGCCCAGTGTGCCCACTGCTATTTTTAGTGCATCAGATGATTTGCTGCCGTGTTTCGTCCTTCAGAACAGAACAAGAGCACATACAACAGAAGAATGTCAAGGGAACAGAAACGGGTCATTCAGCCCCTCCAGCATGGTCCAGCATTGTAAAATCAAGGTGTTAACACTTGTAATTACAATTTCAAACTATTCCAAGCTTCAGCTTTCCTTTGCCGTTACTATACAAGCAGGGAGGAGTGATCATACACATTGTGTTCATTACCAAACATATTTTGATAATGGACACAAGATTGCCAGTGCATACATGAGCAAGACTTTTGCTTGGTCAGTTATCAAGGCAGAGGATGTGAAGGCAATGCTTGCGTTTTGCTTGCAATGCAATGGAACATCTCATCTATACGGGGAAAATGAATGTTGCTACCAAAATTAAGACTATCCTTCTAAAATTGCCTTACAGGCTTCGAGACAAGTGGAGGAATAGTGCATGTCAGATACGGAAAACGCATGGACGTCGAGCTGTTTCCTGATCTGGTGGATTTCTTGCAGCGGCAAGTGGAGATAATGTCAGATCCACTTTTTAGAAGCATTCGGGATCCTAGACCAATGGCAACTGTCAAAGGTTCTACTTTTGCTAAAACAAGAAAAAGATCAGGTCAGAAAGGAAACAGTTTTGCAACAACTGTATTACCTGTAGAAACAACAGTGCAAGGAAATCCGACAACAGATGGACTGAGAAGAGATGCGTCTACCATTAATACTCAAGGTTCTTGTTCATTCTGTAATATGTGGTCACACATTACGGCAGTGTCGAATGGTCAAGCAGAAGGGGCATAGAGAAAAGATGGACTTCTTAAAGGAGGAGGGACTTTTGATGTTTGGATGCTTTGGATGTTTGAAGAGAGGACATACGAGTAGAAATTGAAAGAGTCGTATGACTTGTGGCGTGTGCAAACAAGATCATCCTGAATTACTTCACACTGAACAGAAGAACACAGAGAAGAAGCTGGAGCACACAGAACAGAATGAGAAGCCAACTGAGAGTGATGCTGTTTCCCATCTGGGATGTGTGCGCATATTGGAGCCGGTGATGAAACCTGCATCTTCCTCATCTTACCAGTACAGGTAAAGAGCCGCAAGGGTGAAATGGTGTTGCAAACATACGCATTTTTGGATCATGGAAGTGCTACAACCTTTTGTACAGAAAGCTTGATGAGAAGGCTGAACATTACAGGACAATAGACACAGGAGTAGGCCATTCGGACCTTCGAGCCAGCACCGCCATTCAATGTGATCATAGCTGATCATCCCCAATCAGTACCCCGTTCCTGCCTTCTCCTTATATCCCAACTCCACTATCTTTAAGAGCCCTATCTAGCTCTCTCTTGAAAGTATCCAGAGAACCGGCCTCCACCGCCCTCTGAGGCAGAGAATTCCACAGACTCACAACTCTCTGTGAGAAAAAGTGTTTCTTCGTCTCCTTTCTAAATGGCTTACCCTTTATTCTTAAACTGTGGCCCCTGGTTCTGGACTCCCCCAACATCAGGAACATGTTTCCTGCCTCTAGCGTGTCCAAACCCTTAACAATCTTATATGTTGCAATAAGATTTCCCTCTCATCCTTCTAAACTCCAGAGTGTGCAAGTCCAGCCGCTCCATTCTCTCGGCATATGACAGTTCCGCCCAAAGATCCTATAGCGGAGCAAGATAGGCCACTCCTGCGAAATGCATAATTTTCCATATTACGTGTAGTATGGAAAATGGGCATTTTTTTCCGTCCATTTCAGCAACCAGAACCTACCCGACCCGACTCGCAGTGTAATCAACGTTGCGGGGGGGACAGTTTGTCTGTGTGATATAGGGCTAGATTCATAATTCTGTTAGTTCGAAATTCTGTTAATTCTTGTTAAAGAATAAAATTTGACTCTGGTAATTTTCTTTTTAAAATCCTTTCTTTTTAATGGCTCATAAGCTGTGTTTGAGTTGATTTTATAGTAACCGGAAGCTACCTGACCCTGACCCGACTCGCAGTGTAATCAACGTTGCGGGGGAACAGTTTGTGTGTGTGATATAGGGTTAGATTCATAATTCTGTTAATTCTTGTTAAAGAATAAAATGTTTATACATTTTGATTCTGGTAATTTTCTTTTTTAATGTTTTTTAAATCATTTCTTTTTAAATGGCTCATATGCTGTGTTTGAATTGATTTTGTTGAGTTGACACTTGCACTCTGTAATTCATTCATCTAATCACAGTGTTCACAACTGCAGTATTTGGGAAAATGATAGCAATATGAAGATTACAGTTGCTCTAGCCCTGGAATATTACTTCATGTTTTTGTGTCCATGGAGTTGTTTCTCAACAATAAAATGGGTCTGGTCTTCCCAATAGCCAGAGAGTGGAATGAGATCTGTCTGTAATGGTTATCTAAATTAAGTATTTCACAAAATTAAATGTGTTTAAGCAAGATTTACAAATGATGTATAACTTAAGATGGTTTTATTCAGCGAGCATACAACTGATTAGATTGTGCTGGAAAGAACACACACACATGAATGTTATATAGATGTATATAATAATAACACACACATTTACATTTCTTCCAATTTTTATATCCAATGATGAACTTTATTTGAGTCTAGACAAGGGACAACATTAAATAATAAAACATTGTAAACCTCCCCGCAACTTCACTTTGATGTCTCGGCCGTGCTGATCCGGGCCACATCTTTTTGCTTTTATTTTGATTTATTTCTCTTTTTAACACTGAATATCTGATGACGACACATCAGCAGCACGTGGCACCAATATTGCCACGTGCCGGTTCAAACTCCACGGCCCAGACTGGTCGAAGCTGCCGAAACTGCCGCCCTCCAGTCCAGCGGACGAAGCTGTTGCCGCGGGAGCTCCGGAAAAACAGGTCACCAACCTGTGATCCGCGAGCTCCTGACGATGTGGTCCACTGGCTCACGGCCGAACCTCTGAAGTCGGGCCGCTCCACCGGAAAACCGCCTCAGCCCCGAAGACGGAGGCGGAAGCAAAGATCATATCTTTGGGCGGAAGCAATATGGCGGAAGCTGGTTGTTGAAATGGGTTATATAATTACCCATGAATCTGCCCATGACCCTACTATGCTTTTATCGTGTGAGTAGGCCATCTTGCTCCGCTATAGGATCTTTGGTCCCGCCATCCCGGGAATTAACTTTGTAAACCTACGCTGCACTCCCTCAATAGCAAGAATAGACAAAAGACTAAGATTCTCTTTCGTAACATGAATGAAGAGAAGCTCGTGTTGAGTCATCATATCTCAGATTTGGAAATATCTGTCTGGACAAAGACGAATTTATACAACTATCTGATGTGTTTACACATAAGACCATGCCTGTTTCTCATCTAAACATTCCCAAGCAGGAACACCTGAAACAATGGCCCTACTTGAAGGGTATCAAGGTTCCTAAATAGACTCTGGCATCGACCTACTCATCGGAACAAATGCTCCAAAGGTATTGGAACCTTGGGAACTAGTCAACAGCCAAGGGGACGGACCCTTTGCCGTGAGGACCCGACTCGGATGGGTCATCTATGGTCCCGAGAAGAGACAACGAAAGCAGGGATGAAAATGGCTACCCTGCTGCTGCTGTCAATTGAATATCCACTGTAAACTTGGAGGAACTACTGGTCAAGCAATACAATCATGAATTAAGTGAAAGAACCAGCAAAGAATCAGAGGAAATGTCCAGAGAAGAGGTAAAGTTCTTGGATATTATGAATCCATCAGTAGAGATGATAGATGGACACTATTGTCTAGACTTACCATTCAAACAAGAAACCGTCAGTCTGCTGAATAACTGTTGCAGTGCAGTGCAGCGCATCCAGAACCTGAAGCGCAGGTTTGGCAAGAAAAATAAATTTCATGATGAATATACATCTTTCCTCACAGGAATGATTGATAGTGGTTATGCTGAAACGGTACCAGTGGACTAGCTGAATCGAAGTGACGGAAAGCTCTGGTACATCTCACACCATAGAAACATAGGAAATAGGTGCAGGAGTAGGACATTCGGCCCTTCGAGCCTGAACTGCCATTCAATATGATCATGGCTGATCATCCAACTCAGTATCCCGTACCTGCCTTCTCTCCATATCTCCATACCCCGTAATCCCTCTAGCCACAAAGGCCACATCTAACTCCCTCTTAAATATAGCCAATGAACTGGCCTCTTCTGTGGCAGTGTATTCCAGGGACTCACCACTCTCTGTGTGAAAAATGTTTTTCTCACCTAAAAGATCCTTAAACTGTGACCCCTTGTTCTGGACTTCCCCAACATCGGGAACAATCTTCCTGCATCTAGCCTGTCCGACCCGTTAAGAATTTTGTAAGTTTATGTAAGATCCCCCCTCAATCTTCTAAATTCTAGCGAGTACAAGCCAAGTCTATCCAGTCTTTCTTCATATGAAAGTCCTGACATCCCAGGAACCATGGGATGTATCACTCAAGGAAATAAACCTTGAGGGTGGTATTCGACTGTGGGACAGTCTTCAAAGGAACATCACTTAACTATCAACTGCTACAGGGTCCAAACTTTACCAACTCACTCATTGGAGTTCTCATCAGATTCAGACAAGAACCGGTTGCTTTGATGGCTGATATCAAAGCAATGTTTCATCAGGTCAAGGTATCAGAAAAGCATATTTGCGGTTCCTGAGGCTGATGCACAGCAAGATCTCGTTGAATACCGGATGAAGGTACATCTCTTTGGAGCAGTGTCATCCTCACAAGCAGCGTTGTCAGTCATTTCGACTTTTTTTTTGTATTTTTAGTAAGTCTAAATGTATGTGTTAATGTTTCTCGGTATGTTTTTATGCGGGGGAATGGGGGGGAATAGGGGGAAACCATTTACAGTCACCTTCCCCAGACATGTCCCAATAATCCAGCAAACTAAAGCCCACTCCCTGCACCATTCCACAGCCACTAATTCACCTGACCTCTCCTTTTAAGCCTCAAGGACCCAAGCAGTCCTTCCAGGTCCGACAGAGGTTCGCCTGCATCTCCTCCAACCTCATCTATTGCATCCGCTGCTCTAGATGCCAGCTGATCTATATTGGTGGGACCAAGCGGAGGCTTGGCGATCGTTTCGCTGAACACCTCCGCTTGGTCCGCAATAACCAACCCGACCTCCCGGTGGCTCAGCACGTCAACTCCCCCTCCCATTCCGTATCCGACCTCTCTGTCCTGGGCCTCCTCCATGGCCAGAGTGAGCAACACTGCAAATTGGAGGAACAGCACCTCATATTCCACTTGGGGAGTCTGGATCCTCTTGGCACGAACATTGAATTCTCTCAATTCTGTTGACCCTTGCTGTCTCCTCCCCTTCCCACCTCTCCCTCAGCCTCCTCCTCCTCCTTCCTCCTTTTTCCTTTCTTCCCCCCGCCCCCTATCAGTCTGAAGAAGGAAAAGGCCAGAAACGTTACCCATCTCCTTCGCTCCATAGATGCTGCTGCACCCGCTGAGTTTCTCCAGCATTTTGTGTACCCTCTCCTTTTAAGCCTCAGCAAGTACAGGCGAAAGGGGGGGAAAATGATGGCGATCTGAAAATCCAAAAAGGCTCCAACTGCGCCGGCACGGCTGGTTGTGATGCGCACGGGAACCCTCCCCGAACTGCACAGACGCATCGGCAAGTGGGGCGTTGTTTTAACTTGTTTTAAGTGTTAAATTAATGTCAATAACTTGTAAAATATAACATCAATCTGAACGAAAAATGTTATTGCACACCCCAAGACAATGGCGACTAAGGTGGGCCTAAAATTGTCACGCTATCGTGTACCGTTTTTCTGCAGTTTCGGAAACAAATATAGGTACAAACAAGATGAGAGTTTTAATAAATACTAGACCAAGTGCGGACCAGTTGGGACCGTACCCCCAACGCAATATTCCACCACTCACCCATTGCGCTCAACTGTGCAGGCGTGGTTGACGTTTTGAAAGTTTAAAATGGCAATAACTTGTAAAGTATAAGATCAATGTGAACGCATCTCATTACCATATAACAACCATATAACAATCTCATTACCATATAACATTCTCCCTCTTCAGTCCCCTACTCCCCTCCACCATTATCCTCCCTCTCTCCACCCTCCACCAACCCTCCCCTGCTTCCTCCCCTCACCTTCTCTTCCCTCCTCTCTCTTCCCCTCCCCTCCTCCATTACCTCTTCCTACCCAATCCTCCTCCATTCCCCCTCATCTCACAGCAACGCCTCCCCCTCTTCACCCTCCCTATTCTTTCCCCCCCTCCTCCTCTCCCCACTCCCTCCATCACCTCTCCCTCCCCTGTCACTCCCATAATCCCTTCCCTCCCTACCCCCTCCTCTCCCCCCCATCCCATCCCCCCCACCTCCCCCACTGCCCTCCTATCCCTCTATTCCCAACTCCCTACCTCCACCACTCCCCCCTCCTCTCCCTCTATCCCCCACCCTCCCTCCTCACCTCCCCCACTTGCCTCCCTATCCCCTGTCCCTCATTCCCCCCAGTCTCCATCCAAAGGCGTACAGGTTTGTAGGTTAATTATCTTGTTAAAATTGTAAACTGGCCCTAGTGTGTAAACTGGCCCTAGTGCTAGTGTACGGGGCAATCGCTGGTTGGCACGGACTTGGTGGGCCAAAGGGCCTGTTTCCGTGTTGTATCTCTAAAGTCTATTTCTGAAAAATAGTTGTTGAACTTCATTTATCAGACTGAGAAAGCTGTGACACAATAGTTTTTCTAAAAACAAAAAAAGACGTGGATGAGAAAGGTGCACTGCACATTGAACCTTTAATGTCAAGGTTATTACTGATGAGTTTGTGCAGACAGTGGGTCAGGTTGAGAGAAAGAGACCGAAATCTGTAAAGTGACAGGTTTAACCCTGGAGTCAGCCGACTGACTGCAAGACAGAAGCACCAAGAGTGGTGTTAAAGGCTTTAATATCCACAGGTAGAAGAAAGACAATATACTGAAACGCTTCACCTTGAAACACTCTGCATTCTGCCGCTGAAACCATCACAAAACAAAATAATTTCCAGAAATTGATTCCCTGTGAAGCTGAGTAAACTTCCAGACATGCTAATTTTCGTGGAAAGTCTTTGTTCTGTCTCCAAGTATCTTTCTAGCCACTTTTGGAGTCCAGGGAGGAAGTGGTAGCTGGCTAACGTTAACTCACTGCCATAAAGCAATCACCTCGGAGATCTCCACATGGTTAGCAAAAAGTTAAACGTTGGAAAAACGAGCAATGTTCATCTGAGCTCGAGATGTGTTCTCTGGGGCACGTTAACGGGAGATCCCACCTTTCTGCCCTGTCCAGAGCTCCTGAAGCACCACTTTGCAGCCAAGGTCTCTCAAGGCAGCTTTGGCCAGGTCTCCACAGTCCTGGTGCGTGGCCCTTGCCTGTTGTATCAGCACCTCTGCTCCCATATCAAGGATCAGCGCTGTGAAGTCAGGGTTCCGTGCCACCAGGTTACGGAGCAGCATGCAGCCCTGCTTCTGCAGACACAAAACATCAGTCACCGCTGAGAGAGGTTCACAGATCATAGTGCAGCACAAGTGTTGCATTTCTTGTCCCTTCACCTCCCCCCTCCACTCCTTTCAGGGACCCAAGCAGTCCTTCCAGGTCCGTCAGAGGTTCACCTGCACCTCCTCCAACCTCATCTACTGCATCCGCTGCTCCAGATGCCAGATGATCTATATCGGTGAGACCAAGCGGAGGCTTGGCGATCGTTTCGCCGAACACCTCCGCTCGGTCCGCAAAAACCAACCCGACCTCCCGGTCGCTCAGCACTTCAACTCCCCCTCCCATTCCGTATCCGACCTCTCGGTCCTGGGCCTCCTCCATGGCCAGAGTGAGCAACACCGCAAGTTGGAGGAAAAGCACCTCATATTCCGCTTGGGGAGTCTGCATCCTTTGGGCTTGAACATTGAATTTTCTCAATTCTGTTAACCCCTGCTGTCTCCTCCCCTTCCCACCTCTCCCTCAGCCCTCGGACCCTGGCATTCCCTCTATCTCTATCTCCCTCCCCCACCCTAGTCGCACTAGCTTCTCATTTTCACACCACAAACAGCTTACAATGGCTTGTTCCCTTTATCATCGATACTTTTTTGCATATCTTTCATTCATTGTTCTTTATCTCTCCACATCACCGTCTATATCTCTCATTTCCCTGATCCCTGACCAGTCTGAAGAAGGGTCTCGACCCGAAACGTCGCCTATCTCCTTCGCTCCTTAGATGCTGCTGCACCCGCTGAGTTTCTCCAGCTTTTTGTGTAACCCTCGATTCTCCAGCATCTGTAGTTTCTTCGTTAACACTCCAGAACAAGGGGTCACAGTTTAAGGATAAGGGGGAAGTCTTTTAGGACCGAGATGAGAAGATATTTTTTCACACAGAGAGTGGTGAGTCTGTGGAATTCTCTGCCACAGAAGGTAGATGAGGCCAGTTCATTGGCTATATTTAAGAGGGAGCTAGATGTGGCCCTTATGGCTAAAGGGATCAGGGGGTATGGAGAGAAGGTAGGTACAGGATACTGAGTTGGATGATCAGCCACGATCGTATTGAATGGCGGTGCAGGCTCGAAGAGCCGAATGGCCTACTCCTACACCTATTTTCTATGATTCTATGATCTAGTGATCGAATTTTGTAATTAGCTACAATTGGGTAACTAACTAATTATATGCTTTAATTTCAGGTCATCCAAGTAAGATTGTTTCATATTAGTTTCAGAATGCTTCAATCTATAATAACTGGACATTTCTTTCAGTTCTCTTAATTTTTAAGAAAGTTATGGGCTTTTGACTGTCCTCAATCACAGCTTTTGTGTTAAGTCAATGGATTTATGAAAGGTAAATCGTGTCTGACGAATCTTATAGAATTTTTTGAGGATGTAACTAGTAGAGTGGATAAGGGAGAACCTGTGGATGTGTTATATCTGGACTTTCAGAAGGCTTTCGACACTGTCCCACATAAGAGATTAGCATACAAACTTAAAGCACACGGTATTGGGGGTTCAGTATTGATATGGATAGAGAACTGGCTGGCAGACAGGAAGCAAAGAGTAGGAGTAAACGGGTCATTATCAGCATGGCAGGCAGTGACTAGTGGGGTACCGCAAGAATCAGTGCTGGGACCCCAGCTATTTACAATATATATTAATGATCTGGATGAGGGAATTGAATGCAACATCTCCATGTTTGCAGATGACACGAAGCTGGGGGGCAGTGTTAGCTGTGAGGAGGATGCTAGGAGACTGCAAGGTGACTTGGATAGGTTGGGTGAGTGGGCAAATGCATGGCAGATGCAGTATAATGTGGATAAATGTGAGGTCACAGGTTATCCACTTTGGCGGCAAAAACAGGAAGGTAGATTATATCTGAATGGTGGCCGATTAGGAAAAGGGGAGATGCAACGAGACCTGGGTGTCATGGTACACCAGTCATTGAAAGTAGGCATGCAGGTGCAGCAGGCTGTGAAGAAAGCGAATGGTATGTTGGCATTCATAGCAAAAGGATTTGAGTACAAGAGCAGGGAGGTTCTACTGCAGTTGTACATTGTCTTGGGGAGGCCACACCTGGAGTATTGCGGACAGTTTTGGTCTCCTAATCTGAGGAAAGACATTCTTGCCGTAGAGGGAGTACAGAGAAGGTTCACCAGACTGATTCCTGGGATGGCAGGACTTCCATATGAAGAAAGACTGGATAGACTCGGCTTGTACTCGCTGGAATTTAGGAGATTGAGGGGGATCTTATAGAGGCTTACAAAATTCTTAAGGGGTTGTACAGGCTAGATGCAGGAAGATTGTTCCCGATGTTGGGGAACTCCAGAACAAGGGGTCACAGTTTAAGGATAAGGGGGAAGTCTCTTAGGACCGAGATGAGAAGATATTTTTTCACTCAGAGAGTGGTGAGTCTGTGGAATTCTCTGCCACAGAAGGTAGTTGAGGCCAGTTCATTGGCTATATTTAAGAGGGAGTTAGATGTGGCCCTTGTGGCTAAAGGGATCAGGGGGTATGGAGAGAAGGCAGGTACAGGATACCGAGTTGGATGATCAGCCATGATCATATTGAATGGCAGTGCAGGCTCGAAGGGCCGAATGGCTTACTCCTGCACCTATTTTCTATGATTCTATGAAAAGCAATAGGGAACAAGATGCTAATTTCCGAGTATGAAAATGGCCATAACCTTTTTAATACTGAAGATGTGAAAGTGAATTAGGTGTCAAATTACTTCTTTTTTATGCTTTATCTGATGGGATAAATTGAAGACTTGATTTTTAAAATCTCAAAATGTTGTAACATTGCTTCTTCTTCAGACAGATTAATCTGAAGGAGGGCCCCGATCTGAAACATCACCAATCCCTGTCTTCCAGAGATGCTGCCTGGCCGGCTGCTGTCTCTTTAGGTAAACCAGCATCAGCATTTCTTTGTGTCTACATATACTAATCTCATCTGTCTGCACCTGATCCTTATCTTCCCCCCCCCCCATATCGATGCAAGATTCAACCGTGATCTCTTTCACAGATCCAACCTCTCCACCAGACTATCCACTCGCCAGTTCCCTCGTTCCCTATTCCAGTCCCCGTACACAAAACAATGTCATCTCACTGCCATTTTATCACTGCATTCCATTCTTTTATTTCCTTCCTCCCAATTACTTCTTATCCCACCCCCCTCAGTTGCCACTTTTTCCCCCTAACATCCCCTCCATCCTCAGCCCTCCGCCCATTCTCCCTCCCGCCACCACACCTGTACGTTCAGCTCCGCCGGATGCGACTTCATTGCCTGCAGTGCCATCAGAGCACCCCCGTTTTCCATGATCACCCGACAGTTTTCCGGCTTCCGCAATGCGAACATTCCCAAGGCCGCACAACCCATCTCACAGATCTGCAGCAAAGGGAGAAGAGTAAACGGCTGCATCTCTACCTCTCCATGCTGCCTTGTCAGTGCAGCAGAGTAAGTCTCACAGCTTTCAGAATGGATTACAATTGCTCATTCTATATTCCAGGTTTTGACACCGTTGAAAGGTGTGGGGGAAGTCAAAAAATAAACTGCCTCACATCAGTAACATATTGGCCTGGACGAAGTGTTTGGAGTATACTCAAACAGCAGCTCAGTACTGAGGAGTGGCATTCTGGAGGTTGAATGGTTCTGTGTGCCTGCTAGAATAATCACGAGAAAATAATCTTGATCCTCCCAAAACCTCACATTAAGGGAGCTCAGGCTTCCTTCCCCCTGCTGCACCTCTGTTGCAGTTCTGTACCTGTGGGCTTCCCATGTGACGGTTCATTGCTAACACAATCAGGTCCGTTCCACCAGCGTTGATGATCGCATCTTTAACCTCGTCATTCCCTGCAATAGCTCGGAATGCACCCAACACCTGCTTCACCAGCGCCTGCAGTTAGAGAGAAGAGGCAGAAAAGTCATAAATATCTCTTGGTGCACACCAACAAGTGAATAATGGTGCAAGTTACACTATGACAGGGACACCGTGGTGGAGCATACTGTGGCTGGCAAGAGCACACTGTGCTTGGCAATTAGGGGCCAGAACATTATCACACATATATACAGAGTTATCAATTTCAACCATTCTAGCACGAGTTGAACAGGGACTAGTGCCCCCCTTCAAATGGACTGGTGGTTAAGCATTCCCCCAGGTAATTCAGTGTCAACCAGGGATAGTGGATTTGTCCTGACAGTCTCAGACCACACTGCTGGAGGAGGAGGTAGTTTGCGGATTGGCCTCTGGTTCTAGACATGGAATCACAACTTCTCCCCTCCAAAGTTCCTCATACCTAGGGGCCACCACCTGTACCTTCCTCTCTTTCAAAGTGCCAACTTCAAATATTTCAAATCATTCTTCTCCACTCCAGCCATGTATTTCAAACACTGCCCAGTCACATAACCTTTCCTCTTACTCCAGCATCAAAGGATTTTGCAAATTCCCTCATATTCTGCAAACACCTTTTCCCCATCGCTTTCTACTACCTTCAAAATAACTCTTTTTAACCCCTTTCTATGAAGCAATCTTGCGATGCGCTCAAGTAACGCTGTACTTGGGAAATTTGTTAATTGAACTCACTAGAGAAGATTAACCACATTACGTGCTCGAAAGTCTGAAAGCCCTTCCTTCACCAATAAGAGTACTACACAAAAGAGTTATTTGTAACCTTTCCCAACCAGGTTTCTAACACCTGAGAAAATTGCCATAACTTGTAACTTAAAAATTCCTTATAACAGCTACAAACTACAACATGAAAAAGCAGAAGCGGTCCAATTATTACCTGAGCCACAAACAAATTAGCATTGGGTAAGAAAGATCATAGGACTGAACAAACAAGGTTAATACACAAAAGGACACAAAGTGCTGGAGTAACTCAGCAGGTCAGGCAGCATCTCTGGAGAACATGGATAGGTGACGTTTATGATCGAGACCCTTCTTCATTGGATTGAATATTTATTTCAAATGATCACTGTCATAGTATATCCTACATTTAAGCCATTCCCCAAGTTAAATAAACCCTCCCAAATTGCAAATCAGATTTATCAATGACTGCTGTCTATTCTCCTGGCTTTGGCTAATCCCAGAAACAGAATCATCGTCTCTGTATCCACCCTCTCAAACCCTTGCTTAATTCTGAGGCGTTCTATCATATCACCTCTTTTCCTGCTCTCCTAGAGTAAGCATCCTGGAGTGGAAGGGGCTGTTCCGTACCCGATGATCGATGCAATTGGCCAGTAGAGCCACCATGAAATTCAGACCTCCCAGATCCACAATGTCCTGGCAGAACTCGTTCCTGACTGCAAGGTGTGACAGCGTGGAGCACAGCTCACTGAGGACAGTGGGATTGTCTGCGAAAACTGAAAAGGGAAAAATAATTACAGTAATGAAGCATCTTTCACAATATTTTGCAACCAATGCATCGTGATATGCATAATTAAGAGATACAGCATGGAACCAGGCCCGCCCACTGTCGACGCCAACCATCAATCACCCATTCACACGTGTTCTAAGTTATCCCACTTTCTCATCCACTTCCTACACACAGGGGACGATTTATAGAGGCTAATTAGCCTCCAAACCTGCACGTCTTTGGGATGTGGGAGGAAACTGCAGAGATAACCAATGCAGTCACAGGGAGAACATACAAACTTTACCAGACACAACCCGAGGGCTCTGGCACTGTGAGCTGGCAACTCTACCAGCTGCGTCATTGTGCCACCCTTATATAGGCCAATGAGTTTATGCACAGGAAACAACCATAGATTAATATGTTATTTGTAACCCGGTTACAGACACTATGATGCCTCAGTTGTAGAATGTATTAGATGATAAGACAAAGCCATACATAGAGAAAGTTGCTGAGGCTTTGCTAATCTTGTGCTGGATAGTGAGTGTGGTCACAGATGACATTGGGCAATGAGGTCAGAATAATTCCACAAGACATTACGAGTAATCTCGATTAAATTAATTCTAATTCTATGAGTAGCAACTAAGAACTGTGTGTAGGGGCGTGCAAGGTGTCTTGAACATTGGTGGGATGGGACCGGTCAAGGGAGGATAGGATAGAATTGAGGTATGCGTAGATTAGTTGAGTTAGGCAGGAGCAGGCGGAGACAATGGGTCTGCAGAGGCAGTCCTGTTTGTGGAGATTATATATATGTCAAATCTAATAGGAGCTGCTTGTATTTTCTCATTCAGCCTGATTGATCATATACTGGTCAGCAATTTAATTGCTGGCAAATGAAGCACTAATGCTTTGAACATTAGCATTAAGTTCCCCCAATGGTCTTCTTAAATTCCTCTGCTACGGTCCAGTTACAGCACAGGTTAAGTATTAGGATACGTAGAGAGATTTACTCTACGCCTGACCCAATTTTACCTTCTCTTTTATCTCCCAAGTCTAATCCATGTTGAGCCTGCCCTGGCAGTGAATAACAGGAAAGTGTGGGGAATGTTTTGCTCTGTATTTAATGCCATCCCTGCCCTGTTATTGTTTAGAGAACCTGTTTTTAACCTGGGTATTTTTTCTTTTGCAGAAACAACGAACTGCAGATGTTAGTTTTTCAGTTTGAAAAAACATCACATACCCACGTTCTCCAGAGATACTGCCTGACTCATTGAGTTACTCCAGCACTTTGTGTCCTATTGGTTCTTTTCTTTGTGTATGATGGAACACTTCTTCGTGCAGAGAGAAACATTCCATGTCTAATCGCATATTCCTCAAATGATTAGCAGATTTTTAGTGTCAATTTTGGTAGATTAACTGGCAGGACAGTGCGGGAGGAACTTGACTCCATTTATAACTCATGCTATAACATTTCCTGAGGTTATCTTTCCTTCAGTGGATGAGCTGGTGATGTTATTATTCGTACACGTTTCTGCCTCCTACCTTTTGCAGCATCGACGATGATCCGAAGTCCATTGTTCTCCATTCACGATCATCTTTGCGTGATCGTGGGCACGGCCAAAGGGCACCCGGATGTCGTCATCATAGGTCATGACCTTCAGGGCAGAAGCCGCCTCTCTGACCACATCGGGGCTGGTGCCGTGATTCACAATGGCTGCCGTCAGCAGTGGCAGTGCCCCACACTGCACCAGGTTTTGCCGGTTCTGCTCGTGCTTCAGGCAGCAGTAGCGGATGCCGCGGATGGTGGTGGCGTTCAGCTCCACGTGTTCGCGGTGCTGCTTCAGGATATCGAGGAGCAGGTGCTGGCCCTCCGAGTCAAGGAGGTCCGGTTGGCCGTCTAGCAGTGCCGCCAGGGCTTGGACTCCCTTCACCAGGCCAAGCCCATCGGCCATCAGCGCTCTGCAGGAGGACAGGACTGTGGCGTAGGCGGACTTTTCAGCCGCCAGGTGGCGGTGAGCAAAATCTAGACTGCACTGTTCGGTGAAATTACTCAAGTGATCCCCCATTTCGTCAAGAGCCAAGATATCCAGGGCTTTCTGAAGTGCATCGAGAGCCTACAAACACACAACATCTCAAATTGCACTCTCAAGGAACTTTTGGGCAAAATTTGACATACTTTGTGTCAGGTTAAAGCAGCATCTTTAAGGAACATAAGGCAGGGAGTTGGAAAGGCTTAAGACCTGGAAAGATTGCAGAGAAGATTTAGTCTTCTCTGAGAGCACCCATTAAAGACAACAAGGTCAAGCAAAGAGTGACCAGAGTCGTATGATTGCTGTTGTGGGAGATATAATCAGCAACCCAGGCCGCATATTGATTGGATACACTGCCAGAACCAGAGAGCTCAAAAGCAAAGAGTTAAAGGAGGAAAGGTATTTCACAATGAAGGTCTATTGTTGAAGATGGACCTTTTAGTTTAGTTTATTATTGTCACACCTTGTTCTCCAGTCAATCATACCATACATAAATACAACAGATCCTTTTCTGGAACAACACGCAGAGTCGCCACATTTTGGCGCCATCTCACAACATCCAGATTAGGCCAGTGACAACATAGTTGCTGGGTGAGGAAGCTTTTCCTATGTGTATTATGGACCGCCAAATGGGGAGCGAGAATTGGAAGAGCAAATATGTAAGGAGATAGTAGATATTAGTAGTAAGTAGTAAGTAGTAAGTAAGTGATTGTGGGAGATTTCAATTTTCCAAAAATAGACTGGGAAACACATTCTGCAAATGGGCTGGATGGTTTGTAGTTAGTAAAATGTGTGCAGAATAGTTTTTTGCAGCAATACATAGAGGTATCGACCAGAGAAGGGGCAGTGTTGGACCTCCTGTTAGGAAATGAGGCAGGTCTGGTGACGGAGGTATGCGTTGGTGAGCACTTCGGGACCAGTGATCACAATACCATTAGTTACAATATAATTATGGAGAGAATCAGAACTGGACCTAGGGTTGAGATTTTTGATTGGAGAAAGGCTAACTTTGAAGGAATGCGTAAGGATTTAAAAGAAATGAATTGGGACATTTTGTTTTATGGGAAGGATGCACAAGAGAATGGAGGACATTTAAAGGGGAAATTGTAAGAGTACAGAATCTTTATGTCCCTGTTCGGTTGAAAGGAAATAGTAAAAATTGGAAAGAGCCATGGTTTTCATGGGAAATTGGACACTTGTTTCGAAAGAGAGATATCTACAATAATTATTGGAGGCATGGAGTAAATGAGGTGCTAGAGGAGTATAAAGAATGTGAAAATAATCTTAAGAAATAAATTAGAAAGGCTAAAAGAAGATATGAGGTTGCTTTGGCAAGAAAAGTGAAAGTAAATCCAAAGGGTTTCTACAGCTATATTAATAGCAAAAGGATAACGAGAGATAAAATTGGACCATTAGAGAGCCAGAATGGACAGCTATCTGCAGAGCCAAAAGAGATGGGGCAGATATTGAACAATTTATTTTCTTCGGTATTCACCAAGGAGAAGGATATTGAACTCTGTGAGGTAAGGGAAAAAAGTAGAGTAGCTATGGAAACTATGAGATTCAAAGAGGAGGAAGTACTGACACTTTTGAAAAATATAAAAGTGGATAAGTCTCCAGGTCCTGACAGGATATTCCCTAGGACATTGAGGGAAGTTAGTGTAGAAATAACAGGAGCTATGACAGAGATATTTCAAATGTCATTAGACACGGGAATAGTGCCGGAGGATTGGCGTACTGCGCATGTTGTTCCATTGTTTAAAAAGGGTTCAAAGAATAAACCTAGCAATTATAGACTTATTAGTTTGACGTCAGTGGTGGGCAAATTAATGGAAAGGATACTTAGAGATAATATATATAAGCATGTGGATAAACAGGGTCTGATCAGGAACAATCAACATGGATTTGTGCCCGGAAGGTCATGTTTGACAAACCTTCTTGAATTTTTTGAAGCGGTTACTAGGGAAATTGATGAGGGTAAAGCAGTGGATGTTGTCTATATGGATTTCAGTAAGGCCTTTGACAAGGTTCCCCATGGAAGGTTGGTTAAGAAGGTTCAATCTTTGGGTGTTAATGGCGGAGTAGCAAGATGGATTCAACAGTGGCTGAATGGGAGATGTCGGAGAGTTGGAAGCCGGTGACCAGTGGGGTGCCTCAGGGATCTGTGTTGGGTCCACTGTTGTTTGTCATGTCCATCAATGATCTGGATGATGGCGTGGAAAATTGGATAAGTAAGTATGCAGATGATACAAAGATAGGTGGTGTTGTGGATAATGAAGTAGATTTTCAAAGTCTACAGAGAGAATTGGGCCATTTGGAAAAGTGGGCTGAAAGATGGCAGATGGAGTTTAATGCTGATAAGTGTGAAGTGCTACATCTTGGCAGGACAAATCAAAATAGGACGTACATGGTAAATGGTAGGAAATTGAGGAATGCTGTGGAACAGAGGGGTCTAGGAATAACCCTAATGCATAGTTCCTTGAAGGTGGAATCGCATGTAGATAGGGTGGTAAAGAAAGCTTTTGGTGTGTTGGCCTTTATAAATCAGAGCATTGAATATAGGAGTAGGGAAGTAATGTTAAAATTGTACAAGGCATTGGTAAGCCCAATTCTGGAGTACGGTGAACAATTTTGGTCGCCTAATTATAGGAAGGATGTCAACAAAATAGAGAGAGTACAGAGGAGATTTACTAGAATGTTGCCTGGGGGAACCTCTTTACTCAGAGGGTGGTGGCTGTGTGGAATGAGCTTCCAGCGGAAGTGGTGGAGGCAGGATCAATTTTAACATTTAAAAGTAAAGTGGATAGGTATATGGACTGGAAGGGAATGGAGGGGTATGGTCTGAGTGCAGGTAGATGGGACTAGGGGAAAATAAATGGTAGGCACGGACTGGAAGGGCCGAGAGGGCCTGTTTCCGTGCTGTAATTGTTATATGGTTATATGTGTCTATGACTGGTAGTCAGACATTTGGTGGGAGGGGTGTTGGGGGAAGAGTACAGAATTTCCAGGGTCTTAGGTGAAAAAATATTTCAAACAAATGGAATTTACTTTTAGAAGAGATAAGATTACCACAGGAGACATCTAGCAGAGGAAAGGTTTATCTTTTTGTAAATAATTATTTACAGTAGACGTGAAACTTGCCGCCCTGTGCACACTCCATTACCTGTAGGACCTGGTGCTTCGGGTCGCTGCCTTCGGCAGTGAAATTCTGCACAGTTTTCACCACATTGAAAAGATTGACACCTGTAAGGAAACAGAAAGAGATTCTGGAGGAAAGCAAAGCTTTTAGCACAGTTGACTGAGCAACTTCAACGTGTATCTGGCCCAATGAGTAACTGTGCAATCCCTTTAGTCTAAACATTGAAAGCTTTGATTAATTGAATTGATTAAAAGATAAAGCATGCAAACAGGCCCTTCGGCCCAACCAGTCCATGCCGATAATCTATCACCCGTTCACGCTAGTTCTATGCTATCCCACTTTCTCATCCACTTCCTACACACAAGGGGCATTTTACAGAAGCCGATTAAACTACAAACCCGCACTTCTTTGGGTTGTGGGAGGAAACCGGAGAACCCAGGGGAAACCCACTGGGTCACAGGGAGAATACGCAAACTGCACACAGACCGCACTCGAAGGCGGGATCAAACTTAGGTCTCTGGCGCAGCAAGGCAGCAGTTCTACCAGCTACCCCACTTTGCTGCCATTTATCAAAATTTAAAAATTGCAGATGATGGAAATCTGAAATGAAAACAGAAGATGCTAGAAACACTCAGCAATTCAGGCAGCATTGATTGACTGAAAGAGAAGTTAATTCATCAAAAGTAGGAAAGAGAGAAAACAAGTTTGTTTTCAGTTACATGGAAGATAGGGCTGGACAGAACCAGGGGAAAACATAAATAACCTGACGCACTTGGGGTATTGGTGATGTTGGATTATCAGTTTTTCCAAATATTGAATGTTAGTTCTATTAATATCCTGACACTTTCCTTTTGATTTTATAAAGCGTAATGGAAACAGGCTCTTCGGCCTAATATGCCTATGCCGACCAAGATGTCCCATCTACACTAGTCACACCTGCCCGTTACACAGTAGAACAATAAATATTCTAAAGAAACAGGTGATGCTGCCGCAAGCAACATTTTTTAACATAATTATGAATAAGATAATAAACTCAACTTGACATGACTCAGGTTTATGGGACCAGCAAGAGAACCTGGTGAATTTAAACAGGGCTTGAAAATAAGGAACTGGGTTAGTTTAAAGGGAGCGGGAAATGGAGTCCATGAGTTTAAAGGGAGCGGGAAACAGAAACCTATAACCAATAATAGAACATCACCGTTAAACAGAAAGGTGAGTTTAAATGGAGAAGAAAATAGAAGGTAGTAGGTGGAGTAGGTAGAAGGGAGCACAGAAAGCAGGGCTCTTGAGTTTGTGAGAGGAAAAATTACAGATATGGTGTAAAATAAACAACATTTGGCAATGTACTTTGCCTGTTGATAAGCAGAAAATAATTCACTTGACTGGACAACTCATTCCATGGCTAATCACAATGAGTGAGAGCTAACCCACCATTTGGATTTCTAAACAATCAGATGTGGGATTACTGGAGCGCTTCGGATAGGGCGAGGGCAGGGTGAAAAGCTGCTGAAGAAAACATCCAGTGGATAGTTGAACAAAGTGTAGAAACAAAGAACTGCAGATGTTGATTTACACTAGAACTCACAGTTTAAAAAGGACAGATGCTGAAATCGATGGTAGGTGGAGGAATCAGCTATGCAGCATCAGCGGAAGGAAATAGGTGACTCGAGACCCTTCTTCGGATAGAATAGGAAACTCAGCAGGTCAGGCAGCATCTCAGGTGAGCGGTGAACTCGGACATGGATACGGAATATGAGCTATGAGAAAAAAAATTGGGAGTGTGGCAAAGCCTGGCAAGTTATATGTGGAGACAGGTAAGGGGGCTATTTGATTGGTACATGCATGGTCAGTGACAAAGGCTGGAGGTGAAAAGGAGACAAAATGGCATCAGATGTGGGTCAAAGGAGGAATTGAGTGAAATCCAGGTCAGTCGGGAAGTGGTGTTGGGTAAATTGAATAGATTAAAGGCCGATAAATCCCCACAGATAGGCTGCATCCCAGAGTACTTAAGGAAGTAGCTCAGGAAATAGTGGATGCATTAGTGATAATCTTTCAAAACTCTTTAGATTCTGGAGTAGTTCCTGAGGATTGGCGGTAGCAAATGTAACCCCTCAGAAAACGGGGAATTACAGACCAGTTAGTCTAACATCGGTAGTGGGGAAACTGCTAGAGTCAGTTATTAAAGATGGGATAGCAGCACATTTGGAAAGTGGTGAAATCATTGGGTCAGCATGGATTTACAAAAGGTAAATCATGTCTGACGAATCTTGTGGAATTTTTCGAGGATGTAACTAGTAGCGTGGATAAGGGAGAACCAGTGGATGTGGTATATCTGGACTTCCAGAAGGCTTTCGACAAGGTCCCACATAAGAGATTAGTATACAAACTTAAAGCATACGGTATTAGGGGTTCAGTATTGATGTGGATAGAGAACTGGCTGGCAAACAGGAAGCAAAGAGTAGGAGTAAACGGGTCCTTTTCACAATGGCAGTAACTATGGGGTACCGCAGGGGTTGGGACCCAGCTATTTACATGATCGGAATTGAAGGCAATATCTCCAGTTTGCGGATGACACTAAGCAGTGTTCGCTGTGAGGAGGATGCTAGGAGACTGCAAGTGACTTGGATAGGGTGAGTGGGCAAATGTTTGGCAGATGCAGTATAATGTGGAGGTTATCCACTTTGGTGGCAAAACAGGAAAGCAGACTATTATTTAAATGGTGGCCGATTAGAAAAGGGAGATGCAGCGAGACCTGGGTGTCATGGTACACCAGTCATTGAAAGTAGGCATGCAGTGCAGCAGGCAGTGAAAAAAGCGAATGGTATGTTAGCTTTCATAGCAAAAGGATTTGAGTACAGGAGCAGGGAGGTTCTACTTCAGTTGTACAGGTCTTGGTGAGACCACACCTGGAGTATTGCGTGCAGTTTTGGTCTCCAAATCTGAGAAGGACATTATTGCCTGATTCCTGGAATTGTCAGGACTGTCTTATGAAGAAAGACTGGATAGACTCGGTTTATACTCTCTGAATTTAGGAGATTAAGAGGGGGAAACTTACAAAATTCTTAAGGGTTGGACAGGCAGTCCAGGACAAGGGGTCACAGCTTAAGGATAAGGGGGAAATCCTTTAAGACCGAGATGAGAAAGACTTTTTTCACACAGAGAGTGGTGAGTCTCTGGAACTCTCTGCCACAGAGGGTAGTTGAGGCCAGTTCATTGGCTATATTTAAGAGTGAGTTGGATGTGGCCCTTGTGGCTAAGGGGATCAGAGGGTATGGAGAGAAGGCAGGTACGGGATACTGAGTTGGATGATCAGCCATGATCATATTGAATGGCGGTGCAGGCTCGAAGGGCTGAATGGCCTACTCCTGCACCTAATTTCTATGTTTCTATGTTTCTATAAAGAGAGAAGGAGTGAAATATAAAGCTAGAGGGAGGATAGGGGTATAGGATATGGTTAGCAAATAGGAGATCCAACACACCTTGGCATTCAGAACGCAAGTGTTCGGTAAAATGGTTGACCAGTCTACACTTGGTGTCATTGATGTAAAGGAGGCCACTTTAGTAAATCAATAATATAGATGGATAACTTTGCAGAACTGAACAATTCTGAAATAGAGTTCCCCAAACTCGTTGAATTCAATATAAAGTTGCAAAGGCTACAACCTTTCCTGTCTGGAAGATGTGCTGTTTCAGTGCAAGAGCGCAGGAGGCCACTGACAGGCGAGGTTACAATGGGATGAAGAATTAAAGCAGAGGCTGAGAGTTGCTCTGTTGCACTGAGTTCAGTATCTACAAACAGAACACCCAATGTGTGCGTTTATTTATTCAAAGCAGGGCAGCGATTAAAACGATGGAGAGCAGCGATTAATAGATCTACATACCTTGTGATTCAAACTGTTCTATTGCTTCTTTCAAAGCCTCCTCTGGCTCCATCTCAAACTCGATTATGTTCTCTCGCACAACATTATCAAAGGTCTCTTGAGTAATCCGTCTGGTCGCCATTTTTCCACTACCTCACTAACAGCAGTGACAAAAGTGTAAAGTTAGATGTATATGAAGGAAACTCTCCTGTCATGTAGAAGATACAAAAGCATAGATTCAGGATCAACTCCTTCCCTGCTGTTATCAGACTAATGATGAGGCCTTCTCATAATCTAAGGGTGTAGTACAACTCTCCCAATCTTTCTCATTGTAGAACTTACACTTTTTAAAATCTATACTTTCCCTGTAAGATTATAACGCTATATTCTGTACTCAGGTATCCTTCCCTGTGGCACAAGCGAAAGGCTTGATTGGGCTCACATATAGCATGAATTGACTGGATAGTATTATGCTTTTCACTGTATCTCATTACACATGACATAATAAACAAAAACCTATAAATTGAGTTTTGGACACTGCCATTGTCAGTACTGGTCGTCACACCATAGGAAGGTTATGATTGCACTGGATATCTGCACCAGAGGAGGTTCAGGGTGTCGCCGGGGAGGGAGCATCTCAATTGTGAGTAGATTGGCTTGACCGGGTTGCAGCAGAGAGATGCGAATGCAATGGACGGGGGTCCCTGGGGTCCCATTTGGCCGATAGTTTTACGCTGCGGGACGTGGGTGGGACTGAGGGCCGGACCCTGGTCCCCGGGGGAGCAGAGCAGCTTCAGTTCGGATAAAACGCCCCGCAGCTTCCCTCACCCGGCCGCAGGCGGGAGGCCCTGCCGCAGGCGGGAGGCCCTGCCGCACCCCGCACCTCGCACTCCGCCGCCATCACCCCGCTCCTCGCCGCCCCCCCCACTCCCGCTGTCGCCGCCATCACCCCGCCCTCCCACTCCTGCTGTCGCCGCCATCACCCCGCTCCTCGCCGCCCCCCCACTCCCGCTGTCGCCGCCATCACCCCGCTCCTCGCCGCCCCCCCACTCCCGCTGTCGCCGCCATCACCCCGCTCCTCGCCGCCGCCGCCTCCCCTCCGCTGAGCTCCCCCCTCCCGCTGTCGCCGCCATCACCCACCTCGACGCCGCCGCCGCCGCCGCCTTCCCCCGCGCGCAGAGGTTCCGTTACCAGGACAACGCCGCCGATTGATTCCTAACCGAGACGGAATCCTTTTCCTGCGCACCCACTTCCGGTAATTTTTTAAAATCTTAGAATAAAAAAATATTGCAAACAAAACTATGCAAAAACTAGTCATAGATATTCTCAGTGAATATTGATAGTATTGAATAATATTGAACTATTAAGTAGTCTCACCCAACTTTAAAGAAACACCCTTTCCACTCATGTGCCCCTCCTCCACCCCGTTTGCAAAATTAAAACTAGATTGATTAGCAATGTTAATGAAACTCCTGTGTCATTAAATCATGGAAACATTTACAATCTAACTGATAGAAGCAATGCCTCTATTCCTTTTACACTCTATGCTGTTATTTTCTAAACTGGACCTGGCAAAAATCAGGTGGGGGTGCAGTAAAGTAACTGGGATGAGGATGGAGGAGACAAAGTGGAGCAAAGAGCTCTGCCCAAGACCATGAGAAATTGAATAGAGTTGTGGATGTAGTCCAGTACGTTGCACAGATCAGATTTATGTTGCCTCATAAAAAGCAGGAATATAATCAAGGGACACTAACACCCTGGTCTTTCCATCTTCTCCCCTATCCCGTCGGATAGAAGATACAAATGCTTCAAAGTGCATGCCACAACACTCAGGAACATCTTCCCCGCTATTATCAGAATACAGAATGGTCCTTCCTTAAGCTAGGGTGTAGTCCCGACCTTCCATCCTATTTCCGTGCAGCATATGCACTTTTTCTCTATAACTAATGCCATAACACCATAACTTTATATTCTGCAACCTGGTAATTTTCTTGTTTCACTACCTGTGTATAGCTTGATCATACTCGTGTCATACTATCATAGCTTGATCGTACTATGACGACTGGATGGCATGCAAACAAACTTTTCACATGATCTTGATACATGTGACACAAATAAAACAATTCCAATATTTAAGATGGAGATAGATGAATTTCCAGATACAAAAGGCATTGCGGTTTATGGGGAGACAGCAGAAGGTCACTGAGGTAGAAGGTCAGCCATGATTGTTTTGGATAGCAGAGTAGGTTCGAAGGGCCGCATGAATTCCAAATACCTTCCAGGCCTCCCAGTTAAGGCCCAACCAGGATCGGTTATCTCCATATTTGACACATTTTTGTCTCCTTTTCATCTTTGACCTTCGTCACTTATTCCACCCATCTGCCAATTAGCCCCCTCGCCTGTATCCACCTATCTCTTGCCGTGCTTTGTCCTGTCCTCACCTCTTCCAGCTCTGATCCCCCCCCCCCCCAACCGCCCCCCCTAGTACAATCAGTCAGAAAAAGGGTCCCAACCTGACACCTTGTCTGTTCATTTCTGCTGCTTGAGCCACTGAGTTCCTCCAGCACTTTGTGTTCTGCAAAAGATTCTCCAAGCTTGATTCCAAGCGTGGATACCTGTGCTGTAAGTGCACACCTGGGGAACATAGGAGGCCCATGGTCAGACCCATATTTCTCCGGTGCCTCCTCAACAAACTGTGCTTTTCTCTCAGTGAAGTTACCGTCAGATTTCCCACAGCTGATGAGATAACCTTCCCCTCCCCTGCCTGTCAAACCGTGATGTCACAGTGACCAGATCGGTCTGACCCCCAGCATCAAAACCAAGGTCACCTGGTGTCATCTACAGAGAGCTGAGATTTGGTTATCAAACATCATTAGCACTGGAACAAAACCACTAACCTGTGGAGCAGATCATGCAGATAGATAACAGGAGAAATAAACTCAGATTATTTATTCAGCCTGAGCTTGGTGTGCCTGCAAAATAATACAAAGCTTCTTAGACATTGCTCCTTTATCGTTCAATTCTTATCGGTCCAGTTCCCCGTCAATCACGACAATTCTTGCAGAGATTCTCAGAACTGAAAAGATGTGACTTCTCTCCAGATTTCAAAACGTGTTTCCCATGGCCACGTCTATAAATGGCTGCAGGGTTCATGACGCCTGCAAAAACTTCACAATTGCAAATTATTACAGCACTGGTGTGAACTGGTTTACACATACAGCTACCTCTCAATAAATTGGAAAAAAACATGGCCATGCACCATGTCTGGAGACACATTTCTGACAGAGTTAGGATATAAGCTAGGGAAGACCATTGGTGAAGGCAGTTACTCCAAAGTTAAAGTAGGCAGTTCCAAGAAATACAGGGAGAATGTTGCTATAAAGGTGGTCGACAGGAAGAAGGCTCCCCCGGACTTTGTTAATAAATTCCTTCCAAGGGAGTTGGCCATCTTGAGAGGGATCAAACACCCTCACATTGTTCAGGTCTATGAGTTCATTGAGGTTTGCAATGGGAAGCTCTACATTGTCATGGAGCAGGCTGCCACCGATCTCCTGCAGTTGATTCAGCACAGAGGCCACATTCCATGCAACGAAGGCCGCCACCTCTTCTCCCAGATTGCCTGTGCAGTCAAGTACCTTCACGAGCACGAAATTGTCCATCGTGACCTCAAGTGTGAGAACATCTTGCTGACCGAAGAGATGCAGGTAAAGATCACAGACTTTGGATTCGGGAAGAAACTTCACGGCCACCCTGACCTCAGCAGCACCTACTGCGGCTCAGCTGCCTACGCCCCCCCCGAGGTCCTCATGGGCGTGCCTTATGACCCCAAGAAGTACGACATCTGGAGCCTGGGGATCATCCTCTACGTGATCGTGACCGGTTGCATGCCATTTGATGACTCCAACATCAGCAAGTTGCCCAAGAGCCAGCAGAAGGGGGTGGTTTACCCTGAAAGCATCCAACTAGAGGAAAAATGCCAGGCCCTGATCAGGGAGCTGCTGCAATTCTGCCCCTCAGGACGGCCGTTGGCCAGCCAAGTCATCAAGCACGCCTGGATCAGAGACAACAAGTAGGAGCACAGCCCCGAGGGCAGCCACTGTTAATTTCCGCGTAGCGTTACCATAACGACCTATCTAAACCATTCTCAATTAAACCTTTGAAAGTGAACAAACTTATTTTGTAAGTTGTAATTAAACTTTGATCGCGCACACCGCTTCCCAAGGAATGGTGGTGCGGACTCCGGGCTTTCTTCCCACAGATCCCCATTGCCATGGCAGTACGGTGGTGCAGCTGGTAGAGCTGCTGCCTTACAGCGCCAGAGACCCAGGTTCGATCCTGAGTTTGTATCCTGTGACGGTGTGGGTTTCCTCCAGGTGATCTGGTTTCCTCCCACAAAGATGTGCAGGTTTGTAGATTAGTTAGCCTCTGGAAATTGTTCCTGTGTTCAGGGAGTGGTGGGATGACATAAAACTAATGCGAACAGATGGTCAGTGTAGATTCTATGGGCCATATGGCCTGTTTCCACGCCGTTTCTCTGAACTAAACTCTAAACCATGTCCTTCTATCCTTCGTGTAAGAAGGAACTGCAGTTGCTGGTTTAAACCGTAGACGCAAAAAGCTGGAGTAACTCAACGGGACAGGCAACTTCTCTTGAGAGAAGGGTGATGTTTCGGTTCAAGACCCTTCTTCAGACCGTCTCGACACGAAACGTCACCCTTTCCTTCTCTCTGTCCCGCTGAGTTACTCCAGCTTTTTGTGTCTATCTTCCTTCTGTCCCTCTCTCTCCCCCATATGTTTGTTCTTACATCCTGCTCTACACTCTGTTGTTCTCTCTAGACCCTCACTTTGGGATGAATCCCACACTCGCCCCACTCACTGACCGGATCAGTTTGACGTCAGAGTTCCCGATGGAGTTTAGTGGTGTTTACTGTACTCTGGACCTCGGGAGCCAAGCAGGCACTTCAGTCCACAATGCCCATGTTGAACATGATAGCAAGTTAAACTCTCTGCCTACATATCTCTCCATTCCCTGCATATCCATGTCCCTGTATAAAAGCATCTTAAACATCGTTATCGTATATCTTCCTCTATTACCAGTAAGCTTGTAGAAACAGAAAACCAGAAAGTAATTGTAAGCTCAGAGCCGCCATGAAATGCATGGCAAGGAGCAGAGAAGTAGGAGATGTCTACGAAGTCAATCTCTGGTTTACATAGACACAAGTAGCTGAGTGGCCCAATCCTGAGATCTCTGAGGGACTCCAGCCGGTCTGTCCGAGAGCCAGTCCTAGAGATGCTGAGGAAAACCTCGCAGCCAGGGTGTCCACACTAGCCAGTGGAGGGACATCGAGAGGGCCCTTCCTCAGGTGGGCCCCTCTGCCATAGATATTCACCGTCGGAGTCTTGTGCAATGTTCCCAGGGATGGCACTGGAGATGCAACCCACCAGCCAATTTGGAAAACTGGTGCAGATATTAAACTGCATTCTTATAGCACTTTTCACAACCTCAGGCATTCCATTGCCAGATAGGTTCAATTTTATTATTGTCACGTGGTACAGTGACGGGTACAGTGACAAGTTTTATTTTTCATGCTATCCAAACAAAACAGATAATATTATAGATCACTACAATCAAGACAAACGCAAGCACAATAGATAGAGCAAAGGGATACAGAGTACAGGATATAGTTCCGTTTGGCAGGGTTGCCTTTGCGATACTGCCAATTTATGCACAGCTAGCTCCAACACAATATTGATTGGATTATCTGTGTCACCAGTGGTGGTGGAAGGATCATTGTTGGTCCGCAACCACACTGGTGTCACCAGCTCTGCTCTGCCCCTTGGAGTGTGGCTTCCCATTAAGATGGGCTTGTCATACTGGACCTGAGATCATCCATTGAGGGGAGACATGTTCAAAGCCCCTAGCATTGGAGGAATTGAAACACTATTTGACTGATCGTGGGAATGGTGTGCTTGGGTCTGACAGCGAGTCCGATCCTCTCTAACCGTCCAACACAAGCAAGGAGTCGACAGCTGAGGGTCAGATCTTCTATCACATCTCCCAGGAGGAAGTTCCACCACCCAGACTCAAGAAACAAGGGTGGCCCCTCAAACCTACCCCGCCATTCAATATGGTCATGCTAGTCTGACCCAGGCCTCAGCTCCTCTCCTCTCCAACTCCCTTCCACACTCACACCTCAAAAAGCTCTCCTTTCATCATTACAGGAAGGGTGGGACCTGGCAGATGGCTATTATCTCACCTCTTCCCTCCAGTGCAGTGTATTTGGTGCATCTCTTCTCATGCTGACATCAGGTGCCCCTGATCTTCGGACACACTCTGCTTCTTATGGTTTCCATAGTGTTCAAACCAAGGTCTATCACAAAACTGCCTTTGCTCCAACTTGTTCTCCAGACTGTGGCCCTGGTCTCCTCTTGACCTTCCTCACATGCTGGAGGAACATCCATTGCCAAACCTACACTGACGTCAGTGATTCCTCTGGACAATCAGCCATGGTCAAGGTGGACTAAGGGGTCTATTCCTGTGCTGTATGTGTCTATGATTCCATGAGGTGGTTGCTGACGTCCTGCTCTGCAGACAGAGGGACTGTTAACAAGGAGTTAAAATGGCCAAATGGTAATAAAAGCAACTGAGAACAGCAGGACCCTTATTAAGGTCTTGTTTGAAGCACCTCAAAAGGTAAGTGACCTCTTCAGATTGTTTCATTTAAAGTTTCTTCATGGTGAACTTTCTTCACTTTAGCAGGACACCCCAAAGTTATAATCCCTTGTTTGAAATAAACATGGAATGAAAAAGGTCGCACAGCACAGAGAACTAAATGTGACTCAAATCAGATCAACTCTTTGCTTCAAACGAACTTTCCCTGTTGCTGAAGGTTTGGCATAAATCTTCCTCCCCGATTGCTTGTGACTGAGGGCAAGACAATTGCCACATCCTTCCAGAAACATCCGTTCACGGTGTCAGTTGCGGCATCAGAGGAGTGTTTCCAGGAGATCCAGGGCAACAGGTGGAAGGAGCAGAGGGAAGGCAGCCAATGTTTGTCGAGACCACAGTTAGAATCCACAAGATTCACCCAACTAGAAAAGAGGTTGCGGTGGAAAGTCCTGTCCACTGAGCAGTCAGCCTCCTGCTAGCAGCTCCCTCGACCCTTCACTTCATTGATGGGGGTGACCTCATAAGTATTGAGTGTCAAGGTCAAGGATCATAAGTCATCCCACCAGTGAAAGGCAAGACAGATACTTCACACGTCCCAACCAGGCATTCTACGTTTAGTGTGGGGGGTTGGAGGTGCATTCCTTATTGTTCTTTCTTGAATCAAACGCTAGCTTCATTGCATCTTGGAATGCAAGGAGCTGGATTCCTCTCCGGAGCTCTTGGCCTCCCGGCAGGAGGCACAGGTCCTTTGTAGGACTTTGGAAAAGATAGCTGAGGGGAGTGACGCTTCAATTTATATTCAACTGCAAAGTCAGTGCAGCCAATATTTTTGCAAAGACATTTCCAGCCACATGTCTATAAAAGGTGATGGGGATGATGCGTGACACAAGGAACACTTCACAACAGCAAATTATTACAGCAGGTGCATTGATCGGTTTGCACATCAGGATATTGCCATAGCAAGATGGCTCGGTAACATGTCGGGGAGTAAACTACTAGCACAGTTAGGTTATAAACTGGGGAAGACTATAGGAGAAGGCAGCTACTCCAAAGTGAAAGAGGCCATTTCAAAAAGGTACAACAAAAATGTAGCAATCAAGGTGGTTGACAGGAAGAAAGTTCCAAAGGATTTCGCCACTAAGTTCTTGCCGAGGGAGTTGGCCATATTGAGAGGCATCAAGCATCCTCATATTGTGCATGTGTATGAGTTTATTGAAGTTCGCAATGGGAAGGTCTACATCGTCATGGAGCTGGTCTCAATAAACCTTCTGCAGCTGATCCAACAAAGGAGCTGTGTCTCCTGCCCGGAGGCCAAGTGCTTGTTTTCCCAGGTCACCAAGGCGGTCAAGTACCTTCATGAACATGACATTGTCCACCGTGACCTCAAATGCGAGAACATCCTACTGACTGATCAAATGCAGGTGAAGTTGGGAGATTTTGGATTTGGGAGGAAGAGTTGGGGGTACCCAGAACTCTGCACCACCTACTGTGGTTCCGCAGCCTACTCCCCTCCCGAGGTTCTCATGGGTGTCCCTTATGACCCCAAAAAGTACGACATCTGGAGCATGGGAGTCATTCTGTATGTAATAGTGACCGGTTACATGCCCTTCAATGACTCCAGCATCAGCATGTTACCAGAGAGGCAGCTAATGGGTGTGATCTATCCAGAGGAAATTACACTGGAAGAAAAGTGCCAGTCTTTGATAGAGAAATTGTTAACTTACAATCCACTGACGCGTCCAACAGCTAACCAGGTGACGAGGCATGCATGGTTTAGAGAACGCAAATAAAGGAATATGCTCTAAAGTGGCTCAATTCAGGATCCTTGTTGCATTATTGCCCTGGGCATTGTCTAGATCTGCAGCTGGTAAACTAGTTTCAAAGATTGGTGTCTTGGCTACAGTCATCCATCAGGTTAAAACTTGGTCAGTTACACCACCTTTCCAAATTATTAGATTTCACAGCAACGAAAGAGAGAGGGATAAAGATTAGTAAGGGGGAGATCAAAGTGGCAGAGAGAGATTAGAAGATGAGGAAGATTAGAAAGTGAGAGAGATTAACAAAATAAATTAGAGAGATTAAGGAGAGATTGGAGAAGGGGATTAAGGAATTCGAAAGGGGGAATTACAGATTAAAGAAAATAGAGTTTAAAGATAACAGTCATAGATTTCAACAGCATGGAAACAGGCCCTTAATCCCGCTTTGTCCATGCTGTCTAAATTGGCATTCTGGGCTAGTTCCTGGTTTGCCTGCATTTGAACCACATCCCTCGAAACCCTCCCTATCCACATATCTGTCCAATTATAGATTAAAGAAAGATAACATTTAATTGTGGCCTATAATCAACGCAATGCATTTTACAGAGTGTTCATAAATGTAACTCAAGGAAATCTGCGAGTCAATTTAAGGCCAGCAAGTTTCCATGAGCAGTGATGTGCTGGTTGATTCTCCACTACAGAAAACTCCCTGCACTTGTAGCTGGATCCTTCTCGAGAGGGGTGGGGGTGGAATAGTTTGTTTCAAATTTCAGCCAGTCATGTCACCTCCTCCGAACTGCCCATGGAGTGGAGGCATGGATGTTGTCACAGGAGTGGGATTTTAACCCACAGCTATCAGACACAAATATGGGAGCTCCCCAATTCACTGAGCCACTGCTACCGCTAAATGGTCATTGCCTGGATTTTGGGGAGGGAGCAGGATGTGGACTCCATCCAATTCCAATCACTTGGCTCCCAAGCCGTATATTGTTAGGAGGTGGTGGACAGAGTGAGGGCAAGAAACATTGCAATCACTTGTACTTTAGATGTAGGAGGCAGCAGAAGGGCAGTGGGTGAGACGGAAGGGCAGAGTAGCAATGAGGGGGAGGGAGAATGGAAATAAGACAGACAGGAGGGATAATGGAAATAAGACAGACAGGGCAATGGGTGAGGCTCCCCTGTTGATCTATTGTGGCAAAATGCCAATTGTAATGGGTCCTGGTGCTTGCCAAGGTTAAAAAGACATAAAGTGCTGTAGTAACTCAGCAGATCAGGCCAAACCCTACTTGCCTTCTGATTGCATTGCTGTTGGTCCAAAACTCAGACAGGTGCCACAGAGCTCAAAGGTGAAGGTGTTCCATTCCCCCCTACTGTATTTCCATCACTGGCGACATTCCTAAAACCGCCTCCCTTGTTTATTCTGTATCCGACCTATGCTGTGCCAATGTGCAATGGGACTGTGTAAGCAGACCTTTGCTGTGTCCCTGACCCAGGCGTTCGATGGGTGAGCCACTCTTTGTGTCTAGCCTGTGGCCCAGGCGTGTTTGATGGGGCATCCCAGAGGAACCTCTCTGTAGACAGACTCATTTGGAAAATTGAGACACAAGGAATTGCAGATGCTGGTTTACAAAATAAGACACAAGGTGTTGAAGTACTGGAGAGCATGATTAGACCACGTTGCAGATAAAAGCATCCCGATTGAAACATAACCTCTCGATGTTCTCCAGAGATGCTGCCACACATGCTGTGTTACCCTGACACTAGTCCACTTTGAGGGCAGCTCCATCGTGGGTTGCTTTGTGTGATTGAGTGCTTGAGCCCAGTGTGAGTGTTCCCCACCATGTGGTTGCATCAATGATGATCCCTTATGTGACCTACTCCCCTCTCTCTTGAACACCCAGAGGGTACTCTGTATCTGCAACAAACTGCCTGGGTAAGAAGTAGATAAAATTAGCTTTTAAAATACATTTGGACATATATAAATGGAATGCATTTAAAGGGATATGAGCTAAATGCATGCAATTGGGAACAGGCAACTTAGTCAGCATGGACAAGGTGGGCTGAAGGGCTTATTCCTGTGCCATACAGCTCTGTGATCCAACCTGGTTGACTGAATGGTTTGTCCACTCTAGTGGCGTCCAGCAGAGTGCTCTCTCTGCCCAAGGCTGAGCACTACCACCCACCCCCTATCATTGCATGGCCCAGCTTGGTGAAGGGACTAAGGCTTCGCCATTTTGTGAGCCAGCAAGAAGGGGGCAAAGCTGGTGATTTCTGGCACCTTGGCAGGAAGGGAACAGCAGGCAGCTCAGTCCCTGCTGCAGGAACACGCGTGTAGATGAGTAAATGTTTGCAAAGAATAGATAGTGATGATGGTTATCAAAAAATATAGCAGGATCTTGATCAGCTTGCTCAAGTGGGTGAAGGAATGGTTAATGAAGTTTAATGCAGATAAGTGCAAGGTGTTGCATTTTTGGTAGTCAAACCAAGGGTCAGGACCTTCACAGTGAATGGCAGGGCCCTGAGCAATGTCATCGAGCAGAGGGCTCTACACTGGTACAGAGTTCCTTGAAAGTGGTGTCACTGGTAGATAGGGTGACAAGAAAGCTTTTAGCACGTTGGCCTTCATCAGTCTGGGTACCGATAATAGAAGTTAGTATCTTATGTTCAAGTTTGCATTTATTGTCACTTAACCAACTAAGGTACAGTGAAATTTGAGTTACCATATTTGAGTTACAGTTGTATGAGAGAATGGTGATGCCATACTTGGAGTATTGTGTTCAGATTTGATCACCATGCTATAGGAAGCATATAGTTAAGCTGGAAATAGTGCAGAGATTTACACAGATGTTGCCAGGACTTGAGGACCTGATCTGTAGTTAGAGGTTGGGCAGTCTATTATTTATTCCTATTATTTTTAACTTTATTCCTCGGCACGCAAGAGGCTGTTGATCTTATAGTGATGTATAAATCATGAGGGGAACACAAGGTTTTTCTATCCAGAGCAGGGAAATTAAGAATCAAAGAATATAGGTTGAAGGCGAGGGGAGAAAGATTTAATAGGAATGTTTTTAACACAGAGGGTAGTGGGTATATGGAATGAGATGCCAGAGGTTGGAGTTGAAGGACATTTTAAAGACATTTGGACAAGTACATGGATTGAAAACGTTGAGAGGGATATGGGCCAGTCGCAGGCATGTAGGACTAGTATAGATGGGTTATCTTGTTTGGCATGGGCTAGTTGGCTAAAGAGCCTGTTTCCATGCAGTATGATGCTGCCAGTTCTTCAATGGACTTTTGCCACGTGAACAAGGTTATCCTGTTGCCGGGCTGGTGATGTTAGAGTGGATTTTACTAGCTGCTCCAGAATGAATAATTAGGCGATTTCACCATCAATATCCTTGGCAAGTCCCTTCCCTGCTCTGGGTGACTATTGAGGGGGGTAGGGGGAACATTGTTCATCCAAGGGGTTCTGCGCACACTCCCCACACCTTTGGGGAAATGATCCCGCTGTTACTGGGAAGTTCTGTTCCCCAGCACATACATTGGAACCATGTGCTTCCCCCCACACCTGAGAGAAGCATAACATTGAGGCATGATAGGATTGAGAACCTTTTGCTCAGGACGTAAATGCCAAAGACTAGAGGGCATACCTTTAAGATGAGAGGGGCAAAGTTTAAATGAAATTAGTTCAGCAAGTTTTTTTCCCCCACACCGACTGGAGGTGGGTATCTGGAAGGTGCTGCCAGGGGTGGTGGTGGAAGCAGATATGATGGTGTTTAAGCTTTTAGACAGGCACATGGATATTCAAGGAATGGAGGGATATGGATCATGTGCAGGCAGATGAGTATTTTAGATTGACATCATGGTCAGCACAGACATGGTTGGGTCCAAGGAAAGAGACAAAATACTGGACTAACTCAGTGGGTCAGGCAGCATCCCTGGAGAAAATGGATGACGTTTCAGGTTGGAATCCTTCTTCAGGCCTGTTCCTGTGCTGTACTGTTGAAACCTTAAGTGCAAGTCACTTTTTATGTGTCTTAGAGTGGCATGTCTCTAGCCTGAGCTCAGTATGGTGGGCATCAGAGCAACTTAGTCCCTGGAATCAGAACTAACTGTTCTCATTTTTTTATTCACCTCAACACCTTAGGGTGCCCACAATGATTATTTCAAATCATCACCTGCACCCATATCGGGCCAGCACCCATTCTCCTCTGATGCTCAGATGCAGCTGTAGGAGGCAGCAAGGCAAAGGTAGCCACCACCACTCCAGCCATTGTATCTGCCAATCGTCCATGGCTTGGACGTTGCAACACAGAACTTAGAACACCATAGATATATATCATGGAAGACACGAAGTCTGCATCAACCATGTTGCCCAGTTGAACTACTTTCTGCTGGCATGTGATTCATATCCCTCCATATCCATCTGTCATTCTGAAAGCCTCTTAAACACTATCGTATCTGCCTCTACCGCACTTGCAGCGCTTTCCAGGCACCCACCACCCTGTGTGTAAAATAAACTTGGCGTGGGAAACCAACAGTCACAGGAAGAATATGCAAATTCCACAGACAGCACCAGAGGTCAGCGATGAACCCAGTTCTCCAGCACCATGTAGCAACCCTACCACACAATGGGTTTTTTAGCACATGATAGTTGCAGTCATTATTGAAGAGCCTTTGGTTCTAGATTAATCCAATTACTTGAATTTAAATCACCACTTGCCACAGGTCTCAGTGTTATTAATTAGTTAAGATCTTGACCCGTCCCAGTCCTCTCAGCATTCATGAGAACACTCTCCTCTGCATAATGACCTTGTTGTCCGGGCCCATTTGTAATAGAATGTTAATATTGTCACCTCGTCTGTCAATGTCTTCACCGTCTACACACACCTGCATTGGAGCTTGTCCATTCGATCCATCATTGTCCCTCCATCTCTGGCACCCAATTGTTCACCAGCTTGCTTCACTGAAGGATTTGCACTGTCCTCACTACACCGCACATTAGTGAACTCTTCATTGTGTACTGTTTGATGACAGTATGAAAGGAATTTTAGTCAGCATCTAATACACACTACTCCTCAGTGGGAGTGCTTGGTGACCCCATGTAGGGAGAGCTTTGTGCTGGGCCTGTCCACTGTACCTCCCTGCAGGTCTGACAGGAGTATGAGGGGAGTTTTCATCTGTATGCAATCCACACCATTCTATCCTCAAGAGGGTGTGATCAGTCAGTGATGAAAGAGCTTTAATTTGTATGTAATCCATGACGTTCCCATCCTCAGAGTGTGTGTTGGGTCACGAGGAGGAAGCTTTAATCTTATGTAATCCACAGTGTTCTAAAACTTGTTGTGTGCCATGGGTAAGCAAAGTGGAGTTCTAAACTCTAACGGTTCCTATGTCCCATGCTGTTCTGATCCTGGGAGTGTGTGATGGGACAGTGCAGTGGGTGTGTTGCGTTTTTATCAGCATAGTGTGCATCTTACCTGAGAATGCTCCACATTAGAAACCGACAACGGAGAGATTGTTGCCGTTGCTGACTCTTCACTTTAATACGCACAAGTTTAGAAAGCAACACCAAACACCAAGAGGATCAGACAACCATGCCAGCATGCTGTTTGTCCTGTTTATTTGTCATTCAAATTCTAAAAATCCCTCAATACAATATACATCATCCATTTCAAGCATGGATTGAAATTCTCCAGTGGGAATAGGCTTCTTGCAGCAATTTCTCTGTAACTTTGTTCTATTAGAGATTATAGTCACAGTAAATAAAAGGTCCAAAAGGTATCGACAGATCTGTAACGGCTCTTGCAGTTCCAGTCACCCCAATATAAATTTGTTTGTGGCAAAAAAATGAAGATAAAAATTATTTTGTGTGAGAGTTTGTCTTGTGCAGTTATCTCCTCGCTCAGAATGTGGCTCCATCGGTGAAACAATCTTTCACTCTCTTGACAATGTGTTCTTGAGGTACTTTGCGTTGGTGCATTCATTTCAGAAAAAAATACTCTCCGTCATTCCCTCTTTCCCCGGCCACCGGGCAATAATTCTGAGAGCTTGGTGGGAGCAGTGGGATGGGGGTGGGGGCAAGGCATCAAATCTAAAAGGGATTCATGGGCCAAAGGATTTGTGAAGTTCCCTCAACCCGAGCGACTGCTGTCAATGTTAAGCTGGCTACAATATTTGGTATCAACATGTCACTGAACATCCAAACGAGGCACATTCTCCCGAAGGCTGTGGTTCCTTCAATGTATAACTTGCTCTACTACGTGAAGTCCTTTCTTGACCTTTCCTTTAAAACCACTCCCTGAAAACAAACCCAAAAGGTGATGACCAAGTTGGCGTGTGAACCCTCGAATGAGGGCTCCCAACGAAAACAGACGCAAGCTGTCTGAAAGGTTGCATCAAGCCTCTCCCCACAGACCTGCACTCCTCCAGGTGACATATTTGAGAGGGGGAGGAGAGAAGATGGAATGGTGGTACAACATGGTGGAGTTATTACAGGTCTCTTTATTTCTAATAAAGTGTGGGATTCCCATTTAGTCAAGGCAGACATGAATTCTTGACAGATCGATCATTTTTCCTGGGAATATATTAACTTATAACACATGGACTATGACTGCCCACAGCAACCCAATCAGTCTTCAAATATTCCAATATAAACAACCATCTTTCATTCAAAAATAGAGGTGGGAGAGATGGCATTGGGACTGGTCTGCTCTCAAGGACAACGAACATCTATTTACCTTGTGAGCAGTAAGCAGGCAGGCAGCAAAGAACACAACTCTCCCAGGAAGGACCAGAGAAGAATTACCGCCACATTGTTGCGTGTGATGGACCTCCTTGGCTAGAATGCAGTGGGTGCCATTTCACCCCCATATCTACCATCCTTCTAGAGTTCTGAACATCATATTCTTTAAAGATCCAAATGAAAATCAGGACAAACTCAAACTTGTACACCAGCGTAAACATTAGTTATGTACATTGCATTACAGAGAATATGAGTCTCTACGTCAATGAGAGACAACTTTCTCAACACCCCAAATCCAACAGAAGGAAAAGTTAGCATGCTGAAAGATGTTCAGAATGGTGGGGAGAGGAACACATGCGTGCCTTTTAATCAAGGGACAGGATTGTTTTACACATGCACACAATCAGCTTTCCCATCGGATGAGAGTGGCCTGCTACTAGGAACAGGACTGCTTGTCAGTTTTGCCCAGCTCAATGGGCAACCCACACATTAACCGCCCCCACTGGGATCCGATGTCTGCAGAGTGGTAATGGGAGGTGGGACTGTTCTCTCTTGGACTGGTGTACGCTGTGCACTCACTAAATTGCCACCACAACTGTAGACCCTGGGAACACGGTTAAGATTGAGATTGGCTATAAAAACTTTGCCACGCAGCCCCTTGTGACAAAAGAGTAGAACTAGGCTGACTGGATCCAATTGTCAGGGCATACAAACTCTGCCATTACACTTCCATCACCGTAGTGCAAAAATGCACACAAAAATATTAACTTAGGAGGATACTTTGGTGGAATTAAATACGTCATTCCAGCTAACCAATTAAACACAAACAAAATCTCTAACAAACAAGGACAGCTGGCAAAATATTTTCAGTCTTACTAATGACTAATTTGTATCAAAAATTGGGGGGGGGGGGGGGGGGGAGGGAAAGTCTGCCTTAATGTCAAAAGATTATTCACAGGTTAGAGGAAAGCAGCGAGTTAAAAATGTCTGCAATTTACAAGTCTGTAGGACTTGGAAGGAGCCACACGTTGGTGGAGATGCTTCTACAGTGGCTGCTGTACCACAAGTGCGCCTCCACCTCAGTTATCGAGTGATTCTGCCTTCCTCTGTCATCAGCTCGCTGCCCAGAATTAAATACAACTCAATTATCAATTACTGAGCCATCATCTAATTACGGTCCCATTCAAGAAAGCTCGACTTACTCAGCGGGTCAGGTCACCCTCCAACCCAGTGAGATTCAGTGTAAAGACAAGCCTCCTTTCCTCTTATCCCAGTGAGCTCTGGACCACGGGAAAGCCTGTGTCAGTGACAGGTTCACAGGGACACTCCAAACAATAGCTCAGCCACAACAGTTCGGCAGAAAGTTCCTCGCCTCTACATGCACTCATGCATTTGCTTAAGTCACATCCTGGTCTGGACTGATATTCACATCACCAGGACATTTCGCAACAGAGACAACACCCTGGTTCACATTATTGTCCCCATTCAAAAGCAACAGAACGTACGCTGCATCGAGGCTAACCATTTTATTCCCACATATTAAAGGTGCTGCTGTTTGTCAGTTTTGAAGTGTAGGATGTGTGGGGAGCTGACTGCTGCCCACAGTAGCGGAGGCAATGGGGGAGGTGACAGGAGGGATGGAAATAGTCAGCATCCCTGCATGAATGACAAACCTTCAAATTCCAACTTTGAAGAGTCAGGCTGCTCTGTACGTGGGTGAAGGTTGGGGGTAATATCCAAAGGAATTACATGGTTTGTCTAAGAGTAATTATATAAGCATGGTATAGAGGTGCAAGATGGGAGATGTCCTTACGTCTGATATATCGTGCGAGGGGACACACAAGATTAACAAGACTCAGTCCCCGAGACACCTGGTACCTTTGCTGCTGTGAATCGATACTCCCAACTAACCAAATGAGCACTCGACCCTACCCCTCGCACCGAATATAACACTTGCCCTCAGGCAGAGAGGAGGCATCCCTTCCCTGCCCATCAGAGGAGCACAGCAACTGCGGAATACGAGATCTTCAATGGTTTCACTTGTGCCATGAAGTGAAAAACAAAGACGTGGGGGCACTAAAGGTGTACACTCACGCACGCACAGGCGCAGAGAAACAGCAAGGAGGAAGGATCTTTTCTCCACAGACAGCTTTCCTTGTAATCTGGCAAGATAAATGCCCATTTCTAACTGGTCCAATGTTGTACCGTTTGCTTTGTGCTCAAAATGGCAAGAAATGCTGGTTGCATTGTAAAGGAGTACGGGGAACGGCCTGGGTCACCCGAGCCTCATACCTTTGACCGATGGACTGCCCGGCTGTCGAGGGGTACAGGGTGATGGCGGCCATCTCTCAAAGTTTCTCTCTACCCCTCCCACCCACCCGCCACTGCATCTATTTCCATGTGGAGGCTGCGTGACTGATGGATCGTGAAGGGATCATGTCCAGGAGATACTCGCGTTGACGATCCATCGTCGAGGTCTTGTGGCCCGATAGGTTGGGGCTAACATAAGCCATTGTCACCCCTGGAAACAGAAAGTAACATTATCAACATCTTGCGCTTCCAGCCTGTCCCCAGTAACAATAATCACCCGGGATCTCTAGAGTCCGAAACATTCACACCCAATTCAAAACTGGCACACTGGTGGGAATTTCTCATCTTCTCACTCCACCTCAGCAACTCTCATTCAGAAGAGTGGAGAGGATCGCCGTGTGCTGGTGAGGGACGGGTGGGTAGAGGAGGCAGGGTGTTTAACAAAGACAGATAGGTGGGTGTTGGCGAAAGGTTAGGGAAGAATGGGTGGTGGATTAAGGGGAGAATGAGTGGAGGGGGTTTAGGACAGGGAGGTGGATGTGCGGGGAGTTTGTTGAGGCAAGAGTGGGTAGAGGCAGCAGGGGTTTTGAGGAAAGACAGGTGGGATGCATTGGGGGAAGGTTATGGGAGATTGTGTGGAGGGTTTAGAAAGTGCAGGTGGGATGAGGGGTTGCAACAGCTCAGGAAAGGTGGGTGGAGTGGCTAGTGGGGTTCATGGGAAAGTGGGATGGAGGGTGGAAATCGTAGGGGTTAGAGTGGGTGAAGTGTGAACAGTTTAGGAAAGGGAAGGAGTGAGGGAAGGTTATGTAATAAGTGATAGGAGCAGGTTATGTCATAAGTGATAGGACCATTTGGTCCATCACGTCTAATCTGCCATTCAATCACGGCTGAATAACTCCTAACCCATTCTCCTATCTTTGCCCCAAAACATCTGACACCTGTACTAATCAAGAATTTATCTCTGCTTTAACAATATCCATTTTGACCTCCACAGTCTTCTGTGACAAAGAATTCCAGATTCATCACCTTCTGACTAAAGAAATTCCACATCTCCTTCCTAAAGGAATATCTTTTAATTTTAATCGCCTCCACATCCACTCTATCCAAGAAGGAAGGGAAGTGAGTGGTGGGTTTAGGAAGGGACGGAAGGATACGGGTGGGGAGAAGAGTGAGTGGAGGGGAGTTAGCAAGGGGTGTAGGTGTGGCGGTAGGTTAGTGGCCAGCCAGTCTGAGGCGATTACTACATAGCCTACCTGTGTTGGAGATCTGCTTCCTCCAGGCTGTGGTGTTGCCTTTCCCCCCGGCTCTCTCGCCATGCTTGCCCTGCCTGCTGACGAGAGACACATTCTGCAGCTGGGATGACTGGCTAAACGTGTGCAGCACTCCCCGGGCTGTGGTTGACTGAGGTCCTCGAGACAGCTGGCTGGAGCTCTGCAACATGACATTCAAGAGTCAAGTGTAAATGAATGGGCCTTTACCTTCAAATGCTGGATCTTCATGTCACATTCCAACACATTTTCATTACTCAAGTCTGAATGAAAAAGAAATGGATTCTGGAGAGTCAGCAACTTTCATACTGAACACAAGGAGTGGAAGGAAGGATATGCAGCACAGTGCACAATGGATTGCATGGCAAGTAATGCTCTCTTCTATTTTGCAAAGAGCAAACTGATGCAGCCCTGAAACATTAAAACTGGGCTATTATTCCCCAGTGGTTCGAGAGTTATTTAAAAATTGCAATGCTTTGCACAGTAGCACAGTTGGTAGAGCTGCTGCCTCACAGCGCCAGAGACCTCTGTTCAATCCTGAACTCAAATGCTCTCTGTGTGGAATTTGCAAGTTCCATATGACCATATGGGTTTCCTCAGGGTGCTCAGGTTTCCAACATGCCAAAGATGTGCAGGTTTCTAGGTTAACTGCCCTCTGTAAATTATTGGGAGTGAATGAGAACGTGGGTAAACATAGAATCAGCGTGAATGGATTATCGATGGTCAGCATGGGCTCGATGGGTTGAACGGCCTGTTTCCATGCTTTATCTTTCATTCAATCGAAGCAAAGCCAATTTACACGCTTTAAAATACAATGATTAATTTAGACGCTACTTGCCTTCCATACCTGTTTGAACGTATGGTGTTGACCAGCAGAGTCTTGCTTACTCTGTACAGTGGAAGTTGTCTGCTGCAGTATCCGTTGTTCAATTTCCTGCAAAGTAAAATGCATTGTCTGTCCTTTCTACACCTTAACTAATTCATTTCTACTAAACTTCAGGCAGATGTCTGGCTCAAGTCTTGGGCAACAATCCCTCTACCTCTCTCCACATTTCTGCATAATAAATATCCCTTCCTATTCCTGAAGATATTTTTCTTGACTGGAATGTTAGGTCTAGGTAAACTGACTTAATTCCTGCAAATTCACCATAATTTTTTTCTTTCAAGGAAAAATAAATCACACGCCGGCCAAAATATTCTCTCTCTCTCTCTACCTCTCTCTCTCTCTCTATATCTATCTATACATATCTATCTATGCATAACCAAAACTCTCATCTTGTTATCTTCCGGTTTGCGTTGTTTTTATATTTGCGCAAAAACAGTACACGATGGCGCTACGATTTTTTGCCACCTTACTCACCATTCTGTGCTGTAAGTGCAACAGGTTTTGTTCCGATCGGTGGTATATTTAAAAAATTAAGGTTTAAAAATCTTAAAAACCGCGCATGCGCAGATTGGTCTCCTCTCCCTTCAGTCACCACCGGGACGGCAACGCCCCTTCTTGCACCATCGCCACACTGATTGGCTGCGTCCGCTGTCAGTCACTGGCGGCGCCTGTCTCTGCCCGGCCTTGACAGGCACAGTTTCCGGTCGGCGCGGCCTTGGGTCAAGGCAACCTCCGGTCAGAGGAGCATCAACCTCAAAATGCTGGGGAGATAAGGAGGGAGCGTGGGGGAATTGAGGGAGAGGAGAGGGTAGGGAGGGTGGGGGGGAAAGTGGGGGAGGTGAAGAGGGAGACTGGGGGATTGAAGGGGAGGGGGGTAGGGATGGAGGGGGGTGTGGAGGAGGTGAGGAGGGGGACTGGGGGGGATTGAGGGAGAGGAGGGGTTAGGGAGGGAGTGGGAGGGCAAAGTGGTGGGGGGGAGGGAAGAGGGGGGGGGGGATAGAGGGAGAGGAGTTATGGAGGCAGGGAGTGACTGAGGTAGGGGAAAGGAGAGGGAGGGTAGGAGAAGGAAAGGAGGAGGTGAGGAGGGAGCGTGGGAGGAGGGGGGGGGGGGGGATAGGAGGAAATGGGAAGAAGGGAGTGGGAAATAGAGGAGAAGCGGCCAGTGGGGGAAGTAGGAGCGATAGTGGGGGGGGATAGGTGGAGGTGAGGAATGGGCGAGGTGGCGAATAGAGGGAATAGGGGGGGGGGGGGGTAGGGAGGGGAGATGAGTTATGGAGGGAGTGACTGAGGGTCAGGGAAAGGTGAGGGAGGGATTGGGGAGGAGAGGGTAAAGAAGGGGGAGGGTGAAGAGGACGGGGAGAGTGTGATGGCGATGAGGGGAAATGAGCCACGCCTGCGCAGTTGGGGGTTATGCGTGAGTGGTGGAATATTGCGTTGGGAGAACGGGTTGCGTTGGGGGACCAGGCCTCACGTGTAACAGGAACCCAACGGGTCCCACTTAGTCTAGTCTAAGTTAAACACAGAAAATGCCAGAAACACTAAGCAGCTCAGGTGGTACCTGTGGGAAGAGAAACAGGGGTAATGATTCCGATTATAAAACTTACATCAGATCTGGGAAGGAGACAAAATGAGCTTGTTAAGTTGCAGGAAGGATAGGGGATGGTGTGTCTCTACAGGGTAAAACTGGGGTGACCATGTGGACAAAGTGGATAATTAAAACACCTTGCTGTGCGCACACACACACACGTATATATGCAGTGCACTGGTGAGTGTCACTAACCCTTGGGTGTAGCACTGTTGCACTTGGGTCAGTCACTGTAGTACTGGCTGGTATAAATCCGTCAGTGTATATCCACAATATTGTAGGGACAGGTCTCTCATTGTAGCAGTGTTAGAGACTGGACTTGGATATCAAAGTAAGTTTACATATTAAACTTGTTTGAGCAGCAATGTGCTGACACCCAATAATTCTAGCACTGAGAATTGATGCCAGAATTCCCAGGGACTAACTGACTGATGTTTGTAGCTGCTCACCTGTTCTTGCTGAAGAGCCTTCACAAATGCTGCTTTCAGACGATTAGTATGTTCAGCTTTCAATGCCTTCTTCTGGTTGGACGTCACACATTGTTCACACATGATCGTGCCGGTCTTTCCTTGTCTCCAGCGACAGGTAAAATCAGTTTTACATTGCGAACAGGCATACGGTTCCTGGGCCAACGCCTGCGCAGAGGTTTTGCCTGTGATGATGAATAGAGAGAAAAGTGAATCCCATATCCCTTCATCCTCCCTTACCATCCTCCTCTCTGAATAGGATGGTTATTGCAAAAGCTTCCATTGGGCATGAAGCTTTGTAGAAATATGGTTCAACCAAGGCTATCTCTGACATTTGCAACTTGCATTCAAGATGTGCTGTAGGTGGACACAAAATGCTGTTCAGCCTCACTCTGACAATGGACGAGGCCGAGGCCAGAAAGGTCCGTGTGGGAATGGGAGGGGGAGTTAAAGTGTTGAGCAACGGGGATTTCAGGTAGTTTTAGGTGGAATGAGCGGAGGAGTTCAGCGAAACGATCGCTAAGCCTGTGCTTAGTCTCGCCGATATACAGGAGTCCACACCTGGAACAGCGGATACTGTAGATGAGGTTGGAAGGGGTGCAAGTAAACCTCACCTGGAAAGACTGTTGAGTCCTTGGACGAAGTTGAGGGAGGAGGTATAGGGACAGGTGTTGCATCTTCTGCGGTTGCAGAGGAAAGTACCTGGGGAGAGGGTGATTTCGGAGGGAAGGGACGAGTTGACCAGGGGGTTGCAGAGGGAATGGTCTCTGCGGAAAGCAGAAACGGGTGGAGATGGGAAGATGTGGCTAGTAGTGAGATCCCGTTGGGGGTGGGTGGCAAAAATGTTGGAGGATTATGTGCTGTATGCGACGGCTGATGAGGTGGAAGGTGAGGACAAGGGGGACTCTGTCCCTGTTACAAATGGGGGGGTGGGGGGTGAAGCAAGAGCAGAGCTGCGGGATATCGAGGAGCTCTCACCCTCGTGAGAGCCTCATCTATAATGGAAGAGGGGAACCCCTGTTCCGTAAAGAATGAGGACATCTCCGATGACCTGGTACGGAACAACTCATCTTGGGCGCAGATGCGGCGTAGGCGGAGAAATTGGTTGATGGGGATAGTCTTTACAGGAAGCAGGGTGGGAAGAAGTGTAGTCTAGATAGCTATGGGAGTCAGTGAGTTTATAATAGATAGTTTGTGTCCTGTGATGGAGACGTTGATGTGCTGTAGATAATTTAGTTTATTATTGTCACTTGAAGTGAGGTACAGTGAAAAGCTTTTTGTTACTTGCTATCCAGTCAGCGAAAAGACTATACATGATTAAAACTAAGCCGTCTACACTTTACAGATACAGAATAAAGGGTATAACTTTTGGTGCAAGATAAATTCCACTAAAGTTTGATTAAAGATAGTTTGAAGGTCTCCAGTGAGGTTGATGGGAGGTCAGGACCAATATTTAGTTGATTGGAGGACAGTTCAATTGTCTGATAACAGCTGAGAATAAACTGTCCCTGAATCTGGAGGTATGCATTTTTGAACTTCTGTACTTCTTGCCTGATGGGGAGAAGAGAGAGAGTGACCAGGGTCCTTGATTATGCTGCTGGCCTTGCTGATGCACTGAGGTGTTGGAGTCAAAGGTTAATATAGAAACATAGAAAATAGGTGCAGGGGTAGGCCATTCGGCCTTTCGAGCCAGTACTGCCATTCAATATGATCATGGCTGATCATCCATAATCAGTACACCGCTCCTGCTTTCCCCCCATACCCCTTAAAGTGTGCACTCTCACTTGCAACAGGTCCCTCCCATTCCCACCGTATGATGTGATAAGCGGGTGGAAATCAAGTGGTTGATGGTGAATGGATCAGCTGCAACATAAAATACTCAACAAAGGGTCTCGACCCGAAACGTCGCCTATCTCCTTCGCTCCTTAGATGCTGCTGCACCCGCTGAGTTTCTCCAGCTTTTTGTGTACCATGGAATTGAAATGTACTGACTAGGAAAGACGAAGACTTGTGTTTGTATAACAGCTCAGAATTTTGCAGTCAATTATAATTCATTTGAAGTGCAATCTGGGGTTAGAATGTTGTTAGTACATCCGCCAATTTGTACGCAGTAAATACTCACATCCAGTAATGTAATTATGGTAAATTAGCCTCAATACCAAAAGATGATTAGTAAAATTTCACAGCAAGAAGTCTGGGGATGAGGTCCCCGAGGACCTCAGTCACACACCCGCACGCCTTTTTTCAAAAATTAACAAAAGGATGGTGCTTTAAATAACTTTTCAATGAATTGTTGTGCTCCATACAAACTGCCTTGAAACTTCCCCAAGTACTACAGACATTTCACCAGTGCGGGTTTAGCTGGAAATGCCCCAGACTCTGTCACATGTGACCCACGTCACCTCGCAGCAAGGCCATGGAAGGGAGGCTGAGAGCAAAGTCCCTCCTGCAGCAAAGCGTCGGGTCTGGTCTATTACAGCAGTACACTACCCACAATAATGTGAACAGTGCTCAGGGGTACATCCAAACGCAACAGAATTACTTAGAGATGTTATTTACATCCTGATGGTGTGAAAAAATAATCAAAAGTTTAGGTAAGCTTACCCAAACCCGGTTGGTGTAAAGCCGACAGCTCAGATGCAAAGTGCATCCACGCCCCTCCACCCATTCTAAACATACGCCACGGTCTCTGAGCTCCACACTACATTGTACACACATAGGAGTGCTAGAGTGCGAGGCAGGTGGGTTAAATAGTTCCCTACAGAAACCACCACCCACTGTAAACCACAACACTTGGTAACATCTAATGCACCCATGACATTCTTTATTACGACTCAAAGTGCAACCACCTCAGTGCAACAGATGAGATATCCTCGTGCCCTAGATCTGTTTCAACTTGCCTGCACTATTCAGGTCAATGGCAGATGCTATCTCACTGCCTCTACACTCTGCTCTGAAACACCTGCCTAACAGGAACCAATATGGTAGACTGCTGTTCATCAACTACAGCTCAGAATTCGACACTATCACTCCCTCCAAACTCTTCACCAAGCCCCAAAACACTGCTCGGTCCGTCAAGGGTACAGTCATCCACGCCATTGAAAGTATCTCCATGAGATACTGGCTCAAGGAAGCAACATCTAATTATAAGGGATCCCCACCATCCGGGCCATGTCTTTTTCTCGACGGTTCTGCTGAATGGTTTGTTTTGCAGTCTTTTCTTTTCACTATCTTGTAGAATTTATGTATAATTTATGTTCTCCTTGTTCGAGTCTATGTGCCTGTGATGCTGCTGCATGCAAGTTCTTCATGGCACCTAACCCTGACCATCATTAAGCATAGACAATGAACTTGACTTGACTCTAGGCAGTGCCATACTTAACTCTTCACTGAATATGCAGCACTGCAGACAATTCATCTGATCCATTGTTGTGGCATCATTTCGCCCTTTGTTTGTGCTGGGCTTTGATCCCAATCCTTGTGTCACTCAATGCCTTTCACATATCTGAACTGCAGCCAAATTATCCTCACCGTTTGATGTGTCACTGACTCTGGATTTAAAGGAGAGGGAAGAGTGGAAGGGTTTAAGGAGACAAAATTGTTAGGAGAGGTCTGGGGAAAATTGGAGAATGGGAGGGGGTGGAAGAGGGTGTGGGCTAGAGCATGCATCTTTGTACCTGGACAGCACATCTCTGCACATGGTTAGACTCTGTCTAGGCAAGTCTGTGTAACAGTATTAATTAGTGCACTCCAAGCCTCTATAAACTTACTGAAACTTCATGCAATTGGATTAAGACATCACCATAACAAATCCAGTCAGTAGTTGATGTGCAAAAGGAAGTCCAGGTCAAAGTGCATGGGCCAATGGAGTTGTGTCTGAAATCTGCTGACCCTGGGAAGGGCAGCAGTTGATCCAACTTGAAGGACACACACTTAACACATGAGAAAGTCCAGGAGTCTTGACTCAAGCTGTGATTTGGACGGGAATGTCTGATAGAATGGAATACACCCTCAAAGAGAAAATACAGACACAAAACGATGGCTCAAATGGCCTCGTTCTGCAATCTGCTAGTTGTGTATCTTCCCAGATTTTCAACTTAAATATAATACTTGGCTTGCTCCGGGAATCTCATTTGCAGGAGACTTTAGAATGAGCAGTGTGGAGAAGTATTGAAAGTAATGGAAGGTTGGGGGAGATGAGATTGGGGGAAGAAGGAAGGGGTTGGAAATACGAGGAACAGCATCAAATCATCAACTTTTTCACAGGCTGCTCCAAGTTATATTCCGCTTGGGTAGCTTACAACCTAACAGTACGGACATTGAATTTTACATAACTGACCTACAAACAATCCCGCCTTTTTTTCCCCCCTCTGTGCCCCACCCAGACTCACACCAATTTCTTCCTCTTCCACCTCTAATCCTTCCTCTGGATTCACATTTCTCATCTCTTCTACCCTTTTCTCACATCTTTTGTCTTTTCATCTCCAAACATCTGCCAATCAAAACTCCCTTTCAACTGTACCCACCTATCACTTGCCAGTTTTGTCCCACCCCACCTCCACCACAATCAGTTGGAAAAAGGGTCCCAACCCGAAGTGTCACCTATCAATGTTTCCCTGAGATGCTACCTGACCCGCTGAGTTGCTCCAGCAGTGTCTTTTTTTGCAAAGCAGCATCCACAGTCCCTTGTATCTGCTTTTTCTACTGGACATCTTCCTCCTGTAACCCATCATCAATGAGGTTGCAAATTTACCTTGAGTTTCTAGCAGGTTATGCACCACTTCTTCAAGTCCGACCAGGTAGATGAACTCATTATTAGCAGCACTTGGTAGGAAGTTCAGCTCGGGGGCTGGAGGTTTGGGCGGTGGAATTTCCAGCAGCGTTTTCTCCAGCTGCTTACGGAGCGCAAGCTTGGCTGCTGCCTGGCGACTGGCCGGTGAGTCATTGGAGTTCACAGATGTCACTGTATTGCCGACATTCGACTGAGCCGAGTTCAAGGTTGAGGCTTTCATTGCACTTGAAGCCTGTAAAATAATTAGAGATAGAGTAGTGTGGAGGAGACTGTAAGTAATTAATACCAGAATCGATCAGAGCTTTTTCCCACTGATTCTAACAAAAGTATAACGCTTCTCTTGTGGAGCATCCTCTCACAGGGCTGTTCAAATATGGCCCTCAGTTGGCAATTAAGAGCCTCGTAGTAATACTTGGGAGGTAGGTATTGTCAGCAAACCAACTTAACTGCCCATTTCTAGCTGTGGTGATGAGACCCCTTCCTGAACAGCTGCAGCACACATGTTGAAAATGGGCAGATTATACTGTCAGGTAAGAATAGTGACACTGAGACCGTGAAGGAGTGTCCAGCATATATCCCAGTTGGGACACTTTGCCACATTGTGGAAATTACAGATATGTAAATCTAATGCAGGTGTAACATTAGGACTGTTGCAGCTGGCAAACTGGTGCAGTGGGGACATGACCATCAAAATCCTGACCCTGCAGGTCCCTGGCACTAAATCAACTGAGACGTTCATACTGACACTTGTGAACATTTTAGATACAGTGTAATGAGAAACTCATTGAAGGGAGGTCTTCCAGGTTTAATGGAAAGTCATTGATAAAATTAGGTAAGGCATATGATCGAGTATTGCACTTAAATCTCAGCACTCGGTCCTCTGATTGCAAGGTGCATCGAGAGGGTGTGTGTATCACAAATCTTTCCCTGGGAACAAGAGAACTGTACCATAAAACCATCTGCAGTTGAGAAGCAACTCACAGCAAATAAGGTGTTAAAAATTATACCATGATTTATTGATGGTTCAGTGTCCATGGCTGTCCCTGAATGAAAATATCACCATGAAAATGTATTGGCTCTATCATCTCAACTCAATTATTTGATTCCAAGTGTACACTTAGAGCACGTACTGATCAGTGAGTGACCCACCTGTAACATCAGTTTGCTGTATCTCTACACAAACACTGGGAATTTTATTTAATCTGACTCATCAAAGGCATTTTCAGGCCCCTTTTAGCTATTCTAATTCCCGCGTGATCTTTCCTCCTTTCTTTACATTCCTCCAAGGCCATGTTGAATTCCAACTGCTTAAACAGCACTGGTGAATAACCTGCTCATGTTATTGTGTACTTGGAACCAAAGGTGCTTTATTCTGCAGTTATGGGTTGTAATGTTGCAATTTTTTCAAAACACTGGTCACACAGCACTTGAGAGTATGGTGTAGTGTCCAGTTACCACATGGAGAAAGGATGTGAAGGCTCTGAACAGGTTTCAAAGTGGATTCACCAGGATATTAGAAATAAAGAACTGCAGATGCTGGTTAATACACAAAAGGACAGTCAAAAGAACAAAGGACTCTTCGGAGTCTAAAGGGGGATCTCGACCCAAAACGTCAACCATCCTTGTCCTTCAGAGATGCTGCCTGACCTACTGAGTTACTCTAGCACTTTTTGTCCTTCACCAGGATATTGCCTGGATTGGAGGACTTTAGTTATGGGGAGAAATTGCAGAGATAAGTCAGGCTTGGCTTGTTCTTTGAAGAAGGCTGGGGGGGGGGGGGGGGGGGGGTGATCTATGTAGAAAAAAGATTGCGAGGCATAGATAAGAGTAAATAATCAAAATGCTTTTTCCCCCATGATAGGGATATCAAAGACAATAGGACATTGCTTTGAGATAGGAAGGAGAAGTGGTTCTGAGAGGCAAGTCTTATTTTGCAGAATGGTTGATATCTGGGACATGCAGGCAAAAAAGGTGGTGGAATCATACAATTACTGTTTTTAAGAGATATTTAGACAGATATTTAAATAAACAAGGCACAAAATGATACAATGTAATGAGTATAAAGGTTGGCAATAGACATCAAAGATTATAGAGGAGCAAGATGCGCCACTCAGCGAAAAAGACGTAGTATCACATGTGTGATAGTCGACGCCATGTTAGCGGACTGCCTCGACCAAAGATGGCGTCGACTATGGCGTCTACATCATTGGGAAACTAGGCTCCTCTATAATCTTTGTCTCTCGATCTCCCTCTGTGTAATCCGCTCCAAAGCTACAGAGCAGTTGTAAGCAAAGATTATAGAGGAGCAAGATGCATTAGAAAGTTATTATATTTATTTGTAATAGATCTTTACTTACCTCTCGATCTCTCTCCCCCTCCCCTCTCTTCTCTCTATCTCCCCTTTCGATCCCTCTCTATCCCCTCTCTTCTCTCTATCTCTCTCTCTCTCTCTCTCCCCTCTTCTTTCGATCCCTCTCTATCTCTCTCTCTCCCTTCTCTTCTCTCGATCGCTCTCTCTCGCCTCTCTTCTCTCGATCTCCCTCTCTCTCCCCTCTCTTCTCTCGATCTTTCTCTCCCTTCTAGATCTCTTTCTCTCCCCTCGATCTCTCACTCTCCCCTCTCGATCGCTCTCTCTCCCCTCTCTTCTCTCGATCTCTCTCCCCTCTAGATCTTTCTCTCCCCTCGATCTCTCTCTCTCCCCTCTCGATCTCTTTCTCTCCCCTCTCGATCTCTCTCTCTCCCCTCTCGATCTCTCTCTCTCTCAATCTCTCTTCCCCTCTTGACCTCTCTGTCCCCTCTCCATCTCTCTCTTATCACGATCTCTCTCCCCTCTCGATTTCTCTCTCTCTCTCTCTCTCCCTCCTCTCTCTCGATCCCTGTCTCTCCCTCTCTCTCCTCTCTCTCTCCTCTCTCTCTCTCTCTCTCTCCCTCTCTCTCTCTCTCTCCTTCTCTCTCTCTCTCTCCTTCCCTCTCTCTCTCCCCCCTTCCCTCTCTCCCCCTCCGTCCCTCTCTCCCTCCCTTCCCTCTGTGTGAGAGTTGGCAGCCCTGCTATGCCTTAGGTCCAAAAGAGGATAGAAAGAAATTACTTAATGGTCTTCGTAACAAGATTTTAATAAGCTCTTCTATCTTTCCCATCTAATAAACACAGCAATACATAACACACAGCAATACAAAGACATGAACTTGTGCTGCAATAGAGTCAAGGTTAGAATTGTAGCAATCTTTGTGAGTATCCACATGCACTATGGACTCAAATTCAAGAATAGAAAAATGCATAACATGACTGTTAAAAGGAAATGTAAAAAACTTCAAAACGTGGAACATAAGCGCATAATTTTCAAAATTTATTTATTTGAAGTAATACTATTCAAGATCAAATCCAAGTGAGTTTATTGTCATGTGTCCCTGATGGTACAATGACATTCTTGACTTTGTTTCAGCACAACAGAACATAGTAGGCATTGACTACAGAACAGATCAGTGTGTCCCTATACCATTATGTAAATATATACACACATGAATAAATAAATTGATAAAGTACAAATAACAGATAAAGGGCTATTAATGTTCAGAGTTTGGTCCGAGCCATGTTTAATAGCCTAATGGCTATTGGGAAGTTGCTATTCCTGTACCTGGTCGTTGCAGTCTTCCCTTGGCTCCTGTACATTCTACCTGAAGGTAGCAGGGAGATGAGTGTGTGGCCAGGATGGTGTGGGCCCTTGATGATACTGCCAGCATTTTTGAGGCAGCGACTGCGATAGATCCCCTCGATGGAAGGAAGGTCAGAGCCGATGATGGACTGGGCAACGTTAACTACTTTTTGTAGTCTTTTCCTCTTCTGGGCGCTCAAGTTACCGAACCAAGCCACGATGCAACTGGTCAGCATGCTCTCTACTGTGCACCTGTAGAAGTTAGAGTCCTCCTTGACAAACCGACTCTCCGTAATCTTATCAGGAAGTAGAGGCGCTGATGTGCTTTCTTAATATTTGCATCCGTGTTCTCGGACCAGGAAAGATCTTCAGAGATGTGCATGCCCACGAATTTGAAGTTCTTGACCCTTTCAACCATCGACCCGTTGATATAAACGGGACTTTTGCTTCAGCAGCAGCAGCCTCTACAGGAGGCTTTAAACGTTTGAGTGAGTCTGTGTGTGAGAGTCAGTGTGTGTGAGTATGTGTGCGTGCAAGTCTCTGTGTGTGGATCTGTGTGTGTGTGTATATATGCGTGCTTATATAAAAGCGTGCTTCGTTGAATGATGACTTCTGAGATATATTATCAGATTATCTTGGTTAAAATTTGACCGCGGCAAAGCGACATAAAGACGCTGTGGGCAGCAACAAGAGACACAACAAGAAATAACTTAATAATTCTCATCTTTGACATTTAAATTGTTCTTATATTTTAAGAGTTATTCACATTTTAAACTTTAATAAATCCTTTTTCCACTTTTCATGCCTGTGTGTTCTTCATCACAATGGGAACCTAATGGGCAGGAATGGATACTCTGTGGGAGAGCCACTAAGAGCAAAGATCCTATAGCGGAGCAAGATGGACCACTCCTGCGAAAAACACAGAGTACGGGTTTTTATCACCTCAGTCCTAAATGACCTCCCCCTTCTTCTAACACTGTGGCCCCTGGTTCTGGACTCTGGAAAAGTGGGATAACATTAGCTATCCTCCAATCCACAGGAACTGATCCTAAATCTATTGAACATTGGAAAATGATCATATGTATATATGTATGTGTATATCTGCATGTATATGTATGTGTATATATGTATATGTGTGTGTATATATATATATATGTGTTTATATATATGTATGTATATATATGTATATGTGTGTGTATATATATATATATGTATATGTATGCCTATGTATGTATGTATGTATATACATATGTATGTATGCATATATGGTTTATGTACATCATCTGACAAATGAGATAGAGAGCAATAGTGATGCTTTAAATCAAAGTTTCTTCTGATCCATGAAAAAGAAATGTATTTATCTCTCAAGGGTCTGTCCCATCATATATTTATATGAATGTGTGTTTTTGTATGCCTGTAGTTTTGTGCAGTGTGTGTGAAAGCAATACAAGGGAAGCTGCACAATACAATGCAAGGGAAACTACGCAAAGGTGGGGCTGGGGAGGAAAGATGGGAGGGAAATGGGGGAACAGGGGGAAAAGGGAGGGAGAGAGGGAGAGAGAGGGAAGTTGGGAGAGAGAGGGAAGGAGGGAGAGAGAGAGAGAGAGAGAAGAGAGGGGAAGAGGGGAGAGGGAGGGAGAGAGGGAAGGGAGGGGAGGAGAGGGAGAGGGAGAGGGGAAGAGGGAGGGAGAGAGGGAGAAGGGAGGGAGAGAGGGAAGGGGAGGAGAGAGGGAAGGGAGGGGAGAGGGAGGGAGGGAGAGGGAAGGGAGGAGAGAGGGAAGGGAGGGAGAGAGGGAAGGGAGGGAGAGAGGGAAGGGAGGGAGAGAGGGAAGGGAGGGAGGAGAGGGAAGGGAGGGAGAGAGAGAGGGAAGGGAGAGAGAGATCGAAAGGGGAAAGAGAGAGATCGAGAGGGGAAAGAGAGAGATCGAGAGGGGATAGAAAGAGATTGAGAGAAGAGAGTGGAGAGAGAGATAGAGAAGATAGGGGAGGGGGAGAGAGAGAGATTGAGATCGAGAGGTAAGTAAAGATCTATTACAAATAAATCTAATAACTTTCTAATGCATCTTGCTCCTCTATAATCGTTGCTTGCAACTGCTCTGTAGCTATGGATTACACAGCGGGAGGCATCCGCCAAAATGGCGGCGGTGACGTTCCGCTACGTACTACACACCAGTCCATTGGATTTCGGAGGAGTGGTCTATCTTGCTCCTCTAGTATCTTTGATAGACATGGTGTGCTGAAGGGGCAGTTTTTGTGCTGTACAACTCAATGAACTTTATGAACCATAGGTATGCTATACTTGGTTTTCATTGAACTAATGGCATGTGAAAACAATGGTAATAGTCCATAAAACAATATGGTTACATTTGACTATGTAATAGTCACAGAAACAACATCCTTCAGTATAACATTTCTCACATTTCTGAGGTTTCTATTGTGATTGTATGTAATCTCAAGACGAGTTTGTATTAAAATCAAAAGATATAGTCCAGCTCCCACTTAATTTCACTCTTCCTCAAAGCTCATGAACTCTTCCACCCCTACCTCTTCTTCCTGCAGCATGGGTGTCTGCAGGATTCTGATCCCTACTGGCAGCTTACCTGTGGAATGTTCACGAGCAGGCTGGTGTTGGGGACATTGGCCACACGGATCAGTCCCTGCTGTAGAACCCTCTGGCCCTGGATTTGTACTGCACTGGGCACTGAAGCGCGGGGAGCCAGCAACAGAGGAGGTGGGGCAGTGCTGGCATGTGGTCTGATGGCGTGCATTTGCTGGGGAGAAACAGACATCGGCTGATAGAATGGGGCAACGATGGACAGAACGTGTGACAGGGTTGGGTGAAATGAAAGCAAGGCAGGAAATAAAATGGAGAGGTTATTCAGAATTCATGCAAGGTACATTTCAAACAGCGCAGCCAGACAGATACAGGCAACTTTGTCAAAAAGTGAGGGAGGTCACAGTTCTGTACATTAATGTTGACAAATGCATAGTCCCCATATAGTTTATAAGAAAAGCATGCAAAAATCAAAAAACAGAGGAGAGTGAGAGAGGGGATGGCCAGATGTACTTGGCAGGGTGAACTTTTCTCCCGCACATTGCATTCATAAATATTAGATACACATGCACAGCTGATGTTAAGGAACTTCCATGAGATCTTTATGGTTATACACAGTATAATATTAGAATAGCTGCTGCATGTACTTGAGATCATTTCACAAACCATAAGCACATAGTTTATGACATCAAGTTCATAATTTATAATGTTATTTTTAACCCGAGTCACATTCCTCAATTTGAACACATTTTATATACATCTGATGCAAAGTATAACCAAGTACTACACAAAGTAAGATTGATTGAGGTGAGATTTTGTTCCAAGCAGTTAAAGTGGAGGTTGAGTATGGAAATTGACACCTAGCGTGGTTAGTGTATTTATGGACATGCATTGGGTTTAGAAAGGATGACATTCCGATATGATCACTTTGAAATGGTGCTATGCTATTTGACTTTATCGACATTTCAGTGCATGCACAGTGAATTGAGAACTAATCTACGAAACACCACCACCAGTGTAGTGCTTGCGTGGTCTCTCTGGATCTGAATTAACTTTTTCAAAAAGTGTTAATTTGTGGATTAAATAACTCTGGGAAGACAACATTCACGGCCCATCTCGAAGGTTTTGGCTCAACCACTTATTCTGAGGGTTACCCGAGTCACAATCTGTTTTTTAATTTTAATTCGCTTTTGATTTCCTAAGTGAAGTTGTTCTCAAACAATTTATTAAAATAAAGCTGTGGTTTGATTCACTGGTGCCTTTATCAATTTGCTGCATGCAGAATGGACATTACTTCCTTAATGTATGATTATGTGATCCATTGAATAAGGGGCAACTTTTGTCAGGATATTACAAACTGCAATGTAAATTCATGTTTGTCATCTTCCAACTTCGCTGCTGGACCCATTTCTGCATTGGACCCTGCAAGATGTGAAAGAACGTAGAACAGTACAGTGCAAGAGCAGGCTGCTCGGCTCACAATGTCTGTGCAGGACATGATGCCAATACCATCTCTCATTACTTGCACTTAATTATCTATCTTCACGTAATGTGCATTCAGTGGCAACTATATCTCAACAACTCAATATTTTAAATCTGTAGTCAGATACTTACTGGGTTTCCTCTCACTAATGGCGGCATGACAATCTGTGGGTTCTGCTGCGATCCAACCTTTGAGGTCCCTTGTTGAACACCGCGAACCAATGGTGGTGGGATTACTGTACCCACTGCACGGGCGGTGGTTACCTGCAAAACATGAGCACATATTTAGAAATACCTTCCAACTACAACAACCACACACTTATGCTGCCGTTCCCCACAACATTACCGCCAAGCCGACGTTGACCAGGATTGAACTTTTATGGACCCCTTTCAATCTCTGCACCTTTCACTCATGGAGTCATTACTGGGCGATAGGCTTGGCATTGAATGCCAGCAACTGCACCTTTCTCACATTCATGTACCAGTCTAAAGGCCTACACGCAAGGAATGCCAGGAGATAGCCACAACGCCCCACCAGATAACTCCACTATTAAGATATTGGGACTTCCATTGGGGCTTCCACCCCAACTGTTTTTCTCCCCATTCTTCATTATATCTTGATGTCTTTTGTACCCAAGAAACTACTGCCGTCTTAAATACACACAATAATTCAGCATTACAGCTGACAGAATAAGTGAAGACATTTCTCATTGCATACTAAAATAGCTATCACTTTCATCTGAGTATATGCCCCTGGTGCTTGCTGCTTCAGTGAGGTGAAAAAAGCCATTCAACAATGAGGGAATCATTGACTGATAGATGAACAGTTTTCAAAGTAGTTTTCAAAGTGTAGGAGGAACAAATACTACAATATAGTAAACAATGCAACTTAAGACAGACAAACTTCTGATAATTACTGCGGAGCATTAAAAGGAAGGAATAAGGAAACATGTTAAGTCAGGATTTTCCAAAGCCCTTATGAGGAGATGTGCCCTTGAACTGTAAAATGGCAAACAATATTACTCAATTATTAATGAAAGGAGGGAGACAGAAACCAGGAACTACAGGCTTTCCTACATCTTCAGTTCGAGAGAAGATATTAAAATCAGAAACATTGAAGTATCTGTACAAGCCATGAATGCAACTCCACTTAAACTAGCTGAACCTTTTGCAAGCAGTCAGTATGATAATGGATATGGATGCTGCAGATACAAACTTGCAGAAAGACGCGGGCTTCGACCTGAAACGTCACCTATTCCTTCGCTCCATAGATACTGCCTCACCCGCTGAGTTTATCCAGCATTTTTGTCTACCTCAGACTTGCGGAAAAGTTCATAGAATTCAAAGAAGTGTATAGCACAGTAAATGGTCCATAAGGCCCATGTCACTGTCCGCACTCTCTGTAATCTTGTATTCAGGTAAATTCTAAATCACGCATCACCTCTTGCTTCCAATCTCACTTATGTTTCCAGTTTAGCAATGCTCAAATCCCTCCGTTTCTCCGAATCCTGCACATCTCCAGCTATGGGAACTCCAGCTGCAACCTGTACCCCGAACTATCCCACCATTCACCCCTAATGGACCCGCCTTTAGCTGGCCTGAAGTTCCAGCACTACCTCCTTCACCTTCACTGACCCTGTCCGTCTTCTTAGATGCTTCTTATACCTTTGATTCATTCGGCCAACTGTCTCGCAAAAATCTGTCAAGATTTATCTAATGGAGTTCATGTGGAGAGGAATAGAACACTAATTAAAGATACTTGAAATTGCAGCTCTAGTTTGGGAGTTGCAGTATTGCTCATTGTATCTCCGTGGGGAAATTGCTAAAGATATCTAGCATTTTACACATCCCTGCATGCCCCCACGTTTTTACAGGCAATGCAATACTTTAATATTTGCTGGGCATTATGGTTAGCAAAGTCCCAAAAGTTACAAGGAAAGGCTAACAATTAGCTGATCTTTATTCTAATTCCTGGATTTATGAAATAATGATTGAGCAGGTCAGGAAGAGATTCGCTCTTCTTTCAACAGTCGCTTGGCATCACTGCCAAGTGATGTCCCCCCTCCCCATGTTTTGATAGCGATTTCCGCCCCTGGGTGACAGCCCGTTTAAATTTACCACAAAACAGCACAGTATTACGTTAGAATGATCAGTATAGGTGCTAACTTTCGAGGTTGAGACGTGAATCATCCATTTTACAGCACATGAATAGGCCCTGCAGACCACAATGCCCATGGCAACAATTGTGACAGATTAAACTACCTTTCTCTACCTGCACATGAACCATATCCCTCCATTCCTTACATACCAACCTACTGATCTAAAAGCATTTTCCATGCCACTATTGTGCCTGCCTCCACCACCGTGCAGCATGTTCCACGCACCCTCCACCCTCTGTGCAAAACACGCCCCAATTTCCAGCTCAACTGAGAGGGAGATTTCATTAAGTTATAATTCAACAGCTATTGGTGCATCATGCCTAGACAGACAATGTTAGGACAAAGCATTTCACAACTCCCAAGCACTGACATGGCCATGACCTATTTCTGATCCAATAATGTAAAGGCAGACACAAGCAGCCACACTAAACCCTCACTCATCCAGGAAAGTCCTGATAGCAAAATAGAAGCATACCTTTCTTTTGTCTCATATCTACTGACACAGATCAGTTACAGCAGTGGAACTGAGATTAGGAACTCAGCAGAGATCAGACTGAGATGGTCTCAGTTCCTTAGCTCAGATTGACAAACCCCAGGAAATGATCCAGCCATCGTGACATCCCTTCATTCATCCACTCGTTTCCAAAATGCTTCACTGATGTTGGTGACGACAGTGGTGGATCTTTACACTTTAACATGGGTCACTTTCTACCTTTATATAACCATATAACAATTACAGCACGGAAACAGGCCCTCTCGGCCCTTCCAGTCCATGCCAACCATTTTTTTCCCCTAGTCCCATCTACCTGCACTCAGACCATACCGCTCCATTCCCTTCACGTCCATATACCTATCCACTTTACTTTTAAATGTTAAAATCGATCCTGCCTCCACCACTTCCGCTGGAAGCTCATTCCACACAGCCACCATCCTCTGAGTTAAGAAGTTCCCCCTCACGTTACCCCTAAACTTCTGTCCCTTAATTCTCATGTCATGCCCTCTTGTTTGAATATTACCTACCCTAAATGGGAAAAGTTTACCCACATCAACTCTGTCTATCCCTTTCATCATTTTAAAGACCTCAATCAAGTCTCCCCTTAACCTTCTGCGCTCCAAAGAATAAAGACCTAACTTGTTCAACCTTTCTCTGTAACATAGTTGCTGGAACCCAGGCAACATCTAGTAAATCTCCTCTGTACTCTCCCTATTTTGTTGACATCCTTCCTATAATTAGGCGACCAAAATTGTACACCATACTCCAGAATTGGTCTTACCAATGCCTTGTACAATTTTAACATTACTTCCCTACTCCTATATTCAATGCTCTGATTTATAAAGGCCAGCACACCAAAGACTTTCTTTACCACCCTATCTACATGCGATTCCACCTTCAGGGAACTATGCACAGTTATTCCTAGATCTCTCTGTTCCACAGCATTCCTCAATTCCCTACCATTTACCATGTACGTCCTATTTTTATTTGTCCTGCCAAGATGTAGCACTTTACACTTATCAGCATTAAACTCCATCTACCATCTTTCAGCCCACTTTTCCAAATGGCCCAAATCTCTCTGTAGACTTTGAAAATCTACTTCATTATCCACAACACCACCTATCTTAGTATCATCAGCATACGTACTTATCTAATTTTCCACCCCATCATCCAGATCATTGATGTACATGACAAACAACAGTGGACCCAACACAGATCCCTGAGGCACCCCACTGGTCACCGGCTTTCAACCTGACAACCAGCCATCCACCATTACTCTCTGACATCTCCCATTCAGCCACTGTTGAATCCATCTTGCTACTCCGCCATTAACACCCAAAGATTGAACCTTCTTAACCAACCTTCCATGGGGAACTTGTCAAAGGCCTTACTGAAATCCATATAGACAACATCCACTGCATTACCCTCATCAATTTCCCTAGTAACCACTTCAAAAAATTCAAGGAGGTTTGTCAAACATGACCTTCCAGGCACAAATCCATGTTGACTGTTCCTGATCAGACCCTGTTTATCCAGATGCTTATATATATTATCTCTAAGTATCCTTTCCATTAATTTGCCCACCACTGACATCAAATTAACAGGTCTATAATTGCTAGGTTTATTCTTTGAACCCTTTTTTAAACAATGGAACAACATGCGCAGTACGCCAATCCTCCGGCACTATTCCCGTTTCTAATGACATTTGAAATATTTCTGTCATAGCTCCTGCTACTTCTACACTAACTTCCCTCAATGTCCTAGGGAATATCCTGCCAGGACCTGGAGACTTATCCACTTTTATATTTTTCAAAAGTGTCAGTACTTCCTCCTCTTTGAATCTCATAGTTTCCATAGCTACTCTACTTTTTTCCCTTACCTCACAGAGTTCAATATCCTTCTCCTTGGTGAATACCGAAGAAAATAAATTGTTCAATATCTCCCCCATCTCTTTTGGCTCTGCAGATAGCTGTCCATTCTGGCTCTCTAATGGTCCAATTTTATCCATCGTTATCCTTTCGCTATTAATATAGCTGTAGAAACCCTTTGGATTTACTTTCACCTTTCTTGCCAAAGCAACCCCATATTCTTTTAGCCTTCATAATTTCTTTCTTAAGAATCTTTTTACATTTTTTGTACTCCTCTAGCACCTCATTTACTCCATGCCTCCTATAACTATTGTAGATATCTCTCTTTTTTCGAAACAAGTGTCCAATTTCCCTTGAAAACCATGGCTCTTTCCATTTTTTACTATTTCCTTTCAACCTAACAGGGACATAAAGATTCTGTACTCTTACAATTTCCCCTTTAAATGTACTCTTACAATTTCCCCTTTAAATGTCCTCCATTTCTCTTCTACATCCTTCCCATAAAACAAATTGTCCCAATTCACTCCTTTTAAATCCTTACGCATTCCCTCAAAGTTAGCTTTTCTCCAATCAAAAATCTCCACCCCAGGTCCAGTTCTGAGTCTCTCCATAATTATATTGAAACTAATGGTATTGTCATCACTGGTCCCAAAGTGCTCACCATCGCATACCTCCGTCACCTGACCCGCCTCATTTCCTAACAGGAGGTCCAGCACTGCCTCTTCTCTGTTCGATACCTCTATGTATTGCTGCAAAAAACTATCCTGCACACATTTTACAAACTCCAAACCATCCAGCCCATTTACAGAATGTGTTTCCCAGTCTATTTTTGGAAAATTGAAATCTCCCACAATCACTACCTTGTGCTTACTACTAATATCTGCTATCTCCTTACATATTTGCTCTTCCAATTCTCGCTCCCCATTTGGCGGTCTATAATACACCCCTAAAAGTGTTGCTACACCGTTCCCACTTCTCAGTTCCACCCAAATAGGCTCCCTAGACAAGCCCTCTAATCTATCCTGCCAAAGCACTGCTGTAATATCCTCTCTGACAAGCAATGCAATACCTCCACCTCTGGTCCCTCCAATTCTATCACACCTGAAGCAACAAAATCCTGGAATATTTAGTTTCCAATCACAGCCCTCCTGCAACCATGTTTCACTGATTGGCACAACATCATATTCCCAGGTGTCAATCCAGGCTCTAAGTTCATCCACCTTTCTTACAATGCTCCTAGCATTAAAATATACACATTTTAGAAACCCACCATCCCTTATTCTCTGTGTATTATCTTTTTCCTCTCTCTCGCCTACATTTTGGGTCCGAGTGCTTCCCTTCTCTGCCTCTTGCCCCACACCCTGTCCCCTAGCACCCTCTATCCGAGTCCCTCCCCCCAGCCTTTCTAGTTTAAAGTCTCCATTACCCATCATCACCATTATTTTGTATCTCTGCCACTCAATTACCATCAAATCATTGCCCGAATGTTGCCTTTGGCGTTTAGACTTTCACTATTTGCCAGACTTAACCATCAAAGAACCTCCATCCATCACCAGACTATTTAGTTCCCCTTTTCTGTCATAGATAGGAACACGACACAATTCCTTGGTTCACTCAGCCCATCCCAACCACACTACCCCCCCCCCCCCCCAGGTACTTTCCCCAGCAACTGCAGGAGATGCAACACCTGCCCTTATATCTCCTCCCTTGACTCCATCCAGGGACCCTGGCAGTTCTTCCAGGTGAGGCAAGGCTCACATGCACCTCTGCATGAGATAGAAACAAAGCATTGGAGTAACGCAGTGGGGGGGGGGAGGTCATGCAGCATATCTGATGAAAAAGGATGTGACATTTCAGGTCAGAACCCTTCTTCAGGCTAAAAGTAAGTGGTGAGGGTGGGTGAAGAGCTGGAGGCCAGAAAAGGCCAGGACCAATCTGGGTTGGCCATCCAGTGTTCACAATTTGGGCTCCTGTACTTTGTTTAAACGTAGACTCGGCCGCCAAGGTCTACTGGATTCCCCCGGCTGCTAACCATTTTAACTCTCAATTGCCAGAGTGAGGCCACACGCAAATTGGAGGAACTTCTCCTCATATTTTGCTTGGCTAGCTTACAATCCTATGAACATATGGTATGAACATTGAATTCTCAAGATGGGTCTCGACCCGAAACGTCACCCATTCATTATCGCCAGAAATGCTACCTGCCCCGCGGATTCACTCCAGCATTTTGTGTCTATCTTCAGTTTAAACAAGCATCTGCAGTTCCTTCAAACACATTGAATTCTCTAATTTTAGGTAACTGAAACAAACACTCCCCTCCCCAATTAAAATTTGGTTAACCAGTTCCACAGTTCGCAACGCTATTTCCCTCTTGGGATCACTCCATCCTTAGCCAGCATTCGACCTATCAAAACCATCCTGCCTGATGTCATCTGTTGCCAGCCCTGATTTGTCCTGGTCTTTTCTTGCTTCCAGTTCCACCCCTTACAATCAGTCTGAAGAAGGGTTCCAACCCAAAATGTCCCCTATCCATTTTCTCCAGAGATGCTAGCTGACCCGCTGAGTTACTCCAGGATTTTGTTTTTATCTTTGGTAAAAAACAGCATCTCAGTTCATTTTTATTTGTATTTATTTGCTACACCTGCACATAGCCATGTGGTGCAATTTTTGCATCAGACAAGCTTCCTTTGAATTTCGTCCAATAAAAGAATCATTGAGCCATGAAGTGGTCTGTTTCGCTCTCTTCAAGTACCACTTTCCAAGACGAACACTTCAAACGTGTTTTTTCATCTAATGCACTTACTTTAGAGACTTGTACAATGCCATTACTTGAACCCTTACAACTGATATAGCTTTTTATTCCAGGGAAAGCTGGAATTCACCCACAACCATGGACGTCTAGCAGGGTTGTGGTACAATGATGGGCTGATGTATGAACTGATGCACACCAATGGACACAAGCAGCTCTTGCCACTAATACCAGATAAAATGTAGGCAATGCAAGGAAAAGTCAGTCTGAAACTAAAAATGAAAACAAATCATTGTTTTGGTGAAAGTATTGCTGTTGTGACATTAAAACTGAGGAAGGCTTGTTAGTGAAAATGAAGCCTTTGAACCGTGGAATAATTTTAGGCCAAAAAATATCCTAGCCTTGCCTATCAGTATATGCGAGTTCAGTATTTCGAAAAATGCAAGGAATCATAGGATTTGTCAAAGGTCGAACACTATCCATAAAAATCAAACAAAGTGCTGTAGATTCAGTGAGTATAGCTTGAGACCGGGCGGGGGGGGGGGGGGGGGGGGGGGGGGGGAGGAGACGGGACGGGGGGAAGGTGGACCACCTCATCCGCAGAGCCGCGCCTCACCGCAGCCAGAATCGAACCCGTGTCCCCGGCGCCGCAAGTGCTGCTGAACTGCCGCTGGATCGTCCCTGGCCGCCCCCCCCCCCAGTGTTCCATCCCCGGTCGGGGGGCAGCTGCAGACATCTGGATTGATGAGACACCGGTCCCCAGCCAGCACGGAGACCCACAGCCAGCGCTACCTCCAGCCCAACCCCGCTCCAACTACAGAGGAACCCGCTCCACGATGGGCCGCTACGGCAACGTGCCAGTTCGCCCACGGCCTGGCCGAGCTGCGCTCCCTTAGTTGCCACCCCAAGCACAAGACGTTCTGCCCCTTTGGTACCCGCTGCCACTTCATTCACAACCCCAAGGAGCAAGGGCCCCACCCTCGCTTGCACCAGAGCGCCAGCCTGGGCTTGGCCTCATCCGGCCCGGAGCTCGACTGAGCCGCGCTGCGGGCGGTCTTCAGCCCCGACCTGGAGTTGGAACTGACCCGAACTCTGGGTTTGAGGCTGGGAAATGGTTGCTGTTGCCGCCAGCACCACCAGCAGCTCCAGCGGGTGCCCGACCTGCCCATGGCCGGCAGGAGCCTGTCCACAGACTCTCTCCCCGACCAGGACAACTCCAGAAGCAGCGGCTCCGAGTCGCCCTTCTTCGAGCAGGGCCAGTGGCTGCACATCTTCAGCAGGATCACAGTGTCAGACTGAGGGGAGGGGGGTGGAGGTGGAGGGCTGCCAGCCAACCCAGCAGGACAGGCAGAGCCGAGCTGGAACAATAAAGTGGAAAGTTGCATAATCATCAAAATCTGAAAACAGAATGGCAGCACTTCACCACTTCAATCTGTTTTCTCCTGCAGAAGTTAGATTAGTGATGCATAATTGCAGAAACTAGAACACAAAATCAAGGAATTATTTCAGGGGTGATTAGCTTTAGTGGCAACCCTAGATGTAATTTCTACCATTGTTCCACCATTGCATTTATTCGCATGATGAATTCCATTTCCCCATTTTCCAGGGCCGAAGAAAGAAATCCTAATCCTCTGATCAACCCTCGAGGAAAGTCACTTCTATTCCAAATATTAGTTAGAAATTACATTTACGGTTGCCACTAAAACTAATTTCCATATCACCCCTGAAATAATCCTCCCTAGTTAGTCTGCATTCACTATTTCAGATTACCATCTGCGCTCACCACGATATTGCTAAAATAACTCTCAATGTACAATGCAAGATTAGAAAAGAGCAGCATAATACTGCACGATACACTAAACTGGTCAAATTTATTGGAATTCCATAACACTGTGCCTGTGGATTACAATACACACGGAGGAAAGGTTAATGATTGCTGCCAGTCTGTTTTCAGATTTTGATGATTATGCATCTTTCCACTTTATTGTTCCAGCAAGGAATTACAGCCTTGCAATGTCACCATGATTTCTCTAGCAGCAGGGGGGTTTTGTGGTAATGCCAGTATCTGAACTCGGACCATCGTGAGCTTGGTCCTGTAATCCAAGTCCTGTCAACCTGTCTCCCAGCTATCTCATTGACCTCCTTCAACCAGCAGGGGTTTACCTTGATTCCAGTATTCTCACAGCACGTCCCCACCCAACCGCCACCTTCAATGTCCAACCCAAAAGCTGGCAAGGCCCGAGTTCTACACTGACCTGGAAGTTGGGCTTGCCAGTGGGAACATGCAGCGTTCCCCGTACCAGCGGGGGTGGGATGGCCATGGCAGTGCCTGTCGAGACAGCAGGCTGGGAAGAGAATATTAGAAAGCACAAACACACATGAGAAAGCTGAGGAACACAAGGAATGCAAAATACTGCCCGTTTGAAGAGATATTCTGTTGAAACAACACAAGCCAATAAGACTGCCAATCAGGACATGCCAGCTGTGAAAAGGCAATACATCCATCTTCCAATCACAGCAACCTTTATTCCGTCTACCCGGATCTGCGCCATGTCATACCATCTTTATGGTTCCTTGCACTGACGCCCAACAGTCGACACCCAAGAGTCTCAAGTCTGAACCATATCTGAGAACTGTTGAGAGTTCCTTCATGCAGAGACCCGATTCAAACTCAGGCACCAAGGTGAAAGAATAGCAGCCCTGCTCATTGTCGCACACACAATCCACAGATTTTAATCATGGAGTTACACTTGTTCACCCATTTTCCTTTCAGCCACCATACAGCGAACCAGAGAAAGGTGGGGAACATGGGGAACATGCAAGGCTGTGCAAACAACTACAAGAGATCTGCTAAGCAGCACCTCAACCAGGACTCAAAATGGAGAGGACACATCTGCTTTGCCCGAGTTAGTTTCCACTTATTTTCCGAATCTGAGATCTTTCTCCTAGAACAAATTCTTTGCCATTAAATCATCTTTGTGCTCTCTTTTCTTCAAGAATTTTTACCCTTGATCATTTTCTTTTATTTTGGAAAAAAGAGAAACTCGTGACCATATCACCAATACACTGAACTGATTAACAATTCTACTATCACGCCCCCACACCACACCACCTTTATACATGGTATAGGTGAGCACAAAATACTTCAAAGGTCATGACACTTACAGACGCTACATCCTACATTCATCTGACAATAAAATAGACTATGTGCAAAATCAGGACAGAGTGGTGAATTTCTCAATCGAACAAGGTTCCCATTAAAATAATAATGAACCAAGTTGTTCCTCCTTCACTTGATCACCACCATCAACATGTTATAATTCTCCTCACCTTGGAGCTGAACAGATAACTATTTTGAAGAATTGTTTGCAGAATTCATTCCACATTAGACATTTACCTGAGGATCAGTCTTAAGATTACAGAGGGAAGCAGTATTCATGGAAAAGCTAGCTAAAAAGTTAGAATTTTTGTACTGTTTTCATAATTCATGCCAAGCATCTTTCACATTATCAAGGCCATTACATTGAATTAAAAGGCTGGTGTTTAGAACCAGATACCTCTTCAAACGTTTCATATGGAGCTTGAGCAAGTCTGGGGAAGGTTCATAAGGCAGTAGCCGGCAGTGCAAGAAAACAAATGGACAACTTAAAACCATTTAAATAGGCAGCCAACCCCTGGGCTTTTATAACAAGCACTCCATCATAAAATTGACAAAATTCAGGCTTCTGCTAAGATTTCAGGGGTACCCCTCATTACTTTCTCCCTCCACTGCATATCTCCTGCTGAGGGACCAAGAATAGACGACGGCACATGCAGCAGCCATTCTTTGTGACACAATGAGTATTGCCATGCTATGCAGTGCTACAACCCTCCAACACTGCTGCCCTCCAATTTTCCCAACATTTCCAAGTTTTTTGAAGTATGTTGCATTGAAGAGGGCACAATGCTGACAACTTGGGAAGAGTTTCCCCCTCTCCAAGTCTATGATTACCAAGGCCAACTGCAATATCCCCCCCCATTCAATCATCATCCCAGATAAAAACAGCTAGCATTCATATCTGTGTGGATGGCCACATTTTGCTATGAATGAGGCAACCAAGGTATGCCTTCTCCATTTTTAAAACAAATGATTTTTGATTGGTTTAACTCTATTTAAGCAAAGATTACAGAATCAGGGCAGGCAAATACAGCTGAGGGGCAGTTGTGATTTGAACAGCAGGACAGTGATGGGGCCAACATGACCACATTCCACAGCACAATGACAGTGTGCTGCTGACCTGATTGGTACGAAATGGCTGTGCTACTTAACTGTGCCGCCAGAGGGCAGTTAATCACATCAAAATAAAGGTTCACAGATCTGACCTCATCCTTACGTGCAATAGTCAATTCCAAAATTTGATCCAGCAGAGGCTTTACTGGTAGTAAGCATCACAGAAATGAGTCTGAAATCACTTTAAACTGTAAACCATCCAGATTTTTTTCGAGAACATTAGAAAACTTGCTTATTAACAAGAGGGCTGATCAGAATCGAAGCAAGAGACTAATTTTAGATTCTAGAAAATAATTTCAAAATTAATTGTCAGTAACGATGCAAAATGGAGGGACAATACCACTGCTTAAATACAGGAGCAGGGGGTGGTCTCACCATGATCCGACATGAATTCTGTATAGGAGACCCCTAGACTAATCAGCCTGAGTTGATGTTGCAGGCCATGAATTTCCTCCCAATCTATCTGCCATGGATGGATTTTCACCAGCTTTCTACTGTCCTTTCTGTCATGTACTTACCTTGTTTCCTTTGAAAGCATCTGAACATTCAAAGCTCTATGTTCCTTAATGCTGTGTACACCTTTACTGAGGAAATGCACCTCTCAGCATTTATGTCTTTCTAGGTGTTTGTGCTTTGTAATGGTTTAACTCAACACATAATGCACTTTGAGATAAATATTAAATACGGCCAGATTGTGATGGTCGAGCACACAAAACTAACATGATACCTTTGGAATAGTGGCCTCTTTCTGGATCTGACTCTGGCGGAGCTTCTTGAGCAGGACAAGTTTGGCCTCCTCCAACCGCAACTCTTCCTTTAATTGCTTAATCATTCTTTCTCGCTCCTCTGGGGTGCTCTTCTAAAAGGAAAGAACCAATATTACTGAAATACATCCGCGCCAATTTTCCGATACCCTGCTTATCTGAAGGTTTCACAGGAACTAGCCAGTCTGCTAAAAACCCCATTCGTCAATGCAAGCCAAAAAATTCAACATCATTTCCCACTCCACAGTGAGATTGAGTTTCGCACAGCACAATACTCACACCACAAGGTTCACCAGCAAGTAACAGGAAGCAGAAATCTTGCCTAATTTTTCACACAGTTTAGAAACTCTAGCATGAACTGTTACATCTCTTAAATCCATCTTGTGGAATACAATTTATTTAATAGAGATCTGGAATAAAATCCAAAGCCCTAGTTTGGGAGTTGTTGGTGTTGATCAGCATTTAGTGCCATTTAAGGGCCATTCGGGGGATAGTTCATCAATAACGACATTGTTGGGGGTCTGGAATCAGCAGAGCTTCATGCTCACCCTCATGGACATCATAAAAAGAGGACACAAGGTGCTGTAGGAACTCAGCGGGTCAGGCAGCATCTCTGGAGATCACGGATAGGTGATGATATTCAGGTTGGGAGCCTTCTTCAGACTCATTAACATCAACTTTGTACAATGTCAGATATATTTAATTTATATAATTTAAATTAAATGTGTTGAGATTGGAACTCTTAACTCAAGATTAACAATGTGGGATATTGAATCGTGTGCCCAACACTGCATCACTCTCTCTCTTCAGACTCCACCTGCATCCGGCTTCTGATCAAAAGTTCCTTCCAGCTACCATTACAGAGACAGGACATCATCCATATTAGAGAGATACAGCATGGAAACAGGCCCTTCGGCCAGAGTTCGCTTCGACCGTGATCATCCCGTACACGAGCATTATCCTACACACTAGGGACAATTTACAATTTATAGAAGCCAATTAACCTACAAATCTGTACATCTTTTGAGTGTGGGAGGGAACAGAAGCACCCGGAGAAAATCCACAGTCATAGAAAACGTACAAACTCAGTACAGACATTCTTAATTTGCAGGAGGGGGGAAGTGGGTGCAAAGGAAGGTTCAGCTTCACAGGTGTCAGACCCCATTACGTCATTTCCAAGAGGAAAAATCCACTACCTTCCAGGCTATTAGGGTACACAGGTGCCTGCTCTCTGTGTCCAGTCAGCAACAGCAGGGGAGAAACAGTTTTCACACCGTCTCGAACGAAGGAAGCTGACACAAATAACAGCAACTTGATTTAGATCAGATCAGACCTGCAAATAAATGGTCCATCAACACTTAAACACTGAGTTTAGATTTGCTACAAAACCCAATAGGTGCCAAAGGAAAACTGTCTAGAATTCCCTAAATTCATTCAGGGATAGGCAGTGAGATTACATATAATCCCAAATGGGAAGCAGGAAGGAGAAAAATTATGTCTACCAGCACCTGCAGTTCCTTCCTTCCTACACTGTTTTGAAATGGACCAATCTGATGAAGGGTATCATTTGTGCCTGCCCTTTGAAAAAGCAATCTCATTTCCCCAGCATGCAATCAGTACTTTGAAGGTAAATGTTATACTTAATCATGGACTTGCATAAATAAAAAAATATTCTGAAGCTGCTGGTCTGACGAGTGACGCTCTGCCTCACCATAATATCATCCGTGTTTGCACTTCTTAGTTCCTTCGAGAGCCCGTTCAGCCTGGGACTTGAGGGTTCGTTGTCGGAGAGGACAATGATGTCCGGAGATAGGGGCCGCTTTCCCTTCTTCATTTCACTGAAAGAGAGGGGACTACAGGTTGAACAGGGCACACAGGGCTTTGGGCAAGGCCGGCAATGCTTACAAATTTCATCCATCTAGAGTGCGAGAATCCATCTAAACCCATCCTTGGACAATTTCTCCATTTTGCCCACACAAGAACACCTCTCAAATATAACACAGCACCTCAGGTGATCCCAGAGGGGGTGGGTGTTGGCAACATCCAGAGGGATAATGGAGGTACAAGGCTGAGTATTGTGAGGATAGAAGGGGGACGATGAGTGAGGTCTGAGAGGGGGGTGGGGATAGACGGGGTAAGGGCGGTGGGCTGCGGTGTGTGCACAGAGGGTATCAGGAGTGTGTGGGGAAGGGTCAGAAGGGAATTGGAAGGGCGGGTGAGGTCCAGGCAGTTATAATGGTGGAGTGGGGGTGTTTGAAGGCTGGGAGGAGGATTGTGAGGGCTAGAGGGAGTGGGAGTGGGAGAGTTGGGGTTGAAGGTGAGGGCCTGGAGAGGAGGGATGCGGGGCAAAGGGCCAGAGAAGGGTTGTACAGCCAAGTATATCGAGTTGGAATGCGGATATGGAAGACGGGGCTGAGAGGAGGCAGTGAGCAGTGTGGGGATACCAAATCAGATAATTTTTGTTCTTGCTTTGTTTCACTTCCAGTTGAATATACAGTTTGAGAACTGTGCAAATCTCTTCTTACTGAGAGAGGCAGCAGCAGCCCAGTCTGAGATCACTGGGGAACAGAGAACTGACTGCCTGCCACCTCGTCTTCCTCATTGATAGATCCTAAAGCTGGAGTAACTCAGCGAGACAGGCAGCATCTCTGGCAAGAAGGAATGGGTGACGTTTCGGGTCGAGACCCTTCTTCAGACCATCTATCTTCGGTTTAAACCAGCATCTGCAGTTCCTTCCTACACATTTCATCTGTCTCATTACGCTTCATTGCAAACCATGTACATGACATTCTGCAAACTGGGGAGCTTTTATTCATTTCTTAAAAATAAATTACTTGAGTTGGAAGTTAAACTCTGGGCCAGGCACTTTTCCAAAACTCATGAGTATCATCAATCATCATAGTCATAAATCTGCAGCTAAGTGTGTTCACAGAACTGGTGAATATTGTGGCATGTCTCTGATGCTCCCTCTGCAATCCTATAGACCCTGCTTAAGGCGATCAATAAGGCAGAGCTGTCACCACCCATCAACTAGCAGGCAGCATCCTTGCATTTAAGTGACTGGGAACAAACTTCCTGTATGTTAATTGGCAGAGAGAGAGAAAGAGAGAGTATAAGGTTGTCATGTGACTTAGGCATTTCCCTTCCGTGTCACCTGATTGCCCCAGTGGAACCCATGGCAACAGCCGGCTGAAACTGGTTTGAGACACATTGCCTTCATTTTGTGAAGGGAGGTAGGCTCAGGTACTGAAACAAAATGGAGCCCATCGAACAGACAGTAAAAACCTGGTTGGGCACACAGCCTCGTACCAGCCCAGCTGTCACTCCCTTGCTGGCTTTAGACCAGTGATGGTCAACGTAACTTTAAGACTGCATCGTGATGTGTCCCCACAAAATATCCTTTGAGAACCAGAATCTAAAATAAAATCCTTTAAGATGATCTAAATATTCTACACAAGAAAGTGCACATAAATAATTTGAGGGGATCTCCCGATCTGTTAGTTTCTGAGTGCGTTGGAGAGGACACAATCGCTTACATTTTACATTGTTTATCTCAACAATGCTGAATTCTGCGTTTGGTCATGAGCCAAGAGACTAACCTTCACACCTGATGGCATGTGGCGGAAGCTACATTTTCATAACTCAGTTTCTTCAACTGGACACGACAGCACAGTGGACATGGTCTGAGGCAGGCATATTCCCAAGGCTGCCTCAGTAAACGGATGTCATTAAGATGATGGCACAAAACGCTAACATGCACCAGCAAACCAAAAGGCCATTTCCATATCTATGCTGAGGTAGCCACAAGAAAACGCAGATACTTGTTTACAAAAAGTCAAAGTGCTGGATTAACTGCCGGTCAGGCAGCTTCCCGGTACCAACATCGGTAATGGGGAAACTGCTAGAGTCAGTTATTAAAGATGGGATTGCAGCGCATTTGGAAAGTAGTGAAATCATTGGACAAAGTCAGCATGGATTTACGAAAGGTAAATCATGTCTGACGAATCTTATTGAATTTTTTGAGGAAGTAATTAGTAGAGTGGATAAGGGAGAAGCAGTGGATGTGTTATATCTGGACTTTCAGAAGACTTTCGACAAAGTCCCACACAAGAGATTAGTATCCAAACTTAAAGCACACGGTAATGGCGGTTCAGTATTGATGTGGATAGAGAACTGGCTGGCAGACAGGAAGCAAAGAGTAGGAGTGAACGGGTCCTTTTCAGAATGGCAGGCAGTGACTAGTGGGGTGCCGCAAGGCTCAGTGCTGGGACCCCAGCTATTTACAATATATATTAATGATTTGGACGAGGGAATTAAATGCAACATCTTGAAGTTTGCGGATGACACGAAGCTGGGGGGCAGTGTGAGCTGTGAGGAGGATGCTAGGAGGCTGCAAGATGACTTGGATAGACTGGGTGAGTGGGCAAATGCATGGCAGATGCAGTATAATATGGATAAATGTGAGATTATCCACTTTGTTGGCAAAAACAGGAAAGTAGACTATTGGGGGTTACACAAAAAGCTGGAGAAACTCAGCGGGTGCAGCAGCATCTAAGGAGTGAAGGAGATAGGCGACGTTTCGGGTCAAGACCCTTACACTTTGTCCCTTAGATGCTGCTGCACCCGCTGAGTTTCTCCAGCTTTTTGTGTAACCCTCGATTCTCCAGCATCTGCAGTTCCTTCTTTAACAAAGTAGACTATTATTTGAATGGTGACCGATTAGGAAATGGGGAGATGCAACAAGACCTGGGTGTCATGGTACACCAGTCATTGAAAGTAGGCATGCAGGTGCAGCAGGCTGTGAAGAAAGCGAATGGTATGTTGGCATTCATAGCAAAAGGATTTGAGTACAAGAGCAGGGAGGTTCTACTGCAGTTGTACAGGGTCTTGGTGAGGCCACACCTGGAGTATTGCGTACAGTTTTGGTCTCCTAATCTGAGGAAAGATATTCTTGCCATAGGGGGAGTACAGAGAAGGTTTACCAGACTGATTCCTGGGATGGCAGGATTTCCATATGAAGAAAGACTGGATAGACTCGGCTTGTACTCGCTGGAATTTAGAAGATTGAGGGGGGATCTCATAGAGACTTACAAAATTCTTAAGGAATTGGACAGGCTAGATGCAGGAAGATTGTTCCCGATGTTGGGGAAGTCCAGGACAAGGGGTCACAGTTTAAGGATAAGGGGGAAGTCTTTTAGGACCGAGATGAGAACATCGTTTTTCACACAGAGAGTGGTGAATCTGTGGAATTCTCTGGCACAGAAGGTAGTTGAGGCCAGTTCGTTGGCCATATTTAAGAGGGAGTTGGATGTGGCCCTAGTGGCTGAAGAGATCAGGGGGTATGGAGAGAAGGCAAGTACAGGATACTGAGTTGGATGATCAGCCATGATCATATTGAATGGCGGTGCAGGCTCGAAGGGCCGAATGGCCTGCTCCTGCACCTAATTTCTATGTTTCTATGTTTCCTGCTGAGTTACTCCAGCACTTTGTGCCTTTTTGTTTGCTGAGGTAGCCTGGGTTAATGTGACTCAGAATTTGTGTTACGAAGTCAATTAAATATTAATTTATGCAAGTTAACCAAGAAAACACCAATAGGAACCAGGTCACCCTGGTCTCGAACTATTATATCACACATTCCTTCTCTCCAGAGATGATGCCTGTCTCACTGAGTTACTCCAGCTTTTAGCGTCTATCTTTGATTTAAAAAAACCTGGCCTTGCACGCTATCCAAGCAAGTCAAAAAACACACGAGTGCAAAAAGTAGTACAACAAAGAAAATAAACAGAGGGCGGAATATAGTGGCACTGTTGCAGTGAAAGTGCAGATAAAAAAAAATGCACGGGTTGCAATGAGGTAGATTGGGAATTCACCTTATAAATGAATGTATGCGATTATAAATGATCACATTCTGATAAAGTGTCCCAAAGACAAATACCAATACGGCACAATTGATGGAATAGTCTCCATCTGCTTGGATGCTTGGAGATCTGCTATGGGAATTCCACCCCATCTGCCCTGTTGCACACTTTCTTGAAATGGGCCAATATTAGCTATTTCTTTATTGCCACACTACCAAAGTACTGGATGGCCACCCATTCCCATCGCATCGGTTGACAGCTTTATGACACCCACCACTCTCACAATGGAAAACTGGATGAGCATTTAACTTTGCCCCTGCAAAAACTCTTTTGGAAAATCTACTCAGAAACATAGTATTTTTTACAATAAATGATGTTCACAGCAATCTTGAAGTGCTCATTCACAAGTGAACATGTAGTTACAACAAGCCGTGAGGAAGACAAATGCTATTTGGTCTTTATTCACAAGTTCATAAGTTCTCGGAGCAGAATTAGGCCATTCGGCCAATCAAGTCCATCCACTATTCAATCATGGCTGATCTATCTTTTCCTCTCAACCCCATTCTCATGCATTCTCAAGAATCTGTCAATCTTCTAGTCATAGAATCGTAAAGTGATAGTGTGGAAATAGGCCCTTCGGCCCAATGTGCCCACACTGGCCCACATGTCCCAGCTACATTAGTTCCTCCTGCCTGCGCTTCGTCCATATCCCTCCAAACCTGCCCTATTCACGTACCTGTCTGTTTCTTAAACGTTGGGATAATCCCAATTTGTGAATTGCCAAAAAGTGAATTTCTGTTACTCAAACGCCAACTTCCCCCTCTCAGTCCGCCACCAACTACAAGATGCATCCGGCCACTACGGGGCCCCTGCCCCTCCCACGAACTGTCACTGCCCCAACCCCTTCGTCTTCCTCGTAGTTGCTGACACCCTCCAAGGCAAAGTATGTTAGCAACTCCAGAGAAGGAGGAGGAGATGATAGTGGTGGAGGGGGAACTGAGAGGCTAAGTGGACAGAGTGATGGGAGAAGGAATAGGAGGATGCAGCAGTGGAGTGGACAAAGTGACGGCAGACAGTAGCAGGAGGCGGCGGTCGAACGGGAGCAGACAAAGCGACTGGACCCACAGGAAGAAGCAACAGCCGGTGAGCGTCCTGAAGAAAGAGCTGTCCCAAAGAGCTCCAAAGTGAGCCACAACAACAGCCACGTGAACTGGACCAGGGGGGTGGGTGAAGAGGGCTTGCTGGTGCACTTTGCGAGACAGGGGTGGCGTTAGAAGCCGGGGCTGGGAAAGCCATGCGAGCGAGGCTGGTGTCGGCAGGTCCATTCACTATAACCAAAATCTCCTATAAAGGGGTTTGTTAAAAGGGATTACTGTACTACAGCAAATTTGTGGCAAAAAAGTCCAGCATAGGAGCATTATGAAACAGAATTTGACGCAGAACCTCAAAGTGAAACAAAGTGGTTTAGTGAGGCAATTTCAGTTTCCCAATCTTCTCTCAGGTTCATCACATGCCACCTTTGTAGCTAATTATAACTGTTAGGACATAAATGAATACGTATAAAAAACAGCCAAAATTTGGAGCCACTCATTTAGATCTAAACATCTAACGACACAGATACAGGAAACACCGAGCTTGCTCTTCCCAATGTAATCTATAAACATCCTGCTTTACCGTTACAAGCGCTTCCTTTAACTTCATGAGAACTGCAGTGATACATGCACGAAGGCAGACACATCACAGGATAACTGTATTTTGGATAGATATCAATACACAGATCCTGGCCAAGACAAATGACTCGACAGGATTGTATGGTATTTTTGAAGATGGTGAGAATTTCTCCAGCACAGAATAATTTTGCACCTTCGTTCTTTGCCTCATTTTGCTCCTTTTCGTCTGGCTATCAATCTCGTGTTACCTTTGACTGCAGCAACCTCTGCCCAGCTCCACCTTTTCTGCACATATTTTTCCCTTGCTCCCAGTCAGCCTGCTCTCAGTGAATGCCTACACTATTCACTACCAGTTAACCAATTAATCTAAGTGTAGGTGGGCAGTCGGAGAATCAGAATGGGATGGGATGTTGATGGGCATGAGCTGTTGAAACGATTGGGGGAAATGGATTGGATTGAGCCAGCTTTGACTGGAGGGGCCGAATAGCAATGTCATGATAAAAGAAAATAAGAAAATAACATCAATGCAAAGCAGTTCAGCTGGTGAAGCCACCACCTCTCAGTGCCAGAGACCATGATCCAATGCTGACTTCGGGTGCTGTTGATGTGGAGTCTGCGCGTTCTCCGTGTTACCAATTGAATAGCCTGTGTGCTCTGGTTTCTTCCCATATCCCAAAGATGTGCGGGTTGGAAGGTTAATTGGCTGTAAATTAAACTTAGCCTGCAGATGAGTGGTAAAACCTAGGAATTGCTAAAAAGGTGGGGAGACTAAAGAAAATGAGAATATAGAATTAGTGTAAATAGGTGATTGATAGTTAGCATGGACTCAGTGGGCCAAAGGGTTTCCACACTGTACGATTCCATGGCTTTAATATACATTTTTCATAAGATGCCCACTTCTCAGTTTAGTAATCCAATCAAGAGGTAAGAGTGTTTAATTGTCATATGCCTCAAATCAGAACAATGAAATTCTTATCTGCAGCAGAACTACAGATATAAACATAATACTACCGTTTTCATTTGTAAACATCAGTTCATGTCAAATGTATTGAGTAGGTTAAAATATAATAAAACAGCAAATGTCAATAGAAATGGGAAGAAAAGTACAGGGACCAATCAATCACTTGTCCTGCTCAACCGTTCTATCAGAACTGGTCTAATCTCAATCATGTACCCACCTCCACTCCATTTCCCTCAAATCATTATTGAACAATCACCTATCTTAGTCAGGTAAATGTTAATTGACCTCTTGCATCAGCACACTTTATATGAAGGTGGAGGGGACATGAGGTGAATACTGGCAGTCTTCACTACCCTTTGTAAAACAATTAGCTTCATGGCTTTAGACGTGTCTTATATCACTGGATCTCTGCTTCATTGTTGGACCAAACTTGTGCCACAAATGCCTTATCTGTCAGAGAGTCTGATGTGGATATATAGGTGACAAGAACAATTTTATTCAAGTTAACATGGGGAGCTAGGCCACGTTTAATGCAAAATATAATTTCCCCCATTAATGATACGCAAGTCACATCTGGACATAAACGTTTTAGGCTTGCCAATCCATCTGGACACAAACGTTTTAGGCTTGCCAATTCATTCACTTTGTGTGGGACCGGCCATTTTACTGAGAACCAGTGTCTGTCATGATTGTTATAATACAGGCCTTGAAATTAATGGTGGCCTGGGTGTCAATGGCCACCTAAAGTCCCGCCGGGCAACCGAAAAGCCGTGCCATTTTGCCCGGCTTGGCAAGCACCCAGGACACCTGCCGTTCAACTCTGTGCAGGCCCCTCTCTATCTCTCTCTCTCTCTCTCTCTGTCTCTCCGTCTCCGCTCGCCATCCGTGTCTGGGTCTCCGTTCTGGTCGCCTTGCACATGTGCACTGCCACGGCAACTGGTCGGCGTCGGGCACGCATTGTGGGAGACACTGCCCGGTCGCTACGTGCCCAATTAACTATTGCACTTTATCTGTTTATTTATTATGTATATATATGGTCTATGGTATATAGACACACTGAACCTTTATCTCCTGTTCTGTATTTAGTTTTCATATTCTGTTGTGCTCCATTGTCCTATCGACACATGCAGCAACCTAAATTTATCTGGTTGGGTATACTATGGTTGAAGATGCGTTAATTGTGTGGCATAGAATAAATTGTGTGACGTGCGGGTAGAGACCCTTCTTTAGACTCCTCTGGTTTTAGTGGTTTTTAGTGTAATTTAAAGATACAGCTTTTTGCCGACGCAAGTCAAGAGTGTTTTATTCTCTCACGTCCAAGTTAGAACAATGAAATCTTTACTTGCAGCAGCACAATAGAATATGTAAACATAGTACTCTGTAAATAATGTTATAAACGAGAAAACAAAAGTGTATATTTATATATGAATATATTGTGCGTGTGTGTAAGAGTGTGTGAGTGAACGCGAGGGAGAGCGCGAGAGAGAGAGCGCGAGAGAGAGCGAGAGCGAGAGAGGGAGCGCGAGAGAGAGCGAGAGAGGGAGCGCGAGAGAGCGCGAGAGAGCGCGAGAGAGAGAGCGCGAGAGAGAAGGAACTGCAGATGCTGGTTTAAACTGAAGATAGTTTGCTATATTTAAGAGTGAGTTGGATGTGGCCCTTGTGGCTAAGGGGATCAGAGGGTATGGAGAGAAGGCAGGTACGGGATACTGAGTTGGATGATCAGCCATGATCATATTGATTGGCGGTGCAGGCTCGAAGGGCTGAATGGCCTACTCCTGCACCTAATTTCTATGTTTCTATGTTTCCATAGACACAAAAAGCTGAAGTAACTCAACAGGTCAGACAGAATCTCTGGACAAAAGTAAAATATTACATTTTGGGGTGGGTCTGAAAAAGGTTCCTGCACACCTTTGGAATGTGGAAGAGCATCTGGAGAAGTCCCATGCGATCAAAGGGAAAAGGAACAAACACACAAACAGCACCCATATTCAGGATCAATTCCGGGTCTCTGGCACTTTTAGGCAGCAACTTTATGGCCAATGTACTGCCCCATAGTCTTGAACTGAATTAAAACATACAGTAACTGTAAAGGAGGACATAGCTTCACTTAAAGATTTAAGACTGAAAATGGATAGTTTATTTTTAATTAGTAACCAAAGTTATCAAAGTATAACTTTTTGTGTGTTGAAAAACAAAATACAGTGGCACAGCTGGTAGACTTGCTGCCTCACACGCCAGAGATCTGTGTTCGATCCTGTCCTCGGGCACTGTCTGTGTTGAATTTGCACAATCTCCCTGAAATAATGTGGCTTTCCTCCCACAATCCAAAGACGCATTGGCTTTGTAGGCTAACTTGTCTCTGTGAAATTGCCCTTAATGTGTAAGAAGTGGGTGAGGAAAGTGGGATAACAGAACTTGCGTGAATGGGTGGTAGACAAAAAAACTGGAGAAAATCAGCGGGTGAGGCAGCTTCTATGGAGCGAAGGAATAGACGACGATTCGGGTCGAGACCCTTCTTCAGACTGATGTCGGTGGGATACAAAAAGGAAGAGGCAGAGACAGTAGGCTGTGAGAGAGCTGGGAATGGGAGGGAAAGAAGGGAGAGAGCCGGGAATGGGAGGGAGAAAGCAAGGACTACCTGAAATTGGAGAAGCCAATGTTCATACCGCTGGGGTGTAAACTATCCAAGTAAAATATGAGGTGCTGTTCCTCCAATTTGTGGTGGGTCTCACTCTGGCCATGGGGGTGGCCCAGAACAGAAAGGTCGGATTCGGAATGGGAGGGGGAATTGAAGTGCTGAGCCACTGGGAGATCCAGTTGCAAACTGAGTGGAGGTGTTGTGCGAAGCGATCGCTAACCGAGGTTGATCATACGCTGAATAATCCAACCACATTTTTGTTTGGAAGTGGAAAGAAATAATAGAAATTGCATTGATTGCAACGTGTAAGAGTTGAGATACTGTATTATAATTTTGCTCCATGTCATTGTGGTATATATCATGTCTTGATTGGTGAATATGATTAGTTTGTGACTTTATTTGAAGCAGAAATAATATGTGAATGCTTCATTGAGCATAATTCCGTAACTACGCACTTCGTCCGAGCACATTATCACTCGCGTCATGCAAGTCATCTTAAATGACCACCTAAACTGTCATTTGGCAACCTAAAAATCTGCCAAGGTTGCCCGGCTGGAAGCAGAGAAAAAAAAGTTACGTGAGAGCCCTGTAATAATGGAAATAATGGGAATCTCTGATGTTATTTGTGGCTTCCTACATGTTAAATGGCAGCAAGCATACAGTACAGGAGGAATAAATAAATAAAATCCAAACCATTGATGCCAGAAAGTTGTTCATGCATCAGCTGGAGAACTTAGCTTAAAGAGTTGCGCAGACATTTCAAAAGTGATAGGAGCAGAATTTGACCATTTGGCCCATCAAATCCATTCCACCAATTAATCACGGCTGATCTATCTTCCCCTCTTAACCCCATTGTCCAGCCTTCTCTCCATAACGCCTGACACCATTACTAATCAAACGGAGGAACAGCTGCACTGTTGCAGTTCCCAACTTTTAAACTAGACATTAAACTGAAACAATGACTGCTCACTTCGGTAGATGTAAAACAATTATTATTCAGAAGAGCAGCAGTGGAATTAAATTTTAGATCCTTCAGTCAACATCACTAAACAGTGCCTAAAAAGAAATTGCTGGAGGAATTTATCAGGTCAGACAGCATCTGTATTAGGAAACAGACAGACAAGTTTTGGTGGAGACCTTCCTCTGTCGACCCTGCAGAGTTCCTCAAGCAGTTTGTTTTTTGTTCAAAATTCCTGCATCTGCAGTTTCTTATGTCTTCAGAAAGACAGATTAATTTGTCATTGCTATGTTTGCTGCCTGCAAATTGTCTGCAACGTTTCCTACATTACACCAAAGACTATGCCTCAAACATACATTACTGGTTGTAAAATGTGTTAATCAAAGAACAACAAAAATCACCACAGAACGAAAAGTCTCTCTTCTCATTTCATTCAATGCCGGTGAAATGTTATTCCTAATGTGATAATTCTAGTTCTGATTCTGCACACAGTTCCCTTCACCTGGATTGAGGTAATCCTCAACGTTGAGGATGACTTGCTCCCGCTAGTTTTGTGGGTTCTGAGGTAACTGATTAGGTAAATGTGGGAGTTACTGGGTCTTCCATGGGGATAGGAAAGGTTTGTGCCCGTTGGGGCAAGCAGGTGGTATTGGCAAGGTACTGTGATCCTTCACTGCTTATGTGGGGCTTGAGAATTCTGATGCTTGAATAAAAGGTTCTTGATGCTGAATGTTCCTTCCCCATTTTAGCCAATTGTGGGCCAAAGATTCCTATTAATCTTTGGAGATGTTACATTTCTTCGAGGAGGTCGCGTACACCTTTGAATATTTTCCTCACTATCTATATTCCCTTCCTGTGAAGAAGCTTGGAATAGAGCATCAATTTCAATGTGTTAGGCAAATTACATGGCCTCGTGACTCTCGCTGACTGAGTTTAACAGAGAACACTGTTGCCAGTGCTGGCCTTGGAGTGGATGCTGATCTTACTTGCTTATCCTCTGGATGATTTTGGCACAGTGGTACCTTTCCAGTTCCTTGAGTTACCCTCTAAAGGCAGTCCAGCTCTCCGACATGTACAGGAGACCACAAATTATTATTTAGCTAGGTTTCAATTTTCATAAATCCATTTCTTCAGTTGACCAAAGGATATGTTGGTGCATCAAAGGCCGTGGTGAATTTCATCATCAATGTCTGCCTTTGCCAAAGTGACACATTTTCAAGATCTCACCATAAAGCATCATTGTTGCAGCAATGGGGTGCAGTTTGAGCAGGGTGGTAGAGGACTTTTGTCTACTGGAAAGACAACTTCCTCAACCGTGACTCTGTCCTTGATGCAAGTGCTCTTGACTACATCCCATGGCTATCTATTTGAGCAGCCTTGCTGCCACAACCGACTGAAAAGTTGGCAAAATGGCCACATACCAACAACAAATAAACTCTCAGGAGTTGACAATATCCTCACGAATGACAGCAGCTGTCTGCTACTTATTTGTGCAGAAACTTTGCAGCTGGCTTCCTATAGTCTTCAGGTAACCCAATAAATGAGCTGATAGTTGGCACTCCCCAAAACATGTGATGAGAAAAGTCCTTCCATGGTTTCCTTGTGGAAAGTTTTTTTTGTCATCTGTTTAATTGATTAAAAGTCAAATGCAGAAAATGCTGGAAACACTCAGCCTGTCAGGCGACACTTTGCCCGGTGAAAGTTTCTGAACCCGAGGCATTTCCCTTTGCAGAAAAGCTGCCTGACCTACTGAATGTTCCCAGCATTTTCAGATTTTATTTCAGATTTCCAGCATTACCTAAAGGTATTATCTAATTAAAAATGATTTAATTAAAAGTATAATCGCTTTTTGGGAGATGGGGGAATGACATCTGCATATTAATACATAATAAAACTTCTAATTAAATTAGCACAACATGACCCCAGATAACAAGGGGTTTGGTCTCTTAATGCTGCCACCATTTAAATGTTGCGCCAATATTGATGCTCTAACATGCACCTATTCCAGAGAGGTTAGGGGCAAGCTGCAATCACACCCAGGGTTGTGCACAGTTTACATGGCAACAACTAGTGCCCACAACAAAACACAGGGAACATGAAGCTGGACAGAGATTCAAACATTTTTTAAAACAGCTTGGTGCTGAGGATCTTTTCTGCAGCCGCTCTGTGCACAGGCAACTCAGTTGCAGAACTGGAATTAGGATCAGTGATATGTCTGGTCATTCATGGGCCGTACCCGGGACTCAAGCCTGGATAAAGAGGGAGCCAGCCCCATCAGCGCTGCTTTGTTTGGTGACTCAGTGTGAGAGCTGTTGGATCCCACTGGCCATTCCAAGCCTTTGTGTCATTGCCACGTTGGCAGTCAAAGTTGTTAAATCAATGTAATGGGGGTGGAATCTAAGCATATACAGATCTGTCTCTTGCACCAATATCTTGTCAAGTACTTCATTTCAGATAGAAAAATCTACTCTAATGGTATTAAAATATGCTTGCATTGTGAACTATTCAAAGAAAGTCTCTCTCAGGCTTCTGGGGGAGGGGGAGAAGCACAATGTGAGGAGGCGGGTACAATACAATACAGACCCACAGATCCATCGTTTCATTCATTTTAAGTGAGATCCACAATGTGCTCGGGAAATCCATCCGATTTTAATGCAACTCACCCACAAACACTTATATTTGAAATATTTTCCTAGCTGGGATCATGAGCCTCACTTACAAATTCCCTCACAATAACCCAACTTCAGCATTCAGAAAATCTACAGATACATGTTCACATCGTGTTGAAATTAATGCAGATTGACAGCTCATTGCTGTCATTAAACAACAGAGCAACCGGGGAACAGAGACCTGAAATATAGGGGCTGGGGGATGGGAGAATTCACTCATGGTATAGCAAGTTTTATAATTGACGTTGGAAACATACCATTCATGAAGGGGGCAAAATGGATTCTATGATTTTTATTCAATCTTGGGTAAATGCTCAAAGAATACTTAGCATCATTTTGCTAAAAAAAATCTTCATCCAGATGTTCACCCCTCTAAAACTCTAAGAAAAACTGCACTTTATCAACTCCATCTCCATATGATAAAATACAGCTTTGATTATATTTGATATAAATATTTAACCTCACTAAAAGATCCAATTTATGTCAGAAATGGGACCCAAAATTATTCTATTTCCAGCAAGAACAGCCGCGTTTGAAGGAAAAGCAGGAGGGTCAGAGCAAGGACCAGGAGAGGGAAGCAGAGGGGGATGGGAAGGGAGGAGAGAGGAGCTGAGTGCGAGGGAGGGGAGGGCAGCCGAGTGAGAGGAGACAGGGACTGAGTGGGGCAGGGAAGTGAAGGCGGGCCGAGAAGACAGGAAGGGAGGGGAAGGGGTAGGAGAGTCGAGGGAGGGGGAGACGAGCAGGAGGGGGAAAGAAGGAATGGAGCCGAGGGGGACGGGAGCCAAGGGGGGAGGAGACGGGTGGGGAGCCGAGGGAGGGGATGCGAGGGAGGGGCGAGGGGAAATCGAATGGAGGGGTGGAGGGGAGGGGAAAGAAGCCAAGAAGGGAGGGAGGGAGGTCCGAGGGGGAGAGGAGGTAGGGTCCTTAAAAGTACCAGGACAGGTCAATGGCAAACAGGATGCTTGCGTTTACAAGCAGCAGTAAGGAACAAAAGTATATGGCAGAACCACACACACCGGTGGAGCACAGATTACTGCATATCATTTTAGATCACATTCAAGCAAGATGCACTTGCACAGCACTGAAATGAGTTGATACCTGATTTACAGGGATGATGCTGGAAGATGAAAAAGATCACATAAACTAAGGTTTTTATTTAGAATAGATATTTTAATTCAGATGTCTAAATTTAATTGGGTCAAATAGAAAATATCTATTTCCCTTTACAGAGGGGTCATATTCCAGCATCATTCTCAAATAACTCCTACGGCTATTTCTTAAATCATTTCACATTTTTACTTTTACAGTTGAAGTTTGACCCATGCACCAATTTATCCTTGCATGAAGCATCCTGCTACTTTTCAATTTACATTTGTTAATTAGCTTTGGCTTGTACTGTACATACTATGTAATACAGTGACATTTTCCTATTCCCATTTCCATCCTGCACAATAACCTGCTGTTTAAAGCCTATTTTGTTACTTTAATAACTTTCGGCAATCAGACCTAAATGCAGCACTGAAGATGTAGTCGATATTGCATGATAAGTTGCTCTGATATATTCCAAAACATTGGACGGTCTTATTCAGTGTCTTACAGCAGTTCTACTAGGAAATTTGCATTTCAATACAAAAATATATCTGGCTCATAATCTCCATAACATTATTGATGGCATGCTATTAAAAGCTGAAATGCAACTTTTCTATGCTATAAATTTCTAAAAGTTTATGAAGAGCTCAGAGCCTCACTCAGCTCTCATATCCTTCACCCCAATACTCTCCAAAACTACATCCATTGTTTCAAGCAGCAGACACAAGAGACAGAGCTGGAACAGATACTGGTTGTTTGGTACTGTCAGCTAACAAATAAAAAACCATACCTGGTTATTACGATATTTACTGTATGAAACCCTGAGATCTGCATTTCCAATATTACACTTCACAAGTACAGTGGCTGCCCAGGTTATGGATGTCTTCATTTATGGAAATACGACTTTATGCAAATTCTCCCATACATTTTTAATGCACTTTTCAAGCGAGTAATGAGAATAATAAAATGTTAGGTTTAGTTTAGTTTAGAGATACAGCACGGAAACAGGCCCTTCGGCCCATTGGGTTCGCGCCGACCAGCGATCCCCACACATCAATTCAATTCAATCTTTAATTATCATTGTGCAGTGTACAGTACAGAGACAACGAAATGCAGTTAGCATCTCCCCAGAAGAGCGAACTTAGAATAATGAACGGTAAAAAATATATATATGTACCAACAGTATCAGTAGTGCAATTATACTGAGGGAAGGAGTGTCCGGGGGGGTGACTGGCAATCACCGAGGTGCAGAGTTAAATATTGTAACAGCCGCAGGGAAGAAGCTGTTCCTGAACCTGCTGGTCTGGCAACGGAGGGGCCTGTAGCGCCTCCCGGATGGGAGGAGGGTAAACAGTCTGTGGCTGGGGTGAGACCAGCACAATCATACACACACTAGGGACAATTTTTACAGCTACCAAGCCAATTAACCCACATACCTGTATGTCTTTGGAGTGTGGGAGGAAACTGAAGATCTTGGAGAAAATCCACGCAGGTCACGGGGAGAATGTACAAACTCCATACAGACAACACCCATAGTCAGGATCGAACCTGGTCTCTGGCTCTGCATTCGCTGTAAGGCAGCAACTCTACCGCTGCACCACCGTGCCACCGAAATGTTTCATGTTATTCACGAATGACTGAATCAGTTAGTTTTAATAACTGCAAATGAGGGTGTTTATTCAATAAATTTAAGAATAACAACAAAACACAAATGTTGGACGGACTCTGGGGGGTCACTCTGAGGAAGGGTCCTGACCCAAAAGGTCATCTGTCCATTCCATCCACAGATGCTGCCTGACCTGCTGAGGTCCTCCAGCACTTTGAGATTTTGCTCAAGGTTCCAGCATCTGCAGTTATTTGATTCTCCAAAGCATAACAGAGCAATACTGTAGAAAACAGACATTTATGACATTGAGAAATCAGCTTACGGATGGTTCTTTGTAACGTGAACCTTGCATGATATGGGATTGCCTATACCAGCCAATAGGTGCTACAGAAAATCAAGCATTTTGTTTAAAACAATGTGCTAGTTCTCCGTCGCATACTTACATCTTTGACGTACTCATGTCAACAGGTTCATCTCCAGTTGGTACTTCTACTTTGATCGTTGCTTTTACTTCGCCTGGCCCCTTTAGTAACCCTGCAGTCCTTCCACCACCCCGGTCAACAGGCTCTGTTTTAATTCTTATCTCTCCTTTCAATTCTTCCAGTTCACTGTCCATATCAGTTCCCTGAGAACATTCCATCTTTGGTTTCTTCATGTCAACATCATTAGGTAGACCATCTCGTTCCATTGCTCTCTTCTGGCTTCGTGTCCTGTACACCTCGTCAGTCATGGCAGAAATATCTGTGGATGGACGGAGTAAAACAAAGTAAGGCATATGAACTCTGTGGGAGAGTCAATTTATTCAACCAGCACAATTAAGTAAATACAGACTCTGCTATATTAGGCTGAATGGCTGCTTCTATACTGCAAACACTTTACTGGCAGCCTATAACGGAATATAGTATATAATGGAACCCACAGTAGAAGTATGGTTGTTACTAAATTATCAGAAGGAAAGGTTTCTGTTTAAAACATCAATGTACTGGCTTGATGGCGTAATCCACCTCTTCCCCCACATAATCCAAATTACCAGTTCTCAGATGTCCGTCGTTCAGGACATTGTGAGCTCTTATTATTCTGAACAATAGATTAGCTGATAAAAAAGAACACTCATTCATTAATCTGACTGCAACAGGTCTCCTCATTTGGGATCTTGCATTCAGTATAATTTCACACAATGTTTTCATCAATATTCTTTCAGTAAGGGTGCCACGGCGATAAATTGCAGAGGTAATCAGGTTGTTGGGTTAATGGGAGTAGTTGGGTAGAGAACTAAAACAATGAGTTAAGGACAGTTACATAATGAGGAATGTGAAAAGGTTCATAAGTTTTAGGAGCAGAGTTGGGCTATTTGGCCTAACATGTTTACTCCACCATTCAATCACGGCTGATCAATCTTTCCCTTTCAACCCCATTCTCCTGCCTCCTGCCCATTACCCCCAACACCCTCACTAATCAAGAAAAGGTGCAACATGCAATGATATAGGACAGGCCCAGCATTTTAGGGTGTGCTAATGGGATGAGAATAACTGAGCAAAAAACATGGTTGGCTGATATATTGCAGAAATGACCAGTTCTGATACAGGCAGTTACCTGAAGTTATAAATTTCCAAAAAGCCCAGCAATGTTTCCAGACAAATGAGGTGCTGTATTTCAGGCTTAATGGGCATTGTTATAATAGTGCAAGAGGGCACAGATTGGTTGGAATGGGAGTGCGATGGAGAATTAAAATCACAGGTAAAGAGAATCTCACTTTCTTTTATTGTGTTCTCTCTCTTAAACTGCCCTCAACTCAGTTTTTGTTCATCTTTTTTACTTGCTCTATAACAGTTCCAATTAACTTATTGATCAGATAATCTATAACTTATCCCCATGGCAATCATGTCCTTGCCTCTGTCCTATCCATCCCTCCTTCTCTTCAACTTGAAACCAAATTGATTTTTTTTTCTCAGTTCTGATTACAGTTTTTGATTGAAACATTAAATACGGCTGTCTTTCCACAGATGTTCCTTGGCCTGCTGAAAGAATCCAGCCTAGTTTTTGTTTTAGATTTCCAGCTTCTACAGTTTTGTGATTGTCAATAAATATGGTCTTGTTGATATGATCCACACCTGAAGAACAATAAAAAGTTTGTAGCAAGATCAATATTTACTGTAAATATGCAGTTGCTGTAAATCTGAAATAAAACCAGAAAATAGTGGAAACATCCAACAAATTGAGTAGCATTTGTGGAAGGAGAAACAACAAATCCTTCCATAGATGCTGCCTGACCTGTTGTGCATTGCAAACATTTTTTGTTTTTAATTCAAGTTACTGAAACTCCCTTAACTATAAAGTCTCAACGCTACAGAATATTGCATTATAAAAGCACAATTCTCACTTCCACTCAAAATGTAAAATTAACAGAGAAAATGCAATAGATTACGTGTCTTTTTTCACTTAAATCACTTTAAGATGAAATTCCAGCAATATCTATCTTCTGCAGAATCAAATACACAGGACTAGATGTTAAGAAGTCCCTTGTGCCAGTAGGTGGGGAGCATTTCACGACATTTGAACAAGCCACTTCTCAACGGCAATATTATGGTAAAAAAACAGAAAATGTAGCCAGAGCAATATATGGAGAGCGAAAAAAACATACGTTCCAGAAAAATTTAGTTCATTTCTGAAGAAATATAATTTTAAAAATGTGATTCTTGTTTTTTTGTTTCCAATGCCTTAGCTGCTGCTCAGACACAACTCTCCTGTTGCAGTGTTGAAATTGTGGCAACCTTCTTATTATGGCCTCTTCAGTCGAACTGATTTTAATTATTCCTTAATTAGTGGCCATGCTTTCAGCTGCTGAGGCTCTGGTATACCCTCCATAAACTCACCCTCAAAGTTGCTCATTAAAATCTACATCTTTGACCAATATTACATTAAATCCTCGTTAAGTGTCACATTAATAGATTTTGTTTGATTACCTGTATGTATGATTTACCATGTTGAAAGCACTACAGTAATGCTAATTTCTGTCTGAGCAGCATAACAACGGAAGCACCAGTTGACCTGCTTTGAAAAGTGAGGAGTGGAGTCAAAAGCAACCAAATTAAGAAAAAAAGGACAGAATAAAGAGTCAACCAGAAAAAGTCCCTATCGAAACACTTTATTGGGAACCTGATGAGTCTAACTACAGCATCTCATGCTCTGACTTCTATGAACCAAGCATCGTTGGGTAGGGACAGAATTATAACATAATTATAACATTTAAAAGACATTTGGGTAAGTATATGGACCCACAATCCCGTTTATATCAATGGGACGTTGGTGGAAAGGGTCAAGAACTTCAAATTCCTGCACGTGCATATTTCCGAAGATCTTTCCTGGTCCCAGCACACTGATGCAATTATAAAGAAAGCACATCAGCGCCTCTACTTCCTGAGAAGATTACGGAGAGTTGGTATGTCAAAGAGGACTCTCGAACTTCTACAGGTGCACATGCTGACTGGTTGCTTTGTGGCTTGGTTCGGCAACTTGAGCGTCCAGGAGCGGAAAAAAATGCAGAAAGTTGTGACCACTGCCCAGTCCATCATCGGCTCTGACCTCCCCACCATCGAAGGGATCTTTCACAGTCGCTGCCTCAAAAAAGCTGCCAACATCATCAGGGACCCACACCATCCTGGCCACAAACTCATCTCTCCTCTGCCATCAGGTAGAAGGTACAGGAGCCTGAAATCTGGTACATCCAGGTTCAGGAACAGCTTCTTCCCCACAGCCATCAGGCTATTAAACTCGCCATCAAATAAACTCTGAACTATAACAGCCTATTGCACTTTATCTGTGTATTTATGTGTGTATATATGGTCTATGCTATATAGACACACTGAACTGTTCTATATTTATGCTTACAATACTCTGTTGTGCTGCAGCAAGCAAGAATTTCATTGTCCTATCTGGGACACATGACAATAAACTCTCTTGACTTGACTTGAGAAAGGGTTCAGAGACTCATCAGTCAAAACATGGGTACTAGCTCAGGTAGACAACTTGGTCAGCATGGACGAGCTGAGCAAAGAACCTGTTTCCGTGCTGTGACTGCATACAGTCTCTTTACAATTACAAACCTCTTTTCACTAGGTTCCACTCCCAAATGCTTCAAGGAGGTTCTGGAATTAAGTAATTATAACCAAGCTGTTCTTTGACTGGGAGAACCATTTTTCTAGATGGAACAAAGATATACGTGCACACGAACACTAGGGTCCAACAAAATAAGAACCTCCACCCCAATCCGACAGACTGACAGAAAAGCAGATGTGGCTGGTATATGTGCACATTCAGAGTCTGAGATCCATTCAAGTCATCACTGGCTCATTCAATGAAGCATACTTTCATTAAATGTTGAGAAGATAAAATATTGCTACCAACTGTCATTCACCACCTGAACCTGTAACAATCAAACAGGTGCACCTGTAGAATTTGGGATAAGTCGTTGCAGACATGCCAAACTTCTGAGGAGGTACAACAGTTGGTGTGCATTCTTGACTGTGGTTTCAATGTGGTTGGTCCAGGACAACTGATGGTGATATTTATGCCGAGAAACTTAAAGCTTTCAACCATCTTCACTTCAGCACCATAACTAGCTCTTTCATCTTGCTGACATTGAGGGAGAGGTTATTGTCTTGACACAGTGTTACTAAGCTCTCCATCTCCTTTCTGTACACTGATCCGGGATATGGATTATGTGCATGCAAAAGGACTTAGTTTAGTTTGACATGTTCAACACATACATCATGAGCTGAAGGGCCTATCCCTGTGCTGTTCTGTGTTCTAATTCTGACCACCAGCATTTCTACAATTAAAAACATAACAGCCTTCATAGCACACAACTTTGAAATAAATGAAATTAATTACATCAATATAACAGAACAACCTCTTCCTCAGATCAGGATTCAAAATTCCTCTTGGTCTGACGGCAAGTACTGAGCAGATTAAAGTGAAGAGTGAAGGAGGAGGAAAGACAAAATGACAAAGAATTTCAGAGTTATTATACGGCATGGAATCAAGCCTTTTGGTTCAACATATCCACGCTAAGCAAGATGCCCCATTTAAGCTAGTCCCACCTGCCACGTTTGGCCCATATCCTTCAACCTTTCCTATCTGTGTATCTGTCCAAATGTCTTTTAAATTTTGTTATTGTACCTGCGTCAACTATTTCCTCTTGCAGATCATCATTATCCTCTGTGTGAAATAGTTGCCCCTCAGGTTCCTATTATAGCTTTCACTTTAAACCTATGCCCTCCAGTTCTTGATTGCCCATCCCTGGGAAAAACACTGTGCATTCAACCTATTTGTTTTACTCATGATTTTATATATCTATATTTTATAAGATCACTGCTATGTCTCTTGGGATCCAAGGAATAAAGTAGTAGCCTGCCTAACCTCTCCCTACATAGCTCGTACCCTCGAGTCCTTGCAACATCCTTGTAAATCTTCTCTGCACTCTGCTCTCTAACCCGAAACGTCATCTGTCCATTCCTTCCAGAGATGCTGCCTGACCCACTGAGTTCCTCCAGCACTGTTTTACACAAGATTTCAACATCTTGGTCGGCATGGTCCAGTTGGGCTGAAGGCCCCTTTCCTTGCTGAATTACTCGATAACTACCTACTGTTCCTTGTATCTCCATTCACTGCACTCTTTCAAGCTTAAAAGCATCTTTCTTATCGTAGGGTGAGCATCCATCAACTGGGACTATTTACTTCCAGGAAAGCAACCTCAGGTGTATCAATAGAGGTAGCCAATAAAACGCAGCTCCTACCAGCCCCAGAACATCTTTGTTAAGGATCTTCACTCTGGCTGAGGTGCGGAGACACACTCGGGAACAGACCAGCACTTTGTCAGTCTGTGGGGGAGGGGCGGACAGGCAGGCAGAAGTAAGATGGGTGCATGAAAAAGTTCCCAGAGAAAAGCCTTCTGACCAGGTCATTGCAGTGTCAAAACCCGGATAGAAGTACACTATTAAACTCAGTTTTGTAACTTTTGTCCCCATTCAAAGAAGAAACATTAAGGATTATTCTTACACATCAAAAATTCTCACTTTTTCAGCAAATTTTCCACCATATTCAATTGTATATAAATGGGCTAACTTCAATCTCACTGAACTTGGCGAGATAATCTTTGCCTGGCCAGCAACGGAAGAGTCACTCTCCGGGTACCTGCACACATCTGATAAATGGCTGAGTCACATCTGATCCCATGACATCACTTGGCCTCACACATGACTCTTCCCACAATGCCAGTCAACACACAAAGCACTTTCCAGAGAACCAGACTGAACTGGCTCCAGATGGCAGCCGAGTGCTGTTAACCCTTCACAGGCTGCATACTTATAAATGCCCCCACATAGTGCACACATCCACCCACATAGCGAGGAGTGCACCAAAACAGGCTGTCCGAATGTGTACGGAGGCACTCATTCAGAGGTACCTGTGCGCATACATGCCCACCCACCTAAACTCTCCATCTGATGGCAGACACAATACCAAGATATATTCTGCACTGCACAAGTGTCCCCAATCCTGGTAGAACATGATACTCGTACAACAGCTGCATATAAAGCCACCTTCAACTATAGCACTTTAAAAACAAACTAAATGGATGACTTATTTTGGACTGGAGTTGTTGGACAGGCAGGCATTTGAAAATTTGGGGTCAAACTTTTGTGGACCACTCCCACCTTTGGAAATTGCGTAAATTTGTGAAATGTATTCTCCTATCAAAGAGGGTGATGCAATTCATTTTCTTTCCTCAGCTCCACAACCACCCATGCCTTTCCCACTCCCTCTGCCATGCTTCTTCCCTCACAATCAACAATGCATGCACTTCTGGTTCATTATAACACAAAATAATCTGCCACTGCTGGTTTTATCACCACAATCGGAGAGCAGTACGTCTGGCTGCGAATTTCTTCTGCAGATGTCAAACTGTTTAGAGCGGTATTACAAACTGGAATACTTCAGCCGAGGATGGCGGTGATGGAAGGGGAGATTCGGATGCCGCGAACTCTCGTTCCACACTCTCGGAAAGCAGCCAATCCAAATCCATAACAGGCTTGGAGAGCGGGGCAGAGTGGCCTTGGTGCAGGGTAGCATTGGGGCGACCTCTGGAGACCCAATAACACCCGGTGAGCCGATCGAGCGTAGCCAGCGGCAATTACACGAAACGGAGGAGATAGGAGCCGAGGATATGATGCTGTGCCAGGCAGACCCCAATTTCATCGTGTTGGCACTGGGCCTTAAAATGCAAATATAGAAAATTGCACATATCCTCAGGCCAAGAGTGGAGCTTTCAAATATTCGGAAGTTGCAAAATGACACCGGAACCTGGTGACTCGGTTTGCTGTTCCAGAAGAGGATCTATTTTACTAGTGTATAGTATGATTTGACTGGATAGTAGGGAAGAACACACTTCTCACTGCATGAATGTACTTATCAGTTTGATCTGAGTTAAGAACACTAACGCAGATAAAGATATGTACTCTTTCTCCAATGGAAACAGGCCTCAGTCCAACATTCATTTTGATCTTTGTGTGATAACATCTCCAATTTATAACAAATGTGGAGAAAAACAAGTCATTCCATCATGTAACCTCTGCTCAGTTACATGACAGTGGTACTTTGCCAAATGCTCAGAAAGCACTCCTAGCGGTTACTGAATCATTGAAATTCTCTGCCCAAGAAAGCTGTGGAGGCTGATTATATTCTAGAAATAAATCAATATTTTAGATATTAAGGAAATCAAGGCATATGGATGTTAGCACAGGAAAATGGAGTTACAAGATTAGGCACGATCTTATTGAAGGGTAGACCATGCACGACTGTACGCCCTACTACTGTTTATGTTGGAAGCTTTTTGATCATTCTCTGTGAACACACAAGACTACCGAAGAGTTAAAAACTTGAGAGGAGAGTAGCATCACCACCCCCTCCATAAAATGAAAAGTGAATGGCTATTGTGAAAGCAAAATAACCAGATGAAGTAGAGCAGCATAGCATATTTGCAATTTTTTATATTAAAATGGGAAGACAAATCAAATCAAATATGTAAATCCAATGATCTCTACATTCAATATATAGGAATATACAACGACTTGACAATTCAAATCTCATCACCTCATCCAGACTAACTCAGTCTACCAGTTAGATTAACTAACATAAACCCCAAAGAGAATAAATCTGCTCTGGACCTTGAACATTAGCCTTTGCCATCCGTACCCCGAGTGCAAACATCAGTACACCTTGGCCTCAAATGTCCAAAAATGTTGCCTACATAGTCTCCTGGGGTAGACAACTCCAAAAATTAAAAATGTAGTTTAGATTAGAGATACAGTGCGGAATCAGGCCATTCGGCCCACCGAGTCCATGCCAACCAGCAAACCTTGCATATTAACGCTATCCTACACACACTACGGACAATTTACATTTATACCAATTTAATTAACCTACAAACCTCTATGTCTTTGGAATGTGGGAGGAAACTGAAGAACTCTGAGAAAATCTACATGGTCACGGGGAGAACGTACAAACATCGTACAGACAGCACCCATAGTCAGGATGAAACTCGGGTCTCTGGAGCTGTAAGGCAGCAACACTACTGCTGTGCCTCCATGCACCATAAGTGTTGAGAAGAAATTCTTCTAAAATTTCCCCTTAACGGGGGACTCCTCATTCATACACTATACTACACTATATCCTGAAGAAGGGTCTCGACCCGAAACGTCGCCTATCTCCTTCGCTCCTTAGATGCTGCTGCACCCGCTGAGTTTCTCCAGCTTTTTGTGTACCCCCCATACACTATACTTATTCGTTCTAGATTTGCAAAAGGGAAACCACTTCTCTGTCTATTAATTTCCTTCCCTCATTTATTTGCCTGCAAACCAAATGCCCTCTAAACTCTGTTTTCCAAATATCGGACAAAATGTCTTTTAAAAGTTGTAATTGTATAGATTTCTATAGCTTCCACTGGCAGCTCATTCCAGATACGGACTACCCTTCGAGAGATAAAATTGCGACGAAAGTCCCCTTTAAATTTCTCCCCTCTCATCTTAAACCTATGCTACCTGGACCATTTCCGACATTTCCCTACCGTTTATTGACCTCACTATCTCCATTGCAGGTGATAGACTACTGACCGACAGCCACTATAAACCCACTGACTCCCATGGCTATCTGGACTACACTTCTTCCCACCCTGTTTCCTGTAAGGATTCCATCCCCTACTCCCAATTCCTCCGTCTATGCCGCATCCGCACCCAGGGCGAGGTGTTCCACACCAGGGCATCGGAGATGTCTTCATTCTTCAAGGAACGGGGTTTCCTCCCCCACTCTTAACAAGGGCTGAGTCCCTCTTGTCCTCACCTTCCACCCTACCAGCCGTCACATACAACAAATAATCCTCCGACATTTTCGCCACCTCCAACGTGATCCCGCCACTTGCCACATCTTCCCATCTCCTCCCCTGTCTGCTTTCCGCAGAGACCGCTCCCTCCGTAACTCCCTGGTCAATTCGTCCCTACCCACCCGAACCACCCCCTCTCCGGGCACTTTCCATTGCAACCGCAAGAAATGCTACACTTGTCGCTTTACCTCCACCCTTGACTCCATTCAAGGACCCAAGCAATCTTTCCAGGTGCGGCAGAGGTTCACCTGCACCTCCTCCAACCTCATCTATGCATCCGCTGCTCCAGATGTCAGCTGATCTACATCGGTGAGACCAAACGTAGGCTTGGCGATCGCTTCGCCTCCGCTCAGTTAGCAATAACCAACCTGATCTCCCGGTAGCTCCGTACTTCAACTCCTCCTCCCATTCCGAATCCAATCTTTCTGTCCTGGGCCTCCTCCATGGCCAGAGTGAGGACCACCGTAAATTGGAGGAGCAGCACCTCATATTTCGCTTGGGCAGTTTGCACCCCAGCGGTATGAACATTGACTTCTCTAATTTCAGGTAGTCCCTACTTTCTCCTCCTTTTCTCAGCTCTCCCTCAGTCCGCTGGCTCCACCTCTTCCTTGCTTCTTCCTGCTCCCCCCCCCACCCTCACATCAGTTTGAAGAAGGGTTTCGACCCGAAACATTGCCTATTTCCTTTGCTCCATAGATGCTGCCTCACCCCATGAGTTTCTCCAGCATTTTTGTCTACTTTCCTAGTTTTATACCCTGTGAAAAACATAAGAGCATTCACTTTATCCATGCCCTCATAATCTTGTGCACATCAATAAGGTACCCCTCACCACCCTATGCTGCAAAGTTAATAAAAAGTCCCAAACAATCCATTCTTTCCCTATTATTTAAGCCTGCAAGTCCAGGTAACATCCCGGTGAATTCTTCTGCACCCATTCTAACTTAACAACATCATTTCCATTGCTGGGCAACTAGAACTACACGCAGTACTGCAAATGTGGTCTTACAAATGACTTGTACAGCTGTATACAGATAAGGAAATAGCAGGAGTGAAATGTAAAACTAAAGGGAGGGATATTGGCGAATTGGGACATGGGGAAAGAGGGAAAGGAAGGAAGAAGAATGAAAGGAAAGTACGGGACTTAGGAATGAGAGTTGAGTGCTCAAAGGAGGGGAAAGGAGAAAGGTGGTTAGGGCTGAATAGTGAGAAAGTGGGTGTGCATGGGGGGGGGGGGGGGGGGGGGGAGAGAGAGAGAGAGAGAGAGAGAGAGAGAGAGAAAGAGAGGGATGGAAGACAAGAGAGGGGTTTGTTGGAATTCAAGATGTTGAAGGTAAGAGGGCAGTAAGAGAACAATAAGAGAGCGAAGATTCTAGGTAACAACGCCATTGATGATAATTCCAAAGTAGTCGAGTAAAAGCTAGAGGGATTATGCAGAAAATGTCCCTGGTCATGGTGATATCAGGAGCTACTTTTAATAGCCTTAGCAAGCAAGATTTGTGGATAGGTGAGCAGGTCTCAATGATGTGAAAGACAGAATAGAAAACAAAGTTAACAATCACACGTTTGACTATTATCTGAAACTTACATTAGAAGTACATACGTGGGAGAGTTTAAAGTCAGGCTTAAGGACACACGAGACGGAATTTCTTCAGCTCCGGAGAAATATTTCCATCACGGTCTCTGCACAATTCTGCAGATTCACTGACAAGTGGACTTAGAGTGTCCTCTCCCAGGCCAACTTTCACTCATTGACGTTATACCAGTTGGATACAATAGACAGGCCATGTTCCAAAATAGGTTCCATGTTCTGTTACGGCAAGTGATTAATGGTTGTAATGGGCTGAAAACAATTCAATAATTCTTTCAAAGATCTCTTTAGAAAGTGGATTAATACTATTCCACTGACCTGTGAGAATGTCATGAACAGGAATGCTCCTGCAGAGGAGAAGCACTGAGCGTGGCATTGAGGACACCCAGAAACCCAACATAAATGGCAGAAAGACAGAATCACCTTCCAATCTACCCAACAATGTCAAGATCCACTTGACTAGCATGGTATACAGTCCCACATTAACCACCTTAGATCCACAGAACTTTAATACAAGCTATGTTGAAGATATAACTTCTTTGCTAATGGAATTATGGCAGATTTTGCTTTGTAATATGCTTGTGAAACACTTATCAATGCTCTATGATGCTCTTGATCAAAATTCTAACACATTATCATACCAGTGAGTTTAGTCCACAGCAGTGACACCTTTTGGACACCACTATGTCACCTGGCATCCTCCTATGAAAACAAGGAACTGCAGATTCTGGTTTACAAAGGAAAAACTCGAAATGCCGACGGTTCAGGTAGCATCCCGGGAGAAAAAGGATAGGTGACGTTTTGGATCAGGACGCTTCTTTAGAGAATTCTGCCTGATCTGTTGAGTGACTCCAACATTTTGTGTCTGGCCTTCTCCTGAACTCAGAGATATGTGAAAGACATGTGACTGTACATGCACATGCTGACTATAGAAACGTGAGCAAATATTCACACACACACACACAACAGAAAGACATGTGGCTGTGCACACTCACTTTAAAACAATGCTTACTTTGCACTTGGGAAGGTTACCATTAACTTGGCATAATGTGGAACAATCTGGTTTGTGATTCTTCTTTTCAAAGTCAGACAACAATGCAGTCAAATTAGATTCATAGCCTTTAGTTATCCGCTTGCAAACAAAAAAAACACACATTTTGTCCGGCGAACACAACTTTAAGAGTTGGATGTATTTGAGTGAGAATCAGTTTTGGAAGCCTTGCGTCTAAGCAGTTTGCTTAGTTTGTTAATGGTAAATTAACAAATTAAACATCATATTATCAGAACATACAACCTTCCACAATCGGCTATCAGGAATGGTGTTAACTTGTATGATATATTTTCCCAGTGCAATCTGAACAAAGATGACACTGTAATAATAAACAAAGAAGTTGTCTTCTTTCTAAGCAGTCCTTCAGGGTCAAAGATAACTTGCCTATTGTGGTGCCTTATTAACATTCAAAAATCAATGTTTAGATTTATGTTTCAGGCATATTTTAGATTTCCAGCATCTACAGTTCATTGATTTTCAAAGGTTACTACATAGGGTTGAATTTACAAATGAAAATAAAATATGTAAATACCAACATTAAAAAGTGAATATTATGAACATCAATATGTGAGAGGTTATGGGTCGTTTAAAAAAAAAGAAAGTAGCTTCTGTCCTCGAAACAGCAGCCCAAAATGAATCCGAGGCAGCTGGCCTGATTTTCACTTTTCATCATTGAGGCAAATCTGTACATGTGTCATGTTACTAGGATCTCAAATGTGAACCTCTTTGGTGAACACAATCCTGTACTCACCAGATCTCCAAACCAGCCAACAAAGAGGGACAAGAGAAAGCAGGAATGATTATGGAAATCACACAACAAAATGGGAATAGGAAATGTGTTTGATTTACATAGTTTTGTCAAGAGGAGAAAACTCATGCAAGTTGAGCATTAATTAAAACATTTTCTTGCCTCTTCCCCAAGATGCTAACATCAATTAAAGATGATAAAACCACATACTTTCCTCTTGGGAAGGCTTATCTCACTGAACTATGGACTGCAACTTGCTAAAAGCTCAGCTACGTTGTGTTTACTGAAATTTTAAGACATTTGCAATGGTCATGAACCTCAGATACAACATTAAATCAATGAACAAAAGACGGTGCCATTACGCCTATCCTTACACATGGAAACCCACTGTAAATCATTGAGATCTGATGGATGTGACAATCATGTTTCTCATTGACCATACTTATAAATTCCTTGATTCAATTAATTCAATCTCAAAATCTGATCCGATCAGATCCTTCAATCAACAGGCTATTAAACACTACAAACTCCAAATAAGCTCTGAACTACTTAGACAAGATATTTATATATACACTGAACTTTCTTGTTGTTTATTATGGTGTTTACAATGTACTATATTTACATATCTGTTGAGCTGCTGCAAGAAATAATTCAATTGTTCGTTTCGAAACATTTGACAACAAAACACGACTTGAACACTGAAAACAAATGGTAAAGGAGATAGGAGGGCTCGGGGTGCGGTGGGAAGTGTAGCGGGGAATAATGAGGCCTGAACAAGGGCAAGGGACAGTATGGTGGCAGGATATTGTGAAAGGAGTGAAAGAGGGAATGAGATAGGGAAGGAAGAGTGGCAAAAAACAGACACATTGAGGGAGAAAATGAGACAGTGAGACCAAGCAGAAAGATCATCACCAGACCCGACAGAGAAACAAAGTCTCGATAGCTAGCCCCCAGTTTCTAAAATGTTAAATGAAGCAAAGATCAAGAAATGAGAAAACCTTAGCGATGAACAAAATTGAACTCATCCATTTTCCTTTTCTTCCTCTCATGTGCCCCTCCCTGGCCCATGCACTGAACAACAGGACAGGCATTATACCAACAGCAGTGTTTTTTTTTTACTATAACACATTTTTGTTCATGCAACCTACTCAGAGGAGGCAGACACAGTTAATTGCCCAATAAAAGCTCAGATTATTTTGATAATTGGAATAATGCAACAAGCTCCCACATGTGACGAGCAACTTCAAGACCTTTCCTCATGCAACAAGCACTACAGGATGGATCCCTTTAAGATTGTAGGCACACAACTGGAATTTTGTTTTAAATCATTATGTTATCATATATATCTTGGGCAAATAGAACTAGAGAATCAACCAGATAGAAAAGACCAGTGGAAATTTTAATAAATTACAAGATCCAAAAATCTCAGAGGCAGCCAATTCTAGCCACATCCTTTCCAATTCCCAATGGCAACAACCCAGACCTGGTACAATACCTTGCCCTAATGTGCCTTCATGGACTTGGAACAGCCTAGTTCAAGCAACATTTTGCCCAGGTGCAGCAACAATGGAGAGTTACAAGTGCCTGGCAGCAGCCAAAAAAACAAACAATGTACGGGATATTTTGTATAAAGAACTTATTTAATAGTTTTTATTTAATCCATGATTGCATCTCATCATCATCATACACATAGAACACAGTAGCCTTCTTCAACCAATGAGTAGGATATAACAAATGATATCTCTGGAGACATACATATTTAATAAATAACCCATTTCAATCCTTGGCGTTAATTCTTAGTTGCTGTCCTGGAGACTGTGATTGAAGTCATCAGCAATGCTACTCCTCAAAGCGATTTATCCATGAAGGGATCTCCTATTCACAAATACAGCAACTTCAGGTGCCAGACATCCACTTTCAGGGCGAGGTGTTGAGATTCACACCTCAGGGCAGTGTCACACCACCAAATGTGAAAGTGTGACACAAAGTGCGGGAGTAAAGGCCCTGTTCCACTTGCGTATCCTTGGCACGCAAATTATGCGACCTCGTCATCGCGTTGAGGTGCACAGGCATCGTGTGGCTACGCGGGGCCGGTCCCACTGAGAAGCGCTGAGGGGTATGGAGTTGTGCGCGATATCGCGCTGCGCTCCAAAATGTTGTAGTGAGCTAAATCTTCACCCGCCACCGGCCTGTCGCGTAACTGACGGCCAAAGTGGGACAGGCCCAAGACCCTGGTGCGATGCAACGTCTCACTTCCAACAGCAGCAGAAGAAGTCAAACGATCACTGAGCTCAGCCTGGGGCTCACGGCCATTGCGGTCCGGATCCGCCCCCGCTTCTACTCCCAAAGCAGGACCGGCAGCATCTCTGGAGAGAAGGAATGGATGACGTTTCAGGTCAACACCCTTCTTTCAGACTGCAGAAGGGTCTCGACCCGAAACATCACCCATTGCTTCTCTCCAGAGATGCTGCCAGGCCCGCTGAGTTACTCCTGCATTTTGTGTCCATCTTCAAATTACATCAGACGCTACAGACGGCTGTGCGGACACATGAAGTCGAGCGGGACCGTCGCACCTCAACGTGACCACGAGGTCGCGTAATTAGCATGCCAAGGACATGCAAGTGGGACAGGGGCTTATCTCAGCAGGTCATGCAGCATGCAGACCTCCGACACGCAACGTCACCTATCCATCCTCTCCAGAGATGCCGCCTGAGCCAGTGAGAGACTCCAGCATTTTGTGTCTTTTTCTGTACACCAGCATTGGCAGTTTCTTGTTTGCACAAGCGAAATTGTGAATTAGAAGTGTAGAATAATTGTAGACACAAATTGTAGACTCCTCTGACAATGGAGGAGACCAAGGTCAGAAACCTCTTTATAGGAATGGGAAGGAGAATTAAAGTGCGTTCAGGCGGGCTAAGCGAAGGTGTTCCGCAAAACGAACACCAGTCTGTGTTTGGTCTTGCCAACGTGTAAGAGTCCAAATCTTGAACAACGGATACAGTAGATGAGGTTGGAGGAGGTGCAAGTGAACCTCTGCCTCACCGTAAAGGACTGTTGGGGTCCCTGGACAGAGTCGAGGGAGGAGGTATAGCGACATGTGCTGCATCTTCTGCGGTTGCAGGGAAATGTACCTGGGGAGGGGGTGGTTTGGGTGGGAAGGGATGAGTTAACCAGGGATTTACAGAGGGGTCTCTTCGGAAGGGTGTGGAGATGGGAAAATATGGCTAGTGGTGGGATTCCTTTGGAGGTGGCGGAAATTTCGGAGGAAATGGCTTGGAGTGCAAGAACACAACAAGAAGTAGAATATTTGGCCCTTACATCTGCACCATCATTCAATTAGATCATGGCTGTGAGTTTAATTCTGCACCATTTCTTGCATAAATCCATATTCCCTAATTCCCTTAATATCCAAAAGCTTATTAGCCTCTGTTCAATAATGAGACTTCACTGCCCTCATGGGCAGATAATTACAAAGATTTATTATGCTGGGAGTTTATTGGCCTGGTCTGCCTCATCTCTTGTCAAACAACCCTCCCCAGTCCCCGGAATCAATTTAGTGAACCTTATCTGCACTTCCTCTATTACGAGCACAATCTACAGATGGTGGTGACATTAGATGTGTACTCTAGTAGTAGTAGTAGTGTTCCCTGTATAAATGCAGCTAGATGTCTTATTCTTGTATGTATATGAATCCTCTTGCAATAAAGACCAACATACTGTTGATTTTATTGGCACAAGGAACTGCAGATGCTGGTTTACAAAAAAAAAAGTCCAAGTGCAAAGTTGTGAATGTAGCCCAGACCATCAAGCTAACCAACCTCCCTTCCATCGACTCCATCTACACTTCACACTGCCTCAGCAAGCCCACCAGAATAATCAAGGATGAGTCTCACCCCAGTCAATCCCTTTTCCCATCAGTCAAGAGGTACAAAGGGTGAATATGTATACCTGCAGATTCAGGGACCGTTTCTTCATGGCAGTTATTAGGCAATTGAACCATCCTATCACCAACTAGAATGTGGTTCTGACCTACCATCTATCTCATTCAGACCCTCAGACTATCTTTGATCTGACTTTAATGGACTTGCACTAAACTTTATTCCCTTATTTTATATCTGTATACGGAGGATGGCTTGATTATAATCTTGTACAGTCTTTCGGCTGACTGGATCGCATGCAACAAAAATGTTTTTGGTGTACCTTGGTACACGTGACAATAATAAACTGCACTAAAGGTAACGATTTTGTTTGGTTACCGTTGGTTTTATCTGCAAGTTAAGCTTCAGTGATTGCTTTACAAGGATACACAGGTCCTCCTGAACATCACCACTGGGTGGTGCCAGTAATGGCTGCCTCGCCAACAGTCTCTGTCCCTTCCTTCTCTGTTGTTTCTTTAGTATGTGTTAAATGTATGTTTTAGTGTCCTTTAGCTTGTTTTATGTGGTAGGTGGGGGGGGGAAACTTTTTTAAATCCCGTACCTCGACGCAGGTGCGATTTTTTTCCCGTATCGTATCTCTATCCGCACTGTGGCCTAATATCGAGGAGTTGGCGGCCTTTGCTGGAGACCAACTTCGGGAGCTCCAATCGCAGAAGTCTGCAGGACTTAACATTGCGGACTTGCTCACGATCCCTGTTGGAGATCGACTTTGGGAGCTCCAAACGCGGGAGCCTGCAGACTTACATTGTGGAGCTCACGTATGCTGGTTAGAGACCGAATTTGGGAGCTCCAAGCCGTGGGAGCTTCGACCGCCCCGATCACCCGGAGGCAGGAGCTGCGATCGCCACGACTGCAGATGGTTCGACTGCTCCAACCGTGGGAACATAAAGAGGATGAAGATTAGACTTTATTGCCTTCCGTCACAGTGAGGAACGTGGGGAATCCGCTGTGGTGGATGTTTATGTTAACTTTTATGTAGTTGTGTGTCTTGCTACATTTTTTTTAGTATGGCTGTATAGTAATTCGAATTTCACTGTACCTTGGTTGGTACGTGTGGCAATAAACTGACAGTGAAATTTTGAAACATCATCAACTTTCAATCTCTCACCATTAAATAAATACTTTTCTGGGTTTCACTTCTACTAAGGTGGGTAATCTCTCAATTTTTCCACATTATATTCCATTTGCGATGCCGTTATCAATTTACAGCTGATCTTTTAGCTTTTGCACAAAGTCCTCACTACCCATACTGGCATTTAACTTTGTAGATTTTACCCTTGAAATTACACTTGGATTCTCCTCATCCAGAGATCTCTGCACTGACCTGTAGCTGAACCATTTATTAATTAAACTTCCCTCAACGCCAAGATAGATCTGAAATAGCCTGTTTCCTTGCTGGTTTCTCAACATACTGACAGAGAAAACCATCTCTTACACATTCCATGAATTCATTTTTACTATTAGAGCTAAGATTGCTTTGAAGAATTACATGCACCTCTAATTACTTGATTTATACTGTGCCCTACAGACAACTCTCACCAATCATCTTGGTCCTCAATTGTTTCATAGTTGTAGCTCAACTAATTCTATTTCATTTTCTAAGCTATGATTTGTTATATTATGCTCTATAACCATATAACAATTACAGTACGGAAACAGGCCCCCTCATCCCTTCCAGTCCGTGCCGACTATGCTCAGGGTTAATCCTATTTTTCCAGTTTATCCATCTTTTCTAAAAGTTAAATAGAGTATATTTAATTCTCATCCTTGGTCATTTCAGTAAAGGCTATTAGATCACACCTATTTATTTTCTGGCATTAAAAATTGAGTAGAAATATTAACTGCATAGCATACAAAAAGTGAAGTAAATGCAGTGAGGCGATAGTACCTTGGCAATTGCATAATAAAATTTCAGTTATCACACGTTTAGCTGATTTTTTGTAAACACTTCTGGACAGAAGTGTAAAACACACATATACATATGCTCAAAGATCACCTGTTAAGTCTTGAAGAGCCATCTCTTCCATGAAAGGGTCTTGACTTTCAAAGTGTCTCCTGGTGAGAGAAAAACATTATTTAGTTTCATAGTTCATATGCAACTTTCCCATTTACAGATTGTTAATAAACAGTGAAAATACAAAAGAAAGATTATGTTTTACCCTAAACACTCCATTTTTTTCAGCGGAAGGGGCCTTCCTTTTTTTTAAACTAATTTTGAGATTCAGTTACAACAACAGCATTGCAAGAGTACACAATCCGATCCTTGCATAGATAAGTCAAAGTCAAAAGAGTTTATTGTCATGTGTCCCTGACAGGACAATGAAATTCTTTCTTTGCAAAGCACAACAGAACATAGTAGGCATTGACTACAATTATATACGTAAATACACACATAAATTAATAAATTAATAAAGTGTAAATAACAGATGGAGGGGTATTAATGTTCTGAGTTTTGTCCAAGCCAGGTTTAATAGCCTGATGGTACACAAAAGGCTTGAGAAACTCAGCGGGTGCAGCAGCATCTAAGGAACGAAGAAGATAGGCGACGTTTCGGGTCGAGACCCTTCATAAGCCTGATGACTGTGGGGAAGTAGCTATTCCTGAACCGGGTCGTTGCAGTTCTCAGTCTCCTGTACCTTCTACCCGAAGGTAGCAGGGAGGTGAGTGTGTGGCCAGGGTGGTGTGGGTCCTTGATGATGCTGCCAGTCTTTTTGAGGCAGCGACTGTGGTAGATCCCCTCAATGGAAGGAAGGTCAGAGCCGATGATGGATTGGGCAGTGTTTACTACTTTTTGTAGTCTTTTCCTCTCCAGGGCACTCAAGTTGCCAAACCAAGCCACGATGCAACCGGTCAGCAAGCTCTCTACTGTGCACCTGTAGAAGTTACCAACATGAATGACTAGTTAATGACTAGATTGGACCATACAACCAAAAGAAAAACTCTAAACTAATTGGATGCAGATCAAGAATCAAACTTGGGACCTAGCGACTCCACCCAGTGCCTCCTTTGCACAAATTGTCTAAGGTTTTAAATGCTTGCATAAGAGGTCTGTAATCAGTCATTTGGGAGCATTGAAATAGTTATCCATTAGCTTGGTCAAATGGCTCCACAGGGAGGCACTCTTTGCAAAATCTGAACTGATTCAATCCAATATAAAAAGTGTTCAAATACAATCTCTAAGAGACAATGGTTTAAGTCCAATCTTTAAGGTCACTACATAGTTAAGATGGATGTTCAAGTCTCCCTCTTGAATAGTTGCCCACTAAAAATACATACATTTAAATTAAATTTAAATTAAAAACACACCAAAACATTTTCTGAAAATTATTACTACCATGATGTGTCTTGTAGATGGTAGAAAGGCATGTAGTCATGGATAATGAATAGCACAGCTAAATACTCAGCATTTGACATTCTCTTGTAGACATAGCACAGATGATCCCCACTTTATCACCAATTGGGTTATGAAATTCGCTATTACAGAATTCACAAACCACCCAAATATTTGAGACACAATAAAATAAATATATTTTTTTCCTCATTGTGTTTCTTGATGCATATGCAGATGGAGTTTCTTCCTATGGAAATGGACTATTTCTAGGAACACAACGTAGGAAAGAGCAATAGAAATCAGGAAAGGGCCAAAACCTTGATCTTGTGATTTAGTAGCATGTTCGAGCATTACTATGGGTACAAGGGTGTGGTGGTTACGACAAGAGACCAACAGCCAGGAATGCTGGATATATTTAGACAACTAGAATACAGTCACAACACAAAGCCATTGTTAGACCAAACCACAAATACTTGAGTGTCTCTGGGCGGCACAGTAGCCAGTGACCCAGCAAGAAAGCACGTTTCTCCCCACAACTTAAAAGGCCCAATGAACCTCTTGTAGGATTGATAGACAAGCATGACAGGCATTAGACACATGCACTCACGAATTATGGGGTAGAAATATGTTGGTTGTTACATTGACTTCACTGGAACAAAATATTAGGGGAAAGTCCAATACACTACTGGCAATCCCAGCATTACGGGGGTGGGGGAACTACAATACAGGGATCACACCACCTGTGCACAATGTAGAAAGTATCTCAAAACACTTCCTATGGCAGCTTGTTCCATATTCCCATCATGCTCAGTGTGAAGAGGTTCCTATTTTACTTCGGAGTCACGTGAGTGACTACGTGAAGAAGCCCCGCCTGGCGCTTGATCGGCATTACGTCGACGCTGACGGCAGTGCAAGAGCTGCAGAGGGAGCTCCTCTACAGCGGTAGGTACGGGCCAGCAGGTAAGTGCAGTTGAAATACTTACAGGGCATATCCAAACTCCGTGGCTGGTGTATTGAGCCACCAGGAGTTAAAAAAGAAACAGAATTTAAAAGAGAAAATAAAATAAAAGTTAAAATCAAAAGGAAAAACTCCGGGAAAAAAAAACGGAGTTTAAAAAAGCGTCCCAGGGGAAAACTCAGCGATCGGGACGGCAGATTAGTGCGGAGCCAATTCCGATACCTGTGGCCGTTAAAATTACCGTTAGGGAGAATGCTCCACAAACTTTTGGCTATGAAGAAAATAAAATACTCAGGGGGGGGGGGGGGGGAAAACGGAGTTTAAAAAGTTAAAAAGGAAAATAAATACTCCGGGTGAAAAAACGGAGTTTAAAAGTTAAGAAGAAAAGAAAAAATTCCAGATGGAAAAACTCCATTGGGGAGGAAAAATATAAGTCAGGGAGGCCATGATTTAAAAAGTTCCAATAAAAAGGCCTCCAGACAAAAAAGCTTTATGGCTTAAAATTAATGGACAAAGACTCCAAAAAAAATTTCAATTAAAGGGTTTAAAAAGGCGCAGAATATTCCCAAAAAACAAACCTTGAGGGGTTTCCATATATTAATATATATGGTGGAATTTATCAATGTGGGAATATCTACCTCGGATTGTTTTGGAGGTAGTCTCCTTGAGGAACAACTCAGGAGTAACCAGGACAGTAAAAGAACATGAAAAAACTGACCCTAAAGGTACATTGATAGTGGTGGCTGGTCATTAATTGGTCTCACCAAAGCTGTTATGGTTGAAACAGCAGAGTTATTGATGATAAATTCTATGTTTCTATGTTTCTAAGGTATCAACGGTGATACCGATTATGGTACCCAAGTCTCAATTATATGGAGACATAAGGAAATACGATTTCAAAGTATTTGAAGCTGGTGCGTGGCATCACTACTTATGTAAAAACAAATAAAACATTGTGCAATAACCAAAACATTTAAAATAAATAGACAAATTGCCATTAGTTTGTGGAGCTCAATGGGAGAAAAATATATAATATATACATATATATTATATGTAATTGTTAATGGGACCAATTTTGCACTTTAGATTTGCAGGTCAAAACAGATCAAGTTATGTTAAACTCCTGATTATTATGGAGTAAACCTGCCTCAGGATAAATCAAAGACATTGATTACAAAGGAACGACTATTGTTCATGAAACTTTGGAAAAATTATGATCCAATGTAAGATTTGATAATGGATCAAAACAAAGGCAGGAGTATGATAAACAAATATTTATCCAACACAGCCTTATGTGAACCCATATGATTGGGAAGAAAAGGCTTCATGTACATTTGAAGAGGTACAAAAAGCTGTTACAGAAGAAGTTGATGAAATCTCCAATTGCGGGAGATTACAGGTGTGTTATGATCAATGATATGGCATAACAAAGGGTTGATTTATTTTAATGTGTAAAGGATCTACAAAAAAAAATTGTAGAAGGAATTGTAGAAGGAATAGGAAAACCTAAAAATTGATTTTAGGTTTGCACCCAAAATATCTCCAATAAAGAAGAGGTACGTAAATTTGTCTCATAAATTTCCCCAGGGAAAAAAAGATGTGGTGGTAAAGCCATACAAGACATCATTTTAAATACACTTTTATAGTGTAAAAACATTTTATTAAAATGGACATCTTCAACATTGGAAAACAGTTGTTATTAACAAATTGTTAATCATTACTATAAGACTCAAAGGATTGGTATTTAGTACCAATTTATTATCATATTTACAGGTGCTTGAAATTAGAATGGGTCAGCTGTGCAAGTTAAGACATTGTCTAATGGATTAAACTCAGTTCTAGGCTGTTCACATAATTACTGGAACAACAATTGCACTGATAAGAAGATCAGCACTTGCACTAATGAGGACATGGTCATGGTTTATCTTGATCACATTTTAATTGGAAGGTTGATCAGGAGTCAACTGCAAATTAGTGCAGCAATTACAAGTCTGTTGAGAGGCGAGGGTCCTGACCCATCCAATAAAACCTATGTTTTAGGCATTCATAAACATTCCTAAATTACTATTCTGAATTTAGGAGCAATTCAGCACCAAATGAGGGGCAACATGTTTCCAGAGATACAAATACGTCTCATAGCTTTGTTGACAAACTTTGTCCCTCCATCAGAGAAGGAGCTTAGGTAAAAGAGTAAAAAAGCTCCAAAAAAGGGGAAACACAAGCATTATAAGAGTATGCAGGCCTTTGTTGACAGGCCTATGCAAATACCAAAGGATACGTTATCAGAATTAAAGTAGTGGATAGAAAAGGTTCACAAGCTGCTTTAAATATATAAGCTTAGCAGCCGTTGCAAGCGGAAGCAAGTATTATCAGATGATGGATATTTTCTGTGATTATTTGGGTTAAGATAAGAATAATATCTATTCTTATCAAGCTAATATTTGATACGTCCCTTGTTTGGGACTAAGGACAATAACACCAGGTAATTGCAAATGGATTGTCCTAAGAAATTGTCTCCAAACATTTGTATTAATTATTGGAGTATCAGGATTTTTTATGGATTAAATGCCTATTGTTCTATTATGAAAGTGTGCATGTCATATCAGGTGAACAATACCACGGCTGTGGCATATATCAATCACATGAGTCAAGTAAGATCATTATCAAGTGATTATCTGGGTAACCAGATGTGGCGTATTCTAAAAATGTTTTAGTCCAGCTGTTTATCTTTAAGGAAGAGACAATGTTGTCGCAGACAACAAATCAGGGGAAAAACATTGTCAGTAATATCGATTACTTACCATTAATCTGGTTGTATCCAGATTAAATCACCGATCTCTCAAATGTTCTCGTGGGAAAACCGAGAACAAGAGCGGTGGATGCATTTCGCTAAATTACATGAGGAAAGATGTTCTTTTATGTTCCTCATTTTTGTCTGATAGGGCAGTACCTGATGAAAATGTAGCAGGATGCGGCCAGGGGCGCTTTGGTGGCCCAAACCGGACCTTCATGGTTCTCATTAATGTTGAGACTGATGTTGAACCAGTTATGATGACTCATAGTTGCAGTAATTTATTGTTGTACAAATTCATCCATGGCATGAAGATATGAATTTGGCTATCTGCAGGTTTGACCAGACCATTATAACAGTTTGACCGTCAAAGAGGTCTATATAATATATTGTCCAAAGTTGAAACACAGAAGTTGGGAGATCAGCATAGTCCTGACTTGCCTTAGGCAATGGACTCTAATTCTATCAATGATTCAAAAAATTAACATTGAAAGTAATAATGCTCATGACTTTAGTATCAGCATAAGAGTGCAAACATTGCAAATGTTACATTATATAATTGCATGTGGCTACAGATTACATTATCTTATATGTTTATGAATTTACCAAACATTACATTATCTTATATGTTTATGAATTTACCAAACAAAGCAGACCAAGAGCTGGAACCAAGGTAAAATTTAAGCATATCCTGTCGGCCAAAAATTGTGTGTGGGTCAACATTGACTCAATATGTTAAAGTAGGTAAGAGTCTGTGGTGGTGAGACAGCACTACATATTACACACAAAAACCACATTAAGTATCAGTAAAAACTGATGGTTCTAGATAATTACATTCTAGATGGTTAAAACATGTTTAAAACTCAGTGGAACTAGACATTGAGATGTGGAAAATCACTCCATTATGGAGGTAGATACATTCACAGGAATGGCACAGGATGGGCCACTCGAGCAAAGATTCAAGCCCGCAGGAGGGTGTAAAATAAATATTAAAGTTACAAGGAACCAGTCATGGTGTCAGGATTGGACCCGGAGTGTTGGGTTCTCTGTAATTGTTGCTTTGTTTATACTATCAAATTATATTATCAATTGATATTTTGGTGATAAATTTGCCTTTCAATGGAAAGGGCATTACTTTCATTCTTTTATAATGTGAAAAAAATTATCACATAAACTGAGGCAATGTTTGGGAAAAAATGTGTTATTTGCTCATTACTGTGTTGATTGAGCCAGATTGTCGTATGGAATGAGTCTACGACATAAAAAAACACAGAAGCTACAAAATCTTCACGTAGTCACTCACGTGACTCCGAAGTAAAATAGTAAGATTAAACGAGAACTTACCAGTTCGAAGTTTGATCGTTATTTTATGAGGAGTAACGATGAGGGATTACGTGCCCTCCACTCCCGACCCTCATAAAATAAATGATCATTTGATAGTTCTAAATCTATGTTGAGCCTTACTATCTTACTCCGGCTATTATGTTCTGCGTTTTTCATGCTGCTGCTTTGAAGTATGCCGATCAAGCGCCAGGCAGGGCTTCTTCACGTAATCCCTCATCGTTACTCCTCATAAAATAACGATCAAACTTCGAACTGGTAAGTTCTCGTTTAATCTTACTATTACATCTTTCCCTTCTCACTTACACAAATGCCCTCTAGTTCTTGATTCACCTGCCCTGGGAAAATTTAATGACTATGTGCCTCGTGATTTTATACATCTCTCTGAGATCACCCCTCAGTCTACTACAGTCCAAAAAAAAAAAAATCCTATCTTGCCTCACCTTACTACTCAGTGCCTTGAGTCCTGGCACCATCCTTGTACATCTTCACTGCATTCTTTCCAGTTTAACGGCATATTTCCTATAGTAGGGTGACCAAAACTGAACACAATAATCCCAAGTGCAGCCTCACCGATGTCTTGTGCAATTGCAAATGCTGCACAATTGTGACTTATAATGTAGGGATCAATGTTATATTGCACTGGTGAAACAGTTAAACATGGCACAGTTCAGTATTGGTATTGGCTTATGATTGTCATGTGCAGAGAGATGCACTTCTTGAGGAACCTTTTTAAAAACAATAAAAAGCATTGAACATTTTGAATTGGGTTCAGATAGTTGATGATTTTTATACAGAGGGTGTTAAGTACCTGGGGTGTGTTGCTGGGAGATGTGGTTGAGGCAGATACGTTAGTGGCATTGAAGACACTTTTGGATAGGCATATGGATATGCAGGAAATGGAGGGATGTGGATTATGCGGTGGCAGATGGGAATTGGTTTTGGCATCATATTCAGTACAGATATTGTGGGCCGAAGGGCCTGTTCTTATGCTGTACTGTTCTATGGAGTTCCTAATCAAAACTATTGAGGTTGCTGAAACATGAGGTGATGGACAAGATTAATAAGAGTTTCTGGATTGTAGAAAGAAGAACATTGTAAATTCAAAAATGAAAACTGGTAATAAGCTGTGAATGTATTAGACCAGAGAAGGCAAGTGCCAAGTGATTTTGTCATGTTATACTTATGTGCCGTGTACAACTGACTGCAGGCAACTTAAATGGTGCACATATATTGGTAGAAAGGATGGACTTGGTAATAGAAATATTAGCCCATCCTTTCTGCTTGTGATCTGGACACTGTGAATTCCAATACTGAGAGTTCAGAAAGGCACTGCGTGCCTTGAATGCAGACTCATCCACAAACGATTGGAACATTCAGAGATCATAACGGATAAAGATAAATCACAAGATTTCTGCAGTTTGCAAGATGGATGAGCCCACAGAGCACGCTCAGTAGCATTTTACTTTCAGAATGTGGAACAAAGCCACACAGACCAGTGATGAAATAGGCTCATCCCCGCACCGTGCAAAATCAGGCCATTTCAACCAGTAGAATAGTCAGGATGGCGGAGTAAAATATAAGAGCACAAGAAACAGGAGCAACTCTCTGCAGACCATAACTCTGTCTGCCATTCACAGCTCACAGGTGACACTACCACAGAACATTTTCCCGACCCCCACCATGCCCCTCGATTTGGCCAAAACTACTTGTCTGTCTTGAATGCACTTCACAATTGAGAATTTGCAGTGCAGAACTCCATAGATTCGACATTCTCAGGAATGCAGTTACAAAAAATGTGCATAAAATCACTGTCACAGGAATATGGTCAAAAAGGTTTGATTGACAGGAAAAATAATCAAACATTTCCACTCCTGTCGTGCTCTAACATGGTCATTATATAAATGTTCCATTGCTGGAGAAGTGTAGAATATGGGAACGCAAAAACAAAGCCAAGCTGTTCTTGAGAATTTGGAAAATGCTTCTTAAAAATCAGTGGAAGATATCTGAATTCATACCCACCAAACGCTGCTGTTAATTAAATTATAGATCCGGGATTGAAAGTATTTTCTCAAGTTGTGAGGAAGAAAGGGACTGAAGCTAAAGTTTAAGGGCCTGTCCCACTGTCCCGAACAGCCGAAAAATAGGCTGTCGCCACATGGTCGCGGCATAATGCCTGTATTGTCGTGAGCGGTCTCCTCAAGTGTCGTTACTTATTTCTTGTCACTGCTGGATTTTGAAATGTTCAAAACCTCTCAGCAACAGTGGGCTTGATATTGCCTGCCTTCTCCTGTGGTAGGTGCTGTCGTAGGTTGTCGTCAGGTGACGTTAGTTGTCGCCGGGTCATGACCTCGGTGAATTCCATTGGCGACAACCTACGTCAACCGGCAACAGTTCTGGCGTCAAGCGAAGTATTCAGTTGTATTCATTTGTCGCCGACAGGGTTGTAGCCTGTCGCCGGTGGAGGTAGTTGTGTTGTAAGTTGTCGCCTGTGTGGTCGAAAAATGTCATAGGTGAGGTCGTAGGTTTACGTCCCAAGTCACGAGGAATTGTGTCACCAGTTGATGTAGCTTGTCGTAGCTTGAGGTCGACTAGGTGGTCGCTTGTCGTGGACATTGTCGCCACGGTTGCCTAAAAAATCACTTAAGTGGGATAGGCCCTTAAAACATGGGATAAGGATACAGGATATCATAACCTAATGAATGACATTGCCTCTAAGAACTTACCATCCATCTACATTTTCAATGAAGATTCAATTGTGATATGAGACGGTTTATTGGAACAGATTGGGACAAGCCTTTGAAGGAAAATTAATTTTATCTTGAACGAAGATTTAAATATAACTTTGTAAAAGGCACCATGAAATGCCTGTTATTTACTTCCAGTGACACTGATGTTGCAAGGCAGAGGGTATTTCCCCAGTAATTTGCAATAGAACTATGGGCTTGATTACTGTGCAGTTATTGGAGGAGCAACTTGGACACTTGACCAACAATCCAGAAATGAGAATTTGAATCACAGTTATAGAACTTATATTTTAATAATAATTTGTAATTTAAAAAATATGACAATTTACTATTAGTGATGCAATTAGTAAATTATAACACAAAACAGGATTGTCTCGTTCACAACAGGGAAGAAAACCGGCCATCCTTGCATTATAGGACTTATTTGTAATTTCGACCTGCAGCAATGATTCTAGAATGCCCACTGATGCAGCCCAACAACCTAAAGATAGGATCAAAACTTGAAGTCTTGTCACATCCAGTCATGAATGCAGACAGACAATTGGTAACCCTTTCATTATTTCCCCCATCAAAATACCTCATCCTCAAAAATGACAGGGCCAGCACGTGAGCATTTCTGATAAGAAATGTTTGTAATCATTTCCTGCCAGAAGTGCCGTGTTGATGATCCATCTGGGATTATTGTTTTGAGATCCCCATCATCACCGTAGCTAGCCTGCTGCCAATTTGGTTTACTCCATGTGAAGCTACAGAAAGCATTTGATAAGATGCTGCAAATGATATTGTGGAAAATAATGGAGTGGAAAGTCATATAATGGCATGGATAGTAGATTAGGTAACAGGAAATAAAGTAGCCCAAAATGTTTCTTTCTGGTTGGTAAAATATAACGAGTGGTGTGCCACAGGCATTGGTGCTGGGACCTTTTTACAGTTTATATAAATGGCTTGGATAAAGGCACTTTAGGGACAGTCACTAAACTTGCTGACAACACTAAATAGATAGGAAAGTAAGTTCCATAGAGGGTACTAGAATATTAGAAAGGGATTTAGTAGGTATGTTACAAAACTTACCTTTAGTGGCGCTGCAGTTCTGCCACTGCCCGTGTGCGCGACTTTGGCGCCTTTGAGAGGGGGGCGGGTTTAAAATGCCGTTTACTCCAGATCATTCAAATTGATTAATCTCAGGGGATTTAATTGCTGAAGAGAAATTGCTCCGACATTTGTTTTATGGAGGTATTTTTAAACTGCTCTGAATAATTTAATTGCTAGAGTGAATTAAAAGTCATCTTCTAAAGCCGTGAACGCCGACAACGGGGTGGATCTTACGTAGGAGACAAAAGAAGGTACACAGTTTATTTTTACATAAAAATGTGCCTCTTAGGAAGCCTTTAATCAAAATTTCATGTTGCGAAAAGGTGACTTAGAAAATATACGAACGGGCAGTATTTTTCCTGCCGACTGGGGGCTAAATTCACCGCAAACCACAACGTTCCAAACGGTCGCGTTCCACAAAAGCCCACTCGCAAGATGATTTAAATGGCCATTAATTTACGGGAATTAAACACTAAATTCCTTCAATTTGGCCTATAAATTCATGACAATGAGATTTCAAAATCATGTTATATTGTGAATTCTTGTGTGAATGTTATTTGGACACAGGCTTTTTAAAAATGTTGATTTTTCTTAAGAAATGGATAGATGTTTAGATCTAGTAATTGAATTTTGTAATTAGCTACAATTAGGTACCTAACTAATTATATGCTTTAATTTCAGGTCATCCAAGTAAGATTGTTTCATATTAGTTTCAGAATGCTTCAATCTATAATAACTGAAAATTTCTTTCAGTTCTCTTAATTTTTAAGAAGGTTATGGGCTTTTGACTGTCCTTGATCGCAGCTTTTGAGTTAAGTCACTGGAAAAACAAGATGCTAATTTCTGAGTATGAAAATGGCCATAACCTTTTTTAATACTGAAGATATGAAAGTGATTTAGGTGTCAAATTAAACTTATTTTTATACTTTATCTGATGGGATAAATTGCAGACTTGATTTTTTAAATCTCAAAATTTTGTAATATTGCTAGATTTAGATAGGTGAAATGGATAGCCAAAGAACTGGCAAATGGGGTCTGTTGTGGGAAAACATACAACGACGATCATGGAATACCAATATGCACGATTTGCAAAAAACTAATATACTGTGCAGTAAATAATTAGATGAATGAACACTGTTACTGTTCATTGTTTAAGGGGAATTGAATACTGAAATAGGGAGGTTATGTTTTAGTTACACAGGATTTGATGAGATCACATCCACAGGACTGCATACAGTATTGGACTCCTTGTTTAGGGAAGGGTGTCACTACTTTAGTAGCATTACAAAGAAGTCTGCCTGGACATATCTCGAACAGGCAGATCATTTCATGAGGATAGGCTAAATATCCACAGGAATTAGATGAGTGAGAAGTGACTTGATTGAAACATACAAGATCCATAGCAGGGTTGTTGTGGCAAGGATGTTTTCTTTAGTGGGAGAATCTGAAACTTGGGGAGACTGTTTAAAAATAGAGTAACCATTTAAGACAGAGACAGTTGTGAATTGTGAATCTTTGGAAGTCTCCTCCTCAAAAAATGGTGGAAGGAAGATATATCCATAATAAGCAAAGCAATGAATGGTTAAGTGGTAGGTGGGAATGTGAAATGAGGCTGCAACTAGATCTGCAATGATCTCAGTCAATGGAGGAGCGGATTAAAGGGGCCTAGTTTGAGTAGTACTTGTTTATATTGGTTGTTTCTCTGAGGCAGTGCAAGGTGTAGATGGAGTCAACGTGTGTGGGGCTGGGGAGGTTTGCAGGATGGATCACCTGTTGTACTGGTGCATGCTCTGCCTCGATAGCACTGAAAACATATTTGCTGCGCAACCATTTATCACCTTAACAATGTTATTGTCTTTGCATTCTGCTCACCACCTCTGCACCTTCCATCCCCACTTCAGCTTTATGCCATCTGTAAGCTTAGAGATGTTTTATTTAGTCCCCTCATCCAAATCAATGAATATTGTGAATATTCAGGACCCATTTCCCTGGGGCTTAAAATAAAAAAACTCACAGTAGAATGTGAGAAATCTAAACTAAAGCAAATATTGGAAATACTCAGAAGGTCAACCTGCATCCATGGGAAGTCTGACAGTGAGAATTTTGTACGTCTCTCTGAAACTTCAACATGATTTAGACAAGAATTGCGTACAGTTCTGGTCTCCAAATCTGAGGGAGGACATTATTGCATTAGAGGGAGTGCAGAGAAGGTTCACCAGACTGATTCCTGGGATGTCAGGACTGTCTTATGAAGAATGACTGGATAGACTCGGTTTATACTCTCTAGAATTTAGGCGATTGAGAGGGGATCTAATAGAAACTTACAAAATTCTTAAGGGGTTGGACAGGCTAGATGCAGGAAGATTGTTCCCGATGTTGGGCTGGTCTAGGACAAGGGGTCACAGCTTAAGGATAAGGGGGAAATCCTTCAGGACTGAGATGAGAAGGACTTTTTTCATAGAGAGAGTGGTGGGTCTCTGGAACTCTCTGCCACAGAGGGTAGTGGCGGCCAGTTCATTGGCTATATTTAAGAGGGAGTTAGATGTGGCCCTTGTGGCTAAGGGGATCAGAGGGTATGGAGAGAAGGCAGGTACGGGATACTGAGTTGGATGATCAGCCATGATCATATTGAATGGCGATGCAGGCTCGAAGGGCCGAATGGCCTACTCCTGCACCTAATTTCTATGTTTCTATGTTTCTAAAAACAAAGTTAAAGTTTCAGGTGGAAGAATGTTGAGTATTTCTAACAGTTACTGCTCTTTACGTTGATTCCTGGGGCACCCTGCACACCAGCTGGAAAAATACCCATTTATTTATCCTCTGTGGTTCACATCTTCCCCCCAATTCTTAATCCATGCTGGTTTATTATCTCCAATCCCATGTGCTTCAATTTTGTACACCAACCTTTTGAGCAGACAATGTATTTTAGTTTATTATTGTCACATGTACCAAGGTACAGTGAAAAGCATTTCTGTTGAGTGCTATCCAATCAGCGAAGACTATACATCATTACAATGAAGTTGTCCACAGTGTACAGATATAGGATAAAGGGTATAATAGATATATTGCTAACCAAGTGGTAAATTAAAGTCAAGAGTATGCATGGATCAGGTGAGGTGGGTGAAACAATAGATAACTAGAGTATATTGATACAATGGAGGCTTATTTTATGAATATATATAATGAAAAAAATCTATTTGTAAATATCCTGCGGCTTTGCTCAGATTCAGGATCCTAGATTATCATTCTACTACCTCACTCTCCATCTTAAGGAAGAATTGTATCACATGGTTCTCCAGTTTCTCAACATAGTGATCTAACCAGGAATTGGTCCTGCACAATATTACAGCAAATTTGGTTTCAACAATCTATGTGAAAACTACAGTCACCCATGTTTACCCTTCTTTTACATGTCTCCAATTTCCTGTTTACTCCATCCCCAAAGGTATTTACTATTACTATCTAGGGTCCTTGATACCCCTCTACAGAGCTGCCAAGTTTTGTCAGAGCATTTCAGTATTCTAGTAACTGAAAATCAGTATTTTGCTGAGGAAATCAGTATTTTTACGCGGTGCCATTTTGCTGAAAATTTTTATTTTTTAATGTCATACTCATGTAAGAGTACAAGAAAGCATAACTTTGCTACCAACTGACATGTCTTCTACGCACTTTACTTGACAGTGCATTCATCGCCATCTCTTTGTATAGTGCTGTTTGAATGGCTGCTTCCTGCTTTTAGCACCAGATGATGATGTAGAAGTCATTTTGGAAGACTTCCTCTCCCTCCCTTGCTCTCTTTCTCTCCATTCCTCTCGCCCTCCATCTCTCCCTTCCATCCTCCCCCTCTCCTTTTATTTCTCTCTCCCTCCACCCCTCCCTCACTCCCCCTTGAGCCCATCCACCGTTCTGTAAAATCAAGGCCAATCCCAATGTAACTGCAATCCCACTGGTAACCTTTCACCACTAGGCTTATCCAGAAATCTATCACTGCCTGAAAAATAATCAATGGCTCAACTTCCACTGAGAAAGAGAATTCCAAAGACTCATTGTTATACAAGAATTTTCCTGAACAGTCTGTGACCCTTAGCGCTATGTGTAAAGCCCATAGTGCTATGTGTAAAGCATATAGCGCTATGGGCTTTAACATATGTTTTAGAACCCACAGCGCTTTGTTTAAATACCCACGCGTTAAACTGACAGTGCTCTGTTTTAAAACTGGAGCAGGACAGGCAGCAACTCTGGAAAGAAGGAATTGGTGATGTTTCTGGTTGAGACCCTTCTCCAGACTGAACTGAATTCCATGTTTAAAATCCGTATTTAACAACACAAAATCTTACATTCGCATTCTAATCGCATCGAAACGTTGCCTTTTCGCAATGTTGCCTTTTCGCTAATGTCCCCCCCAACTCCACACTGCGGACATTAGTCCTGGACATATTCATGAGAAAGATTAACTTTCCACTCTGTCTATGCCTCATAACTTTGTAAATTTCTATCAGGTAGCTCCTCGGCCTACAACACTCCAGAGAAAACAATTAAGTTTGTCCCACTTTGCCTTGTTGCTAATACACTCCCAATTCAGACAATATCCCAGTGAACATCTTCTGCACCCTTTCCAAAGCCTTCACATGTTTCTTGTGATCTGGTGACCAGAACTGCAAACAATACTCCGAATCAATTAACCTTTATTTTCTCCTGTCATCAGGTCTACAAATGGTATTTGTTTGGTGTCTTTTAGTAAATACAACAGGCATGAATAAAATAATTCACAGGCACAAGTGTGATATACAGCTAATTTTCAGGGCACATCAAAAAGAAAATTAAATAGCAACCAAATTACAAAAATCCTTTGGATGAAAAGCCTCATTAGTCTAGTCTGTTTCGAGAGGTTAACTGACAGAGCCACTGACAAAGTAAACAAAATGGCTGCACTTAATCCTTTAAGTGCCACAGTAGTCTTCCCGTGTGATGTTTTGGAAACATGTTCACACATATTAGAGATTTTATGCTCATCAATTTTAAGTCGACCTGGTACTCTAGGCCCTGAAAGTGATTATTTTGATTTCTCCTAGTAAACTTTGATTACTTCTGCTTTTAAAAAAATGGATGTGCTTCGTAAATCATATTAGCAGGTTTTATTTTATTTTACCATATGAAGGAAGAAAACCCCAAACCTTCGATGATGATGACTTGGAAGTGAGCATGCAGACAAAAGCTTTCCTTAAAATTGCAGCTCTAGGTACTCTGCAATAACACATTCACCCGTGAGCCACACACAGAGTGCAACCAACTGCTTGGCCAGGTACATTGGTAGGGAACGTTGGAGTGATATGGGTCAAACCTAGGTAAAATGGGAATAGCTTAGATGGGGCCTCTTGGTCAATATAAACTAGTTGGGCCAAAGGGCCCGTTTCCGTGCTGTGTGATTCTACACTTATATTTTGATTGTATGTTAGATACTAATAGAATCCTGCAATTGACAAAATAACTTCCAGAGCTGATCAAAATTTGAATGTCAAACAAAAGAATTGGGGGGGGGGGGGGGGGAGGGGATGATAGAAACTGGCTGTGAAACAAATAAGAAAGGAAAGGGTAGATAATAAATGCCTCATCTCCATCAATCCATTATCCCTCATCTTAAACATGGAGCATGGCTGGCTAAGGTAGGTTAATGGACCAGCACGCATGCTCTAGACTGTTGTTGCAGAAAGACGAGTTTGAATCCCACCAAGGAAGTTCATGAATTTAGATTCAAGATTTTAAGCTCAGATTTATTTAATTACAAGCCCAGACACTGTTGCCACAGACTACTGTTAAAATTACCTTTGGTTCACTGACGCCGTCGTACCTATAGTTGGTCTACATGTAACATCAAACCCAACAAGTGTGTTTTACATTCAACTCCTCGTTCAGTTCTGGCAGCAATGCGAGTGAATGAAAAAACATAAATTCATATGGTAATGGGGATATACAATGAGGAGGGATGAAAGGGAGACTGGGACCAGTGAGTGAGACATGATCAGATGAATATAAAAAGGGATAAGAAAAATGGCATTCTTCGATCACTCTTGGATGTAACACAATCCATATTGTACAAGAAAGTTAAACCTAAAGTTGTTGTAATTGATATCATAAACGGTACAAATTATACGACAAAATCAGTCCCATACTTCCCGAGTCCCACAGGCCAAATGGAAATCAGTCAATCTCCCAAGTGAAATGAGGCATGCAACATTAAAAAGCCATTGCAATCTTTTAATTAATGCCATAAATACCAAATTAGAAACGTTTACTCTACCCACTTCAACCCACGACAGTCACTCGATGCCACCACTCGGATGTGTAGGTGGTCAATTGGCCTGAACTTGGACATCTCCCTGAAAAACTGCATGGCAGTGACTGCTCTTCTGAGGATACACAAAAGGCTGGAGAAACTCAGCGGGTGCAGCAGCATCTAAGGAGCGAAGGAGATAGGCGACGTTTCGGGTCGGGACTCTTCTTCAGACTGGTCAGGGATCAGGGAAACGAGAGATATAGACGGTGATGTGGAGAGATGATGACTTTAACTGCCTTTTTTGTGGGGGACAGGGTGAGTTGGGGCACGTGTCATGGGGCGGGGGTGAGAGGAGCAGAGAGGATAGATTTTTGGATTTGTGATGCAGCTTCTTGGTATCATCCTAAACAAACTGCCTCTAAATTTGTTCTCTGGTTCTGGTCTCCCCTAACCACAGGAAAGAGCTAATATTTTCCTCATATTAAACAATGAGATTAGTATGCAAACTTAAAGCACACGGTATTGGGGGTTCAGTATTGATGTGGCTGGCAGACAGGAAGCAAAGAGTAGGAGTAAACGGGTCCTTTTCAGGATGGCAGGCAGCGACTAGTGGGGTACCGCAAGGCTCGGTGCTGGGACCCCAGCTATTTACAATATATATTAATGATTTGGATGAGGGAGTTGAATGCAACATCTCCAAGTTTGCAGATGACACAAAGTTGGGGGGCAGTGTTAGCTGTGAGGAGGATGCTAGGTGGCTGCAAGGTGACTTGGATAGGTTGCGTGAGTGGGCAAATGCATGGCAGATGCAGTATAATGTGGATAAATGTGAGGTTATCCACTTTGGTGGCAAAAACAGGAAAGCAGACTATTATCTGAATGGTGGCCGATTAGGAAAAGGGGAGATGCAACAAGACCATTGATACACCAGTCATTGAAAGTAGGCTTGCAGGTGCAGCAGGCTGTGAAGAAAGCGAATGGTATGTTAGCATTCATAGCAAAAGGATTTGAGTATAGGAGCAGGGAGGTTCTACTGCAGTTGTACAGGGTCTTGGTGAGACCACACCTGGAGTATTGTGTACAGTTTTGGTCTCCTAATCTGAGGAAAGACATTCTTGCCATCGAGGGAGTACAGAGAAGGTTCACTAGACTGATTCCTTCGATAGCAGAAAGACTGGATAGACTCGGCTTGTACTCGCTAGAATTTAGAAGATTGAGGGGGGATCTTATAGAGACTTACAAAATTCTTAAGGGGTTGGACAGGCTAGATGCAGGAAGACTGTTCCCGATGTTGGGGTGGTCCAGAACAAGGATAACTTTAAGGATAAGGGGGAAGTCTTTTAGGACCGAGATGAGAAAAACAGTTTTCACACAGAGAGTGGTGAATCTCTGGAATTCTCTGCCACAGAAGGTAGTTGAGGCCAGTTCATTGGCTATATTTAAGAGGGAGTTAGATGTGGCCCTTGTGGCTAAGGGGATCAGGGGGTATGGAGAAAAGGCAGGTACGGGATACCGAGTTGGATGACCAGCCATGATCATATTGAATGGCGGTGCAGGCTCGAAGGGCCAAATGGCCTACTCCTGCACCTATTTTCTATGTTTCTATGTTTCTAATTACAATAGATCATCCCTTAATTATCAACATTCAAGTGATTACAATATTTGAGCATACAATCCATCCTTGTTATTTGTTTCCCAATTCTGTGCAAATTTCTGTGAGCAAAGCACTTCGCAATCTCTACCTTTAAGTCTTGTGCCACGTCAGTCAGCAACAAACAGAGTGACATCAGCTCACCATGAAAATATAACATATCGACTAAGAGCGTCATAGATACAGCTTGAAAACAGGCCCTTTGGCCCATCAAGTCCATGGCAGCCATCCAGCATCCATATATACCAAATCCACGTTAATCACATTTTTTTAATATTCCCCTTATTCTCATCAACTCTCAAGGTTTGCACCAAGGGCAATTTACTGTGGTCACTTAACTCACTAACCTGCTCGTCTTTGGGATGAGAGGGGAAACTGAAGCATCTGGAGGAAGCACCATACAGTCACAAGAAGAATGTGCACACACCACACAGACAGCAGAGATCAGGACTGAACCCGGGTCCCTGGCATGAGGCAGCAGTTGTACTAAGTACACACTGTGCAGTTTGGAAATCTCTGGCACACAGCCTCTCAAAGTAATGACACTGCATTTGTGAGCACAAGCCCTGTAGAAGCAGTGGAGTGAACACCTTACAAACTACTTGAAGCTCATGCCTAGTCTCTAGAACCAAACCAACCACATCAACCAAAGAACCTCATAAAATAAGAGCAGAGGAGTGACATTTTTGACCCAATGGTTGCCCATTTGGAGCACATTCATGGAAGCCTGAGAATTTGGAGTGAAAAGTTCGGGACCACAGCAATTGGGCATCTGCTAATGTGAGATCAATGTAAACCTTGGGAAGGAATTGAAGACAAAAAATAACTTAAAGTGCCAATTGTAAAATCCCATCATTTTTCAAAATTAACTGCGAGCTGTTTATCTTGGAGTTTTCTTAAAAGTTTGCCAGACTTTTGGTTTGGCCAATGCAGTGCAAGAGTTGTGTCTTGCTCCATCTTACATAAGTTCAACTAGAGTGAAAGGAAAAAGATTATCAAGATAAACTATAACAAAATGTGGCACCAAGCCAAACAGGCGGAAGAGTCACCAGTCTAGTGATCCGCAGCGCACTAAGGTTTCAATTACTGAGTATTTCTTCTGGGTGGAGGTCAGGGAACTATTGATGAGGTTGGATGGAGAATTGATAAAGGGGAAAGCACAAGTTGGCCAGATCTTATCCATAAGATTGGATAAGGGTTTGGACATGCTAGAGTCAAGAAACATGTTCCCGATGTTGGGGGAGTCCAGAACCAGGGGCCACAGTTTAAGAATAAGGACTAAGCCATTTAGAAGGGAGACGAGGAAACATTTTTTTCTCAAAGAGAGTGGTGAGTCTGTGGAATTCTCTGCCTCGGAGGGCGATGGAGGTGGGTTCTCTGGATGCTTTCAAGAGAGAGCTAGATAGGGCTCTTAAACATAGTGGAGTCAGGGGATATGGGGAGAAGGCAGGAATTGGGTACTGATTGGGGATGATCAGCCATGATCACATTGAATGGTTGTACTGGCTCAAAGGGCCGAATGGCCTACTCCTGCACCTATTGTCTACTCTTGAGGTGGTGTTTGTGAGCTTGGTAAAACTGCACATTGTTGAATGTAGGTGACATCCATGGTTTAGATAATGATCCCTTGGTCAAGGTTTGACTGTGCTTCCTGCCTCCAGCTCATAGTTAAATGGCCCTGGGTTACACGCTACCCAAGGTCAGCTGGCCCAAATGGTCATTTGGGCAAGGTGGGAGATATGGTGGTATTAAGACTGGTCACACTGGAAAACGACAGCAAGAAAATTGGAAACTTTTAAGGGAAATTGAGAGAAAAAACACCAAGTGACTGGAAGTGTTAAATCATTCATAAAGTGACATGCAGTGAAACACAGAGAAAAATTTGGTTTTCCCACTGATCACCCAAGTTTGGGGGACTTATTTTGACGCGGAGGTGGGGCTGCCCGGCGGGGTGAGGGCCGCGGCGAGGGCTCGCCTCACCAAGGGAGGGGCAAAGGAGGCGCGAGAGCCGGGACCCCTCGCTGCCCACCCGCCGGCCGCGGGGTTCACTGCGGCCTGGTCCCCTCAGCCCGTGCCTGGGCCTTCCCGGAGAGCGGCTCCCCAGTGGCGGGGCAGGCGAGGGGGAGGAGGGCGGGTGAGACACACGGGTGGTCCCTTTAAATCCACTACAACTCGCTTAAGCACTGTGCATCGCACTTACCAGCGACTTGACGTGTCCGCCCAGCCCGGCCCGAAGGCGTCCCCACACGGCCACCAAGCAGCGAGCGGCCCGTCCCCCGCCAGCAGCGGCCGGGAACCGCGGGCACCGACCGAGAGCAAGGATCCCGGCACTCGAGGTGGACGGGCGCGCGGCGCATGCGCGGGCCCTCCCCTCCCCTCCCACTCAGTCACCTTAAAGGGACAGAGACGGACACAACATGCTCAGAGTTACTCAGCGGGACAGGCAGCACCTCTGGAGCCATGGAATGGGCGAGACCCTTCTTCAGACTGAGAGTCAGCGGAGAGGGAGACTAGAGATGTGGAATGGTAAGGTGTGAAAACGAAAGATCGACGCAAACGCTGTTCAAGGAAAACCCGCAGAGTTTCTCCAGCATTTTTGTCTACCAAGGAAAAGTAGAATGTAGGACTCAGTCTGAAGAAGGGCTCGACCCGAAACGTCACTTATTCCTTTTCTCAATAGATGCTGTACGACTCACTGGGTTACTCCAGCATGTTGTGTCTATCATCGGTTTGAATCAACATCTGCAGTTCCTTCCTATACATAGAATGGTACATCGTTTGCTGAGGGGAGGGCAGCGAGGCGTACAATCAGTAAAATAAAGCAGCACATTGAAACTAGTCGGAGAACTAGGGTGACGGAAAGCAAGGGTTACTTAAAGTTAGAAAAATCAAGTCATACCGCTGGGACAGAGACCGAGCGACACATGCTGCTCCGTTCCCCCAATGGTTAGGGGCAGCGAGAGAGCGGGACATGTTGCTTCTCGCCCCCCCCCCCCCCCCCCCCCCCGGGGTCGGGACAGCGAGCAATTCTCCGCGCTGTCCTCATGCTCTATCACTCAGGGAAAGAGGGAGCGCCCTCCTGATCCACTGGGATTGAGAGAGCTCTCCCTGCACTCTCCCACCCGGATTTGCCAGCGCTCCTCCCGTGCTCCACCCGGGTGAAGGGGACTTTCCCAGCTGCACCGGGTTAGAACGAATCCTCTTCTTGCGCTCCACCACCCGGAGGAAGAGGTACCCCTCCTTGCGCTCTGCGCGGGGCAGACAGCGCTCTCTCTGCGCTCCACCACCCGGGGGAACTCATCCTGCGCTCTACCCGGAGAAGACAGATCTCTCCACCCGAGCATATAGACCGCTAGGTAACAACCTGCTCGGTTAAATGCAGATATTTAAGATTTCCCTTCATATGGAGTCTGCAACAGTTTCAGCACAAACCCCTAACCTTTCAAAAGTGAAATGTGCCCTCGGTGTGAATTAATCAAACGGATAATAACTTGTGGGCAAAACGGAGGCAGATCATTGAGAGGGTGGGTAACTAAAAATACAGATTTTAAGCCGAGCGGACACTAATCCACAAGGACGACACAGTACTGAGACTGCCCACCTCTTCGAGCTGTACACATGCGCGACTTGAGACTCCCTGTACCCCTTTTCATTTTGCCTCATGATTAATTTCCATTTATAACATAAAGTAAGCATTAATGCTACAATGCTATATATCTTCACATTTTATCAGAAATACAGCCTAGAGCACTTCTGAGCACGTTTAGCAAATAAATTAGTGATTACAGAAAAGACACACGTACGTACGCACGCACACACACAGCTTAGTCAAAAGGAAGCATGAATAGAGAGGATCAAGAAAAGGCATCGCAATAGTCCTGAAGGCATAGCCACCACTGCTGGTACAGCGGTTGGGGTCAGACAGATGATGCAAGTTTTTGGAGTTAGAGGCACAAACAATTTGGAGAGTTGTTTGAGAACTTTCCAGAGATAATTGGCCAACAGGCAGAATGTTAAATACAATATCTTCTGGTAAGCAGAAACCATTGCAGATGAAAAATAACAAAGGTGGGGAGGATCTTATATGGGATAGCACATAGATGTAGGATCTTGGATGAGGATCAAGAAGGTTAGAGATGAGCCATGACAGCAGTCAAGGCAAGTTAATGATCAAAATATTGAAGGTTTGAACAGTAATAGACCGAGGAAGGTGCAAAGCCAGGGTGTTACAGAGATTAAAATGTACAGCTTCTATTTCCAGCAAATATAAATGTACAGAAGGGGGTGGGGTATGAAGAAGCAGGACTTTTTTTTCCCCCAGAATATCAAAAACATGCTCATTATCCCTTCGGGAATTTCATCAAGCTGAGGATCTTTTGTTCTGCCGATTATTTTTTCCCCTTGGGAGAAGGAAACTAAAAGAAAAACCATGATAAGGCCCACCCCAAAGGTAAGTGCTTGCCTGAGTACTGAGCTGATATGACAGCTATGACTAAAGCAATCCCACCCTGTCAGATAAAGTGCAAGGAACTGTCACAGCAGCAGGGCAGAGGAAAGAGGACAGCAAATCGTGAAGAAAAAAATGAAGCGCTTTCAATCAAATGCTTAACCCAACAAGCAAAACATGTTTTAGTCTCTAAGTCACGTTGGGAAATTTAAACCCCCCAAAAAAATTCTCCTGGAATAAACTTTTGCTGAGTTTGCAGATCTCAATCAGAGACAACGTGTCTGTAGGGAGGAAACATCAAAGATTCTCACACCTGATTAATTCTGAATGACCACTCCAAGGAGATGGTCCATTTTGAATGTCAGATGAGCATGTTTTCGATTGCCAAGATACCCTCCCCCAAATCCCTGCTGCAAAAATTAAAGCAGACTCACAAGAATGAAGCCAGAACTGGTGGGATAATGTCTCAACACCAATCTTCGGAAAGTGGTTTAAAATAACCCCGTCTTCCTCAATTGGCTTAAAAGTTGAAAAAGCCAATGACTGATAGCAAAGGTGACAGCAAATCACTGCAGTGATCTGCTATGGGTGGAATGCTTCGTTCTGCTGTGGGTGGAATGTTTCATCATCCGAGTCCTTATGTTGATCTATGGCCACTATACTCCTCAATGCATAGGGCAGGCTTGCGCTTTTCCCACAGTGTGTTACTTCCCCACCAACCTCCATGGCTTTTCTTTCCTATGTCATCCAGCTATTTGCTGCAACGTGACTGAAAATGTAGATCCAATTGACCTATAGTCTGAAATTTAAATTAGTTATTGCAACACTATAGTTCATGAGAACAGAAAAGCTTCAACCATTCTGTAGAATTTGATTTCCCAACCTGTAGTCCACCAGGGGAATCGATACAGTCCAGGATAGAAGAGCACACATTGTAGCAAAAACAGGTCACATGGGCCTCAAACCTGCTCAGCATTTAGTAAGAACATGGGAGATCAGATCCTGCCCTTGGCTCCACGTTCCTGTTGTCCATAATTCTCTATTCCCAAATGTATTTTTTGTCTGGCTCATCCTCGAGTGAATTTGTTGACTCTGCCTTCGTAGTCTTTGAGTTCTAAAGATTCTGAAACTCAGGAGAAATTTCCCATTTTAATCTGAGAAAGTTACGATTTCTCAGTCTGAAGCGATGTCCCCTGCTATGTCCACACTCCTATGCAGAGGAAACATTTTCCGCAAAACAAACCACCAATGCCCCCCCTCCCCCTCCGAAACCAGTTTCAAAAAGATCATCTATAATGTGTCTGAACACTAGCTGCTCAATCATTCCCAACTTCCATTATCCCAGGACTAAAGAAATTTAACTCTGAACTTCCTCCAGACCAGACCAGTATATCCATGTTTACATTAGACAACAAAACCTGTGCACAATATGGCAGGTGTGATCTTATGCCTTGTATGGTTGCAACCAGACTGCCATGTTTTAATAAGCGAGTTCGGTATTCCGAAAAACGTAAGGAATCATGGGATTTGTCAAAGGTAATTCGAGAATTAAAAAAGCGAACAGGGTGCCTGGTAGCGGGAAGAGCGGGGTGTAACAGCAAGATAGAGGGTGCAGATGCGAGTAGGAGACGGGGAGAGATGGTGACGGGTGGGAGAGAGAGAAGGGGGGAGGGGTGAAAGCCGTACATGGGGAGACAAGAGAGAGGTTTTAGCTTCTAGGAGAGTCGAGAAAATGTCCTCAATCGAGAGAATGCAACTTCAGAACCCCCGCGTCCCGACCACGCTGCAGATTTCCGCGGGCGCAAGGAACAAATGACCTAAAGTTTGTGTTGGGTGAACTGAGAGTTCTTACCGTCCTCGTCGTACGTGATGTGAGAGTGGTTGGATCCCATCTTCAGCTCAGCCAACATCGGTCATATTATCCGGACAGGCAGCTGGGGATCAGGAGCTCATGTGAGGCATCGGCGATGCTCTGGAATCCTAGCTGGCCGCCGCCGAGCAGCGGGGTCAAGGAGTCAGGTGAGCGGCCCGCGATAGCTAGTACCTCTCCGCTCGTTGCTGGAAGAACACACTTCTACTCCCCGGGTCGGGTGCTGCCTCCACGACCCCGCTGCGCGGTGGCGGCCGACAAAGATTCCAGAGCATTGTCGATGCCTCATATGAGCTCCTGATCCCCAGCTGCCTGTCCGGATAATGTGACCGACATTGGTTGAGCTAAAGATTGGATCCAACCACTCTCACAAAAGGCCGGTGGTACGACGAGGATGAAGACGTTAAGAACACTCAGTTCACTCAACGCAAACTTTAGGTCATTTGTTCCTTGCACCTGCGGAAATCCCCGCTCCCATCCATTCCAACCATGGCGCAAAAGTCTAATGTGTAGGAAGTCTGAAGGAGGGTCTTCTATCCAGAGGCCCGCGGACGGGAGTGTTGGTTGGGAGTGTCGGTCCAGCCCCGCATCCAGCGCGGAGGGGCCCCAGCTCGACTCTGCTGTCCCGCTGGCGGGACGGGCAGAGTTGAGCTGGAGTTGGTGCTTCTTTTCTGCGCTGCCTGCGAGCCTGGGCCGGCGCCCCGAACAGGACAGGACACTCAGGAGCGGACGGGGACGGCCCAGCGGCGGCTGGTTAGGGACGAGACACAGGTCTGCACCCATGCAGCGGCATGGCAGCCGAGAGTGTTTATCCCAAGTGACCCATGACCTGTGCATGTGCAGTCGGAATTCCAAACTTGCTTATACTCAATAATTGCCCGTCATTTCACCTGCCAACATGTTCATGTATTATTGATACCAATCCAAATCAACCATACCCTACCAGACCATCACACAAACCAACCTTCCTTCCATAGACTCTATTAACATTTCACACTGCCTCAGCAAGGCCACCAGCATAATCAAGGGCGAGGCTCACCCCAGTAACTCCCTCTTCTCCCCTCTCCCATCAGGCACAAGGAAGTGTGAAAACACATACCTCCAGATTCAGAGACAGTTTCTTCCCAGCTGTTATCAGGCAATTGAATCATCCTAGCAACAACTAGAGAGCGGTCCTGAGCTACTATCTATCTCACTGGAGACCCTTGGACTATCTTTAATTGGACTTTACTGGATTTTATCTTGCATTAAACGTTATTCCTTTATCCCTGTATTCCCTTTATTATGTATCTGTACACAGTGGACGGTTCAATTGCAATCACGTATAGTCTTTCTGCTGACTGGTTAGCAATGCAATAAAAGCTTTCCACTGTACCTCAGTGCACATGACAATAAATTAAACTAAACCATGTCTTGCCAATTCAAGTGTTATCCAGATGCTTCCTCATTTGGTCTCTACCATATTCCTTGGTTTCTTCTCTATATAACATTTACATTATACATTATGATAAATAATTTCACTGTAATATCATCATATCATTATATATACTTAACATTTTACACTTTATTTCTCGACTTATTACTGATTAAAGTTTAAAAAAAATCAAAAGACTGAATTTAAAATGACCAGCTTTAACTGATGATGTCACAATGGCACTGTTAGCAGTGATGACACAGGAACTCTCTGGCCGTTTCACCTCACAGGAGGGGAGGGCGAATTTCTATCACAACATGCAGGGGAAGTGCAATTTGATTTTTTTTTAAACCCACTGCTCAGGGAGGCAGGGAAGTGCTGGAATTTTACGTTCGGGAATGGCTTGAGTTGGAGGACCACGCCTCCCGGAGGGGCTACGGGTAGGGAACGGGTGCGTTGAGGGAGTCTGCACTTGGTCTAGTACTTATTAAAAGTCTCATCTTGTACGTGTGTATATGTGGTTTTCTTTACATCTTCACAAAAACACCACGCCATAACGATTACATTTTTACATATTCTGTTTGACATATTTTACCCTCTAGGCCAAGAGCCCCTTCACTGAACATTTTATGCTTTATTTCGTGAGTTTTATTACTGATTAAAAGTAAGAATTTGAAAAACATCAAAAGATTTTGAATTTAAAATGACCAGCTTTCACTGATGACGTCACAATGGCCCGGCTAGCAGTGATCAGCTTCCCTGAAGATTTCATCCTATATTTCACGTTATTCGCGATTAGTTTTAAAATTGCCAACTTTAACAAGATATTTACATATTCTGATTCATATTTCCCCCCTCTAGCCAGAGATCACCTTCACTGAACATTTTATGCTTTATTTCTCGACTTATTACCGATTAAAGTTAAAACAAAATCAAAATAAGTTTAATTTAAAACGACCAGCTTCAACTGATGACATCACAATGGCTCAGGCTTTTCACCTCACAGGAGGGGGAGGGCGAATTGCTAGTGCAACACGCAGGGCAAGTGCAATTGGGGGCTATGGGTACGGAATGGGTGCATTGGGGGAACAGACCCAACGGGTGTGAGCTTGGTCTAGTAAACAAATAAGATCTGATACCCACTCACAGAGCTAATGGGATGTGTGAACAATAACTTGCCATAGCAGCATTTTATTGGAGTGAACAAGTCAAAGCTAAAGAAAGCAAAATATGCAACTGAACTGAACTGCTTTGAGGGAAACTGTGGATATGCAAGAGGTCAGAATTAAGGACAGAGATTCTTTGGTGGGGTGGGGGAGGGGGGAATTCGGACTGAAAGAGGTTATTAAATTCATAGAGGGCGAGGAGGCATTTGAAGTTAGGAAGAGAATTAAACAAATTGAGGCTTAGCTAATTTGAGGATCTGAGTCAACAACATAGGCCAGCCATGCAGAGGTAGTTAGTGAAAGGGAAATGTGGATTAACATTCGGGGAGAGCTCTTTTTAAGGTTACATATGGCAGAAGATGGAAAGTTGAAGTAAATCAAGCTAGAGATAACAGAAGCATTGATGAGGCTTTCAACAGCAGTTAGGCAGGGAGAGACAAAGGCCATGTTTCAGGGATGGAAGGGAAAGCAGAATTGAAAAAATGGCAATCCTAAACAAGATATTTTAATTATTTTTCTAAACAGAAATAAAATAGGAATTTAACATTTTACTTTTAAATACTGTGTTTAAAATTGCTTTCAGAACCTAGCCAAGATGGAAAAACTGAAACAGAAATTGGAATGAGTTCACGTTTCATATATTTGTGCAGAGCTTGCACAATGCAACACCTTTGTGGACTGATAGGCACAAAATGCTGGAGTAACTCAATGGGACAGGCAGCATCTCTGGAGACAAGGAATGAGTGACGTTTCGGGTCGAGACTCCATTCCTTCTCTGCAGAGATGCTGCCTGTCCCACTGAGTTACTCCAGCATTTTGTGTCTATCTTAGATTTAAACCAGCATCTGCAGTTCTTTCCTACACACCTTTGTGGGCTGGATGTTTTGTCGAGAGAACAAGGAGACCAGTCCTCCTGGCCACGTATAAATAGTATAGAATACCTTACTTTATCATCCCCATCTTTGGTTACTATCTCCACCCCTTACCCACAACCCTGACTCATCTACCATTCAACACGTCCTCACTGGATCCACCTATCAGGTCTTACCCCACCCCTTCCTTCACCTCTTTCAGAGATGCCAACCTTCCAGAGCACAAATCAGTAATCATAAGGCTAAAAATCAGTAATATGGAGACAAAATCAGTAATTTTTTGCGCGAAGCAATTTTTTTTCTGCATGATGGCAAGCACGGCTCCCACAGGCAAGCGATAGCGCATAATGTTAACATTAACATACCTGTATGTTCATTAGTTGGTATTACATAAACATGTATTAACTCACCATTGAAAATGCTCTATTGAAAGACTGGATGAACGAGTTCATTATCAATATGTCTTGATATGTTTATACACACACACTCACACATATATACGCGCACACACACAGACACACTCACACACACTCACAGACACACTCACACACACAGACACACTCACACACACACACTCCAGTGATGGAAATGGGTTTTTAGGAACTAAGGGTACTCTGGGTCCGTGAAGCTGAGGTTGGGAAGGAGGGGGGGGGGGACTCTGTCTCTGTCTGTGTGTGTGTGTTGGCTTGCAGCCAATCATCTGCTTTAGTGAGGGGAAGCAGGTCGAGTGATTGATCAAAAGGCCCCTAGGAGACTGTCTGATTGGCTGCCAAGTGACCAGCGCATTATGTGATTGGACACAATGCCTCTTGGAGACGGCGGCTGATTGGGCGGGGAGGAGGAGACGATTTATTGATTGGACGGAATTTTAAGGGTAGCTGGTCGGTGATTGGACGCAGCCCCCTTAGAGACAGTCGTTGATTGGCCACCAAATAATCGGGCGCGAAAAAATAGGAAAACAATAAAATCGAAATTACGATTTAAATCGGAAGAATATCATGCCTGATCTGCAGCAAAGATACTAGTATCTGCTCTCTAGTAGATAGCTTTGATCTGCAGTTCCTTCCTATTGAAGAAGAACCCTGGCCCGAAACAACTCGTAATCCATTCCCTCCACAGATGCCGCGAAGCCCGCTGAGTTCCTCCAGCACTCTGTTTTTTTATTTAACTCTTGAAATTTAAGACATACAGCTGGAGTAACTCAACGGGACAGGCAGCGACTGGAGAGAAGACTCTTTTTCAGACTGAACTGAACTCTCGTCGGTGAGAGTACTTGTGATTATCTGCAGAAGGATCTCGACCAGAAAAGTCATCCACTCCCCAGAGCCGGCGCCCGTCCCACTGAGCCACCCCAGCCCCCTTATAATTTCCGTACCTTTTCGATAGCTGCCACCCATTTGATGTCATCCTGCACCCTGCTCCTGGTCCCGGCCTGCGCTGATCTGCGTGTGTGTGTGTGTGTGTGTGTCGGAGTCTGAGCGGAGAAGCGCCGGCACCAAGAGTGAGTGAATGCATGGACAGACGGACGAAAGCAACCATCGTAGAGCGTAATAGGTGACATTTTGGGCAGAGACCCTTCTTCAGACTGACAATCAAGGGAAAGGGAAACGGGAGGCATATCTTCCATTCGTTTGTCCTTAGTGCCATCTATATCTATTGTTCCTCTTTCTCCTGACGGTCTGAAGAAGGGTCTCAATCCGAAATGTCATCTATGATCGTTCCTTTCGCCCGTCTGTCCGATTGTTCGCTCGTCCTTAGATTAAGTAGCGCAGGATAAAGCTGGGAATTCATGCACAGGATGGAAAAACTGGAACGTAGGAGAACGTCGTCCCTCTGCGTACCCCCCCATTTCCATCACTGGCACTCACACACTCACACTCACTCACACACTCCCAAACACACACAACAAGTATGTGCTAACTTAAAATCGGCAAAATCCGGGATTTACGATATGAAAATCGTACCGCCCGTAATTGGCCAATTTTCCGTAGAAATTACGGGAAATCCGTACCAGTTGGCATCTCTGCTCTTTCTACCAGCTGTCTGCCGTCAACTCCACTCATCTGAAGCAGGGTCCCGACCTGAAAGGCCATCTGTACTTTCCCTCCATTGATGCTGCCTGACCTGCTGAGTTCCTGCTGCAGTTTGTTTCTATGCTAGAAATACTCAGCAGTTCAAAAATACTCAGAAAGAAAAGGTTAACGTTTGATGTTGATGACTTTTCATCAGAATTGGGAAAAGTTAGATATAGTCACCATGAGGCAGTGAAGTGGGTGATATAGAGAGAACAAAACTTATGAAATAATGGAAAGTTGGGGAACAAAGGCAGATATTGCAATATATGAAACACCGAAAGGTAACTTGCAGATAAAGCAAGCATTGCGGAAGCCAAAGAGCGCGTCGGTCTTTATTATCAGAGGGTCAGAGTACAACAGCAAGTCATTCCAAACATGTACTGAGCAGTTTGTTTTACCACAGTGAGTTATTAGAGTTTGGAATGCACAATCAAGTTTGCTATACGAGGCAAATTCAATTGCAGTATTAGGGGAGCTCGATAGGTACTTCAAAAATAGTTGCAAAGCTAGGGAGTGGGCCAAGTGCCCTTGTAATGAAGGCCAAATGGCCTCGTTTTGCACCATGAAATTTTGTTGAAATTGTGAAATTACATCCATTTGGTGAGAGCATATCAAGAATATTGTCATAGAGTTATATAGCACAGGAACATGCCCACGCTGACAAAGATGATCCATCAATGCTAGTCTCATCTGCCCATGTTTGGCCCACAACCCTCTCATCTTTTCCTATTCATGTACCTGGTCGTGTCTTTTACATGTAGTTTTAGTACCTGTGCCTCAACTACTTTGTTTGGCAGCTTGTTCCATATACCCACCTCTATGTGAAAAAGTTGCCCCTCAGATCTAGTGTTTTATTTTTTTTTCTCAAGAAAGGAAATATATGTTTTTGAGATTATATGCTGCAGAGTTGTCCACTGAGGAGGGATTGATTATCACTCGATTGAAATCACATTGAATTTAAGTCTGAGAGGTGACTTTGACATCATGGGGCTGTGGTCTGCGGAGCTTCTGGCCGCGGGCGTGGCGTGGACTTACCATCCGGAGCCTGGGATCCCTCGCTGGACATCGCCAAAGAGGAGCTCCGACCGCCAGCCTGCGGCCTATAACATCCTGAAGCCGCAGTCTCTGGTAGGAAAGTGCCAATTCTGGACCTCCAAGCCGTGGAGTGTGTTCGACCGTCCCGACGTCCCGAGTTTCAATCATCCCGACGAGAGGGCTTGTACATCCGGCCGTCCGCAGCGGCGACTACAGAGGGGTTATGGCCCCGACCACGGGCGAACGAGGAGGAGGACTGGCTGAACTTTGTTGCCTTCCACCACAGTGAAGAATGCTGTGGTGGATGTTTGTGTTACATTTTATTGTGAATTGTGTGTTATTTTTAAGAGTATCGCTGCTGGTAAATTCATTTCACTGCACCTTCGGGTGTATGTGACGAATAAAAATGACTTTGACTTTGATTGACTGACCTTATTCAGACCAAATTCTGACAGATAAGATGCAGATAAAATTTGTGTCTAGGAACTGCAGATGCTGATAATACCAAAGATAGACACAGAATGCTGGAATTACTCCACCATTTTCTATCTATCTTAAATGCAGATAACCTGTTTCCTCAGGATGGAGACAGCCAATGGATATAGTCTCAGGTTGATGGCTCAGCTATTTTGGAGTGTGGAGGAGAAACATCCTTTCACAGAACTGTAAATCATTGAAACTCTCCACGGCTAGGAAATTAAGCATGCCACATGATTTACCATTAGACTGGGCACAACACTATTTCCTTTTGGGATAAATATTCCTTAAAAAGTGGAGCAATATCTCTTACTTACGATAAGATAAGATAAGATGCATTTATTTGTCACATGTGCCAATTGGCACAGTGAAATTAAATCACCATACAGCCATACATTAAAAATAAAGAACACAACATGGAGTAGATAGGATTCAACATAAAACATCCCCCCACAGCAGGATCAAAATTTCCTACTGTGAGGGAAGGCACCAAAGTCAGTCTCTTCCCCACTGTTCCCCCGTGGTCGGGGCCTCCCCGAGCCCCCCGCAGTCGCTGCTACGGGCAGCCCAATGTTCAGGCCCGCTCCCGACGTCGGGGCTGGAGGACATCCTCAGCGGCCTGGACCCTGAGTCGGCCCCCGTAGTCCGCGGCTCCCAAAGTCCACTGGCCGTGCCGGGTGGAGATGCAACGCTGGAGGCCCTCGGCAAAGGGCCCCAGGACTCCGCGATGACAGTCAGCGCGGCCCACGTTGGGAGCTCTCTAAACCAGAACTCCACGGTGTTGGAGCAGCAGCCCAATGCTCCAGAGCTCCAAACGGCGACCCAGGTAGGCATCGCCCGCTCCTTCATGACTCCAGCGCCGTCGCTGTTGTAGCTCTGGTCCGGTTCCCGGTCCCCGGCCCCCGGCAGGAAAGGCCGCTCCGATCCAGGTGGTAGGCCGCGAGGTGGGGGGCAATGACGCAACTCGGAGAAACAGTCGCGTCCCCGCCAGGAAGCGACTCGGAGTTAGTTTCCCCCTTACCCTGCCCCCCTCCCCCACATAAAAAAAAGTTAAAGTTTCCCCAAAAACAAACGTTAAACGGACTAAAAATTAAAAAAAGGATGGAAAAACAAACGGGCTTTGACAGAATCATGAGCCGGACAATTTTTTTATCATCACCACCCAAAGACTGTAATTGCCTGACGAGAACTGTGTGCATGAACTAGCCCTAACAACTGCCCTGGAAGCCATCGAGTCAAACATGGAAACAGGCTCTTCGGGTCACCGAGTCTGCACAACCATTCAGCACCCATTTATGTTAATCCAATTTCATTCTCCCCACATATCCATCAACTACCACTAGATTCTACCACTGAGCCATACACAATCAGCAATTAACAGTGGCCAGTTAACCTACTGACCCACACATATTGGGATGTAGGAGGAAACCAGAGCACCTGGAGGAAACTCATACAGTTGTATGGAGCACATGCAAACTCCATAGACAGGATTTTCCTGGAATCCCCGGAGCAAAGGCAGAGCAACTCTATTGGCCACAAGCTGAGCAACGTGTCATTCCCAGACGTAAGTGAGAACACATTATTGGACAATGGCAGTTTCTACTGTAGCTGCAAAACTACACCTTCACCAGTGTTAATCTAAACAGGGAATAGCAGGTGAAAGTCCAATCAAGGGTACCCAGACGTGGCGCCGAGGGACGAGAATCCAAAGCAAAGAAGTGGAAGCCAAATAACCGAATGGAAACGGAGCCGAAACGCCAACTAACCGAAAGGGCGGGACGCCTAAAAGCCAACTCACCAAATGGCCGCTCTGCCGAAACGCCACCTACCCGAAAGGCGGCGTCACCTACAGGCCAACGGACCGAATGCCGCTCAACAGAAAAGTCAAATACCGGACATGACGTTGTCGAGGGGCGGGACTTGTCAGCGATTGGTCCAGACCCCCCCCCCCGTGTCCATCTCATCACTGTGGAGGGATGAACATTATCCCACACCTCCGCTCCACCCGACAGCCCACGGAGGGCGGCCGTGGGATAGTGGGGGCTGTCCCGAGGCATTTTCGGCCGCTTACAACTTGGTGCTTGGGTTCAGATTGCCCAGTCACCTATGGCTTGTGTGGGAAAATGACCCCAACGCTCTTGCCGGTGGAGACGAAGGAGAGAGAGAAGGGGGAGAGAGAGAAGGTGGACAAAATGAGAGAATGGGGAGAGAGAGAGAAGGGAGACAAGAATGGAGAGGAGGGGGGGGAGAGAGGGGAGGGCGAGAGAGGAGAGAGAGGAGAGGGAGAGAGGGGAGAGAAAGAGAGGAGGAGAGGAGAGGAGAGAGAGAGAGGGAGAGGAGAGGAGAGGGGGAGAGAGGGAGAAGGAGAGAGAGGAAAGAGAGAGGGAAGAGAAGGAGAAGAGAGAGAGAGAGAGGAGAGGAGAGGAGAGGGGAGAGAGAGAGAGGGGAGAGAGAGGTGAGGGAGGGGAGAGAGGAGAGAGAAGGAGAGAGAGAGGGGGGGGGAGAGTGCGGAGGAGAGAGGAAGAGAGAGAGAGAGAGGAGGGGGGGGAGTGGGGAAGAGAGAGAGAGAAGAGAGAGAGAGAAGGGGGGGTTCATCCCTCCACAGTGATGTGATGGACACGGGCGTCTGGACCAATCGCTGACAAGTCCCAACCCCTGGCAACTTCATGTCCGGTATTTGACTTTTCTGTTGAGTGCCATTCGGTGAGTTTGCTTTTAGGCGACGCAGCCTTTCGATTAGTTTGATTTAGGCGTCCCTCCCATTCGGTTAGTTGGCGTTTCGGCCTCGTTTCCATTCGATTACTTGGCTTCCACTTCTTTGCTTTGGCTTCTCGTCCGTCGGCGCCACGTCCGCACACGCGATCAAGTAACCACTGCATGGAAATATCAAATGACTGGTAATGGTTATGTATTACTATAAAAAACACACATTTTACAATAACAGCACCAATGTAAAAATATTACACATACTGTGCAGCTCAGAGTTCATGGGATGGAAAAGAACACGTCATAAGGGAAACAGTAATTCGTACACATCTTCTGCACATCGAAGAACTATCCTTAATAAAATAATCCAGAAGACTCAGAATCATCAAAATCTCGACCAAAGTTGATGTAGTTAAATTATTTATTTTCCAGCCTTCTCTCCCCTACTCCAATCAACCTGAAGAAGGGTCCCAACCCCAAATGACACCTGTCCATTCTCTCCACAGATACTGCCTGACATGCTGAGTTCCTCCAGCATTGGCGTTTTGCTGAAGATTCCAGTATTCCGACTCTAGCATTGGCCACAAATTAGTGTGTTCTACCAATCTATCCCATTCGCAGCTGCAGAATAGCCACTGTGTTTCAAAGATTCCTATCTCATGTGTCAACATTCAATTTACTGGAGTTGTTTGACAGTATCCCTTTTCCGGAATCTTATATCTGACTCATTTAATTCATTTCTAACAAGTTTGAAGTTTGATTAACTGTTTATCTATGTCTAAGTGCCTGTGTTGCTGCTGCATGCAGGATTTTTTTAAATTGTTTCTGTACCTCACCATGCATATGACAATAAACTTGACTTGACCAAGGAAAAATAAAATACATAAACCCATATTCACCAGAGTATGTAAAACAAAGTACCATGTCCAAAATTACCTTCCAAGAGGATTAACAAAATTGGACACTGAGCAACATAACAAATTTCTTAAAAGGAGAACAGAGAGGTGGAATTCCAGAGTTTAAGACGCGATCAGCCGAAGGCATGCTCGCAACAGTGAGCAATGAAAATCAGTGATTTCTAACCTCAAATTCCAGGAGCATAAAAATCTCGAGGAATTGTGTGGGTGGAACAACGTACAGATGGAGGCCTTGGCTCGTGGAAGGTTTTGAAAACAAGGATGAGAAATATCGAGTCAGAGTCATATAACACGGACATGTTATAGCCCAACTCGTAAATGTGAACCAAAATGCCCCCATCTAATCTAGTCGCATTTGCCGGAACTTGGCACATGTACTCTTCCATTCTTTCCTAATCATGTACCTATTCATGTGTCTTTTAAATGTAGTTATTGCACCTGCCTCAACTACCTCCTCATGCAGCTCATTCTATATACTACCACCCTCTGTGTGCAAGGGTTGCCCCTCAAATTCCCATTAAATCTTTCCACTCTCACCTTAAACCCATGTCCTCTGGTATTTGATTCCTCCTACCCTGCGTAAACAACTCTGTTCATTCACTATATCTGTGTCCCTCATGATTATATAAGATCATCTTTTAGCCTTCTGCACTCCAAGGAATAAACTTCTAGCTTGCCCAATCTCTCCTTATAGTACAGGGCTTCGAGTCCTGGCAAGATCTATGTAGATAGTATTCAAACCAAGCTATTGTAATGGCCCAGTCTCATAGCATATCTGGATATACCTCTGAGTAACATGTGAAATCAAGTTTGTCGAGGAACCCAAGATAAAGGGACATTCAAGAAAAATAGGAGTAAATGCTTGTTAGAGGTAAGATCCTTTTCCCCCATGGTGGAAATATCCAACAACAAAGGGCAAAGATGAGGGGAAAGTTTATAGAGATGTGCAGGACAAGATTTTTTTAATACACAGAGAGTGGTGGGGGCTTGGAATGCGCTGCCAGAGTAATGCCGGTGGAGGCAGATTCAATAATGATGTTTAAGAGGCTTTAAGATAGGCACATGGAAGTGCAAATAATGGAGGGATATGGATCATGCACAGGCAGACGAGATCAGTTTAACTTGAGATCATGTTCGGCACTAACACTGTGGGACATAGGGCCCGTTTTTGTTGTACTGTTCTATGTTATGTAACCAAGTTGCAGATTCATGTTTCAGCGCATGTGCAGCAGCAGCCAATGAGCGATGGATCCGTTCCTGACATTAACAGAGGATTCAAGGTGAGAAACTGTCAAAACATAAAGGAGATTACAAAGGGTCAGAGTTAATTCAGTGGACAAAGACCTGAAAAATTGAGAATAACAGGGGAAAAGAAGAACCGTCCATTTTGGCAGAATAAACAAAAAAATTATTTCAGTGTTGAGGGTTTTGATTTACAGAAATATTGATGTCTTTAGTGCATAATTCACAAAACGCTAATGTGCAGTTACACCAAGTAATCAGTAAAGTGAACAGAATGTTACTGTATATTGTGCATTACATATGGTGAGGAAGATCACATATCAAATGCAAAGGTTGTGAGGTCATGCTTTAGTTATATGGGACATTCGTGAGACCACAGATTAAGTATTGGTGTACAGTGCTGGTTTCTTTATTTAAGGAAGAACGAAAGCAGTTCAGAGCAATTTACTGTACTGCTACCTGAATTGGGTGGGTTGTTTAAATAGCGGTCGTTAGATATGTCAGGTTGGCCGGAGTTCAAACAATGAGTTGAAACATTACTCAATTCACGTCTCATACAGGGTATGAGACGTGAATTGGCCAAGATTGACTGGCAATTAATTCTAAAAGGGTTGACGATGGATATACAATGGAAGACATTTAAAGACTGCATGGATGAACTACAAAAATTGTTCATCCCAGTTTTGCAAAAGAATAAATCGGAAGGTAGTGCATCCGTGGATAACAAGGGAAATCAGGGATAGTATCAAAGCAAAGGATGATGCGTACAAAGTAGCCAGAAAAAGCAGCATACCGGAGGACTGGGAGAAATTCAGCGACCAGCAAGGAGGACAAAGGGCTTATTAGGAAAGGAAAAATAGATATGAAAGAAAACTGCAGGGAACATAAAAACTGACTGCAAAAGTTTTTATAGATATGTGAAGAGAAAGAGGTTAGTTAAACAAATGAGGTCCCTTGCAGTCAGAAACAGGTGAGTTGATCATGGGGAGCAAGGATATGGCGGACAATTGAATAACTTTGGTTCCGTCTTCACTAAGGAAGACATAAATAATCTGCCAGAAATAGCAGGGGACTGTGGGTCAAAGGAGAATTGAGTGAAAATCAGTGTCGGGAAGTGGTGTGGCAAATTGAATAGATTAAAGGCCGATAAATCCCCAGGGCCAAGATAGGCTGCATCCCAGAGTACTTAAGGAAGTAGCTCAGGAAATAGTGGATGCATTAGTGATAATCTTTCAAAACTCTTTAGATTCTGGAGTAGTTCCTGAGGATTGGCGGGTAGCAAATGTAACCCCTCTTTTTAAGAAGGGAGGGAGAGAGAAAACGGGGAATTACAGACCAGTTAGTCTAACATCGGTAGTGGGGAAACTGCTAGAGTCAGTTATTAAAGATGCGATAGCAGCACATTTGGAAAGTTGGTGAAATCATTGGACAAAGTCAGCATGGATTTACAAAAGGTAAATCATGTCTGACGAATCTTGTGGAATTTTTCGAGGATGTAACTAGTAGCGTGGATAAGGGAGAACCAGTGGATGTGGTATATCTGGACTTCCAGAAGGCTTTCGACAAGGTCCCACATAAGAGATTGTATACAAACTTAAAGCATACGGTGGATAGAGAACTGGCTGGCAACAGGAAGCAAAGAGTAGGAGTAAACGGGTCCTTTTTCACAATGGCAGGCAGTAACTAGTGGGGTACCGCAGGGCTCAGTGCTGGACCCCAGCTATTTACAATATATATTAAATGATCTGGATGAGGGAATTGAAGGCAATATCTCCAAGTTTGCGGATGACACTAATGGGGGCAGTGTTCGCTGTGAGGAGGATGTAGGAGACTGCAAGGTGACTTGGATAGGCTGGGTGAGTGGGCAAATGTTTGGCAGATGCAGTATAATGTGGATAAATGTGAGGTTATCCACTTTTGGCAAAAACAGGAAAGCAGACTATTATTTAAATGGTGGCGATTAGGAAAAGGGGAGATGCAGCGAGACCTGGGTGTCATGGTACACCAGTCATTGAAAGTAGGTGCAGGTGCAGCAGGCAGTGAAAAAAGCGAATGGTATGTTAGCTTCATAGCAAAAGGATTTGAGTACAGGAGCAGGGAGGTTCTACTTCAGTTGTACAGGGTCTTGGTGAGACCAACCTGGAGTATTGCGTACAGTTTTGGTCTCCAAAATTGAGGAAGGACATTATTGCCATAGAGGGAGTGCAGAGAGGTTCACCAGACTGATTCCTGGGATTCAGGACTGTCTTATGAAGAAAGACTGATAGACTCGGTTTATACTCTCTGGAATTTAGGAGATTGAGAGGGGATCTTATAGAAACTTACAAATTCTGGACAGGCTAGATGCCGGAAGATTGTTCCCGATGTTGGGGAAGTCCAGGACAAGGGGTCCACAGCTTAAGATAAGGGGGAAATAAGACCGAGATGAGAAATACTTTTTTCACACAGAGAGTGGTGAGTCTCTGGAACTCTCTGCCACAGAGGGTAGTTGAGGCCAGTTCATTGGCTATATTTAAGAGTGAGTTGGATGTGGCCCTTGTGGCTAAGGGGATCAGAGGGTATGGAGAGAAGGCAGGTACGGGATACTGAGTTGGATGATCAGCCATGATCATATTGAATGGCGGTGCAGGCTCGAAGGGCTGAATGGCCTACTCCTGCACCTAATTAAAAAAAAATAAAAAATAAAAATAAAAATAAAAATAAAAAAAAAATAAATGTTGCCAGGACTTGAGATATAGACAGAGGTTGGCCAGGCTGGGACTGTATTCCTTGGAGTGCAGAAGGGTGAGAGGTGATCTTGTAGAGACGTATAAGATCATGAAGGGAATAGAGAGAGAATCAAGAACTAGAGGACATAGGTTTAAGGTGAGAGGGGAAAGATTTCATCAGAATCTGACGGGCAAGTTTTTCCACAGAGGTCGTCCATGGGTAAATAGAATGAGATGCCAGAGGAGATAGTTGAGGCAAAAATAATAACATTTAAAATACATTAAGACAGGTATATGGATATGAAAGGTTTAGAGGGATATGGGCCAAACGCAGGCAGATGGGACGTATAGATAGGGCACCTTGGTTTGCATGGACAAGCTGGGCTGAAGGGCCTGTTTCCGTGGTGCATGACTACGACTATATCATCCGGAAGGTACCTCTGGAAGTAGATGGAATATTTCTACTGGTGGGAGAATTTAGAACAAAGAATCATTGTTTAAAACTAGGGGGCGTTTGCATTTACGACAGAAGTCATGATTTTTTTAAATTTTCTCTCTGAAGTTTACAAATCAATGGAACCTTTGACCTTCAAAGGCAAAGGAAGTAAAGTATTTGATTATTTATATGGGAGAGGTACAAAGAGTGTTGATAAACACAGAAAAATAGGTGCAGGAGTAGGCCTTTCGGCCCTTCGAGCCAGCACCACCATTCAATACGATCATGGCTGATCATCAAAAATCAGTACCCTGTTCCTGGTTTTCCCCCCATATCCCTTGATTCCTTTCGCCCTAAGAGCCAAATCTAACTCTCCCTTGAAAACTAAAGGTTATCAGGGCATGCAGAAATGCAGAGCTGAGATGAGGTTGAAATCAGATTAGTCATGATCTCATTGGACAGTGAAGCTCCTAAACTCATATGTTCAGACTCATGTCCTGAAATGCATCAACCACTCAATTTGGTCGCAGGGACCCACTCCTCTGGTTTGTTTTCATTTTCCTGCAAAGGTTTCCTTTTCAAGTACTTTTTGAAAGTTACAATTGAACCTTATTTCATGGTTTTCAAACAGAACGTATACGATCCACAACTCACTGCACAAAAATATTTTTATCTTTCACAGATCAGAGTCAAACAGTATGGAAACAAGCCGTTCGACATAACCTGTCCATGCAACCAAGATGTCCCATTTACATGTATTTGGCTCATATCCATCAAAATCTTTTCTACCCATTTACATTCCAAACCTATCTATCTTCTATCTATACATAACTAAAACTCTGACCATGTGCTCTTCCGGTTTGCGCGTTTTTTCTATTTGTGCAAAAACGGTACGCGATAGCGCTACGATTTTTCATCAGTGGATTGGTCTCTTCTCCTGTCACTCCGTGGGACGGTACAACCCTTCCTGCGCCATCGTGTCTTTACTGGAGCTGAGGATGGCTGGCGGAGGTCTCCAACCGAACACAATTTTCGGAGGGACGGGAGCGGCCCGGCCCGGCCCAGTGAAAGCGGAGAGTCTGATCCCAGCGGAGAAGAGCGCCCAGCACCCGCGGTGTCCTAAACGCAATGCCATCACAACACCCCTGCAGCTACAGCCCCTTCCCACTGGTCCACCTCGTTAGCTCCTGCCCTAACCCCCCCCCCCCGTGATAACCCCGTCCCCCATCTTTTCTCCGAGCTCTCCCCTCCCCCCGACGGCACAGACGTAGCGGCTGGCGCTTCCAGGCCGAGCTGAGGATCCAAGGCCTGGCTAGAAGGGCGCCGATGCTCCTTCGGGGCACACAAGAAGGGAGAGGAGCGGCAACCTTGAGATCCTGGGAAGGGAGAGTGGGGGAGGAGAGGGGATAGAGGGAGAGGTGGGAAGTAGGGAAGGGAGATAAGTTATGGAGGGAGTGACTGACTGAGGCTAGGGAAAATGAGAGGTGAGGGAGAGATTGGGGGAGGTTGGGAGGAGAGGGAAAAGAAGAGGGAGGAGGTGAGGAGGGATAGTGGGGGGATAGGGGGTGCGGGGTGGGGGATGGAGGGATAGGAGGGGGGTAGGGAGGAGGGTAGGGAGGGGAGAGGAGTTATGGAGGGAGGGATGACAGGGTAGGGGAAAGGAGGGAGAGAGAGAGGTGAGGGAGGGATTGCGGAGGGGAGGAGAGGGGAAAGGAGGAGGGTGAAGAGGAGGGGGAGAGAGTGCTAGGGATGAGGGGAAATGAGCTGCGCCTGTGCAGTTGGGGCTATGAGTGAGTGGTGGAATATTGCGTTGGGGATCCAAGCCTTCTGTGTGACAGGGACCCAATGGGTCCCACTAAGTCTGGTTTATTTTAAATGCTGCCATTGCACCTGTCACAAATACCTTTTCTGGCAACTGGTTCCATATATTCACCACCCTCAGTGTTAAAAAGGTTGCCCCTCAGGTTCCTATTAAATCTTTTCCCTCGAACCTTATCTCAATTTGTTATTGATTCCCCTATACCTGGGAAAATAAAGTCGCAGCCTCTTCAACCTAGCTCTGTAGCTCAGGCCCTCACGCTCTGGTAACATCTTCGCAAATCTTCTCTGAACCTTTTCCAGCTTACGGCATCTTTCCTATAACAGGATGGCCAAAATTGAATAACTCAAATGCAGCCTCACCAACGCCTTGTACAATTGCAACATAAAAGATCTGCCAATTAATGTTAAACTGTGTCCTCTGGATATCGACTAGCGAAAACATTTAGTCCAAGAACCTTAGGTTTCTCCTCGTAACAATGGTATCTTTTCTCGTCAAAAATGGGCTTAATTTCATTTTTATTTACACATGGTGGCACTGGGCCAGTTGATTCTGAGATCATAAAGATGGTATAGAGGGGTTGTTGTGCCATTCTGGACAAAATTAATTTGTCAGGAATCCCCATTTGTGTTTCTGCAGTATCTATTGATTGTCCACATTATCAGAGGACACCAATGCTTTGTGGCATGGGGCCAATTTGAAAATGAAACATTCTGGTGAAGTATTATAGTGAAGTATTATAGTGAAGTAGCCATCTTTTCATTATATCTTACTCATTAGATCTCATGATATTGTTAGGAACATTGTAAATGGACTCCATTTCTAGATAAATTTCTGAGAAAACATGAAGAATAAAATCAGGCAGGCACGGGGGAATATTCATCAGAGCACATTTTGTGAGTCAAAATATAGCTATTACGGAAGACTTCTGTGGATTTTAAATTTCAGACACTTCCCCCACCTCCATACACAGACAAAAGGCTTTTATCTCATTTGAAAAGAAAATGTGGTGACCAGGTAGTAATTCTCAGCATTAGAAAAGCATTTAACAGGTTAGATGCAAATGAGATTAATTTAAGAGCTAGAAGTAGATGATAATCGTTAATAGATCTAACAACGAATCCAGGTGAAACCCCTTTACTTAGAAAGTGATTGCAAGGTGGATTACAGACTGTAACTGGGGCAATCAGCATAGCTACATTGAAGTAGTGTAGAGAACAAAGGGAGAAATATATTGATTGTCTGTGATAGTGTGGAGCATGTACATACGCACACTCTCAACCAAGCATTAATCTGTGCGGTCAAATGTTCTGCTTCTTTGATGCGATTAAATTAATAAGTCAAAGGCTATCCCTGCAACAACATGGTCCCTCATCCAAGGATAGACACAAGAAGCTGGAGTAAATCACCGGGTTAGACAGCATCTCTGGAGAACAGAAATAGGTGATGTATCGGGCCGAGACTCTTCTTCAGACTAAGGAGAAAGGGAAACTTGAGATATGGACAGTGATATAGAGATGGAACAAATAAATGAAAGATATGCAAAAAAAACCCCAACAATGATAAAGGCCATTGTTAGCAGTGGGCTAGGTGAAATCGAGTATTAGACAATGAGACTCAACAAGACAATTTTGAAGCTAGTAAATGACAGGCGGGGGAGGGACGGAGAAAGAGGGGATGCAAGGGTTACTTGAAGTTCGATAAATCAATATTCTTAACACTGGATTGTAAGCTGCTCAAGCAAAATATGAGGTGCTGTTCACTACAAGGATTAAGCTATGCTAAGACTTTTCCACAAATCAAACTGTTATGATGAAATATTGAAATGAAGGTAGACACAAAATGCTGGAGTAACTCAGTGGGACAGGCAGCATCTCTGGAGAGAAGGAATGGGTGACATTTCGGGTCGAGTCAGAAGAAGGGTCTCCACCCGAAACATCGCCCAGTCCTTCTCTCCAGTGAAGCTGCCTGTTCCGCTGAGTTACTCCAGCATCTTGTGTACCTTTGATTTAAACCAGCATCTGCAGTTCTTTCCTTCAAATATTGAAATGAATTGAGTTAAAAGAAATATTGAAGTTACCTTTCTATTTTTTTTTTAAATATCACAGGAATAAGGGAGATAAAAAATGTATTTTAGCTGTACTATATCTGACAAACAGAGGAGGGCACTAGTTTGTGAGATGAATGTTTGGAAGCCATAGCTCAAGATCAGAAACTAATTGTTTTGTAACAGTCAATAAGGTGAAAGTGTTTCCAGTGGCAGGAGGATACGCTAACCAGATGGGACAGATTAAGATGCAGGCACAAGGAATTGCAGAATGCAGGATCATTAAGGTGAACAAGCTGCTGGAGGAGGTAGTTGAGGCAGGTACCATCACCAAGTTTAAAAAACATTTGGGCACGTTCATGGTTGGGATATGTTTAGAGGTACACATATTATGGGCTAAATGCAGGCAGGTAGGACTTGTGTAGATGGGGCATGTTGGGTCAAAGGGTTGCCTGTTTCCACACAATATGACCCTATGACTGGCAAAAGTGGATGGGGAGATAGAGAAACTAACATCGGGTAGAGTTGTGCTGCGTCAAAAGATGATGGAAGCAGATTCAACAGAATCCTTCAAAATAAAGTGGGATAACTATTGAGGGTTGGGGCGAGAAAGTGAGATTTAGAGCTGTTTGGAAAAAAGGATGGGACCAACTAAATAGATTTAGCAAAGAGAAGGAAGAGGTGGTAGCCTGGTTGGCCTTATTCTATGATCCAAAACAGAAACACATCAGTAACAAGGGTCAGGATGAAGTCTCTGATGTGACTGGCAGGCCGAATGCTTGATGTATTTATTTTCCCTCAATTTGCAGAGACTGGGAACTAATTCACTCCTGGCTGGTGAATGAGTGGAATTTTCCAGCTCTGACTCATCCACAGTAAGAGACGCCATTTGGCCACGCCTGTTCTGCATTCCCCAGTGTCTTTCAACCAGCTGTGGCTTTCGGCTCTGCAACTCAGGACAAGGGTGCAATGTGTCGCGAAAAACATTCTCATATGGTCCAACGAGAAACTTTTTGACAAACGTAAAGAATTTGCTGAATTTTTTGGTCCTCTTACCATTTACAAGCAGCCATGTAAAAGTTAATTGTAAAAATATAATCAGAGCAGTACTGATTGTTAAAGCTCCAATGTTCAATTGGTGGTGCTAGTGATGCAGGAGATCAGATCAATAAAGATATTTTTCAGCTCCCCAGACGTTTTGTTGGCTGACACACCACCTGGCGTGATGTTCATACTGAGAGCAGGAACAATTAGCAAGCTCTTTGTCAGTCAAGCCTCAGCACCATAAGAATCGGAGATGAAGATATCATAAAAAGGAGGCCATTTTGCCCTTCCAGAGTTGTGGAGGGAATGGACAGACAACCTTTGGTCAGGACGCTTCTTCAGAAGGGTAGAATAGGCAGGAGAAAGCTGTAAAAGAGAGGTGCTGGAATAACGCAGGCAGCATCTATGAAGTGCTTTTTGGGTCATGACCCTTCTTCAGACTCAATGTGATAGGTGAATACAGGAAAGAGTGGTTTGATTGGCAGATAGGTGGAGGAAGTGGCAAAGGCTTGAGGTGAAAAGGATGTCAGAGAAGAAAGATCAGAAAAGATAAGAGGGATGAAATTAAAGCCGATGGGATATGGGTGGAAGGGACGGGGGAGGAGAATGATGGGGGATGAAAGGGAAATGGGTGATGTGCATGCAGAGTACTGGAAAGGAGCATGGGAACTAGGGTGGTGGAAGAAATATGTGTGAACCAGGGTGTGGGTTGGGGTTGGGAAGAGGGGGGTAGGTGGGGTATTACAATTTAACATTCATACCAAGCCTTGGTATGTGTTCGGCAAAACATTCACCTAGTTTATGCTTGGTCTTACCAATTGCACCGAGAGACTCAAATGCAATCGATGAGGTCGTTAGAGGTGGATGTAATTCTGTCTCACCTGGGAGGGCTGCTAGGTCGTGGACCACCCTTGCCATGCGATAAGTATTTCTGTGGCAGACTATTTTGGGAACAATTATCACAACACCATAAGTGTTAAAGATAGTTATGAAAAAGTTCAGGTCTGGATCTTGGGGGAAAGTGCGAAAGGGGGACAGATTGAAACATTATTAGGCAGGAGCTAGGAAAAGCAAATTTGAAGCAGCTGTGATTGGGCAAATCTACTTTTAATGTGAGAGTTGTTTAAAGACCAGTTGATCAGAGTTCAAGACTGGCATGTTCCAGTAGGGCGGGTGACAAGGATGGCGATGTAACAGAACCTTAGTTGATGTAAATTGGGAACTTGTAAATTTGGTTAAAATGAAGCAAAAAGCATATGCAACGTTTAGGAAGATAAAATCAGCCAGGGACTTTGATGAATATGAATAAAGCAGGAAAGAATTCAAGCAGGGATTAGGTGGGCCCAAATTAAAGAGAATCCCGAGTATTCTATGCACACATTAAATAGTGTGGTAAAGGTAAGAGTATGGTATGCTTGCCCTCATCGGTTAAAGCAATGAATATGAGGCAGGACATTATGTTGCAACTTTATAAAACATTGGTTTGTCTGCATTTAGAGTATTGTGTGCTAATCTGGTCACTCTATTACAGAAAGGATTTGGATGCTTTGGAGAGGGTGCAGAAGATGTTTATCAGAATGCTTCCTGAACCAAAGCTATTAGATTTGAGATAAACTTAAGAGTATTTTCTCTGGAACGTTAGAGGTCAAGGGTAGACGTGGTAAAAGCTTATAAAGTCAAGAGAGACATAAATAGGGTAGACAGACAGAACCTTTTTCGCCAGGGTGGAAATGTCAAATACTGGGCTTAGCTTTAAGATGTGAGGAAGAAAGTTTAATGGAGTTGTGTGGGGCAAGTTTATTTATGCACAGAGTGGTCGCGGCTGGAACACGCTACTAGGTGTGAGGGAGGAAGCAGATATGATAGTAACATTTAAGAGGCTTTTAGATAGACAAGTGATATGCAGGGAATGGAGGGATACGGATCACATGCTGGCAAGGGGGATTAGTTTCATTTGGCACTGACATCATGGACTGAACCGCCTATTCCTGTGCTGGACTGTTCTACATTTGCTTATTATTCCCATTTATCTTCCCCACAGCTCATGCTGTATTCTTTCATTTTTAATACTACTTGCATGTAACATTCAGAAGAGGCAGATATACTCTGGTTCGGGAATTCAACATCAATCACCAAAGTAGTTTGTTGGAATCCTATTGATGAAGCTGACTGAGACTTAAGGTCCCAGAATGAGTGTTTGAACCTAAAGGTGAAAAATGGTAAATGAAAGAAGAAAATCTAGTTGATTTAATCCTCACCATCTACTTGTGACAGATGCATCTGTCCATAACAGTTTTGGTCGTGTCTTTGTGGAGATAAAGCTTACAATGAGGACATGTTAATGTTGTGTGGCACTAATCCTACTAAAAGGGATCAATTTCAGAACAAAACTAACAACTTAATGCTGGCTCTCCTTGAAGCACTGCAGGTAGTTAATTCCAATCTGTAATTTCTTGGCCTGGTATATTTCTCAAGCCAGTAGACCAACAATAAATAGTTCAGTAAACAGTGCAAAAGAACACACAAAGAACAGCAGATGTTTGAAAATTAGGCACCATTCTTGTGTTAGCTCAAGATTACTAGCAGAAGCAGCACAATCCCACAGATAAAAACAAAATGTTGCCGTCTGTCCACATTTCACTCCGAATGATGGTAGACAATTAAAGACTCAACAACATAAGGGAGCCTGTCCTCCACAATGACCGAGCACAGTACGTGAGTGAAAAGAACAAAGCCATAGGCATAGAATGCTGGAGTAACTCAGCGGGACAGGCAGCATCACTGGAGAGAAGGAATGGATGACATTTCGGGTTGAGACCCTTCTTCAGACAAAAGCGAAAGAGTTTCCAAACACTTCCAGACAAGCTCCAGGGGCTTGGCCCACCCCAGCCTGCTCTTGAGATGCCCATTATCATGAACACATGGCTTTAGCTTTGCATGCTATCATGATGTCTGAAAGTATTTACAAAGGCTATGCAGCATGAAAGTATCCAAGCTGCAATGATGTTGAATCTGAGAATTGGCTACACCTCCAGCCAAGTTGTTCTCGAAATTATGGAAAATTGCCTGTTGTTCCATTTGCAAAAACCCAGACCAACCCAATATGGCTAAATAAGCCTCATTAGCCACCGTTCAATCGTCTGCTAGAAGATGGTGAGATCATTGACACTGCTATCAAGAAGTTACTTGGTTACTGGCCAGTTGTACCACAGCAAGATAATGATCAGTTCTATAGGCCAGTGCTGAGTAAAAACAAGAACTCTTCTCAGCGAGCAAAGACACAAAGTGCTAGAGTAACTCAGCAGGTCAGGCAGCACCCCTGACGAACAGGAATATCAGATCAGGTCCCTTCTTCAGACTATGAAGTTCAGATGGAGTTGATTGGAGAAGGGATGGGGAGGGAAAAAGAGGCTGGGTAAGGGTAGACTGGTCAGTGTACTGGACTGGACTACATCCACAACTCGAAGAGGCTTTATGATCATGGGATAAACAAAGCATTATACTTTTAATTATGTAGCAGCACTCCCTTTTCATACAGTTGAGATCGAACCATCATGATATGCTCCTGGCTCAGCATTGAAAACATTAGCAAAGAAGCAAACCAAACACTGCACTCGGGCAGAATGGTCCACAAATTTGGATTCATAAAGATTAGTAAATGCATGGCAGTCAACTGCAACGTCAAGATTTTGGATTGAGTCCACATTCGTTCACTCTTAGCTAGGGCAGCACTTGGATAATGAAACATTGAGCTTACCAGAGTGACGCGTGGTGGAAAACAGAGACTTGGTCAGACATTGAGACACCGCCCAGCGATTATGTAGCTTTGCACCCAATAATCAGAGATGGAATGTAAATTTGGTAGAAATACCAGGGGATGGTGATCACACCCAAACGCTTATTGCAGTATAGGGCAACAGTCAGAACAAGGAAAAAAGTGAGAAAGGGAAGTGTGTACAGGGAAATGAAAGGAAACAAGACCAGAATATTATGGAGTGGGTAAAAAGGCGCGAGCAAGATTTTAAAAAAGTAATGGAATGACTTTCCATGTCATTTGAACTAGAATTAAACCATCTCTCGAATGAACATAGTACATAAACAATACGGTACAGCAACAGGTCGGTTGGCCTACAATGCCTGTACTGAACATGATGCCAAGACAATCCACTCTCATCTGCCTGCACACAATCCATATCCCTCATATCCATGTGCCCATCTAAGCGCCTCTTAAATGTTGCTATCATATCTGCCTCCACCACCACCCCCTGGCACCACATTCCAGGCTCCCACTAATTTGTGTAAAAAAAATACCCCGCACCTCTCATCTAAACTTTGCTCCTCCCACCTTAAAGCTATGGAGTCTGAAGAAGGGTCCCAATCCAAAACATCGCCTATCCATGTTCTCCAGGGATGCCACCTGAACCGCTAACTTACTTCAGCACTTTTTATATAGACCAATTGGGACCCGTCCCCCAACGCGAGGGCGCTCACCCCAGAGACAGGAGAAAAGTTGTTGGGTTAAAGGCTTTACCATGACAACCACAAAACCTTGAGAAGCAATTACAGACCCACCTTTTTCCGGAAGTCCACGTTTTAGCTGTGATTAATCCCATTCTTTGACCAATTACATCAATCTTTCCAGTAGAAAATATAACAAACCAGCTGGGAAACTACCCTCATGCAGGAACCCACTCTGAAGCAACTATGCAGCATTACAATTGTGTCAGAATGGCTACCCACAAATACACCGGTATCAAATCTGATTACGAAACGTCACTTATTGCGACCAAATAATGAGATTCCTTGTTTGATATCTCATTGTTACCAAACATTACTAAATGTTTAGTGTCTCATTTGGTAACAATCTCTTCTGGTCCAGTTAACAACGAGATACCAAACAAGAGCTTCCCTGATGATAAAATGGGTCAGGGAAGCCAGGCTGAATACAGATTGCCACGAGACAATGAGTGGACTGGTAATATTCCAAAATCTCAGAGATTTCAGTTTTCATGCAAATAATAAAGACTGTCCAAGGGGATGTCAAGAAAAAACTATTTTACCCCATCTGTCTGTCAATCCCCCCACCCCCTCGCCTGTGTCTATCTATTACCTGTCACTCTCTCCTGCCTCTCCCCTCCCCCCCCCCCACATCCTTGAGGGCCACAACCCGAAACATCACTTATCCATGTTCTCCAGAAATGCTGCCTGACCTGCTGAATTACTACAGCACTTTTTGTGCATTAATCAGCATTTACAGTTCTTTGTTTCTAAATCTCTATTATTTTAATATCTTTAGCATGCACTTGTCTCCATGAGTACTCCGCTTCAGTGAATGTAAGGATAAAAATCATGGAGGTATGAACCAATATTTTCCAATTGTCCTCAGCCACAGGGGCACTTCCAAGAGACAGGGGAACTGCAAATATGGTATTTTCATTAAAAAAAGAATGGACTCAGAAACTCACAGAGAGCCAATATTAGTGGCGAGGAAGCCAACACCATGCATTAATCTTAGATGGCAACAGGACGGGTTAAGGAGGTGATTAAATAAATATTAATTATTCTGAGCTTAGTAAATAGAAGCACTGAGTACAAAACACAGGTTGTGAATCTATGGAAAACACTGGTTCAGATACAATTGAAGCGTTGCGTCCCATTCTGGGCACTGAAGTTCAGGAAGGATGTGAAATCTTAGAGTGCGGAACAGAGTTACCTGAAATTTTCCATGTACGGGGTTCCATGTATGTGAACAGATCCGAGAAAGTGAGGTTGGTCTCCTTGGAGTAAACGATGAGAAGGAGTTATAATGAAGTGTTCAAAGTCATTAAAGGACTGACAATTATGAAGGGTCTAGACAAAACAAATAAAGCTGTTCTGACTGATGGGAGAACCGAGCATCAGAAAACACAGATTGAGTTGTATGGAAAACATTTTCCATGCAGTACAATGACCTGCACGTCACCTCTTCAAAATGTGGTGGTAGGTATAGTTAAGACCCTACAGGGTTATGGAGAAGTACCAGTCAATGGGACAACATGGATTGGTCTATTAAGGTCCTGAATGGACTCAGTCTTGTAGCTATTCACATGATATAGAGCCAAAACTTGTGATCAAAACAATAGGCAATACAATAGGTGCAGGAGTCGGCCATTCGAGCCAGCACCGCCATTCACTGTGATCATGGCTGATCATCCACAATCAGTGTCCCGTTCCTGCCTTCTTCCCATATCTCTTGACTCCGCTATCTTTAAGAGCTCTATCTAACTCTCTCTTGAAAGCATCCAGAGAATTGGCCTCCACTTCTGAGGCAGAGAATTCCACAGATTCACAACTCTCTGGGTGAAAAAGTTTTTCCTCATCTCCGTTCTAAATGGCCTACCCTTTATTCTTAAACTGTGGCTCCTGGTTCTGGATTCCCCCAACATCGGGAACATGGCCCTGCCTCTAGCGTGTCCAATCACTTAATAATCTAATATGTTTCAATAAGATCCCCTCTCATCCTTCTAAATTCCAGTGTGTACACGCCTAGTCGCTCCATTCTTTCAACATTTGACAGTCCCACCATCCCGGGAATTAATCACGTGAACCTACGCTGCACTCCCTCAATAGCAGGAATGTCCTTCCTCAAATTTGGAGACCAAAACTGCACACAATACTCCAGGTGTAGTCTCATTATGGTCCGATATTCAACTCCTCTTGTTATGAAGGCCAACATCCATCAAGTGGCACAATAGTTGATGTTCTCTCGACTTTGGATCAGTTCCTGTGGATTGGAGGGAAGTCAATGTAACTCCACTTTTTTTAAGAAAGGAGGGAGAAAACAGAATTATAGACTAATTAGCCGTACATCGGTAGTGGGGAAGATGCTTAAGTCAATTGTTAAAGATGTTACAGCAGCGCATTTGGAAAGCAGTGACAGGATCAATCAAAGTCAGCATGGATTTGTGAAGGGGAAATCATGTTTGACTAATCTTCTGGAATTTTTTGAGGATGTAACAAGTAGAATGGATAAGGGTGAGAAGGTGGATGTGGTGTATCTGGACTTTCAAAAAGCCTTTGACAAGGTCCCACACAAGAGATTAGTGTGCAAAATTAGAGCACATGGTATTGGGGGTGGGGTATTGACATGGATAGAGAACCGGTTAGCAGACACGAAGCAAAGAGTAGGAATTTACGGGTCCTTTTCAGAATGGCAGGCAGTGACTAGTGGGGTACCGCAAGGCTCGGTGCTGGGAATTATTTACAATATATATTAACGATTTAGACGAGGGAATTAAATGCGACTTCTCCAAGTTTGCGGATGACACAAGGCTGGGTGGCAGTGTGGGCTGCGATGAGGATGCTGCAGGGTGACTTGGATAGGTTGGGTGAGTGGGCAGAAGCATGGCAGATGCAGTATAATGTGGATAAATGTGAGGTTATCTACTTTGCTGGAAGAAGGGGAAGGCAGATTATTACCTGAATGGTGTCCGATTAGGAAAAGGCAAGGTGCAACGAGACCTGGGTGTGCTTGTACATTAGTCACTGTAAGTAAGCATGCAAGTACAGCAGGCAGTGAAGAAAGCTAATGGCATGTTGGTCTTCATTGCGAGAGGATTTGAATTTAGGATCAAGGAGGTCCTATGCAGTTGTACAGGGCCCTGGTGAGACCGCACCTGGAGTATTGTGTGTAATTTTGGTCTCCTAATATGAGGAAGGACATTATTGCTATTGAGGGAGTGCAGCGTAGGTTCACCAGGTTAATTCTCAGGATGGTGGGACTGACATATGATGAAAGAATGGGTCGACTGGCCTTGTATTCACTGGAATTTAGAAGGATTATATAAGAATTGGTAAGAATGTTTCTTACAGAAACATATAAAATTATTAATGGATTGGACACGCTAGATGCAGGAAACATGTTCCCAATGTTGGGGGAGTCGGAACCAGGGGCCACAGTTTAAGAATAAAGGATAGGACATTTAGAACTGAGATGAGGAAAAACCTTTTCACACAGAGAGTTGTGAATTTGTAGAATTCTCTGCCTCAGAGGGCAGTGGAGGCCGATTCACTGGATGAATCCAAAGGAGAGTTAGATACCGCTCAGGGCTAGCGGCATCAAGGGGTAAGGAGAGAAGGCAGGAAAGGGGTACCTATTGTGGATGATCAGCCATGATCACATTGATTGACCGTGCTGGCTCGAAGGCCTGAATGGTCTACTCCTGCACCTATTGTCTGACAGGTTACCGTCGATGGCCCCAGTGAGTTAGTGGATGGGTGTGTGAGAGTGCGTGTGAGAGTGTGTGTGTGAGCGAGAGTGTGTGTGAGCGAGTGTGTATGTACAGCCTGCAAAAATGTGCCAAATATATAATGTGGCCCTCATGCTGAAATGTTTGGAGGACCCCGATCCACAGAATGGATCATATGTTGTTCATTGGCTTCTCATCCTCTATTAACACTGACACATGCTTTGAGTGGCTGCTGCAAACGTCGCAGAAGCGTGGAGGCTGGCACCCAGGGGATCATGGGCTACTCAGGCACATGATTTGTGCCCCATGTCATCTTCCCGTCCACACAGCGATTACATTAAAAACACCACTCTTATCCTTGCAAGACTGTGGACTTTAACATTGGATCACAGCAATCTATTTGAGCCAAGCAGTCTTTTACAAGTATGTTCATCCATCATATGAATTCCCAACATCCGGTTAAAATAGATTTGGAACCTTCGTCTTACACTATGGTTCACAACATTTCAACGGTTTGAACATTTCAAGTCTAATTCCTGATCAAGCTTTCAGTAACGCCTTCTAAGCCAACACGTCCGCCACAATGCGCATTTTCCATCCATGGAGCACACTGGAACATACTGTTTCATTTGTCTCTGTAAAAGGGTGAGGATGTAAGGCGAAGGGACAAAAGCGGCAAATAAAAAGACAAAATAGTCCCCTCTTCAGTAAAGTTTTGTAACCCCGTCTGAGCAACCCCTTCCATAAAACATAGAAATTAGGTGGACAATAGGCCATTTCAGCCCTTCGAGCCTGCACCGCCATTCTTCATCCAACTACCTGCCTTCTCTCCACCCTCTGATCCCTTAACCAAGGGTAAATTTGCATGAAAAAAGTCACTCTTAAAGGTCCTTAAGCTGTGACCCCTTGTCTGACTTCCCCAACATCGGGATCTTCCTGCATCTCCTGTCCGATCCCTCTCAACTCCTAAATTCCTTGTCTATCAGTCTTTCTTCATTCCTTCCAGTCTGGTGAACCTTCTCTATCCCTCTATGCACCCAGATTTCCCCGGGCACTTTCCCTTGCAACCGTAAGAGATGCTACACTTGTCCCTTCACCTTCCCCCTCCACTCCTTTCAGGGACCCAAGCAGTCCTTCCAGGTCCGACAGAGGTTCACCTGCACCTCCTCCAATCTCATCTACTGCATCCGCTGCTCCGTTTCGTCGAACACCTTCGCTCGGTCCGCAATAACCAAACGACCTCCCGGTGGCTCAGCACTTCAACTCCCCCTCCCATTCCGTATCCGACCTCTCGGTCCTGGGCCTCCTCCACGGCCAGAGTGAGCAACACCGCAAGTTGGAGGAACAGCACCTCATATTCCGCTTGGGGAGTCTGCATCCTCTGGGGCTTGAACATTGAATTTTCTCAATTCTGTTAACCCTTCCTCTCTCCCCCCCCCCCCCCCCCCCCCCCACCTCTCTCTCAGCCCTCGGGCCCTGGCATTCCCTCTCTCTCTATCTCTCCCCCACCCTAGTCGCACTAGCTTCTCATTTTCACACTACAAACAGCTTACAATGGCCTGTTTCCTTTATCATCGTTACTTTTTTGCATATCTTTCATTCATTGTTCTTTATCTCTCCACATCACAGGTCTATATCTCTCATTTCCCCGATCCCTAACAAGTCTGAAGAAGGGTCTCGACCCGAAACGTTGCCTATCTCCTTCGCTCCTTAGATGCTGCTGCACCCGCTGAGTTTCTCCAGCCTTTTGTGTACCCCTGATTACATGATTTGCATTTATATACTGCTCACACAGAATCACACATCAGGATTGCTGCACAAAGGCATAAGGACTCAGAGAAAAAGTCGATGCCACGTTGTCAGTGGATAAGAGGTCAGTAGACACCATACAATCGGCGCTGTAGATGATGGAAAATGCTATTGGCTTATCACTTTTATTGTTTTACAATGTTGGGGGCGATTTGGCCCAGCAATCCAATGCTGCCTCTTGAACCATTCCTATTGGTTCCATTTGCCCATAAATGATCCTGTAACCCGTTCTTTATTTACAGAAACACTTAAAATCTTGTTCAGTTCGATAGAATTTATGGGTGACTTTAAAGGGCAACTATCAGGAATGTACAAGATGAGCACAAAATGCTGCAGTGACTGAGCAGGACAGACAGCATCTCTGGATAGCGGGAATGGATGACGTTTCGGGTCAAGATCCTTTCTTCAGACTGAAGGAGAAAGAGGGGGAAAATATCATGAAGGATTTTTAACGCAGGAATTATATTTATTGTAGGAAATGCAAATGGTTTAGATTAACATCTGTGAAATAGAACCAATGCGGTTGTCAGCAGTGTTGGCAAGCCAAAGGAAGGATGAAGGCAGGAACGGGGTACTGGTTTTAGATCATCAGCCAAGGGCCGAATGGCCTTCTCCTGTACCTATTTTTCTGTTTCTATGTTCTATGTTTCTAACAACCTTTTAAGGAAAAACTACAACCGTATTTCCCAGTTGAACAGAAAGACCAGGTGTGGAGGAGGGGCATGCAGAGGAGCCAGGGGAAGGAGAGTGACCAGGGAAAGGCATGAGGAGGAACCAGGGGTCAGTGATAAAGGCAACAAAAGGGGGTCAGAAAAGTGAAGTGTAAAGCTGGACGGTATGTGATGAAGGGGGCAGGGGGAGGGAGTGATAAATGGAAATGGAGGAATCGAGGGGGGAAGGAGATGGTGAGAAAAATATTTGCGTACCTGGGTGGAGTGTGGGGTATGGGAAAGAGAGGAGATTTAGGGAGGGCTAGCTACTTGAAATTGGAGAATCAATTGCTCATACTGCTGGATTGTCAGCTACCCAAGCAGAATGTGAGATGATGTTCCTGCAGTTAATAATGCAATATGGTATTAATTCATAATGTAATATGACAGCTATTTCTCTGCTATTTTAATATAGTACCCTAACCATCCAAATGGACTTGTCTTTGCTAAAATAGCAATGGAATTTCACCAAAATATCTTTCCTATCTGTAGTATTTCTAAATGTTACGATGATATTTTACAATGGACTTTATTATAATGGATGTTGCGCTACAAGCGTGCATTTAGCAGCATTCAGAAATTCACCGAATTTAGGAGTGAGATTGTTGTAAAAAAAAAAGTTCCTATGATAGGTGCAGATCAGGATAGCCTGTATCCCAGAACAGAAAGATTCTACGTAACTTCTCCCCAAAATTTATCCAGACTTTTGGAAGAGCTCTGACCTTTGGAGGAAAAAAACTCCACAATTTGTCCCTGGAAGATAGCACCAGAACTGGATGACTCTTTGCCTATTCCTTACAGGGAAGAATCAGGCACTTCGGCCCAACCTGCCCACACCTACCAATATGTCCCATATACACGTCCAATTTGCCTGCATATCCCACTAAACCTGTCCTATCCATGCACCTGTATATTAATCCCAGTTACAACGGACCATGGAGGGGAGGGGAGGAAAATAGTGTCTGTTATTGCCAATTGTCCGTTGTAACTGAGTATGGCGTTATCATTGTATAAATAGTAGAAACAAATAACTGTAGTTGCTGGTTAATACACAAGAAGACGCAAAGTGCTGGAGTAACTCAGCGGGTCAGGAAGCATCTCTGGAAACTATGGATAGGTGATTTTTTGAGTCATCACCGTTCTTCAGATTCTCGATCCTGGAGTGGCCGGAAGTTGGAGGTGTCAGCGGCAGGTGTGGCCTGGAAGTGGCGTGGGCCGGGGGTGGTGTGACGGCAGCCAGTGCTGCAAGCAGCCGGGGAGGCGTCGCAAGCCAGGGGCGGCGTGGAGATGGCACGAGCTGGGCTGCAAGCGGCCAGAGTGGAGGCACGAGCCGGGGGAGCCGCTGCAGTAAGCGGTGGGGAAAGCAGCGTGAGCAGCCAGCATTGTTAGCGGCAGGGGAGACAGTGTGAGCTGGCGGTGGCGTAGGGAGCCAGTGGTAGATCGGTCTACTATAACCAAAATCCATTATAATAAAGTCCATGGTGAAATATCATCATAACATTTAGAAATGCTACAGATAGGAAAGAGATTTTAAAAGGTAGAGTGATAGTACAGCAGACCCTTATCACTCTATCTATTAAAATCTCTTTCCTTTCTGTAGCATTTCTAAATGTTATGATGATATTTTACAATGCTGAGAACTATATTCTGCATTCTGTATCTTCCCCTTTGCTATATCTTTTGTACTTGAGTGTGGCTTGATTCTCTTTGTGCCTGGTCTGTCAGATCTGTTTGGATATCAAGCAAAACAAAGCTTTTCACTGTACCTTGGTGCATGTGACAATAATAAACCTAAACCAAAAACAGGAGACGACAAAGGAAGCGTTGGAACAGTTGCGTGTGGAAGCAACAGAAGGAAGGTCAAGAGTTTCAACAGCAAATAAAGCAGGGATAACGTGCACAACATTTAAGTATTCGGACGAGCACCTAACTTGCCAAATAGAAGACTATGACAAAATGCTGCTAAATGGGATTTGTGCTGATGAATGCTTGCTGCTCAGCATGGACATGGTGGGCTGAAGGTCCTGTTCTTGTGCTATACAACTCTGACTATTTAAACTTTTCCTTTAATTAAGGAGCGCACCTTCACCCACATTATCCAGCATGTTGTGTAATCAACCTGTGGTACAGTCTGCAGGTTTGACATTGACCTCTTTGGCCATTACAAAACTGGACTGGAAACCAGGAACGCCTTCTTAATACCAATCTTTGTCCTAATCACTTCTTAGTAACAGTTCATGGCCAGTTAATTGGGCTGTTGTTGCTGAAAAATTAAAACCCACATCTCCAGATTAGACAACACACTTGACTAGACATGGGTCCACAGTTTCACTAACCACCATTGTTCTCTATACAGCCTTTGCTTCCTGTCAGCTGACTCCTGTCACACATACGCCCTCAATTGTATCACATCTTCCTGTGCAGAGCAGCAATGGTGGATACCAGACATGACATAACAATACAATCTTACGAAATTCCCAGCCAGAAAACCACAAACTTTTACGTTTTGGCTGAAATGGGATCAGAGAATTGTAAAACTCTTGCAGGTCAAAATGGTTAGCATGGACATGGTGGGCCAAAAGGCCTGTTCTGCGTTCTATAACCATGACAATTCAACAACTTACATCTTTGTGCGAGGGACTCACATCACAGATCACTTTCAAACACAAACTTTGTTATTTTCCATACTAAATACCGCAGAAATTTGGTCTTAATACAGTCACCCCATGGCAGTGCCAAACCATCTTCAGCAACTCATTATATACAAACATTGCTTATGTAAATACTAGCTCCAATCATTTGGCTCCAGAAGTTTAATAGGAAGTCTTTTTGTTTCAAGACTTCTTACTGTGTACTCGAGCTTCCTAAATCAGAACTAATATTTCTACAGTGAAACTACTAAATATACCCAACTTGCTCACCAAAAGTATTCAAACAATTCACAACCAAACAATTCCACAAGGTAACTTCACAAGTTCAAAATTTAAAAAATAACATACAACAAATATACAATTATAGTTCATAAATCTGAAAATATTCCATTTAACTAAAACATAAATAAAATCATCATTATCACCTCAAAATTCACGCAATACCACGTATTATTTCCAATAGAAATTGGGGGGGGGGGAACTATAGCTTCAGATTAAGCAATATAAAACTTATTTTGTTTCGTTTATGAATGCTAATGCGAGTTAAATTTGGAGCTTTACTATTAAGCCCCCCCCCCGCAATTTAAAAAAAGTTGACCAAGTTTCCTCAAACTCTCCCACGTCTGTCAGATCCAGCAGTATCCAGTAAACTATTCAACCAGCTTTCCTGCAGAGTGGGCCGTGCTCCAGCCTCCCCTCATACTATGAACAGAACGAGCAACGTTGAGCTGGAACTGTGTTGATACCTGGAACTTGGCAGATTCCTCCCTCCGGGGATTATTTGCTTTGTGGGGGTGGTGGAGGAAACTCCGGGCCGTGTTATGTCTTTTTTGTTCTTTAGTTTATTTTCTTCGTATCTTTTTTTTTAAACAAAAAAAACAACCTTCAGCATCAGCGCTTCATTGATGCCGGGGTGGCAGCGAGCCGGCACGGACTGCCCACCTACTCGACCCCGAGGCTTCACCAGCTAAGTTAGGCCTCGGGCTCCACAACCGCCATTGTATTTATCTTTTTTTAAAACAAAAAGTTTTTTTTTCCAATGAGAGTCGATTTAAAAATAATAAATGTCGGGAGCGGGGGAGTCGAGGTGAACGGGAGGGGGGTTTCTCTTCTTCCCCCCCGCTCCGTTGCTATGAGCGATGCCCAGAATCTCCCCTCTCGCCACCGTAACAATGGTTAAAATGGAGGCAGACTTCCGGGTCTACCGCAACCTGTTGACAGCGAGCGGCGGTCGTCGTGACTGACAGCAAAATGGTCAAATCAGGCCTGCGATCCCACGCCAGTTGTCCAATAGAATATACGACAGTGGGCGGGTCTTCGTAGATCCCGTGGCATCCTAACTTGATCGCTGGCGTGGGTAGGAGGCCTGTTGATTGATGTGATGGCTAGTCAATAGGAAAATCAACATCCTTTCCAGTGGTCCAATCGCCGAGGAGTGTTGGCGGGACATTGTTATCAAGTTTGAATGACCGGTGAAAGAGGCGGGTCCAGATAAGCTGAATAAAGCAATCAGCTTTCAACCTTGGCTGGAGTTGCCCAATGACGAGCTCTGAAGAGGAGGGCTGACTTTTTCAATGGACGCCAGTCTTCAATCTACGTCACTATCATGGGGGAGGGGGGAGAGTCTGAGCTGATTGCCATTATGATTGACCAATGGTGACTCTAGAAGTCGACCCAGGAACCAATCCACGAGGCACGGAGGCGGGATAATAGTTTGCCTGGCAGAGAGCCAAAGTGTGGGGTTTCTTAAAGTGGCGAACAGGGTCTCCCCCCTCATCCATTTGCAATGAACTGTGATGGTGGCCAATGGTGGGGTCAATAATTGGGTCAGTGCTTTGGAGGCTCTTCAGGTCAAAGTTGGTTTCCCCCTCACTCTCCTCTAATATGCCAACTTCATGAAAGTTCTCATGTATAATGGAGACACAATGAACTGCAGATGCTGGAGGTACTCAGCAGTTCAGGCAGCATCTGTGGAGGGAATGGACAGACAACGTTTCTATTCTGAAGGGTCCCAACTTGAAACATCACCTATCCATGTCCTCCAGCGATGATGCCGAACCTACTGAAATAACTCCAGCATTTTGTGTTTTAATAGCGTCAATCTTTAAATAAGTTTACATCTGTCTAAATCATTAGGTATATGGTGACTCTCCACTTTGGAATTAGTTCTTCTAAGGCACTGCCTCTGGATGGAGGTTGACAAGAATGTTGTCTCCAATGAGCTATAAGGAGAGGTTGAGGAGACAAGGACGTTATTCCTTGAAACACAGGAGGATGAGGGGTAATCTTATAGAGGTGTATAAGATTACCCCTTGAGTCTGAAGAAGTGTTTCGGCCCGAAACGTTGCATATTTCTTTCGCTCCATAGACGCTGCCTCACCCGCTGAGTTTCTCCAACATTTTTGTCTATCTGAGGTGTATAAGATCATGAGAGGAATAGATAGGGTAAAGTATTTTACCCCGAGTAGGGTAATCACGAACCAGAGGTCATAGGTTTAAGGTGAGGGGAATAATTTAATAGGAATCTGAGGTGCAAGTTTTTTTTTTACACAAAGGGTGGTGGGTATATGGAATGAGCTGCTCAGAGGATATAATTGAAGCAGGTACTATCGCAACATTTAAATAGCATTTGGAAGGATATGGGCCGAACACAGGTAAGTGGGACGAGCAGAAGGGCCTGTTTCCACGCTGTAAACTCTATGACTCTCACATTGCAGAAGTGAGGGGAAGCTTAGGGTTGATATGGCCAATGTGGGATCTGCAGTCTGCTGCAACTGATGCTTGACCAGACAGGGTGGGTGATAGGTTTTGTGTAGTGGTGGGTTTCCTCTGGAAGGAAGCAGTTGTGCAGAGAGGCAGGGCAAAATATTTGTTCCTGGCACAGACATAGTTACAGTGAGGTGCAGCTGTGTCTGCCCATTTGGGCTGTTTTGAACTTTTGTGATTCCTTCTGTTCCAGTGCCCCATTGTTTTTATTTAACTGGCCTAGCTAGTACAGGACTGTGAGGTTGGATAAGCTAGCCCATTCTGTAATCAAGCCCGCTGTAATCAAGGGATGGGATGGCTACGATATAAAAGGTTCCTTCCAGTAGGTGCTGACAGCATCCCTGCTCTCTTCTGAATGTCTTCACAGAGTGGGCTGTGGGTATTGGATTTTTTTCTGCAGACCAAGGGAAAATCTTTGTTTTTATAGAGATATATAGCCATACACAAGTAAAACAGGTAGTGCAAAGCGAAAATCACCAGAGTGCAGAATATAGCGTTAAATTAGAGAGAAAGGACTGTTCAGTGGTCTAATAATAGGAAAGAAGTTGTTCCCAAATATTGCGATACAAGGTTTGTATCTTCTGCCCGATGGGAGTAGAGGGAAACGGGAGCTGGATATTTAATGAGATCAAGCTCAAACTTGCCAGATGTTGATTTCTTTGCTGAGTAGCAGTTGATAGACCATGGTAGCTCGAGCAAGTGTGACAAATGAGTGGGGGGAGAAAATACCGTCAGATACAAGCTCGCTCAGTGGAATCCTATGCGGGGGGGGGGGGGGGGGGGGGGGAACAAAAAAACAGCACGAGCATTAAAAGTTTAGATTTTGTGAATTTATTTTAAAAATTCCCTGATATATAGAATAAAAAACAAAAAAGTTAATCCAAATGTAATAGAAAGCTAAAAACACAGTGACAGGCAGGTTCTGTTTACATAGATTCATATTTACAAACCAACCTATCCCTGCTTCACAGCGGCATCGTCACTGAAGTAGGGAACTCCTTTACATCTCAAACATCTAGACATCTATAAACTATTGTAAAGGTTCAGTGATGCTAAAACACAAATTACGTGTTAACAAACCTGCCATAATTCTTAAAGGAACATAATTACATGGAAACTGGTTCACCAGATACATGATGTAGGTAGCTATTAAAACATTGTCTCAGTCTAAGAACACTTTGAATTGTCTGTACAGAAAATAAACAGAAGGGCCAGAAAAAATAATTAATGTGATATCTAGTGATTCTGGTAGACATACTTCTGGGATGCAGGTTGTAAGGCATGAGAGTTACTGCCCAGTTACCTCCATAAATATTATTGCGCAGCACACAGTGTAAGATGATTGAACCTAGATATTAACAGGTGAATCTATTGTGTCCAGTTTACTGCTACCTGAAATAGACGAGTCCCTGGTCTCGTTAGAAGCCTAGAGCACAAAGCACAAAGCCTTCCGCTGAACCCCCTGCCAGTTTCAGCCTGCACCATGATGTTAAATTTGAGAATGGCCAGAGCCAGTCCCTCACTGCCAGGATCAACTTTTGCAGCAGCTGCTCCTCAGGCAGTACAGCCTGTGGATGACGAGCCAGGGCCAGTTAGCCCTGTCCCAGATACACACCTTCCAGGAGACAGGTCCAGATCTCTGCCTGGTGTTATTCTGGAGCTAGGTCTGCTGAGGCTGATTACAGTGCTTCTGCACCAACCAAAGGCAACCCAAGGACTTTCCTAGACTCCAAGACCAAATTCACTGGGTCATTCACCTCAGTCACAGCAAGTATAATGAGGAAAGGGAGCCAAGCAGAAACAGGAGAAAGAAATAGTCAGACATAAAATGGCAAAGAGTGTAAATGAAGGGTGGGTTTGGCAGGTTACAAATCACTGGAGGGGTGGGTAGGGAGGGTTAATAAAACAGACCCTGGCTGCTTGGTTTAAAGTGTCATTAACATAGCTTCGAACACAAGTGGAAAGCACAGCCCTGACCTCAACCAGACCACTTTCACTAATAGGACTGCAAAAGCTAGGTCACGTCTCCACAACACCCCACCGTTCCCTCTGGAGCCATGGCAAGCCTGGGCGAGGTCTCAGAGTTCTGGCCCTCCCCAGCTCAGGCGAGTCATGTCTCGGGGAGGATGGCAAACTGGAGCTGATGGTCGATGAACAGCGAGGTGTTGAGTGAGGGAAGATCCAGACAGGGTGGAGGTGCTGCTCCGTCTGTTCCCTGACCGGGGTATCCCCTTATGACATTCATACTGTGTAGTGTAGGAGTACTCGTCAATGTGCCTTGACCATGGTCACATCAGCAAAAAGTGTGATCTCCCATCTGACAGGCCGGGTAATATAAATACCCTTCTCACAGGGTAACTTGTGTTTATGTCGTAAGAGAAATATCAGCCATCTGATTCCATAAAAACATTCTTTAACTAACCTACATTTATTTATATAAAATATATCAATCCTTACCATGGATACATGTTTCGGCATTCGTACCCACAACTCAACCCTTCCAACCAACATTCACCACAGGCAATCGATTCAGGTGCCCATGGGCTGAGACAGCTGTACCTCACTGTAACGTTGTCTGTGCCTGGACCACGTTTTCCTCTGCCTCCCTCCACAACTGCTTCTCTCCACCACTCTATCTAAGAAGCTGGCTCTGATTCCTGGCCGTCAGGTCAGCACTACGACCCACCAGGTCCAGACTTGTTCTCATGGGCAAGTCTAGACGTGGAGGATGAAAGATCCAATCTCACCAGCGAAGCTTGGACAGAAGCTGCTGTCAAATCAGACAAGGTGCCAGTGACTGGAAGCAGTGAGCAACCAGTCAGTAACTGGCAATTCTGCTCACACCTGTGGCATCTGGTTGGACAGCAGCATTTATCCTTACAGATATGACTTGAATATTTTTTCCAAAGAAACAAAACTGCATTTCTACAACTTCCTTCCCTAAATGTTATGGTAGCAAGGAGCACAGGGGAGAAATGTTAAACTCCATTAGTGAGAAGATGCACTGATCAAATGATGACATAGCAGCAGTGGGTAAACCAGGTGACAGTAAGGTCTGTGAGCCTGAGCTCACAGCTCAGCGTCAGCTGCACACCAGCGGTCTGGCCATCATTTGCTGTCAGTAAGGGCGATGACTTCCACCTCAATGTGATCACATGGATTCTGATCATTCCTGGCCCAACAGAGCAAGGCTCAGAACTGTCAGCTTGTATTTGCTCTCCTCCACTCTCTAAATTTGAGGGGGAAAAGGGGAAATGGAGGAAGAGGAAAAGTGGAGGGGGCAAGAGATGGAAGGAAGAGGATGGTGAAGTGGGATGAGATGGTAGGAGGAAGAAGTGGTTGGGTGGTAGAGGGGGAAGGGGAGAAAACTGGGGTGCAAAAGGAGAGAAAATTGACAAACATAGGGCTGCATTTTTCGTGCAGTTGACACGTTGTCATTGTTACTGTTCAAAGCTTTGTCCAGTCCTCTTTCAGACAGAGACATGCATACACACACACACAGGGCTGTAATACATAACATGTCTGTGCAAACCTTCTACATTTGGGAAATGTCAACATTGCAAAAATTACAAAGTTAAGGGTGAGAAGGAGATGTGGAGATTTCATCAGAATGACCATAATGATTTAAATATACAAACATTTGATTAAAGAAACATGAACTGTACAAAACATTGTTCGCGTTAATATCATGATTTGAACCAATACTCTCTCGGGATTTGCAATATGTATGATGCGGGGCTGAGAGCAGACAGGATTAAAGGAACAGAGAGGAATTTGATGCAAAGACAAGAGCTTTCAAGTTCTGTTCGAGGAATTCAGTAGTCCATGAAGTGATCTACTTTGGGTAATATGGTTTCAGCAACTTGCACAGGAGTGGTGCCACTCATGTTCTGACTAATTTCAGTTCAACAATACTTTGAGAGAGATTCCTGCAAGGTGTCGCAATCATGGGCCCGTCTGCAGCACCTCTAGTGATGACGATTCTCCAGGCCAGGAACCTTATCAGGACACCGGCAGTTCAAGTAGTTTGAGACACCTGCAGGAGTCTCCTCCCAAAGCGTTATTTACATATAATTGGGATGGCCATCTATTTAAAATCAATCTTTCCGGCTAGTCAGTGAAAACAACACACGACTCATTCATACTACCAGGAATACATTGACACCCCGAAGGTGAAGACAAGGCTCTTTGTTCACTGCTGCCTCTCCTGTAGAAGTCGCAGCAGAGTGCAAGACCATGTCTTCTTTCCTGCAACAGTTGGGTCTGGATGGAAAGAGTCAAACTCCCGAGTGATATCACATAACAGCTGACTGGATCTTCCCAGGGAGCCATTTTCATAGCTCCTAGCTTCACACAAGGGTCAGGGTTTGATGTTGACTGGTTGAGACTGTTATTTGACCACCCTCTATCCATTCTCTATATATAATCTTATTCAAAGTGATGTAATTATGTCTTAACTCACCAAACCCCTCTACCCATCAGCCCAAGTCTACAATGGGTCAAATTAAACAGAGCCTTAGTTTAATAAATCTCACCCATTTATACCCAATCCTCTCCCCCTCTGGGCCTGAAATCCTCTGAGCCCTGCTAAGGTGCAGGTTATCAGCTAACTCTTTGCTTGTTGATTTGAAAAATGGGAACATTATTTGAAATACAAAAATATAAGTGTTGGTCAGTCAGAGAGCCTGAAAGGTGTTGGTCAATCTCCCCCAAAAGAATAATGTCTGTTCACTCAATTAATGAAACATCATCTTTCTACTGGTAGCTTTCATTTCAGCCAGTTTTTAAAAACGAAAATCCCTTGCATTACAATTTCTTCCCCTGTACAAAGGCACGTTGGTATTTCAGTTGGGCCTGATCTCTCCCACCATAGCAACCTGCACATCAGAATGAGCACAAATGCCTCTTGGGACCAATGAGTCCTCCCCTCTTGGTCTTTGCAATCACCCCAGCCAGCTCAACGCAATCTTATAGCTACAACATCTGGAGCCGTTCTACACAGCCACACATCTCCTTAACAATACCGGACTGGAGCTACAATAAGCCACTAAATTCTGCTTGCTTATTCCTGCCTGACCCTGACCATGTAAGGAAAGAGAAGTTCAAGAGATTCCAGTCCTTGATTAGTTTATTGCGAACTTCTCACCCTCCTTTGCGACAGTGCTCAACGTTGCAGTGGTGCTGCCCAAGACATTAGCTGTTGGCCTGGCCAAATGATGAATGAGTGAAAAAGTTCAGGTTACATGAACTTGGGGTGCTTGAGCAGTGGCCATCACGGCGCTCACCCACTCATTCAACCACCTGCAGACACACACAGCTATTGCACGATCAAACTATGCAGCTACCTATTCCCCACATTTGCTCACATACCCAACCCATCCCCTCCTACCCATTGCTAATTGAAAAAAAAACAGTACTAGAGTAACTCAGCGGGTCAGGCAGCTTCCAAATGCGGATGGGCATTGCTTCACGTGAGGACCCTTAAGACTGATTGTACTAGGGGAGAGAAATCCAGGCTTTGTCCTGTCCCCACCTCCTTTCCAGCTTCCCCCCCCCCCCCCCGCCCACCAAAGAAGGGCCCCGACCCAAAATTACACCTAACCATATTTCCCCAGAGATGCTGCCTAACCCGCTGTGTTACTCCAGCGCTTTGTGTCACTTTTTTGTAAAACCTGCATCTGCACTTCCTCGTGACTAATTAGAAGAACCCTCGGTTGATTTGAGTCTCGTCTTTAATGTCAAAAAATAAAAAAACTGTTGGAAATCCGAAATAAAAACTAAATGCTGGAAATAGGCAGCAGGTCTGGCAGCATTTGTGGCGGAGAAAACAGTGTGAAATGATAGAGTCTACACTTAAGGGCAAGTGAAGACTTCTGTTTCTCTTTCCAGAGAAAGCTGCTGAACTTCAGTAGTTTCAACACTTTCTGCTTTTATTTTAAACATTAGCTTCATACAGCACACCATGATTGGTGGAATTGAATTGTGAAAGACTCTACATGAAGTGGAGATTAATTCTAGGACTGAGTTGAGCTGAGTTTAATTGATGGTAGAGTTAGAATCAATATCAATATAGCTATATGCGTTCCAACTGGCGTCACTGGTCAGGGGCAAGGTGCAGATTTCCTCCCTCTGTCGTACTGGGACATTGGTACTGTTCTGGTGGCGATGTGACTGAACCAGGGACCCTAACAGCCTTAAATGCAGGGTACACACAAAATGCTGGAGTAACTCAGCAGGACAGGCAGCATCTCTGGAGAGAAGGAATGGGTGACGTTTGGGGTCGAGACCCTTCTTCAGTCTGAAGAAGGGTCTCGACCCAAATCATCACCTATTCCTTCTCTCCAGAGATGCTGCCTGTCCCGCTAAGTTACTCCAGCATTTCGTGTCTAGCTTTGATTTAAATCAGCATCTGCAGTCTTTCTTACAGCCTTAAATTCAACTCACATCTGAGAACTGCAACACCAATCTGGTAAGAGGCTGTTTGGGCAGCCAACATCTTCAGGCAAAGAAACACAGTTTAAAAGCAATTTTGTTTTGAATGGATTAAATTAAGACTTAGCTTTGAGTTTATCCTGTAATTTACCACATTGGTCTATCAGTAAACAGCCAGAATTACTGGAACTGTGCAACTGCAGATGGAAAGAATGAGAAGTGGAAGGGGATAAAGGAGAGGAAGGGGCAGGAAGAGGGTGAAGGGCACAAGAAGTGAAGCAGCCTCCAGGCCATCTTCACTTCCCCCCCACCCCCATTACGACAGACCACCACTCTCAGTTTATAAATTATTTTTCTATTAGATAAAAGCACTGTAATAAATAGAACCAACTCACTGGATCAAATAGGAACAACAATACATTTTTGGCAGGACCATCAGTTGTCCTGAAGTGGAACTGTGCGGGGGGGGGGGGGGGGGGGGGGGAAAGAGGGAAAAATGTGTGAAAGCGAGCAATGGAACGTGCGCATGTTGGGGTGATGGAGGGAGAAAGGAGTCCTTGACTCAGACACGAGAGCAGAGAGGGAGGGGGCAGCAGCTGCAGAAAATGTGAACAACATGTGTGGATTGGAGATTCCTGACTAAACAGCCTCAAACACTGGACTACAGTAAACCAGCTTGGGGTCCAGCTCTCGCAGGGTCAGGTGAAAGCGCGACTGTGTGGACCCGTCCCTGCCACTAGCTCAACGTGCAGCGGATCATCGCAAGCTACTGACAGTTGTCTGTGCACAGGGTGCAGCCATTCTATCAAAATTAATAGGGAGCACTGCAAAATACGTCATCAGCACCAAGCTACTCAATTTAGCAAAGTAAATATAAATATACGCCGTGACTAGCTCCTCCCCCAGTACTTCCACCATTCAGAGGTATGGTAGTTCCCACAGCAACCAGTGATGGCAGCGAGCATCCAGTGGTGAAGGGGTGCAGTGAGAGTACAGTATGACAGAGGTTGTACCCCTAACCGCTCCCAAACCCCCTACACTGGAGCTGGGGGAACAGGGGCAAAAATCACATGGTGCTTAGAAACAGGAGCAGAGAGAACATTACACGGAGCAGAGATTACAAACACGATTGGGATGAGGAGAGGTAATAACAATTCCTTTGGGAATCATCACCGACATCATTCAAACAAAACCATTGTTTTGCATCAAAGTCAACAGCCCAGCACACGGGGCCGGACTGATCTCCAGAGGGAAGCGGGTGAGAGTCTGGATCATGCCCGCAGCACTGCAGGCAGACTCCCTCGCCGTCTGCCTGTCGTTTGCCCTGCAATGATTAGGAAGCCAATTTCAAATCCTGTTTCATGTTTGCCTGGTTTGCGGGCGAAGGGTTCCACAGATTTACACCCTGTGTTATGTTCATAGCAGACTCGCGAGGCTGGTGGTAGGTCCATTTTGAGCTTGAAACTGCACAGGAAGAGGCCCATCAGTCCACTGAAAAACAGAATGCAATTCACACATCACCGATGGGCAACAACAGCACCGAGCCACAGAACATCTCAAATACAATACTCTGAACTCCTTACATCATCCCTCTCTGATCACCCGTGCCTGAATTCTACAACACTCTGTCTCAGTGAAGTTACCGAATTGTCTCCATCAGCATTGTAACCAGTTAGTTCAATGTCGAACTTGAAATTACCATTTTACTTCGGAGTCACGTGAGTGACAACGTGAAGAACCCCGCCTGGCGCTGGAACGGCATTACGTCGACGCTGACGGCAGAAGGAAGAGCTGCAGAGGCTAGCTCGTCGACAGCGGTAGGTACGGAACCGGCAGGTAAGTGCAGTTGAAAAACTTTTAGGGTCTGGAAAACTCCGTGCCTGGTGTATTGAACCAGGATTTGAAATGAATTTAAAAACAAAAATAAAATAAAAGAGTAAAATAGAACAAAAATACTCTGTATAATACAACGGAGTTTAAAAAAAGAACGTCCCGGGGGAATACCCAGCGATCGGGACGGGAGATTAATTACGGAGCCGGTTCCGATACTGGTGACCGTTAAAAATACGTTAGGGAGTTTTAGATGCTCCACAAACTTTTGGCAGGGGGGGGGAAATTTTAAATAAGTCAGAAAGGCCATAATTTAAAAAGTTAATAAAGGCCTTCAGACGGAAAATAATGGAAATATTCCCTAACCTACCCCAAGGGGGTTTCACATATAAAAAGGAAACATATGATGAAATATGGTGGGAATATCTACCTCAGATATTTCTGAAGGTAGTCTCCTTGAGGGGAAAGAACTCAGGAGAAACAAGGGCAGTGAAAAAATAAAATGGGAAAACTGACCCTAAAAATGCACTGATAGTGGTGGCTGGTCATGAAGTACCCACCACAGCACCAAAAAAAAATATATATATATATATATACACACAGGAGTATGCACAACACCTGAATAAAAAGTGAGGCCATGGAAAATTACCATGGAAACCAAAATTTGTTGGTCTCTCACTAAAAGCTGTTATGGTTAAAACAGCAGAACTAATGAGTGAGGCCATGAAAAGTAAACATGGAAACTAAAAACTCACCAACGCTGTAATGATTAAAACAGCAGAATATGATAAAACTTTTATGTTTTATAAAGATATCAACGGTGAATCCGTTTATGATATCCATGTCTCAAATTATGAGATATAAAGAAATACAATTTCAAAGTATTTCAAACTGGTGCATGGCATTACTATTCAAAAATAAAAATAAAATAAAATAAAACGTTGTGCAAATAACTAATACTTTTAAAATAAAATAAATTGCCATCAGTTTGTGGAGCTCAATGGGAAGAAATATATATAATTTATCAAATCTGCACTCTAGATTCGCAGATCAATATAAATCAGGTTATGTTAAACTCCTGATTATTATGGAATAAACCTGCCTTATGATAAATCAAAGATATTGATTACAAAAGAACAAACTACTGATCTTTAAACTTTGGGGGAAAAACTATGATCCAATGAAAGATTTGATAATGGATCAAAACAAAGGCAAAGATCTTTAAACTTGGGGGAAAAAACTATGATCCAATGAAAGATTTGATAATGGATCAAAACAAAGGCAGAAGTGGTATAATCCAGCATAGCCTTATCCAAACCATATAATTGGGAAAAGAAGGCTTGAAGTACGTTGAAGAGGTGCAAACATCTTGTTACAAAATAAGTTCATGAATTCTCCAATTGTGGGGGATTACAGGTGTATTATGATCATTAATTTAATATAACTAAGGAAGGATTGGTTCACCTGTATAAGAAAACCTTAAAAATTGATTTTAGGTTTGCACTCAAAAGTAACTCCAATAAAGAAGGGGTACGTACATATATATTATAAAATTACCTCAGTGTAAAGATTTGATGGTATAAACCATACAAAACATCATTTTATATACACTTTCACAGTGTAAGAACATTTATTAAAATGGAAACATCTAGAACATGGAAATACAGTTGCTATTAACAAATTGTTAATTAATATTACAGGTGCTTGAAATTAATTAAAATGGGTCAAGCTGTGCAAGTTAAAACATTGTCCAAAGGATTAAACCAGTTCAAGGCTGTTAAACAGAATACTGGAGGAACAATTATGCTGATAAAAGATCAGCACTTGCACTAATGAGGTCATGGTCATGGGTTATCTTGATTACATTTAAATTGGAAGGTTATAAGAGTCGGCTGCAAATTTTACTTCGGAGTCACGTGAGTGACTTCGTGAAGACCCCGCCAGCACGCCTGCGCAGCATATCGTCGCGCGCATCTGCAGCGGCAGCTGGGGGGGGGGGGGGAGTGCGCTCTCCCCACCGGCTCCTTCACAAGACCGGCAGGTGAGTATTACCTTCCCTTACAGCATGGACAAGGGCCGCAGGACGACGCTGTCGAGGAGCGGAGCTGAGCTGCGGCCAGCCGACGGCCCTTGTCCCCGGAGCTGCAAGGAACGCCGGCAGCTTTAACGCAACGGTGGGGGCAGGAATGCGGAAGTCGGCGCTCCCGCTGATACAGGGGCCGACTCACCCGAATGGGTTACCGCTACGGAGCTGCAAGCAACAGGTCCAGACTCCGAGCCCCCGTCCCCCAAGAGAATAAGGGGGGGATACAGGTACGTGGCAAGGGGTCTTGTTTTCTTTACAGGCAACCTCTCCCCGAGCTCCAGTAGACCCGAGGGGGCTGGGCCGGGGGACAGCTGCACGACAGGGGAGCCCTGCAAAGTGCATTACGTACCGCAGCCAGGGATATCTGCCATCGTGCAGCCCGGGCATAACACTGCTGCGTCGTGTAGGCCTGCTGGAGCAGATACCGCCGACAACACACCCCGTCAGGCTGCGGTCAAGGGCGGAGGTGGCAGCAGGAAGCGGTCGGTCAGCTCAGCGCTGCGAGCGGCCGACCATGCGCCTCCACGCCAAGTAATGGTGTAAGTGTGGAGGTAAGCTTGCACGGACTCCGGGGAGCCAGGTTCCGGGGGCCAGCGCCGAGTCAACTCACCTGCCTTCTTATCAGCCAGGTGGGCCGCCACAGTCTGGGAGAAGACAGACTAGCGGAGAGTCCATGCGGGAGTCGTATGACCCTACTTGGGCTGTAGGTCACGACGACCTGCCATTGGACCATAGACCCTAAGGGGGTGAGGTCCGATGGTGGAAGCCCCAGTGAATTCGCAGGGCCTGGGGAAGTCGGCTTGTCCGCTGCATCTCGCAGGGACGGTCGCATTGAGCGGTTGGAGCTCTTAAATGGTGCAACACCTCCAGCGGGACCGAGAACGAGAAGAACGGGACTCGGGGGGCATCCACTAGCCGTGCAAGGACTCCGCTCAGCTCCTCATCGTCTCCAGCCAGAAGCATTAATGATTGCCCAGCTGCTGAGTTTGACGACGACCAGGGACAGCCAGTGACCGCTGAACCAGAGCATGAGGAGGATGCTGGATGTGGTGAGTGAAGTTTGCTGTTTCTACCCAGACAGGTGAACCCTGCACCACGAATTGGCGGGCACCATTAATTGCCTACGTATGCACCAACTCTGGAGTCAGATTCTCAATAATACCTTGGAGAAAGGTTCTCCACGGGCATAACGGCGTTTGCAAAACCCTGATCGGGGATAATGTGTCCAGTAAATAGCATGATGCACTGGCACTCCTATGCAACGCCCAGTATGAGATAAATTGCCTGCGTAAGAGCTCCATATAGCCCACACTAAACCCCAAATTCGCGGGGTTGTGCCGACCATTACCGCTCCACCGCCGCATCAGTTGCTTGGAGACCTGTACAAACAGGTGAAGGGACTGGACAAAGGAGGCCAAAACAGTGGGCCTCATGAAGCTCCATCGGCCAGAGTTCACCCATATCACCGGCAACAGCCTAATACAACCTGTGAACCAAGGCTGCCGGATAGGGCACAAAGATTCTACCTACCTCCAGCTCAATAAATACAACGACCGTTTAGGGCAAGGCCAACAGCGGCCTGCATGGGAAATGCGGCCGCCGGGCCGTCAACCTCCATAACGTCCACCCGAAGCACCGTATGTATGGAACCGCCGTTCACTATGGAGGTAAGGGGGTCTGGCTCCTCTCACGCCGTAGTATCCCTCCTGTACGAATAGGTGGGCGATTGCGGGCGGCCTTGGACATATGGGGAAAACTGTAACCACAGATGAGTTTATTTTACAAAGTGTTCAAGGGTATATAATTCGTGGGAGGTATAGATTCCCATACCCAGCATTCGCCTCGTAGGAATTTACTCTATCCCAAAAAGAGGTGGAGGCAGGGCATGCTGAAATTATATGGCGAGCAGGGAAAAGTGGTAATTGGCATAACCAAGCATGGACCTATTGAGTTGAGCCTAATATGTTCACCAGCAGTAAAAAAGAAGAGGAATGTCGGATTATAATCGATTTAGCTGAGTTGAACACTTTTGTACAATATACCCATGTCAAAATGGAAGCTTTTGGAACAGCTAGGTGGAAGCTTTACTCAGGGTACTTTATGGCATGTATCAGTTTGAAAGAAGCATGCTATACGGTACCCATCGCTGAGGCTCACAGGGAATTCTGAAGTTGTCTGGAAGGGTGCATTGCCTAATGGAACCATCACAGCTTAGGCTGTTTACCAAGTTGGTATTTACCTGTATTGGCTCTTCTCCGACAATAAGATTATAGTGATGGCATATTGGATGAAATCCTTATAGTGGGGCAGACCCTCCAATTGGCAATTCAAGGAGTGGCTGCAACCAAGGCTCTGCTTGAGAAGCTGGGATTGTAATCCATCCAGACAAATCAAAAACTGCACCCGGTATGGGTTATGGATTTGGTGTTCACCTTAGACACTAATTTAATGAAGTTTATCATCCCCACGAATAAAGCTACTGGTATATCAGAAGAGTGCCACAATCTTGCTTGCGCCAGGGTATCGACCATGTGGGGAACAGCAAAAGTTATTGGTATTGGTAACTCTAAATTGGTAACTACATTCCCAGCTGCACGATTCGGACCGCTACACTACCGAAATTCACAAAGGTCACAAATCACAGCATTAAAAAACAAATGCTGGCTGCTTTGATCGGCCACTTCGGTTACCACCGGAAGCTAGAAACGAGCTATAATGGTGGGTAGATAATATTAAAGAGTGTCATTGACCTATTATAGGGAGCAACCCTGATGTTGTGCTACTAACTGACGCAAGTGCACCAGGCTGGGGAGCAACTGGTACGATGTCCAGTTGTGGTGGCAGATGGAACTCTCATGAGTCTACATTCCTGGAGTCACATGGGATAAACTATATAGAAATGCTGGGGGGGCATTTCATGGACTGCGGGCTTACTGTACTAATTCATGGGATTACATGTCCGCTTTCGAATAGATAATGCTACAATAATGGTTTACATCAATCATATGGGTAGTATCAGGTCGCTAGTTTGCAATGAATTGGCTAATACAATTTGGCACTGGTGCATTGAAAGAAATATTTGGATTACTGCGACCTATTTGCCTGGGAAGCTTAATTCAGTGGCGGACACCAGGTCACGTGTCTTCAATGACAACATTGAGTGGATGTTGAACCCCCAAATTTTGGAGATATTATAGCTCAAATTGGGGACACCAGATATTGACCTATTTGCGTCCAGGCTGAACCATCGAATACCAACGTATGTGTTGTGGGAACCAGACCCTGGGGTAATAGCATTGGATGCGTTTTTATCCATTGGGGGAAATGGGTTGCTACGCGTTTCCCCCATGCTGCCTCACCAGTCGGGTATTGCAGAAAATTAAACTAGACTCTGCAACTGACATATTGATCATTCCCAACTGGCCTACACAACCATGGTACCCGATGGTTGTAGAAATGTACAACAACCATGGATGGCGATTGGGAAACATCCCAAATTGATTACTCACTCCATTACAGGGGGGTCAGTCATCCTTGCCATGGTCATTAAACTTGTTGGCTTGCAGGTTCTGAAAAGACCGCTCAACCGGGCAGGCATCTCGTCAAGAGCCATGAACCTTATTGCAGCATCGTGTCGGGAATCAACCCGGAAACAATACCTCACTCAAATCAGAAAGTGGGAGGTTTTCTGTGCCCGGAACAACAAGTCCTCCAACTCGGCAACAATACCGGATGTGTTGGAGTTTCTAGCAGGCCTCCATTTTGATGCTGGCCTCAGCTACAGTGCCATCAACAGCGACAGGAGTACGCTGTATTCATACCTGGATATAGGTATCAGCTCCCACCACCTGGTGTCTAACACTAATGAGGGGAGTATTCAATACCAATCCCTCCACGACCCAGATATACAGTAACGTGGGATGTGGGGATCGTGCTGACCCTACTGATGAGCTGGGCTCCAATAGATGAGCTACCATTTGAAACAGCTCACCCTTAAGGTGGTGATGCTCATGGCACTGACGACAGCCCAACGAGTCCAGACGTTACAAAAACTGCGACTGGACAGCATGGGGGCCAACCCTGGTCAAATAAAATTCTTTGTTAAAGAGTTATTAAAACAGCACAGGCCAGGGGCGCATGGGCTGCAGCTGGAATGTCGGGTGTACCCTGTAGATGCCACACTCTGCATAGTCACCCATCTCCACCACTACATCCGAGTTACTGGAGTTATCAGGATGAAGGAACAGGGGCTCCTCTTCAGTCATAAAACCTCCGCATCATCGGGTGACTACACAGACGATCGCCAGGTGGCTCAGGGTGGTGCTGGGTGCAGCAGGAGTTGCTACTAACATTTTTTAAGTCTCATTCCACCAGGGCTGCAGCGAGAGCCATGGAGGTGCCCATGGACCACATTCTCGCCACCGCGTGCTGGGCCAGTGGGGAGAAAACCTTTCAACGGTTCTATAACAAGCCTCTGGCCGTTCCTGCGACATTCGCAGAAGCTATCCTGGGTACCGCTCAGTAAATGTCTGGCCGGTTTAGGGGTTGTTGTTTATTTGATTAATAAATTGTGTTGATTTTTCAGCCACTGTCAACTGAACTCCATTAACAGTCTTACTCCATCAGAATGGCGGCAGTGTGATAAGCATGGACGTTGTTCAGGGCGTGAAATCACAGAGCTTTGAAATCTTCACGAAGTCACTCATGTGACTCCGAAGTAAAATAGTAAGATTAAACGAGAACTTACCAAGTTTGAAGGTTGATCTGTATTTTACGAGGAGTCGCGGTGAGGGATTTCGTGCCCACCGCTCCCACCCTCTATCATCAGGTCAAACAGGTAGTTCTACGGTTTTCATCTTACTATTTTTAGTCATGGTTGGTTCTGTGATTCCACACCGCTGCTTTGAAGGATGCTGCGCAGGCGTGCTGGCGGGGTCTTCACGAAATCCCTCACCGCGACTCCTCGTAAAATACAGATCAACCTTCAAACTTGGTAAGTTCTCGTTTAATCTTACTATTAGTGCTGCAATTACAAACCTGGTGGAAGGCAAGGACCTGACCCATTACATAAAGCGTATGCTTAGGCATTAATAAAATATTCATAAATTACTATTCTGAATTTAGAAGTAATTCAGCACCGTAAGAGGGGGAAAATTGTTCCATGATACAAATATGTCTCATTATTGTTGACATACTTTGTCCCTCCATGAGGTTAGGTAAAGAGTAAATAAAGCTCCAAAAGAAGGAATACAGAAGCTTATAAGAAAATGTATGCCTTTGTGAGAGGCTTATGCAAATATCAAATGATACGTTATCATTATTAAAGTAATGTAAAAAAGGTTCACAAGCTGCTTCAACTATAAGCTTAACAGCTGTTGCAAACGAAGCAAGTGTTACAGATGATGTACAGCTTCTTTGAATGTTTGGGTAAAGATAAGAATATTATCTATTCTTATAAGAATAATTGATACGTCTCTTGTTGGGACTGCGGACAATAATACCAGGTGAGCATAAATGGATTGTCCTAAGAAATTTTCCAAACATTTGTATTAATTATTAAAGTATAAGGAGTTATGGATTAAATATCGATTGTTTTATTATGGAAGTGTCCATGTCATATCAAGGTGAACAATACCATGGCTGTGGCATATGTTAAAACACACAAGATAAGTCAAATAACAATCATGGGATTATCTGAGTAAACAGATGTGGCATATTCTAAAAGTTTAGTCCAGCTGTTTATCTCTAAGGAAGAGACAATGGTATCGGAGACAACAAATTTGGGAGGAAAACACATTGTCATTAATATGGATTACTTACGATTAATCTGGTTGCATACAGATTAAATCACCGATCTTTCAAATGTTTCTTGTGGGTAAACCAAGAACAGGAAAGGTGGATGCTTTTCTCTCAATTACATGAGGAAAAGATGTTCTTTTGTGTTCCTCATTTTGTTTGATAGGGCAGTGTCTGATGAAAATGTAGCAGGACACTGCCAGAGGCATTTTGGTGGCCCAATACGGATCCTTCATGGTTTCATAAATATTGAGTGATGTTGAACCACTTGTGATGATTCATAGTTGCAGTAATTATTGAAGTCTGAGGAAGGGTCTCGACCCGAGGCGTTGCCTATCTCCTTTCGCTCTTTGGATGCTGCTGCACCCGCTGGGTTCTCCAGTTTTGTGTAACCCTGCAGTAATTTATTGTTGTACAAAGGCATCTATGACATGAAAATATGAATTTGACTATCTGCAGGTTGACCAGACCATTACAACAGCTGATGGTCAAAGAAGTCTATGAATGTTTAACTAATATAACAACATAACAATAAAATAATTATGTATAAAAGTGTTATACCTGCAATTTGCAGAAATAAGTTTAAAAAACAATATTTTGTTATAAGAAATTGGAAGTCTGTGTATACAGTAAAGTTATTTTATCATATTAGATATATGTGAGTTCCTTGTGGATTGCATTTTTCTGAGTATCTAATTGATAAAGCCAACAATAGGGCTCAGAGTGTTACCGTCCTATTAACGGACAATATACTAACCAAGAAGTTATCAGGTGCAATCATAATATCCCGATATGGAAAGGGATATATATGTGGATATATTATCATTTATTTTTATATATATATATATATATATATATATATATATAAAACATATATATATGTAGATATGTATATATGTATGTATATATATAGATGTGTGTGTGTGTGTGTGTGTGTGTGTGGGTGTGTGTGTGTGTGTGTGTGTGTGTGTGTGGTGGTGTGTGTGTGTGTGTGTGTGTGTGTGTGTGTGTGTGTGTGTGTGTGTGTGTGTGTGTGAACATTGATGAAATATGTTGAAGTAGGTAAGAGTCTCTGTGGTAATGAGACAGCACATTACACACAAAAACCACGTTAGGTTCAGTAAAAACTGATGGTTCTAGAGGAACCAGTTGCTGGGTGTCTTCTCTGGTGATGCTCTGCCAGGCCTGTATTGCAGCCACCTTAAGCTTTTGATTGTTTTGGGGACTAGTCCCCTTCAGTTTTCTCTTCAATATATAGAAGGCATGCTCAGTTGGGTTCAGGTGATTGACTTGGCCACTCAAGAATTTACAATTTTTCTAGCTTTGAAAAACTCCTTTGTTGCTTTAGCAGTATGTTTGGGGTCATTGTCTTGCTGTAGAATGAACCGCCGGCCAATGAGTTTTGAGTCTTTTGGTTGAACTTGAACAGATAGGACGTGTCTATAAACTTCATAATTCATTATGCTACTACCATCAGCAGTTGTATCATCAATGAAGATAAGTGAGCCAGTACCTTCAGCAGCCATACATACTCAAGCTTTGGATCTGGGCAATTTCTTCTCTCCTCCATACTTTGCTCTTGCCATCACTCTGATATATTAATCTTTGTCTCATCTGTCCACAAAACCTTTTTCCAGAACTGCCATTGCTCTTTTAAGTACTTCTTGGCAAACTGTAACCCGGCCATCCTATTTTTGTGGCTAACCAGTGGTTTGCATCTTGCAGTGTAGCCTTTAAATTTCTGTTCATGAAGTCTTCTGCGGACAGTGGTCATTGACAAATCCACACCCGGCTCCTGAAGAGTGTTTCTGATCTGCCGTACTGGTGTTTGGGGAGTTTTCTTTATTATAGAAAGAATTCTTCTGTCATCAGCTGTGGAGGTCTTCCTTGGCCTGCCAGTCCCTTTGTGATTAGTAAGCTCACCAGTGCTATCTTTCTTCTTAATGATGTTCCAAACAATTGATTTTGGTAAGCCTACGGTTTGGCTGATGTCTCCAACAGTTTTACGCTTGTTTCTCAGTTTCATAATGGCTTCTTTGACTTTCATTGGCACAACTTTGGTTCTCATGTTGATAAACAGCAATAAAAGTTTCCAAAGATGATGGAAAGACTGGAGGAAAAGACTAGGTACTGAGATCTCTCTTATACCTGCATGAAGGAGGCAATTAAACACACCAGAGCAATTACAAACACTTGTGAAGCCATGTGTCCCAAAAATTATGGTGCCCTGAAATGGGGGTACTATGTATAAAATAGTAATTTTATACAATGCAGACCTGCCACCCTAACCTAACTTTATTCAGTGGCAGATCTGCACTCACTAACACTACACTCGAGTGAACAACAGCAATAATCTCACACCTTCCAACAATGCATTCCAGTGTAGTAAGAATTTGTTCCATCTCCACTAGCATGACACCCAGATAAATCACATTGACAGACATGTCGCTAGGATATGATCACAATGAAAGTAAAATCGGATTGCCCAGAAATCTGGACACAGCAGAATTAAATGATTGACACAAGGAATTGCAAATGCTGGTTTACAAAAAAAGGCCACCAGAGCATGCAGCTACTGAAAGAACAGTATATAACACAAGTTAAACTGCAGCTTGAGTACTGCAGAAACAAGGAACTGCATACGCTGGTTTATAAAAAAAAGACACAAGGTGCTGGAGTAACCTAGGCCAGGCAGCATCTCTGGAGAACACGGATAGACAATGTTTCGGGTCAGGACCCAGCTTTCTCACTCCTGCTACAAACATTCAGACTGGTTGTAGCAGGAGTGAGAAAGCTGGAAAAGCATCAAAAGATTAATCTTAAGTAGACAAAAAATGCAGGAGAAACTTAGCGGGCGAGGAAGCATCTATGGAGAAAAGGAGTTGGCGACGTTTCAGGTCGAGACACTTCTTTACTCTTCTGAAGAAGGGTCTCGGCCCGAAACGTTGTATACTCCTTTTCTCCATAGATGTGGCCTCACCCGCTGAGTTTCTCCAACACTTTTTGTCTACTTTTGATTTTTCCAGCACCTGCAGTTCCTTCTTAAAAAGATTAACGTTGCATGGTAAGAGGTGAAAGTTGAACCTGAAGCTGGCCATTGACAGTAGTGAAAGCACAACCAAGAACCATCAACAGTCTGGTTATCCAGGTGCTGTTTAAACACTCCTCTGGGAATAGTGCAAGAGGAATGTGTTGGGGGAAGCGTTGATCAGGCTGCATAAACGGAAGCGGTGATCAGGCTGCGTTGAGGGATACAGTACTTACATTGATCAGATTGTGTTCGGGGAGGCTGCAAGCCTCTATATGGTCGTTGAGAAGCTGCTGAGAGAAGTTCTGATGCATCTGCGCCGCTTCATGAGCTTCCATAGAATTCCCACATGCCTTGTTGAGATCTAAGAGAAGGAAAACATGACTTAAGAAACTGCACTGCCACAGAAGTACAAAGTAACTCAGTGGTACTTTTTACTGCATACTAAGTAAAGGAAAGACTTTAACAATACATGTAAAGTCTCCTCCCCCACTGAACATTTTACAACTTTGAAGATCTGGTCGCAGAGTGCGGGGAAGGCATCAGTACACAGCTCTCAACGTAATAACCACAGACAAATTTCTCGGTTTAACAAGACGGTGAAATGCTTGTTTGATGCAGCAAGCAACCTGGAACATGTTATCTGAATGTACAGTGGAAACCGATTCAAGATAAGTTTTCAAACAGGAATTTCATTGAGCAATGGGTAAAAGAAAATGAGAAAGAATGGGGAAAGGTAAGGGATTAGCAGTGACATTTATCTTATACCAACATGACTGACAATGACAGGCTCTGTCGAGAGTTGGAGCTGTAGCATCAAGTTGCCCGTGAGCTAGAGAAGAGAGTGTTCACCAGACTAGGCACAAAGGCGACACCTAGTGGGACAAGCTGGAACCAACCATTCCGCAAGCAACAATTGTAACCAGAAGCATCAGAAGATTCGTGCCAGTTTAAAGATTTGCATTATGCAGTTCCTATCCTGTAGTCAGAAGCAAAGATCCTATAGCGGAGCAAGATAGTCCACTCAACGAAAAGCCGCAGTTGTTCATGGGTAATCTTTAGCGCCATTTCCGCAACCGGCTTCCGTCTCAGCTCTAGTATCTTTGCTTTGGTCATGGCGTCTTCATACACAAACCATCTTTTTGTTTCTCAGCTGCAGGTGATGATTTTGATATTCCTGCCTAGTCTCCCTTATTAACTTTGAACATAAAAAATATTGCCATTAGAAAGGAGCTCCAGAAAATCCTGCACCCACTCAAGCCATCCTCCCCCACCTCCTCCCTCCAACACGGAGCAATCGCCGGCCCCCCTTTTTTTTGTTAAACATCTATTTCCTTCGGGTGTTTTTTTTTTTTTTTTTTTTAAATGTCCCCCTTACCATTTGCGTACTTTTTCGATAGCTGCCAAGACCTGTTTGATGTCATCCTTCGCCCTGCTCCTGGTCTCGGCCCGCACCGACCGCGCGTGCGTGTGCGTGCCGGTGTCCGAGGGGAGAAGCGCCGGCACCAAGAGCGAGCGAATGCGTGGACAGACGGACGAAAGCAACGATTATAGAGAGTAATAGGTGACATTTCGGGTCGAGACCCTTCTTCAGACTGACAGTCAAGGGAAATGGAAACGAGAGATATATCTTCCATTCATTTGTCCTTAGTGCCGTCTATATCTCTTGTTCCTCTTTCCCCTGACTCAGTCCGACTCAATTCCACTCTATGATCGTTGCTTTAGTGCGTCTGTCCGCTCGTTCTTGGATTAAGTAGCGCAGGATAAAGCTGCGAATTCACGCATAGGATGTGTTTGCAAGAGAGAGAGAGAGAGAGAGAGAGAGAGAGAGAGAGAGAGAGAGAGAGATCCCGACACTTGCACATCTCTGTTGCATTTATTTTGTAGGTCAAACACAGTTTTCTAAAAACAAAGTGTCTGAAGAAGGGTCTCGGCCCGAAACACCACCCATTCCTTCTCTCCAGAGATGCTGCCTGTCCGCTGAGTAACTCCAGCATTTTGTGTCCACTTTCTTTCTAAAAACAAACCCTGGTCCCGCAATGTTTTAAAACACACAAAAAAAACTATGTGTTTTGCAGCATTCGGGTTCCCCCCTCCACCCGTCTGGGGAAATGAAAGTGTATATTTTTTTGTAGTAAAGGAGGGAGGAGGGCGAAATCGCTCAGTAACGGGTCATGGCAGCTATCGAAAAAGTCAACCCGAAATATCACCCATTCCTTCTCTCCAGAGATGCTGCCTGATCCGCTGAGTTACTCCAGTCTTTTGTGCCTGTCTTTGGTTTAAACCAGCATCTGCAATTCTTCCCGGTACAAGGTACGTGCCGTTTCAACTGAACGCATAACTGAAGTTGGGTCGGGTCAAGGATAAGGTCGGGGTTACTGAAATGGCGGAAGCTGCGCTCCGATGTGCTCCGTTGCGTATTACACGCCAGTCCATTGGATTTTGCAGGAGTAGTCTATCTTGCTCCACTATAGGATCTTTGGTCTGAAGGTTACAAAGCTAATTTGCACAAAGCATATGATAATAACCAAATATTTTGACTGGGATCAAGTTGGAATACGGTAGGAAACTGCTGTCATTTTTCAGTACGACTGTTTGTGGACTGTCACACACGTGCAGAAGTCTCAAACTTACAGCAAAGCTCCAACAAACATTTGAACAAAAAACATAAAATGTTGGTGCTATTCTGGTCAGGGAAGCAACTGCAGAGGAAGCAGCAGAGTGAACATTTCTGGTGAAAGTCCTTTCACAAAAAGTGACTGGTTACAATGCTGATGGAGGCAAAATTCAAATGTGCAGAGAATGGAGTGGGGCAGATGGATGGACTGGTCTGGAATATGTACAGTGTTTTTTAGACTAGCACAGAGGAGCCAACCATGGAACAGACTATACATGATTGGGCATTGCTTCATGAGAATAGGCAGCTAACAAACTTGGAAATGCAAGGAACTGCAGATGTTGGAATCTGGAGCAAACCACAAACTGCTGGAGGGTCGGAGCATCTGAAGAGGGAGATGGACAGATAATGTTTTGGGTTAAGATCCCTTCTCTGGACTGAAGATATGAAATGTCATCTGTCCATTCCCTCCTCAGATGCCACCTGACCCACTGAGTTATTCCAACAGTTTGTCTTCTGTTAGTTAATAACCTTATGGTTAGGGTTAGGGTTCATTCTTCAGAGAACGGGGATTCCCCTCCCCCATTATAGATGAGGTCCGCACCAGGGTCTCCTCCATACCCCGCAACACTGCCCTCTCTTCCCATTCCCCCACTCGCAACAAGGGCAGAGTCCCCCTGGTCCTCACCTTTCACCCCACCAGTCGGCAAATACAACACTTAGTCCTCCGCCAGTTTTGCCACCTCCAACGTGACTCCTCCACTCGCCACACCTTCCCATCTCCCCCCCGCAAAGACCGCTCCCCCCGCAATTCACTTGTCAATTCTTCCCTTCCGCTCTACCCCTTCCCGGGCACTTTCCCTTGCAACCGCAAGAAATGCTACACTTGTCCCTTCACCTCCCCCCTCCACTCCTTTCAGGGACCCAAGCAGTCCTTCCAGGTCCGACAGAGGTTCACCTGCACCTCCTCCAACCTCATCTACTCCATCCGCTGCTCCAGATGCCAGATGATCTATATCGGTGAGACCAAGCGGAGGCTTGGTGATCGTTTCGCTGAACACCTCTGCTCGGTCCGCATTAACCAACCCGACCTCCCGGTGGCTCAGCACTTCAACTCCCCCTCCCATTCTGTATCCGACCTCTCGGTACTGGGCCTCCTCCACGGCCAGAGTGAGCAACACCGCAAGTTGGAGGAACAGCACCTCATATTCCACTTGGGGAGTCTGCATTCTCTGGGCTTGAACATTGAATTTTCTCAATTCTGTTAATCCTTGCTGTCTCCTCCCCTTCCCACCTCTCCCTCAGCTCTTCGGGCCCTGGCATTCCCTCTCTCTCTAACTCTCCCCCACCCTAGTCGCACTAGCTTCTCATTTTCACACTACAAACAGCTTACAATGGCTTGTTCCCTTTATCATCGATACTTTTTTGCATATCTTTCATTTATTGTTCTTTATCTCTCCACATCACCGTCTATATCTCTCGTTTCCCTGATCCCCGATCAGTCTGAAGAAGGGTCTCGACCCGAAACGTCGCCTATCTCCTTCGCTCCTTAGATGCTGCAGCACCCGCTGAGTTTCTCCAGCCTTTTGTGTAACCTTATGGAATGGTGGCTTTTAGGGAAGAATGACTTTAACACAATAAAATTAGGGAGTTTAATGCAAAAAAAAATCTAAATTTAAACAAAGGAAATTCTGAAGTTTTTGAGAATGTATTAGCTATGAATAATTATGGGGAACATCGCTAAAAGCAATAACATGTATAAGCAAGCATCAACATCTGAGGAATTGTGGGGGCTGTCCACAATCCTTATCGGTGCGATGGCCCAAAATGAAAAGCAACTCAACAAAGGGCGGCACAGTGGCGCAATGGTAGAGAAGCTGCCTTCCAGAGCCAGAAAGCCAGGTTCCATCTTGACGATGGGTGCTTGTCTGTACGGAGTTTGCATGGGTTTTCCCCAGGTGCTCCTGTTTCCACCCACACACCAAACACTTACGGGTTTGTAGGTTAATCGGCTTGTTAAAATTGTAAATTTTCGTGTGTGTGTGCGCGCACGTGCGTGCGATAGTGTTAATGTGCGGGGATAGCTGGTCGGAAGGGCATGTTTCCACACTGCATCTCTAAACTAAACGGTACGGGCAGTATTAGGTTCAACGTTGTCAGAAAGAGCAGGAAGCGTGATAATTGGGAGCCGTCAAGATTTCAAAATTGATTTTATTTAAAGACTACATGAAATTTAGAATACAAACTAAACTAACATGACTAAAAAGAACATTTTAATAAAAGCCTCGACATTAAATAAGAATAAGACGATAAACCAGAAAGACTATAATGAGGAACAAAGAAAGGGCTGAGCAAGTAATAAATAGTACAAAAACAAGGAACTGCAAATGCTGATTTACAAAAAAAAACACTGGAGTAACTCAGCAGGCTTGGAGAACAGGGATAAAGGCCCTGACCCAAAACGTAACCTATCCATGTTCTCTAGGGATCTGCCTGACTCACTGAGTTACTTCAGCACTTTAATATTTTTATTCTGTCTTCATGGAAGGGGACACAAATAACCTCCTAGAACTAGTAAATATCCAAGACTTTAATCAGAAGTGGGTACTGAACTGTCCTTCCATAAGCTAGAGTATTGTTTGATTAATCTCTATCCCAGTGCAGACATTGGATTTTTCTCCAAAACTGATGTGCTACAATACTGAAAACTATATTCTGCACTCTGTATCTTCCCTTTCACTCTACCAATTTACTGGAGTTTGGCTTGATTGTATTTGTGTATTATCAGATTTGATAGCACGCAAAATGAAACTTTTCACTGTACCTCAGCAGACATGACAATAAACCTAAACCCAATTAGATGCTTTATATAATGTTTTTAATTATTTCATATTTAATTGTTTTCAATGTGTCTTGAAGTTAAATTGGGATGTCGAAGATAGGAATTATGCTTTCCCTGATCATTCAAGCTTCCAGTGGAGTTTTGTTGTTCTGTAACCCAAACACACCCACAATCAGACTAGTACGTCAGTCGAACCGCACTGCTCATCTCCTCTTGACCAGCAAGATTGACTTTCTGAATTCAACCAAGGCAAGATCAGGGGAACTGTGAAAGCAGAGGTCGGGAATGGGCTGCTGGTAGCTGCCAGAAAAATACAGACCCTTTACCCAAATTGACGGTTGTAAAAGATTACAACATCCAGCTGAGGGAGCAGATAGTTGTGGGGGGGGGAAAGAACAATGGAGAACCCAGTGAGGGTATGCAAGCAAATAATTTCACTGCGACTTGTCACGTGACAAAGTATTCATCCATTCAGATAATTGGCTAATGTCTGAACTGAGAGACTTTGGAATAGATATGGTGAATGCACAGAGTCTTATACCCAGGGTAGGGGAATAAAAAACAAGAGGACATAGGTTGAAGGTGAGAGGGCAAGATTTCTTATGAACCTAAGAAGCAAATTGTTCACTCAAAGAATAGAGGGTATATGGAACAAGCTGCCAGAGGAGGCAAAGTGTTAAAGAAGGAAATGTAGATGCTGGAGAATCGAGGGTACACAAAAGGCTGGAGAAACTCAGCGGGTGAAGCAGCATCTAAGGAGCGAAGGAGATAGGCGACGTTTCGGGTCGAGACCCTTCTTCAGAAGAATTCTTCTGATTCAGAAGAAGGGTCTCGACCCGAAACGTTGCCTATCTCCTTCGCTCCTTAGATGCTGCTGCACCCGCTGAGTTTCTCCAGCCTTTTGTGTGCCAGAGGAGGCAGTTGAGGCAGGTACTATAACAGCATTTAAAAGACACTTGGATGGATACATGGATGGGAAAGATAGACACAAAATGCTGGAGTAATTCAGCAGGACAGGCAGCATCTGTGGAGAGAAGAAATGGGTATCCATGGATAGGAAAGGTTTTGTGGGATACGAGTCTAACACAGCCAATAGGGACTAGCCTAGAAGGGGCATCTCGGATGAATTGGACTGAATGGTCTGTTTCCGAGCCGTGTGCCCTCAACAGGAAATACCCACACAGTACTGCTACAGGGAGCATCAGCTTGGATTACTTGCTCAAGCATCTGTAACTTGACAAACTCTGGATCTTCTTAAAAGGCAAAATTGTTGTTCTCCGAGCCAGAACAAATTAAACTCTCTACAATCTCTGGACATTGTTGACTGGTAGAACAGATTGCTGGTTTAGTGCCCTGTTCATTGGCACAAGCCAAGGAGCATTAGTGTTAACCAGGAAACATCGGCTCAGAAAAGTGAAAAACAGAATTGGTCAGAGTTCCTGTGGCTGTTTCTGTTCTGCTGATCAGTGCAAACTTCATATACGCAAGTAGTTCAGCAGTTATTCACACTAAAACAATCAGGGATTGCTCTCTGATTCGTGGGACTAGTGATAGTTTCTCACTTGCTCAAGGACAAATATGCCTACTTCCAAGTTAACATCTGAAGTTGCACCCGTGGCTTTGTTTCACTTTTAGTTTTTAAACATTATGTTGTGTCCCAGTGCCCCGGGCAAGTTTCCCTCCAGGCTACTGGGGAGCAGGAATATTTGCGGAATTCTATGCTTCGAGGGAAAAAACCCACTGCGAACTTAGTGTTTTGTGCCCGTAAAATCTACAAACCCCTGTGTTGCTGTTCAAGTGCAGAAAGAACTGGGCAACTGCCCTTTTTTTTTTTCGAGAACCAGGAGGCAAATTACTAGAATTCTACCCGCGTGCCTGCCTGTGAAGTAAAGGATGTGGAAGGAAGAATGAATCTACTGTGGTGATTCTGCCCTTGCAAGATTCTCTGGCTCCATTTGGATGCAACAAATTAAAGCAGAGTCCTGTAATCAGTGCACTGAGCAGTCCTATCGAGTGGTGAATACAGTTGTGAGGATGGACTTGCCCAAGTGCAAGGCAAGTTTTAAAAATACATACAGAGAGTGTGGTGGATGCCTGGATCACACTGCTGGAGGTGGTGATGGAAGGAGTGCCTGGATCACACTGCTGGAGGCGGTGGTGGAAGCAGATGCGATGGTGGCATTTAACAGACTGTTAGATAAGCACATGGCTTTGCTGGGAAATGAAGGGATATGGATCATGTGCAGGCAGACTTGGCATCATGTTTGGCACAGACATCGTGGGAAAATAGTCTGCTCCTGTTCATTTTACTTTGATGGAACAATTGATTTTAGTCTTGGTTTGGAGGAGCAAAAGCCGAGGCATCAGCCTGGTGGTATTGACACAAGAGTCCAGCTGAAGTAGTCCATCAGATTTCACCCTGGGAACTGGCCCCAATGTCTACCCAGTGAGTCCCGACATGAGAGTGTCAGGCTAAAAAGTGTCGCAGCTGCCATTCCCTGCATAAATCGTGTCACTACTTACGCAAGAATGATTTCTGCGGAAGGCAATGGGCAGTTGGAATGTCACTAAGATATGGTGACAAAAATATTAATAGGGATGCCAAGAAAAGGAGGCAAATGTATAATCCTGTAGTGCCTGATACAGCAGGAAAGTTGCCCGTGCTGTCCAACTTCAACACTTCTCGGCACTTCCACTCAGGCACAATTATTTTATACGATGTTGGTGTCATTGCCAAGACCTTTACAAACTGCCCATGACCTGTGGTCAGATACCACGGGCAGATCCTCATTTACCCAGTCACAGTGCCAGGCCATTTCAAAGGGTAATCAAATTGCTGGGTCTGGACTTGTCAATTGAAAGTTAATTGTAAATATTAATTGCTACATTTCTTCTGGTTATCAATATCAAGTCTCGATTAGAGTCTAAAGAAGGGTCCTGTCACACAATATCGCCTTTCAATTCCTTCCACAGACGCTGCCCAACCTGCTGAATTAATCCAGCACTTCATGTGTTGCTCAAGACTCAATTCAACTCAATTCCGCAGCTAGTGTCATGGGACCACAACCCCAGAATGCTGCTTCCATGGGGGTACAACTCTTGCTCACTTACCCCTCAGCAGTGCTGATGACCATAGCTGGACTGACATGTCTGGGATCTTGCTGGCCAGTTGCATGGCTGGTACCACCATGTTATTGCTCTCCTGCAGAAATGAACAGTCCATGAGTAATGCTCAACACAAGTTCATCTATGTGTAGTCATGAACCTGCAAACGTCTTCAACCTGAAACGTTGGATCTCTCTCCGCAGTTGCCTAAATTGCTAACTACCGTATTTCCCGGCAATGAAGACGCTATTTATTTACCCTAAAATAAGGCCCAAAAATCTACCAAAGGTTAGATTGTTTGAAAGATAGACTATTCTTCAGTACAGCGGCTGTAAAAGGACGGCACCGCTGGGGGAGGGGGGGGGGGGGGGGGGAAAGGAGGTGGTCGGGGTTCATGCCAGCAACTCACTCAGTAGCTCAGGTGGCTGACCGGGACCAGACAGCAGAACTGCAGCTAGACATAGGGCTCGCAGGCGACCTTTGTTTGACAAATCTGTATGTGCTGTAGCATAGTAGGTCATGACATGCACAAAAACAGAAAACGCTGGAAACACTTAACAGTTCAGCAAGCATCTGGAAACAAAAACTGAATTGTTCTGGTGAAGCATCTTCAACCTGGAACATTAATGCTTTTCTTTCACAGAGGCCACCTTGTCTGCTCAGCATTTTCAGAGTTTTCAGATTTTGTTTCAGATTTTCAATGTATTCAGTTTTTAGGAATACCCTCGTGGTCACTGGAAGAATGGGTACATTTGACAAACAGCACCCCAGGATGCTGCTCTAACTGATGAGCTACTATGCTACCCTCTGTACTATTTAAAAAAAGGACCTCGAGGGTAGTAATATCTGGATTATTTCCGGTGCCATGTGCTAATGTGGGTAGGAAAAAGAGAATAAGGCAGATAAAAGAAAAAGTTGGCAGACATATTTGGATCATCAATAGCCAAGAGAGGTGGAGTTTAATTCCAATTAATGCAAAATGCTGTCGTTGGACAAACTGGGGCAGGATTTACACAGTAAATAGCAAGATGCTGTTCTGTTATAGGACACAGAGATGTAGTGGTGCAGGGACAGTTCCGCATGGCATTGTTAAGGCCAAATATGGGGCACCTTGTACAATCTGGTTGCCCTGCTCCCGGAACAGTGTCATTAAACTGGGAAGGGTGACAAACCCATGTTACTGGGTCTGTAGTGGCTGAGTTATAAGGAAAGGCTGGGTTTGTTTTTTTCCTGGAGTACAGAATGATGAGGGATTACCTTAGAGGTATATACAATTATGAGGCACATAGAGTAGGAGAGTCTAAAACTAGAGGGTTATGTTTACGGTCAGAACGGAAAGATTTAATAAGGACTCGAGGAGCAACTCACGTCAGAGTGGTGAGCATATGGAATAAGCTGCCAGTGGTAATAGTAGAGGTGGGCACAATCACAATTTTAAGGGCACTACGACAGATCCATAGATAGGAAAGGTTTGGCGAGATATGGGCCAGGTGCAGGCAAGTGGGACTAGCTCAGTTAAGCAACTTGGTTGGCATGGATGAGTTGAGCCAAGGAGCCTGCTTCTAGGTTGGAAAGCTCTATCACTCTATATCAGTTCAACCCTGGTTGCAAACAGAGGTTTGTGTCATTCACTGATAGCAAGACTGAACTTACCCTATGGTTTCCTAGGGCGTAGAATATGTGACCCAGTAACACCAAGGAACAAGCTGTTAGCCGATTCAAATCCTCTGCGTTTGACATTTTGAGAGTTTCCCGTAGAAATCTCCTGGAAAACAAAGAACAGTCGGTCATATAGAGTTGTAGGGTAAAGTAGCATGGAAACTGGACCTTTGGCCCAACTCGTCCATGCTGACCAAGATGCCCCATTTCCCCACATTTGGCACATACCCCTCTGAGCCTTTCCTATCCTTATACCTGGCCAAGTGACTTAAATGCTGTTCTGGTACCTGCCTTAATTACCTGCTCTGGCAGCTCATTCCACACATCCTATAGCCTTTCTGTCGAAACGTTGCTTCTCAGGTTCCTATTAGATCATGTGCTTGTCACCTTTAACCTCTGTCCTGTTTCTTGATTCCCCTACCCTGGGAAAAAGACCATACATTCATCCTAGCTATTCCCTTCATGGTTTTATACACCTCAATAAGATCACCCCACGGACTCAAGAAGGGTCCTGATCTGATATGTAGTTTGTCTACTTCTCTACACAGGTGCTGCTGGGCGGGCTGCGTTTGATACAGACACTGAAAGATAAAGCATGGAAACAAAGACTTCAGTCCATCGAGTCTACACCAACTATCAATCACCCATTCACACTAGTTCGACATTAGCCCACCTTTGCATCCCCTCCCTACGCTCTAGAGACAATTTGGAGAGGCCGATGAATCTGTAAAAAAGGCTTTTGGGATTTGGGAGGGAACCAGAGCACCTAGAGGAATAGCACACAGTTACAGGAAGAACATGTGAATTCCACACACATTGCATTCGAGGTCAGGATCGAACACGCTTAACTTTAAGGTGTGAGGGGCAGAGTTTAAAGGATATATGCAGGGCAATTATTATTATTTTTTTAAGCGATGGGTGCCTGGAACCTGCTGCCAGGGATGGTAGTGAAGGCAGATACGAAAGCAACATTTGAAGGGCTTTTAGATAAGCATGTGGATATGCAGGGAATGGAGGGATTTTATGCGCAGGCACAGGAGAACAGTTTAACCTGTTCAGCACAGATATTGTGGGCTGAAGGGCTTGCACCTATGCTGTACTGTTTAATGATTTAAGTGCGAGGCTGCAACTATTTAACAGAGATGCATTGGGATGGTAACAATGCTCATCACGTCCTAAAGCTACAACAAGATCTGTGTGCATCTCTCTGCCATATTCCACACGAATGGCGGAACAAGATGAGGATGGCTGAGTGGCCTATTTCTGTCCCTCTGCAACTGCACTAGAATGCAGCAAACTGCAATCAGACAAGTGGTCCTAAAAACACTCAAACAGTAAGACTGAGCCATGCACATTATTTTTTGATTATGAGAGAAAAATGACAAGAGACACAGCCTGCCAAGCTGCTGCCCCACAATTCCAGCAAGCTGGTTATGGTCCTGACCTCTAGTGTTGCCTGTGCGGAGTTTGCACGATCATCCCATGACCAAAAAGATTTTCTCCAGGGGCATCGATTAGTGAGTCATGTTAGTGAGAATGGAATTGCTCTGTGAGCGGGCCTTGATTCAGTGGGTTGAAGCAGCCATTTCCCATCTCCTACAGAGATCTGGAGATATTAACATGGTGCCTTTAAACTTTAAATTACCTTTAGGTTTAATAAACAGCAAGCTGCAAGTCGACACCCGGGTATTCAGGTTTCAGGGCTGGGAATCTGGGGTTCAGTTAGCTGCACCAGCAAAACAAAATCTTTTTTCCGCCGATTTTGAATTCCCATCCTTGCAGTAAAAGTCCTGTGTGGTCTCAACCTTTCCCAGCTCTGCACTCCTCCAATTCTAGCCCTGTGCAAACCTAACATAAAAGCCCTCTCTTCTTGAGGGCAGCAACGTCAGTTTCCTGGGGTTTTGTGCTGTGAAATTCCAACCCTGCCCCTGCCCCCCCCTTTAAATGTCAAGCTAACAACAAAAGCACCAATAGGTTCAATGATCTTGAGGGCACATTTTTGCAGGATTAATACAATTTGTTCCCATCAAGAGTTAAAAAAAGGGGTAAAAGTCAGACATTGCACCGTTTTTACAAATAATGGTGAAAGGCACCTTTGTGACCACAAAGAAATACACTGGACTGTTTATAAAACCATCCCCGAGAGCCAGGGCTGCCAAGCTGCGACTGAGGAAAGCCAAACACTCACTTTGCTTCATTGTACCTTCCTTGAAAGAAGGACAAGAGACCCCGGATGTAGAAGGCAGCTGCTCGGAGACAGTGGGAACTGGGAGACGGAAGAGACAAACAAAATGTTACTTCAAATATTAACACAACTGTATTTGATGAGCACAAAATAAAAGAGCCAAATAATATTTTACACTCCCCTCCTCGTTAAACACTTTACTACAATGTAATCAAGATCTGATTACCACGGTTGCTGTTGAATTACATTAATGTCCACACAAACTATTTATTGATTGATTTACACATGCATTTCCATGCAGACAATGGCAGTGCCGCTACAGTGCCAGACCACAGGAAGCCATGCGTGCTCAGCAACTGGTGGGGGCGGATCAAGGTTTGGTACTGTGCCCAAGGAGCGGCTACCACCAGGTATCAGCTGGCACACTATCTGTTTCTCTGTGCGCACGCATAATCACAGTATATATGTATGATTAAGCTCATGGAAGAAACTGCAACTGAGCCACCCAGCAGGATTAAGTTGGAACATATACACTTTGCTGGCGGGGATTTTAAAGTGCGATGGGTTATGTTTTGAGGAGCATTTAGTCATAGCATCATACAGGCTCTTCAGCCTAACCTGTCTATAGCCAAGAGGCTCCATTCTAGGCTAGTCCCATTTTCTCACTTTTAGCCCAAATCCCTCTAAACGTTTCCTATCCATGCATCTGTCCAAATGTCTTTTAAATGTTGTTATTATACCTGCCTCTACTACTTCCTCTGGCAGTTCGTCCCGTATACCCACCACCCTCTGATGCATGCCGATAATTAGTGAGTTGACTGACACTTCCTTCCATCATCTCCTTACATGCAAGAACAAGGTATAGAAGCAGTCCATCAAGAACCAAAGATAAGTTTGACCTTGGGTTCAGCCCTAAAGTGGGGTAAAGTGAATTACAATAGTGTAACACAGAAACTGCTAGAATAGGATTGAGATCAGCTGTTTGAGGGGAAAACAATATTGGTATTAGAACAGCAGTCAGAGACACTGATGCTTCCCTTACCTGACTGGGAAGTTGTGATCTGGGTTTATTCTTTCCAGCAGATTGTACAACTATAATGAATAGGAAAGCTTGTCAGCAGAATAATTAGCCTGAAGAACCACAAGGATACAATGCTTCTCACCCAGCCACACAAAAGGATACGTATTTGGAACAAATCTAGATTTCAAAGGGAGAGGTGCAGACCAAAAATAGATAAAACGGAGTTCAGATCAACCCCAGATTATGACAGGATTCCCTTCCCGAGAACTGTAACTCGGACAGTTGGCAAGTGGAAATGCAGCACCCGGCAAAACATTTAAATAATTTTAGGCAAAGGCAAAATGTTGTTAAACCATGGTGTTTCTCAACCATTGCCCTGAACATATGGGAGAAGATGCCTGCAGCATCCAGGAAATCCATCTTGCTGGTCTTCCAAATACTTCTTCCCATGTAGAAAGAAGGAATTGCAAATGCTGGTTTACAAATAAAGACATATATCCTGGAATGACTCAGTGCAGCATCTGTCAGGCAGCTTCTCTGGAGAACACAGATAGGTTAGGTTTCCTATGCATGATTTCCAGAGATGCTGCCTGGCCCAATGAGTTACTCCTACTCCAGCACTTTGTGGCTCCTTCCTAAGTACAAGCGGTATGCAAGTTGGGTGGTCATAACCTGGGGAGGATCTGTGTTGTACAGATCAGCCAGGATACAATTATACGATGCAATTGACTAGTGTCTTTTTGGACCCAACTCTACAAGTAGAGATACTGGCATATATGCAGGTTGCTGTTGCTTGTTCAATGTTCTTCACATCTCAAATGGCCCAATATATGCAGGGCTGGGATTTGCAGAGGCTAACTTGTTACTGTGGCATAACATTGAAACAAACGCCCAAACTAAATAATTTCTATGGTGAACTTATGACCATGCAGTTTTTTGTTATCAAGCACCAATGTGCAGGGTGGATAAGGACACAAGCACTAAGTAAACATTGCTGGCCATTCCACACGCAGAACAATTGGCTACACAAGGTAAAGCATCAATTCCCATTTCAATACTAACTTGTTGCAACACCTTTAATCCATATAATTGTGTATCCTCTGATTCACTATTTGTTGGCAAGGGTGAAAACAACCAAGTACGAGGGAGACTCAGCTCAACTGTTCCCAAGAGGCACATTAAACCCAAGCCCCTATTGTGGCAAGCATTAAGATTGCAAACATTAAGATTGCAACCATTAATGGTCAACAAGGTTGCTCACAGCCAGGTTGAGAACATGCACTTGGACTAGGTCAGAACCAATCCCCACCTCCCAGGATATGGCAACCGAGGATTTTGCTGCAGGAAATACAAAATTGGGTAAGAATGAAAGAAAGGTCTGCTATGAGGTTATGTTAGAAGGATAGACATCAGCCCTCTTACCTCCTGATGTCTGTTGCCCTCTCTAATGTAGACACTGGCCAGGTTTGTGACAATGAATGCCCACAATTCCTGATGCGTTGTCAGCTGAAATGAGAGGGCAGATTTAGAAACATTTATCTCATGCATCATCATTCAGACAGAATGCCTTAACATTTTTAAGGCCGAAACAGTTCAATTACATTAATATGAAGGATAATGTGGCTGTCAATTAATAGGGAATTAATATGATTTTCATTGTATTTAAAGCTACTACTAATTACTCCAGTCCAATCACTGGAGATTATATTGAGCATGTTAGATAATGCTGGAATGCAGGATGAAACATTAAAAAAGTTCAGTTTATTAAAATTAACAGCCTAACTCTTACCTATGCTAGTGGATAAACTGGGACATAATCTGCCTGTGGAATAACTGGGCAATGACGGAAAGTAGTTATGGATCATAACTGAGGTAGCCACTTGACTGGGAGCACATACCTGCAGGCCTACAAAAGGTTGCAGTCCAATTGATCAAGTTTAGGCAAAGATCAATAGTTTGCACTGTGTGTGGGTCATTGTGATATTGATAATACACTCAATCAAACCAACACTAAGTGATCAGCAATACAAACAGCATCTGAATCACATCAAACCAACTCTACAGGCATCACTCATTCAATTAGGTGCCCACATGTGACACGTCAGAAAGAGGAAAGACCCATGTAGGTTGGAAACCCTTCTTCATTAAACTTTCAATTCCAATATTCAAAATAACACAAAATATGGAAATGACACAGATCAGCCATTTTGATATCAAAGCCTCGACTGAGAAATGCCTTTAAAAGGGAGGCCCAAAAAATGGCCTGTGATTCCAATGTTAACTTGGTCCTAAAGGTTTGGCTTTATGCTTCCCTCTGTCCCATATCTTTCGATTTTTCTCTAGCCCAAAAGTCCATCATTCTGTTTTCAATTAATGTAATAAATGAGCATGCTTGGATGTGGCAGCTAAAATTTTAATCATATTTTTATCTACTTCTCTGGAATGGAAGTGTCCCTCCTGCCTACAGGTTGAGACAGCCTTGGTGAGGTTCAATAAATCTGGTTTCCAAGTAACATTTCAGAAAATTAAATAGAAATGGACACAAAAAGTAAATCTTTAAAATAATAAACTTAAATGATTTGAATTAAATTGTAAACTTCAAATCATGCAGCAGAAAAATACATTTGTTGGGTCCTGCTGTGAAAATGAAGGACCTAACCCTAACGCCATTACTGGCAATGGTGGGGGGGGGGGAATGGGTCAGAGAACGATTCACTGCACTGTGGGCTATTCACTGTGCCCACACTTCCCTGTGAGACTGGGAAGACAATTAGATTTTCTGTCAGCTTCAAGCTATCCAAAGCATTTCATATATATATATATATATATATATATATATATATATATATATATATATATATATATATAGCCAATATATATATATATATATATATATAGGCCTACAAAAAGTTGAGATCCAATTGATCACGTTTAGGCAAAGATCAATAGTTTGCACTGTGTGGATCATTGTGGTAATGATATTACAACACAAAAATACTAAAATCATCATTTTAAAATTATAGCCGAGGTACAAATATTGCCCGAAAAAGAGATTGAGGGAATTCAACCGTTTATCAAAAAATGTTTGATTTTTTTTTTAAACATCTGAATGAAACAGCAGACAAGTGGAAAATGTCCTGTGCAATCAGTCCTCCGTCTGGATTTGTGACTGTGAAGTGGCAACCTTTATAGTCGTGAAAAAAGATACAGGAAAAATCTTACCCGAAGTGCTGTTGTGAACTGTGCCTCAGCATTGTCCATGCAGTTTATGGAGATGCAATACAAACCCTGCAGGAGGAGAATACATGGTTACGATAGGCAATCACAATGCCAATTGTTTGTTGCCAAGGATATTTATCCTGCACAGACTACCATAGGAGCTAGAATCTCACAGTAATGGGGTACGAACTAATTTGTCAGTATGAACTAATTTATGAGCTAATTTGTCACCCCGTAATAAAACAAGATTCTATTGCGATTGCACTCCCGTCCATGAAAACATGAATGGTTATAAAAATAACTGCTGATGTATGAGAATTAGTTTCATCAGAGTAAATGCATAGCTCCATCTAATCTCTGCTAACGAGGTGCAGCAAGAGTCTCCAGATTACAGTGTCCTACAAAGCCATGGTCAGCGGCTCCTGAGAACACTAATCTCGATGTGAATATTCCATTGAAGCTCCAGCAGACCTCCCACGATCTGATCCGTTTTCCAAGGGACCCAAGCTACCCGCCATAATTATGCCCACATTGAATGGATCTTGTTCGAGGGCACCGCAGAGACAGGTCAAAGTTTAACAATATACAGCGTTATTGGCCTAGATGATTCCTTCCTCCCAATGACAACTGATAACCTAGAAGGCTACAAATTGGCAAACATCAACTGACCGAATGTGGAAAACAAACTGATTTTAATTCAGAATCCCCACGTTAACTGGCATGAGGCATGGATAACCCAGCATGTATTGCTGTGGAAGAGGGCAAATGATAGAGACTAATAAATAAGGAGAAAAAAAAACACCGGCGGAACTCAGCGAGTCAAGCAGCATCAGTGGATGCAAAGGAATGTCGACATTTCAGGTCATGATGGCGTAGTCCTGTTGCAGGGTCTCAACCCAAGATGTCTACCATCCTTTTGTCTCCACAGATGCTGCTTGACCTGCTGAGTTCCTCCAGCCGTCTGCTTTTGCACCAGATTTAAGCATCTGCAACCTCTTGTGATCCTGATAAATAACAGAACCCTTATCAATTTGCCAGCCTTTGGAATGTTTTTGTTTTTTTTACTCACCAGCAGTGTGTGAAGCTGGGCTGCATGGTTGGAAAATAACCTGGGAGATTGCTGACATAGTTGGCAGACCTGAGAAATCTGACAAGACATAAAATTGCAAGTACAATAAACACATGTTAAAATCTACATCCAACCAGGAAAGTAAAATTGGCTGAATGTTATTGCCTGAAGTAAGGAAGATAAAAATATATTTTAAAACTGTGGGTAAAGAGGTGTGATTGGTTGAAAAACTGACAGGAAAATGAAAGAAAGATACTAGCTAACATAGATATAGAAACAGAGAAACTGAGGTGCACCTGATAGATTGTGCATAGATTAATCATGCTGATAGAACAATGCTGTTTAGAGCCTCTTATCCAACATTATATTTAAGGTTTATGTTTATTATTGTCACATGTACCAAGGTACAGTGGAAAGCTTTTATTTTCCTGCTATCCAAACAAATCAGATATTGTACAAACACAATCAAGTCAATCTCAAGTATAAAAGGTAGAGCAAAGGGAAAGATACAGCGTGCAGATTATAGTGTCACAGCATTGTAGCATACACTTTACCTCTAGAGTCCGTACTTTCAGCAGCCAAGATGTGAAGCTCTGTATTTTGTTCTTTCATCAAAACACGCCGTAAAAATCTCTTGATTTTAAACCAAGCATGTGGACATCTACATAACTCACTGTGCAAGATGTCAATAATTGGATGTTTTGCTGCATTGCAGTCAGTATAGAAATTCAGGATGAAATGCCGCTACCCAAAAAAAGAACTGCATCCAACTAACCGGGTAAAATGTGAACTCAGGCACCAGAGGCCAAAGTCTAGCCATTGCCTAACCCAACACAGTGCTTAAAAGACATCTGGACAGGTACACAGATAGGAAAGGGTCAGGAGGGATATAGGCCACATGTGGCAGGTGGGACTAGTGTAGATGAGGCATCCTGGTTGGCATGAGCAAGCTGGCTGCAGGGCCCATTTCCATTCTGTATGACTCAACGGACACATCATTGTTCTGCAATGTGTTTTCTGATGCTATCCATGGTGTGACAAAGAATACAAACCTCTTGGAGAGCTGTGGCTTTGTGGCCTGTTACAAGTCGACACATGATGATATGTTCCAGTAACATGACTTGAAATGACGAGAGGATTGGGCTGCAGTCCAGCACTAAACAAAGAGAGAGAAAGAGAGAGAGAGAATTATGTCATATATTGACAATGTAAACAATAAATCCAATTTACAGCCAAACTAATTAACACGTGTTTTGAGAATTCTTTCTAAATTCCTTTGAGAATTTAGTCTCAAGCAGCAATTGTGTTTTTGAATCATGCCTCATAAGGCTGGATGATTCCCAAATGTACAAGTGACAGAACTGTCTCTTCCAGCACTGTATCCCAATATTATCCAATGCACCAATAGCTTCCAATGTACCAAAATATTATAAAACCATATACAAACCCACTTGCAGCGTACCCACATATAGTACCTATGTTAAAGTGAAAGAGCCAGCCCCAATACAGTATGTGTTACATAGCATCACACCGTGTCCCCACCGGAACTGTTTCCATGTTATGCAGTCTCACCAGTCCCCACAACTATTGTACTCGGGTGTTATACAGTGACAGACCCGTCCCCACTAATACTATACCCCAATATTATACAGTGTCAGACGTGTTCCCATCAGTACTATACCCCTGTGTCAAACAGCAATAGACCCATCAACCACCAATACTATATAAGCTATTTGGTATCGAAACAGCTCAGGGCAAGGATAGAATCCAAATTGAAATAGAGATGGTAAATAATCCAGACACCCAACAAAACTCAAACAAATATGCAGTTGTTGGAGCTTACTTTTTAATTTCTCTAACTGCATGAGTGCTTTATCTGTGTATTTCTGGGCTTTCTCCAAGTATCCAGCTTGCATGGAGTGCATCACAGTCACCTGCAACACAAGAACCTCAGCATTATTCACATGCACTTCACCCTAACATTGTACACAGAGCCCGCAGCTATGCAAGCTCGGCCAAACAGAACCAAATGTGCGGCACCTTCATTGGTGTTGCGCTAACTTGAGATGGAGTAAATTACTGAAGGAAGAAGGGGCAATGTTACGGTCAGATATTGCATGTAACCAATTTTCTCAGTATCCACTCACCAAAAATGAATAAATCAATACCAACAAGCAGAGCAGAAAACAGTACAGCACAAGAACAAATCCTTCAGACCACCATGACTAATTCTATCCACCTGCAAATAATCTATATCCTTACATTCACTGTTTGCTCCCATGTGCCCATCCAACTGCCTCTTAAATGTTGTTATTATATCTGCTTACAGGCACCTACCACTCTCTGTATAAAAACAAACTTGCCCCACACATCTCATTTAAACTTTCATCCTCTCACCTCAAACGCATGTCCTCTTGTAAGGACATTTTCACTCCGGGGAAAAAAACTTCTACCCTATTTATCCATCTCATAACATTTTTGCACTCTTATCAGGTTGTCCCTCAGCTTCTGGTGGTTTAGAGAAAACAACCCAAGTTTGCCCAACTTCTCTTTATAGGTAACCCAGGTAACATCCTGGTGAACAACCTCTGTACTCTCTCCAAAGCCTCCTTATTCTTTGTGTAATGCAACAGCCAGAACTGCACACAATACTTGAAATGATTTAACTAAAGGTTTATAGTCGTAACATGACTTCCCAACTTTTATACTCAATATCCCGACCGATAATGACTCGCACACTATATTCCTTCTTTAACACCCTATCGACATGTGTTGCAACTTTCAGGGTAAGACATGACTGGCCCCACACAATGCCGCACTGACTGCCCCTAGTAAGTCCATGCTTTACCCAATGAGAGTAGATTGTATCCTTAAGCATTATCTCCAATAATTTCCCTAGCACTGATGCAAGGCTCACTGGTTTCCTAGTTTGTCCCCGTTGCCCTTTGTACTACGATTGTCCTTAAACAAACAACGAGAAATTGTGATATCACACGATTCTTTTAAAGTGCAAAGTTCTGGAATGTCTTGTCAGAATCAGTCAAATTCATGAAAGCTTTTTAATCAGACAGAAAAATATTTGAAAAAAAGGTGTAAGTAACTAAGTTTGTGACAGCTACAGAGGTAAATGGGCCAAATACTCTCCTTCCCACTCAGAAATATCCCCTTCAAAAACAGAGGTTATATATGAGACGGTGCTCACTGCTGTGAAATGGCGAACAACGACTTTCCATCCAACGTCTGTTCTGAACAGAGTTAGCTGAGGCAGTTCACATTAGTTAAAGAATCACAATTAGATTACGTTCATAAAATACTTCACTTGCATTGTCCTGAAAGGGCCAAGAAAGGGCTGACAAGTTCAAGGGATCAGGTACTGGCAATGTAGTTTCTATCCATGATTTAAATTCCCCAGCTTTACATCCCAGTCTGGGAGACTCTTGGACAGGTTCAGGAGAGTTCCACCGCCAGATTCTGGTTGGAGATTTCCTCCCGTAAAGACAGACAAAGAGTGTATACTAGCACCAAATCTTACCCAGCTCCATCAGACCAGAGTCCCAACACCTGGCTGTTTCTATTAAAGTGAACAATGACAGAAAAGTTTCATCCGCATTTTCGATGACAAAGAAAGCATCTACTAATGAAGTCCAGCAGTGTAGCACAAACTCTCACCAGTTTCAGAAAAGACCCGAGACAGAGTAATTTCAAGGGAGACGAGCAAGTTTCAGTAGCTTACATTTTTTTTGACGTGATGGAACTAATTTAATATTTTAATATCAATAATGAGAGCAAAAGCACATTAATTTTAAATGGGTTTTGATTTGTCATGAACGTGGATTCATTGGGTTTGAGTGTTCTCTGGGGTTTATGATCAGATGGTCATGGCTAATCAGTTCAAAGCCAGCTTCCCCATGAGCACTGTATACCTGTGGAAGCTGGGGTATTGGGCAGGAGAGCAGGGATCGGCTCCGAGGGAATTCTGAGTCTTCATCTCCTAGTGTTACAGTATATTTCTGTCCACTAGGTGGCAAACGTTACTCAATGCAGTTTCATTTCACATTAGCATTTCCCTTCAGGCACAAGATGACTGGTATTTAAAGTTAACATGACAGGACTCTGGCACAGTCTGACAATCTCATTCACACAGCAGGCGTGAGAAGAAGTAAGCTAAAACAAATGATGATTCTCCACCAGCTATTGCAATTATAACATATTAAAGCTAATTGGTTCTCTTGATAGATTGTTGGATGGGGAGAAATCCTTAAAAGGTCGAGACATACCTACCTGTATGTTCTAGAGTATGGAAGTATGCTGTACAATCTCAGAGAGATGCAGTAGAATTTTAAAGAGAACATTAATGGTGAGAAATTACAGAGTTTAGAAGTGGAGAGCAGTCATACAAGAGGGATGCTGCAGGAGAGCATCAAGAGGAGTGGAAATGTGTTTACCTGATGTGCTAAACTAAACGGGCTCTGAAACACTTGAATTCTTACCAGAGAACTGTGGATGTTAGTGCTGGTGAGCATATTTAAAACTAAGATCAATAAATGTCTCGACATCGATTAAGTGAAGGAGATGTGGGAATCAGGCAGGTCTGAAGTGTCGATGTGGAGGATCAGCCATGATGTTCGTGAACGAGGGGCAGACTGGCGGGACGAGTGGCCAACTCCCACTCCCCGTTTCTAATGTTCTGGAGCAGCCCACAGGAATGGATGTGCACGCTCGACATATAATGAAGTGCAGGATCTTTGTTGATGCGAATGGTGTGATTTTACCTGAACAAGGGTTTCACTCTCCAGTATACCTTCCTCATCTTAATAAAAACAAAGATTAACAGTTCCCAGGGGGCTTGATACTCCTGCATCCATTATCCACTTTCTCAATGAATACTATTCTGTGCAATGCCTCGGGATATTTTCCTTTCTTAGAAGCACTGCATTGGTGTGAACTGCTTTAAAAATGTGTCCCGAGCCAACAATTATTACCGGGCTGTTTAACAGTGATGCAGAGACAGGGGAACATCATATTCAAGCCCTTGCCCCACGCTCAGGATCATCTCCTTTCCCTGTCCGAGGCCATGGTGGAACTGTAGATCCCATGCCAAAGACTGAACGACACACTCAGGGGTTGGTACCAGGAGACCATCTGGTGCCATTTGAGAGACGAATATTGGCAAAAGATCCCTATTTCTTGAAATGGAGCCAGAGTCTTGTGTATTTACTTGACAAGGCACTTGGCACTGGGTATATCTTATCATGGCACCTCTACCACTGCAACACCGGGGTTACTGTGCTCCAGAAAGGGCTTCACAACCTGATCTAGAGGCATACTCTCAATGCAATGACAGCTACCTTTGTTTTAAAGCAGCTACAAGTGAATTATCTTGCCACCTGGTCAAATATGTTAATAGCTGGACAGATTTACCAGTATTTATGGAAGGAACATCATACTTGACTTGAAAGATGAAATATGTGGAACTCCATCCACTTTGGTAGTAAAAATAGAAAAGTACAATTTTTACTATTGAAGGAGTGTATTCTTGCTATTGAGGGAAATGCACTGTAGGTTCACAATGTTAATTCCCGGGATGCCGGGACTGTCATATGTTGATAGAATGTAGCAGCTGGGCTTGTATACTATGGAATTTAAAAGGATGAGAGGGGATCATCGAAACATATAAGATTATTAAAGGTTTTGACACGCTAGAGGCAGGAAACATGTTACCGATGTTGGGAGAGTCAAGAACCAGGGGCCACATTTTAAGAATAAGGGACAAACCATTTAGAACAGAGATGAGGAAATACTTTTTCACATGTAGAGTTGTGGAATTCTCTGCCTCAGAGGGCAGTGGAGGCCGGTTCTCTGGATGCTTTCAAGAGAGAGTTAGATAGTGCGGAGTCAAGGGATATGGGGAGAAGGAAGGAAGGGGGTACTACTGGTTGTGGATGACCAGCCATGATCACAGTAAATGGCGGTGCTGGCTCGAAGGGCCAAATGGCCTACTCCTGCACAATTTGTCTATTGTCTAAATGGTGATGGACAGGAATTATTATACAGGTACCTGGATGTTCTTATATACAAATCACTTAGTATTAACAAGTAGGTACAGCAAAACAATTTGAAGGGCAAATATTATGCTGACTCTTATTGCAAGCAGATGCAAACAAGAGAGCAAATCATCTTACTGGAATGGTGAAACTGCTGGAAAACTGTACATGTCTGATGCCTCTACCTAAAGGATGTAGATGTTACTGAGGAATCAGTCTGATGAACCCACCTACATTGAGAACCCAATGTTCATCAGATTTCTGGGTGGCTGGCAGATTTGTCAAGAGGAGATTGCAGAGTGGGCCCATTATCTAAATTATGTCTGTAAGAATGAGGCATAATCTTATTGAAACAGAGAAAATATTCACCAGATTTAACAGGTTAGATACAGGGACAATCGTGCTGAAGAGTCTAAAAATCAGGGTTAATCTCAAACAAAGGAGTCGGCCATTACAGGATGAGGTGAAAACAAAAAATCTTCAAATTGAGAGTAAGGAAACTTAAGAATTTTCTTCCCAAATGGGATGTGACATGTGCTCGCACAACCCATTAAAACAGAGACCAATATATTTGCAATGTTAAGAAAATCAAGTGATACCGCTTGGTGCCAGAAGGTGGCAGTCAGCCAGAACATCTGAAGAAGGGTCTCAACCCGAAATGTCGCCTATCTCCTTCGCACCCGCTGAGTTTCTCCAGCCTTTTGTGACCCGTGAAGACATCAATGGCTGACTGCTTCTCTTCTCACTGACCCAACACCCCAGAAGAATGTAGGACAAAATACTTCCATACCAGATAGACCAGGACACACATATGCTCCTTGGGTAGCCAGTGAAAGAGGTCTGCGGGATTACTGGGCAAGATCTCGTCATCGTGTAGCGTGGAGATGGTTTGAATGCACTGCTGCAACTGTTTCAGGCAGGGCTTCACGCTTTTGACCTGAAGATGAGTACACATTGGCTGTTATTTAAACATGCTTTTGTTTGTTAAAAATGCTGGGGATCTCAAAATAGTACATTTTACTTTATGCAAGTATCATACAGTATTCAGTTGCATACTCAATCAAGCAATTATACCTTTGGCTGCAAATCACATCCAACTAGTTTCAGTGCTCCGTAGCAATGGTGCACGTGCCAGGAAACAATAACAATAGCACTACATCTGAAACAGTATAATGTGGATGGGTGTAGATTAATTTGCTTTTCTCACCTGCCCTGCATCCAGGTAGTGTGTGACTTGTAGTACCAGAAAGAAGACACGTAGAGACTCTTTCTGTATGGGGTTACCCTGCCAGTTCTCTACAATCTGGCCGCACAGAGTCAACAGAGGATGAACCTCCTGCAGTTTCCGTTCCATCAACAGCAGCTGGGGACCAATGGGGAACATACCATTTAAAAATCACAGCTGCAACTTGAACAATCAGAGATTATCCCAACACTCCCGCTGCTCACAGCATTATAGCCATCACAATGTAATTTATTCTCTCTCATATGCTTATCAATTCCCCTATGGTGCCTTTGCCTCCTAACTATATTAAGGGCTAGAAACAATTGCCAATTAACGTACCAGGCTAACGTTGAAAAAAAAGGGAACACCCAGCAGAAATCCATACGATCACAGGGAGACGATGCAAACTCCACACAGGTAGCATCCAAGACCCTGGAGTTACGAGGCAGCCGCACCTTTTGCTCTTTCACTGCCAATGTACACACCACTGTACAGTCAGTGCTAATATTTTGCCCTGATCAGTTCAAGTCCTACTTGAGGACCAGTATGACATTTAATCTCCATCATAAATTTTCCTTCATTTCTGTATGTCCCAAAAGGTTTTCCGCTGCAATTAAGATTTCACACGTCCCATTAACCTTAATTTGACCATTATTCACACACATGCCTCGACAGAGTCACCAGAAAAGCAGGGTGATACAACTGCCAAGATCCTGCTCTCTCTTTCACTTGCACACGGTGGAAGTGACCAAGAGCTATTAATAATAATTCCAGTCCATTTGGACTAACTACATCAGATATATCTCAGAGAAAAAAAATACAATCAGAAGATGAAGAAAAGGAACCAGTGTAATGAAGAAGCTTGGGTGTATGGGTGAAAGGAACTCAATGTGAATTACAATGCGGGCAACAGAATTTCAAATGACACAAAGCTTACAGTAGAAAGAAAGAAGCAAGCTGGTTGTGAATTATGAGAGTGATGTTTATAGATATCTCTGATTTGGATTAGAGTTTCAATTGTAAAGAGGCCGAGGCAGAGATAGAATTAGACAGCTGCTGAGCTGATGCAGATGCATGTGGTCTGGACTGCAACTCAGCATCAAATCAATAATGTGACTGGTCCGGGCAATTACACAAAGTTTCCAGAGGGATGGAATCCATGGCAAGAGAACAGAGTTAGTAACAAGACTAAAGACAATGGATTTTGTGATACCACTCTGGAAGGAAATTTTGGGTCATTCAGCATGGTGGACAAATGTGAAACTATGCACAGGCTGAGAGGATTGGAAATGAAGTACAACTAGAGTTGGGCACTACAATGATGGGCATACCAGTTTCAATATTTAGAGCAGAGAAGAGTGTACTAATAAAGTCAATAACTAATTATCTAAATTAAAAACACTTACCATGCCTTTGCTTAAGAGGAAGAGTGCTCTGCAAGAGAGGTTTAGATTTCCAATTAGATATTTAGTCCAGTAATAAACATGCATAAAAATTAATCTAGACTAGAAATTGAGGGACAAATTCATCGTGATTTTCCAGAATCCTACTTCAGAGACTTGATCAGAGAGTCCAGGGTGAAGTCTCAGAATGGTGCAAGGGTTTGCTCCTGTTTTTAGGCTGCTGATTTTCAGACAAGCTGTTACATCAAGACTCTACCTAGTCTGACCGAAAAGATACTCCAGACTCGCCGATGTCAAGGACTATTTTTCAGTTATTTTTGGGGATCTGAACTTTGTTGGCAAGCTCAGCATTTGTTGCCAATCCCAAATTATTCTCGAATGAGTTGTCATTTAAGAATTAACCACACAAAATGGGTATGGAGTCCTACATCATCCAGAAAAGGGTAACATTGACGATTGCATCGGTGATACCTCCTTCACCCATGCAGAATTCATGGACTTATTAAATTCACCACCAATTTCATCCTGAACTCAAATTCACTTGGACCATCCTCAACACCTCCCTCCCCTTTCTTCATCTCACCATCTCCATCACAGTAAGATGGCTATCGACTGACGTTTATTACAAACCCTCTAACTCCCACAACTATCTCGACTCCACTTCTTCCCACCCTGCTTGCTGCAAAGACTATCCCCGACTCCCAATTCCTCCATCTACACCGCATCTACGTCCAAGATGAGATGGTCCATACTAGGCCTCATTCCTTAGAGAACATAGATGAGGCCCTCACATGTGTCTCCTTGGTACCTAGCAGCTCCGTCCTTGCTCCCCCTTCCCCTAGTCGCAACAGGGACAGAGTCACCATAGTCCTGACCTTTCACCCAATCAGTCCTGCATACAATACAAAATCCTCTGACATTTTCGCCACCTCCAACGGGATCCCACGAGTCACATCTTCCCATTTCCACCGCGACCGTGCCAGGTCTCCCTGGTTAGCTCCTCCCTTCTGACCCAAACCACCCCTTCCCCAGGTACCTTCCCATGCAACTGCAACGCCTGTCCCTCTAGCTCCTCCCTCAACTCGGTCCAGGGACCACAACAGTCCTTTGAGGTTGGACAGAGGTTCTCTTGCACCTCCTCCAATCTCATCTACTGTATCTGTTATTCAAGATGTGGACTCTTATACATCGGCAAGACCAAACATAGACTGGGCGATCATTTCGCTGAACACCTTCGCTCAGTCTGCCTGGATCTACCTGATCTCTCGGTTGCCAAACACTTTAATTCCCCGCCCCATTTCCACACTGACTCTGTGCCAGGCCTCCTTCATTGTCAGAGTGAGGCTAATCGCAAATTGGAGGAATTTCACTTCGGCAGCTTACAACCCAGTGGTATGAATAATGATTTCTCTAACTTCAAGTAACCCCTGCACTTCCTCTTTCTTCATCCCTCCCCCACACAGGTTGCACCAGGATCCCGCTCTCAACTAACAAACAGCTTACAATGGCCTGTTTTCTTTATCATTGTTACTGTTTTGCATATCTTTCATCTCTCTATATCACTGTCTTTCTCTCGTTTCTCTTTCCCCGACGAGTCTGAAGGGTCTCGACTCAAAATGTCACCCAATCCTTCTCTTCAGTGATGCTGCATGTCCTGGCTGAGTTACTCCAGCATTTCGTGCCTTTCTTCAGTTTAAACCAGCATCTGCAGTTCCTTCTTACACCTTTCTCCCTCATTTATCACCCTCAGCGGGTTTTATGACAGTCCAGTAGTTCTTGCAGGCATTATTAAAAAGTTGTTTCCAAATTCCAGATTATTCATTAAATGTAAATTCCACAGCTGTCACTGTGGGATTTGATCTTTGGTCTCTGGATTACCAGTCTAGTACTAATCGCTGCGCTGCCACCATCTCCCGTACTGTTAAAGCACCAGCAGATGTTGGATTAAATTAAATCAGAGATGAACAAATATACTCTAATATTCAATCTCTTCAAATAGGGGATTATTTAAAAATTGCAAAATTGTGGATTGGCTTATGTTTCCCTCATCTGTGGATCTAAATCCCAGAGATGGGAGTCTTACCTTGTATATTCTGATCCCACTACTCTGGCATACTCAGCTCCAACTCCCAAGAGATCACACGCCGAGACCAAATCTTTCTCTAACGTGTGCAATTGCTGCCAGAAATAGAAACAAAAAAAAATAAATAAAGGGTCACTTCACATTCTTATCACTCTATAAAATATGGAAAGACTGAAGATCAGCTTCATCCATTAGGAGTCAACAAGCAACAAGGAATGTTGTGGATGGAGCAGCTGGGAGCCACCATCATGTCACCTCAACAAGCATTGTCTAGAAACTGTCCATCAGTGGGTCAAATACTAAAGTCAAATGTGAACTTTCCCAATAACCTCCTCATTCATGGGCTACTGGAAAATTCCAAAGAAAGACTGAATCAGTCACTCATTTATGTAACTCTCTTTCCTCAATAAACCTACTGGCCTATTTCCAAACCTTTGCAATTACTTCACTGTCACTGATGAGGGTAAACATGTTCTACTCATTTATCAATTTCCCACATTTCAAATGCAAATGGTTTTGCAGCCAGTCATTTTAACCCCTCGCACTATTTTGGAAAATCTTAGTCTGGAAACATCTGTCCGAATTTCAGGCTGCTGATCTCCGAATGCTTACTGTGAGGAAATAAAGCGTTCAGTCTCTCCTGATTTAGTTGCTCGGCTAACTGCCAGTGAAACCACTAGTTCAGTGTAGATATAAAGGACTGCCGATGCTGGTTTACAAAAAAAAAAAAGACAAAGTGGTGGAGTAACTCAGCAGGTCAGGCAACATCTCTGGAGAATGTGTTCTCCAGAGATGCTGTCTGACCCACCGAGTTACTCCTGCACTGTGTGTTATTTATTTTACTAGTTATGTGTATTCCTATGCTGAACAGAGATTGAGCCTGGCTGCCAGAGGTGCCATCTTTCTCAATGAGAAGACCGAGACCTTGCTTTCCCTTTTGAAGTGGCTGACAAAAGCTCCATGGTAGTATTTCAAAGAACAGTGTGTCCATGCATCACCTGGTGTTCAAACAAAAAAAGTTAAAATAAAGCCAGATCACTTTTCACTCTGGTTTGTGGGAATACTTCTATTTTTCTTTTTTTTTCACCTTTATTATATTTCATTGGATGTAATTTACAAAGAGTATCCTAAAATCAGAAATGATGCAAGTCATTCATTGGTCGCAGACAAGAGTGAAGACAGCACATAGAAAAATATGTACTAATCAGTGCTTGGGAACAATACCACACCAGACACTGAGTACCATCACAATTAAATTGACAATAAAATTCCTTATGAAGATTTAATCAAGATTTGACTTTTAGATCCATAATTGGGCTGTGATGTACAGCCACAAACACAGTGAGAACAGAGGTTCACTGTTTTGGTAGCTGAACCCTTGGAAAATAATGCAAAATTAATGAAGTCGCAAGCTTTGGTTTAGGTAACTAGAGGGGCAAACCTATAAACTTCTGACCGAAATGTCGTCAGACTACCCATTGACACTCTGAGTTAGAGAAGCTCTTAGTTCAACACTTCTATGACTTGAAGCATGCCATGTAACCCAATAACCACAAAAGAACCAAAGATACTTACTGCAAGCTGAAAGAGTAGTCGACAATGCCAGTAAGGCGTTTGCTGAGAGATCTGGATTGCTTTCCGTAAAAGTGGTTTTGCTGAATCAACCAGATTCTGAAACCCAAACAGTATCATTGCTTTAAGTAAACTTGTGAAACATACCAGAATACTGTCCAGCAGAGACACAATTAGCAGCGGCATGCTGCCAGATGTGAAACAGATGGAGTCATTATAATGCACAATGGCTGTAACAAAACTTCCTAGTGACAGAGTAAGCATGAAATTAATGCTTCTCTTTCCTCCCATTTAAAAAAAAAAGTTAAAGAATGATCTAATCAGTGTTTAAGACATTTAAGAGAAATTATGAGGTACAAAGAGAAAATATTCCTCCTGGTTGGGAAATCTTTGAACACGATACAAATAAAAGTCAGGAAATACTTCTACATGTGTCAGAGGTTCAATCAAAATTTGGAGCCTTCATCCACAAACTCCAATTGCTTAGAGTCATTGAGAGATGTAACATGGAAACATGTCCTTCAACTCCAAGTCTGCAACAACCAATCATTTACGCTGATCCTACATTAATATTTTTTATTCTGCCCAAATACTCTTCATCTCCCTCCAGATTCTACCATACACCAACACACAGGGAGCAATTTACAACCATTAGTAAACCTACCAATATGCACAACTTTGAGATGTGGAAGGAAATCTGATCACCAGGAGGAACACCAAGCAATCACAGGAAGAACATGCAAACTCCACACATGCATCAGAGGTCAGGATTGAACCTGGGTCTCTGATGCTGAGACAGCGGCTTTACTAGTTGTATAACTCGTCATTTGGTGCAATATAGTTTTATTCAAAGAGCACAATGAATACAATAGGCAGACACATGGATTGCAGTACATATCAATCAAGATCAGACTTCACGAGTTGAATGGCCTACTCCAACATTCCCAGAGGATTATCCCCACTCTTTTGTTGCAGTCTCACGTTATTTTCTCAATTGTTCAATGGCTGAGTGCTTCTCAGACTCCAGTTTGACTGCCCTACCTGCAGTAAAATCCATATTCACTGCACTGTTTCCTACACCGACATGTTCTTTCCCACGGTCTCAAGCAATTGAAACCATGGTTCCTTCTAATTGTAGCTTTCAAACTTCAGAAACTTTGTTAATTCTGTCTATTCATAGATGCTGTCTCACCTGCTGAGTTTCTCCAGCATTTTGTGTCTACCTTCGATTTTGTTTTGGGTTCTGCACCTTGTAGCCTGTCACAACCTCTCCAGGTGACATACTACTCTGCCCTCTTGCTTCACTCCGTCATCTCTCCCAAAATAAAGTTTCCCTCCAACTACAGATCGGTCTTCCCCATGTGGCTTAAATTTTCTTCATGAATCTTTGCATGCCTTACGGATTTGTATCAATTAGTTTGGGATTACAGCAATCAAAGAAACAAAATTTCTCTTGTTTGCAAAAATGCATGCCATCTTACTTCCTGCTCATTTAATCCCTTTCCAAAGAACCACAAGACAATTAATTCAAAATAAAGATCCACATTGTATAAAAATGATTGCTCTGAGTTCTGGATCCACTAACTCCCAGTTGGGAAGAACTGTAAACCCAGAGAAACTGTTGGTAAATAAAAGCTTCATGTTGCTTGCACTGGGATTTTTAAATAGTACTGTTCTTTCCTGGCTTCTGATTCGCGTCCAAGTTCTGACTGCCAATTAAAATTAGACAGAGCCCTGCAGGACTGAAAAAACACTTCTAACCAGCAACAGGCCAACAAGATAGATTAGAGAAAGCCATTCACAGAAAGAAAAAAAAAAAAAAATCAGGAAAAGATTTAAAATAAAGGCAGGCCAACCAGAGAGATAAAAAAAATGATGAGATTAAAATCTAGAAGTGACCATTAGTTTCACTGCCATAAATGTTTAATATATATTCTTCAATCCTTGGCACTACATATCCGAATTATCAGTTGTATTAACATTATTTGCCCCTTTCCACCCAGGCATAAGGTTAAAATGTAAACAATATTTTCTGGAAAACACCATTCTGAAGAGAGATCGCATCTGTACTGCCTTGTACAGAAAAACATTGAAGCGAAACTTTGTAATATCCTTTAAAAAAACCACAATATCCTTCCCAGAGGGTGAACCCTGATGTTACATGCAGCCTTGAACTAGGCTTTTTATCTATCTCTTTGCTTTTAAATTCTATTTTTTATAGGAAAATAAATCTACAAATCCTGCATGTTTGAATGATTTTATAAAACAGTTCCCATTAACAGGAAACTCAAAACACCCAAACTCTTCTGCATCACCAATACCAGTTAATTCAACGTATATTATCTGTAAAAAAAACTGTATCATTGTACACTCGGAAACATTAAATTCACCTGCCACTAATCTACTTTGTCACTCCAGCTTTGTGGTTTACTTTTTCTTCTTCTAAACAGTAACTGTATTTCCATTTTTTGGTCATCAAACTTCAACAGAATTCACTTCAAGATAATTTCCAATCCTTGAATCGATCAGCAGAAATGGTCCCGAGAACTGGATCTCAAATACCACCATCTACTTTCAATCAACATGCCATGATTTACCTGCAATTCCAGAATTCCTCCTCTTAAACAGACTAATGGTCTCCAGCAAAGATCCTATCCGTTATAGGATCTTTGGTCTCCAGCACGAAATGGCCTGTAATTACTCCTTACTGAAAACATTTCGCACTATAATCCTGCACACCCAAAGAAATCATAAAATGTGCACAAAAAACAGAACTTTACTTAAAAACAATGACGATTTTAAAAGCCACATTGCTTCAATGGCAATGAATACATTGAAGTTTAAAGGTATTGAAGTGTACAATTCATTCCTTCAGTATCTCTGGAGTAGGAACAGAGAACAAAGCAATTTTCTGACCGTCCACTGGACTCTATCCTGTAAGTAAATGGTAAAGTACATTTGGATTTGATCCAGGTTACTCATTTTATCAGACTTAATCATCAAGTGTAAAGTACTGAGAAATAGTTATGAAACCAATGTAAATTAACTTCACAATTTCGGCTGGCTTCAACAAAATTCCAAACACATACTCCCTTTTCCACCCCATTCAGTGTTTTAAAGGCAATGTTTCTTTTGAGACACCTGGGACCACAGTGCTCTCCCTACCATCCATTCCCGGTCTTGTGGCACTTTTGCATGCAACCCAAGAAGATGCAACATCTGTCCTTTCAACTCTACCCTTCCCACCATCAGGGAACCAAACCGGATTGAGCAAAACGCAAAGTGTTGAAGTAACAGTCCAAGGGACCCAGTCCTGAAACGTCATCTGTTCATTCCCATCACAGATCCTGCCTGAACTTTTGAGTTATCCCAGCACAGTGTTTTGCTCAAGATTCCGGCATTGGCAATTCATTTTCTGTCAATCCAAATCATCTTCCCAGGCGATACAGTGATTCACTTGCACTATTTCCAATCTCGTACATTGCGATCAGAATTCACAATGTGGACTCCTCTATACGGAGGAAACCATCGCAGATGTTGGTCTGCAGGAGCAATCCTGAGCATCCTCTTACCTGCCATTTTAATTTCCGTCCCACTCTAAACTTTTTCTGCAGCCTCCAAACACTCGACAACGAAGCCCAACAAAAGCTTGACAAACACCACCTCATCTTCCACCTGGGCAGATTGGACTCGGTGATGAATTCTCCAACGAGAAGCAAGTTACTTCCTCTTTCCATGTTAGAACTGGTCATTTCTGCTGTAACTCATCCACCTGAGATTTCAGCTGTTTTACTCTCTCAATTACTGCAACGGGATGTGCTGAGCGCATGCTACAGCTCTACTATTAATGACACATAACACAGAAAAAAACTGTAATCCATCCAAAGGCCCCATTAATCTGGTCTCAACCTAGCACTAACATTCCCTTTGTTCCATATATCCTGCAGCCATAATCGTTGCAATTTAAAATATAATTCTATTTTCCAGTTAAAATAGTCTCCTTCCAGAGATGCTGTCTGACTTGCTGAATGTTTCCAGCATTGTTCTATTTCTAGCATTTTGAATACATCAAATCTTATTTCCCGTTATGAATGTATAAAAAGCTAAAAATAGAGTATACTTTTCTTACCTGGTGGCAATACAACTCCGAGAGAAGGCTGGCTGCTTCAAATTTGATATCTTCAAACTGTGGAATCTAACACATGCTGATTAAGGATGCATCAAATTCAAACTGTTTAAACATGGTTGTTTTCATGCACTCTTCCCTCTCCTAAAAATAATTCATCAGTTCAGAAGGAAAAACTAATGTATACATTTCAACGATGTTAACCGGAAACTTGTTGATTGTACAATTTCAAACATCTGGCATAAAGAAATCAAAATAATTGTGCAGAACACAGCAGGTCAGGCGGCATCTCTGGAGGACATAGATAACCATTGTTTCCATTCTTCAACCTGGTGAAACCACCTAAACGTTGCATATCTTTCAGATAGGCTGCCTGACCCGCTGAGTTACTCCAACACTGTGTTCTATGCAAGATGATTTGTGACTACAATCAAAATAATTGGCCAGACGTAACAGTTAGAATTGTTAAGGAGCAACTGCATAATGAACACCCTGGCAAACAGATCTCACTGAGAAGGAAGCACGGTTCACTTCTTCCACCCCCCATCCCCCCCAGTAAATGTTGTGGGGGGAAAAAAATTGAGAACTAGCAACAAAAAAAAAAAACTTACTATGCCAGAGAAGATGTGAAACCAGGCATGAAACTCCAGGAGAATATAAGACAAAAACTATTTTAAAAAAAGTTAAAGGTGTATTTGATTAACACGAATCAAATTAAGCATAGCAACACCTCTTCAGCCTGGCCACTGTGATCAGCTCGCAGCTACTCACTCGTGAATTTGTTTTGAATAAAAAGGATACTTGTTGGGATATTAACCACTGAAAAAGAAGAAAACACAATCAGTCATATTGGTTATGTTGCAATAAATTAAACTTAGTGCCCTCCATAATGTTTGGGACAAAGACCCATCACAAAGACCCATCATTTATTTATTTGTCTCTACGCCACAATTTGAGATTTGTAATATTTTTTTAAAAAACACACGCACATTGTCAGATTTTAATTTAACTATGTAGAATTACACATACATAGTCTCTCTCTCCAAATTTCAGGGCGCCATAATTTTAATGTAATCACTCTGAACTCAATTGAGAATGTTATCTGAAGAGAAAACTACTGTAGAAAGGCAACATTCATGAACACTTCACGCAGTCATTGCATGCAAAGGATATGCAACAAAATACCAAATGTATGTAAAGTATGTAAACTACTTCCATTTACATGACATTGTGTCCCAAACATTATGGTGCCCTGAAATGGGGGGGGGGGGGGCAACGATGTATAAACACAGCTGTAATTTCTACATGGTGAAACCAAAACGTATAAAAATACCCTTTAATAAAATCTGACAATGTGCACTTTAACCACATGTGATTTTTTTCTATTACAAATCTCAAATTGTGGAGGACAGAAGCAAATAAATAAATGATGGGTCTTTGTCCAAAACATTATGGAGGGCACTGTACATCTGACAAAACATCTTCTAAAGAAGCAAGCGAGTCAAGTGTGTTGAATTGTCATATATACTACTGGAGCAATTAAATTCTTATTTGCAGCAGTATAACAGACCTGTAACACAATACACATAGATGACAAAATAAAATTCAACAAAACCAATAAACTACTCAACAAGTGGGTTCCATACAGCAACATTTTGTTATATCAATCTCTTTCTAATCAAGGAACTGTTCAATACCTCACTGATTTAGTTGCTGCTGCCTGATCATTGCTTTCTGTTAAAGCTCATCTTTCAACCTTGTTTTTGAAATTAGCTATTTCAACTTCAGACTCCCCTGCAGCCTTACAACATAGAAATATGCAACTTTATTTATCCAGGATTAAACCCGTTGAAAACCATTCCTGATGTTCCTAAATTTATTTTTGAAATGGTAATACATTTCATAAAGGTTTAAAAGTATAGAAGAATAAAAGTCAAGTAATATTTAGAGATCTTTGGACAAAATCAAAAGGCAGCAGCTCAGGTAGATGAAATGGTTAAGAGGAGATACAGGATACCAGCGTTTCATTAGCGTATAGAATACAAGAGTAGGGATGTTTTGTCCAACTATACAAACATAAGTTAGGTCAAAGATAGACACAAAAAGCTGGAGTAACTCAGGGGACAGGCAGCATCTCTCCTGAGAAGGAATGGGTGATGTTTCAGGTTGAGACCCTTCTTCAGCCTAGTTAGGTATAAGGAATATGAGAGATATTGACGGTGATGTGGAGCGATAATAAACAATGAATGAAAGATATGCAAAAATGTAATGATGATAAAAGAAACAGGCTGTTTGTAGGGTGAAAATGAGAAGATAGTGCAATTTGGGTGTTGGAAAGATAGAATTCCAGAGCTACCCGAAGTGAGAGAAATCAATATTCATACCACTGGGCTGTAAGCTGCCCAAGTGAAATATGAGATGCTGTTATTTCAATTTGCATTTAGCTTCACTCTGACAATGGAGGAGACCGAGGATAGAAAGGTCTGCGTAGGAATGGGAAGGAGAATTAAAGTGTCCAGCAACCGGGAGATCAGGTTGGTTCACGTGGGCAGAGCGAAGGTGTTCCGCAAAACGATCGCCCAGTCTGGGATGGTCTCGCCGATGTATAAGAGACCACATCTTGAACAACGGATACTGAAGATGAGGTTGGAGGAGGAACAAGTGAACCTCTGGCTAACCTGAAAGGACTGTCGGGATCCCTGGACAGAGGTACTGTGACAGGTGTTGCATCTTCTGCAGTTGCAGGGGAAGGTACATGGGGAAGGCGTGGTTTGGGTGGGAAGGGCTGTTAACCAGGGAGTTGCGGAGGGAACAGTCTCTACGGAAGGCGGAAAGGGGAGGAGATGGGAAAATGTGGCTTGTGGTAGGATCTGTTAGAGCTGGCGGACATTTCGGAGGATTATGTGTTGAATGTGACGGTAAGGACTAGGGGGACTGTTGCGACTAGGGGGAGGGGGAGCAAGGGTAGAGCTGCTGGGTACTGAGGAGACACGAGTGAGGACCTCGTCTATGATGGGAGGGGAACCCCCGTTCCCTAAAGAATGAGGACATTTTGGATGTTCTAGTATGGAACACCTCATCCTGTGCACAGATGCGGCGTAGACGGAGGAATTGGGAGTAGGGGATAGTCTTTGCAGGAAGCAGGGTGGGAAGAAGTGTAGTCGAGATAGTTGTGGGAGTGTAATAGATGTCAGTCAATAGTCTATTTCTTGTGATGGAGACCGAGATCAAGAAAGGGGAGGGAGGTGTCGGATATTGTCCAAGTAAATTTGAGTGCAGGATGAAAATTGGTGGTGAAGTTGATGAAGTCCATGAGTTCTGCATGGGTGCAGGAGGTAGCACCGATGCAGTCATCAATGTAACAAAGATAGAGTTCGGGGATAGGGCCAGTGTACATGGGAACAGGTATTGTTCAACGTACCCTATAAAGAGGCAGGCATAGCTGGGGCCTATGCAGGTGCCCATATCTACGCCTTGGACTTGGAGGAAGTGGGAGGAGTCAAAGGAGAAGTTGTTGAGGGTGAGGCCCAGCTCCACTAGGTAGAGTAGAGAGTTATGAGAGGGAAATTGGATGGTTCTGTGGTCGAGTTAGAAACAGAGGGCTTTAAGGCCTTCCTGATGGGGGATGGAGGTGTAGAGTGACTGAACGTCCATAGTAAATATGGGGGCTCAGAAAGTGGTAGTCATTGAAAAAAAACGAAGGGCATATGAGGTATCTTGCACATAGGTCAGGAGAGATTGGACCGGGGGGGGGGGGGGGGTAGGATGGAGTCGAGGTATGTGGATATCATTTCCGTGGACAGGAGCAGGCAGAAACAATGGGTCTGCCAGGGCAGTTGTGTTTGTGGATTTTGGGGAGAAGGTAAAAACGAGCTGCGCAGGCCTGGGAAACGATCAGGTTGTGGGCTGTGCCAAGGCAGACAGCCATAAGTGATGAAATCAGTAATGCTGTTTGAGATTAAGGCTTGGTGCTCATCAGTTAGGTCACAGTTGGACTAATGCTAGTCAGCGACTTATACAGCATGGAAACACCTTCTTCACCATCCTATCCACATATGTCACACGTTTATGAAACTGTACCTGTGAACCTAGTTCTCTTGCTCTTCAGCATTCCTCAGGGTCTACCATTTACTGCGCAAATGCACCCCAGGTATGTCCTACCACAACGAAACACCTCTTATTTATCTCAATTAAACTGTCTGCCGTTCCTTTGCCCATTGGCCCAGTGACCCATTGTAATCGCAGATAACCTTCTTCACACTCATTTTAGTGTTGTCCACAAGCATAGGCCTCATTCCGCTACCCTCGGTTTCCTACTTCCAAGATAATTTTGTATCCAATTGAAGATTAGATCGCATATGATCCGAGATTCCAGATTAGGCTACGATGCAGTAACTTGTCAAAGACCTTATTAAAGTCCACATAAACAAAGTTCTATTGCCATTATCAATCTTCTTGGTCACCTCGTTAAAAAACTCAATTTGGAGAGATTCAAAAATCTCAAATTAACGAGACAATTCTGACCACCAAAGGATATGCATTGTCGAAGGTGCAGAGGACATTCAACAGGAATTCATTATGGAACATTTTAATTATAAGAAACTAATAAGCTGGGTTTGATTGCTTTGAAGGGAAAGGAGGTTGAGCTGATATATAATTATGAGAGGCATAGAAAGGGTAGACAGTGAGAAACTTTTCTATTTTGCGGTCATGTCTATATCCAGGGTTAGGCTTAAGGTAAGAGGTGGAGTTTTTGAGAAGAACGGATAATTATTTTTTTCATCGCAGCTGTGGTTTAAATCTTGAATGTATTGCCGGAGTGGATGGCATCAAAAGTTCTGGGCCGAATGCTGAAAAATAGGATTAGTATAGACAGGTACTTGATGACCAGCACATACACAACGAGCCAAAGGGCCCGTTTCCAAATGATATGATTCTATGATTTAATGAGCTGCTAAATTTCAGCTTTTGGAAGCCGTTTCAGATCATATTGATTGGGCAACAGATTAATAAACCCAATTAAACAGCCTACTGACCACAAAGTTGACATGGGTTTTAATGCATGAAACGTTCCACTTTATTCTTGCAATTGTTAAGTGAAACCAACTGGCAAATCATAAGGGGGAGATTTAGAAATCGCAGTAGACTACTAGCTGAAAGATCTTAGCCAAATTGTAAACCACTGCTATTCTGTTTCAATAGGTCAAGTCATTAGAAGAACAGCATCAGCACTGATGTTATTAATCAGTAGAGTGCAGAGAAGATTTACAAGATTTTGCCAGGACTCGAGGGCCTGAGCTGTACAGAAAGATTAGGCAGTCTAAAACTTTATTGTGCAGGAAAGAACTGCAGATGCTGGTTTAAATCGAAGGTAGACACAAAATGTTGGAGTAACTCAGCGGGACAGGCAGCATCTCTGGAGAGATGGAATAGGCTACGTTTCGGGTTGAGACCTTTCTTCAGACTGTATTCCTTGGAATGCAGGAGAAGGGGTGATCTTATAAAGTATAAAATCATGTAGGGGGTTAACGTACATACACAGTCTTCTATCCACGGCAGAACCAGAGGACAAAAGGTTTCGAAGGGCGTGAGAAGGGTAAAATTTAATAGGATCCCGGGGAATACTGGAGGGTGGTGGGTATATGGAACGAGCTGCCAGGGGTGGTAGTTGAGGCAGGTACTACAGCAGCATTTAAAAGACACTTGGACAGGTACATGGATAGGAATTAGTGAGCCAAAGGCAGGCAAATGGGCCTAGTTTAGATGGGACAGCTTGGCTGACATGGACGAGTTGGGCTGAAGGGCGTAGTTCCATGCTGTATGACCACGAATACATGGACTGTTTGGTCCAAGGACAGAACCCACCAAGGTTTTCACATAACGCAGACTTAAAAAAACAACCATATCAGCATCACCCATTGCCTAAAAGTAAACACAATGTTAAAAAAGCCAAAGTGTTGGAGTAAGTCCCACCGAGTTACTCCAGAAATTGGTGTCTGTTTTTGTTAACCAGCATCGGCAGTTTCTATACATTAAAAATACACTTTACTAGGGACAAAAATGCAGTCCATAGAACAAGTTACCTTTCCCCAGAAGATTATTCTGTAAAATGAACAAGCCAGGTCACAGCAGGCCCAAAAGCAGCTGACTGGAAAGTAACATGTGACAGTTGTCAAAAAACAACCATGGCACTGCAGGACATGGAATGTGCCATATTAACCTGAACAATTTGAAACTGCTACATAACTTGGTATTTGTTCAACAGCATTCCAGCTTAGTTTAAACATATTTCCGAAAGCAAGTTTAACATTCACCCCTTACCCCCAATATACTGTTAGGTATAACATGGACTTGGTAAGACAATGTTAATGTTTTCCCCAAGAGGGACCATTTCAGAATCCATTATTATCCCACATCTGTAAGTCCGTGGTGCACACATGCACGATTACAGCAAGCTTATATTTTTTTATTAATTTTTCAGGACTTCGGTTTCATTGGTAAAACTAGATTTAATTGCCTATTCCTCGCATTTGTTAAAGTGGTTTGGTGAGCCATTAAATAAATGGACATAGAGCAGGATCTTCCGCCAAAATTCAGTGCCAAACACGACGCCAAATTTAAACTCGGTCTATGCCGCATCTGCTCCAAGGATGAGGTGTTCCACACCAGGGCATCACAAATGTCCTCATTCTTCAGGGATCAGGGATTCCCCTCGCCCACCATAGATGAGGCTCGCACCAGGGTCTCCTCCATACCCCGTAACACTCCCTCTCTCCCTATCCCCCCCCACTCGCAACAAGGGCAGAGTCCCCCTGGTCCTCACCTTTCACCCCACCAGCCGGCACATACAACACAGTCCTCCGCCAGTTTCGCCACCTCCAACGTGACCCCACCACTCGCCACATCTTCCCATCTCCCCCCGTCTGCCTTCCGCAAAGACCGCTCTCTCTATGCGACTCCCTGGTCAATTCTTCCATTCGGCTCCACCCCTTCCCCGGGCACTTTCCCTTGCAACCGCAAGAGATGCTACACTTGTCGCTTTACCTCCCCCCTCCACTCCATTCAAGGACCCAAGCAGTCATTCCAGTTCCGACAGAGGTTCACCTGCACCTCCTCCAACCTCGCCTATTGCATCCGCTGCTCTAGATGCCAGCTGATCTATCGGTGAGACCAAGAGGAGGCTTGGCGATCATTTCGCCGAACACCTCCGCTCGGTCCGCATTAATGGCTCAGCATTTCAACTCCCCCTCCCATTCCGTATCCGACCTCTCTGTCCTGGGCCTCCTCCACGGCCAGAGTGAGCAACACCGCAAATTGGAGGAACAGCACCTCATATTCCGCTTGGGGAGTCTGCATCCTCTTGGCTTGAACATTGAATTTTCTCAATTCTGTTAACCCTGGCTGTCTCCTCCCCTTCCCACCTCTCCCTCAGCCCTCGGGCTCCTCCTCCTCCTCCTCCTCCTCCTTTTTCCTTTCTTCTCCCCGCCCACCCCACCTCCCATCAGTCTGAAGAAGGGTTTTGACCCGAAACGTTGCCTATCTCCTTAGATGCTGCTGCAAGCGCTGAGTTTCTCCAGCTTTTTTTGTGTACCCCTGATTGGACTGATCAAGGATGGGGAGGAATCAGCCTAGAAGCAGGAAATGACACAGCTGGCGTCCTGGTGCCATTGCAACAATCTGGAGCTCAATGCTCCCAAGACAGTGGAATTGATTGTAGACTTTAGGAGAGTTCCCCCTCCCCTCACCATTAACAACACCACAGTTATATCTGTGCAGTCTTTTAAGTTCCTGGGAACCATCCTCTCCAAGGACCTTAAATAGGGGGCCACCATCAACTCCACAGTCAAAAAGAGGATGTACACAATAGAGGAAGCACTTCCTGCAGCAGCTGAGGAAGCACAATCTGCCACAGATTGTGCTTCCACACATGGTCCAATTTTAATGTTAGTTTGAACCCTCTTAAATGCTTTTCAGAAATCAATTAAGAGTCATCCACGTTGCAGGAGTATGGGAATAATAGACAGCCCAGGAAAAGATAACTAGTTCTCCTCACCCGAGGAACAAGTTACCAGATGAGGCTTTACACAAATCTAATGAAACTGACTATTCAGAGGGTCTCGACCTAAAATGTTTGCTATTCCGTTTCTCCAGAGATGCTGCCTGGCCCGCTGAGTTACTCCAGTCTTTTGTATCTGTCACTATCCTTTATTGATTCCACATTATTAATTGATTTGGTGCAGTTTGAACTCAACTGTGTACTGATTGTCTAGGCCTCTGGTTTCCAGCAGCATAACTCTATTGCTGTACAACCATTATACTTTTACACCAGCCTCAGGGGCCAGAGAACTGCAACCCATCATCAACCACCAATTTGCACCATTGCAAATTAAAGTAATAAGACAGCTGACAATAAATAAAACATTTGCAACACTGAGAACCCCCCCCCCCCCATTCATTCAAGAATGAGCTCTCCAGCAAGATTCCATCTGCCGGTGCTTGATCTGTGATCGAATGGCTTGTGAGGCATTGAATTTCAGACCCATAGCATCCTCTGATGAAAAAAAAACTTTCACCAACACCAATCCTTTTGTCAATCAATTTAAAGCTATGCCCTCAGATTTCCGACCCCACCAGAGGGAATTATTCCTTCCCCACTCTTAATAAACCCCTCGTAATTATATGCTTTAACAGCCTCTTCTATTTGAGAAAACTGCATCTTACCCAATCTTTCATTGCTGTTTCAGTCCCAACCACATTTGTATAAATCTGCTCTTTTTATTGCATCTTCCTTGTACTGCGGTGAACTGCACAGAACTGAACAATACTGTAGGAACTGCATGCGGTGCTCCAACTGTGGTCTAATAAATTGTGCCCAGTTCTAGCAGGAGAACACTAGTGGCCTTGGCTAATAAAGAATCTGAATGGATATTCTGAAACATCACTTAATATCCTTTATATAGCGAATTCTCTTGCATGATTGCAAATCCCAGGAGAGAACAAATGCCCACCTTTATGCAAGACCAAAAGACCACAAATTGCAAACTGCAAGCATGCAAAAACCACATAGGACGACAGTAAACTCAAATCACAATAATCTTACAAGACCGAAACTACTTCAGATGACTGAGAGCAACAAATTTGAATAGGTTCACCACTGAAACACGGGTCACATAAAAAATTCCAGTCGGATGGGTTAAAAATTTGTGATCACTAGGCTAGACAAAGTTTGGTCCTTAACCGTAGCATACAAACAGTTGTACACTACATCAATGTTACTTTACTTCCCTGGTACTATAGAACCAGGGAACTGATAAAGAACTGAGCACAAATGCAACAGATACAAGAAAGTTCATCAAGATCTGTGACACATTGTCACACATATCTCCTTGGTGTAAGCAGCTGACAATGTGAAAGGACTCGTGTAAAAAACACATGATGAGCAACTATTTCTGCAGTCAATGTACGTGTACAGGCAGAACAAGCAAAATAGATGGTTCTAGTCATTATTTTTCACAAAACAAATTATTGACACATGCTTTTCAAATAAAACGCCTCATCATTTATCCATTTTCAAAACGACAGACGTATAAAAATATGAGGATGTTAAATTTTAATGAAAACATCACATAAGAATTCAGTTTCCAGGTATATCAAATAAAAGTGTTTTGATATGCAATTCACAGAAAAATGTAGACGTGCTACAGCAGAGAGACATTTAATTACCAGTTGATGTCTTGATTAGAGGATATTAGCTACAAGGAAAGGTTGGACAGATTTAGATTGTTTTCTCAGAAATATCAAAGGTTGATGGGAGACCTGAAAGATGTATATAAAATAATGAGAGGCATATATAGTGTCAGAACTTTTTTTCCCCAGGATGGAAATATTAAATACTAGAGGGCATAGGTTTAAAGTGAGAGGAGCAGAATTTAAAGAAGATATGCGTGGCAAGTGTTTTTAACCCATAGAGGGTGGTGAGTGCCTGGAACACATTGCTGGGAGTGGTAGTGGAGGCAGATATGACAGTGCCATTTAAGAAACATTTGGATAGGCACATGGATATGCAGGGAAGGGAGGGATATGGATTATGTGCAGGCATATAAGAATTGATCTTGGCATCATGTTTGACACAGACATTGTGGACTGAAGGGTCTGTTCATGTGCTGTACTGTTTTATGTTCTGAAACAGAACCATCAAGAAATTCTAATATCTAGCAAGATAATTTTAAAAATCTGGAAAATAGTGAATCATTGCTAGTGTTTATTACCAGTGCACTGTGGGCTGTTGGTTCACATTTAATCAACATAGAATTCCACATAGTTGTGCTCAGAATGGGAAGAGCTTGCTTTTGTCACAATAAATGGAGTATTTCCCATCGCCTTCCTCCATTATCACACATGCGAGGAAATACTGGATAGAAAGGGCCAGACCCCATCCCTAGTGATACTGGGTGACACAGTCGGGACACAAGGGTAAAGGCAAAAAACACATACTTAATTTTACCATGAGTGTTTTTCTCAGTTCTCTTAAAATATGCCAACTTCCCTCCATCACCCAAATCACAATTAAAATTAGCACTGGTACTTTCTCTATATATTTTTCTGGATTGTTCAAACCTACCATAGGATTAGCTTAACAGGTCCTTCGCCTGTGCACTCACTGATTATCTAAATCATGCCTTTGATTCTCTTTCAGTTTTCTACCATTAATCCCAAATCAGGAAATAGCCTCGATTCCAGCACCTAACTCAGGCCATCACCTCCAAAGTAGTATTAAAGGAGTGCCACATTGACCGAGAAACCAATCGTTAAAAAGGAGAAACATTAAACTTGGGAGCTGCCTGCTCATTTTGGAGAAAGTACAGTGGAAATACATAATTTATTTACTCAGTACAGGACATTAAATTAAGATGCTGTCCCAATATATCCAATGTGGACTGCATAGAATTCTCCTATTTCTCCTCCTCCTCTGATCAGGCCAGAATGCAGATTAACTGGTGGTGGTCCTATTACTACCACTGAAGAATAGCTGTCACCAAAGCCTTTACAACAAACCCTAACCTCAAACTAACTGACAGTAAAGGACAGAGATTGGTCCCTTGTTATCGTCTTCTTATACTAACTATTTGGATGAGAATGAATGTGGCATGGTGAGCAAATTTGCAGGCGACACAAAAGCTGGTGGTAATGTGGAGCGTGAAGAAGATTATCTAAGAGTATAACAGGATCTAGATCAAACAGAACAGTTGACCAAGAATGGCTGATGGGATACATTTGGGAAGTTAAAGCAGGGCAGGACATTGAATAACCGGCAGGGCCCTGGAGAGTATTGTAGAACAGAGAGACATAGGGGTACAAGAACATACTTATAAGATACTTCACACGTAGATAAGGTACTGAAGGTGGTGTTTGGCATCAGTCAGGGCACTGACCACAAGAGATGGGATGTCATGTTACAACTACACAAATATATTGAGTGTTGTGTCCAGTTCTCCAGCTACAGCAAGGCATTTATCAAGCTGGAAAGGATGTGAAAAAGATTCACAATGATGTTGCCTGGTCAGATAGTTTGAGTAAGCTGGTGTTGTTTTCCCTGGCCGTAGAAGGTTGAGGGGTGACCTTACAGAAGTACATAACATCATGATAGGTATTGATAAGGTGATCAATCTTTTTCCCAGGATTGGTGAGTCTAAAACTAGAGGGCACACGTGTGAGGGGAAGGACTGAAAAGGGACTCAAGAAGCAGGTTTTTCTACACAGAGGGAAGTGAATATATGGAATATATCCAAGCACGACATCCGGAGGCCTCAGCGAATCATTTGATTAGCTGAAAAGATTCTTGGCTGCAACCTTCCCCCCCCCCCCATTGACGAACTGTGCACTGCAAGGGCCAGGAAGCAAGCGGGTAAGGTCATCTCTGACCCCTCTCACCCTGGCCACAAACTCTTTGAAGCACTTCCCTCTGCAAGGCGACTCCGGACCGTCAAAGCCGCCACAGCAAAAAAAAACAGCTTTTTTCCCCACGAGCAGTAGCGCTACTCAAAAAGTCTGTAGCTTCCTTGTGCTCTGGCATTTTATTTCATTCACATGTTTAAACTATAATGTTTAATTCTTAATGTTTTAATATTTTATGTTTTATTCTTAATGGTTTACTGTATGTCATGCTGTTACTTGCGAGCGGAGCACCAAGGCAAATTCTTTGTATGTGTACATACTTGGCCAATAAACTCATTCATTCATTCATATGGAATGAACTGCCAGAGGAATTGCTAGATGCAAGTATTATTACAATGTTTAAAAGACATTTAAACCGGTACATGGACAGGAAGTTTAGAGCGATAAAGGCCAATTGCATGCAAATTGTCCAAGCTCAGGTAAGCACTTAGTTGGTATAATGATATGGGCCGAAAGGCCAGATTGTGTACTGTAAAACTCTATAACTGAGACATGTAACACGGAGGCATTTCAGCAAAACAAAAATCAATTTCTCCAGCTCCTTTCTGACCACTTTCTAAATGATCACAAATATTCAGTTATACTTCTGAAGGTGATTACTTGAGGGAACTCCTAACCCATATGCTCTCCTGGGCAGTTACATTTTATGCCTGTGCTCCAATGCGAATTACACGTTTACAAATGCAGGTGAAAAATGGCTCACTACACACTACATTATCAAACAGACATCACAGGGAGTCATTTTTACACATTCAATAGCGGAGACACAAACACATGGACCTATGCTTAAGGTAAACTATCAAATAGACCAGATTTTAAAACTTTTTTTACCCTGCCTTGCTCTGATCACACATCTCTCTTAAATACAGGATACTCACCATTTAACCAGGTGAGAGAATTTATTTGCTATCTGCACCAGACATGAACCAGAACAATAAAATTCCTACTTGTTGCACATTAGACACAACAATGATAAATATATAATAAATGATCAGTTCTCAGTGAAACAGACCATAATAGTACAAAAACCAAAGTACATAGAGCATAACAATGTATGTTGAGTGCAGTAGTGGAATGGTTATGCAGGAATGGTTCGTTGCTGATACAAGGTTGCGATTAGGACCGTCCAGGGTGATTTAAGAAATCAATGCTTGATGGGAAGAAGTTGTTCTTAAACCTAGGGGTAACAATTCTCACACTCTTGTATCTTCTTCACAATAGTAGCAGCAAGAAGAGAGTGCGGCCAGGATGGTGTGGATCTTTAATTAATTAGATGCCTTCTTGAGGCAGCGTCCTCTACGGATTCCTCCGATGGTTGGGAAGTCAGTGACCATGAACAATGTCCACCACTTTCTCCATCCTCTATATTTGAATGTTCAAATTGCTGAACCAGGGCGTGATGCAACCAGTCAGTATGGGCTCTACCGTACACATATACAAGATGTACACTTGTACAGAGTATTCAGAAACATGCCAAATTTTCTCAAACATCTAAGTAGAGGAATTGCATCAATCTGCTGTGCTCAGGACAGATCACTTATGTATAACTAGATACTTCAAACTGTTGACACTCTCCATCGCTGTCCTGTTGACAAAGGATAGCACATGGTGGTTCTGCTTTCCCTTCCTGAAATGAACAACTCCTTGGTCTTGCTAACATTGAGACCAAGATTATTGTTCTGGCATCACAACCGGATTATCGATCTCCCTCCTGTACTGACTCCCGATTACCCATGATTCGTTCAACAATAGTAGCAAAGTTGGAGTGATTAAAAATATTCCTTCAGACCTTTCTCTTTTACAATTGTTTTTGGATCTTTCTTAACCCAAGTGACTCAGCACCCCGATCAATACAAATTCTAACAACACTGCTAATTTCAAAGTCATTGATCATTTATCTCGTGGCTGTTTACACAATCTTGCATTTTTTGGTGTGCAGCCAACAACAAGCTGCATTCTGATGAGTAAATGTTTGGCTGAATCACATTGACATAATACAAGACCTGTGAAACTTTCCTCCATTACTCCTCTACATTGAATAAGGATAGGAAAAAAAACAAATATCCACATAATAACAAAATATATTGCTCAACTTCTATTTCTCAATTGGGAAAGGATACCCATTTTACGACAATGACAGGGATGTCTGAGGGAAAACGGGAGGGTGCAGAGTGCTGAGGGAGGGAGAGCAAGGTGGCAGAAAGTCAAGGGAGGGAGAGGAAGGGGGCAGAGAGGAGTAGGATAGTGAAGTACCAGGTCTGGGCAGAGGAAGGGGTGGGCTGAGGGGGCAAACGGGGGAGCGGGAAAGGGGGCAGAGTGAGGGGTGGGACGGGTGCAAACGGGGGAGCGGGAAAGGGGGCAGAGTGAGGGGTGGGACAGGGGGCAGAGGGGGTGATAGGCAGAAACCTCTCCTTGTCATCGGCACCCTGAGCTGCTAGATCCCACTCTGATGCCACCCCCTCCGCTCCACCGACTGCCTCCTCACCGCCTTCTCGAGGTGCGAGCGGGCCTGGTCCGTGTTCTTGGTGTGGTGGTACAAGACGCTGCCCAGCTGTAGGTGGGTGCGGGCCTCGATGCGCTGCGACGGCTTGAACTGGAAGATGGCCTGCAGGCAGTGCACGCACAGCTTGATCTTGGGCGGGCTGGCCGTCCGGAAGTTCTCGGCAAAGCCGAGAAGGGCCAGGTACCAGGCATCGGTGTACTGAGGCTGCTGCTGCGGGGGCTGAGGCTGCGGCTGCGCCTGGGGTTGCTGCTGCTGAGGGCCGCTAGCGCCAACCGCCGCCATCTTACCCGCATCCGCGACAAACATCGCGAGAGGTGGAGCCGGTCCGAGAGTGGGCCCGGGGGCGGGGCCTGGGATCCCGGTGACGTCATGGGGAGCAGCACCTGAGGTCAACAGTGCAACCCATGGCTGCACTGCTGCTGTGCATGGGGTTGGGTTATGATGCAGGATTAGGTTTATGATTGGTACCTGCAACAAGGTATAGGGCTAAGCTTTGTTTGCATGCTAATTAGAACACACTACGCATAAATACACTCAAGCCAAACTAAAGTGCAATACAATACCTAGAGCAAAGGAAAAGATACAAAGTGCAAAATATAGTCATAGACGTCATCTGGCACAGAAATAGGCCCATTGGACTAAAATGCCCATGGCGACCAAGATGCTCCATCTACACTAGTCCCACCATTTCTCTCTAAACCTCTCCAACTGTGGTCTTATTGATATTGCACACAGTTTACATAGTTCTAGCAGGACATGTGGGATCTGTTGGTCTTGCCTGATAAAGAATAATATCATGAATGGATGTTCCAAAACATCACTTAGTAAAAATGTAGTCCCGACCCACAATGTCACCTATACATGTTCTGTATACATAAGCTGGAAAGGGTGCAAACAATTGTTCACAAATATGTTACTAGGACTGGAAGACTTGAGTTATGAGGGGTAACCTTAGAGGTTTATAAAATCACAAGGAATGTAGATAAGATGAATGGCCACAGCATAATGAAAGTGGGTAACGGTAAATATTATGAGGGAGGAGGGTGTCTTAGAAGGTCTCGCAAGACGATATTTTGGACTAAAGACAACCACGAATCGCAGGGAATGGGCTTGACATAAAATTAAGAGTCAACATTTAATTGTTGTAACAGGCAACAGACAATGACATTCTTCCTTGCTACAGCTTTACGACAGCTATTAACTCAATAATACGCAAATAAGTCTACGATAATTAACAATACATGAAAATAATAAACAACACTACCAATTAACCAGACCATAATAGTGCACGACCTGCATCCATAGTGCAACCAAAACAAAGTCCATTGTAGAATATAGTTGCTGAGCTAGGGTTATGGTTAGTTTTGTGCATTGTTCAAGAGCGTGATGGTTCTGATCACACGTGTTTTCTATGAATGGTGAAGCAGCCTCGACAGTTACAGCGTCGACTTCTGCTACTGTTTTTATTTTGCATTCTGAATATCGTGCACCATCACAGGAATACTTCACAGACTTACTGCATTTCCAGGATACTCACCACTTTCAGCCACATACTGAGGACAAGTAAAACACAGAACTCTTAATCGATATATTGAGTCTGAAGAAGAGTCCTGACACGAATCATTATTCATCCATGTCCTCTAGAGATGCTGACTGACCCATTTTGTTATTCCTGGACTTTGTTTTTCTACGCTAGATCACACATCTGCTGTTCCTTGTGGCTCCACCTATTCCATGTATTTTTATATTATTAATCATTATTTGGAGAACCTCACCACAATAATAAAACAATTAAGGCAGTAAAGTTGGAAAGAGTGCAGAGAAGATTCACAACTATATTGCCAGGACTTGAGGGGCTAAGCTATAGGGAGAGGTTGTGCAGGCTAAGACTTTATTCCTTGCCATGCAGGAGGATGCAAAGTGATTTTATAGAGGTGTATAAAATCATGAGGGGTGGAGATGGAGCATCTTGAGAATGACCTCAGTCTGGAACAGAAGGTACTAATTGAAACCAGTGTGTAGAAGATCCTTGGATCTGTGAACAGTAAGAATTTTTGAATGCAAAATCTTGATCACAGAGTGTGGAAACTATAGACAACAGCCAATAGGTGCAGGAGTAGGCTATTCGGCCCTTCGAGCCAGCATCGCCATTCAATGTGGCGGAAACAGAATCAATGAAAGTTTTCAAAGTGAAAGTGGATGGGCATTTCAGTGATGTTTCCAGAGCCATTGACATGAATTAGGGCAAGGATGAAGGATTATAATATAATAATAACTTTATTACGGACTCAAGGTCCAGACAAGGGGCAACATTACATTAAAAATGCATTGCATATCAAATATCATAAATATATATAAAATCATGGTAAATCACATAAAAACATCATAATGTATATATTTAAAAAACCCCACAATACTTAAGTTAAAAATCCAGAGTAAAAAAAGATCAATGTCGTACAATGAGACAACGATACCAGTGTCTCCACAACTGGGATTCGTAGCGTGTAGTGCTAATCCTTATGTTTGTCAAGGCCACAATAAGCACATTTTTAGAGTCATTTATCACGCAAATGAATTTATACATGTGGTGTCTTAGGATAGCTTCTAAAGTACTGACTCCTGCAGCCACAAACATATTACTGGCACTACACCATCTTGGTTGCCTTAGCAGTGTTCTCATGGCATCGTTATATGCCACCTTTAGTCTCGCATACTTGTCTTTAATAGTTCGACCACAGGTGTGCAGTGTAGAGGGGTGTGCAGTATGCTCTAAATAGCGACATCTTCACCACATCTGCACACGCACCAAATTTACGCAAGAGGATATTCGCCTGTATATACAGCATGCGTCGTTGCCTCTAAATATCCTCATCATCTGTCATTTGTTCTGTAATAATATGCCCTAGATATTTTATCTTATTACAGACACTAAGATTGTTGTCAGACAATTTAAAATCAGGATATTTTAGGCTTTTATCCTCTTTGGTTCTACAGACCATAACAGCACTCTTACTAGCATTATATTTAATGTAATGTTCCAAACCATACACGGAACATGCAGTAAGGAGCTGCTGGAGACCAGCGCTAGATGGACTAAAGATCACCAGATTGTTCACCAGAATTTGGTTTATCACATATTTATTTATCCATTCTCCAAATTTTGTGTTTCCATAACATGATTGTCAAGGAAACAAATTTATGGTCAACAGGATGAAATGGTTTGCAAATGGAACATGAATCAGTGAACAATACAAGACCAGAAAGGTTTAACTCAATTCCTGCTCCAGTTGCACACTAACCAGCTGGCAGCGCCTGATTGACAGCCCGCTTGGCAACAGTCGACGGGGGGCAGGACTTCCGGATAGCCAAGCTTGGTTGCACGTCGGGCCCGGAAGTGGAATCAGGCGGGGGAGATGGCGGCCATCAAGGTGAGGCAGGACCTGCCGCCTCCCGGGGGCTATGGGCCCGTGGATTACAAGCGGAACATCCCCCGTAGGGGCCCCTCAGGTAAGGCGGGAGGACGAGGACTACCGCCGCTCGGAGACCTGCGATGTCGGCCAGGCACTGACAACCTGGGAGACGAAGGTCATAGAGTCACAGAAACAGGCCCTTCGGCCCCCACCTGCCGATACCGACCAAGATTCTACATTTAAATGGTTATTTCTTACTGTTCACCGATCTTCTACGCATTGGTTTCAATTAGTACCTTCTGTTTTATATTAGTAATTAGAATGAGGTCCTTCTCAAGATGCCCCATCTACACTAGTCCTACCCGTCCACGTTTGGCCCATATTGCTCAAGAAACATTTCTTATCCTTGTACCTGTCCAAAGGTCTTTTACATGTTGTTACATCCCAATTTCTAGACGTTCCTTTGCCCGCAAACAACCTTCTTTGGTCAGACTGCATTTGGAGTATGGTGAGCCAGTTTTGGGCTCCTTATCTGAGGAGAGATGTGCGGGCGATTATTGGGTTAATGTATGATGAGTATTTGATGGTTCTGGGCCTGTATTCAGTTGTGTTTAAGAGGATGATGGGGGTGGGGGGCGAGGTGCGAGGGTCTCATTAAAACTTGCCGAATGATGAAAGGCCTGTATGGAGTGAATATGGAGATGATGTTTCCTTAGTGGGAGAGTGGGACCGTAGGGCACAGCCTCAGAATAAAAGAATGTACTTTTAGAAAGGAGATGAGGAGAATTATATATAGCCAGAGGGTGGTTAATCTATGGAAATCATTGCCACAGATGGCTGTGGAGGCCACGTCTTTGGGTATTTTGAAAGCGGAGATTGATAGGTTCTTGATTAGTAAGGGTGTCAAAGGTTATGGGGCAGGAGAAGGGGGTTGAGAGGGGCAAGAAATGGCCTAATTCTGCTCCTATGACATGGATCCCACCCTCTTGCCAACCTACCTGTGTAATACCAGTAAACCTGCCTGCTTGGATATTAGTTCCCCTCCAATTCAGGTGCAACCCATCCCTCTTGTACAGGTCATCTACAAGACAGGTCAGATTTTTGGACCATTGTACATGCCCCTGAAGTGATACCAATGGTCCAAAAATCTGAATCCCTACCCTCTGCAACAACTACTCAGCCACACGTTCACCTATTCTAACTTCCTGTTCCTACCCTCAGTAGGACCTGGCACTGGGAGTAATCCAAAGATCACTACCCTGGTGGTCCTTTTTGTCTAACTCCCAAAATTCATTTAGCAGAACCTCATCCCTTTTCCTACCCATGTCATTTGTGCAAACTTGCACTACGACTTCTGGGTGCTCCCCCTCTCCCTTGAGAATGTCATACAGCCCCTCCGAGACATCCTGGACCCTGCCACCAGCGAGACAGCACACCATCCTGGATCCTTGATTTCTGCCACAAAGTCTCCTGTCTGTGCCTCTAACTAACAAGTCTCTTATCACTATCACCCTAACTAACAAGTCTCTTATCACTATCGCACACCTTTACCCACTGTTTCTCAATCAGTCCCGTTGCCACCAACATGACTGTTGTTGCCTTGGCTGGCCATACCCTCCAACAGTATGTAATGGGGCATACCTTTTGTGGAGAGAATGGCCGTAGGGGACCTCAGTAGTCTGTGCTTGCTCATTACCTGCTGGTCACCCATCTACATTTTGACCTCCTCACCGTAACTCCTACCTATGACCTAATTTTCTTGAATGATCCTCATATCATCTAAGTCCCAAGTTCCGTGATGCAGACTGTAAGGAGCTGCACTACCTGCCATCTTTGCTGCACTAGACCACAGGAAGTTTAGCGAAGAAAAGAAACACAGCACCAATACCTCTCGAGACAAAGCCTCACAATCACTCTTCATACTGCACTTGCACCATACGGCCGCACCGAGTGGACGGAGGGGGGGGGAGGGGGAACGAACGGACGGATTGAAGGAGAGGTGGAAAGGGAAGGAGAGGGAGAAGGACAGTGGGGTAGGGGAGAAGTAGAGGTGGAGGGAGTGTGGGAGCTGGGACTGAAGGTAAGGGGCTGGAGCTGCCATCAGTAATCTAACCATTTTGATTTCCCTTCCTCTACTGACCCCTTTCTGTCCTGGGCCGCCTCCATTGCCAGTGGGGCCACATGCAAACTGGAGGAACAAAACTAAATATTCCACTTGGCTATCTTACAATCTAACAGTATGAATATTGAATTCTCCAATTTTAGGGAGAATTTGCACCAGCAAACAGTGTGACACGGTAATACACTGTATTGGTAGATCTAGAGACCCGGGTGCTGTCCATGTGGAGTTTGTACATTCTCCCTGTGACCGTGTGGGTTTCATCTTGGTGTTCCGGTTTCCTACCACTTCCCATAGATGTGTGGGTTTGTAGATTTCGCAGTGGATTTTCCGTAGGGAAGAGGAGAACTTCTTCAAAGTAGGCATACGCTGAAGAAGGGTCTCGACCCGAAACGTTGCCTATCTCCTTCACTCCTTAGATGCTGCTGCACCCGCTGAGTTTCTCCAGCCTTTTGTATACCCTGGGTTTGTAGATTAATTGGACTCTGAATTGCCCCTAATGTGTAGGGATGGATTTGAAAGTGGGATAACATAGAAGAGTCAAGAGAGTTTTATTGTCATATGTCCCAGACAGAACAATGAAATTCTTACTTGCTGCAGCACAACCAAATGTGTAAATATAGTATGGTATGACAAACGAGAGATAGAAGGGAAAAGCTCAGTGTGTATATATACATACATACTGACAACTTTTTATACACACACACACACACAAATCTTAACAGAACAGTGCAACAATAATAATAATAATAATATATTGTAGTTCAGAGGCTATGAGGTTGTACTGTTTAATAGCCTGATGGCTGTAGGGAAGAAGTTGTTCCTGAACCTGGACGTTACGGTTTTCAGGCTCCTGTACCTTCTTCCCAAAGGCAGTGGTGAAGTGAGTGTGAAGCCAGGATGTGTGGACGAGTGATTGACCTGGACTTGGTTGGCCGAAGAGGTCTGTTTCCATGCTATATATGTAAACCCCCCTCCCTCTCCCACTTGAATGTATGCTCAGTTCCCCCACAATCCTCCCCCCCCCCCCCCCCGGATCATTCCAGCAGCATTCCTTCCTCTGCTTTCACAATTCATACTCTTATCTCCTATCTCACACTTTTGTCCAATCATTTGTCTATCAAATCCACTTAACACTTGCTAGGCTTTGTCCCATCCCCAGCTCTGTTACAGTTTTCTCCCCCCACTCCAATCAGCCTGAAGAAGAGTTCTGACCCGAAACATAATCTATCCATGTACTCCAGAGATGCACACTGACCCGCTGAGTTACTCCAGCACTTGTGTGTTTTTTTCTGCCACCAATAACAATAGCTGTGAAATTATTGGACAGACAGTCATTCATGGATGTCTCTCTAGAAACAAAAGCTTATCATTACCTATATTGGTGCTGTATTTCTACCTCCAATCCAGCAGCAATGTGGGCGATTCTTAAAGCAGATAGAAAACTGCAGATGCTGGAATCTTGAACAAACTACAAAGTGCTGGATTTACTCAGTGGGTTAGGCAATATCTGTGGAGGGAATGGACAGACAACATTTCAGGTCAGGACCTCTCTTCAGAGTCAAGAAAGGTCCCAATCTGAAATGTAATCTGTCCATTTCCCTCCACAGATCCTGTTGACCTGACTGATTGAAAGATTCAGCGTGGAAACAAGCACTTTGGCCCGCCTATTCCACATTACGCATAGATCACTTATTCGATGTTATCCAATTTTTTCATGCACACCCTACACACTAGGAGCCACTAACAGAGCCTAATTGACCTACAAACCCGCAGGCCCTTGGGGAAACTCCCATGGTCATGTGCAAACATCTTGTCGGCAGTACCCAAGGTCAGGATTGAACCCAGGTCGCTGGTGCAGGGAGACAGCAGGTCTACCAGCTGCGCCACTGTGCTGCCCCGAGTTCTCCAGTTCTTTGCTTCTTCGCGATTTCTAAATCTGAAGTAGCCTCTGACCTCAGGATGTACTATCACACCCACAGGAGCGGTGGACAGTAAATTCTAACATCCCAATCGCAAACAGTAAGCTGATTAAGTGGAGGAAATGTTCTGGTTCACCTTTGTACAGAGGTACGATGTATTTTTAGCATGAAATGACACCACATTTATGTTTGTGTTCGTAGGTTACAGCATGTTTGGGATTGGAATCGGAATTTTAATGTTTGGCTACTGGAGGGTCTTCAAGTGGAATAGAGAGCGGCGGTAAGTCTCCTTCCCCCGATATCCCAGCTCACCCCATTCCATAACTCCGGGCGAGTGACTTCTCAGTTTAATTAATACAGTTTGATGTTTCATTCTCAGGTGTTTTCTTTACCACTGTATTCCATAATATCTATGGGACAGATTTAGAATGGCTCTCCACTGAAGGGAAGACCCAAGTTTGATCTTTTGTTCTATGCAGTTTGACGATCAGCCACTGTCCTGGAACAGGCATTACTTTGAAAACAACTTCTGTAATAACATAGAATAGTACAACACAGGAACAGGCCCTTCAGCCCACAATGTCTGTGAAAAACATGATGGCAAGTTAAACCAATCTCATCTGCCTGCTCACGATTCACATCCTTTGATATTTTGCATATCCATGTGCATACAGTGTCCTCCACAATGTTTGGGACAACGACCCATTATTTATTTATTTGCCTCTTGTTCTTCACAATTTGAGATTTGAAATAGAAAATAATCACATGTGGTTAAAGTGCACATTTTCAGATTTTATAAAGGCCACATTTTTACATTTTGGTTTCACCATGTAGAATTTACAGCTGTGTTTATACATAGTCCCCCCCATTTCAGGGCACTATAGTGTTTGGGACACATAGGTTCACAGATGTTTGTAATTGCTCAGGTGTTTAATTGCCTCCTTAATGCAGGTAAGAGAGCTCTCAGCACCTAGTCTTTCCTCCAGTCTTTGGAAACATTTATTGCTGTTTATCAACATGAGGACCAAAGTAGTGCCAATGAAAGTTAAAAAAAAACCATTATGAGACTGAGAAACAAGAATAGAACTGTTGGAGACATCAGCCAAACCTTAGGCTTACCAAAATCAGCTGTTTGGAACATCATTAAGAAGAAAGAGCACTGGTGAGCTTACTAATCGCAAAGGGACTGGCAGGCCAAGTAGGACCTCCACAGTTGATGACCGAAGAATTCTCTCCATAATAAAGAAAAATCCTCAAACACCTGTCCGACAGATCAGAAACATGCTTCAGGAGTCAGGTGTGGAATTGTCAATGACCACTGTCCACAGAAGACTTCATGAACGGAAATACAGAGGTTGCACCGCAGGATGCAAACCACTGGTTAGCCGCAAAAAATAGGATGGCCAGATTCTAGTTTACCAATAAGTACTTGGAACAACCACAGTTCGGAAAAAAGGGTCTTGTGGACAGATGAGACGAAGATTGACATATCAGAGTGATGGCAAGAGCAAAGTATGGAGGAGAGAAGGAACTGCCCAAGATCCAAAGCATACCACCTCATCTGTGAAACACGGTGGTGGGAGTGTTATGGCCTGGGCATGTACGGCTGTTGAAGGTACTGACACACTTATCTTCATTGATGATACAACTGCTGATGGTAGTAGCATAATGAATTCTGAACTGTACAGACACATCCTATCTGCTCAAGTTCAAACAAATGCCTCAAAACTCATTGGCCAGCGGTTCATGCTACAGCAAGACAATGATCCCAAACATATGACTAAAGCAACAAATGAGTTTTTCAAAGCTAAAAAATAGTAAATCCTGAGTGGCCAAGTCAGTCACCCAATCTGAACCAAATTGAGCATGCCTTTATATGCTGAAGAGAAAACTGAAGGGGACTAACCCCCAAAACAAGCATAAGCTAAATATGGCTGCAATACAGGCCTGGCAGAGCATCACCAGAGAAGCCACCCAGCAGCTGGTGATGTCCATGAATCGCAGACTTCAAGCAGTCATTGCATGCAAAGATATGCAACAAAATACTAAACATGACTACTTTCATTTACAAGGCATTGCTGTGTCCCAAACATTATGGTGCCCTGAAATGGGGGGACTATGTATAAACACAGCTGTAATTTCTACATGGTAAATAAATAAATGATAGGTCTTTGTCCCAAACATCATGGTGGGCACTGTAAAAGCCTCTTAAAAGCCACGACCGTATCTGCCTCCACCATCATCCCTGGCAGAGTGTTCCAAGCACCACCACTCCAGTAAAAAATCCTGCCCTGCAAATCTTCTTTAAAGTTTGTCCCAATCTCCTTAAAGCTATGCCATCTAGTCCTTGACATTGGCAACAAAAGCATTTGAAAAGAGAAAGATTGTTTGGTTTTGTTAGTGAATATTGCAATCTGTGAGCATTACTTGTTTCAATTTGAGAGAATGATGTGTCGAACAATGATACGATTAGTATCCCAACAGTGACTCAGACTTCCCTCACCGTCAGAGATACCGAGTTCCTACTGGCTGCATTCGGATGGCTCAAGGTGTTGGGTTCAGATGGGAACACCTTGATTGCAGAGATGAAGTTCAGATAATCTGCAACATTGTGCGCTTTTTGTCTTGTAAAATCCTGTATATAGAATATCTCAGAAATCCATAAAGCATCCTTCTTCTCAGGAAAGATTAAATTGCTGTATTCTGTGCTATATAATTAGCAATTTTACCAAATTTTCTTTAAAAATTAACAAAAAAAATCCTGAGGCAGATAGACACAAAAAGCTGGAGTAACACAGCAGATCAGACAGCATCTCTAGGTGAAGTTTCAGGTCGAGATGCTTCTTCAGACTGAGAGTCATGGGGAAGGTAAACGAGAGATTATAGGCGGTGATGTAGAGAGATATATAACACATTCCTTTTCTCCAGATATGCTGTCTGAGCCGCTGAGTAACTCCAGCTTTTTGTGTCTACGGTTTAAACCAGCATCGACAGTTCCTTCCTGCACGAGGCAGAGGAAGAGTGTTCTTTTTAAATGCATCAAGTTATTGTGATCTGGAATGTGGTGCCAGAAAGAGAGTGGGATGGGGAAGGGGGTGGTGGAAGCAGAGGTGATGTGAATGTCAGGCCACAAATGGCAGGTCTTTAATTATCACTGTCACTGAAAACAGAACAATTAAATTCTTACTTGCAGCAGTTTTAACAGGTCTGCAAGCACAATACACATACATAACATACAATAAATTAATATCGCCAATACCAAAAATAAAACTTGAAGTCCTCTGTTGTAAAATGCTGAGAATTCAAACCTCCAAAAACCCTCTCTGGACAATCGTTTCTGGGCTGTCCATTCATTGAGCACTCTCTAGTCAGTGACACAGTGATGTTCTGCCCTCTGGTGGAGATCAGCAGAACAGCTACCTATGCAATAACAAGCCGTAAGTAAGGGGATGCCTTTGAATCTTCTCAAACATTCATCAGGATCGAGACGGAGCTTCAGATTTGGCTCTGCATGAGCTGGCTCTGTGAGCTCCAGTTTCCTCACTTTCCAAAGACGGGCTGGTAATTCTCAACTATACTTTGCACCTTGATGTTGATAATGACATAGAATGAAAGGGAAGGCTGAGAAAGTGTAAGTTGTAAGGATACAGGGAAATAAGGAAGGGACTAATGAGATTGCCCCGGGGAGTTAGCTTGGATCTGATGAACCAAACAAACTCCTGTGTCATTAAGATTTTCCAACACTCTCCAATTCCCTTTATTCCATGAATATCTTTAAAACTTTTGAATAATATTAGTGATCGTCTCCACAGTCCTCCTGACTAGGGAATTGTGAAGATTAACTGCTCTGAAGATATTCCTTCTCTCAGTCCTACGCGACCTACTTATTTTCTAACCCCTTCGTTCGATATTCCTCTCCTGGGGAGACATCCATCTTGTCGAGTCTTTGAAGGATTTTGTGCTTCTTCTGAGCTCTCGAGACTTAAGATGTCTGTAGCAAGCATCTCTGTTTTGGAAAGACCAAGGGTAACTGGATGCAGTCTTTCCAAAGCCCAATATGTAATTATATAATTTACTTGTTTAAATCATCTGGTAGTGCAGGCTAATGTCCGTTTGACCCCCTGTCACCTGTGTGTTAACTTTCAGTAATCTGTGCACAAGGTTCCTGTGAGCATCAACCTTACCTAATCTGTCACCGTTTTACAAATCTGCCCCACTGTTTTGTGCAAAGTGCTGGATCTCATTTTCCACAAAGTATTTCACCCGCTATACTCTTGCTCACTCAGTTGTCCATAATCATGCTGAAGCCTTTTTATATCCTCTTCTTTACTCTGAGAGTATCAGCAAACTTGGAAGCTGTACTAATAATAGGTGCAGGAGTAGGCCATTCGAGCCAGCACCGCCATTCAATGTGATCATGGCCGATCATCCACAATCAGTACCCCGTTCCTGCCTTCTCCCCATATCGCCTGACTCTGCTATCTTTAAGAACCCTATCTAGCTCTCCCTTGAAAGTATCCAGAGAACCGGCCTCCACCACCCTCTGAGGCAGAGAAGTCCACAGGGTCACAACTCTCGGTGTGAAAAGTAAGACATAGGAACAGAATTAGGTCATTCAGCTCATTATGTCTGCTCTGCCATTCAATTGTGGCTGATTTTCCTCTTAACCCCATTCTCCTGGCTTCTCCCCATAACCTTTGGTTCCCTTACAAATCAAGAACGTTTCAATCTCCGCTTTAATAATACTCAATGACTTGGTCTCCATGTGTGTAAGAAACACTCAGTCCCTTTGAGATTTCAAACCCACCAATGTGCCCTCTGTGGCAATGGGTTCCGCTGATTCACCAGCCTCTTAAAAAAGGTCCTCCTCATCTCCATTCTAAAGGTAATTCGTTTTATTCTGAAGCTGTGCCCTCTGGTCCTAGATTCTCCCATTACTGGAAACATCCTCACCACATTAACTCTATCTATGCCTTTCATTATTCTTTACCAATGTTTGTACCATATGGTAGCTAATTTGATGCTTCCATTAATCTGTTTTAGTTTATCTCCTTTGCAGACCTGTGCAATAACCCTTGTTTACAGATTTCCCATTAAAAATGATAATTTTTCTTTCCTCACAGACGGCTCCAAATTGAAGACCTTGAAGCCCGTGTAGCCATGCTACCTCTGCTGCATGCTGAACAGGACAGGAGGCAAGTTGGGGGGCTCTGTTAGTATGCAGTCAGATCTCCAAAGCAGCAAAACCAAAATATTACACCAACACAAGGTCAGGGCTAAAGTGTGAATTTGGGGAATTGCGGGATGTAAAATGTTTATTCAATCCTTTTTTGTTCATACGCTATACATGGGATGAGCAACAGTCAGAGGCTGCACACTTGTAAATCTTGCATTTGAGCACAAGAATTAAGATGTAGTCTATTTAACTCTAAAGCCTCTGCTGTTTAATCTGACATAGCTTGGTAATTTTGGACATTACAACCAGAGCTCTAGTCTCCAAATCAGGAGGTAATTGGTTCCAGTTTCTTCCAGAAACATTAGTGCAATAACTGAAGCCCAAAGCAGTGGATGAAACCATGGACAAAAAGCCTATTTCACTGCTTCATCCGTGCCTTCACAGGTTCCTTCGAAGATAAATATAAAAGCAGTGACTGAAAAGAATTAGACAACTCCTGGCCAGGTGACAACACTCAGTTTGTTCAGGCACTTTGCTGTGTGCCAATTGTGTGCTGCGAATTTGTTCCGTTCACAGAATGCAGACATCGTTGGCATTTATTGTCTGTCCTCACTTGCGCCAGAACTGAGGCAGCTACAATGCCCTCCATGATGTTTGGGACAAAGACCCATCATTTATTTATTGCCTCTGTACTCCACAATTTGAGATTCGTAATAGGAAGAAATCATGTGGTTAAAGTGCACATTATCAGCTTTTAATAAAGACAATTTATCTACATTTTGGTTTCACCATGTAGAAATTACAGCAATGTTTATACATAGTCCCCCCCCATTTCAGGACACCATGTTTGGGACACAGCAATGTCATGTAAATGAAAGAAGTCATGTTTAGTATTTTGTTGCATATCCTTTGCATGCAATGGCTGCTTGAAGTCTTGTGATTCATGGACATCACCAGTTGCTGGGTGTCTTCTCTGGTGATGCTCTGCCAGGCCTGTATTGCAGCCAATTTTAGCTTATGTTTGCTTTGGGGGGTCGGCCCCTTCAGTTTTCTCTTCAGCATATAAAAGGCATGCTCAATTGGATTCAGATCGGGTGATTGACTTGGCCACTCAATAATTGCCCATTTTTTAGCTTTGAAAAACATCGTTGATGCTTTAGCAGTAAGTTTGGGAGAATGAACTGCTGGCCAATGTGTTACATAGAGGCCGCCATTCGGCCCTTCGAGCTAGCACCGCCATTCATTGTAATCATGGCTGATCATCCCCAATCAATAACCTTTGCCTGCCTTCTCCCCATATCCCTTGATTCCACTAGCCCAGAGAGCTCTTTCTAACTCTCTTAAATGCATCCAGTGTTTTGGCCTCCACTGCCCTCTGTGGCAGGGTATTCCACAATTTCACAACTCTCTGGGTGAAAATGTTTTTTCTCACCTCAGTCTCAGTTTTGAGGCATTTGTTTGAACCCGAGTAGATAGGATGTGTCTACACACTTCAGAATTCATTTTGCTACTACCATCAGCAGTTGTATCATCAATGAAGATAAGTGAGCCAGTACCTTCAGCAGCCATACATGTCCAGGCCATAACACTCCCACCACTGTGTTTCACAGATGAGGGGGGGGGGGGGGGAAACTATGTTTAAACATAGCTGTAATTTCTACATTGTGAAACCAAAGTGTATAAAAATACCTTTAATAAACTCTGACAATGTGCACTTTAACCACATGTGATTTTTTTTTCTCTATTACAAATCTCAAATTGTGGCGTAGAGAGGCAAATAAATAAATGATGGGTCTTTGTCCCAAACATTATGGAGGGCACTATAAAGGCAGAATCACATTGCTGAGTTGGGACTCCCAAATGGATGGCAGTATTTCTTCCCTTGGGTATTGGTGAACAAGAGGGTAAACTCTGGTATTTTCAATTATTCAGATTTTATTACTGAAGTTTAAATATTGCAGCTGTTAAAAGATTTGAAAGAGTCTCTGGATCAATGAACTGAACATTTGGATGCTTACCAAATAACACTCACTGCCTGATCTTAGGGAGTTGTCTGGAAAGCAGTGTAGGTGCAAGTGTTTGCAGTGAGTAAAGCTGTGTGAGGGAATGGGGCGGGGGGAGGCTCAAGTTACATGGAAGGCCGCGAGAAGACTGGTTATATTTTTTAATTGATGGAGTGCTTTCACAGGGTGAAGAATTAATTCTTTTTGGAAGGTTATCACTTAAATTAACCTAGATTAATGTGAGGATGGGCATGAACGAATAACAAATGCTGTGAGGGGTTGGTTGAGGTTGAGACCGTTCAGTATTTTATGGGCGGAAATTACATGAAGTCGTCAAAGTGAAAAGAGAGAGCTATCAGAGGGCACTGGGTTTGTTCTGAGAGCAGGTGTGGATTTCTGAACTATGAATTTCCCACGGGTTTGTTCCATTGAGGGCTCCATATTTCAGAATGACCTTTCAACCTCCAGATGAAAATAAATTACAAGCACATGTTTGTAAATAAGTGCTTCCTCACTGTAATTTTGTCATTCGTTTCTTTGACACCTCCATTTACAGGTTTCTACGTTTACTGAGGGAGAACCTCGAGGAGGAGGCAAAAATTATGAAGGATGTTCCAGGCTGGAAGGTAAACCTGCCTGGTTCATGTGTTATTTTGCAATACTAACACTCTGGGTGGGGTAACATGTTAGCCTGGTCCTTGGACCTGCCAAGGTTGCTGCATCTTCTGCCTATCTGCTGTACAGATAAAGTAAGGGCGAGTGGCTCTCATCTGGTCCCCAGAGAGCTTGGGCCAACAGCAATAACAAGGAACTTCAGATGCTGGTTTAGAACGAAGAAAGACACAGAATGTTGGGGAGGGATTACAGGCAATGTTGCACAGATGCTGTACTGGTTTGTGTTACGGTTGGATTGGAGTGCAGAGGGACAATCACATTGGTGGGTTGGGAGTCAATTGCACTTAATATTTTTACCATCACCTCTCTGAGAATTGAATGAAACAGTGGACAGACTCACGGGGTTCATAACATAACTTGCAAACTTGCCCAGCACAGCAGCAAAAGCAGGCGGACAGACCCTCTGGCTCACTCCACCATTGTTAGATTACAGCTGGGGGCAGAGGCATATCCATTCACCTGCCTCTGATATAAACCTCAGGGCATCCGTACCATCCAATCACCTCAATCTCCCTCACAGCTGAGTGACTGAGAGAATTCCATGGTTTTACTTTGTTCCAACTACAGTTTGATGACTGCCTCTTTCTTGAGGTTCCCCGACCTAGGGAAATGGTTTTTGCATAGCACCCCCGTTAACATTTTAATTGTAATACGAAGATGCAATCTATGGTCTTATTTTAACACTTAAACCCTGGGAATATTCTGTGAATTTATTTGCACCATAAGTCTCCCCGCTACCAGAGTACCAAAGTGGCTTTGGTGGAGTGGAATCGTCACATTGAAGAATGGTGCCAACTCCAAACATCACCCATCCATTCTGTCCACATATGCTGCCTGACCCGCCGAGTTACTCCAACACTGTTTTGCTCTAGATTCCAGCATCTGCAGTCTCTTGTGTCTACATTGCATTGGCAGTGATTATGGGGAGATGTGCTTGATTGCAGCAGTGGTTTAACAGCATCTCTCATTGCAGGTGGGCGAGAGCGTTTACCACTCCAATCGGTGGCTCCATCCCCCAGTGGAGGAACTGTTTAACCTCCGACCTCGGGAAGAGTACGTCCGTGAGAAGTATGGGTTCCAGTGGCATGTGTGAGCATGGTGAGAGGAGAGCAGGACCTCAACCAGGGATTCGGCCTTTGTCTGCAGCCCATTCCCTGCGTAAAATCTTCTGTTCCCAGTGTAATATTGTTAATAAAACGTGTATATTTGGGAGGTTGTGTTTTTATTTTAAGAATCAGTTTCACAAGTCTAAATTTAGGAAAGAGTTATGCCCTTCACAAGCTCAGGACTGCTTTATACCCAGTGAAGTACTTTTGCACTCTGTTATCAAGTACATAGAGCAGTACAGCACAAGCCCTTTGGCCCACAGCATCTGTGTTGAACATGCCTCTACCTTCAATGAAAACAAACCCAGTCTAGAAAATCTCTTCACAATTGAAATACTCCACCCTGTACAACATTCCGGTGAATCTCTTCTGGTTCCTTCCCAGTTGCAATCATGAACTTCCTATAGTGCGGCAACCAGGACTGAACACACTGTGCCCAGTTGTTACCCAGTCACTGCTTTAGAATATTTTCCCAAGACATCCTGCTCAATGAAAGCAAACATCTCATTTGCCCAGTCCACCACCCTCACTATCTGTGCAATGATCTTTAGACATCCTTAGAAATGTATTGAAGGGACCCTTTGTTTCTCAATCAATTCTTTATATTGGTCACCTAACACTTAGCAGTATTAAATGCCATTTGCCATTGCGCTGTCCATTATATCAACTGAATAAGATAATCCCAGTAGTTTATATTAATCTTTGTCAACAACACCAATTTTTGCATAATTTGCAAATTTATGAATAGTGACGTTCCCAGCACCAATCTCTGGTATACCACTAGTCATGGGCTTCCCATCATTAAACAACCCTCGACCATCACTCTCTGCCTCCTGTCACAAGGCAAATTTTGTCCCAAATTTGCCAACTTGCCTTGGATCCCATAGACTAACCTTTGGGAACACGATTCCCCATGTGGGGCCATGGGGAAATCGTGGAAAGGTAAAGCCAGCAAAGTCTGATCAAGGATAGTCTGAAGGTCACCAAAATGGTAGATAGTAGTTCAACACTGCCCTCTGTGGTATGATGATTCAGTTGCCCGGTAACAGATGGGAAGAAACTGTCTCTGAATTTTGAAAAGTAAAGACGTTTTCACACTTCTATACCTTTTGCCTGATGGGAGAGGGGAGAAGAGGGAATGGCCATGGTGCAACTCGTCCTTGATTATGTTGCTGGCCTTGCCGAGGCAGCGTGAAGTATAAATGGAGTCAATAGAAGGGAAGTTGGCTTGTGATGGTCTGGTCTGCATCCACAATTTCCTGCGGTCTTGGATAGAGCTGTTCTCAAACCAATCTTTGATACATCCTTGTGGACTAAATTGACTACTGTCCTTGTCAACACATTTTATTTCCTCAATGCAATGTTCAGAGAGGATCTCCCACAAACAAAGCTATGCTGACAATCTTTGATTAACCCATACCCTTACAAGCACAGGTTAATCCTGTCATTCCTCCCCCCCCCCCCCCCCCTCCCAAATAACTTCCCTACCACTTACTTCTAAATTCACAGGCCTGTAACTATCTGATATATTTCTGCTGCACTTAAATAAACTACTTCATTTACTGTTCTCAAAGTTTTTAACATTTCTGTTGGCTCCAGCAATCTCAAAGTGTTTAATTGTCATATGTACCAACAACAGGCAATGAAATTCTTACTTGCAGCAGCTTAACATACATACATAATTTATAATAACAAAAAAAAACACCATAATAACCACAATATTAATGCAAAAAATTACATTATTTAGTGCAACCAAAGACTTCATAAAAGTAAATCTCACTGGCCTTCCATTGCATTCCATTCCAAGGTTCTTGCTGCAGCAAATTTTCACCATTATATCTTACCTTTGAAATGTCATCATTTCACTTTTGGCTCTACTTATCAGATGTAAACTCAATCTGCAAGACACCCCTCTCTGCTAAGAGCAGTTTTGTTCCGATTGAAATGGGACCTGAATTTCCAGACGATCTTCATTCTTTTCCATAACTAGTTCAATACATACGGAATTCAGTTACTTTCTCCACAATGCTGTCCCATGGATACCTCGCTACTTGCCTAGCTATATTCCACGGGACAATGTCCATCACATCTCTGATGGGACTATCCATGTACAGGCTCAAAATATCTCCTGTACACATATTAAACGTTTTAACTTTAAACCTTTCACACAAAGGTGGTTCCACAATTTGGGGAAGATGAAATCCACTATTGACAATCTCCTTGCTAACTGATAGGCAGTCTGTGGTAGCCCTTAAAATGGTCATTATAGTTTTGTTCCTAAATAAAAATGTTCTGTTAAGCTCCAAAACTAGTCAAGCCAAACTAGAGGCATCTCATGCAGATCTAGTCATTCAGAGCACAAGGAATGTCTGAATTCCCACATACTGTAAGCCATGCAACACATAGGACTGCACTCTCTTGTTTTATTTTTAATTTAGAAAGGGGTCCTTAACATTTTATCCAATCTCTGTTCACACACTGCTCTTGAATGACAATAAAGTATACTCACCAACCTATCTGATTGACAGTAATGTCCAACCAAAGGTCAGTGTTACACACACCCACTGACTCTGTAATCTGAAACCACAACTCTCAAAGAACCATTGTGAAAAAACATCCATCCTCTCTTTAAGTTCCAGTCCAATCAGCTGAAATTAATTGACCTTAATTGAAAAGATCTCAATTGCAATCTCCTCTCAAGGTCCCTTATTTTATTTCCTCCCCTGAATGCAATTGTCAGTGAAAAAACAGTCTATAATGATTTGATTGATGATATTTCTGGCACTGCCTATGTCTTGGAATGAATATAGTAAAATAGTGCACTCTTGCGCTTCGCTCCCTCAGCAAAGCCCATATTCTGTGATGGTTGCACACCAAGGAACAGCCAGCAAAACCACACTCTTATGAGGATGTTACCAGGATTTGAGATTCTGAGCTATAGGGAAAGGTTGGGCAGACTAGGACTGTATTCCTTGGAGCCTAGGAGGATGAGAAGTGATCTTGTGGAGGTGTATAGGATCGTGAGTGGAATAGATGGGGTAGATGCACATAAACTTTAACCAGAGTAGGGGAATCAAGAACCAGAGAGCATAAGTTTAAGGTGAGAGGGAAAAGATTTCATAGAAACTCGAGAAACCTTTTCAGAGGGTGATGGCTATATGGAATGAGCTGCCAGAGGAGGTAGGTGAAGCAGACAACAGCTAAAATGCATTTGAATGCGTACATGGATAAAAGGTTTAAAGGGACATGGACGAAACGTGAACAGGTGGGACTGGTGTAGATGGGGCACCTTTGTGGGCACCTTTGTTTTGTAGAAACGGGGAACTATAACATCAGGTTAGGCAGCGTCCATGGAGAACATGGATAGGTGATGTTTTGGGTTGGAACCGCTCTTTAGATTCAATTCTGAAAAATACCCCGACCTGCAACAATCCATGTTTTCCAAGGATGCTGTCTGACATGCTGAGATACTCCAACATTTTGTGTCTAGCCTGTGAGTTTTCGTGATTCTGTTGGAAAATCTCAAATGCTGTTCACATTTACACTGTGTCGTGTGTTGGTATGTCCACATATACACTTCTCCCCAGTTATAGTGAGCTTAGCAAACAGTCACTTCACCTCTTCTTGGACTGGTCCTGCCCATCACTTTCATAATCTTCACTGGCCAGACAGGATGGAAGGTGAAGCTGTTGAGTGTTGATATTCCATGTCTACTACATTTATTTAATTTAAATAAAGTATGTTGCATTGAGGAATGATCCTGATTTGTTTGTTAAATTGATATTATAATTATTATTTATAGAGAATACATGCACGATAAACTTTATCCCATTTTCTTTATTTATATTTTGCAATGGTCCATATTTAAATTGAGTCAACCTTTACACATGAAGATGAAGGTAAAATGCTACAATACTTGAATTTTAAAGAATAATAAAAAGTAATTAAATAGCAAAGTTTAAGAAGCATTTGGACAGACGCATGAATAGGCAGGGAATTGAGAGGTCTGGACCACGTACAGACAGATGGGATTAATTTAATTTGGCATCATATTCAGAACACACGTGAGCCTGTTCATATGCTGTACTGTTCTGTGCACTATTTTTTGTTAAAACCATTGTTTTCTATATTGCTATCATCGGTGGTTTTACAAATTGTGCTGGTATGCATAACAATTAAAATTTTAGCTACATTTATCAACAATATTTTCCATTAATCTCTTTTTTCCCTCTCATCTGTTTTTATTGTGTGACCAATCAACTGCCAATTTGATAAACTAATAACTAAATAGTATTAAATCAACACTTAAAACATTTGAAAATCTATTTTTTTAATTTTTAGTGCATACAAAATACTGGTTATCAATATAATTGTAACGAGTTTTTATAGACATTTATTATTTTCTATCAGGTAAATTAATATTTAATGATCTTAAAATAATCTATTGCATGAAAAAATACTGATAGTAAAATAAATACTCAGTATGGACAAGATGGTAATATCAAAATAATTGCTACAAATTATGTGAATGTTCTGAACTTAAATACTTTTCCAAGTGGTATCATTGTATACAGTTACAGTAAAGCTTTTATTATCCGCTCACTGATGTTAAGAAATCCCGATGGTTCAGTGCCTGGCCCACAAAGTTTCATTTCAGGTGCACATTTTAAATGTCTGCCAGGGCCCCATTCCTATGGCCCTTTTAAAGTCATGGTGCTTTGTTGCACCCTTAAACCTCACTGGGGCTTTGTTTACCTTTTTCTCTTTAGCTGAATAATTTACAATACCATTCTGTAACATTTAAAACAAGTGTGAATGAAAGGTGTGTGGGGGAATTAATAGAAACAACATCCAATAGCTCAGAAAATCAGCCAGTCCGAACCCACCAAATACCTGAGGGTGGGGATTATCAGAGTTTTACTGTTTGTTAAATACTTATCGAACCCGAGTGCTTTTCTCCCAACATCAGTTTAATTATGCAAGTTTGATCGCATAAGGTGAGCTCTAATCATTTTCAAGTTGAGGTCACATCCCTTTCAAATTGAGGTCAACATTGAACTTTGAAGTATATCTGATGCACTGGATTACTGTACAATAGGATCTGTCTCCCGTGAGGCCAAGGCCTTTGCTGTAGCACGTTTTTGCAAAAACGTCCCCAAAATCCACATTTTTTGAAGATTGTACGAGAAATAAGATTGGAATTCTAAATGTTCACAGCATTTATTGAACTATTTAAATACATTTAGGCAGATACTGTAACAGTAATGAACAGAGGTGGAAGAAACATTATGGAGTTCATAAATCATAAGAGTAGAATTAGGCCATTCTGCCCATCGAGTCTTCTCCGCCATTCAATCATGGCTGATCTATCTTTCCCTTTCAACCCTATTCTCCTGCCTTCTCCCCGTAACCTTTGACACCCGTACTAATCAAGTAGCTGTCAATCTTCGGTTTAAAAATACCCAAAGACTTGGCCTCCACAACAGTCTGTGGCAATGAATTCCACAGATTCATCACCCTCTGTCTACGGTTATGGGGAGAAAGAGTCAGGTAGGAAGGAGCAGCAGTTAGAAGTTTGGCATACAATTTCTGTCAAGGCAAATCTGAATTGTGCAAACTCGTAATAACTGGAAACAAATCTGTATTTCCCTTCACATTATTTGTAATATTAAGATTTCAATACAGATATTTTCTCATTTTATTTTGTTCCTCATGGCGTTGCAATAGTTCATTCCTTTGTTGAACATGGATTAGTAGTTGCACATCTCCATTTACATTGTTCCAACATTGGGTCCCTTTCAAATGATCTCTTTGGTACCAAATATATCTCTTTCTTTTGGTGCCTTGGAAACATTAAAACATTACTGGAACTTTATAAATACAAGTTGTGCTTCCACTGATAATTATTATAATATAGTAAACTTGTGGGTTACTTTGCAAATAATAATCGATCAAATAACTTCTAATAAGACAAATATGACAAGCATTTAAGGCCTTTGGACACAAAGGTGCAGAGCATTTATTTGTGGAAAGAATATTTTTTGTACATTTTTCCATGCCTAAAATTTGTTTTATAAGATAATCCTTTGAAACTTTGATGGTAAGTGCAGGTGAGATTAGGGAAATACTAGCTTGACAAAGGATTAGCTAACTAACAAAGGAGTGAGGACAAATTTTTGTTTGGCGATAAGTAACACAGTGGGACGTAGCTTGAACTAAATGCAATTGAAATCAATGATAAGAAGGGGAGGCACTGTGTGCAGTGGTAGAGCTGCTGCCGTACAGTGCCTCAGACCCAGGTTCGAACCTGACTACGGGTGCTGTCTGTATGGAATTTGTATGTTCTCCCTATGACTGGGTTTTCTCCGAGTGCTCCTGTTTTAGGTTAATTGACATACAGGTTTTAGGTTAATTGGCTTCAGTAAAATTGTAAATTGTCCATAGTGTGTAGGATAATGCTAGTGTAGGGTGTGGACTCGGTGGGGCAAAGGGCCTGTTTCCACGCTGTATCTCCAAACTAAAAAAAAGAACATAAATGGCTGGCATTCTTGAACAGTGGCAGCTGTGGAGATCATGCTACACTGGTGGGATGCGGTGCTCTTAGTGATGGTGCTGACAATTGTTTTGGGATGAAACACAGCACCATGGTTGTGAACAGACAGCCTCAGACAGTTGCAGAGAACAGGTGGCCTTGGCAACAGTGAAGGCATTTATGATAGGAAGTAGGCAGTAGATTTGTTCTTCCAGTATAAGTGTCTGCTCGTCCAGTGCTGGATGCCAGACTGCAGTGTGACAGGTCAGGAGCAGTGATACAGAGGTAGAGTGGGGCATTATCTGCTACACACGGACGTCTGCCTTATGTTTACAGATGATGGTGTCCAGGGGCATTTATACCCCAGCAATAAAACACAGTGTGTCAAGAGAGGTCTTGAGGAAGTTTCCCTAAATGAAACGTAAAACATGTTGATTACTTCTGCTTGAAACTCATGTTGCATCTGCCCTGCTTTAAATAGGAAATGACTAGAAAAGTGTTGATACTAAATTGGCTTCATTAAGCCCAATAAGTGCCACATAATTAACATCACTAACCCCTCTCGGACAGCACATTTTCTCTTGAAACACTGTCACCGTCCTACTTGGCAGTGTGCAATGGACAGAGGTATGCAATCCCACAATTAATGGATCAGATTTAAGCTCTGCGGTCCTGCCACAGTCAGTGGTGAATGGTGGTGGACAACTAAACATCTTGCTGGAGTAGTCTCCACAATATCCCCATCCTCTATGATCGACTGAGAGCCTGCACTGCAGAACAGCAAAGAAAGCTGAAACATCTGTGAGAACCTCCAGCCAGAGGTGCCAATGGAGGATCCATCTCGGTCTCCTCCAGTGGTCTCCATGATTGAAACCAGTCTTCAGCCAGTGCAATCCACTCCGCAAGATATCTGAACGATATCAGTGTGATCCACCCCACGAGACAGCTGAAGACACTGGATGCAGCAAATGCTGTGGGACCTGACACATTCAGGCAACAGTGCTGAAGAATTGTGCTCTGAGACTTGCCATGCTCTTGGCCAAACCGTCCGAATACAACCACAACATTGGCATCTGGCCGACAATGGAATGGAGCCCGGGTGTGTTCTGTCCACAAGAAGCAGGACAAATCCAACCTGGGCAATGACTGCCCCATTAGTCTACACTCGATCACCGCAGAGTGCTGGAATGGATCGTCAATGCCTGGTGTTGTTGACCAGCATTAGCTCAGCAACACCCTGCTCACAGAGGCTCAGTCTGAGTTCCACCAAAGTCACCCGACCTCACCACAGCCTTGGCCCAAACATGGACGAGGAGCTGAACTTCAGAGGTGGCATGAGAGCGACTGTCATCTAGGTAGCGTTTGACTGTGTGGAATCAAGGAGCCAATGCACTGGAATCAATGGGAATGGGGAAAACTTCTGCTAATTGGAATCAGAGCTTAAAAGCACCAAGGAAGATGCCTGTGGTGGCTGGGGGGCACTCACCTCAGCCACAGGACATCTCTGCAGGACTTCAATGTCCAAAGTGCGAATGTTTGATGATGAGTGCACAATGTTCAGCACTATTCACCACTCCTCAGATAATGAAGCAGCTTATACACAAATGCAGCAAGGCCTGAACAATATCCAGGCCTGGAGGTAAATAACATTCATATCACACAAGTGGCAGGCAGTGCGATATACAACTGGAGGAAATCCAGCCATCGGTCCCTCACAGTTAAGTGGCATTACCATCATTGAATCCCCCACTATCAATAAGCTGGCACCATCATTGACCGGAAACTGAGCTGAGTAAACATATACATAGAGCAGCCACAAGGAAGGTCTGAGGCTGGGAATCTTGTGGTGAATAACTCACCTCCTCACCCCCACAGTCTGACCACCAGGCAAGGCTCGGGTCAGGAGTGAGATGGAATACTTTCGACTTGCCTGAGTGAGTGCAACTACAACAGGATTCATGAAGCTCGACAACACACAGCCCGCTGGATAGGCAACTTGTCCACAACCATTCCCTCACTCCACCATCACACAGCAGCAGCAGTTTGTACCATCTACAAGACGCACTGAAACAACTCACAAAGACTCCCTAGACACCATCTTTCAAACCTTCCCTCTCTACCTGCTAGAAAGACCACGGCAACAAACATACAGGGAACACCACCATGGAATGTTACCCTCCAAGCTACACATTCTTGATTCAGAAATATATCACTGTTCCTTCATCATCACTGGTTCAAGATCCTGGAACTCAATCAAGAAAAGCACCATGAGTGCACCCATACCCAAGGACTGCAACGGTTCAAAAAGGCAGCTCATCGCCGCCTTCTCTAAAGGCAACTGGGGTGGGCACTAAATGCTGGCACAATTTGTAAAGCCTGTATCCCTGGAATGAATTAAAAAAGAATCTTAAGACCCGTTGTCTTATTTTGCAAAAAGCAACAGTTAAAACAAATAATTTATGAAAACTCAGTGATTTTAGTCAAGCTTTGCTTTTTATGAAAATTATAAAACCCATCTGGATTGAATGGTAATATAATAAACCTTTGGTCCAAAACATTTAAAAAGTATCTTCATTGCCGTCTCCAGTTTAGTTATTAAAGCAGATCTGAAATGTGACCACTGAATCCCAGTTTTAGCAGATCTATAAACAACTCTTAATTGGAAAATGTGGCGAGATTGTACATTGAAACAGAAACTTATGTCATGGTGGGTTGGGCTGCAAATGTGAAAAAGCCATTTCTACGTTTCCTCCTGTGATGTTTACTCAGAGTGGAGATGTGATTGAGTGAGGCCCCACATGTGGACATTCTGATCTCCATGTCCGTTCAGTACACTTGAGCGTCTGACGATCAGTACAGTACTATTTGAGCCCAGTTCAAATCTTCTCCACATAGTTTCCTGGAAAAAGTCCTTCTTTTCCACGTAAACGGCCCTTCCACCATCCCGATGGATCTGGAAAATTCAACAAATTCATCACATTTGAGGACATGCCCCTGTTAATCATGTGCTTACCAAACCTCTCAGATCCGAAACACAGATCCGGACCCTGTTATGGCTCACTGGACCATTATATACGTGAGGTATAAATTAAATATTTCTGTCGAGTTTTTGCCAGGTGGCTGTTCTTTTAAATACACGGAAGGACTGGAAACACCCACAGATAAACGGGTCTATGTGCCAGTATAACATGCTAATTGATTAGGGCGGTTGCGTAGCGCTGGGACTATGAATATGACATCTCAGGATAATTCCAGTTGTATACACACTGCAATAGGTGAAGTCTGGGAGGTCTGGAATGACAGTCACTGAGTAACCCAGAGGAGCAGAGTTCTGGTCTTAGTCATTGGTGTTAAATATAAAATACCATTGTAATCCAGTTCTGAAATTCATGTCCATTGGCTTCAGTTATTGAGAGTGTGCTTCAAGTCTGAGGTCTCACAACAAAACAAAAATCAAAACTCCTCTTCAAACTTGTTGAAATTAACAAACAACGCCTCATAGCGTCAGAGACCCGGGTTTGTTCCTGACATCATGTGCTGTCTGTGTGGAGTTTCAATGTTGCCCCTGTGACCGGGTGCTGCAGTTTCCTCCCACATCCTAAAGATGCGCGGGTTTTGTAGGTTAATTGGCCTTCCGTAAATTGCTCCTAGTGTGAAGGGAGTGGATGAATCAGTGGAATAATATAGAACAAGTGTGAACGGGTGATTGATGGCCAGCGTGGTCTCGGTGGGCCGAAAGGGCCTGTTTCCATGCTGTATCTCTAAACTAAACTAAAACTAAACAACATGTATGGCAGTGCAGAGAAACCACTCCAGCAATGTGGGGTACACAGCTAAATTATCATGCATTTTCTGGGGCTGACTGCACCATTCTATGCTTTTATTCTGAACACCGTAAGGTTCTGAAGAAGGGTCCCGACCCATAACATCACCTGTTCATTCCCTCCACAGTTGCTGCCTGACCCACTGAATTCCTCCAGCAGTTTGTGTTCTCCTCAAGGCACAGTTTGCTCATTTTTGCTTACGGCCAATTAAGGATAGTTCATCAACTTTTTATCTGATGAAAGGAAAGGTGTAATGGGATTCCTCCTTCCAGCTTCCAGTTGAACTAGTTATCTGTAATGTTCATGGGCTGTAGATATTGTTAATGCACATGACGGCTGTATAATCTTACCTTCCAATAGGAGATCCATGACATCATTGACATCAAAGCTGAGTTCATCTATGTCCTGACCGGAGTACTGATAAAGTGCCCGACACTTGGGGGTCCGCGGCTGTGGTTTAGGGCGCCCCACTGCTGGCAGGGGTCTTTGACTTATGCTGCGTCTCCTTTGGATTCTATCAAGATAGATTTCAGTGCAACTGGTTCAGATGTTTGTTCCCTTATCCGATATTAACTCAAATTAAAATAATCAATATTGAATACTCCAACTTTCAGTAATTTGCTCTCTCTTTCTGTTAGTCTCAACACTGGCCACTTCTGTTATCCAATTAGCTCAGTTTTCTTTATACTTTATTTTTTTCTGTATAGTCTTGCCCGCTGGGTATGTCCCAAGACCGCGAATGTTCATCTGATTTTACCTGCCACTGAACTGCCACATTTAGTTCAAAGAAGGGTCCCGACCTGAAATATCATCTATCCATTTCCTTCCACAGATACTGCCTGACCTATTCCAGCACTTTGTGTTTTGCTCAAGATCTACAGTTCTAGCATAATTGAGTAACCATTCTCACCCAATCAGCGATATTTTCTTTGTTCCTCACCTTTCCAGTATTTTATTTTTCCATCCTGGGGAAAAGATTCTGACTACAGTGTCTGTGTTATTGCATTAACGGGCCTGTAAAGCTGCAGCAAGTATGAATCTCATTGTTCCATTGCTGGTACATATGACAATTAAACACTCTTGAGGCTCTGAGCCATTGCTTTTGGGTCAGAGCAAGTGCTCTCACCCACTCTGGCTTAGTGGGTGAGAGCAAACACATGCACAGCCAGAGAGTTCTCCTCACTTACCCTGCAACTCCTTCATCAGGTACCTTCATGAACTCCATGTTAGCATTGATGTTTACGGACTTTCTTGCTTTGGTTGTAGCACCTTGTTTTGGCAACGAAGGCATTTCCAAACCGATTCGTGACTTTGCCGGGCCTTTCATGGGTTTGGAATACATTTGTTCCCGACTCATCTGAGAGTCCCGTGAGAATCGAGGTGCACCATTACCGCACCGACCTTGGGAAAGGGAAACAGGAATCATGAGAGATTTATCTTTGCTTCCCCACCGCTGCAGGGACTGGTGTGAACCGCATCTGTGGAGCTTGTGGCAAAATTTCAAAACTGCAAGTCAAGTACATTCTAATCACCCTAATCACCCTAGCCCAATACCAGTCCAAGGACAGGTGTAGATACTGTGGGTAATCTGGTCTGGATTGCGATGAGGTGGTTTAGGTTTATCATAGACATGTGTACCACCCCCACTCACAATCACAAACTCCCAAACTTCCTCCATTCCCCACCCACCCCTGGGTGGAGACTGTGATCTTCAGCCAATGTCAACCTTACCTACCCGCTCCCCAATTCACTCCCGCTGGGTGATGCTTGGGGAATGGCATCACTCAGTGAGTCTCACGTGGAAGGCAAGGCAAACATACAAGCAAACTCACATCGAGGTATTTGCACAAACTCAACAGACAGTAGGCCCGACACAGCATCTACACTTCATGCAGCCTTGGAAAAGAAGCCAACATAATCAAAGGTGTCCCACCCCAGCCAGTCCATCTTTTCCCTGCTCCTGTCTGGCTACAATGCTAAAAGGTATTGTCGTCCCTTTGCTCTACCTATAGTCTGGCTTGATTGTGACAACATTATGATGAGCGGTTCACGATACACGATGAAACGGCTCATTTATTTACGACGGTCGACCATGCTGAGGGACTCAGTACCTGATGGTGCTGGGGGAGCAGCCCTGGCAGGAGCGGTTTTCCCAAACCCTCGGTTCCGTGGAACACCTTTCTTCGTTGGCTCTGTCCAGGGAGAGATAAAGCAACCATCAGCATCACAGCAGGAGGAATACTACAAGCCGGCAACTGGTCGAAGGTTTACTCTGCACCCCTCATTCCCAGAACATCTCAGCCTTGCAAGGACTTGGGTGGCAGAAGGGGAGCAGTAAAATTAGGCTGGGAACTTGATGGTGATGGCAAGAACAGAGTAGTGAAGGATGGTGGGTGGATAGACGGTGGGATTGGGAAGCCAGAGATTGCGATTACAAGGGGAACTGGGCCATGAACCAGTGAAATAAAGTGTGGAAGTGAAGCGAATGTCGAGAATCTTTCTCCCTGTCGGAGTGGAGGAGATGGATGGTCTAGGAAAGGCGTGTCATAATTCTGAGAGACCCTAACCCTGTCCCCAACCCCATGGGCTGGGTGAACGGTGCTGGAGGAAGATGGTGAATGGATAGAGGCAGCAGTTATGTTGAGGATCAATGGCTTCAGAGTCGTGGGGATGCAAGTCGCAAGGTTAATAACAGAATGACAAGATCAAAACTTGATGAGGGAGATTGGAAATAGGGATGCGAGGAAGGAAGCATGTTCATGATACCCCCACATGCTCAGGTCTCTGAATTTGAAAACTCCACTGCAGTACTTCCCAAGCTCTTTAATGAAACAGGTTCTACAGTTGTTTAAAACATCTCTTTCTCTTAACCCAGTGTTGACCCTGTGGGAAATAACTCGACACACTCAGCAATCAGCTCACCTCAACAACACTTCATGATGGTAATACACGGGAACTTACTGGAATTCTTGGGTAGTCCGTCACCAATAGTAATGGTAAGCGCTTTTCCAGCAGGTTTCATTGTTACCAGCTCTCCCTGGCCTCTGTTGAAGACAATGTTTCGAGAGCCACCTCCTCCCCACCCTTCCTTCTTGATTTTGAATTGTATGCTGTTTGACACAAACAAATTAAGTGAAGCCATATGATTACAATCAGATGAAAATCTTGAATCACTCCTCGAAACAAACAACATTTAGAACATATTGCTGGCGTTGCTGACTGAAGGCATATTTTACTCCTGAAGAAATGGCCTCATTGGCCTGTGGTCCAGGGTTCAGGTGTAAATGGTGATTACAGAAGGACAGTGCTTGGACCTCAGGAAGAGACTATCTATGGTTATCTACTCACAATTTTGACCGAAAGAGCTTCTACATTTTCAGTCATATTATAACTTTGATAACTCTACTGTAATGTATAAGAAACATTTAGATAGGTGCATGGATAGGATAGGTTTAGAGGGATAAGGGCCAAACACAGGCAGGTGAGACTAGTGTAGATGGGACATTCTCATCAGTGTGGGCAAGTTAGGCTGAAGTTCCTGTTTCCACACTGACCGGCTGAGTTATTCCGGAACTTTCTGGTTTCACTGTGAGTTTGAATGCTTCCACAACAACAGAGAAAGGAAAAGTAACAGGGTGTATCCTTACGAGTCAGAAAAATTGAGCTTTAATTTTTGACGAGTGAGCTCTTCAGTTCGCTTGCACAGGAGACTGACAAGCTCAGTCTTAAAAATGGACTCCAGGAGGCTGTCGTACTCTGGTTCGTGTAGGACAATGAAGTCATCTTGCCTGGTGCTGAAATAAAAACAATCAACAAGACATCATTTCCCGCATCATCTCTCAAGAACAACCGTGGGTGTTTACAACAAGTAGCTTTGGAATAGTGAAGTGGTACCATGAACACGAGGAATAACAAGAGACTGAGATCTTGAACCTTGGGTTCGAGGTTGACCAACTCAAACCCAATGTAGTTGAGTTGGTGCACCTCAGATCAAAGCATGTAGGAAGGAACTGCAGATGCCGATTTAAACTGAAGATAGACACCAAAAGCTGGAGTTACTCAGTGGGACAGGCAATATCTCTGGAGAGAAGGAGTCTAAAGGGTCCTGACCCAAAAAGTCACTCATTCCTTCTCTTCAGAGATGCTGCCTGTCCCGCTGAGTTACTCCAGCTTTTTGTGTCTATCTTCAGATCAAAATATTATTGCCAAACGATTCTCAAACTTGGAATGGTTGCTGGGATTGGCTCGGCTGATTCTGAGCAATTTTAGAGGGGCAGGTTCACAGTGTAGATCTGGGCACGTGGTCAGAGTTCCTTGTGCCTTATTTCAGAACCACAGGGCAAATGAAGCCAGTTGCCGTGGTGAAAGTAGGATGCAAGATCAGTGCCAAAAGTGGATTTATTTTCAGGAATCCTCCACGTGAAAAGCACTAGCTTTATTCATTAGATGGATATCCTTAGACCATGGAACGATACAGCACAGGAAAAGGCCCTTCAGCCCACGATGTCCGTTCCGAACATGACGCCAAGTTAAATGAATCTTCTCTGCCTGCACGTGATCCATATCCCTCCATTCCCATAATATCCATGTGCCGATGTAAAAGCCATTTTAATGCCTTCTTAGAAATTTAATACATTTTTCATAATTATATCATAATTATAGGTGTTCAATAGGTGCATTATATCCAAATTTGATGCCAATCCCCAGGCTGGGTGAATATCAATAGTTTCAGTCAGACGCCCGACAGGTATCTACAAAGCAAAGTCACTGTACCTCAATGACACACCAGTGATGTTCTGGATATCAATCTTCCTCTTCAAAACCTCCTTGATTTGACCCTTTTCAGGTCCTTTCTTGACTTTTTCTCGACCAATTAGATAAATATATTTAGGAGATAATATAAGGTCACGCTTTATTCCCTGAAAATGATAAATGAATATAACAATTACCAATAAACACCAAAAACAGGCTGATGCAGGTATATGAACTAATGCAATGGCCAGGCATGCATTGTTGCTGCTGCATCTGCAGGGTATTCTATGCAATGGCCCCAATGCGACAATAATCAAAATTCAGAAGATGTGCCATGGGATTATAATAGAATATTGACTGGCCTTGAGGGGGATACGACATATATTGCATGAAGTAGATTCATATTGCCCGAGTCGAAGACGAGGGCAATATGGATCTAGTGAGGGCAATACATGTCGTATCCCCCGAAAGAGGACAGTCAATATTGTTATTATTACCCATATCAGACATCTAGAGGAAAATCTGAACATCTCAGCTCGGCGGACTTCCACGTAAAATTTAACCAAAATGGACGCGGCAGTCTTCCTGTCTGCCGTTTGAATATTCTAAATTTCCCACGCAGCGTCACGTTGCCAAGTTCCCGGATGTGAGACCAGGGGAATATAAGACTATATTTACCGCTGTTTTAACACGTAAAGTCCATAGGCGTTCGCAAGAAAGGGGAATACAAGAAAATATTCCCCTGTTAACCCTGCTGGCACTCAAAACGAAGGGAATACAATTTTGTAAAAGCATAGCTCAGATGTGTGATATGGGTAATAATTGTTATTATTGGATAACGGTAACACTCCCTTGGCATTAGAGCATATAACGTAGAACAGTGTGGCACAGGAACAGGCTCATCATTCCAGAATGTCCTTGCCAAACATAATGCCAAGTTAAACTAATCTTCACAATCGGCACATGATCCATATCCCTCCATTCCCTGCATATCTACGTGCCTATCTAAAAGCTTCTTTATTGCATTTATCATATCTGCCTCCACCACCAGCCCTGGCAGCATGTTCCAGGCACTCACTACCCTCAGTGTAAAACACTTGCTCTGCACACCTCATTAAACTTTGCCCTTCTCACTTAAAGCTATGCTCTTTTGTCTTCGACATTTGCAACCTGCAAAAAAAAGATTCAGACTGCCAACCCTTATCTATGCCTCTCATGAATTTCTACATCTACCTATCACCTCCTTGCCCCTGTCCCACTTTTGCTCCCTCCTCTCCATAACTATATCTTCCCTCGCCACTCAAAGTCAAAGTCAAAGTCAAAAGAGTTTATTGTCATGTGTCCCTGACAGGACAATGAAATTCTTTCTTTGCATAGCACAACAGAACTCTCAGTCCTTGATCCAAAATGTCAATGTCCTTTCCCTCCACAGATGCCCGCTGAGGTCCTCCAGCAGTTTTAAGATATTGGGTATTTTTAAGGTGGAAATAGATAGGTTCTTGATTACTTAGGGAGTCAAAGGTTACAGGGGGAAGGCAGGAGAATGTGGTTGAGAGAGAATAACAGATAAGCCAAGACTGAATGTTGGAGTAGACTCAATGGGCTGATTAGCCTAATTTTGCACCTACGTATTATGGTTTTTCTGCTCCAGATTTCAGAATCTGCCATCTCCGAGATCAGGAGATCTGCTTTCCACGTCTCCTCTTTCCTATACTCCAAAGGGCTGTTTCTCTGATCCCTTGCTCTTAAAAAAATATTTATTCCCTCGAGTGCAAACATTTAAAATGACATTTGGAAAGATTTATGGGGAGGAATGGTTTAGAGGCCTATGGGCCAAATTCAGGCAAATGGAATAACCTCAATATGTCAATTTGGTCAGCATGGATAAGGTGGGCAGAAGGGCCTGTCTTCATGCTGTATTGCTCTGTAATTCCATTATTTTATTAAAGAGGAAGGAAGATCTGGTTTGGTACATCTGCTTCTTCTTCCTTACTTTAAGGACAGAGGCAGATTCGTTTTGAGTACACAGGGAGATGGGCTGTCTGGCCCAGTGTGGATGAGACCAGAGAGCTCTCTATCACTGCACTTCCACCGAGCCAGACTTTCCAGAGGTGAATCTCACACCAAACGCTGAAAGCGATGTTTCTACTCTTTAGGGCAAATGGATTGAAAACCTTCAGCTCCTACATTATTTGCTAAAGGAAACAGTGCAGAATAAACAGAGTATGTTTACAACATTTTTAACATAACATTTCCCACATCTCCTTTGTCTTAACATCCAGCCCCTTTCCTCTGCTTTGAGTATTCCCAGCAGAGCAGAGAACTATTCATGTTTGGAGTACCATTACTGCTCACCAAGAGGTCATTGGTAGGGAGGGAGGGAGGGGAGATCGAAAAAATGAGGGAACTAAAATGGTCCATCATTCTCTCCTTTCCTCAGAGATCCGATTATCAAACTCTTACCTTAAATCTTCGATCAAATTTAGTGACAGAGTCTGCAAAATCGACTCTTTCCCGTTTGCCAAGGAACTGCTGCAGTTCTGGTCTGTCTTCAATGCCGAGGTAGTCTCCGACAAAGTTTCGGTTAATACTGTTCCGCCGTCTCTCTTTGAAGTTGTAAAGGATGCTGGAGGCTGGAATAATCAACAATAAAATCACTGGAATGTCACAAATGTAACGGAAAAAAGAGCCTGGCGGAAGTGACGGGAACTTTCTGATGTTAAATTAATTTCATGCATTCGTACACAGGCAGGGTATTCCAGATGACACAAAACGCAGAGGTGCAGGGAACTGCAAGGAGAATGGTAATGGACTATGAACATATGGACAAGTTAGAGATGCTGGACACTTGCTTGTCAATTTAATGCAGACAATCTGAGGTGCCACAATTCAATTGGAACAACAAGGAGAGGAAATGTAAAGATGGAGGATACAATTCTGAAAGGGATACAGGGACAGGTTTATGGAGTTTAAGATTCAAGTTTCAAGAATGTTTATGTTTTCAGGTGCATCAGACATGAAATGGAACCATGACATTCTCACTTGCTGCAGGTTTACAGGCCCCCGTGTGCATCAAAGGTTACTGGGAGGAGGCAGGAGAATGGGTTAAGAGGAAAAAATAGATCAGCCACAATCAAATGGTGGAGAAGACTAGATTGGCTGAATGGCCTAAATCTGCTCCTATGTCTTATAGTCATTAAATGCAACACCAACTCAAATACGTGTACAATAAATTATCAGTTATTCTAAGGTCATAAATAATTGACTTTGGTGGTTAGGTTGAGAAAGCACATGTGATTCTGTAGCAAGGGAGTCATAGAATCATACAGCCTTTGGCTCAGCTTGCCAATGCCAACCAAGATGCCTTATCTAAGTCTCGTTTGACCACATTTGGCCCATATCCCTCTAAACCTTTCCTATCCATGTGCCTGTCCAAACATGTGTTATATATTGTTATAATACTTGCCTCAACTACCTCCTCTGGCAGCTTGTTCCAAATACTCACTATCCTCTGTGTGAAAAAGTTCCTGTTATATCTTTCCCCGGCTGTGTGTGGTCAGCTTCTGTGAATCACTGCCCAAGTCAGGAATGGAAGCTAACATGGCTGTTCCAAAAGTACATCATTAGGCCTTGGTAAGGATGAAAATTGCTGGGACATGGGGCGAGGGTTGGTGAGTGACATTGGTGGATTGTATTGATAGGGGAAAGATATAATAGGAACCTGAGTGGCAACTTTCGTATTCAGAGGGTGTTGGGTGTATGGAACAAGCTGCCAGAGGAGGTAGGTGAGGAAGGTACAATAACAGCATTTAAAAGATATTTGGACAGGAAAGGTTTAGATGGATATCGGTCAAATGAGGGCAAATGGGACTAGCTTAGATGGGGCATCATGGTGGAATGGACAAATTGGGCCAAAGGGCCTGATTCTGTGCTTTATGATTTGATGACTGTATGACTCTACACACAAATTACGATTAGTTCCGTCAGAGTTTTACCTTCTTCTCTCATCTCTTCATACTTTCTCCATGCTATGTACTTCCTCCATGCTTTCTGGATGACTCTAGCGAATCTATCAAACTTCCGTTCTCTCATTTCCTCCAAAAGGAAAAGCTGGAATTTCACCACAGCGGAATATTAATGACAGGAGTGAAGGAGTGACAGAGAAAGAAATCAGCTAGACACGGATACAACCCTGCTGGATGGTGAACAGGCAACGTTGCTCAGCACACAGCCGCTGCTGCATCTCAGCAATAAAAGGTTTGGGCACGAGACACAGCTCAATAAACAATGTGAACTCAAACCACAGCGATAACTTACTGATTCTGGATTCTTGATGAATATTTTACTTTTGCCCATCTGGTATTGGTCGGTGTCCATGTTGACAGAACGCAGTAAATGTTGAGTACCTTGACGTTCATCACCATTCCAACGGGCCAGGTCTCTGGTGTGAGGATGGCGTACCTTTAAACAAGGGGAAAGGGGAAAGTCAAAGGAAAAGGAGCTCCGCATGGCTCAGTCATATAGCCGTACAGTACAGAAACAGGCCCCTCTACAGCTGAAGAAGTCATTGATGAGACCACAGTAATAGGAAGGACACATTAAGTTGGAAAGAATGCAGCAGAGATTCACCAGGATGTTGTCTGGGCTTGTGGGCTTGAGTTGTAGGGAGAGCTTGACAATAGACAATAAACAATAGACAATAGGTGCAGGAGTAGGCCATTTTGCCCTTTGAGACAGCACCGCCATTCAATGTCATCATGGTCGATCATACCCAATCAGTACCCCGTTCCTGCCTTCTCCCCATATTCCCTGGCTCCGCTATTTTCAAGAGCCCTATCTAGCTCTCTCTTGAAAGCATCCAGAGAACCTGCCACCACCGCCCTCTGAGGCAGAGAATTCCACAGACTCACCACTCTCTGTGAGAAAAAGTGTTTCCTCATCTCCGTTCTAAATGGCTTACTCCTTATTCTTAAACTGTGGCCCCTTGTTCTGGACTCCCCCAACATCGGGAACATGTTTCCTGCCTCTAGTGTGTCCAAGCCCTTAACAATCTTATATGTTTCAATGATATCCCCTCTCATCCTTCCAAACTCCAGAGTGTACAAGCCCAGTTGCTCCATTCTCTCAGCATATGACAGTCCCGCCAACCCGGGAATTAACCTTGTAAACCTACGCTGCACTCCCTCAATAGCAAGAATGTCCTTCCTCAAATTAGGGGATCAAAACTGCACACAATACTCCAGGTGTGGTCTCACTAGGGCTCCGTACAACTGCAGAAGGACCTCTTTGCTCCTATATTCGATTCCTCTTGTTATAAAGGCCAACATGCCATTTGCTTTCTTCACTGCCTGCTGTACCTGCATGCTAACTTTGGATAGGTTAGGACTTTTTTTCTCTGGAGGTTGAGGTGTGACATTATTGAGCTGCACAAGATCATGAGGGAGATGGATAAAGTGAACACTCACAGTCTTTTTTACCAGTGTAGTGGATTCCAAAACCGGAGGACACAGGCTTGAGATGAGAGAGGAGAGTTTTAAGAGGGATCTCGGGGGTAACACCTTCACAGAGGGAACTCCGCATCTGGAATGAGCTGCCAGAGGAAACTATAGAAGTGGATACAATTTTGACTTTTAAAATACATTTGGACAGATAAATGGATAAGACGGGTTTAGAGGTATATGGGCCAAATGCAGGCAAATGGGACTAACCCAAAATGCCATCTTGGCCGGCGTGAAAAAGGTGGTACTCAATACGCTTCCCAATGAAAGTAAGCGTGCAAAATTCTTTCTTTCCTACCCTGCCACTTGACATGCCACTATCACTTGGATGCGATCAGTCATTATTACTGCAAACATTGAAGTCTCTCTGTTTTTATGATATGTCACATTTCTTATGTCTTGCACCATCATGGACTTGTTTCTAATTGTGTTTCTGTACTAAAGTCTTGTTTAGCACATTGTTGATGCATGTTGTCCAAGTCTATGTTCTATACTTCACTATACTTGTGCAAAGGGCAACAGACTCAATGGCTTGACTTTTATATATAACATCCAGAGAAGAAAGTCCTAACCTATCCAACCTCTCCCTGCAGTTGCCATGTCCACACCAGACCAGGGAAGCCCGTTGTCCTGTGCCTTAGCCAGTTGAACACACGGGTGTAATCTTTCCATCACAAATCACCAGAAATGTCCTTTGCCCATTGGTACCTCTGCAACTCTCTGACCGCAAGCAAGATAAGAGTTACAAACAAACAGTTCACAATCACATGAGAAGCAGAGCAGGAAGAGGCCGTTTGTTTCATTGGACTAACCCTGCCATTCCTCGAGATCATGGCTCACCACCAACTTCCTGCACCATCCCATAACCCTTGATTCGGCTTGTACTGGCTGGAATTTAGAAGATTGAGGGGGGATCTTATAGAGACTTACAAAATTCTTAAGGGGTTGGACAGGCTAGATGCAGGAAGATTATTCCTGATGTTGGGGAAGTCCAGAACAAAGGGTCACAGTTTAAGGATAAGGGGGAAGTCTTTTAGGACCAAGATGAGAAAATCATTTTTCACACAGAGAGTGGTGAATCTGTGGAATTATCTTCCACAGAAGGTAGTTGAGGCCAGTTCATTGGCTATATTTAAGAGGGAGTTAGATGTGGCCCTTGTGGCTAAAGGGATCAGGGGGTATGGAGAGAAGGCAGGTACAGGATACTGAGTTGGATGATCAGCCATGATCATATTGAATGGCGGTGCAGGCTCGAAGGGCTGAATGGCCTACTCCTGCACCTATTTTCTATGTTTCTATGTCTACGTTTCTACGATTCCCTTAACATCCAGAAAGCTCTCCCTCACTTTCTTGAACACACTCAAGTTGTTAGTGATGTAATTTATTTCACTTTATGTAAATCTTCCAGTTTGGCAGAAGATACCAACCTAAGCCATTGGATCAATGATTGAAGTCTCTGAAGCCTGGGTTAGAAACCCACCCCTGGCTCCCAGAGGTTGGGATGGGTGGTGCTGTGATAAAGCCACTTGGAAGATGTCCAGGGTGGAAGATTGCAACCTTCACGTGGTCCGCCCTGTTTCGACTAATGCAATCAACTCGACATGCACAAACGGAAGATCAAATAGAACAAGTTGTCCAACAACTTTAGGCTGTGCACGCCACACGAAAGAAGAAGAAGGAAGATGTCTAACCAGATTTGGCAATCTCATTAAATTGTGCGTAAAGTTAATAAAGAAACCCAGCTCCCTTCCATTTTGCACACTGAGCGTCTGAGCGGAGATACTGTCGGGGCGAGAAGTCATATATAGGAATGTACCTCTGTATGAATTTTGGGAAAGCCCTTCTGAAGGCAAATCCAGCTCTCCGCACTCGAATATTCTCCTTCAGTCCCAGGTATTCAACTTGATGCTTTGCCCTGAAAGATTTTGGATTGAAAAAGAGAGGTTAGAAATATATCACTTCCTCAGTCAATGTTAAGAATTATTACTTTGGGTTAGATACATGTGGATTTATCGTAACAGCACTAAACTACCGAAGCATCACATAAATAGTTTAACTGAGCAACATCACTTTGTCACACTGCAGGCTTGTACATCTTACTTCTGCTGTTGAATCTGAGCATACAAGACATTTCCCCCACAGCAGGTTTTCCTGATTTTACTATCAGAGGTTTCCCAGACTGATTCAGTGGATGTAAAAAATGTATCTAATCACGCTGATTGGTTACAACAAGTTGCGTACTGAGCACCAAAACCCGACGTTCCTTGCAATGCTGCGCTTGCATTCTCAATCACCGATACCCCGGGAGAGTCAAAAATATTTCCACTGAGGGAGAAAGCATTTAGCCACACAAATAACACCAAATCACTGCGAGGTTGTCAGCCAAATTAAACCAATAAAAACCTACCTGCTCTCCTCCCAGTCCCTTGGTTTCTTGGTCTCGTTGGGTTTTATACAACGGATGTAATGTGGAGTACACTTCATTAACCTGCTTACCAGGTCATTTGCTTGTTTCTGAATCAGAGAAAGGAATGAACAACTTTAAAAATACCCGTACTTTGAAGGCCTACTAAACGATCCTCTTATTAGCTAGGATGTAATCCCAATATTCTAACCCACCTCGTGATCCTTGGACCTTTTTCTCTGTAGCTCTTACACTATAATACTGTAACCACTACATTCTGCACTATGATATTTTTCCCTTTGCTCTACCACTTGCGCATCGCTTGCTTGTACTCATGTACGGAGTCAGTTGATTGGATAGCATGCAGAGTATTTCACTATAGCTCGGTACATGTGACAATAATAAATCATTATCAATATCAAGTCCATGTGAAAGGAAGGCAAAAATCTTCCATTCAGTGGACTTCCTCGCCTCGTGTGCAGTTTCAGGCACTTCGGGGCTGGGAAGGTGAGACACACATTGTTCCATTTCAGACACCTGTTTGCACTGCAACCTAATCCACATGTGGTGTGGGCAGTGAGCAAGGCAGATGCAGGAAACCAGTTTATTACTTGGGAACGTGACAACTTACACACTTGATCAGATCCTTCCCCCACCCACTGCTGCCCAGAATGTTGACTATCCATGTCCTCCAGTGACGCTGTCTGACCCACTGAGTTCCTCCAACACTTTGTGTTTCACGCATGTGTCTAGCGTCTGCAGTTCCTTGCTGCTCCAGTGTACTTTACAGATGTGCGGGTTTGTAGATTAATTGGCTTCTGTAAAATTATCCCTAGTGTTTAGGGAGTGGATGAGAAAGTGGGATAATATAGAACTAGTATGAACGGGTGATTGATGGTCACTGTGGATACAGTGAGCCAATGGGCCTGTTTCCATGCTGCATCTTACAAGCAATCAAAAGCCAAAAGGTATGGAGTGAGATTCCCCCTTCCCAAGCATGGCAGGAGATGAAACAAGTAAATGTTGACTTAAACAAAGCTTTTAGTGTAGATGCGGCATCTTGGTCAGTATGGACGTGTTGGGCTGAAGGACCTGTTTCTGTGCTGTATGACACTTTGACTCTGAAATCATCCATGCTTTTAGTTTCCTATAAATCTGACATATGATCAAATAATTATTGCAGTCATCATTTAATTTCCAAACTTATTAAATCTGGCATTACATGATACTGACATAAATAATGTTGCAGAAAAAGTGCCATCGCAGAGGAAGGAAACAGAGTTGCAGTGATCCCTGCATCCACGTGGTGGCAGGCAAGGGGAAGGAATAGAACTGCAAACTGAGGAAGGTGCTTCTGAGACACAGTAGGCTGTAATGTAGAAACATCTGACTGGGAATAAACAATCTCAGCTCACATCGTCACCTTATTTTCTGTAGCCACAACAAACTGCTGATACTGTTTATAAAAAAAAGGCTCAAAGTGCTGGAGGAGCTCAGTGGGTCAGGCAGCATCTCTGGAGAACGTGGAATGGTGATGCTTCAGGTCGGGACCCTTTTTCAGATTTATTGTGTTGGGGGGGGTTGGGAAAGCTGGAAAAGTGGCAATCTTGGGGCAAAGCCTGGCAAGTGATGGGTGTGTACAGGTGAGAGGGAGATTTGGATAGACATGACTTGTCTGAGGTTGGAAACGTCACCTATCCATGTTCTTCAGAGATGCTGGCTGACTTGCTGAGTTCCTCCAGCACTTTGTGCTTTTTTATTTACCCTGTTTTCTGGAATAAATGTTGCAGGAAATAGAATTGAGTCAGAGTCAAAGAGAGGCCTGAGTGGATTAATCTGACAGCAACACTGTCTCGTTAACCTCTCCCCAAATGGGTGAGGAAACACTGTTAATAGATACCTTGATCTTTGTGCTTGCTGTGGTGGGTCTGCCTTTCTTCTCACTTTGTAGATTATCTGGAAACAGCGATTGAATGAAATGGCTGCAAGGAGAATCACTCACAGATCAGAAGGAGACAACATGTCACTCGGCCCCTCAAGCCTACCCCGTCACCCAATCCAGTCACGGCAGATCTGCCTCAGGCATCAACTCATCTTCTGTGCAAGTTTGACACAGGCCTCAACTCTGACACAGCTTGACTTGGCAAAGAATTCCACAGATTCACCCCCCTATAACTAATGAAATTCCTCAGCTCCTTCCTAAAGGAACATCCTTTAATTCTGTAGCTATGACCGGATGTCCTAGACTCTCAAACGAGTGAAAACATCCTCTCCATATCCACTCTATCCAAGCCTTTCACTATTCGGTATGTTTCAATGAGATCCCCTCTCATTCTTCTAAACTCCAGCGAATACGGGCCCAGTGCCGTCAAACAAATTCTGTACGTCTCTTCCATTCTCATACCCATAACCGCGCACGCTACTGATTAGCATGACCACTAGCTTCCCCCAATACTGTCAACACCTGAACGACACAGTGGCGAAAGGGTAAAGTTGCTGTCTTACAGCGCCAGAGACCCAGGTTCGATCCTGGCTGTACTGAGTTTGCACATTCTCCCTGTGATTGCGTGGGTTTTCTCCAGGTGGTCCTGTTTCCTCCCACATTTCAAAGACGTGCAGGTTTGTAGGTTAATTGGCTTCTGTAAATTGCCCCTAGTTTGTGGGATATACAGTAACTAATGTACAGGTCGGTGTGGACTTGGTGGGCTGAAGGGCCTGTTTCCCTGCTGTATCTCTGAACTACACTAAAACCTTCCCTGCCCTCCCATTCACTCTGCCAGTGAAACCAATCTTCGTGTCATTAGCACATCCTTGACTCCGGAGTTCCTGTTCTTCCTTCCACAAACCACAGGCAAACCAACCTCTGAACCACACCCTGCACTGGAATCAACTGGTGATCACCAATGACCCTTGGATTTCTCTCGCATTGAACCCTCATCCGTGACGAGTTAAAAAGCAGGACTGGAAAGTAACGACAGGATTACCTCTGGCGCCCTGTGCTGTCAGCATGTTAGAAAGATACAGCAGATGGATGTGTGGCTGGAGAGATGGCAAGGGGGGGGCATTAGATTTCTGTAACACTAGAAATGTCCTTTCAGAAGAGGGGGGGGGGGGGGGGCAGTGAATCCAGTTTGACAGGGTGGGAACTTCAAAGGGAATTCAGGAAGGAGGTGACCAAAACGGGGAAAGTGAAATTAGAAAAGCAGAACAAAATCAGAAGGCAATGAGGGTGGAGGTACAAAGTGTCCAAATGACAAAATAAATGCATGTGAACTAATGGCATCCATATAAGTTGACAGGTATGATCTCATTGCTACTATGGAAATGTAGCAGCAGATCATCCAATGCTGGGAACCAGGAATATTCCAGGGTATTTTACATTGAGAAGGCACAGCAGAGAGTAAAAGAGGTTAGTGTGTCGTGGTAATAATGGAGGAAATCAGTACAGTGGTGAGAGATTAGTTAGGCTTCATATGACATGGTGTAGAATTAGAGTCAATGGTAGGTGAGGATTGAACATTGGGAGTTATTTACAGGCCATCCTGGGTGCAGCATATATCAGGAACATAGAGGAACTGTACTTTAAAATGCAACAGCGTCTTATCCCTCACAATCCTCTCCAGTAACTTTCCTACCTCAGATGTTTGGCTCACTGTTCTATGGTTCTCAGATTTTCCATCATTGCCCTTCTTAAATTGAGGCACAACATTAGCCACCCTCCAGTCATCCGGCACCTCACCCATGTCTAACGATGATCCATTAATCTCAGAATAGTGGACTCAGCAGTTAATGTCACTGTGTATGGGTAGACATTGACATCAATCTCGCAGCACTGGTATAACAAGGTACTGACACGTTATTAGAGACACTACAGAACTAGTCTGAATGTTTCAAAAGTTGAAACACATAAGAACATCTTTTCAGGAACATGAGTGATGGATGGTGAATAACTCACTATTCACTGCTCTGCATCAGCTCGATCAAATCGGTGAAGAGGACATCTCTGTTGCGCTCACAACATCCGTTTACATCATAGGATACCTGCAGGGAGATAGTTGAACCAAAGCCTAGATGTATCACTTAGAGAAAGTAAATCTTTAGGTTTATTATTATCATGCGCACCTAGTACATTTTCTGCTCTTGAGTGGAGAATGGTCACATCCAAAGTGTGAATGGAGGACCAGAAAAGGAGGAGCGAAGGGCCAGTCTGAGGAAGGGTCCTTACTCGAAACATCGCCTGTCCATTCCTTCCACAGATCCTGCCTGACCTGCTGAGTTCCTCCTGTACAGGTGTCCCCAGAATACCATGCGGTGATGACCCAGGACATGGGAGCAGGGTTCTCAGACTCCCTGCCCTAAAGTCAACCAAACCAAAAGACTGACTGATTGAAAATTGAATCAAGAGGCCTCCTCTTGTTGAAATTTCAAAGCTCTGGCTCTTCAGTGTAATTTACATATAATCTTGTTTCGAGCAAATTTGTTCGATAACTTCTCCAACTTGGGACAGTTTATTGATAATCTTGACGATAGTGGACCCTTCTTCAGACCGATGGACACTTACTGAAATCATTGTGGGATCTACCAGCTGAGAAGTGAACCAGCATTACTCCTTCTATGTGGGGAACCAAAGTTCTCCTGTTCCCAGAACGTGTGCCTTATCCAACCATCTCTCAAAATACCCACCCTTGCATTACTTTTCTCTGATAAATGTTATGCTTTTAAATCTGAGTTTCTCTCCTTGCACAGATGTGCCACAAGTTCTACAAACATGGGGGCTGTGAGCATCTCACTGGTGCAGATATCCTTCATGTGGAAGCTTTGATGAGGTATTCTGTGGTGAGACAAGTTTGTCCTCCTTGATCCGCCAGCACCTTGTGTTTTGCCAAAGATACCAGCATCTGCAGTTCCTCGTGTCTTTAATCCTCTTTGATCCTATACTTAATCATTGACCACACATTTAGAGATCAATGCATGATGATGAGGAGAGGAACCCTCTTTCTCTGGCTGGAAAGCGTCTAAGTCAACATGAAACCCTGCGGCAAAGATCTTTGCCCTGCGGTGGTTAAGAGGATTAGCACAGCATAGGCCGCCTGTTGAAATGTATCACCCAATGCAACTTCATTGGAAACCCTATTTAATGTGGCATTACCGGTTCCATTGGTTGGTGTTGGGTCTCAAACATTCATTGTTGTTTCTCTTGTTAATTGTCTGATGAGTCACAATTACCATTTCATCTCTTTCTGTTTGAGGTGAGAGGAATGAACTGCAGGTCAGGGTTGCAAACAATTGTTTCCTCTGCTTTGGTTAGGTTACAAGTCACAGGGAGGGGAAATTGCAAGTAGATGAGACATGATATGCAAATGCATGTGAATTTTAGTTACCTTCCCAGCGTAGTGGTGGATTATGAACCCTTGGCTGTAGCTGTTGAAGTGATTGTGACCTCCCACCGCACCCTGGAGCTTCTGCAGTAACGTGGAGTCGGCCCCCTCTCCCGTAGCGTGCATTGTGGCACAGACATCATCCAGGACGCACATAATTCCAGGCGGACTCTGGAAATAAGAACAGTTCCACTCTGCACATGGATGGGAACTCTTTGGGTGCCTCAACTAACGTTAATCCAACTAAACATTTTCTATTTTAAAAAAAACACCAACTGCTGAAGTAACTCTTTTTCTTCTTGCCTAAAGTTGTAGGACAACTTGTTCTATTTGATCTTACTTTGTGCACGCCAGGTTGATTGCATTTGTTGAAACAGGGCGGACCAAGTGAAGGTTGCAATCTTCCACCCCCTGGAGTAACTCAATGGGTCAGGTAACATCTCTGGAGAACATGGGAAGGTGAAATTTCTTCTTCAGATTTCTAGTTTTCACTGGTGGGGGAATCATGAGGTAGAGTTCCTGGATGCACCCTCTCATTTGTGTCCACCTATCACTTGCCAGGCTTTGAAAAGTACTTATTACATTCCATCCCCAGATGCTGCCTGACCTACTGAGTTACTCCAGTACTTTGTGTTTTACCAGCCTTTGCAGTTCCTTGTGTCTCCATGGATATGTGGAACGGGCTGCCAGAGGAGGTAGTTGAGGCCGATACTCTAACAACATTTAGAAGACATTTGGCCAGGTACGTGGATAGGAAAGGTTTAAAGGGATTTGCGCCAAACGCGGGCAGGTGGAACTGGTGTAGATGGGGCATCTTGGTCAGCAGGGGGAAGTTTTGCCAAAGGGCCTGCTTCTGCACTCTATGAATCTATGACATAATCCTTTATTTTCATGTGGAACATATTGATCAGTTCCTCAGTGCAACAGATAAAAATGTACACATTAACTCTGCCGCCCTCTCCACTGGCATAGTCTGATCTACAGCACTTAAACTTTCTGGTTTTTCAGTCTGCACTTGGGAAAATGACTTACGGTACCTTGTTTTCGATAAGATCACAGACAACTTTGTTATTGAAATACTCAATGGGGGTCCACTTTATCCCCTCCTGTACATATTCTTCCTGAAGGTTGGAGAGAATAGCATGTTTCAGCAAGCATGGTACAAGAAAACTGTTATCATTACAACACTTTTCCTATCTTTAACTTCAAACCACTTCTGCTATCTTATTGAATTTTTGTCTATTATATAGTATCTGGGTGCATTGTGTTTACAGGGCTGTTTTGCTGCTGCAAGTAAGAATTTAATTGTTCCGTTCTTGGTACATATACAATTAAACACTCTTTAAACTCAGTTAGGTGTGGATGGCAAACATTGCTCCATGTTGTAGCATTTCTATAGCAGCTAATTTAAAGTTTAATATCTATTTAATATCCAGGTACAGAGCCTAGTCATTTTTCATTTTTTGGCAATGCCAGTAACTCAAAAAGAAAAATGACTCGGCTCTGTACCTAGAAATTAACTGGCTCGTCATATAACAGGCGTGTTATTTTACATGTGTGCTAATTTCTTACCTGTTCAGCTTTCAGAGTTAATTCAATGAAAATCTGCTGAAGCTTCTCATTTACAAAATTAATGCAGAACTGTTCAAACCCATTTCTCTGTGAGAAGAAAGGAAAGTGTTATTTTCAGATATTCTGGCATATAAAGAGGTGCAATCGGCCCATTTAATCTATGCTAGCCCTCCGAGTGATCCCGGTAGGCCCATTCCCTATTTTATGTCCTTTAAATTTGTCCCTTTGTATCTTAAAACTATGCCCTCTGTTCTTTGACATTTTCACCCTGGGAAGAAGGTTCTGAGTGTCTACCTGTCTATGCCTCTCATAACTTTATTTTATTTTATCGGGTCTCCTCTCAACCTGTGATCCAGAGAAAACTATGCAAATCTGTCCAACCTCTCATTACAATTAAAGCCCTTTAATCCAGGCATAATTCGGGTAAACCTCTTCTGTATTCTCTCCACTTCCTTCCTGTAATGTGTGGACCAGAAATGCACACAATACCGCCCGACCAAAGTTGCAATGTGACTTCCTGACTCTTATACTCAAAGGCCCAACACACGCCATGCACACCATACACCTTCTTCACCATTCTATCTACTTGTGTTGTCACTTTCAGGGAGCCATGGACTTGGACCTCAACATCCTTCTCCACATCAATGCTGTTAAGGGTCTTGCCCTTAAGTGTGTACTTTCCCTTACATTCCACCTGCGAAAGGTTTTCAGTTAAATAAACTCTTGGAGACCAAGGGAAACAACTATTATTGTCTTAAATCTACAGAAAGAAAGCTAGCAGGAAAATAAAACTCCTGTAATGGGGAAAATGATGATGACAGCATGCCAGAATGATACTTGGATTAGAGCTATGAGCTACAGGGACAGGTTGGCCAGACATGGATTTTTTTTTCTCGACAGTCATAACCTTCTCCCCAGATTGAAAATATCAAATATGAGAGAGCATAACTTTAAATTGAGAGGAGCAAAGTTTAAAGGAGTTGTATGGGGCGCTTTATTGTACAGACGGTGATGGGTACCAGGAATGCGCTACCGGAGGTAGTGGTGAAGGCAGACACGATCGCGGTGTTTAAGGGGCTTTTAGATAGGCACAAGGACAATGGAGGGATATGGATCACATGCAGGAAGAGGAGATCAGTTTATCTTAGCATCATGTTTGGCGCGGACATTGTGGGCTGATGGGCCTGTTCCTGTGCTGTACCGTTCTATGCTCGCTGTTCGATCTATTTGTTAATTCACATTCCAGAAGCCACACCTCTGATCAACTCACACTTCAGGGTTACGTGGGTCACAATTTGATTAAATATAATGTTCTAACGGATTTATCGGAAGCCAGCAGCTGAGCGTGTACCCAGAAAAGATGCCAAAGATTCAGCATATCTGGGTTACACTCTGCTTCAGATATCTGGGTCACTGATGTTTGTCTGAACCCAGTGTATTCTACAGGGAGAGAGTGTCTGAGAGCTGAAGTATTTGTAGAGCATCTGTGTGCAAGAATGATTCTATGACACACAGTAACTTAGACCCCACCCTCAGTTGTATAGACGGTGTGTGTGTGTGTGATTGAATAGAGCATAGAACATCGAACAGTACAGCACAGGAACAGACATTTTGGCCCACGATTTCTGTGCCAAGCCCCGATGCCAAGATTAACTAATTATATTTATAGGACTTTGGTTGGGCCGCATTTGGAGTATTTTGTGCAGTTCTGTTTGCCCCATTACAGGAAGGATGTGGTGGGTTTGGAAAGAATGCAGAGAGGGTTTACCTTGAATTAGGTGATATTGGCTATAGGGAGTGGTTGGACAGACTTGGATTGTTTTCCCTGGAACACAGGAGGTTGCGGAGAGACCCGAGAGAGGTATTTAAAATTATAAGAGGATAGAATGGGTAGTCAGAATGTTTTTTCCCAGGATGGAAATACTAAATACCAGAGGGCATAGCTTCAAGGTGAGAGGGGCAAAGTTTAAAAGAAATGTGCTGGGTACGTTTTTTACACAGAAAGTGATGAGTGCCTGGAACATGCTGCTGGGGGTTGTGATTGAAGCAGATACGTTAGGGGTCAGTAAAAGACTTTTGGATAAGCATGCGGATATGCAGGGAATGGTGGGATATGTGTTATGTGCAGGGAGATGAGAGTTGGTCTTGGATTCTTGTTCAGAACAGACATTATGGGCCAAAGGGCCTGTTCCTGTGCTGTACTGTTCTATGTAATCACACACAGACTCTGGAGACCCTTTCTCTGCTCCAGAACAATGATGCCTTTAGACTTATTTTTACTGACTGAAATATTTCCAAATCCAGGGCAGAGATCATAAAATATATTGTGTGTTTACAAAACAATGGCACCAATTATATAGCAAAGTAATGGTTAATAACGATTGAAATGTAACCTGGACATTTATGCTGTCATTGTGCCATTGTGTTTGTTGCCTTGGAAGTGTATGGCCTGGGAGAACTTAAACAGGATGGTCACATCTACACAGCCCGTCCACCCCACCCCTCTATCCCCGAGAGAGGAGCACTGCATGGCAGGACCAGTGGATCGAGCAGCATCTGGAGATAGGGTGAAATGGGCTCAGGTTGGCCATGTGATTGGAACAATACTGAACCCAAAGGTTGTTTAGGATGTTCTATCCAATCTCTCCTTGTAGAAAACCCTTCCAAACCCAGGTTTTACCACCAAGGAGAACAGATTAAAGTACAAAGTTGTGGGGAGATTATGGAATCTTGGCAAGTAAATCCTGTGGATAATTTTTAGCAACCTCCTTTTGTTGGATGGACAATTTTAAAATTCCCAACCCCAATGCCCAATAATTTAAACCATGTGGCCTTTAATTAAAAGATGCAGGCACTCACAGACCAACAGTTCAACCTGCGTCCTCCGTCTCTGCAAAGAGTTGGGGATGAACCTTAATTGAAATCGCTTCCAATTACATTCCTATTTGCAACCAGGAGAAGCTGAGATTTGGAACAGATGCAACTGTAGGGCTTGTGCAGAAAATTGATGGACCCGATCTTTGTACGTTACCTGGAAAATTTCAAAGCCGTAAATGTCCAGCACTCCTATACTGTATTCCTCGTGGGGTTTCTGCATAGCTTTGTTGACAGCCTAAAATAAAGGAAGAACACAAGGTGGTGACACGAGGAATTAAAATGATAGGGTCCCTCAGTACAGTACGTAACCCTGCATCAAATGTTCAACTTTGGAAAGTTCTTGCAGCGCGAGTTGATACAGTCATACGTAGGTTTGTAGACATATGCCTCATGGAAATAGACCCTTCAGCCCAACTTGACCATGTTGACACATTTCCCAGTAGAGCTTTATCCTCAGACAGCTTCTTCCATTCACCTACTATCCTTTGTGAGAAAAGGTTATCCCTCGGGTCCCTGGCAAATGTTTTCCCTGAACGTATGCCAAAAAAAGTTCAGACTACCTACTCCAGCTATGCCTCTCATAATTATGTATTTCCATCAGGTCTCCCCACAGCCTATGATGCCCCAGAGAAAACAATCCAAGTTTGTCCAAACTCTCCTTGTGTCCAATAACTTGTAATACAGACAGCATTCTCGTAAATCTCTGTTTTAATTACAATTGGTGTTCAATGTCCTCTACACTTTGTGAATATGTCCATTGGAAATGTAATTCTTTTTAGTTCTAGTCCAAAATAGAATCACTGAGTCACACAGATTGGAAAGAGGCCCTTTGGCCCACCTCATCCATGTCAACCAAGATCCCTTGAATAAGCGAGTCCCATTTGTCCGCATTTGTCCCATATATCTCTAAGCATTTCCTAACCATGTACCTGTCCAAATATATTTTAAATGTTGTTATAGTACCTGTCTCAATTACTTCCTATGGCAGTTCATTCCATATACCCACCACCCTCTGTGTGTAGTAGATTTTTCCCCTCTCATCCTAAATGCAAGTCCACTGGTTCTTGACTCCCCTCCCCTGGGTAAAAGGCTGTGCATTCACTGAGATACTCTAGCACATTTGTACAACTATAACATAACATCCCGACTTCTTTTTAGACACAAGATGCTGGAATCTTCGTAAAGTGCTGGAGTAACTCAACAGGACATGCAGCATCTCTAGTGGAGTATGGATAGCGTATTTTTGTGCATTAAACAGCATTTGCAGTTCCTTGTTTGTACATGAAGTAACCAAGGTTGCAAAGACCAGTCCTTGGCTGTGTGGATTGCCCAAGATCACTTGCCCAAATCCAATGATGTCAGCTGTTCTTTTCACCCCTGCAATCAGTTGTTCGTGCTCCGCGAGGAGTTTACCACATAACCCACATAAAATATATACTCTTTATGCAAAACCAGAGTCAGTATCAGATCAATTATCCCTTGAGAAATACTTACATCCACCAGATAGTCAAAGAGTCGAGCATAGAGAGCTTTGGCCAAGGCGTCCCGGGTATATCCAGCCTGCTGCACATTTAGGGTCATGTTAATGGACTCCGTCTTGCCTCCCCATTTGCTGTCCATCTTTCTACTCGTCACCTTCTCTCTCAGTTTCATCTCGTTAATTCCCAGTAGGAATGCCGGGAAGGCCAAGTCTTTGTGCAAAGGGAAGGAAGTCAATCAATCGATTCACAGTGCCGTCACCAACAACAAATCTAGCATACATATTTAAATAACCGATGAGCAAAGGAATAGGAATAGCAATGACTCCCTAGCAGATGAATCTAAAGTATTGGTGAAGATGTCAAATGGTATGCCTGCCTTCATTGGCCAGGACATTGAGTACATCTCAGGAAGTCATGATGCACCTTTTGAGGTCTTTGGTTAGTACAGATTTGCGTGCAGTCTGGTCGCCCCATTACAGGAAGGATGTGTAGGCTTTGGAAAGGGTGCAGAGGAGGTTTCTCAGAATGCTGTCTGATTAAGGGGTATAAGCTAATAGGTTGCACTGACTTGGATTGTTTTCTCTGAACACCAGTGGGTGAGGTGAAACCTGATAGAAGTAGATAAAATTATGAGAGGTAGAGAGAGGGTAGACAGTTATAACCTTTCTCTCAGAATGGAAATATCAAGTACGGGAGGTCATAGCTTTAAGGTCAGAGGGGCAAGGTTTAAGGATGCTGTGTGGGGTAATGTTTTAAGTGGTGAGTGCCTGCAACGTACTGCCAGGGGTGGTAGAGGAGGTAGATGCAGGTGACATTTAAGCTTTTAGCTGTGCCCATGGACATGCAGGGAATGGAGGAATATGGATTATGTGCAGGCAGAGTTGGCTTCATGTTCGGTACAGACATTATGGACCGAAGGGCCTGTTTCTATGCTGTGCTTTTCTATGTGTATCTTAAAATTTGCCCATTAAGCCAATATACTCACAAAAGTGTTCAATGAAGTGGGTTGATGCTGCCCAGTAAAATCATACAATAAATGAGTACAATCAAGCCAGACACTAATACCACAGGTCGTGCAAGGAGGAAAGCATGGGGATAAGCAGAGACCATGGGGATAAGCAGTAAAAAAGGTTCAGGGCAGTGAGTGAGCGGGAACAGTTAGTGTGAGAACACAATCAAAATGCTTTGTTTGTGACAGTACATATTGGTATGGAGTACTGGCACCTGTTGAAAGTGAAAAACTAGTTTTTCAAATTCTAGCAAGTTTAAATATAAAATCATTGCTGAAGTTGAAAATATCAAAGCTATTAATTAAATTAGGTTCCCAAGCCTTTGAACATCTTAAGCAGCTTGTAGGCTGATGATCTGTCACACACACCAACAGCAAGGAACTGTCGTGGTTGCATGAAGGCCCTTGTGGTTTTTTCACTGGGGTTTTTAATGATTTTGTTTATTGAGTTATCCAGGAGTACAGTGTTTACAGGTCTCTTATGCTGCCGCAAGTTAGAATTTAATCGTTCTGTTGTCAGTACTTATGACAAGCAAACACTGTGCCACCCCTTGGGTGCTGTTTGTGTGGAGTTTGCATGTTCTCCCTGGGTTTCCTCCAGGTGCTCTGGTTTCCTCCCACATCCCAAAGACATGCAGATTTGGAGATTAATTTGCCTCTGTAAATTGCCCCTCGTCTGTGGATGAGACGAGTGGATGAGAAAGTGGGGTATAACATAATAAACTAAGTGGGCAGGACCAGTTTCCATTCTGTATCTCTAAACTCTTGACTCTTGATATACAGAATGGTACTTTATGAACGCAAAAATGGCACAGACAGAGGATGCGCGTGCAGGTCTGCCTGGGAACGTTCTCTGTTCCCACACATATAAAGGAGGAAGGAAAAATAACAGGCCGTCTCCCTCCTTTCTGAAGCGCAGCTTTCCTCGCCTGACAATCATCACTGTGATGTAAACAGAAATTAAAATATTGAGGAATAATTGTTGCTCACGAGCTTCGTTCTCCACTTCTGCATAATTCCCAACTTCCATAAAATTGATGTTCCCGAGGTGCAGAATTCCAGCAACAATGTGCAGCACCATGACTTGAACCTCGGATGGAATTCCGATGACCTGCATGGCATTCTAGGGGAAGATAATTGTCCTCAGTAGTTAGATGGCAAGACCAAAGTTCACAAGAAATTTATTTGAAATATGATCGAGTCAATTTGGAGTTAAAAACATTTAATTGGTTTTGTGTTACTCTCCTTAAATGTAACCATTCAGCAAATAACAAATCACATCTTTTCTGAGGACACAAGGACCTGCAAATACTGGTTTACAAAAAACAGACACAGTGTTAGAGTAACTCAGCAGGGCAGGCAGCCTCTGTGGAGGACACGGACAGGTGGCATTTCGGGTCAGTGCCCTTCATCCTACTATGATGTCATAAGTTTTATTAAAAAAATGCTCTCATGATGGTTGCATGTCTGATTGCAGATGAGACAAAAATAGTTCCTGGAATGCCTGACAGGAAACCTTGGCATAGAACAGAGAAGAATACAGCACTGTAACTGCCCTTCAGCCCACAATGTCCGTACCAAACATGATGCCAAGTTAGATTGATCTCATCTGCCTGTACATGATCCATGTCCCTCCATCCCCTTCATATTCATATGCCTAAAAGCCTCTTAAACACCACTATGGTATCTGCCACCACCACCACCACCCCTGGCCATGTGTTTTAGGCCCCACCACTCTCTGTGTAAAAAGCTTGCCCCTTCCATCTGCATCATTAGAATGTTAAAGAGAATCCATTTGCCATTATGAAGAAAATAACAAAAGCAACTTTTATGATTAATAAATGTGACCAATACACCAAATCCTTCAGAACACTGAGTGAAGCATCCGGTGACATCTGGCAGAATGTGTGATGCTGACGTGTGCATCATGTTGAACATTTGGACAAATGCGATCTGGCCAGAGATTAGCAAAAATTGGAATGGGTCCAATGAGCTATCCTGAGAAACACCTGATATGGGCGAGATTGGCTTCAGGTGTTGCACTGAAATCACAATTCAATGGGAAGGTTGTAGAGCCATAGAGTCACACAGCATGGAAACAGGCCCAACTCATCTATGTTGACCAAGATGCCTCATCTAAGCTTGTCCATTTGCCTGTGTTTCGGCCAATGTCCCTCTACATTTCCCCATCTATACAAGGATCATTTGAAAAAGAATGGTAATCCAAAGAATTGGTGTAACCTTTAGGCTTGAATAGTGACTGAATCAGGAGGCAAAAAGCATGGAGTGGTGATGCAGTGATGGCATGGACTCCATTGGCAGCAGGGGACTGGTTGTGCCCCCAGGACAGGTGTTGGGGCAACAGCCTTGCCTATTGAGGCCTGTGCTGACATGAAGTAAGTTGCAGAGTGAGTAACACAGACAGGAGCAGAGTCTTGCAGAGGTTCAGCGATAGATTAAATACATGGACAAGTCCTGAGGGGCAAGAAAGGGTGAGGTCATCAACTCTGGACCCAAGGTCTGACAAATTGGAATGATTCATGAGTCAATTGAAGACTAATAGGAGACTAAATACAGAAAACACTAAAAGCCAATGAATTTGTATATAAATAATTTAAAAGACTAATGTAGTCCTGTGCTTTATCACAAGAGGTCAGAATACAAAGATGGAGAACTTTTTAACCACAGATACTCAGAAGTCAGGTTTGAGCCCATCAGGGCGCACACGGGTCTGGGCACCACAGCTTGGAGCAGATACATTGGCTTTGGAGGATGTCTAGCTCAGGGTCACCAGATGAAAAGAGGATGTGAAAGGTTAAACCAAGAGGGAATAGTGCAAACAGTTAGAACATGGAAAACCTACAGCACAGTAACAGGTCCTATGGCCCGTAATGTCCGTGCTGAATATTATGCCAAGTTAAACTAATTTTCTCTGCCTGCACGTGATCCATATCCCCCCAAATCCGGCATATACATGTGCCTGAATATGTGGCTCCAGCCTCTTTGTCAGAGAAGTCTGAAGGAAAATGTAACTGATTGTTCAGGATGAGTTCTTAGTTCCTTAGTTAGGCGTAAATAAATTGTATCATCTGTCCAGTCCAGAACAAAATAATTGGAGCAAAATCTTGCAGGGTGATATGGAAAACATCTCTTCTCAGAAACATTGTGGGAATCTGGGAAACGTTCCCCACAAACTGTCTCAGTTGATCCGTTGAAATTCTTAGAAGTGAAACAAGTAATGAAGTGTTGTGAAGGGTTATGGCATAGAGTGAGATCTGGAGTTAATTAAGGACAGCTCTGGTCCAACTGAATGTAAAATGTTCAAGGGCCGAATGGCTCAACATTTGGTTACTGACCTCATCAATTATGATAAAAAATTGCAAATTATAAAAATTAAAAAAAATGTTGAGAAAAGAAACATAAAATTGGTCAGCATGTGAAGAAAATAAAACATGTTAAGGTCTGGGAACTAAGCATAGGGCAGAGCACAGTATCGCACAGGAGAAGCAGGTCAAGTCCGTCCAGAATGTTGTCACTGGAAACAGACTACAGGATGTTCGCTGAGTCCAGAGCTGCACAGACCACAAGTGTGAGAAAAGTCTCTCAATTCTATCAGCCTGAAGGATGATCCCAACCTGTCTATTCCCCCCACAGATGCTGCCTGACCCCTTGAGTTTCTCTAGCACTTTATGCTTTGCTCAAGATACAGCATTTGCTCAATTGTGTTTTGCTCAATATTCCATCTGTTAGTCTCGGATTTCAGGAGGAGCTCAACCAGGCACGTGCCGTGAGTAATTACTCAGGGTAGGCAGTCAGTCGGCTCTAAAAAAACTTAAACTGCACATGCGCAGATTGTTCTCTCCGTAAAAATAAAAAATAAAAATGAAGACAGTAACAATTCAATTTGCCCAAGGCTTCCAAGTCTCCTTCATTCAGAATTACTGAATGGGTGGGGGTGGAGGGTGACAGCAGGTGGAAAGATAGTGGGAAAAACGGGAGCACACCGGGACAACATGAATCAGTTGTCATCTTATTGAATGACAACACTTGTTCAAGTGACCACTTCGCTCATGTCAGCCGCTTCCCGCAAATCCTTAAATTCCCACAGCCGAGTAACCTCAATCGCGCTGTCAAAATTTAAGGATTTGCGGGAAGCGGCTGACATGATTGAGGCCAGCGAGCAGCAGGAGAGAGGTTTTCAGATGGAGTCTGAACTCCTCGCAACTTTACCCCAAAGGCTGTGAAAGGAACTCTCCACCCCCCCCACCCCGGGAAATACGGTCTTTAAAAACATATAGCACTAAGAAATGTACTAACCACATTATTGGTACACAAACTCCATTCTTCTCTCTTTGTATCCTAAGATACTCTTCAGATAATGGCAATCCAAATTTGAAAAACCCACCTAGAAGCTCCGGATGAAAGGCACGGAGAATTATACCTACCTAAGAGGTCGATCTCTTAGATAGGCATAATTCTCCTATGCCTTTACTATTTATATTTAGTAATTACCTATTTATAATTTTAGTCAGGGTAGACAGTGCCTACCTTGTCTCCCCTGACGGCAGGTGCCTGAGCTCAACACTCAGCTGGTAGAGCTGCTCCTGCTCAGCCAAGGAGACCTGGGTTTGATCCTAACCTGTTGGTTACGTTTGTACATTCTCTCTGTGACCGCGTGGGTTTCCTCCCACATCCCAAAGATGTGCAGGTTGGTAGGTTAACTGTCTCTCTGTAAATTGCCCCAAATGTGTAGGGAGTGGACGAGAAAGTGGAGGGATAACATAGAACTAGTGTGATTGGTGATCAATGGTCAACGTGGACTCGTTGGGCCGAAGGGTCTGTTTCCATGCTATATCTTTTAATCAAACACTGTCAATCAATTATGCAGTTTGGCACATTCTGCAGTGATGTGTGCAGCTCAGTTCATAACAAAAACATTTACCATCGTTTCCGCAAACTCTTTCTTGTCATCTGTTCCATCCACCTTGTAAGTCCCTGACTGGTTTAAGTAGAAGTAATACGTAGCATCCGCAATGCCCAGGTTTTCAATCTGCTCCCGGGATGCACCTTCCAGCAGCTATTGGAAGAAAAAGTTAAGCCTTTAATTTAGCACTCATTCCTCCTTGCTGCAGGGTGTTGAACAGAATCTGTCCTGTCATATCATTGCATGACACAATCCCACTTGGTCTCACAAGATGCCCCATCCAAGCTGGTACCATTTGCCAGCATTTATCCCTCTAAACCTTTCCTATCCACGTACCTGTCCATGTCCATAAGTGTATTTTAAGTGTTGTTATTGTATCTGGTTCAACTACCTCCTCTGCCAGCTCGTTCCATACAGCCGCTGCTGTGTAACCCACTGGATACCCATTACCAATGCGCAACCACACCTTGCAGGTGATGTTACACCTGTAGGTGTTTGCCTTTTATATCTGAAAGGAAATGACGAGGTACCTGGTAGTAGATGTGGAAATTCCGCTCATTCTCATTCTGATTAACAACCCGGGATTTCTCCAGGAGAAAGTTTGAAATTTTTCCACCATCCGGCTCACCACCGCGACTGAACTGAATTTCAACGTATTTTCCCTTAGGAAGAAATAATATAGGAATAGAGGATTTAAACACATGCACAGCCAAGCTCACACATGTACCATGCATACACACACTTCACAACATATGGGTAACAGGACCAATTTTTCTTGCAGCTAGAGTTCTCATCGGGACCACACATCTCAGACCCCTGAATCTCTACAGAACCTTTTTGATCAGTGCAATCCAGCAGATCGCCAGACTGCAGGGACACAGAGAGTTATGGAGGGACAATCCCTTGGATTCTCCTCCATTGCATTTGTAAACCCTTGGGGTCACTGTGAACCACAAGCAGCTGATACACCATGATAACACGACACGGGGCAGGATAGTGGTGTTGCGGGTAAATTGCCCCTGGTGTGTAGGCAGTGAATGAGAAAGTGGGATAGTATAGAACTGTTGTGAATGGGTAATCGATGGTTGGTGCGGACTGGGTGGACCAAAGGGCCTGTTGCCGTGCAGTATTTTTCAATCAAAATTTGACATTCACAGACACATAGACACCTCCTCTTGGGGTAACTTACAAATCGACTGGAGTTGTTGTTTCGCACAGTCTTGGCATTTCCAAAGGCTTCAAGTAGAGGGTTTGACTGCAGGATGATATCTTTTACATGCTGAAAACAAATAAAAAATAAATGATGTCCTTGCCCCATTATAAACATGCAGCAAATACATGGCCCTCACATTTCTTCCACTGATCCTGGGTGACATTCAGCTCCCAGCTGGAACGAGAGGATAGATGATACAGTGATGCCCAGTCACAGCTCCAAATGCTGACTCTGGGTCTGGGCATAGGTGGGCACTCTCTTGGCTCATGTCCTTCATCTAGATTTGTCCGGTGCCAGTAGTCCACTACTTATGAGAATGAGCCAGTATCAGGGAATATTCTGCTGAAAGGTCATCAATCTAAACTGCTCTCTCCCCGCAGACGCTGCCTGACCTGCTGAGCATTCCCTGTTTTAGATAGACAGATGCAGCATGGAAACAGTCCTTTGGTGCACCGAGTCCATAGTGACCATCAACCACCCACTTACATTAATCCTACGTTAATCTAATCCAACTTTATTCTCTCCATATTGGCACCAACTCCCACCAGATTCTACCACTCCCTACACACTAGGGACAATTTACAGATGACAATTAACCTGCAAACCCGCATGTCTTTGGTATGTGAGAGGAAACAGGAGCACCCGGAGAAAATCCATGTGGTCACAAGGAGAATGTGTAAACTCCACACAGATAGCACCCGAGGTCAGGATCGAACCCGGGTCTTTGATGCTATGAGGCAGCAGCTCTACCAGCTACACCACTGTGCTACTTTTATTTAGGAAATGTTGAATGGTTCTTCAAAGGTAAATAGCCACTGCTTTAACTCCACGCTCTGCCCAAACTCATCTGGTGTCGGGGAGGAAGGAGAACATTTACTTGTTATCTAATAAGTTACCAAGTCGACAAAGGAGAAATTCACCTCTACTCTTGGTTGGGGGGGGGGGGGGGGGTACTAATCAGTGTGCCTCAGGTTCCGGTTTACTCCCACATTCTAAAGATGTACAGATAGTCAACGGTCACTGTGAAATTGCCCGTAGTGTGGCAGAATTTGGGCTTAGTTATGGGAATGTAAGGAGGATAAAATGGAATGAATGTAGGATTGGTGTAACCGGGTGGTTAATGGTCAGCATGACCTGAGAGGGCTGAAGGGCCTATTTCCTGGCTATACCTCTCGATGTCTCTTGGCGCGTTGGGCAGAGGGCTGGGTTCTGTGCTTTATGATTCTATGACTAGGCTGATGTGGTTGGCACTGTTTATCCCATGCTCCCATTACTGTTGGATGATTGGAAACACTTCAGTGCCCCAGAGAAGGGGGATCAATACATCGTTTTTTGGCGCCTCTTCCTCTCCTCTGCAATCACAAACTGATGAACCTCAAATAATTTCCCAAGTCAACCCTTCCAGGCTCTGTGATTACCTGAACCTTTGATCCTCCTCCTGATACTTTGGAGACGTAACCCATGATATATTTTGCAGCCACTGTTTTTCCAGCTCCACTCTCACCACTGGAAGACAAAATAAGGGGAGAAAAGCCCCAGAAGTAAGACCTATCACAGGCGTTTCCGCCACATCCACTGCGATTCTCTCTTAATCTCAGGCTGGCAATCGCTCAACTCTTAACAAAAAAATGTCAACGTGATTCAAGAAACAAAGTGAGGGAACAAAGGCAGAACGGTTTATGGAGACGTTGGCACATCACATCGCAAGAAGTCTCCCCTTCCCAAACCCTTTCTTCCAATGCTGAAAACAAATTCAAAATATCAATCACAGTTTATCTCAGCAAAATTTCAAAATAAAAGGGAAGAAATATTATTTCATAAAATTCAGAACAAGAAGAAATGCAGCAGGAGGCATATATTCCACGTACATAATGTGCGAAAAACTAGAAGCAGAACTGCTCACCTGGTGACCTGGGTCCTTTTCAGTGCCCACTGTTCTGTCGAGGTCCCATTCTCCCCACCTCAACATCTCCTGCAGAACCCAAGGGGTTCCAGCTTTACAGGACTTTGGCTGGGCCACATATGGAGTATTGTGTGCAGTTCTGTCATCCCATGACAGCAAGGATGTGAAGATTTTGGAGAGGGTGCAGAAGGGGTTTACCAGAATGATACCTGGACTAGAGGGTATTAGTTACAAGAAGAGAATGGACGAACTTGGATTTTTCTCTGGAGCGTCAGAGTTGAGGGGAGACTTGATAAAAGTATATAAAATTATGAGAGGTATTTCCTAACCTTTTACCCAGGCGGAAATATAGAAAAAAATGAGAGGGCATCCGGTTTCTTCCCACATCCCAAACATGTTTGGATGTGGGAAGAAACCGGATGCCCTCTCATTTTTGTAGGATTGTAGGTTAACTGGTTTCTGTAAATTGTCCCTAGTGTGTAGGATGTGAAACTGGGACAACATAGAACTAGTTTATGGGTGAATGATGTTCGGCACGGATTTAGAGGGCCAAAGAACCTGTTGCCATTACTATATTTCTAAACTAAATTAAACTAAACTAAATAATTCTAAACTAAATTAGAAACTGCAGAAGCTGGAATCTTGAGCAAAACACAAAGTACTGGAGGAACTCAGTGGGCCCGGCAGCATCTGTGGAGGGAATGGACAGATGACATTTTGGGTCGGGACCTTTCTTTACATACCTGATTATAACACACTGGTTCTCTGCATCGATCAACATGTTCCTGTACATATTGTCTGTAAGAGCGTAAATATGAGGTGGATTTTCATACTGAGCCTGCAGAAAGAAAATTAATTGTCTAAGCAAAAGTAGAAGTTGCCGAGTGCTGAGGGAGGGTGAGAGATGGACGTGGGAATGGACTGTCCAGTTTTCTGCTGCTGTAAGACCAGGGTGGGCGAGGACATATACATATAACAACCTAAATGAGCACATCCAAAATCTACTCAGCACAGTGACGCCGTCCTTTGCATAACAAGCATACATTCCGAAAAACATCAGAAATAATGTAAAAGTGTCATATAAATCTTTGAAGAATGCTTGGTATCACACAAATGTCTTCCAAGAATTTTCCAGAATCATTCCAAAGACAGGAATAATTAACTTGGAATTTTAAAAGTGATTGGCCATTGCCAAGAAAAAAATAGAAACTTTGAGTTGAAACCAAGCAACAGGCAGAGTCAAGGTTACTCTCAGCACATCGCCCCGTCAGTGTGAGTGGCGCTCACTTCTTCACTCTTGGTCACTCCCCAGTCTCGGGGACAATCCTGCTCTGAGCTGCTGAGACAGTAAATTAGAGGGCAACTTGCAGTCCCCACAGAGCACGTAAAACACAGCGTTGGAATGAACGTTCATGTCAAAGAGAGAGGAAATAGAAAAAGTGAAAAAGAGCATCTACTCTTCACCATAAAAACGCACTGTAGGAGAGCATTAAGTCCCTCAGGTCTGTACCAGCTCCCTATGCAATCCCAGCAAACCCATTCCCTCACCAGTTCCCTCTCACAGTCTCACCGACTCCCTCCAGATTCCAACACACACCCACCTCTTGGGACAATCTGAGGCCAATTAACCTGCAAACCCCACAGCCTTTGGGGTGTGGGAGGAAGCGGGAGCATGCAGAGGAATTCAATGCCGTCACAGAATGTACAAACTCTGCACAGACCGGACCCGAGGTCAAAGTCATACAGCATGGAAACAGACCTTTCTGCCCAGCTGATCTATGCCGACCACAGTGTCCCATCTTAGTGAATCCCATTTGCTGGTGTTTGGCCCATCTCCCACTAAACCATTCCTATCTATGTATCTGTCCAAATTAATTTTAATTAATTTTATCGTACCTGCCTCAACTACCCCCATGGACATCTTGTTCCATATAGCCACAACCCACCGTGTAAAAATATTGCCCCTCAAGTTCCTATTAACTCTTTTCCCTCTCACCTTAAACCTATTCCCACTAGCTCTTGATTCTCTTACCCTGGGAAAAAGACTCTGTGCATTCACCTCAAGAATTTTTATATACCTCTATAAAATCACCCTTCTGCCTGCTGCGCTCCAAGGAATAAAGTCGTAGCCTGCCCAACCTCTCACTAACTCAGGTCCTTGAGCCCTGGAAGTATGCTCGTAAATCTTCTCTGCACTCTATCCAGCTTAATGATATCCTTCCTTTAGCAGGGTGACCAAAACTGAACACATTATGCCAAATGTGGCCTTACCAATGTCTTGTAAAAACTGTAACATAACATCCCAACTTTTATACTCAATACTCTGACTGATGAAGGCAATGTGCCAAAAGCCTTCTTGACAACCTTATCTACCTGTGACCCCATTTCTGAGAAATATGTATCTCCACTCCTGGATCCCTCTGTTCCACCTCTGTTCTACCTATGCCCTTTAATCTTTGACATTTCCTTGGTTCTCAATGACTACCCTATCTATGCCTCTCATAATTTTATATACGAGAAGGTCCAGGTGAGTGTACATGTTTGAAACAAAGAACTGCAGATGCTGGAATACACAAAAGGGCTCAACCTGAAACAACTCCTATCCATTCTCTCCAGGGATGCTGCCTGGCCCGCTGAATTACTCCAACACTTTGTATCCTTGAGAGTAAATAGTTGCTTGCGTACCTGTCATTACAAAGCAGTGACAATGATGGAAATCCTTTAAACTCATCCTTGAGACTGCAACTAGAGCACTTGTTTAACTTCATTTGGAAGAATGTCAAAAGGCAAGGAAGGAGAGCTCAGAGTGGTTGCAGATTGAGAACTAAAATGACAAGCAGATGCATTAGTTGATGTTAAGTAGGTATTGCTCAGCAGAATTGAAGAAAACATTCAGTGCATTTCTAACCAGACCTGTAACTTTGCTACAGGGATTCTGTTCTTAGCTTGACCTGGTATTTCACTCAGGAACCAATGTAGATAGCCTATTCACTATCCGCACCCACTGCTGGTGCACAGACCATGACTTCCACAGTATCTTCCTTCCCCAGTTAAAACAAATTGACTATTAATTCTGAAAGTCTGAAAACCTCCAATGTAGTTGTTTGTGAATATTTTCTAGAGTAAGTATCGCTCTCTGGCGAACAACGACATTATCATTTGTGGCCTTCGTGTTGAACAGTACAGTGTGGAGAAACTCACAAGCAGGAGATCACAGACAGTACAGAATAGCAATAGGTCCCTCGGCCCATCGTGTCCGTACCGAATATTATGCCAAGTTAAACTGGAGAAGAACCATTAGAACCTGCTCCACCACCAACACATGAGTGTGGTGATCAACCTGAACTCAGCACACTATCACAATCCTCTCCTCTTATCCTTTCACCGGGAGAACTGGTTATGGACTCCAGGTGGAGGCATTACACTGGAAAAGCACTGAACATGTATTCAAGGATGTTACTGGGAATGGAAGGTTTGAGTTATAAAGTTTGATAGTTTAACAGTTATAAGGTTTGGTAGACTGGGAATGCTTTCCCTGGAGTAAAGGAGGCTGAGGCATGTGCTCATCGAATGAAGCTGAGAGCTGGATACATTGTATATTGACCCAATATTGCTTTGCCGTTGAGCTTGGAGAGTTGGGCAACACAGATCATCTGATGTGCCAGCATCAAAGCTTCTGGACTAATTTGTGAGAATTATGGATGGTGTAGACAGCAGTAAAACTCTCCCTAAGCTAGAGGTACCTGGAGCTGGAGTGCAAACTTTAATGTGCGGAGGAAGAAGTTTAAACATAGAAACATAGAAACATAGAAATTAGGTGCAGGAGTAGGCCATTCGGCCCTTTGAGCCTGCATCGCCATTCAATATGATCATGGCTGATCATCCAACTCAGTATCCCGTACCTGCCTTCTCTCCATACCCTCTGATCCCCTTAGCCACAAGGGCCACAACTAACTCCCTCTTAAATATAGCCAATGAACTGGCCTCAACTACCCTCTGTGGCAGAGAGTTCCAGAGACTCACCACTCTCTGGGTGCGTCTCTAGGGGGATGTGGGGAATATTCACCCAGAGTGTGGTTATAATCTGGAATGCACTGCCTGTGGAGCTGGAGGAGGCAGTAGCTCTCACAATATTTAAGTAGTATCTGGACCAACACTTGAATTTCCAAGGCAAAGACGGCTGTGGGCCAAGTTTACTCCCATATACCAGAGATGCGTGGGTTCTGTAGGTTTATTGGCCTCTAGTGTGTACGGAGTGGATGGGCAACTGGGATAATATTGAACTAGTGTGAACAGGCGTGGACTCAGTGGGCCGAAGGCCTGTTTCTATGCTGTATCTTTCAATCAAAATAACCCTGGTTGCACTGGCCTTAGAGGGAGCAGAGTTATAAAGACTCACAATACTCTTTGAAGAAAATATTTGCTTCATCTCTTGTCTTCTGTGGTTGCCTCTTTATTTCTGAACACTCCTTCTTCTCCCACAAGGGACCACATCTTCTCCATACCTTTTCTGTCAGGACCCCTCAGGATCTGGTAGCTCTCCACCATGTCCCCCCCCCAACTCTTCCATGATCCAGTGGATCAGGCCCAGCCGGTGCAACTTTCCACACCTGACTACCCAAGCCGATGGTGTTAAAATGAGATCACACTGACCTCCCTTTACACACATAAACTGCAACATTTTATGGATCAGTAATTGCACATCTTGGCATACTTATCTAAAAAAATAGACAAAACACGGACACAACACTGACAATCACTGCAGCTTCTGGCTGATGATAAACCATATAAATCTGAAGGTTCAATCCCAACTCGCAGCGACATGCCAAACTACCTAAGCAAGAAACAAATGTTGGAGGTGAGATCAGAGGTGAGATCAGATTTGGATCAGGCAGCATCTGGGGAGGTAATAGACAGGTGACATTTTGGGTTGGGACCCTTCTTCAGAACCCAACGTGTTAGTCATCAATGTAATGATTCTACTTATCTCCTGTCACTCGCGGGCACTCATCCTGGAGTACGGTTATGTGTCAGCAGAGGTAGGAATGCAAAACAGTCTGTGAATCCTGGAATTCTGATGGCAGCACGGGAAATGATGGTAATATTCAGGAAGATTCCCAGCTCGCTGGTGATGACTCAGTGCTTGGTGATGCAGATGGGGACGGAGCAGAACTGGAAAGATGTAAAAGTAGCCTTTCCTCAGAACATTCATAGAACGTGGAGAGAGGTTGAAGAAGGGCCCTGACCTGAGCCGGCGCAAGAGATGCTGTCTAACCCATTGAGTTACTCCAGCACTTTGTGATCTATGAGTTACACACATCACCTGTTGAGTTGTCATATTTTAGGTATCTGCAGTTCTTGTTTGACTTTACATTAAATAAACACTCTTTATTCAAAGCAAAAGTCTTCAACAAGGAAGTGCAAGCTTCACGAGGTTGGAATGCATACTTTAAATATCACTAGGAAGATGCTTTTACAACTGAGTGACAAGTATTGTCACCAGTGACAGGATTACATGATTCTGACAGTTAGTAGCGGTCCCAGTTACATTGATGACTTTTCCACAGAATCGCAGCCTCAGTGCAGCAAAATAGAAAAGACAGTGGCTCCCACACAGTTCTGACCAAAGTACTGGGGGAACGAACGTAAAAGCTACAAAACAACACCAGATGTTTGGTTTGCATAGAAAAAGCATTAAAGTTACTTACAGCTCCTTGATAAATTTCAACTTCTCTGTCGGTGAAGTAAGGCATCTGTTTGAAAGGGTTGACTGAGATGAGCACTGTACCGATGTAGGTCTGACACACAGGTTAAGGTTTTTTCCTGGATGGTTTGTTAAGAATGGAAACCGACAGTCCCTGTTGTTACAGCGGTGGCAGGAACCTCCCAGGAAAGTGGCGAGCAGTTTCCTGGCAGCACCTGTAAACTCAACACCCTGGGCACATTGCACCAGCAGAAGATGCATTTGGCGGCATCAGGTTGTGTATGGATTGAGCCACAACATCACCAAAATAGGCCCTTCAGCCAAACAAACAAATGTCAACCCTTCCACGTTCATTTACCAGAACCTGATCCATAAACATCTTTTCCCGTGCAATTCAAAACTCGTCAAAATACTTTCCAAATGTTGTCAGGGTCTCTGCCCCCACCACCCCCCCAAGTCAGTATGTTCCAGATTCTAATTACCCTCTTGACAAAATTTGTCCTCAGATCAAGGTGGCACGGTGGTGCAGCCGATAGAGCTGCTGCCTCACAGTGCCAGAGTCCCAGATTCAATCCTGACCTCGGTCCCTCTCTGTGTGGAGTTTGCACGGTCTCCCTGTGACCGCCTGGGTTTCCTCTGAATTCTCCCATTTCCTCCTACCTCCCAAACACATGCGGGTTTGTAGCTTTATCGGCCTCCGTAAATTGTCCCTATTATGTAGGTCGTGGGTGAGAAATGTGGGATAACAGAACTAATGTGAATGGGTGATCAATGGTCGAAGGTAGACGTAAAATGCTGAAGTAATTCAACGGGACAGGCAGCATCTCTGGAGAGAAGGAATGGGTGATGTTTCAGGTCGAGACCCTTCTTCAGACTGATCAATAGTCGATGTGTACGGTGGGCCGAAGGACCAGTTTTCCATGCTGTATCTCCAAACTAAATCTCCTCTGAACTCTTATCCTAAATGTATGCCTTCTAGATGTGGATACCTCTGCTATGGGAAATGTTTTCTACTCTTACACCCTGTCTGCCTCCCCTCCAGCTTGTCCACCTTCATCATCCACTCCAAGGAAAACCATCTTTACCTATCCAGTCTATCCTCATAACTCCGTGCAAAGCAACACTCTGGTAAATATCCCCGCACTCTCTCCAGCATATTCATGGCCATCCTATTGTGTAATGAGTAGACTATCATTGCAGAACTTGGAGAAGTACAGCCTGTTTATGCTGGTCATCACAGCCACTCTGTGCTGGTCAGTTAAATTCAACCAGTTCACACACCAGTTCAATTCCCTGATCGATGAAGGCCAACATGGGAAAAAAAAAATGCCGCCATCCTACCTACGTGCGACGTCACTTTCAGAGAACCATGTACCTATACTCCGAGATTGCTCTGCTCTGCAATACACCTCGCCCCCTCACAATGTTGGAACATTCTTGTGAGTGGTAAGATGTTTATCAGAAATGTTTTATAATTTGGAGTGATATCAACCAGGTAATTAAATGTTACAAAGATTAACAAATACCTGCGACATCAATTTTTGAAAAAATACTTGCTCTCACATAAAACTTTTTACCTCTTGGGAGCAGATGATGTGTGGTAAAACTGTTCAGATCTTCAAGAAGCAGTCATTATAAGTGCAGAAAAAAAATCACCAAGCAAATAATTGTTAAGCAGTTCATGTTTTTAGTGATTATGAAAGGTGATAAGGAGAAGTTCTAACACTTGTTCAAATAAAAATAAAACATAATGCAGTTATAGAACGCATTCACTGACCTCAGGACATCTCGGAGTGTTTTACAGTAATTCCAGTGCTTTTGATATGAAGTCACCATTGTAATTTAGGTAAATATTAGGGCCGGTTTGTGCAAAACAAGACACCCGCATAGTAACAAGTATCATTCAGTGGTACATTTGGCAGAGCTGCTGTCTCACAGCGCCAGAGACCGGGTTTAATCTTGACCTCGGGTGGTGTCTGTGTGGATTTGCCTGTTCTCACTGTGACCGTGTGGGTTTCCTTTGGGTGTTCTGGCTTCCTCCTACATCCCAAAGAGGGTTTGGAGGTTAATTTGCCTCTGCAAATTGTCCCTTGTAGGGAGTGAATGAGAAAGAGGGATAACATAGAACAAGTGTGAACGTGTTGTCGATTTTTGGCATGGACTTCATGGGCTGAAGGGCCTGTCTCCATGCTATATCTTACAATCAATCAATTCAGAGATGTTGGTTAATATGTAAATATTGACCAACATCAAAATAATGTCACGGTATCTTTTGCAGGTGTAAATTTGTCATTGTATTTGGCACATTGGGCAGTGAAACACATGGTTGGCATGAACAAGATGGGTCGAAGGACCTGTTTACATGCTGTATACCTCTATGACTCTAAACATCACAACTCTGAAAAGTTGATTATTTAAATGCATTTAAATCACACTTTTAGTCACCCATGAGAAAAATGAAAGGCACTGAATGTACGGTTAAATATCTTCTCTGCGTGTTTTTGGTTATTTCAGTACAGAGGAAGAAGAAGTGAAATTGCGCAGAATGCGAAATAGCTCTGCAGAGTTGCGTTGCTTTCCTGAGGACATTGCCACATCAAAGGGTGATAAACGAGATGCTTCATGGCAGAGTGGCGGGGCCTCAGATAAAGGGCAACGGGAGTAGGTTAACAGAATGACCCGGCCCCAGTGTTGATCCAGCCACACCACGGCTGGGAGTGGGGTGGGATCTCAGGGTTTACACTAACGATGGCCCAGCTCCAGTCAGCTCGTGGACATAAAGTGGTTGAGTTCACACTTTCTTTGTGGTTGGTTCATCAGCAGCTTCGAACCAGCATGCTGATATCTGAACCAGCACTGATCTCCTGAGAAAGGCGGTATGGACTGACTTCACCCAAAGATTAATAAGAATCTGAGAGGCAACTTTCTCACACAGTGGGTGGTGGGTATATTTAATGATCTGCCGGAGGAGGTAGTTGAAGCAGGTACTATAACAATCTTTAAAAGACATTCGGACAGGTACATGGATAGGAAATTGTTTAGCGAGATAAAGGTTTAGCAGGCAAATGGGACAAGCGTGGATGGAGCATTTTGGTCCTTCCTACCATCTCCCCTCACCTATCCTCCCTACCCCCTCCCCCGGCAGTCCTCCATACCACCTGCCTAGTCTCTCTACCGTGCATCTGGCCTCCTTACAACCTGCTCTTCATACTCCCCATCCACTGCCTGTCCTCACTACACCCACCTTTCCTCTCAACCACCCCTCCATCCCAGATCTGCCATCCCTATTTCCCCTGCCATTTCCCTCCCTACCCCCCACTATCTACCCCATCCATCAGGGTATCAGGGAACTACAACAGATAATGAAGTTTATATTGGTTGACGATGAACTGGTGATCATCTCTGGTAACTACAGATACCTGGAGTCAGTCATGTTAAGACGAAGCATTCTGAAAGAGGCTCAGACTATTTCTTGTGAAGGCTCCAATCGTGTCGGCCAATTCCAAAAGGTGGCCGAGAGGAACCACTTTCTGTAACTCTCTGCTGAGCATTGGGGGAAGAGCGGGGCAAGGATGGATGCATGTGGACAATAAAAGGAGTTTGTAGAACCTGGCACTAATGATAAACTGGAAGTCCGAAATTACATGGTAGTGATTAGAAAACCCAACTTCCTCTTGCTTGTCTTGACCTTGCCTGATGCAGTTGGTTCTCATGAAGCAAAAAATACACCACAAAATTCCTCCTAACAGTGCCTAGATGAATCTTATCCAAACAGTGCAGATAATTAGAATAGACATTTCTGAGTTTGTAGATTCCAGGGTCCTGATCCACTGGATAACTTGAAGGTTTAACAAAAATGTTGATTTCAAGTCTATCCATTCCTCAAAATGTTATGACATTAATTTTTTATGCAAATTGCTAACTGCGCTTAACAACTGTCCATTCACTAGTACAGCGCTGGCTCACTGAGATGCTGCAGAACAAATTCCAAATCGCTCACTTTGTTCCTTGTTCTGTGCCACCTAGAAACACAAAGAGTTCTATATTTGTCTGAAGAAGGGTTTCAACCCGAAATGCCACTCATCCTTTTTCTCCAGAGATGCTACCTGACCCGTTGAGTTAAACCAACATTTGTGTCTATCTTCAACACAAAGGGTGAGGTTGGCAAAGTCTAGATGTTATGGGAACAATGTCATTGGAGTAGGTAGAATCCTCCAATTTGGACCACTGATCAGTAGAGAGTGCGTCCTTGATCTAGGGCTGATCAAGTTGGAGAGTACTTGCCTTTTCATTTAATTCAGACAAAGTCAGTTTGTCCCATGGAACGGAAGACCTTTATAATTGCATGTGGTCCATAATAACCAAATTCCCTGGCCGTCTACACAGCCTTCCCTAGCGATACTCTTTGATTCTTCAGATCTCCAGGTTCATTGCTCCCCACCACCCTCAGTCAAGGCAACACTCCCTTTCCCTCTAAGGATTTGATACAATCTCTCAATCCCTCTTCACCTCCATTGAGGATCCTCACCGGCCCCTGGCCCCTAGACCCGGCTCATCGCCACACTCGCCCTTCAGTTCATTCTTCGATCCTGATCCATGTCCCAGCTGCCGCTCCTCACTTCCTCACCAATGTTGCACCTCGGCTTCTCCCTTTCTCAGCCCCGAGTTCACATTACACCCACTTGCCTCAGTTCATTGGTTCCATTACATACACTCCATTAAGATATTGCAAGCTCAAGTATAATTTTTCGAGTAGACATGTATTCTCCATTGACCATTGATCCCTCATGTAAAAGAAGACCCATTTGTTCTGTCCAAATGGCAGAGAGGTGCACTGAGAATATGGAATAGAGTACTGTACCGCACAGGATCAGGCCCTTCAGCCCACAATTTCCGTGCCGAACTTGATGCCAAATTAAACTAATCTCCTCTGTCTGCAAATTCCCTTCATTCTTTGCATATCCATGTTATTCCTATCCAAAATTCTCTTGAATGCCATTATTGCATCCGTCTCCAGCACCAACGCCGGCAGAACGTTCCAGACACCCATTACGCTTTGTGTAAAAAACCTGTCATTAATATATAGTGTAAATAGCTGCAGTCCCAGCACTGAGCCTCGCGGCACCCCACTAGTCACTGCCTACCATTCTGAAAGGGACCCGTTTATCCATTACCATCCCAACACCTCATCTTCGTCTGAAGAAGGGTCTCGACCTGAAACGTCACCTATTCCTTTTCTCCAGAGATGCTGCCTGACCCGCTGAGTTACTCGAGCATTTTGTGTCTATCTTCGGTGAAAACCAGCATCTGCTGCTCCGTCCTATGCCTCATCTCCCTTTGAAGGCTTAGGAAATTCGGCAACAACTCTCACCAACTTCTACAGATGTGCCGTAGAAAGCATTTTATTGGGATGCATCACAATATGGTTTGGGAACAACTCCATCTAAGACTACAAGAAATTGCAGAGAATTTTGGACACAGCCCAGACCATCACACAAACCAACCTTCCTTCATTGACTCCATCTATACTTCACGTTGTCTCAGCAAGATCATCAGTATAATAAAGTAAAAGTACTGGACGTTATCTTGCTCTAAACGTTATTCCCTTTATCCTGTAGCTGTACACTGCGGAACAGCTTGATTATAATCAGTCTGAAGAAGGGTTTTGGCCCAAAACGTTGCCTATCTCCTTCGCTCCATAGATGCTGCTGCACCCGCTGAGTCTCTCCAGCATTTTGTGTTCCCTTGATTATAATCACACATAGTTTTTCCGCTGACTGGATAGCACACACAAAATTGCTTTTCACTGTTCCTTGGTACAGATGATTATAAACAAAACTAAACCAAAAAAAAACCTACAACTGTCCTTTGTCACCTTTGAGCCCATATTGTGAAAGAAATAAGTCAACATCTAACGCATAGAAAAAACTGTAGAAGTCAATACCTATAAAGTATAGGACACAATGGATTATTTTAACAGAAGCAAATAAAAAAATGCTGGATGAACTCACTGGGTTAGGCAGCATTTGGGGAGGAAAATGGGCCAGCAACATTTTGGGCCGGGACTCTTTTTTGTCGCCTTTCCATTCCACAGATGCTGCCTGACCCGCTGAGTTCTTCCAGCAATTTGTTCTTTGTTCAACACTCTAGCTTCTGCATTTTCTTGTCTCCAATTTAACTGAAGTAATTGCAGCATTTCACAGAGAATGCAAAAAGTCTTTAAATATGAATTTTCAAAAACCCGTTTGATCAAATAAATGACTAAATGCCAATATGTTCTTTGATGCCGACAACTGAAAGAGAAATGGTTCAGTAAATAGCAGGGATGAAGGGTGTCTGAGAGGTAGACAGGGTGTGGCTGTGACTTGCCTGAGCCACATATTCCAATAACTGTATGGTAGATGCATTCCAATTACACAATAATTTAATATTAGACACAAGATGAAAAACATGATTGCAAGGGTTTGTAGGACTGCAGAGAGGTTAGTGGCGATAATGTATATTACAGAGAAACGGAAGCAGATCCTAAGAATAGATGTTCAAACTGAACTAGAGCTGTAACCCTTCCTGATTGCAAGAACCTTCTCTTGGCCCCTTTCTCTTGTCTCTCTTAAAAACAGGATAATCTATTTCTGGCTGCTTTTTCATTTGTTTTCACAAAAACAATTGCTTTATTCTTTTACATCTCTTTTTGACCTGTAAGTAACTATCTTCTGCACTCTGTACCCTTTGATCTATCTATTATCCTTGAGTTTGATGACTGTTTTCGTTTAATGTCAACTGATCTGCTTAAATACCATGAAAAACTCAGCTTTTCACTGTATCTTGATGCACATGACAATAATAAACACAAACCTAAATAAAAAAGGTATACGTCCAAAAGTTATTTTTAATTTACATAATCTCTCTGCAACATTACACCTTTGCATTTTTAACTTTAATGCTGCCATACTTTTATTTACATTTTTTTGGGAAATTTCTCTTCTCTTTTTATTTTTAAATGAAGATCTGATTCTGATGGCCACTTTCTTTATGGTTACGGTATTGGTTTGCAGGTAGCAGGGCAATTGTCCCTCTTGTGTTTGTTCCTCTTGTGGTTCAGGATTAGTGTCTTTCATTTATGGTCACATTTATAGTGATGACTAATTTCTTTAAGTTATTTTTTAGAGATGAGGAATTTACGCCATACATGAGCAAAGAGGACCAGCTTAGATGAGGCATATTAGTCGGAATGGATGGGTTGGGTCAAAGGGCCTGTTTCTGTGCTGTATAACCCTTTGACTGAATGTACATTTCTGAGATATCTGCACTTTCCAAATTCAATTGCCCCATGTGGTCACAATACTTCAGCTGCCAAAGCCCTGAACTCTGGAATCCTATCTCCGAGCTTTCCTCTCTTGCCTTTCTTAAGATACTTTTAATGTCTATTCAATTGGAGTCCATTTCTTGATTACCTAATGTGGATTCTTGTTCACCAGTAAATCTGGAAGTTCTATGATTTCTGCCCCAATCATTCCCATCGTTGGGACTTTACTTCCCACCCAGAGACATGGCCACCTCTGTGTGTGCATCTGGTTCACAAGAAGATCCTGTTGAACAGGGCTAAAATCTGCCCAAAGCTCGGGCATAATGTAGCCACTGAGTAAAGTTGCGTGTGAAAGTTTGTGATCTTTTGCACCATTTTATTTGTTTCTGCGTGGCTTGAGCCAATATTTAGAATAACAGAGCACTCTGGGGCAGTCATAAGGTTTCATTTGAACGTGGCTTTCAAGCACAAACTTCCCAGAAGCGACGAGAAGAAAATGATTTAAAACCGATGCAGAGGGGGAAATGAGAAAACAATATTAATAATGCAACACAAGTGAGGGAAGAGGAACAACAAGAAGTTGCTTAAACTAAAAACAGTACATTAAAAAAATGCACATTAAAGAAAGTAAAATTAAGCATCTAGGCTGTCTTTTCTCTATGTTCACCAACAGCAGTACTCCACTGATACATTGGACAGTCCTCTATGTGTGGGATTTACAGTCTTGGAAGCTATTTTATTCTGAAAGATGTTTCCACCAAATTCTTTGCTGTGCAGCTCAACCATTTTCAGAAATGTATGTGCAAGGTCCTGAATACAATGCAACTGTTGGTGAATCAGATGGGTCCGGCGACCTTGTCATGGAGGAACACCATCTTGAGATCCTTCTTCAGACTCATTGTAGTAGGAGGGAGAAAGCTGGAAAAGAGATCTCTGGAGAGAAGGATAGGGTGATGTTTTGGATCAAGTTTGAAGATGGGTCTCGACCCAAAACATCACTCAATCCTTCTCTTCAGAGAAGGTTGCCTGTACCGCTGAGCTACTCCAGCAGTTTGTGCCCATCTTTGGTGAAACCCAGCATCTGCAGTTCCTTCCTACACAAGGGATAGGTGGATAGAGGGGAGGGGTGAGGTGATTAGCAAATGGGTGGAGTAAATGAGAAAGGCTAGAGGTGAAAAGGAGACAAAATGGTGTCAGGTAAGGATAGAAGAGGAATGGTATCAAGCCAGAGGGTGGAATATAAATGGAAGGGGACAGAGGTTGTGGGAAGAGAGAAAGGAGAGTGGGGAAAACAAATGTATATCAGAGTGGCTTTGAGGCACAGGAATTAGAAAGGGGGAAATGGGGGATTTAGTTGAAATTGGAGAATTCAATGTTCATAACAATGCCACGCGAGCTACCAAGCAGAATATGAGATCATTATCAAAGGAATCTTGTAAAGGTTCTGTAAAAATCTTTGAAGAATTTCGAAAGGTTCAAAGATACAAAATAAAATGTCATTTGCTGTCATTGTATCATTGCAAGCCTTGATTACAGGGCCTCAAAATCAAGTCATTATCAACCAAGTTGGGTCAATAATTTTGAAAGAACATCAGCGCATGAAGATTTTTAAAAGCATAATTGATAGGTTTTATCTTGGAAATTATAAATGTTGACTTGAAAGAGAATATTTAGGGCCACTGTAATTATGAAACTTCACTTGATCCAATGAAAATCAACCTTCATTTGGAACAATTTGAAGCGGCTAGGATCATGTTTAAACAAAAACTCAAAATATTGGAAGGCGAGGAAGAATATAACTAACGATTGCTCAAGAAAATTAACTCTGATTATATATTGCTGTTCTTAAGTAGTTTGCAGTTTATCCTTATTTGCTCAAGGTTAGTTCTTGTTTCATACTTAGAACTTCCTGTAATTTGCAGAACTACATTTTCATGATTCATGGTGGACATCTGGATAGTTGTAAAAAACAGGAACATTTGCCGAAGGAGAGGGTTTCTGAACTCAACTGACCAGTTCTAGTGTGTAGGAAGAGACTGTAGATGCTGGTTTAAACTGAAGATAGATACAAAAAGCTGGAGTAACTCAGTGGATCAGGCAGAATCACGGACGTTTTGTGTCTGAAGAAGGATCTCGACCCGAAACGTCACCTATTCCTTTTCTCCAGAGATGCTGCCTGACCCACTGTTACTCCAGCATTTTGTGTCTATGACCAGTTTTACTTTTGCTAACTGTGCATGGCCATCAGAACATAAATCACCACTTCTATTGTGCTTCCATCACAGTGGGGAATGTGGAGGAGCCGCTGTCATGGATCTTTATGTTAACTTTAATGCAGCTGTGTGTCTTGTTGCTTTTTTTGGTATAAGTGTATGGCAAATCAAATTCCTCGTATGTTGCAAAACATACTTGGCTAATAAATTATGATTATGATTATGATTTTACAGATTCATTCATTTTTGTGATGAACCAAGGTTGATAAGTCTAGGAATATAGCCATCTTTGCTTCGTAAGCCACATAATTTAATTGGATATATGTGGATATTTGATAAAACAGATAGAAGTATATAAAATTATGAGAGATTTTGATGTGTTGGACATCAGAATCATTTTTCCACGATGAAAATGTCAAAGCACAGCTTTAAGGTGAGAGCAGCGACGTTTAAAGAAGATTTACGACGCGTTTATTTTACGCAGCGAGTGGTGTGAGCTTGGAATGCACTGCCAGAAGAGTGGTAGAAGCTGATGTGATATTAATGTTTAAGATGCATTTAGACAGGCACAAGAGCAGGCAGGGAGTAGAGGGAGTGTTAAAGAAGGAACTGCAGATGCTGGAGAATCGAGGGTACACAAAAGGCTGGAGAAACTCAGCGGGTGCAGCAGCATCTAAGGAGCGAAGGAGATAGGCGACGTTTCGGGTCGAGACCAGTTCAGACTGGTCAGGGATCAGGGAAATGAGATATAGACGGAGATGTGGAGAGATAAAGAACAATGAATGAAAGAGTATCAATGATATGCAGACATGGTGGGCCGCAGGGCCTGTTCCTGTGCTGTACTGTTGTGTATTCTAAGTCATGTCAAAGTCACAGATGCTTGTGGGTTACATGATACCAGAGATACTCAGCAAAATTTGTTTGTGATCAATTCCACATCATGTCCAGCAGTGGAGGACCTCGTTTGCACTTCTGCTGGGAGAAAGGCTTGCAACACTGATCTGATTGCCACATGACTGAGGACAGCTGGTCAAGTAGAGTTAGCTCCAGCAAATGGAGGGTGTCCTTCCAGTGTTACATTCTACCCTTGTGATGATGACAACAATCATATACGTCAGTTTGTGCGCATCACACGTTGACTATTAGCTAATGTCTATTTATTGACTGCCTAGCCCATCTATGCCTCACATAGTTTTATACACTTCCATTTTTTCTCCTCAACCTCTGACACTCCACAAATAAGCAATCCAAGCTCATCCAGTCCCTCCCTGTAACTAATACTCTGGAAGACCTTTTTTCAGCTCCACATACTCTAGTATTTCTGGCAAGTTTTTAAATCTTCTCTGAAGACAAACACAAAATATTTGTCTAATTCCTCTGCTTTCCCTTATTTCCTGTTATTAACCCCCCCCCCCCCCCCCCCCCCCCCCCCCCCCGCATTTCTGCAAGGATCGAGATGAGGAGAAAAGTTTTCAGGCAGAGGGTGGTGAATCTTTGGAATCGTCTACATCAGAGGCTGTACACGCAGTCATTGAGTTAATTCAAAACAGATCAAAGAGGTGCCGATTGTAATGGTATCAAACGATGTTAGGAAAATGGAGGAAAATAGCATTGATGTAGAAGATCAGGTGAGATCTTCAACAATGGCGGAACATAATTGAATGGCCCTAATTCTCAAGTTCTAACATTCTTCTGTCTAAACTTTCCGCTAATTTTTATTACAGATTTTAATGCCAAATTTTAATGCTTATAATTTTAATTGTACCTTACATTGACCTTAATTTTAATCGTACTTTAGGTGGACTATCTCAGTCATCTATTTATCTTCGACAACCTTCAGCACAACATTACTCTGCCGTTGATGGTTTGTAACTGGGGCATTCATGTTTCATCGTTGTACTTGTTGAAAGGATACAAAGATATAGTCATCCAAGTAGCGTTTCTTAAGATTCTCCACGATAGCATCCTCCGTGATCTTGGACAGAAGTACCATGTCGTCCACGCCACTCTGTTTGACATTGTGGCTCTGCCAGTGATACTTGTCCTTGCTCCCCTGCAAAAAGGAGGAAACGTGAATCTTTCAATGTTGCCAGCCAGGATATCTTAACATTTATCAGCATGAATATAACATCGTTTTACATGTACATAAAGCACACTCACACGCACGGTCAATCAGAACCTTTATCCAAGTGTGGAAGGGTAGTGAGTGCCTGGAATGCACTGCCAGGGATGGTGGTGGAGGCAGATACGATAGTGGCATTTTAGAGGTTTTCCGGTTGGCACATGGATATGCAGGGAATGGAAGGATATGGATCATGTGCAGTCAGAGATTAGTTTAATTTGGCATCATGTTCGGCACGGATATTGTGGTCTGAAGGGCCTGTTCCTGCAATGTACTTTCTATGTTCTACGTTCACACACATATTGTACTCAATAATTCCATGACATAAAATAGTTGTGCGTGTGTGCTACCTTCCATTTGGGGTTAGGGAGCATTTTTGTTGTTTATTTCTCAGAATTGTCAGGAACAAACTCAGCTACCTTCTGATGAAGGTATGCCAGCTGATTCAGGTGCTGATGTTTTGAAGAATTCAGTTATGTTAGGGCAGATAGTCCTACTGACTTTCAGCGCAGAGACTCGGTTTGATCCCGACCTCAAGTGGAGTTTGTATGGAGTTTGCACGTTCCCCCTGTGACCACGTGGATTTCCTCCGGGTGCTCCAGTTTCCACCCACATTTCAAAGATGTGCGGGTTTGTGGGATGATTGGCCTTTGTAAATTAACCCAGGAGTGAATGTGATAGTGCAATAACATAGAACTAGTGTGAATGGGTGATCAACGGTCAACATGGTAGGTGGGCTGAAGGATCTGTTTTATTTGGATTTAAAAAAAAAAAATACTCTCTCCTAGATACTCTCCAAGTTATACACTGAGGGAGTGTTATACTTACTTGGAATAATCAGTATAAAGGAGTTGGTGGTGGAGAGAAGAATGGAATTCTTGCAAAACTGGCTCAACATTAGAGCACAACAGCAAGAGAAAGTGGATAGAAAGAAATCTTGCATTTATTTGGGAACTTTCACCTCCCTTTCAGGATGTTCTAAAACATTCTGCAGTCAGTAAATATGTTTACTGTACATATGACAGCCATTTTGTGCACTGCAAGCTCTAACAATAGCAATGTCTTTTTATGTGGTTCCTTTAACAGTAAAAGAACCACTAATGGTTCCCGATAAAGAAGAGCAAATTAACGGTATTTGTGACACGTCATCGTTAGGTCCAAGCCTCAAACAGGGTGCAGGGTCCCTTCAAGGAACTCATGGGTGATTCCATTCTGTTTGAGGTGTAAAAATAAAATCTCCTCAGAGTACCTTACATATCTTCCCTCTCACCATAAACCTGTATCCTCTAGTTTTAAACTCCCCTGCCATGGGAAACAGACTAGCTATCTACCACATCTACTGTTGCTCTGCCTAACATCCCAGCACCTCATATTTTGCTTGGGCAGCTTACAACCCAGTGGTATGAACAATGATTTCTCTAATTTCAAGTAACCTTTCCATACCTTTCCATACCCTCCCATTCCTCCCCCCCCCACCCCAGTCATCCTAAGTTCCATTGTTTGCATCCCCATATGTCTTTGTTATAACCTTTCCCCAGCCAACAATGGGCCATTATGGGCCCCACCCTTCCTTGGTCATCTGTTGCTGGCCCTGTTTTGTTCTGGCCTTTTCTTACCTCAAGTTCCCTCTGTTCTACTTTCAGTCTGAAGAGTCCCGACCTGAAACATCATCCATACTTTTGCTGCCTGACCTCTGAGGTACTCTAGCACTTGGTGCCTATTCCCAGATGATACCTGTCCCTCTGTGTTCACAATGTTCATCACAGTCTATTACCTCACCACTTTATGTCTCATCAGCAACATATTAATCAGGTTTATTCTCTGCAAGATTACTCCCACACTCTATTCCACTCCCCTTTTCCATTTATAAATCCTTTGGTCCTTCCTTGCTGATTTCTAAACTCTTCCCAGTCTGAAGAAGGGTCCTGACCCAAAATGATGTCTGTCCATTCTCTCCCCAGATGCTGCCTGATGAGCCGAGTTCCTCCAGCACAATGCTTTGCCGTTTCTAGTCCACAGTTTAATTATTTTCAGAACTGACCAAGTTGTATTGACGAACACCAGCTGACAATTTAAGATTGAAAAAGGTAAAGTGTTGGAGGACCTCTGATGGTTAGGCAACATCTGTGGAGGGGCAATGTTTCTGGTTAAAACCCTTCTATAAACAGTCATTTATAAACAGTTAATGAACCATGAGTTGTGAGTCACCAATTGTTATCGATCAGTTGTACATTTATGATGCTCAACAGAGCTGCCCAATGCCTTTTCTTGCCTTGCGTCCTCAAAGTAATAGGTAACTAACTTCATATATTACATTCTCTTTTTTGATGTATTAACATGACTGAAGTGAGAGCAAAGTGGGGCTGGATGTAGGGCACTGGTCCTACAGTTTTGGCTTATTATTTTATGGTTTGGGATCTGCCCTGTAAGGACAGTGCAGGAGGAAACAAAAAAACTTTTACAGCAGAACTGGATAAATGATTGAAGGGAAACAGCTGTTGGACTCAAAGGAAAGGGCAGAGAAGAGGACAACGTGAATGATGGAACCATGAACTCTCTCCTCCAGACATTGTACAAAAATACCTGAGGAAAACGGGCAGCTGATCCAGGAAAATGCCTGTACGTGATCCATATCCTCCATTCCCCAGCATATCCATGTGTCTATCTGTGAGCCGATTAAACACCACGCTTGTATCTGCCTCCACCATCACCTCTGGCAGAACGTTCCAGGCACTCACCAGTCCCTATGTAAAAAACTTGCCCTGCACACCTCCCTTAAACTTTGCCCCTCTCATCTTAAAGCTACAGTATGCCATCTCATCTTTGACATTTCCACCTTGGGAAAAAGGTTCTGATTTCATGTCTCTCATAATTTTACATTTTATGACAGGTCTCCCCTCAACCGAAACTCCAGAGAAAGCAATCTATTTATCAAACCTCTCATTCCTAATCCCCCATAATCTATTTATCAAACCTCGCATTCCTAATCCCCCATAATCCAGGCTGGATTCTGGTAAACCTCCTCTGCACCCTCTCCAAAGCCTCCCCATTCTTCCGATAACAGAGCACCCAGAACTGCACACAATACTGCAAATGCAGCCTAACTAAAGATCTACAAAGCAATTCAGGGCCTATTTTGACCCTTTTAATCCATCAATTAGACTATTCACTTCCAAATGTGAGCAAATCCTATCCCAAAGAATCCTCTACAAAGCTACCCTGCCACTGATTTGAGGTCAACGGCCTATAATTCTTTGGATTCCCTCTACTTCCCTTGTTAAGCAAAGGAACAATATTGGCGACTCTATTCTTCTGAGACCTTGCGGATAGAGGATACAAAGATCTTCATCAAGGCCTCTGCAATCTTCTCTCTTTATAACCTGGGATAGATTCCATCAGTCCCTGGGGATTTATCCACCGTAATGCGTTTTAAGAGACCCAGTATCAATTCCTTCTTGATATCAAACTACTATTGCATATCAGTCTATCCCACAATGATCTCGGTGTTCTCCTCCCTGGTTACCCCTTGATTTTAATGTATGCATAAAAAGCCTTCTGATTTTCTTTAATCCAACTCACTAGTAACAGTTCAGGGCCTCTTTTGACCCTTCTAATTCCCTACTTGAGTTATTTCCTGCTTGCTTTATATTCCTCAAAGGCCCTGTCTGGTTTCATCTTCCCAAAACCTACGTATGTAATTTTTCTTTTTGACCAAATTTAGCTGTAGTTCCAACAATTCTCAAGAAGCCACATTTATCTGAAATAAAGAAGCTCGCTAGATTGCTGCCCCAGCATTCACTCCCACACTCATTCACATAGTAGGTGAAGTGTGTAACATCCACAAAATGTAATGCGCTCACTCAGACAACAACCCCTGAACCTGCAATCTCTGCCACTAAAACAACAAGGGCAGGATTCAAATAGGTGAACCTCAACCCAAAGCTTCACCTGCGAGTCACAGACCATTCTGATGTGGAATAATCACCGTTTTGTTATCGCCAATCCTAGCTCTCCCTCCCAACAGCACTGTGGGACCACCTTCACCGGATTTACTGCCGTGCTTTAGAAGATGGTTCACCCTCGACTTCTCAGAGGCAATTAACAATGGGCATTAAATGCTGGTCTTGCCAATGACATCCAGATCCAAAAAATGAATAAATCAAAAGAAAGTTAAAGAAGAATAGGATAGGTTCAGAGGGAGATGGACCAAGTGTGGGCAAATGGGACTAGTTTAGATTGGGCATCTTGATGGGTATGGATGAGTTGGGCTGAAGGGCCTGTTTCCATGCTATATAACTCTATGATATGCAGTTAAGAGCCAGTAACCTACTAAAGTCCAGGTTGACTGACAAATGAAACTCTTGAACTGATTACGACACCAATATGTCACCTGTCTATTCCCTCCACAGATGCTGCCTGACCTGCTGAGTTCCTCCAGCACGTTGTACTTTGCTCAAGATTCCAACACCTTCAGTTCCCTGCGTTTGGATACACGTATTCTTGAAGACAATTTTCTGAAACTGCCATCCCAAATACCAACTTGATGCACTCGTTCTTTTCTCATTCTTCAAGCTGCTGGACGTTTGGATTGTTGTGTGGATAATGGATGGATATTCTCATTTGGAAAGATTCACCCTCATAAATATTGTTAGGAGTGGAAATAACAAAGAAGGGTTGCGACCCGAAATGTCATCCGTCCTTTTTCTCCAGAGAAACTGCCTGACCTGCTGAGTTACTCCAGAATTCTGTGCTTACCCTCATTAATATTGTTTGTAGTGGAAACCATTCAGTTCAATGTAACTCCATTAAGTTGGGTCAGTTTTCAGTACATCACTGCTAACTCTATTTTTACTGGATTTTAATATCTGCTGTTCAATCTGAGAAGATTTGGACAGCCTCGTGTCTGGAACAATCTGGAAGTCATCAAAGAGAATGATCGCCAAATGTCTCCGTGGATGGTGAGCAGTGGCCTGGCAGTGAGGTCACGGTTACTTGGTGAGTTTTGTTCCGGGTACATCTGCAACATATCCACCCTTTGTCATCGAGTCATACAGCATGGAAACAGACCCTTCAGTCCAACTTGCCCATGTCGACCGATATTCCCCATGTACACTAGTCCCACCTGACCACGTTTGGCCCATATCCCTACAATCCTTTCCTATCTGTGTACCTGTTCAAATGTCATTTAAATGTTGTTATAATACCCCCTCTGGCAGCTCATTCCATATATCCACCACCTTCTCTGTGAAAAAGTTGTCCCTCAGGTTCCTATCAAATATTTTTTTCTGAGCTTTTTACCCTACTCTGGGTAAAATACTCTGTGCATCCAAGGGATTCCATGTCAATGTGGGTCACGGTCTAAGTGTGAGAGGACTTTCAAGGCCACACTCCTCCATTCCCCCTAACACCCTCTAATCCAGGCAGTATCCTGGTAAACTTCTTCTACTCCCTCTCCTATGCCACTGCATACTTTCTGTAATGGGGAAACCAGAACTGTACATAAAACTCCAAAGGCAACATGACCAAAGGTCGATAAAGCTGCATCATGACGTCCTGACCCTTATACTCAATGCCCCAAATGATGAAGGCCATTCCTTCAGCAACTGAAGGTGGGCCACGCAGGAAGGACCACGCTGTGGCCCTTGTATCTTAAACCTTCTCTCACCATTCCATGTGGCCATCACTGGATGCATTCATTAGGTTGGTGGTTGGAGTGTAGAAACACCAACAATCTTCCATGAGTTCCATCAACATCTAGTAATACTAACCCTTTTATTTTCGCTGAGAATTACAAATATTTTATTTTACTTCAGGGGAAGAGGGGTAAATAGGGTGAAGAAATTATGGGGACCCAGCGCACACTAATGGGCTCCGCCGAGTGATAACCGTATTGTATCTGTACACTGTAGATGGCTTGATTGTAATCAAACAGTGTCTTTCTGCTGACTGGTTAGCACGCAACAAAAGCTTTTCACTGTACCTCGGTACATGTGACAATAAACTAAACTCAATAATTCTGCTTTCTATCAATTGTCTTGCCGTTTCACCACATTGACCACCTACTTTGTGAACATAGATGGAAAATACAGAATTAAAAGCCAATCATACTATCGGCCATTTTGTCAAGATTTCGGTCTGATCTTTAACAAAATAAAGTGTTTCTTCCAGTTACTCATTTTGACTTTATACGGCTCGATTGTGTCTCATGTCAATTGGGTCTCGTACAGCTCGCATCCTCCGAATAATTTCAATTCCTTCCCATACTTTTGATCAGCTTCTGGTTACAAACTCCTCTGGTAAATCAGCCTGTCTTTGACCATTTTATTTAGAGAGTATTTATCATTGTCACACCCAGCCCACTAGCTTTCAATTCTCCATTTCTTATCTCCGAGGTTTGGACCCAAATCATCCTTTACCTGAGCACTTTTCATTGTTCCTTTCTGTTTTTGCCTTTCAGTGTTTTTCCAATCTGTATACAAGACATCCCATCTTAAATTATCAATATTACCGCCTAAAAACACTGAGTGCTGGAGGTACACAGTGGGTCAAGCAGCATTTCTGTAGGGAATGGACAGATGGTATTTTGGGTCAAGACCCTTCTTCATACTGATCAGTCTCTGTTGTGTCTCAATATTGTTGTCTTTCTGGTTGAATATTCTTACTTTTAATATTTTCAATCATAAATTATAAATCCTATTCTGGTAGGCTGGCTATTTTTCTAAAATTTGCTGGAATAAATTTTAGGATAATTGTTTCTGAATGTCTTAGAGTCATTCAATCATACTGCATGGAAACAGTCTCTTCGGCCCAACTTGCCCATGCCAACCAAAGTACCCATCAACGCTAGTCACTCCTGCCTGCGTTTGGCCCATATCTTTCTAAACCATTCTTATCATTTACCTGTCCAAAAGTCTTTTAAATGTTGTTATAATACCTGCCTCAACTATCTCCTCTGGCAGGTTATTCCATATACCACTCAGCATCAAACGTTGCCCATCAGGATCCTATTAAATCTTTCCCCTCTCACTCTAAACCTATGTCCCCTAGTTCTTGATTCCTCTTTAAAGAGAAGTGTTCACAAATACAACATAAAGTGGCCTGGTTGCTTTCAGCAGAAGCAACTAACTGCAGATGCTGGTTTACGCAAAAGGACACAAAGTGCTGGAGTAACTGAGTAGATCAGGCAGAATCTCTGGATATCAACGATAGGTGACATTTGAACTTGGAATAGTTTATCAGTCTTGTTCTCAACAGATCCCCTTCACAATAAGATCAGCAGCAGCAGGGTGAGTAAAGCCTGCTGCATCTATATCCTGCCTTGAAAAGCAGCATTTCTGGAGAACATTCTGTAACTTCACCGCCCTAGAACCAGAATGTGAGTGAAGGCATACTTTCTTTTGCTACCCCAATCACCACCATCTCTCCCACACCATTCACCACTTCTCCAGAATCACCCCAAGGGAGTGTTGAAGCTCTCACATCCCCTGCCCCGTCTCCAATTCTTCTTTCACTTGCTGCTTCCAGTGTGGGGGGTGAGGAGGCTGGTCTATTGGTACATTCACCTGTCCAGTCAGGAGTGACAATTTTGAGTAGATCTGCATTTTCACCTTAAATGGAGAAAGGAGGCGGAAACTAGAGCACTGCCTGGGGCGGCATAGAACATAGAATGGTACTGCACAGGAACAGGACTTTCGGCCCACATTGTCCGTGCTGAACTTGAAGCCAAGACCAGGATCTGTCAGGATGTGATCCATATCCCTCCATTCCCAGCATATCTTTATGCCTATCCAAAAGGCTGTTAAATGTCAACATCGTACCTGCCCCCAACATCACCCACAGCAGGTCTCGGGTGATAAGGAGTTAGCCTATGTGTTGGTGAAACTGTGCTAACTGTTTCCCCAGTTCCTGCTGCTATGACAAAACTTCCCATCGGAATTGAGTCCGCCACATCAGCAGGGAATGTGGGTCCAAGATGGTGAGTGTTCCACTCTAGGGTTCCAGGGAGAGCTAACCGATTGGATTTACAAGTTGGCTTCATGGAAGCAAGCAGAGGGTGATGGTGGAAGATTGCTTTTCAGACTGGAGACGTTTGACTAGCAATGTGTCTCAGGGATTAGTGCTGGCCCCAGTGCTGTTTGTGATTTAATCAACAATTTGCCTACTAACGGACATGGCAGGGTTAGTAAATTTGCAGATGACACCAAAGTGAGTGGTATTGTATGTAGATAGTGAAAATGGTTGTCAAAGGGTACAGCAGGATCTTGATCAGTTGGGCAAGTGGTCAGAGGAATAGTTAATGGAGTTTAATACAAAGAAATGTTAGATTTATTTATGTTGCATTTTGGGAAGTCTAACCAGGGCAGGATCTTCACATCCTCCCCATGATCCCTCCTTTCCCCTGACCCATCTTCGGAGAACCTATTCCAGACTGCAGGAGTACGTGCTGAGGGACGCACTGAAGCTCAGTGCAGCCTACGCCAAGGCTCTATGAGAGAGGACAACATTCTAGGGTCCTTCAACTACTGGACATTAAAGGGAAGGCTCTAGTGGGGACACTCCTCAAACAAAGGAAGCGATATCACCCCAGGGGAGTGATGGGAGGGGAGACGGGACATTGAGGGCAAGGGTGTGATGTGTAGTGATGAGAGTACTGCTGTGACTGATATTACACTCGCAAGATTTGGCAGAGGCTCTCCGCCAGTATTGCTCCACATCTGCATGGATGGGACAGATGTCGGGACTGCACTACCTTCATGCAAGAGCCAGCAGTGATGGGGCTGGCTGAGTGGCCTTCCTTCTCAATACAGACCTTGGTAGGGAGGGCAGAGGGGGTTGGGCACTGAGCGAAGATCTCAGGGTTCGGTGCCGTGTGGAGTCAGAGGGGAGTCCCTGCGCCCATGTGAGGGAGGGGTGGGGGGGATTGTTTGGGGGAGGAGAATGACAACAGGAAGATGTAACTTCCTGAGGAGCAATGCAGCCAGGAAATGGTGCAACGCCGCAAACCAGAGCCAGTTGCAGGAGTTTACATGCAGCTTACTGCTGTGACCAATTCGTACCAATGCATTTTCAAAGGGGATACCTGTTATAGATTCTTTGAGTTATTTTGTGGCTTCCTGCAAACCTTCAGATGCCCACAGAGCTGTGGCAGCAAATGGTTGTATCGCTGGATCAACCTGTATGTATCAAAGCTGAAGCGAAACACAAAGGAGCAGGCAGCATCTGCGGAGGAGATGGACAGACGATGCTTTGGGTCAGGACCCTTCTTCAGACTGATTGGAGTTGGATGGAGAAAGCTGGAAGAGTGGGGGCAGGACAAATCCTGGCTAGTGATAAATGGATACGTGAGGTGGGGGGAGGGGGTGTTGTTTGGCAAATGGGTGGAGGTAGTGACAATGTCTAGAGGTGAAAAGGATACAAAAGATGTCAGATAAGGAGAAGAGGAGTGAAATACAAAGCCAGAGGGAGGGGAGGAAAGGGATAGGGGGAGGGGAAAGGAGCATGATGATGGGGGGGTGGGGAGTAGGAGGATGGTAACGGTTCAGGCAGCATCTGTGGAGGGAATGTACAGACTACATTTTAGATCAGAACCCGTCAAGAAATCTGAAGAAGAGTCCGACCCAAAACGCCACCTATCCATTTCCTCCACAGATGCTGCCTGACCTGCTGAGCTCCTCCAGCATCTGTAGTTCCTTGTGTCTCTGTTGTATGAAACCTCTTGGGGTGTCTTACGTCTGGACAGCGGAGCTGGTGTAGAACTTTAGCCAGTCGGCCAAACTCTGTCTCTCTTTCCCATGAAGAGCCGGGTAATTCCCCAGTGCTCATGATCTACTCAAAAGCCACCAAAGCAATCAATGAGACTAATATCAAAGTGGTTTACAGTTAATGTGCGCATCAGAAGAGTAGGAAATACATTCAGAAATCCAGAAACATTACAAACATTTAAATTGCAACTTGATTGAGGATAGGTGAGAGAAAGGATCTGTCATTGAATGAGAGTTACACCTGACAGGAGGAAAAGGGGAAAGAAATGGTCAGAAAGATGCCACAATGGTACAATTGATTATGCCTGTATATTCCCTCCACAGATGCTGCCTGACCCACTGAGTTCTTCCAGCGCTATGTGTTTTGCTCAAGATGCCAACGTCTGCATTTCCTTGTGTCTCTGATACAATTGATTCTGCGGGTACAAACGATCACCATGAGGGAGTTCTCCAAGGGTCTCCTGTACAGAAGCCTCCCACAAAGGCCCGGCTTGCTAACCCCTCCATTTCCACCTCAGCCCCAACGCCATTTAATCACCAGTCTGCTGCTGTGGGAACAGTACAGCCAGCCGCAAAGACCACAGTAGAAGGCAACGTCAAACTTCCCCAATTTTACTCAAAGCAAAGTGGCCGACATTGCTGGCCTTAGAAGTGGATGAACAAGGCATTCATTTGCATCAAGTCACTGCTAAGTTAAAAATACATGAAGACCAGTGGATCAGCAGATAATCATCTGGGGTGGACGTGACCAAGGCAGACCCACCCTCGTCAATCCTGCAAAGACCTCATCAGAAACCGTGGATCTGCACCGACACTAGCAATCATCCACAGACTGGATTAGTATCAGCCAGATTCAGACTCAGAATCACATCTTTCCACCAGCACCCATAACATCATCATCACCCTGTATATGAGAAGACACAGTGTGTTGGAGTAATTCAGTGGGTCTAGCAGCATCTCAGGAGAACATGGATAAGTGGCGTTTTGGGTTGGGACCCTGCTTCAGACTATGGGTAATATCATCCTGTAGGTTCTATCCCACAGATACATTGACATGGGCTACTAGAGGTGGCGTAGAGTGATCTACCATCATGAGGGATTTAACACTTGGATTAGACTCAATGTTAATATAGAACAGAGAACAGTACTGCACAGTAACAGGCCCTTCAGCCCACAATGTCCATGCAAAATGTGATGCAAGACCAACGCCATCTGACTGTACATGAATCCATATCCCTCCATTCCCTGCATATCTATGGGCCTAACCAAAAAGCTCTTAAATGCTCTCATATGTGCCTTCACCACCACCCCCGGAACAGGCAGCGCGTTCCAGGCACCTGCCTTCTCTGTGTAAAAAACTTGCCCAGCACATCCCCTTTAAACTTTGTCCCTCTCAGAGTAAAGCTATTCCCTGTAATATTTCTATTTCCAGACCATAAAACTCTGACTCCCCTATACATGCCTCTCATAATGTTATAAACTTCCAGCAGGTCTCCCCTCAGCCTCCAGAGAAAACAATCCAAGTCTGTCTAACCTCTCCTAATTGCTAGTGTCCCATAATCCAGGCATCATTCTGCTAACGTTGACCCAGGTCCATGGACATTTCATGCCAACTGGTCAAACGGACTGTCGTTAACTTGGACTGCTCTCCAACAGCTGATGAATCATGTTCCTGTCATGAGCCTGAAGAAGAGTCCCAACCCGAAACATCCTCTGCCCATCCCATTTCCAGATGCTGCCTGACCTGCTCAGTTCCTCCAGCACTTTGTGTTTTGCTCAAGATTCCAGCATCTGTAGCTCCTTGTGTCTCCAGTCACATCTGAATGGGCTTGCAAGAGGCACTGAGAGTGGAAGGTCATGGGGTCTGCTCAGTCGAGGGACCTCAGCACTCAGTTACAGCGTAGTTTTATCACAAGCTGACTGGGTTTGGAGGACATGGTGGCCAGAACTATCTGGGGCAGGTGGAAGGAGAAGCAACCTGAGGAACATGGCAATGTCATTGGGTTCCCCACAACATCTGCTGTTGATGCCTCTATGCATTTCAACCATATGCACTGTTTTACACATCCTATAGGGATGCATCACAGCTTGGTTTGGGGACAGTTTTGCCCAAGACCACGATAAATTGCAGAGAGTTGTAGATGTAGCCTAGTCTATCACACATTCCAGACTCTCCACCATTGACTCTGTCTACACTTCATACTGTCCCGGGGAAGCAGTTTGACTATCACAACTGTTGCAAGAAGTGTTCAAACTTCCTTCCTTGAGGAATATGTCAACATTTCCTATTATTAAACAGCTTTAATGTTTCTCCACAGATATCCATCTGGTTTCTGCCACACCTAATTTCATGCTGTTTCTATTCATCTTAAGACCTCTGTAATATTTCAAGATTAGATTATTTTATTAAAAGGCATTTGGACAGGTGCATGGACAGAAAAGGTTTAGAGGGATAGGGGTCAAATGCAAGCAGGTGAGTCTAGTGTGGAAATGCATGGGTAAGTTGGGCCATGGGGCCTCTTTCCATGCTGTGTGACTCTATAACTATAACATAATCAAGGACATTTTCCACCCTGGTCATTCCTTCTTCTTCTACTTCCATTGAGCCAAAGATACAGAAGCTTGAAAGCAAACACCACCAGACTCAGAAATAGCTTATTCCCCTCGGTTACCAGGCTTCTGAACAGTCCTTCCATAAGCTAGGATACTATCTCAATCTACCAACCTACCTCATTGCAGATATTGGATTTTTTTCTCTGGAAATGCTACAATGCTGAGAACTATATTCTACACTCTGGTATTTTTCCGTTCACTCTACCCACTATACCTGAGTTTGGCTAGATTGTATTCACATTGAGTATTATCAGATTTAATTGGTTGTCACGCAAGCAAAAGCTTGTCACGGTGTCTTCGTACACATGACAATAATAAACCAATACCAAATGTGTTAGAACAGATGTTAAAACAAGGAGCTACAGATATTGGTTTACAAAAAAAGACTAGCGCTAGAATAACTCTGCAAGTCAGGCAGCATTTCTGGAGAACATGGATAGGATACTTTTCAGTTTGGGATCCTTCAGACACTGTCAGGATGTTTAGTTTAGCTTGTTTAGTTTAGTTTAGTTTAATTTAATTTAGAGATACTACATGGAAACAAGCCCCACCGAGTCCATGCCGACCAAGAATCACTCGTACACTAGTTCTATTTTACACTCGAGGGACTATTTACAGAAGCCAATTAACCTACAAACTGCACGACTTTGAAATGCGGGAGGAAACCAATGCACTGAAAAAACCCATGCGGTCACAGGGAGAACAGATGGGGGGCAGGACAACTCTTGGCAAGTGATAGGTGGATGCAGGTAAGGGCGGTTTTGAGTGGCAGGTGGTTGGACAAAGGTCAGAGTGCAGGAGGTTGAGGGATGATCTTATAACAGTGTATGAAATAATGAGAGGAATAGATGGGGTAGATGCAGAGTCTCTTGCCCATAGTAGGTGAATCGAGAACCAGAGGACATTGGTTTAAGGGGAAAAGATTTAATAGGAATCTGAGGGGTAACCTTTTTCACACAAAGGGTGGTGAGTGTATAGAACAAGCTGCCAGAGTAGGCAGTTGAGGCAGGGGTTGAGGACTGGGGGTGCGTTTGTAGGCCAGTTGTAGAATTGGAAACAAAGTGCTATTGCTGGAAACAACAGGTTAGGCAGTATCTGTGGAGACAGAAACCATTAATGTTTCTCATCAAAGACCCTATGTCAGAGTGTTCTAACAGAGGCACTTCGACTTGAAATGTTAACTCCACAGACAGTGCTTGGCCTGTGGTGTTTCCAACATTGTATTTTTGAACCATTTTATCTTTGGTCTGTATTAGATAACAGGAACTGTTTCTCATCTTCATAATATGTCTCAGAATTTCTTCACTCTCTCATCATAGACCTGTTTAGATTAACCACCCCCATTCAAACAACCTCTTGGTACTGACCATGCACGCAAACAGCTCAGATATCTCACCCATTTCTGCATGTTACAAAAATGCACACATCTACGGTTTACTGAGAGAAATGGCCCTACCGAAGAGTCCTCTGACCTATTCACTTCGGAAATGCTGGCTGATGTGATATTTATGGTGCATGGCTGTAGAGATTATAGTTTACTTTAGTTTAGAGATACAGAGCAGAAACTGGCCCTTCGGCCCATCGAGTCCGCACCGACCAGTTGCGGACACCAATCCCCGCAAATTAACGTTACCTTATACACACTAGGGACAATTTTACACTTACACCAAGCTAATTAACCTACAAACCTGTGCGTCTTTGGAGTGTGGGAGGAAACCGAAGATCTCGGAGAAAACCCATGCGGGTCAAGGGGAGATCGTACAAACCCCGTACAGACCGTAGTCAGGATCGAACCTGGGACTCCAGCGCGGTAACCGCTGCGCCACCGTGCCTATTATAGACAATTCTATTGCAGGGAAAGAATACAACAACAGAAGCGGATCAATAATGATCTATGACCTGATACCGTTTCAAGCGAAGTTTTGGCATCAGAGATAGATCACCCTATGCAGTACTGGTGGTGGTGATGGTGGGTGTGTCTAGTGCAAGGTTTATGGGTGACCCACACTAACCACTGCTGTCACATCCTCTGACACCGACACAAATGGAGGAGTGTCTGCTGTGATATGCAACTCCACAGTCCAACTGGTTTTTTTTCCATGCAGATGCTTCTTCCTGGATTTGCTGTGCAGGTAACTCGAGTGAAGACACCCCGAGAAGAAAGACTGGGCTTCTGAGGCAGGACTTGCATGATAAATGGCACAGTCCTCTAGAGTGTTGTAGAACAGAGAGATCTGGGAGTACAAATACATGGTTCCCTGAAAGTGGTGAATCAGATGGACAGGGTGGTGAAGAAGCTTGTTGACACATTTGTCTTAATTGGGAAGTTTTTTGAGTAAAATAGTTGGGACAAAATGATCCAGCTGAACAAGTAATTGGTGAGAACATGGAGTTTTGCATATAGTTCTGGTCGCCCAGCTACAGGAAGGATGTCATTCAGTTGGAAAGGGTGCAGAAGAGATTCATCAGGATGTTTTACGTGGGCTTGCAGGCCTGAGTTACAGAAAGAGGTTGGATAGGCTGGGACTTTTTCTTTGGAGCGTAGGATGCTAAGGGGTGACCTTATTGCATGTATAAAGTAAACATTCACAGTCTTTTTCCCAGGATAGAGGATACTAAAACTATACTGTAGGTGACATTTTGATGGGATAGATTTTAGAGGAACTTCAGGGGCCACTTTTTCACTCAGAAGGTAATCCATACCTGGAATGAGCTGTCAGAGAAAGCTATAGAAGTGGATACAATTCGTTTAGAAAAAAAAAACTTTTGGACAGATATGGATAGGAAGGGTTTAGAGGACTATGGGCCATGGCAGGCAAATGGGACTAGCCCAGTATGCCAACATGGTCAACATGGACAAGGTGTGCTGAAGGACCCGTTTCCGTGCATGTAGCTCTACGAGTCTATCTCATTAATAATCTTTGTTTTGTGTCTCTTAAACAATTCTCCTTCGTTCAGTATATTCCCCCAATTCCATGAGTTCTCTCCGTGTTTACTAACCTGCTGTGTGGGACCTTTCAAGAGAGAGTTAGATTTACCTCTTAGGGCAAATGGAATCAAGGGATATGGGGAAAAAAAGCAGGAACGGGGTACTGATTTTGGATGATCAGCCATGATCATGTCGAATGGCGGTGCTGGCTCGAAGGGCCAAATGGCCTACTCCTGCACCTATTTTCTATGTTTCTTATCAAATACCTTCTTAAAATGCAAATGCTGCACTTTGACTTGATCACATCCACCAGTAATTTTGTCAAACATGATTTCCCGTGCAGAAATCCATTCTGACAGCCCTGTCCTATTCATCTTTTCCCAGAATTCTGCTATTGCATCCTTCATTATAGCTGTCAGTATTTTCTTGCTGCTAACAGTATGCCCGTAAGCTGGTAATGCACTATTTTATCTCTCCTTCCTTCTAAAGCTGTGGGCTCACATTCGCAATTTCCTATCTGTGGGAACAGTTCCGGGTTTTGTGGAATTTTGGAAGAGGATAATCAGGGATCCACTGTCTTTGCAGACGATCTTTCTTTAGATCAATGTGACCTCTGCATTCGGTCTCATCAACTTCCCAGTCGCAGTATTTTCACCAATAATGATTCCCTTTGGTTCCACATTCTCGCTACAACCTCAGTCTCCACTTATACGCGGCAGGCATTTTAACGTCTTCGATGAAAATGGATGTCAAAATATCTGTTTAATTTATCTGCTATTCTTCATTCCCATTGTAACTTCCTCCATTTGCATCTTGAGGACCCATTGCTTTAATTTCTCTCCTCCCATCATCCACCTCTACTTTTCTAACTTATCCTATACCCAGTTACTGTTACAGTTCAATACATAAAGTACTGGAGGAACTCAGCGGGAATAGACAGGCGATATTTCAGATTGGGTCCTTTCTTCAAACCCTTTTGGCAGAATGCAAGAACCAGGCAGCTTTCTACACAATCCTTTAATTTGTGGGGATGAGCTTTGAAATCCCAATTTGTACTTATGTTTAAGATCCTTCCAGTGAATGAACTCTGCAAATCAATAGCCCAGGCATCTCAGTAACTCAACCACAGTTTTTCCAGTCAGTGGCTTCAAAACCACTGCTGTTGTGCCTCTGCGGAAGGGGCAGAACATAGAACAGCTCAGGAACATGTCCATTGACCAATGATGTCTGTTCTTCCAGCACTTTGTGTTTTTCTCTATTTTTATGCTCTGACCCTCTTGAAATAAATCCAGCACTTAATGTGGTTTCCTTACAATCTCACTGCTCCTTCCACATTTTCCACATTATACATCACTTGCCAATGTTTTGCACACACACTTAGCCACTCAACAGCTCCCTGTAACGCATTTACATCCTGCTACGAGCCACAGTGCGTTCCCCAGAATCATTCTTCAAGGGGCCTCTGCCCACCCTGACCTCCCTCTTCCTTTTCCACCCTCTATCCCCTCTATTCCACCTGGGGAAAATAATTCTGAGTGTCCACCCTATCATGTACTGAGAGCTGTTACTTCCTGCTTTTATACTTCTCTTATTATGTCATACTTGCCACATTGCCACGTTTGCTGAAGATACAAAACTAGATGGTATTGTGAGTGAGGAGGAAAATGTAAGGAGGTTTCTGAGAGACTGGGGCAGACTAATTGAATGGACGAGACCATGGAATATAAAGTTATCCCCATAAAAGGTTATAAACATTGGGTTTTATGCAGAGACGGAAATACAAAGTATCTTTTAAATGTGGGGAGTTAGGAAATATTCAAAGGAATTGTTTAACCGCTGAAGCCTGCCCTATTGTTCAACGTGATTACAGCAGAGGTACCCCAGGTCCTGTCTGCTCCTCTGCCCTCAATTTCCTGATCTTTCAGAATTATTTCCATCTCCTCTTTACATCCCTCCAATGACTTTGTCTCCACATCACCAGGGAAGGAATTCAATAGATGTACCACCAGGTATCCTTTGTGAATGTCATAGGAATCTATCTCCTTCAGATGCTGGCTGGCTTGCTGAGTATTTCCTGCATTCTCTTCCTCCCCCTATATTTCATGGAGCTTTGAAGAATGGGAGGAAATCTCAGTGGAACATACCAAATCTCTATAGGGGTCAACAGAGTTGTAGGATGGACACTCAGAGAAGCACAAGGAATGGTGTGTTGAGATGAATTCTCAGGGATCTTTATCGCGGGAGTAAAGAAGTCTAGCAGCAACAGTGCAAGGACCTGGTGAGATCACATTTCAAGTACATTGTACAGTTTTGGTCACTTTCACTGAGAAAGTATTTAATGGAGGAGACAGCAGACTGGTCTTGAATGGCAGATCTTGTGGTAAAGGGCGTTTGGTAACAGCAGTTATTCCCTGATGTTGGAGTGATGAACTGCAGGTGCTGAGGATCCAAAAACCTAGCAGAGGATGCTGGAAATGCTCAAGGAGTCAGGCAGCATCAGGGGGGAGGGAAACAGAGGCCATGTATTGGGCAGAGACCCTTCATTAGAAAGTAGACATGATAAACCAATCATGTTAAAGTGCATGGAAGGTGAGGATGGAGAGAGTAGATTCTGTGACATGGTGCTGAGCAGAGCGATACAATACTTTAAAAGTAATTTCAGCATTTCTGGGCAGAAGAGAAAAGAGAAAGAAATCTAAATGAGAGGTCACAAAAGTGGAGAGAACATAGGTGTTTCTGTGAAAGGTATATTTGTCCCAAGGGCTGCAGCATCATCAGGGAGATGGTGAGGTGCTGTTCCTCAACTGTACATTCAGCAGCACTGGAGCAACATTGGCCAAGTGGTCGGAATGAGGGGGGGTGGAATTAAAATGCCTGGCCTCTGGACGCTCAGGGTCACCTCCCAGTGGGCTGAGAGTGAACGTGCTCTGTAGGTGGCCTCCCAAATTTCATTCAGTTCCTCCAGTGTGTAGAAGACCACTTTGTGAGCACTAGAAATTCAGGTGAGTCGCAAGGATTGTTATTAGATAACAATAGACAATAGACAATAGGTGCAGGAGTAGGCCATTTGGCCCTTCAAGCCAGCACTGCCATTCAATGTGATCATGGCTGATCATCCCCAATCAGTACCCCGTTCCTGCCTTCTCCACATATCCACTGACTCCGCTATTTTTAAGAGCCCTATCTGGCTCTCTCTTGAAAGCATCCAGAGAACGTGCCTCCACCTACCTCTGAGGCAGAGAATTCCACAGACTCACCACTCTCTGTGAGAAAAAGTGTTTCCTCGTCTCCGTTCTAAATGGCTTACTCCTTATTCTTAAACTGCGGCCCCTGGTTCTGGACTCCCCCAACATCGGGAACATATTTCCTGCCTCTAGTGTGTCCAAGCCCTTAACAATCTTATATGTTTCAATGAGATTCCCTCTCATCCTTCTAAACTCCAGAGTGTACAAGCCCAGCTGCTCCATTTTCTCAGCATATGACAGTCTCGCCATCCCGGGAATTAACCTTGTAAACCTACGCTGCACTCCCTCAATAGCAAGAATGTTAGGGTCACTGGATGTTGATAAAGGTTGAGATAAACGGGGAATAATATTGTTTCCTGGGAATGGGCCCGCAGAAAATGGGATGGCTGGTGGAGATGGAAAAAACACATTCTACCATTGTCTCAATATTTTCACAGTCCTAAGTCTGACGTCTCCCCCTGAACTTCCTGCTCACTGCTCACCTCAGAGCCATCATCATAGCCGGTGACAAGGTCAGTGAAGCTATGGTTTGCTGAGGTGGCCTCCAATTTGCACTTGCACCACAGCTGCTCTCAGACACTTCCTGACACTAGATTCATGTCCTACCACTGAACACCAGGACATTCCTCGGACATTCACTCACCTCGGCTGCCCAGAAAATCATCCTCCCACCACCTCCTGCCTCAGTACCAGCCCCGGCACTTTCCACCTCCTCCCAAAATCCACAAGCAGGAAAGTCCTGGTAGCAACGCACAAAATGCTGGAGAGCTCAGTGGGTCAAGCAGCATCTACGGAGGGAATGGACAGGCAATGCTTTGGGTCAGGACCCTTTGACAGACCCACTAGTCCCTTTGCTTCAACAAGTCTTTGTCCAACAAAGCCTAGTCTTTCCCAGCTTTCAGCAGCAGAGAAGGTGGGAAGTGCTGTGGAGAACAAGGGGAACATCTCTTGACAGTTTGCCTAAGTATTATTATGGTAAAGTTAAACACAGAGTGCTGCTGTATCTCTGTGGGTCAGGCAGCATCTCTGGAGAACATGGATAGGTGACATTTCAGGTCGCGACCTGTCTTTAAATTACAGCAGCAGTTAGGGGTAGATTGTAGTTTGTCTGTCTTGAAACAGGGGTGTTAGGCACATCCCACTGGTGAACCTGCATCTCCCCTTGGAGAGTGGGAAATTCCATCCTTCTCTGCAACTGAAGACCAGTCGTTTTTCTCTTTCCCAATCCTGATTCATATCTAGAACGTTAACCCTGTTTCCATGGATACTGCCCAATCTGCTTCCAGCATTTTCTGTTTTAATTTTATATTTCCAGCATTTGCAATTTATTGATGTTCATTTCTTTACACTTTGGCTGCTTTTTTCCCTCTCGTCCAGTCTCTTGTCAATTACATCCATGACTCCTCTCTTGCCATCCACCACTCTAACAATCTGCAGGTTCCTGGTCCAGTCTTTGTACACTCCATTCTGCACCAGCAGAGGCTGAGGGTTCTTTGCTTCTTCATTGAACAGACGCCCAACCAGTTCCCCCATTCCTCTTATTAAACTCATTCCTATATTGCAACTACATTCATTTTCTGCAACTCCATTCATTTTCTCAAAGTTAATGTCACAAGTATGAGAATTCACATGGGCCCAAGTTTCTGTCCAATTCATGCCCCCTCCCCCAACTCATTTCCTGATTGATAATTGTGTTGCTGCAGTTTCCTGCACTCCTACAGAATCTGAGCATTTCATGATGTGTTCTACCACCTCTGCTCTTGTTTTCACATCTCTGATGCTTTCCTTGCCTTGCTCGGCCTCTGCTGTAGGGAGCAGTTCCTGGCCAATTTTCAACACACCTTCTGACTGCCTCATCTTTACCTCCTCCCAATCTATCCCGCTTTCTCCAACTTCCAATGATACAACTTCCCACTTCAGTGTTTCAGAGGCACCTTCCTTCTTCCTCAATCTTCCACCATATTTGTCAAAGCTCCCTCACATCCCCAACTTTGACTCTCAACCTTGATTAGTAAGGGCATCAAAGTTTACAGGGAGATGGCAGGAGAATGGGGTTGAAAGGGAAAAGGGAACAGACAACAGGCTTAATTCTACTCGTATGTCATGGTCTTCTAGACTAACCCCGCTCCACAAACTACTGATCCTTCTCCTCAATTTTTGCCACCTCCTCTCAGATTCCACCCATGAACTTATCCTCCCCCCTCCTCCACTCTCGCATTCTGGACCATTCCCTTCATGGGTCCCTGGTATCTCTCTTCCATCTCCACCAAACCCTCATGATCCTTTCCCATTCAACATCGGGCCTGTCACCTCATCCCTTTCCACCTCCTGGTGATCTGATCAGTCCTCCCACGAGAAGTAGTCTCCTTGACACTGGCGGCCTCTTGGTAGACACCTCCACTCAGTCCACAGGAATGACTGCGAGCTGCAAGTCACCTATCACTTGAATTCTCCATCACGTTGCCACCTCTTGTTCGGCAAGGACGGGTTTGGCATGACAGGTCTGAACCTGTTTTCCATAACTCAATGACTCTCTCTCTCTCTCTCTCTCTCTCTCTCTCTGTGTCCTCCAACAATTCTCAGTGGAAGCTCAAATACCAGCTCATCATTCGATTGTGTAAAGTGCAGCCCATAGAATTTAACATTGGATTCACCCCAATCTCAGATAACTACTTTGTTCTTTCGACACAGATCTAGAAAACCTCTCTGGTTCAATTTGCCTCTCTTTTCTTTTCTAACTCCGACTGCTTGTTTTTAAGGGACTTGTTACCTTGACAACTTTGATCGCTGCCTATCACCTATGTTCCTTCCGTTTGCTCCTCACTCCCCTTCTCTGGAACGTGACATGTTTGTTCTATTACTGTTCCTGTACTGATGAAGACTCCTTGCCCTGAACCATAACACTGGTTCTTTCCTTCAGATGTTGCCTAACTTGCTGACTGTTTCCTGTCTCTTTCTTCCCTTCGATTCCATTGAGTTTAGAGGAACTCACTCTCAGTGAAACATGTCAAATCCCTACGGGGCTCAACAAGCTGGATGTAGGAAGGAAGCTCAGAGAGCGACACAAGAAACTGCAGGTGCTGGAATCTTAACATAGAAACATAGAAACATAGAAATTAGGTGCAGGAGTAGGCCATTCAGCCCTTCGAGCCTGCACCGCCATTCAATATGATCATGGCTGATCATCCAACTCAGTATCCCGTACCTGCCTTCTCTCCATACCCTCTGATCCCCTTAGCCACAAGGGCCACATCCAACTCACTCTTAAATTAAGCAAAACACAAAGCGCTGGAAGAACTGAGCGGATTAAGCAACATCTATGGAGGAAATGGATTGACGAACGGACCCAACCCGAAACATCTGTCCATTCCCTCCACGGATTCTGCCTGACCCTTCGAGTTACTCCAACACTTTGTATTTTGCTTCGGGTGTTCCCTGGCTGAGGAGCCCGGGACTGGGATAAGGGAAAGATCATCTAGAATTGGAGGAAAATGTTCTTCATCTGGGAGTGGGGTGAATCTTTGAAATTCTCCACCCCAGAGGCAAGGTCACCGAGTTCATCCTAAGCAGAGGTCGACATCTTGCTGGACATTAAGGGTTTGGGATTGGTGGGATTGGTGTGGAGGTAGCTGTGAATTTGTCAAATGGCAACGCAGCACTGGCTCTTCCTCCTGTTCTAGTCCTTGTGTTATAATCTGCTGGCTCCTCCCCTGTAACTTTGACAATGGTTATGGGTAAACCTCTTAACCAGGGCTGAATCAGGGCCCCTGTGGGGGGCAGAAGCTCAGGGCTATGACCATGTGTGGAGAGGAGGAGCATCAACAGCCTGGCACGTTCAGAACAAGAAAGACCAAGCTGATCAGATGAGTCAAGGGTTCCCATTTTCTACAATAAAAATCACTTCAATTTAACTACTGTGGCTGATAGCTGAAATTTCAAGCTTGCAGTGGAAACAATACAAACACTTCCCAAATCCAGGTTATATTTTCCCCAGGGACAGGACAAGGTGTCAGATCAAGAGGGGGGCACAGTCTTTTCCCCAGGGTGAGGAATCAAGACCCAGAGGCAATAAGGTTAACGCGAGAGGGAAAGCGAAGATGTAATAGGAACCTGAGAGCAACTTTTTCACACAGAGAATGGCGAGTATAGGGAACCAGCTGTCGGAGGAGGTAGTTGAGGAAGGTACAACAACACCATTTAATGGACATTTGTACAGGTCCGTGGATGGGAAGGGTCCAGAGGGTCATGGGCCAAACGCGAGTAAATGGGGCTAGCTGAGATGGGGATGTCGGTCGGCATGAACGAGTTGGCCCGAAGGACCTGTTTCCTGTGTATTTGACTAAACTGCAAATACAAAACAACTGCAATAAAGGTCGGAGAACAGCAGCTTCTGTTCAGAACAGTTGGATCATCTGTAGCATTGGCAAAAGTCACACTGACAAGTTGTAAAACTCTCCTCCTGGGGACCGGGACAACCCGAGTCACTGTCCCAGTACTGGATCTGGTCTGGTCCCAGGCGAGAGAGAAGTCCTGACCCACGCACAGAACTGTGGCAACAACTCACCATTGTCCAGCGCTACTCTCACGGGTTGCTGCCACCGTCCCGCAATCGCTCGAAGCTTCCCAAAGGGCCGGCCTTGTCTAACTGGACATTTGCTGTCTGACAGTGCTCTCTCATTCCTCCCGGCCCCGCGGTGTCCCGCCAGCGACTGTCGCACCTCACCACTTCCTCCTCTCAGCCCCAGTTACCAATTACCGTCCGTTTGGCAGAACTGTTCAAACTGCTGCTCTCTAATGAAGAGTCGCTGGCAACAGGTCGGCTGGAGAGAGGGGGGGGGGGCATGTCACGGATACTAATGACAAAGTGAGCAAGACGGAGCGGGAGTGGATGAGACATAAGATACAAGACAATAGTTTCAAGCACGCGCCTACATCTTCATCACGCGCCTTATACTTTCATTTCCCCAGTATGAATTGGAGTGGAAGTGAACATGTTCTGTCGACCCTGGCCAGCAACAAGCCCCCGAATGCAGCGCAGCTCACAGCATGGAGTCCACGTTGGACAAGTGGCCCCAGCCTGTCCCATCACCGTCGCCACCCCGACCCCTTTGTGCGCGGCTCAGGACACTGCGGCCGCCCAGTGCTGCAAGCGGTGAGCTGAAACCGTCTCTGGGCCACAACTTCCACCGAGCAGCGCCTTGCACCTTGAACTACTCGTCAAGCCCAGACGGAGATGACACCAAGTAGCTGGACTCAAATAAGATTAGAACGGCCTGTCGTTCAGCCCGACTATGTCCATTGTGATATCCCCCTATTCTTTCCACTTCGCCTCAGTTTATTATGAATTAATTTAATTTCCTTTTGAAACGATCTAATCTATTCTCCCCCACCACTTCCTGTGCTGGCAACGTCGGCGTTGTGACTACTCTCCGACAAAAGCCATGCTTCGCACTTCCGTGTTGACAAAATCAGTGACTATCACGGATCAATAACCCCTTCCCGTTATATCAATATTACCCAATATATCAAGATAACCCCCATCCCTGTTTTAGGTTCTGCAACGTGGAGAGATTCTCTGCGCGTCTACCCCGAACTCAGAGTCCCACTGGACGAAAGCAGGCCCTTCGCCTACTGAGTTCGCACTAACTAGCAAGCCTCAATTTGCACCCTGATGCCACATTCCCATCAATTCCCCGCCGATTCGGATATTCACCGAGGCACAAGATGAACAGTGACCAAATTCAACAGTGACTAATTAATTAGTTCATTCGCGGATGGGAGAGGTTTGGAGGGCTATGAGCCAAATGCGGGTAAAAAGGAGTGGTGTAGACCATCTTGGTCGACGTGAACGTTGGGCCTGATTCTGTGCTGTGTGACTCTACCTTGCAACTTTCACGTCTTTGGGATGTGGGTGAAAACTGAGAACACTCGGTGGAAACCAAAGCGGTCACGGGGAAAACGTGCAAACTCCATACAGACAATACCTGAGGTCATAACTGAACCGATATCTGGCGCTGTGAGCTACCAGTTGTGCCACGGTACTGCCTTGGTCAATCTCATCCACAGTTGTGGCACCCTCCTTGCTTGTACATCCTTTTGTGTAGGAAGGAACTACAGATGTGGATGAAAGAACAGCAGATGCTGGTTTAAATCGAAGGTAGACACAAAATGCTGGAGTAACTCAGCGGGACAGGCAGCATCTCTGGAGAGAAGGAATAGGCGACGTTTCGGGTCGAGACCCTTCTTCAGGCTGGTGTCAGGGGAGTGGGCGAGACAGAGATAGAAGGTAGTCGGAGGTACGTTTGGGTGACGTTTCGGGTCTGAATAAGACTCTCGACCTTTTTACAGTTTTGGTCTGAGCAGCACAGTCAGTCAACACAAGTCCTACTTTGGAATGCTCTATCCTCTGAACTGTAACCCTTTGAACCCCCTTTCTCCTCTGGCCTGGGTCGCTGTCCTTCTAATGATTTGCTTCCCACTGAACACGTTCCATTTGCTTTTCCGCCCGGTTCAGGTACTATTTTGTTAATCTGCCGTTTCTACTTTTGCAAAGTTGTACTGCGGCGGCCACCTCCATCCTCACCCTGGAGATGTACGAGTGTTGCAGCAGGACCCGAGTTCCAATGTTGGGAAGAATCTGCTCGACCGTCCTTTGATTCCAGCTCACCAGTTCCCCGTTTTGGCCAACAGTTCTTCAAACGTTCTGCTTGCAAATCTCACCACCGAAAGTCCTCAATTTCAATGTAAATATCCTTTTCACAAGAACTGGTTTCATGGTTTCAAAAGTAGACACGAAATATGTGAACTTTTATCCGTTCTGATTTTAGTTTCATATGGATTTAACCCCCCCCCCCTAATTTTAATTATTAAAATGTTTCCTCCCTTTCTTTCCCTCCTGTATTCTAACCGTGTGATGGGACCCACACAGCCACCGCCACTCACTCTCAGCTCACTGTTGTTCGCCTGATCACCGGCTCGACGACCTCACTATAACGTGATGGACCAGTAGCTTCAATGTGCGAGACCAAACCGTAACTTCAACCCTTGTTGTGCCAGTTAGTCTGTTGCCCCATAAATAGTCCTGGCAAGTTGTAGTGCATTAGCTAAAGAGCAACAGATGCTGCCTGACCTGCTGAGTTCCTCCAGCACTTTGTTTTGTTTGCATCTGCTGTCTCTTTCGTCTCTGGAATCCATTAGCTGCTGATTTAGGACAGACTCTTACAGATTATTAAGAGGATGGAAACTAAAATTGTAATACTTTTTTTAATTGAACTGTTGATGTTAAAATAACATGGGTTTAAACGAATTAAACTATTATTGGAATTGATATCGATATTTTCTTTCGGCAAAACAGTAGTGAATGTGTAGAGTACAATCCTGGGAGAGTGTTGAAGAGATGAATCAGTGGCGGACGAGCTCTCTGGGTCTTTCCAGTGGGCAGGTTAATGGATTAGGAAGCATAAAAAAAATTACTGTGCAAAATGTGGCAATATTATTGCTCAGGAAGAGAGATGTCCACCTGGAGACAAATGAAAGCTGTACACTGTTGCTTGGAGTAGGTTAATATATGTCACGCTGTTAATTTCAGAACGATAAATCCATTTGCCCAAACCAACCAGAGTGAGACTGTCTCCATTAGGTGCGGATCAGGTGCAGAGTCTTGATTCAATCTGTATCTGGAGCATCAGTTCCCATCTATCTTTGGTTCCCACTGCACCACACTGATGTTGAAGGCCACGGTGTGAATTCAAGTGTGGGCTTCATCGCCCTCTGCTGGAAGTGTTGGAAATACCAGCATTGATACTTCCCATTCATATAAACCTGCAGCTACTGGAAGGAAGAATAGACGGCTCAGAAATAAGACGACGTAAACGGCGAGAATAGAAGAAGAGCTAATGCTTTTCGTTGCCAAAGATGTTTCAATGAAATAAAACAAGATTATTTAAAAACACCAATCCATGTTCTCCATAGTAGTTGCCTGACCCGCTGAGTTGCTCCAAATCTTTGTGTTTTTCTTTGGTAAACCAGCATCTGCAGTTACTTGCCATGACATATTAAATATTATTAATTATTATTGTTGATTTCTTTTCTCGGTCCACTTATGGACAAATGTAAGAGTCAGTAGTGTTTAATTTTCACATGTACCGGGTCCAGAACAATGGCATTCTTACTTGCTGCAGCTTTATGGGCACATAAAACACAACACAATATATAAATATACAAGATACATTCCTCCTACTAGGCAAAGTAGATCAATTCTTAAAGGTTTGGTCTCCTTTTATCAACTTTTTACAAGCATATGGTGCAACATAACATAACCTTAGAAATTAAATGGTTTAGAACTGGGTGACGGATGGGCAAAAATATGAGATAGGTAGATCTCTCCTAATCTCTCTTTTCTTTACTTTTTCCTTTTCTTTCAATCTTTTAACCTCATCTCTGTCCTTTATTTCTTTTGCTTTCTGTTTCTACTCGCTTGTCTATCTATTCCGACACTCTTTATTTCTTTTTTCTCTCACTGTTCCTTTATTATTGAACCAAAAGTATGAAGTTGTACAAGAATGAAAATATGTATTTATGTATTAGGTACTTAAGTACCAGACTATTGTACTTACTTCTAACAAAAATAAACAAACAAAAAAATTATATATACAAGAAACAGGAATTTACAAACATGCAGTTATTCTCGGTAAACCAGGGCATAATAGTCAGTGCAACCGTAGTAGTTCAAAATCCATAATAGTTCAGTGCTGAGGTAGGGCTGTTGAATCTGGAGATGACAAGTTCTTATAGCCTCCTTTGCCTCCTTCCTGAGAGAGCTTGGTCAGGGTGTGTGGGTCTTTGTTAAAAATAGCTGCCTTCCTGTATATCACTTTGATGGTGGGGAATACCTGTGATGGACCGGGAATTGTAGACTATTCACTAGTTTTAATACACAGGAAACAAGAGTAACGTATAAATTATAAATAGATAAGTTATGGTTGGAATATTATTACTGTCCTCTAATTGTTTAATGCATAATTTGCCATAAATTGTGAACAAGATGTTGGATTATGTTTTTAAAGAGTTGGGCAATCGTACTGAATAGAAGTGAGTGTTAATTATTCCCAGTCATGCCCAGATATGAGTGGTTGAAATTATTTTCTAGAATCTAACCATTCAAAAACAATCACCAGTAGGAATCGTCTGACACAGATATAAATGGTAACTCACTTAAAACAAATCTCAAAGTGTAATAGATCCCTCTCCAGGCAATCTACATCAGGGAAAGGTAACAATTTGGATGTAAAGGCATTAACATTACACTTGTCCAAATCCCTCCGAAAGGCATTCAGAGGTTCAGTACCCACCACACCAGTTGGAGAAGTTCCTCAGGAGTTTTCTGGGGTAAGTACAATCTAACCTCCTGAATACTCACGTGGAGATGTCCTGTACATTGGCAAGGCCAAGCATAGACTGAGTGACCATTTCACGGAATATTTGCGCTCATTTCACTAAGGCCTACTGATCTGGTGAGTTATTCCAGCACTTTCTGTCCTTTCCAGAAAACTCATGATGAGTTTTTAGAACTGATGCAACCTAACGTTAAAGTGAGACTGGTCAGCATGGATGAGTTGTGCTGGAGTGCCAGATTCCATGCTGTACAACTCTATGCCTATCTGACCACATTGGACTTCATTGAATCACCTCTAAATCTGTGCTGCATACCCCAGCCTTGTTATTATTATGGAGGATTGTGAACAGTAACAAGACCATGACCAGTCCTTGGGAACTCTCCACACGTCACTTGGAGCTGAAGAACTAGTTGGTTATCACACCCTAGCTGTGGTGGAACCTTCCAGAACACATTAGACAGCAGTATTACATGCTGGCTTGCTGAAGATGTCCAGATTCCATTTAAGGCACAGTCACAAGGCTGAACATTATCTGTTAACTGAAACTTTGTCTGCGCAAATTGGTACTGATTACGAAGTACCTAGTGATATCATAAGTTTCCATTCTGTGCAGTCACTTTACATGATTCATTGAAGACCTTCTGAAAGTCTAGGCAAACAAGCAACGTCCTCAAAACCTTCAGCGAATTTGCATTGCAGACACAGTCTCTGCACACAATATAAGACAGTGTTTTAGGTCACACTGCTCACTTGTTACTAGCTTTAGAGTGGTTGCAGGATCAAGCCTCAATGTGGCTGTTTCTGTGTAGGTTCTGTGTAGCAATGCAAGAATTTCATTGTCCTATCTGGGACACATGACTATATACTCTCTTGACTCTTGAAGTTGTATTGGCCCACATGATCTGTACAAGAATTCCACAGTGAGATAAAGTTTTGTGAGGGAACGGTAGCATGAATGATCACCGTGAGAAAGACAGCTTTTCTGTTAAACCCTTTTCTGTTCATGACCAACACGGATGATAAAGTTATTGAATGAATGCACCTGTGGCTGTTAAATACAGAGGCCCAGTGCTAGTGGGAAGGTGATTATTGTAGAGCAGCTTTTGATAGCATTAGCATTGCTATAAGAATGTTGTTCAGAGAACATAACACATCAGTAGCCTTTCTTAACAGATGCTGCCTCGTCTCTACAAAGCGGAGGCCGCGCGCCAACTCTCGGACACCTCCTCCTACTTACCCCTGGACCATGACCCCACCGACGAACACCAGGCCACCATCTCGAGCACCATAACCGACTTCATCAGCTCCGGCTCCCTACCCCCCCCCCCGAGCCTCCGACCTCATCGTTTCCCAGCCCCGCACGGCCCGATTTTACCTTCTCCCCAAAATCCACAAACCCGACTGCCCTGGCAGACCCATTGTCTCTGCCTGTTCGTGCCCCACCGACCACATTTCTACATACCTTGACGCCATCCTATCCCCCTTTGTTAAATCCCTCCCCACCTATGTTCAAGACACCTCAGACACTCTCCGTCGGCTCCGTGCATTCCATTTTCCAGGCCCCCATCCTCTCATCTTCACCATGGACGTCCAGTCACTCTACACCTCCATCCCCCACCAGGACGGTCTCAAAGCCCTCCGGTTCTTCCTCAACCAGAGGAGCAACCCATACCCGCCCACTGACACCCTCCTCCGCCTAGCCGAGTTGGTCCTTACCCTCAATAACTTCTCTTTTGATTCCTCCCATTTCCTCCAAACACAAGGCGTAGCTATGGTCACACGCATGGGCCCCAGCTACACTTGCCTCTTTGTTGGGTACGTCGAACAATCCTTGTTCTCGGCGTACCAGGGCCCCATACCCGACCTCTACCTCCGTTACATCGACGACTGCTTTGGTGTCACCTCCTGCACCCACACACAACTGACTGACTTCATTCATTTCACCACCAACTTCCATCAGGCACTCAAATACACTTGGACCATTTCCGACATTTCCCTACCACAGACCTCCCAACATTTGATTGTCAAAATTCATAATATTTCCCCTCAAAATTCATATTTTTAAATGAAAATTCATAATATGTCGCGGCGCCCTATTCGGGGTCCCATGTCACAAATTCTAAATTGTGAAGAAGTATTTTAAATGCCAAAATGTGAAAAAGGTACATGTATGCTGAAACATTTATAATTCTTTGTTAAACTTTGATAAACTTGGCACTAGACTCACCTTCATTTCTCTCACTTGGGGTTGTTGCCGGCGGCTATGCGCCTGCGCACTGGTGCAGATCAGCGGGCTGCCGGCGGGCGGGTGCGGCACATGCGCACTTGGCAAGGTTGCCGGCGGGTCTGCGCCTGCGCACTGGGTGGGGGTGGGGGGGAGGCCCGGTGATGGGGCTGCCGCGAGCGGCCGGCTGCCGGCAAGAAAGTGCCGCTGATCGCGCGGGCCGGCGCCGCCCGGGCTCTGGGCCGGGCGTGGCGTGGCTCGAAATGGCGCCAGGCCCGGCAACCCTCCCCCACTGCGCACGCGCGGCCACTGGGGCCCGGCAACCCTCACCCACTGCGCACGCGCGGCCACTGGGGCCCGGCAACCCTCACCCACTGCGCACGCGCGGCCACTGGGGCCCGGCAACCCTCACCCACTGCGCACGCGCGGCCACTGGGGCCCGGCAACCCTCCCCCACTGCGCACGCGCGGCCACTAGGGCCCGGCAAAGTGCCGCTGATCGCGCGGGCCGGCAAACCGGGGACACATGGCGCCGGCGTTCACCACGGGAGGAACAATTTAGCGGGATAATTAGGTTACAAATCGGAATGGCGGGAAGGGAACCTAAAAAGCGGGAATATCCCGCCAAAAGCGGGATAGTTGGGAGGTCTGCTACCATTCCTTGACCTCACCATCTCTATTGCAGGTGATACACTCCTGACCGACATCCACTACAAACCAACTGACTCCCACAGCTACCTGGACTACTCTTCCTCCCACCCTGCTTCCTGTAAGGACTCCATCCCCTTTTCCCAATTCCTCCGTCTATGCCGCATCTGTTCCCAGGATGAGGTGTTCCACACCAGGTCATCACAAATGGCCTCATTCTTCAGAGAACGGGGATTCCCCTCCCCCACTATCGATGAGGCTCGCACCAGGGTCTCCTCCTTACCCCGCAACACTGCCCTCTCTCCCCATTCCCCCACTCGCAAACAGGGCAGAGTCCCCCTGGTCCTCACCTTTCACCCCACCAGCCGGCAAATACAACACATAGTCCTCCGCCAGTTTCGCCACCTCCAACGTGACCCCTCCACTCGCCACATCTTCCCATCTCCCCCCGTCTGCCTTCCGCAAAGAAAGCTCCCTCCGCAACTCCCTTGTCAATTCTTCCCTTCCCTCCCGCTCTACCCCTTCCCCGGGCACTTTCCCTTGCAACCGCAAGAAATGCTACACTTGTCCCTTCACCTCCCCCCTCCATTCCTTTCAGGGACCCAAGCAGTCCTTCCAGGTCCGACAGAGGTTCACCTGCACCTCCTCCAACCTCATCCACTGCATCCGCTGCTCCAGATGCCAGATGATCTATATCGGTGAGACCAAGCGGAGGCCTGGCGATCGTTTCGCCGAACACTTCCGCTCGGTCCGCAAAAACCAACCCGACCTCCCGGTGGCTCAGCACTTCAACTCCCCCTCCCATTCCGTATCCACGGCCAGAGTGAGCAACACCGCAAGTTGGAGGAACAGCACCTCATATTCCGCTTGGGGAGTCTGCATCCTTTGGGCTTGAACATTGAATTTTCTCAATTCTGTTAACCCTTGCTGTCTCCTCCCCTTCCCACCTCTCCCTCAGCCCTCGGACCCTGGCATTCCCTCTATCTCTATCTCCCTCCCCCACCCTAGTCGCACTAGCTTCTCATTTTCACACCACAAACAGCTTACAATGGCTTGTTCCCTTTATCATCGATACTTTTTTGCATATCGTTCATTCATTGTTCTTTATCTCTCCACATCACCGTCTATATCTCTCGTTTCCCTGATCCCTGACCAGTCTGAAGAAGGGTCTCGACCCGAAACGTCGCCTATCTCCTTCGCTCCTTAGATGCTGCTGCACCCGCTGAGTTTCTCCAGCCTTTTGTGTAACCCTGCCTGGTCTATTGACTGGATCAAGCATTTTCTTTTTTTTTTTCAGATTTCCAGTATTTTATTTTTTGATAGCCATGTTTCTACCTTCATGAAGAACATCACACTGAACAGGCCTCTTTCCCCTGGCACTAACTTCTGTGATGAAGTGCTTTGACAGAAAAGACTCAAAATGCTGGAGTAAATCAGCGGGGCAGGCAGCATCTCCGGAGGGAAGAAATGGATGACATTTTGGGTCGAGACCTTTCTTCAGACCCGAAACGTCACTTCAGAACCTTTGAGAGGTTGGTTATGCGCATACCAACTCCTACCTCAATTAGAACCTTCACCCATTACAATTTGCCTACATCCACAACAGGTCAATGAAGGATGCAATCTCATTGGCTCTCCACTCTGGACCATTTGGACAATAAAATCACATATGTCTGGCAGTTTATTATAGACTACAGCTTGGTATTCAATACCATAATCTAGCTTGTTAGCAAGCTCACAGAACCGGCTCTCTGTGCATCCCCCTGCAATTGGATCCTGTTCAAAATTGCAAAAACACTTCTTCCACAATAACAATCAGTACGGGAGCATCTCAAGGCTATGGGCTCAGCCCCCCTGTTCTACTCGCTCTATACTCACGACTGTGTAGCCGGACAATGTGAACTCCATCTTCAAGTTTGCCGATGACACCACCGTTTCCTGGACCCAACACACTGATGCAATTATAAAGAAAGCCCAACAATGCCTCTACTTCCCGAGAGAATTGCAGAGATTTGGTATGTCAGGGAGGATTCTCTTGAACTTCTACAGGAGTGCAGTGGAGAGTATATTGTCTGGGTGCAACTTGAATGCGCAGGAGCGAAGAAGATTGTAAAAGTTTGTAAAAAAATGCTCAGTCCATCATGGGTTCTGACCACTCCACCATCAAAGGGATTTATCAAAGAGGCAGCCAGCATCATCGGAGACTGACACCACCCCAGTCACACACTAATTTCACCCCTGCCATCGGGAGGATGGTACAGAAGCCTGAAAACTGTAACGTCCAGGTTCAGGAACAGCTTCTTCCCTACAGCCATTAGGCTATTAAACACTGCAACCTCAAAATAAGCTCTGAACTACATACACTATTACTGCTTGTTTGTCTGTTATGTGCACACACACATACATATACTGTATGTATATGTCTGTGTGTAGACATTACAAACAAGTAGTAGTGTTTGTAGTTTGTATAATAGATGTGTGTGTGTATATACATAAAAAATATATATATATATGTGTGTGTGCAGGTATGTATATATGTGTGCTTGTGTGTATATATATGTAAATGAGCATGTGTGTGTGTGTGTGTGTGTATATATATATATATATATACACACACACACACAATGATTTTTTGAAACCTTTTCTTCTAATTTATTATATTGTTTACAATGTACTATGTTTACATATTCTGTTGTGCTGCTGCAAATAAGAATTTCATTGTTCTATCTGGGACATATGACAATAAGATGCTCTTGACTCTTATTATCAAGCAGTGGAGCTGAATTGGTCTGATTTGCATCTCATATTTGTTGATCTTCCTTTTGAAGTTCGGTGCAGTGGAGCTCTGAGTGTGGTTTTAACATTGCACAGTAAACATGCAGTGTAAAGAACATTTGATATGATCTTTAAGCAAATACATCATCTTTTCGTAGCAGCCTCATTGACAGATTCTGTCTGAAGAAGGGGCCCAAAAGAAAAAAGTGTTCATCTTCCTTCAGAAATGCTGCCTGACCTGTTCAGTTTATCCAGAGGTTTATTTATTGCTCTTTATTATGAGAATCTGTTTGTGGAGGAAGGAAGTCTCATTGCAATAATGCAGGGCTTTTGTGAAACTTTACCTGGATAGTTTGATCTCCCAAATTGTACCTACCTGAGAGAGAATGCATCAAAGGTTCGCTGACTGGATGCAGGGATGTGGGTTCAACTTTTGTGAGAAATTGAGTAGAGTGGGATTGTACTAAGTAGCAGTTACCTAGATGGAGGAAAATTGTTCTTCAAAAGGTAAAGAAGAGAAGTTCAAGGAACCCTCAATTTCAAGCGATATCAAGCATTAGATAAAAGAAAATACAGCAAGGATATGGTAAGTAAAAAAAAACTGAAAACAGGAGAGGCCAAATAAGAGTAAAAAGTGTAGGGTGTACCTAAAATAAAACTACAAGGAAAGCAAAAAAAGGGGCATGAAATATAACTGATGGACAAGATTAAGGAAAATCCCAAAATATATTAAAGGGATATTACAGGGAAGAGGGTAACGAGGGAAAGAGCAGGTGCTAATAGGAGCAATTTCAGGAGTTGCCTGGGATGGAGCATTTTTGCTGCAGGGATACACTGGATAGGATGGGTTTTGTGGAAATGGTAAAATATACTTCATGATAATCCTCAACACTGGTGCTCCACAAGGATGCATTGTCAGACCGTTATGGTACTCCTAATACACTCATACTATGCAGCCAAATTCTGCATTAACTCCATTTACAAGTTTGCAGATGACACCAAGTAGTGGGCCAGATCGTCAGCAATGAAGGGATGGAGTATGAAGTAGCTATATAGCTTAGCAAAATGCTGTAAAGATAAATTCTCTCAATGTCAGCAAGGCAAAGGAGCTAGTTATTGACTTCAGAAAATGAGGTGGTGTGTATGTCCCAGTCTACATCAATAGTGCTGAAGTGGAGATGGTCGAGACCATCATGTTCTAGGCATATTACCAACAATTTGTCCTGCACCAATCACCTTGACATTGCAGCAAAGAAAGCACACCAACGCTTCTACTTCCTCAAAAGATGATGGAAGTTCAGCACATCTCCAATAACTCTTACAAATGCTGCAGATGCACCATAGAAAGCATTCTAATGGGATGTACCACAGCTTGATTGGCAACACCTCTGTCTGGATGGCTAGACATTGCAGATGGAGCTCCGTCACCACCATTGACTACTTCTACACTTTATGCTGCCTTGGGAAAACAACCAACATAATCAAGGATAATTTATAGCTTTGTCATTCCCTCTTCTCCCCTCAGGCAGAGGATAACAAAGCATTAAAGCATGTACCACGAGTCTTTGGAACAGCTTCTTCTCCACTTTTATCAGACCACAGAATGGTCTTTTCATAAGTTAAATTTAGTCTAATCTCCCAACATAACTCAACCAGCCCTTGTACTTTTTAAATTTGCACTTTATTCTGTAACTACAACACGATAACACTATATTCTGCACTCTGGCATTTTCCCCTTTGCACTATCTTTGTATTTGTGCATGGCTCGATTGTACACGTGTATGGTATGATTTGACTGGTTAGCACTCAAAGTTTTTCCCTGTATTTTGATACACATGACCATAATAAACCAATACTAGGAGGGGATAAAGTAGGCTGGAATATACCTGCATGGTAGGAATGGCATGCTAATGCAACTTGAAAAGATCTCCTGTGTGTCAACTGTGCTGCATAAAATTGGTTTGCCACAGCAATGTACAAGTCACCCAACTCCAGAATTTGGCTCAGGCACAGGGAGGCAGATGATCTCCTCCTCTGCTGCGTCACTGAAAGTTTATGCTTGCATAATACTCTCAATGTGAACAACCATCTAAGGTAATTAACAGATGTATTGGTTAATAGAATTGACACAGAAGTTCCATAGGTGATTACAGAGAGAGTTTTTAGACACATTAACAGAGGAAAAGTGTAGGGAAGATTAGGGAGGAAATTCGAGGGAAAGATCTATGACATAGTAATTTGAATTGGGGACATTTAAGAGGACAAACATTTCAAAACATCAAATATTTCAGCGCAGACACAAGGAATTGCAGATGCCAGGATCCTCGGCAAAACACAATGTGCTTGAGTAACTCAGCGGGTTACAAGGCAGCATCTGTGGAGGAATCGGCAGGTGATGTTTCAGGTCAGGATTTCTCAGTATGTTGATCTGCTCGGGATAATTCTAGAACCACTAAAAGGACAAGGTTGTGGAAAAATTTGAAAAGCAGAGTGTATTGAAACATTTGAGATGAAATTCCACTGAGAACTTAAAAAAATGATTTGCTGGGATTTTGTTCAGAAGAAATTTCAATCTAGCAGAAACCTGTCAAAGGTCACACAGGGGTCATGCACCTTGTCTAAACACTCCTCTTGTTATAATATTTTTTGCAAGGCTTTGTTTTTGCTGCGGTCAATATATTCTGCCCTTATATGGCAGTGTGCAGCCAAATGAAGTGTCCAAATGTTTGTACAGCTCATAGGAAATGACATACTTTACTATAAAAAAAACTCCACAGATGACTAATTCAATCCACATTTGATATTTTCATTTTCGCATTTTTACAAAGTGACTGATTTCAGTAATTAACTAATCTGATATCTATGCACACAATCTGAAAAATAAGAAATATAAAGTTTAAAGAATGTCCTTTAAGGCTGAAATCCAAAGACTCATGATAAAATATAATCACCTTGTCTCAGTCTTAAGCAAAGATTATAGAGGGTGATCTCTTATTTTCACTGAGCAACCCCCAGTTCCAGATTCCCCCAGAAGTGCACACACACAAAGTAAAAACAGAAACTGCTGGAAATACTCAGTAGGTCAGGCTGCATATGGGGTAAGAGAAACAGAGTAACAATTTCAGGCCAAAGACACTTAATCAGAACTGGGGAGGAGACAAAAGATGCTTGTTAAATTGCAGGGAGGGTGGGGATGTCCGTGATAGGGTAATCGGATTATCTGGTCAATGGATGAATGGGAGCTGTTAAGATTGGAATGGGCCTGTCCCACTTTGGCGAATTTTTAAGCAACTACAGGAGACTATGCGGTTGCCACATGGTCGCTGGGGTGTCACCTGTATGGTCGTGAGTAGTCTCCTCAGTCGCCCAAAGAGTCGTAGCATGTTGAAAATTTTTCGGCAACAGTGGCAGCCTTGGGTTTGATGCCAATTGAACATAGCTTGATGGAGGTGCTGTCGTAGGTTGTCATCAGGTTAATGTAGGCAGCCGCCAGAATGTCATAGGGTGTTGTCGGTTGTTGTCAGGTGATGTAGGTTGGCGGCGGTGTTGACTTTGGTGAATTAATGCTATATTCGCCAGTTATCGCCTAAAAAAAAAATTGCCTAAATGGGACAGGCCCATTGTCCAGTTATCGGTTTTTCGGCGATCTGCTACGACTATGACAGTTGCCGAAAAAAATCGCCTAAGTGGGACAGGCCCATAAGAATGCAGACAAAACTTGTGGTATTTACAGGATGTAGAGCAGGAGACGTGTTTGGCAGACCAACCTGGGAACGTCACAGAAGAGAAAAAGGAAAAAGAAAACAAGAAATAACAAACATCAAGAAACAACTTCAGGTAATATGATCCTCCCGTGTATAATCAGTCGTCCATCTGTGATAATCACAACAGTCCCAACCCAAAACATCACCTATCCATGTACTCCAGAGATGCTGCCTGACCTGCTGAGTTACTCCAGCACGGTTTTATTTTAAACCCACATCGGAGTTCCTCGTTTCTAATGGAAATTTGTTGGCTTATCTTATTTTGTTTCTCTCTCTGGAGCGGCGGATGTACCTAGTTTGACCTGCTGGGCTTGTCTGCCTGCTGTGCAGTTCACTGCTCCCGCATTCTCCTATCTCCTCTCCATGAAGCGACTGATGTCACTTCCAATTCAATGGTCTGCTTAGATGTTTGGCTCTTGCTCACAAAGCTGAGAAGACCCATGCCCTCCAACATCTTCCATTCTCCCTGTCCGACCTTCTGGTCTCAATTCCACACTTCTCTGTACTACCAACAATTTGTCGACCACATCTCCACAGTGCCTATTTTTCCATTCCTCTTCGACAACAATGTATAAGTTTCCAATCCCTTCTGCTCCCAGCAACCATGTCCTGATAATCTACAGCACAGCTTCCACCCCGGATATCCTGACTCCATGATGTCCCAAGGGTTATGGCACAGTGACTTACTTATGGAACTGTGGAATTTAAATTTGGTCATTAATTGGGAAATCGGAATATCCACAAATTGAAGTAATAATAACTGCTAAATGTTTAGATTAAAAAAAATCTACCTTCACTGTCCTTCAAGAGAAGAAATTTGCTGTCCATACTTGATCTAGCCTTTATATAACCCCAAACCCATCCCATTTGATAAATTCAGTAAGCCATTCAGCTGCAGGTGACTCACACCATCTTCCCAAGGGCAGTCCAGGTGGGCAATAAATGCTGGCTATGCTCCATGATACTCAGATCCTGAAAAATAGTTAAATAGTCCCTTGTTCCTATCCAAAATTTCAGAACGTTTGATTTCGCCCACCTCCCCACCTGTTCCAGTCAGTTCCCTCTGGAAGGGGAGCCTACTGACGGTAGGGCCAGGGGTATATAGGGAGAGGCAGGGGGTACACTCTCACTGCGGGAGGGGCTGGTGGTACACTCTCGCCACGGGAGGAGCCAGTGATAAACACAGGAGGGACCAGGGGTATATTCCCATTGAGGGCCATGGGGTATATCCCCACTGAGGGAGGGGCTGGGTACATCACTATTTGCTGTATCCTTCACAATGAAGACTGATGCAATCAATTGATTTAACATATCTGCTGTTCATAAGTTCAATTCTTCCTATTAATTCACCAGCCTTGTTCTCTGCAGGTTTCACATTTATTTTAACCACCTCCTTCCTGTTTATATATTCATAAAACCTCTTCCTGTTTGTTTTGATATCACATTGTCTATCTATTTATCTATATCTATCTATACATAACTAAAACTATTATCTTGTTATCTTCAGGTTTGGCAAAAACGGTACGCGGAGGAGCTACAATTTTTCACCAGCTTACTCACCATTCTCCTGTACTGCGATTGCACCAAGTTTCGTTCCGTTCGGTAAGTTATTGAGGTTTAAAAATCTTTAAAATCGCGCATGCACAGATTGATTGCCTCTCCTGCCATTCAGCGCCGCGCGGATTGGTCCCTTCTACTGTCACTCCGCGGGACGGTCCGCCCCTTCCTGCACCATTGCATCTTTACTGCAGCTGCGGGAGGCTCTGGATGGCCGGCAAAGATGTCCAACCAGACACAATTTTCAAAGGGAGGGACCGGAAACGGCCCGACCCAGCCCGAGTTGGCCCGGTGTCGATGTCACCAAATGGAAAGCGGAGACTCTGATCCTGGCGGAGAACGACCAGTGAAGTGACCAGCAAAGTGGCCAGAGAAGCAACCAGCGGCAGCTGTGAGTCTCCATTGCACCGCCAACCCCTTCCCCTCTGGCTCCTTCCCCCCTCCCCCGTGATACTGCACTCTCCCCCTTGGCTCTTAATGTCTTTTCTCTGAGCTCCCTCCCCCCCTGCCGCCATAGGCCTCACTCCAGCCCACACACCACTCCACACCACTCCCCCCCACAACGCCAAAACAAGAATAGGCTAAAAATGACTGCAATGCAGGCCTGGCAGTGCATCACCAGAGAAGCCCCCAGCAACTGGTGATGTCCATGACGCGCAGACTTCAAGCAGTCATTGCATGCAAAGGATATGCAACAAAATACTAAACATAACTACTTTCATTTACATGACATTGCTGTACCCCAAACATTATGGTGCCCTGAAATAGGGGGACGATGTATTTCTACATGGTGAAACCAAAAATGTATAAAAAAACCTTTTATTAAAATCTAACAATGCACTTTAACCACGTGTGATTTTTTATATTACAAATCTCAAATTGTGGAGTACAGAGGCAAATAAATAAATGATGAGTCTTTGTCCCAAACATTATGGCGGGCACTGTAACAGAGATACAGGATCACCTTGACTTGATCTATCTTCAGTTATCAATTTTATTCATGGAATGTCAGGGACCCAAGCAATGCACATTTACTGCTCAGTCCCAGTACCAATGATTCTCCCATGGTGCTGGTGTGTAATGCCAGATATTCAACATAGGAAAAATTCAGTTAGAATGCAAATGTCTTTGACAGGCATTTGGAGTAATGATGTTAACTTCAACAGCTGTATGAACTTCCATGCAGTAACTTAGTTTAAAAAAACATGCATTAGGTAGCTATTTGCGAGGATGCAAAAACTAAAAGCTTTTACAAGAAGTCAAAAGGAAAACACCACACAATCAAAAAATTCACTGCCTGGATTTATCTCAGGGATTGCGTGTACAGCCCTAAATGTCTAAAATCATCAGTTTTGTCATGAATACTTAGAGCAACCAGTGCAGCAGGTTATTGGCGAGATCAATCCCAACCCAAGAATGGATCTCCATCTTTGTTTGACTTTTAACCTGCAGAATCTAACGATGTTTGCAAAGCAACTAATTTGTTTAAAACGTGCGATCACTGCTTAAGGCAGGTACTGTTGTATCAGGCTCTGCATGAAGTGTTACATATTAAACGTTTTACCACCAATCTGTACACTATTTTACTCACCAGTTCAGAGGAAACACCGCCAATGAATTCAAGTGTGACTTGTACAACTGTATCTATTTCACTGTTGAGGGAAATGTGATCTTCTTGCAGTCATGTTTCTTTCCCAATTCCTCCTGTTTGAAGGTAATTTACAGAGATCTACTCTTACAAATCTTAGTTTGCCTTGCTGTGATGTTATCGTGGACAAAGCAGCCCAGGTGATTGCCAGCTGCCTTCCATGGGAGCGCCAGGCTTTGCGAATGGATTGTTTCATTCTTTGACAGTGTCATTGATATACCAGTAAATGGAGATGCTACCTCTGAAAGCTGAAGGCTGCTTGCATTCTCTTGCTTTCTAGAGGTTTCCGAGGAGCGGTTTGATGCCTGAACTGCTAAACTGAGTAGCTTTGAGAGATGACTCCCTCACCTGTTCCTACATTTGCAGAACAATGAGGCTTCATTTTCAATGGACATTTCCTCAGTTGAATTTGCTACCTGTAAATTAACATGGAAAGGTGGACAATGTTTGGCCCAGATCCTTGCCACTCCCCACAGATGTTTTCTGCCGTATACATGTCCTGTAGTCCTAACTAGCCCACATTCCCAGGTGTCCTGAAACAATGCAGTCTCAACTGTGTTTTGGAGTTATGACAACTCTGCAGACATCTGCTGTTTATTGAGATGATGTGAGACTCTCCCCTGGCCCCTTGATTCCATTCAAGTAGATGGAACTGATGAACCTTGCAACTGCACCAGTGGCGGACACCTGGTGACTCTGGGATACTTATTGTGAAGGCAAGTGGACTACATTAGTTTCTAGAACCACATAATGTTTTGAGAACAGCTCTTGACATGTAACAGGCAAGCTGTAAAATTAGTATTTAAACTCCTTTGAAGAAACAACATAGGCAAATGAAAGGTAAGTATGAAGTTTTTAAACATAAAGTCCCTGCAGGAACTTAACACTGTGGGACTAAATTTTAATGGGTGAAACTTAATGTTTTCAATATACAACAAAGCACAACGTCATGTATCAAACTGATGGTGAGATTTAAAGACTAGACAGATATAAATGTGAGACAGTAATCCAGTCAAATATTCTCTTGCACAATTTAAGATAATGAATGCAAGCTCTATGTATGAATACTGTCATTTTTTATTAAGACATTATGAAAATGACAGACCAAAGCACATCTGAGAAATCCAAGAGGTAATTTAAGTTTATCCTGCATTATTTCATGGAATATGTTGTTTGTTACAATGGTTAGTTATTACAGTGGTATAAGTCTCTCTTATGGACTGAGAAGCATATTGTGCAATGTTTAAACTGACCCCGTTTGTGAAATTTGACACATTTTTATTCTTTTTAAATGTAGTTATTGTTATTTCATTTATGCTATAATTTACAGAAATTATTACAGAAATTAAAGATGCTAGAGTAGAAATTAATCTTTGACTTTGACTACGAATGCTAATTTAATAAGACCAACCATTTGCCATTCTTCCTTTCTAACGAAATAAGTAATTAAGATGGAATATTGGGAAGTGAGTGCAGTAACAGTTAGTACCAAAGTTATACTTTGTGTTTTACCTGCCAAAACTCGGGTTTCGACCTGAAACGTCACCTATTCCTTTTCTCCAGAGATACTGTCTGACACGCGAGTTACTCCAGCTTTTTGTGTCTATATTTGCATAACTTTTGTTTTCGGCTCTTGCTCTCATTTTTCATGTCCCTTAAACATTTTCAGGGATATCATTCCCTGGAGTTCAGTGGCTCACTGGTAAGCACAGCGAATGTCAGCAGGTTTTGCAGTCTTGAAAACCATTGTAGCTAAGCACATTTCCATTCTTAGACAACATTCATCGATGCAACTGGAAGATGTAACTGAATATTATACTGCTCCCTTCATCCAGGGATGATGAGGCCATTGACCATAGCCACAATTACCACAGATAAGCTACCACCTCCACACAGGTAAAACTACAACTTGTTACCAAATTGAATCATACAAGCCCACTCTGTAATTAAAATAGATCAGCCTAGGAGTTCCCCTCAAAATAAAATCTCTGTTGTATCAGACATTCTGGCATACAGTGCATGCAACTGCGTATACAATTCTGAGTGTGGAAGACTGAAATCAACTGTATGTAAACCATAGGGTATAGATATTGTAAACATGCGGGTTGCATAATATTTGTCCCTTTCACCAGTGCTGCAAGACAAGGTGCAAATCAATTACACCTAGAAGGCAGATTAGTTATTGTGCCACTGACTGAACAACAGAAACTGACTGAATTCCTTGTCCGCAGGGACAATGTTCACTGTCATGTTTTCACTGAGAAATGACTCAAATAATTGGTAACATGTTGGAGAAGCAAGTTTGGGTTCAGTTTGGGTTGAAACCTGGATTCAGCAAAGACTTCAATCATGGCCAAATAATGAAAACATTAGATACAAAGTAAATTTGTCCCATACAGCACTTGACAGGCCAGAATAAAATCAGTCATGTTCTGCATTTAAACGGCATGCAATGGGGCCAGGATTTCTCTTAGAACGTTTTGCACGCATTCATGGGACCCCAGAAAATTTAGGAATTAGAGGCAAGCACAGCCACCTCTCTATCACCTTGAATATTAGAAATACAACTGCATTAGCCACATAAATACTCTGGTTGCTGAAACGGGACAGGTATTTTGTCTCACTTCTTGAATCATCAAAACATCGTCACTCACAAGACGCAATCAAAAATAATCTCCATTTGTCTAATTAGCTGCACAATGACATCAGAAATAACAATCTGCCCCTTCAGGTCTGCTCTACCACTTAATAAGATCGTTAATGTGTGTGCCACTTTCAGCACTGATTCCACACCCCTTGATTACTTTAACATCCTAAAATCTACCAGGCTCTTACCTGAATATACTCAGTATCCGAGCCTGCACACCTCTCCTGGGCAGATAATTCCAAACATTTCCCCTCTCCCCTTCAAATTGTTTTCATCTTGGTCTAGAATAGCTAACTTTTCATTGAGATTTTGACTCCTTGGTTCTTGAAGCTTCTGTTAAGGAAAACATCAGTTCTATGTCTACCCTCCTGAGCCCAGTAAGGGTGTTTTTTGTTTTAATTAAGCATCTCCCATTCTTCAAAACTCAAAGGAGTGTAGACCCAGTATATTTACTCATAAGACAACCACCACCACCACTGCATATACCCCCCTTCACCCCAAGAATCAATTTGGTGAATCGCTGTGGCAGCCTCTATTATGAATATATCCTTCCTTTGTCAGGGAAACCAGACGCAGAAGAACATACAAAATCCTTGACGCGAGCGACACAGGTCAGCCACCATCATCAACACACATTATCTCCACTAGCTGGTGCAACGTGCATCATCATATTGCAGAAACTAAGAATTAATCATTGGACTGGCCTTCCAGGCCTGTGAGGAATACACTGTCCCACTATCCCTCCCAGTTCCATCACCTCTTACAAACCTAACAACTGCCCCGCTGCACTCTGTACCATCCACCCTCAACCTACCTCTCATTCCCCTGTCCCACAATCATAATTATGAATCTGCTTGAAGACAGCATCATCTCCAACTTCCCCTCCTCAACATGGACCATCCTGACTTTGTCATAATTTATTGGTGAACATCCTGGAACTTGTTAACCAAGAGCATTGCAAAACACCTGCAACAGTACTGGGCTATAGCCCACCATTACTTCCTCATGGACAACAGGGAAAGGAAATAAATAGCTGGTGTTGCGATGATGCCCATATCCCAAGGGTGGAAATGCTGGGAAAGAACTTGTATTTACAGAGTCATCGATTGGAGATTGCAATGTAGTCAATGTTAATGAAAAAAAGCTACGTCTAGCAGTTTATACAAACTGTGAATATGGTTTGCTCAGATCTGGCATGCAAACAAGCCACCCATAAAGTTACAGAAGTGCAGAAGATGCTGGGTCTACATCACCCAACAGATGGCGGGGTTGTGCCCTGAAATGGGCGGAACAAGCCGATTCTCATGGAAAATGGACTGACAGGGGTTGGTGCCCACTTACTGCTTTACACTATCGAGAACCTGGAAACGTCTGTGAATGGCAAGTATCTGATACCTCTATATTTGAAACAGAGAGGTGGCGCTAGGTGCAGAAGCTCTGTCTTGGTCTACAATTTTTTACACCATTGATGACTTCAACCTTGGATTTTGTAATGAAGATTGCATTGAATAGTGCACAGCAGGAATTGAATTATGTTTTGACAAGACTTGAGAGTACTGGTATATATTGCTAATATTATAATTCTCCATCAGAGATGGTTGCTTCATTCACATCACCAATTAACTAATCTCATCGCTGACCAAAGCTGGAATGCTGGCAGGTGTGGCACCGTTTTGAACTGTTACACTCCTTGTCATGAAGAAATTCCCCTAGAGATACCGATTCTTGATGTAACTAACTGACTCACAGGACCATTTCTGATGGCAATTGAGAGTCAGCCATGGGATTGTCTGTGAAGTGGACATGGAACAGCAGACCTTCTTCTCCACAGCCAATTAGAAATTTCTCACATTATTTTCCAATGTAGGATGATAAAGAAGTTGGACATTTGTATAAAAATCGATAGGCAGTGCAATTTTGCAAATAACAATCTTTTGAGAATCATTGCTAAGGAAAACACTATTTTTACTTTAAACTACTTTCATTTTAATCTCAATCTTCTCTGATTTTAACAGAGGCAATAATGAATAAGATTCTACTTCAGCAGCTGGTTAGTTGCAAAGTTGCTCATGTGACAATCTTTCTGTCCAGTTAGTATAACACCAGATGTAATCATTCAGTGACTCCATAATTTGTGAACAGCATTTAAGAATCCATAAATATATAGCAATTTGAACTAATGAACAGAAACATCTGTGAGCAGCTTGGACTTCACAGTCATTTTTTTCCAGTCTACTAATATTGATTTACATTGTGCTAGTTCTATTAGATGTTTTATTAATGACTGTTTCAGTAGTGCAATCCAGAATAAAAATTACCACTGTCTAGATTAACAGTCCCACACTAAAGTTAGCTTCATTCATTGGTGGAAACACTCGAAAACATAAAGAGCACAGAAAGCAACTGGATGGCACCCAAGGCTCACGGGGATTATAATGCTGTAGCTGTTAGGCAAATCTTTGTAGTAAATAGCACTACTATGGATAAAGAATGGAGGTCATGTATGCCTTTCACAAAGTCTATTACTTAAACACTGTGACAACATATGATAAATATTCCTTTTGTGAACAAGTTAATAGCTATGCAGCACTCTCATCATATACGGTAGGTATGTTGTCAACCATAAAACTGAGGCAAGATTATTTTTGAGCAATCAGCTCTTGTTCAGATGATGAAATTATTTAAAAAAAAGCCGAACAACTTCACAAAGGAAATGGGTGATAGCATAGTTTGTAGCTTTGTGCATTAGTCTACAGTGATGCTGTTTGAAGGCAACATTAGGACTGGAATGATGAGGTCCATAAACCTAGCTGTAAATAAATCATGGTCACAGTTGGCTGTTGTATGACAAACCCATAAGGAGTGTTATAGATCAGACTTACGATGATGCATTTGGTTTCTTGGTTCACATCATTAGCTGGTTAACTTTTTTTCCCCTCCTTTTTAATGAATACAAAGTTTCATAATTTGGTCCATACTGCTCAGTAAAACACTTTGTTCATTTGAAGCGGTTCCTGAAGATCAATGTCCTTGGCAAGTTTTACAACACATTTGCCTGAAGTAAGGCCTAACACAAAATTTAAATTTTAGCACCAGTGGGCAATAAGCCACTTTATTCACATCCTTGCATTCTGTGGGAGAAAAACAAAGCAGATCAGACTTCACTGTTTCAAGACGTACCTTGACTAAAAATGTTCAGAAGAAACAATTATATTATTGTGATTATTTTTCTCATACAGAATGTGACTAGTTCATTTATGTAAATCTGACATTATGCAACAGGTGACAAACATCAGCAGCGAAGAATATTTGGAATGAAATGTAACCTAAAATTCTATAGAGTGCAAATGTAACAAGACATTGCCTCACTAAGTAATTGATTCATCTGAGCAAATTTTCCATGAGATCTATACTTGGGCTTTAGCTTAAATTATATTTCTAAAATGCACGTTTTGTTTCCTCCATTCAGGAAGCTATTCATTTTTTGTATTAAACTATATTTGAATTTGCAGTTACTTATTGAACATTGAATTATAACTGTTAATTCATATCATTGTCTGAGCCATGTATTAAGGCACAGAGAGATGGTGCTGTTTATGGATAGAAACAAAGGTTGTCTAGGGCTATAGCAGAATATAAATCAGTTGAAAAGTTGGGCAGAGCATTGGCAAATAGAATTTGATCTCAAGTGCAAAATGTTCCATTCGGAAAGTAAAATGTGAGTAGGGTATATACAGCAAAAGCCAAATTCATAATGAATGTTGATGTACAGAGTGATCAACGGTGTTGATAATAGTTATATTGTTATTACTTGAAACTCTGAAATATTTTTCCTTTAAATAATTTGCTTTCCAGCCTATTACAGCCTTTTACCTCTTCCCATCCCCTCCCCAGTTTTTCTCATTCTAGATAAGTTATAAATGCCTTACACAAGCAATATTTAGCATTCTGATGACCCATCAACAATCTGAAACACTGGGCTAAATCAAAGTATATATTAAATATATGCATTATGGAATTCAATGATGGGTCTGAAATCCCCAGCATTATGTTGGGAACCACCTCTCAGACCCTATGCCTTGTTAATTGAGGGTGGGGATTAAAAACTTAAGTTCGACATTCTTAATCATGTTATGTGTTTTGATTAAAATTTAAAAATATTATGAATGTTTTGAATGTCAGTTTTTACTTAATTGTCATTTCAGAATTTCATTGACACAAGACAATAAACTCACTTGAACTTGAACGTTTTACTTTAATATTAGATTTAATGGCAGGGTTCAGGGAAAGCTTTGTCCTCACCAATACTCATACTTTCACACTTGTGGCCCAATCATCATTTGGATCACAGCTTTTGACCTGAGGATGTCGAAGACTGGTGAGAAAGCCCTCTACATCCAGCCCAGGATAGTGCAGATATTCTAGTGAGTAGGTCGCTCCAGGTTGATCTGTCCCCTTAGTTCTGTTCCTTCCATATAAGTTACATGACCTGATGTACATTGCCAATATTTTCTGTTAATATTCCAGGCAAGCTACTTACTATCTGCATTGCCTTCCACAAAACATTTAATATAGATTTTCTAGTATAATCATTGTAAGAATAGATACAGAACCATGAAACAGAACTAAAAATATACAGTTTTACCTTCTGGATTCTCAGTTGGAAGAGCTTCACATCTGCTTTCACACTGTTGCATGGCTGCAGGCTTAAAGGACTCTGGACATTCCATTGATGGCTGGCCAATGTATGACAAGCACTGAACAGTCCGCATCTGCTGACCCAGGCCACACTGAATAGAACACTGATGAGAGAAAAAAAAGTCACAGATGTTATCCCAAGCAAGTTGGAAGAAAAAATACAATTGTTCAATAGTGTCATACTTCTGGATGTACTGTAGGCCATTAGGAAATGTCCACTTTGTTCTTACATAATGTAGTCCACATGATGTAATCCAGAGTGCAGCAAAGAAGATGAATGGCCATTTTATGTTAGTGGTGACGTTCATTAATTGTTGAATATAACCATATAACAATTACAGCACGGAAACAGGCCCTCTCGGCCCTTCCAGTCCGTGCCGACCATTTGTTTTCCCCTAGTCCCATCTACCTGCACTCAGACCATACCCCTCCATTCCCTTCCCGTCCATATACCTATCCACTTTACTTTTAAATGAATATCATACAAGATATTAGGGGAACTACCTCTATTTAAAAAAAAAGTGTGCAGAAAGGATCTTAGTTTTATAGCTCATCCCAGAAAGTGAAACTCATAAAAAGTAGGACTCCGAAATTATACTGTTATATCAGTCTGGTCTGATCTTGTATCTTGGAGTCTCTGGATATGTTTTGATTATTTTTTTAAAGTATTTTTAATAATTCAAAACTTTTGAAATCATTTATGACAATTTAATATTTTATAAATATTTCTGCAGGCCAGTTTTTAGTTTCATGTTAAATCTAATGCCAGCTTTGACAGAAGGCTTTGACAACCTTAAACAGAGAGGTGAATGTGTCATTAGTTCAGCTGAGCTTGAGCCAATAATACTGTGAGGAGGTTGTGGACAAATCGTGCAGCCTGAAAAATGTGGAACAGGCTTATCTTATTATTGGCATTGTTATAAATTTAAAAACTTAATCTTAGAACATAGAATAGGAATAGGCCCTTCGGACCACAATGTTTGTGCTGAAGATGATGTCAAGTTAATCCTTAACAATGCAAGTCTGTTCAACCTACCCTTACAAATAATGCCCTCTAATCCAGGCAGCATTCTGGTAAACCTTTGCACCCTCTCCAGAATCTCCACACCCTTCCTGTGATGGGGCAACCAGAAAGCATGCACAGGGCCGGCCTTAGGAGGTGCGGGGCCCAATTGGGAACAATTTTGGTGAGCCCCAGGTTCCCAGCCAAGGTCTGTCAGCCCTGTTATTTAGTAAATATTATGCTAATTACCATTAAACTGCGTTATGTGATTGGACACAATGCCCTTGGAGACAGCGGCTGATTGGACGGGAGGAGAGTGATTTATTGATTGGGCTGGAATTTTAAGGGAAGCTGGTCGGTGATTGGTCACAACGCGCCTCGGAGACTGTGTCTGATTGGCCGCCGAGTGACCAGCGCATTATGTGATTTGACACAATGCCCTTGGATACAGCGGCTGATTGGACGGGAGACCGATTTGTTGATTGGACGGGAATTTTAAGGGAAGCTGGTCAGTGATTCCCCTTAGAGACAGCGGTTGATTGGCAGATCAACGGTGGTCGAATTAATGAACGGGGCTAGCCCAGAAAACGCGCAAAACCAAAACCACTCCCAGTCACGTGACCAAGGTAACCGACCACAGGGTTTGACTACCAGCGGTACCAGCAGGTGCCGCTACAGAATCCCCCCCAGAATCCGAGGTATGGAACCGAGCGGGGACCCGTACGGAACGACCAGAATGTGTGGTCCACGAAGGCGGGGCAAGCGTGACAGAGGGGCCGGCAAACCAGGGCCGGGAGGAAGTGGGGGCCGGCGGAACAACACCGGAGACAGGCAACGGGGCAGAAAGAACAGGGTTGGAGGAAACGGGTGTACTCAGTACGGGCAGGACCGCCCGTGGACGACCCCTACGTTGCAGTGCAGCAATGACCACCGGGCTGTCCACATCCACGTGGGCGGTTTTGAGACGGCCGACAGAGACGAACTTCTCCCAGCCTCCCACGTCCACTGTGAACGTGGTGACTCCTGCTTGCAGCACATGGAATGGGCGGGGACGATAGGGCGGACACGACCGGTGGAGACGTTGCACAGGACGATGGTGTCTGCCACTCCGCAAGGCACCTCGGCTAGCCGAAGGCCCGAAACAGCGATGCGATAGGCTTCCATACCTGTGTTGGCCCTCTGCGCTGCTGCCAACTCACTGTAGTCGACACCATGGTTGAGGGCTGCAACGGAGGGAATGGCGGGGTGGGACAAAGCGTCGGCGACGACGTTTTGTTTCCCCACAACGTAGGCCAGGTGCCGCTGCTGAAGGGCGGACCACGGATTGGTAACCTTACCCAGGGCAAAAGTAACGGGCTTGTGGTCCGTGAACACGGTAAACGGCCGGCCCTCGAGGAAATACCTGAAATGTCTCACAGCCAGGTACAGCACCAGAAGCTCGTGGTCTAAAGTGCTGTAGTTGCATTCTGGAGGCCGCGGCTGATGACTGAAAAAGGTTAACAACTGCCAGCGGCCATCAACGAACTGCTCCAGAACACCCACTACAGCAGCATCCGAGGTGTCAACGGTGAGCTCGGTAGGGGCGGAAACGGGGGGGGGGGGGGGGGGGGGGGGGGGGGGGGGGGGGGTGTTCACTAACTTGGTGGCGTTAGCCAAGGCTACCTTGGTACACTTGAAAGCCACATCCGCCTCCGCGGATCACACGAGGTCCCGCGGCTTACCAGCCAGGCACCGGAACAAGGGACGCATGATAGCAGCAGCTGCCGGCACGAAACGGTGATAAAAATTCACCATGCCGACAAACTCCTGTAGTCCCTTCACGGTGAGTGGCCTGGGGAACTGCCGGATGGCCTCAACCTTCGCAGGGAGCGGGGTAGTGCCCCAGAAAGGAAATGGAGGCAAAACTGGCATTTCGCAGGGTTAATGACCAGGTCGTGCTCGCGGAGGCGCTGAAAGAAAGCACGGAGGTGGGTGACATGCTCCGCTTGCGAAGCGCTGGCGACTAGAATGTCGTCCAAATGAAGACGAAAGGCAGACCCCGGCCGACCTGGTCCATCAGCTGCTGGAATGCCTGTGCGGCATTCTTTAATCCGAAAGGCATGCAAAGCGATTAGAACAAGCCGAACGGGGTGACTGTGGCGGTTTTCGGGACATCGTCTGGGTGCACGGGGATTTGATTGTAACCCCAGACGAGGTCAACTTTGGAAAAGAACGCGGCACCTTCGAGGTGCGCCGAGAAGTCCTGAATACTGGGTAGCGATCCACTGTGGTTATTGCGATCAGGCGCCGGTAATCCCTGCATGATCTCCACCCCCTGATACTTTGGGGACCATGTGTGGGAGTCGAAGGTAAGTGCTAGGGTCCGCGTACCGTACGTTTGAATGGTGCACTCCCGTTAACAAGGAGCACGGGGCCCCTCTTACCAGCACGAGTGTCACGCCCGGTCGGGGGAAGATGCTAACGACTGCACCGGAGCCAACTAGGAAGCGGCGGCTGGATTGGCGCTCGCGGACGTAGAGGCGGTTGTTTGGGACGATCGTGATCGCCTCTACAGATGATCGGCCGAGGCATTTCCCTGAAACGTACAGAATGGGTGGCAACGTCGAGCTTCCGTGCCATAGTGGAGATGATAATAACACCAACGGTGCCTACCGCAAGTCCCGGGCCGCTGCTGCAGCTCCACGATGGGGTTCATGGGCGGGGCTTTGCTGTTTTCCCGCTGAATCGAAGGGCGTGCTGGTGTGGAACGCAGTTAATGGCACCGCCATCTTGCTGTTTCGTCAGCCAGAGTTCGTCGTCCCGTTTGGCGAGCTGCAGTGAGTCGGCAAAATCCGCACCCTCGAGCATGAGACAGACATCATCCGGCATCTGCTCGAAGAATGCCTGCTCGAATAGCAGGCACGGGCGGTGGCCGTCCATCAATGCGAGCATCTCGGCCATGAGGACCGACGGCTTGCGAGCTCCCAAAACATCCATATGTAGAATGTGTGCGGCGCGGTCCCGGCGGCTGAGTCCGAAAGTATGCATTAGGAGGGCCTTGAGGCCATCGTACTTGGCGGTCACGGGTGGGTTCTGTAGAAACGGCAGCAGATGGGAGGCTGACTCCAGCGTCAGGGCTCCCACCATACGAAAATACTTTGTCTCATCCGCGACGATGCGGCACAGGTGTAACTGCGCTTCCACATGTGCAAATCACACCTGTGGCTGCTCGGGCCAAAACACCGGCAGCTTGAGGCAGATGGCGCTCTGATACGTGTTGGGAACGGCAACGGGAGCTAAATCTTCTTGCATCTCGGCGTCCATTTTCCAATTGGGCGCGATGGGGTCACAAATTTAGCAAATTGAGACGGCAGTCATTTTCACAAATGAGCTTTATTAACAAAGCAGTGAAAACAACAAGGATCAAACGGCAGCTAATACAAATGATGTTACCACAACGGTGGTCGAAGTAATGAATTGGGCTAGCCCAGAAAACACGCGAAAACAAAACCCCTCCCACAGTCACATGACCAAGGTAACCGACCGCAGGGTTCGACTACCTACCGGCACCAGCAGGTGCCGCTACAGCGGTGTCATTAATACTTGGTCAAAACACAATTATATTGACTGAGGAATGCAGATCGATGTATTGGTGACACATTGTATAACTACGTGTTAACTACTGACTGTTAACAAATGCTAAAAGTGGCAATTAACAAATTGTTTTTGTCTCAGTTGAATCAAGTGATAAACGACTCCAATCTTTCTGCAGTACTCATTAAACCCGAACTGGAAACTGAAAAGTAGGGGAACGCCGTCCCCCTGCGTACCCCCCCGATTTCCATCACTGATGCCGGTGACAGTATTGAGAGTTAACCGCGGGGCCGTGTTGTTGTCGGTGAGGAATTTCACCTACTGGGGTCGCTGCTGAGGGGATAGAGTGTGTTGCCCACCAGCCTAGCACGGGGCCCCCTTAGGCACGGGGCCCAAATGGGAGCAATTGGTCCAATTGGCTTAAGGCCAGCCCTGAGCATGCATCCTACAAATGTGGCCTAACCAAAGCTTTATAGAGCTGCATCATGACTTCCTGACTCTTATATTCAATTCCCTGAGCAATGCCGGCAAGCACACCATATGCCTTCTTTACCGCCCTAGTTACATGCTGCCACCTTCAGTGAGCTATGAACTTGGACGCCAAGATATTTCTGCATATCAATGCTGTTAAGAGTCTTGCCATTAACACCATGGTCTTGCCATATACTCTCCCCCTACGTTCAACCTCCCAAAGTGCAGTAACTCACACTTGCTCGGGTTAAACTCCATCTGCCATTTCTCCGCCCATTTCTGCTGCTGATCTGTAACCCGCTGTATCATTTGACAGCCTTCCTCACACCACAATCCTGTCTTCTATGAACAAACCTGTTCTGAATCCATTCAACCAAGTCACCGTGAATCCCGAGCATCTTAATCTTCTGGATCAGCCTACCATGAGGGACCTTATCAAGAGCCTTACTAAAACCCATGTATACAACATCCACCACCCTACCATCATCCATCTCCTTTGTTGCCTCTACATTCCTCAATCTTCTTCATCACCTCTACCGTAATCAATCTACTTCATTACCTTACAATATCCTTCATCACCACAACATTATTGTTGTGTTTTTGATAGTTTTGCTCTCCTGAAGTAATGAGCTAGAATGGCCTCACACCTTTGAACTGAGAATCAGTGTATCAAATGCAGGCTTTATGAATTAAACTTAGGTAAACTGAGGAAGCATTGCACATTCATGAAACCAGGAATCACTAAGACAACCTGTATTCTCATATTGCATATTGAAGTTCAAGCACATAAAACCGGGAGAATAGAACTTTGTGGGGGAGCAGTTTTCATACTTAAATTCTCAATTAACCAGAGTTTCTGGGAAAGAACTGCATCTTGAAGAATTGTTTACAATCTAAACTGATAATATTCTGTCAAGTATCATTTTCAACTTGCACAGATATTTAGCTCATTCCTGCATTGCTATTTAAAACTGAGAAAAACAACACAGCATTTACTATGACATCAAATCAATGTTCAGGCAATCACATTGAAGAAAAATAGTAAGATTAAATGAGAACTTACCAGTTTGAAGTTTGATTTTTATTTTATGAGGTGTTACGATGAGGGACTACGTGAAGAAGAACCCCGTCCAGCCGCACGTGCGTCAATCTTCAAACCAGCGGTGTGAAATCACAGGTAATAGTGACTGAGGTATAATAGTAAGATAACAGAACTACCAGATGACATTTATGAGGGTTGGGAGCGGAGGACACGTAGTCCCTCATCGTAACGCCTCATAAAATAAAGATCAAACTTCAAACTGGTAAGTCTCGTTTAATCTTACTATTTTACTTCGGAGTCACATGAGTGACTACATGCAGATTTCAAAGCTCTGTGATTTTATGTCGTGAGAAACGAGTCTACACAACCATTGACAAATTGGTGGAAGAACTGCTTCATTGACAAATGATGGAAGAACATTCATAATGCATACAGTCATGACACAGATTTAAAACATGCTGATGCTGTTTAAATGAAGTAATAATAATATTCACATCTCTCACACGGATGGAAACTATAACTAGAACGTCAAATAGAGTTGACAAATACCCCTGGTCTAGCAATGGGTTATTATAAAATGTTTGGAGATTCGTTTGTTGGACCATGCTGCAGCCGTAAGGATGTGGTCCAGCGGGACGTTAATACCTTTGCTGCTGATGATGTAGCAGCCCTGGTGGAATGAGATCTGGAATCAGTATCTACTCCTGCAAAAACCAAACTCCGTTTTATCATCTGGAGTGGCTTGAACAGGTACGTTCTTTTAAGTTTTTGTGTCTAACAAACGTTGCTAGTTCAGAGCCTCGAAGGCTCTTGGTGACCCTGATGTTTTGTTGTATTTTCTGTGTGCTCACATTACCAAAGGTCCCCTGGCATGCCTTTAACTATTTTGAGACCTGACACGCCTTCTGCTCTGCTTAAGTAATTATAAACATAAAATATTATATATTATTACCCATATCACACATCTGAGCTATGCTTTTACAAAATTGTATTCCCTTCGTTTTGAGTGCCAGCAGGGTTAACAGGGGAATATTTTCTTGTATTCCCCTTTCTTGCGAACGCCTATGGACTTTACGTGTTAAAACAGCGGTAAATATAGTCTTATATTCCCCTGGTCTCACATCCGGGAACTTCGCAATGTGACGCTGCGTGGGAAATTTAGAATTTGTTCTCGACAAAACAAGCAAAATGGCAGCCTCCTGCGAGAAGAGGTTCGCGACTTTTGACGAACAGCAATTTGACGAGATTTTACAAAACAAAGACGCGCAGAACACGAAGAAGGCAACGAAACAAGCAGTAACAATATTCAAGGAATATTTGATGGAGAAGGGTCTAGATGTCGATATTCAAACGGCAGACAGGAAGACTTTGGCGTCCATTTTGGCTAAATTCTACGTGGAAGTCCGCCGAGCTGATGGATCTCACTACAAAACATTCCTCTAGATGTCTGATATGGGTAATAATAACAATATTGACTGTCCTCTTTCGGGGGATACAACATATATTGCCCTCACTAAATCCATATTGCCCTCGTCTTCGACTCGGGCAATATGAATCTACTTCAGGCAATATATGTCGTATCCCCCTCAAGGCCAGTCAATATTCTATTATTATTGCCTATATAAGGTAGTTTTACTGGGCAATATTAGTTCGTATTTTGATTGGTCAAAAAACGCGCAGTTTCCAGCGGGCAATATTACTTGGTATTTTTCTTCTTCCGGGTTTCGCCATTGACTTTACGTAGAAAAACTGCGGTCAATCACAAAGCTCCAAGTGTGAATCTTAGGAATTATTACCTATATAAGGTAGTTTCACTGGGCAATTTTAGTTCGTATTTTGATTGGTCAAAAAATGCGCAGTTTCCAGCGGGCAATATTACTTGGTATTTTTCTTCTTCCGGGTTTCGCCATTGACTTTACGTAGAAAAACTGCGGTCAATCACAAAGCTCCAAGTGTGAATCTTAGGAATTATTTTAATTTACGTGGGGATAGGTAATAATTATAATATTGACTGGCTTCTTTCGGGAGACACCAGGAAATATTGCCCGCACTGAAATCATATTGCCCTCGTCTTCGACTCGGGCAATATGATTTCAGTTTGGGCAATATTTCCTGGTGTGTCCCTCAAGGCCAGTCAATATTATATAATTATTATTTACAGATGTAATCATCCTGTATCGTCGCAATTATATGGCGACTGAACCTGCTACGCTAAACCAGCGCCAGAAGAATAGCTACCTTATGAGCTCCGGCCAAAGTTAACATAGAAACATTGAAAATAGGTGCAGGAGGAGGCCATTCGGCCCTTCGAACCTGCACCGCCATTCAATATGATCATGGCCGATCATCCAACTCAGTATCCTGTACCTGCCTTCTCTCCATACCCCCTGATCCCTTTAGCCACAAGGGCCACATCTAACTCCCTCTTAAATATAGCCAATGAACTGGCCTCAACTACCTTATTTGGCAGAGAATTCCACAGATTCACCACTCTGTGTGAAAAATGATTTTCTCATCTCGGTCCTAAAGGACTTCTCCCTTATCCTTAAACTGTGACCCCTTGTTCTGGACTTCCCCAACATCGGGAACAATATTCCTGCATCTAGCCTGTCCAACCCCTTAAGAATTTTGTAAGTCTCTATAAGATCCCCCCTCAATCTTCTAAAATCCAACGAGTACAAGCCGAGTCTATCCAGTCTTTCTTCATATGGAAGTCCTGCCATCCCAGGAATCAGTCTGATGAACCTTCTCTGTGCTCCCTCTATGGCAAGAATGTTTTTCCTCAGATTAGGAGACCAAAACTGTACGCAATACTCCAGGTGTGGCCTCACCAAGACCCTGTACAACTGCAGTAGAACCTCCCTGCTCTTGTACTCAAATCCTTTTGCTATGAATGCCAACATACCATTCGCTTTCTTCACTGCCTGCTGCACCTGCATGCCTACTTTCAATGACTGGTGTACCATGACACCCAGATCTCATTGCATCTCCCCTTCTCCTAATCGGCCACCATTCCGATAATAGTCTACTTTCCTGTTTTTGCCACCAAAGTGGATAACCTCACATTTATCCACATTATACTGCATCTGCCATGCATTTGCCCACTCACCCAACCTATCCAAGTCATCTTGCAGCCTCCTAGCATTCCTCCTCCCAGCTAACACTGCCCCCCAGCTTTGTGTGACCCGCAAACTTGGCGACGTTGCATTCAATTCCCTCATCCAGATCATTAATATATATATTGTAAATAGCTGGGGTCCCAGCACTGAGCCTTGCGGTACCCCACTAGTCACTGCCTGCCATTCTGAAAATGACCCGTTTACTCCTACTCTTTGCTTCCTGTCTGCCAGCCAGTTCTCTATCCACATCAATACTGAACCCCCAATACCGCGTGCTTTAAGTTTGTATACTAATCTCTTATGTGGAACCTTGTCGAAAACCTTCTGAAAGTCCAGATATAACACATCCACAGGTTCTCCCTTATCCACTCTACTAGCTACATCCTCGAAAAATTCTATAAGATTCGTCAGACATGATTTACCTTTCATAAATCCATGCTGACTTTGTCCAATCATTTCACCACTTTCCAAATGAGCTACTATCCCATCTTTATTAACTGACTCTAGCATTTTCCCCACTACCGATGTAAGACTAACTGGTCTGTAATTCCCCGTTTTCTCTCTCCCTCCCTTTTTAAAGAGTGGGATTACATTAGCTACCCTCCAATCCTCAGGAACTACTCCAGAATCTAAAGAGTTTTGAAAAATTATCACTAATGCATCCACTATTTCTGGGGCTACTTCCTTAAGTACTCTGGGATGCAGCCTATCTGGCCCTGGGAATTTATCGGCCTTCAATCCATTCAATTTACCTAACACCACTGCCCAGCTAACCTGGATTTCACTCAGTTCCTCCATCTCATTTGACCCCCGATCACCTGCTATTTCCGGCAGATTATTTATGTCTTCCTTAGTGAAGACAGAACCAAAGTAGTTATTCAATTGGTCTGCCATGTCCTTGTTCCCCATGATCAATTCACCAGTTTCAGACTGCAAGGGACCTACATTTAAGGATGTAACTGGTGCCCCCTGGTGAAATAGTGTTCACAAAATGTCAACATCCCATACGGCATTGTACTGGCCCTGGGAGATCTTGTGTTAAAGATATCCTTACAAACCTGATATCCGGGGTGATGGCCGGATGGCCAGTTAACGGCCGTACAACTCAATTATTGACAAAAGATCATTTAACATGAACTCCAAACGTCAGTAATCTATACCGTTTTCAATGTAACATGAGCGTTAAACAAACCCTTTTCATCTCCTGGAAAAGAAAAGTCTTGGTTTTTGGTATTATCCATGCACTCTGAACACACAGAAGGATAGATGTAACAACCCAAGCCGTAGGGCAGTCTGTTGAATCTGCAGAACATAATTTGATTTTTATCATGCAACGGCTAATTTCCCAAGCCTCAGGCTGAATCAGCAAAGTTACGTTTAAAATAACCATATAAGGCCACACAACAGGAACCTATAGCGGGCTCTTAATGACTTTATTTGAAGCCCCGATTGATGAAGGAAAATGGAGGAAGACATAAAAGACCTACCTTCCTCCTTGTAGCGAGAATGTATCTTTCGCCACTGTTATGCCACATATTTTGCAACATGACTAAGCATGAAAACAAACATATCTATATTTGGTGTTCCATTGAACCAGAGTTTCGTAAATATGGTGTGATTCACACCAATTCTGTGTTGTCATTGACCTATACTTGATGATTCTCCTGTGACAAACGAGATTATGTAACCATTACAGGGGTCTTTAATTGAATGCACCCAAATGACTAACATATGCCACCATCATAATGTATGAACATGAAGTTGAGCCTGCAGATATGCATATTTGCTCAATCACTCTTTAACCCATATAATGCCCGTAGGGTCTATAGATAGTTGATACCAATAAGTGAAGAATTGGTAAGTCATGCAAATCTGTTCCACCTCCAAACTAGAGATGATATTCGCAATTTCCCATCTTAGGGCCATTAGCATCATTTTGCAATATAATGAAATATTTACTGAACAAACTACTGGAGCAATACTGAATACTGTTTGTCCATCATTATGACTTTGGTAGCTTCAGCTGGTAATAACAAAGTTATGTTAACAATGACGTACATGGCGCTTTACAGTTTATCATTTAGCAGGATGACAGTTCTCCCACGTGCACAGCTGAATCACATCTATTATATTGCCAATTGATATATTGTCTTAATGAATAGAAGGCTGCTTTATAACAACAAGGCTGTTAAAGGAGTCTATTGACTGCAATCTGTTGCCTAGTCAACGGCCAATTGAATAGCTAAAGGTAAATCCCAATGTCCAACAAGTCTAATTGATAACAACTTAATCTTAACTGGATAGAGGAGCCCAATTTCTCAAATATAGTTTGAGATTTAAACAGTGGATTTTAGCAAAATACAGCACTAAAATATCATCGCGTCAATACATAATCAGTGTTTTTGAACCCTGAGTAGTCCTCTTTGAATGCTTTCTTGTTATCATTCTGTTACATTGCCTTATCATAGCAATGCATCCTCCAAATATCCCCCATGATCACTGTAAATGGGATACACTATATGAACGGCAACACTGGCCCGATTTACGAGCCAGTCTTGCAAGACAATCCTGACCATTATACTGAGCCTGCCTATTTCCAACCTGCTTGGAATGCTAGTATTGTCCAGTTTTACATGGTTAGACCCCTTGAAGTAGATGATAATGTCTCATCATTTGTATTGTACAACCAAGTGTACATCTTACCAATTTGTAAGTGGTCCCTTTGTTGTAGAGTAGCACAGGTAGAGTGCGTGGAACCTCTGGCCAGCTTTCATGCTGCCACCAGTTTCAGTGAACCGCTTACTGTCGATGAAGACATGGGGTGCGTTGTTGCCGAAACTATGAAGCCTTACTCGTTGTTGGCCTTACTTGGTCCAATAGCTTGTGCTTCGTCCTCCAGGTTTCCTGAATAGAAGATTCGGCGGCCGGCTCTAATGTCCCCCTGATATTGGTGTTCACTGCATTTGTGTTGGGATGGCAACCTTGCTGCCAGGCATGGTAGCTCTGGTACTTGACCTTCATCCCTTGGGCATGCTCCACGGCTATACCCTCAGACACGGCGTTAGATTATACTGACCCGTCATGTTCAACTCTTACATGAGGGAGACATTAAGCAGCCCCGCTACAAGGCGCTGCTGGCTCGGCTTCAGCAATACGCCGACTTTGCCATGGACTTGGCGTCAGATTAATACTGACCCGGCATGCTCTCCTCTTACATGAGGGAGACATTAAGCAGCCCTGTTACAAGGCGCTGCTGGCGCGGCTTCAGCAATACGCCGACTTTGCCATGGACTCGGTGTCAGACTAATACTGACCCAGCGGCATACATGCCTTGATGTATGCTGCTCTGCAATACCTCCAACCTTAAGCAGCCCTGTTACAAGGCACTGCTGGCGCGGGCGCTCACATTGACCCGCGCTGGCACAACTCCTGCTGTAGGAGTGTATCTAGATGGAGCCTCCTCTCTATTAGGAGCTCCATCCTGGCCAACCTCCAAATTTTTCACATTCCCGGAGGGGAACCGTCCCGATATCCGGGCCAACCATTTTTGTTGGCTGTCCTCATATCCTGGGGACCACTGCGGTTTGCTGCTGGATTTCCCCTCCCCGGGAACTCAACGTCTAGTCACTGACCGTTCTTATCAGTGACTTCCGATCGCGAAACCCGACATTTGCCAGCTCCCCGCTTCCGCGGTCAGACCAGGGTTTCCCCACAGCCCTTAGCTGGTTCCCTCAGCGGCCGACGCGAAGCCTCCAGCAAACCTCTGAAACCGAGGTTCCTGCAGGAGACCTAAAACAGGTAAGAAATAGAACTTACCTGAAGTTTAAACTTACCACTGGAGGAGCTCTGCTGCTCCAACCGGTCTCCTGCACCAATGCGTCTGACGTAACAACGCACGTGCGGGGTTCTTCTTCACGTAGTCACTCAAGTGACTCCGAAGTAAAATCCATCATGACTGCCAAAATAAATATTTCATATAAGCTGTAAAGTGAACTTCAGAATTGCATAAAAAAGAAATAAAAATTTAAGAATATTAAGAGATATAAAAATACTTCCATTTTTTGGAAGTAGCTTTTCTAATGACAGCACCCAAATAACTGGAATAATCTTAACTCTTTTTGTCTCTAATGACTTACTTGATGGGTTCTTGCAAGCATTTATCACTATTTTTAAATTGATATTTTAGCCATTGAATATTGAAATGTTTTTTAAAATCATTTTTCAACAACTAACTTTAAACTTGAACCCAAACCTCTATGAAAACTGTTACGGTATGGGGCCTCATATCTTCAGTCGGCTCAAATCTGAACTTGTAACCAGTCCAATCGTACTTCTCTGAGTGAAACAACAAATATGCATCACTGCTGATTACCGGGCTCCATTCTCCTGCTACCCAGCGAGGTGGTGGACATCGCTGTAAAGTACATCGCATTCGGATGGGAGGTTTGGAGTTCACAGAGCAACGTGAAGCTGGATATGTCACAGAATAATCACTGCTCTTGCAAAGTACAATACGGTGCCGGAAACCTATTCCACAACTTGGTGTACACTGTTAAAAAAGAGAAAAGACTGTAAATGTTTTAAACATAGTGCACATTTTGCCATATATTCGTTGTGTACATTGGATGCTCCTGCCAAGAGAAAAACAAAATGTCTCTTTATTTCTCTGCAAGGCTTTTGAGGCAGAACTTTCTAGATTGTCCCAAGTTTTGAGAAAGTGGAATTGATATGGATAAAGTTTTATGTCAGGTGTAGAACGACTGAACAACTGCTTCAGCAGGCAAAGAAGGGACATGGCAGCAGTACCTGCCTATTACATTAAATAGATTGTCATTAATACTGTAAAATAAAGAAGAAATCCATTAAATCTGCTATATTCTTTGGGACATAAAGTGTTGGAGTAACTCAGCGGGTCAGGCAACATCTCTGGGGAAAAGGAATTTAGGTCGGGACCCTTCTTCAGACATTGTAGGGGGGCAGGGGGTGGATAAAGAGAGGAGAGTGGACGAAAGAAGAGGCAGGACAAAGTGTGGCAGGTAAGAGGTGGACACAGGTGAGGGGTGTTTTTTGATTGGCATGGTTGGATGGGCTCCAGCTTATGGATGATCTGCAGCTGAGCAGGAGTGCACTAGAATTATCGAGTCTGCTGGTAACTGAGATTTTGCTCAATAATTTGTGGCTGGTATCTTTGATAATACCTGCCTGATTTTCTTTTCAACAGATTAGAATATATCAACAAGATTTGGAAATTTTGCAATTCACTATAAATGAAGTGACTTTTCCTCTAGTACGCCAGTATTCCCCGTTACACCATAATTTAATATTTATTTAGAACATAAAATATGGAACATAGAACAGTACAGCATTGGAACAGGCCACGATATATACTTTGACCAAAATACCTATTTAAATTGCACATCTGCCTGCACGTGCTGCTGGCTCCCTCTTCTCACTGTCCACGTGTCTGTCCAAATGCCAATTAAATGTTGCCATCATATCTGCTTTCACCACTATCCCTGGCAGCACATTCCAGGCACCCATCTCCCTTTGTGTTAAAACACTGACGTAAATTTTCTTTATATTTCCTCCGGCATAATTTAAAACTGTGTCCTCTGGTATTTGACATTTCTACCCTGGGAGAAAGACTCTGACTACCTATCCTATCTATACCCAATCATAATTTTATATACTTCAATCAGTCTCAGTCTCTGACGCTCCAGAGAAAATTATCTAGATATGTCCGACCTCTCCTTGGAGCATATATTCTCTAATCCGGGCAACATCCTGGTGAACCATTTCTGCACTCTCTCAAAATCCTCCACAAGTTTCCTGTAATGCATCAACTATAATTGCTTCGAATACACCAGATGCGGCATAACCAGTTTTACGCAGCTTTAGTTTTTAGTTTAGAGATACAGCGTGGAAACAGGCCCTTCGGCCCACCGATTCCGCACAGACCAGCGATCCCCATACACTAGCACTATCCTACACACTGGGGACAATTTAGAATTTTACCGAAGCTGATTAACCTACAAAGATGTACATCTTTGGAATGTGGGAGGAAACGAGAACATCTGGAGAAAACCCAAGCAGTCACGAGGAGAACGTACAATCTCTGTAGTCATCACCCGTCGTCAGGATTGAACCCGAGTCTCTGCCGCTGCAAGGCAATAACTCTACCGCTGCACTACCATGCTGCCTAAAGCTGCAGGATTACTTTCCCCCCTGACTTTTATTGGTAATACCCGATCGATGAAGGTAAGCATGCCATGTGTCTACTTCATCACCCTATCTAGTTATGTTGCCATTTTCAGGGAGCTGTGGACTTCTGGTAAACTACTATTGTCAAAATAATTTAACTTTAATAATCCTGCACTTTTTTTTGTTGTTCTTATATTTTATATAGACATTTAAAGGATTCTGCCAATTCTATTGATCCATCTTCTAGCTATTTATCATTTTCCTTCCTTCTTACCTAGTATTGGTTTATTATTGTCACGCCTACTGAAATACAGTTAAAAACATTGCGTGCTATCCAGTCAAATCGTACCATACATGAATTGTGTGGTGGACTATGCTGTATTCTACATACCAATGATATGCTCAGATATTTTGCTTCCATTGTGAACGCGCAAGGTGTAAGGATTTCAATGTGTAGGTGCGCTGGATGGGTGTAGCCCATTGCTTTGCTTGTTGGATTCCTTGTGAAACTCATTTTGACTAAATGCCCTGAGCCTTGGCTGCATTTCAACTGGGTGTTGTATATTCTCAAAAAATAGAGGTGTGAATACCCATGTTCAGCTTTGAGGCTGGATTGAGGATGCCTAGTGGGCATGGCTTCTGGCTAGAGCCAGGCGAGGAAGAGCGAAACATGGGACTGCAGCACCAAATATGAAGCTGCTACTGTAGTACTTTAAAGATACAGGCAACTGAAAAACCAACAGTGGATTTCATGGCTGGAGGTTGGTTGGATGGTGAAAGGATTTGAGCTGCTAGTACTGATTTGGGCTGGTGGCTTGTAATCGGGGGGGGAGGGGGGTGCGAAGAAGACGAGGGTATTCAGGAGAATGGGTGAGGGATGAAGGTAAGTGTTCAGCTGTACTCAGAAGCCCGGGTGGTGGCATACTTCAGAGCGATGTGTCCGTTACTGTGGTTCATGCTGAAATAAATGTAGTGTTGATATTTATTTTCCATGTGGTTGTACACATCTGTTGTATATACCATCTGGAATTACCTATTCTTACCTATTTTCTCAATTCAGATATATTGCATAATTGGGTCATTGGCTCAGAATTTGGCGAGTCTCAGTAAAGATATACTCTAATTTTATGTGAAAAACTGCAACTTGTTTAACTGCATTGGCTCAATCACTTGGCTTAAGTTATTTTAAAGATTGATCCTTCTGTCATGCTTTCATTTCAGCGCCATGTAAAATCTACATGCTGTTACAGTTAATGCTGTTTTGTTGAAATCTGCAGTATTATTTCAGGCAAAAGAATGATCAGCAATATTGCAAGTGTGAGTTAGAGAGATAATAGTCACTTTTTAATTGCAGATGCTGTATATAATGCACATAAATGTCAGGTTTCAGAATCTTAAAGTGGTCAAATTTAAACTCTACAAATTCTTAAATTTGGCTGAAGTGGTAAAAATATAACAGTCAGCAGATAAAATATGAGACAGCTCTGATTTAGTTCAATTGAGAAATACAGTGCGTTCAGAAAGTATTCAGACCCCTTCGCTTTTTCCACATTTTGTTACGTGACAGCCTTATTCTAAAATGGATTAAATTCATTTTTTTAAATCATCAATCTACACACAATACCCTATAACAAAAAAGCGAAAACAGGTGTTTAGAAATATTTGCAAAGTAATTAAAAAGAAATAACTGAAATATCACATTTACATAACCATTTACTTTACTCAGTACTTTGTTGAGGCACCTTTGGCAGCGATTTATAGCCTCAAGTCTTCTTGGGTATGACGCTACAAGCTTGGCACACCTATATTTGGGTAATTTCTCCCATTCTTCTCTGCAGATCCTCTCAAGCTCTGTCAGGTTGGATGAGGAGCGTCGATGCACAGCTATTTTCAGGTCCCTTTAGAGATGTTCGATCGGGTTCAAGTCCGTGCTCTGGCTGGGCCACTCAAGCGCATTCACAGACTTGTCACAAAGCCACTCCTGCGTTGTCTAGGCTGTGTGCTTAGGGTCGTTGTCCTGTTGGAAGGTGAACCTCCGCCCCAGTCTGAGGTCCAGAATGCTCTGGAGCAGGTTTTCATCAAGGATCTCTCTGTAATTTGCTCCGTTCATCTTTCCCTATATCCTGACTAGTCTCCCAGTTCCTGCCGCTGAAAAACATCTCCACAGCATGATGCTGCCACCACCATGCTTCGTGATGAGCGCTGCCTGGTTTCCTCCAGATGTGATGCTTGGCATTCAGACCAAAGAGTTCAATCTTGGTTTCATCAGACCAGAGAATTTTGTTTCTCTTGGTCTGAGAGTCCTTTTGTGGGGCTGGGAATGAGGGCAGAAAACATGATGGTTTGGGGATATCTCAAATTACCAAGAGTCAAGAGTGTTTTATTGTCATATGTCCCAGATAGGACAATAAAATTCTTCCTTGCTGCAACACAACAGAATATGTAAACATAGTACATAACGGGAGAAAAAAAGTTCAGTGTGTATACATACACATGCACACATATTCAATAAATAAACAAATATAGTGCAGTAATAATAATAAGTCTGTTGTAGCTCAGAGCTTAATTGTTGTCTTGTTTAATAACCCAATGGCTGTAGGGAAGAAGCTGTTCCTGAACCTGGACGTTACAGTTTTCAGGCTCCTGTACCTTCTTCCCGATGGCAATGGTGAAATGAGTGTGTGGCCAGGATGGTGTGGGTCTTTGATGATGTTGGCTGCCTTTTTGAGGCAGTGCTTCGATAGATCCCTTCGATGGTGGGGAGGTCAGAGCCGGTGATGGTCTGGGCAGTGGTCACAACTTTTTGCAGTCTTTTCCACTCCTGGATGTTCAAGTTATTGAGCCAGGCCACAATGCAATCAGTCAGTATGGTCTCTACTGCGCACCTGTAGAAGTTCAAGAGTATCCTTTTTGACATACCGAATCTCCGTAATCCTCTGAGGAAGTAGAGGTGCTGATGTGCCTTCCTTATAATTGCATCAGTGTGCTGGGTCCAGGAAAGATCTTCGGAAATATGCACGCCCAGGAATTTCAGGTTTTTGACCCTCTCCACCATGATATAAACAGGATTGTGGGTCCTCATCCTTCCCCTTCCAAAGTCCACAATCAGTTCCTTGGTTTTACTGATGTTGAGAGCCTGGTTGTTGTGCTGGCACCATTTGGTCAATCAGTGCACCCTAATATTTCATATCAAGATTGCATCACAGTTCAATTGCTTCTGCTATTTAGAACTTTATTAAAAAAAAAACTCATCTTATTCTCAATTAAAACATGAATGCGTTGCACCCTAGTATTTTATTAACTTCATTGATAAAGAGATTTATTGAGATACTCTACATCTAATCAGAATAAAGAAAATTAGAAAACATATTACCTCAGACCAATCGAGAGGAACCCATTCAGGTGGACAGGTATGGTTATTGCAACTTTCCTTTATTATGGGGCGGACTTTTGTACAATAACTATCATCCAGTACTTTTTCCTCAGTGGCAGTGACCTTTTGGACACACATCACATCTCGAGTACGAAGTCCACCATTACAGGACCTACTGCACTCAGACCAGTCACCTACAATCCACCTAGAAAAGTGTAAAATACAAATTATTTTTTATTGATGTATAGATTAATTTATATTGACAAAGATTAACAGAAATAAAAACTGAAAACACTGTACTCTTCAGGATCTGTGGGCAGAGAAACAGACTTGATGTTTCAGGTTGATTACCTTTCACTGGAACATATCAATTCTGATGAAAGGCTTGATATGTGAATATTGTTACTCTCATTGTAGACCTGAACAGCGGAGTATTTACACCATTTTTGCATATTTTTCTTTCACACAAATAAAAGCTTATTACTCAAATCTGTGACATACACATTATCGGGCTCAGAAGTTTAGTTTAGTTTAGTTTATTGTCACATGCACCGAGATAGTGAAAAGCTTTTGTTTGTGTGCTATCCAGTCAAAGAAATGACAGTGCTGAGATAAAGGATACACCATTTGGTGCACGATAAAACCCGATTAAAGATTGCTTGAACGTCTCCAATGCGGTAGATGGGAGGTCAGAACCGTACTCTAGCAGAGTTCAGTACCTTTCAGTTAAGTTACCTGATAACAGGGAAGAAACTGTCCCTGAATCTGGAGATATGTTTTTTTTTTAAACTTCTGTACCTCTTGCCTAATGGGAGAGGGGAAAAGAGACCGGGTGAGACTGGTCTTTGGTTATGCACCAAGAATAAACAAGCTCCAATGATTTGTGTCACAGAATCAGATATTGCTATAGAATAAAATCCATTGCAGTCCACTGCACCACTTCTGACTCTTGACCAGAACTGTTCAACTCATTCACAATAGCCCAGCAATTCTTTTTTTCTCAATCAGATACTAATCCAAATATCTTTGAGTGCTATTACTGAATCTGCTGCTTGGTAGCCCATTCGTTCGCTGCCCCTTCATGCCATGGATTTCACTTCTAACAATTCATTGCATAAAGGGATTCTTTATCTTGGCTGAAATAGTTAGTTGAGAGGAAATGTAATTTTGAAAAAAAATCCTGTTTACTACTTTTTCATGTCCTTGGAAGGAGACCTAACATTATCACTGAATGACTTTATGTCCCGAAGTTGCCAGTTCCAATGTATGTATTAGTGTGACATTGTCACACAGCTACTAACATGTTGCTTCAATAGTTGCTTTCTGTTATATATTCCCTGTGTACTTACACTGATGTACATGGTTCTGTGTTGCAAGCACGTTGTTTTTCTGGAAGCTTGTTTTCACTGTTACAGTGATGAGTAGAAACAACAGAATTATCATCCAGTTTCTTGCACACAACAGGCTGTTCCTGTACACCTATTCAGAAATGATAACATTTAGTGATCAGTAAACTTGAATGGTACTCTAACACTAATGGATATCACATTTTTAAAACCACATTAGGCCCAGGGCCCACCCTAACGGTCCTTATAAGTTCTACAAAATCTTATTAACAAGGCCTTGCAGTTAATTTGAAGATTATAAAAAAAAAAAATTAAAGGAATCATCCAAAATTCAAATATTTGGTTGTGTGCAATTCCTTTAATTTTGTGATTGTTGCCTTCTTTACTGTTGCCTCCAGCATTGAGTAGAGGGCAGACAATGGAGGCGAGGAAGAGGGAAAGTTCTGCAAACTCCTGAGAGTTATGTGTCTATCCCACTTTGGCGATTTTTTAGGCAACTACAGGCGACTAATTTGTCGCCACATGTTTGCCGGTGGTCGCCGGGAGTAGTCTCCTCAGTCGCGCAAAAAGTCGTAACATCTTTCAGGGCGCCGTTAAATTTTCAACACGTTGAAAATTTTTAGGCGACAGTGGGTTTGACGCCAGTGAGCGCAGCTTGACGTAGGTGTTGTCGTAGTTTGCGCCAGGATGACGTAGGTTGTCGCAGTTTTTTTGGCGACCTGCTACGACTATGACAGTTGCCTAAAAAAAATCGGCAAGAGGGACAGGCCATTAGTCCAGAAATCTTTTCATTTGCCATTAAAAAAAATTCAGCATAATTTTTTTGTGGATTTATCAACCTCATCCAATGACCTTTCCTCCATTAGCTTCTATTGCGTTGGGTCACAGAGAAACTGTGCTCTTCAAAGCTTAAGGTGTGTTCTTCAAAGGCCTTATCTATTCAGCACAAATTTGTACGTCACGTTGTTTAATGACACTGCCCATATCCAGTGTCCATATCTGGTAGGTCATACAAAATGAAAAGTGTGTAGCAGGGACTCCAGGAGTCCAGCCAAGAATGAGGCGAATACAAGTTATGTGAACGAAATGGTGTTTGTTACTGTCACTATGTTGCTTCCAACTCTAACCCTGTGACTGGGCGTGACCCAACCATAAAAACCCCGGGTCAGACCCCATGACCAAACGCCTCCCACTCCGAGACACTCAACTCCTTCCTCCTGAGCTGAGGGTTCGTTACCCATGGCCAGCCACCAGGTACCGCCACATGACCCCCCCCCCCCCCCCGCCCAGAACCGGAGGCACTGAAACGGACGGGTCACCAATCACGTGTCCTTGACTCACCTGGAAGAACATACAGGAACCCGTGACGGTGGGCGTCCGCGACGAGGAGGCTGGGCCACCCAAACCGGCTCACTCAAGATAAATGGGTCGGCTTAAGGCGTGCCATGGACACAGTCTTTTGCCGGCCCCCCCATGTCCAGTATAAATGTTGCTGTCCCGTCCCGCAACACCCGAAAGGGACCTTCATAGGACCGTTGCAAGACCCATCAGCGGCCGGGACGAACTCTCCCGGGATGGTGAGCAGAGCGCCAACTCTGCCGAGGATGATGCCATGGCTGTCCCATGAACAAGTCGCATAAAATGGAACCACCCAAGGGACCCAACGGCACATCTTCCAGCACCAATCCGGAGATCGCGGTACGGTAAGTTGCCATATCCTCGTCCATCAGCTGCTTCGATGCCAAGGCGGAGTAGTCTATCCCGACGGCCGGGTTGAGCATGGCTACAATCTCCGTGCGGGACAAGGTGTCCACCACCAGATTGCATTTACCGGCGATGTGCCGGACGTCGGTGGTGTATTCCGATATGGCTGTGAGCTGGCGCTGCTGGCGGGCGGACCAAGGATCTGAGACCTTGATGAACGCGAATATAAGGGGCTTATGGTCCGTGAAGGCCATGAAGCGACGGCCCTCCAAGAAGTACTGGAAATGCCGCACCACAAGATGTAAGGCGAGCAACTCCCGGTCAAAGGCACCATAGCGACACTCCACTGGGTTCAGCTGTCGGCTGAAGAAGCGACAGGCCGTCGAGCACTGCTCCAAGACCCCGCCGACTGCGGAGTCCGAGCCATTCATGGTAAGAGCTGTGGGGGCATCTGTTCGCGGTTGCACAAGCATGACCGCACGAGCCAGGGCATCCTTTGTCCCTTCGAACGCTGCCACAGCAACGGCGTCCCAATGGACCTCCCGCCGCTTGCCAGACAGCAGTTGGAAAAGCGGCCACATGATCTTAGCCGCTGCTGGAATGAACTGGTGACAGAATGTCACCATGCCCACAAACTCCTGAAGTCCTCACACCGTGGAAGGCCGCGGGAACCGGCGTATGGCCTCAGACCTGTTGGGCAGAGGCACTGCTCCGTGCCGCGTCACCCGGTGCCATAGAAAGTCAATGGCCCGGCGGCCGAACGGGCATTTACTGAGGTTGACCACCAGGCCATGCTCGCTAAGGTGCTGGCACAACAAACAAAGGTGGGCGCAGTGCTCCTGCCGCATGCTACTCGCCACCAGGATGTAGATAAAGATGAAATCCAACCCCCGACCCACAGTGTCCATGAGGCGCTGGAAAGCCCGTGCAGCGTTCTTGAGGCCGAAGGGCATCTGCAGGAATTCAAACAACATCAAAAGGGATGATGATCGCAGTTTTGGGGCATCCTCCAATCGTACAGGGATTTGGTGGTACCCGCAGACTAAGTCGATCTTTGAGAAAAACTTAGCCAAGGCCAGATGGGCTGTGAAATCCTGAATGTGGGGAATCGGGTAACGGTAAGCAGTCCTAGCCTCATTAAAGCGGCGATAGTCCCCACAAGGCCGCCAGCCCCCAGAAGCCTTCGGCACCATGTAAAGCGGGGAGGCCCATGGGCTGTTGGAGCGCCGGACGATGCCCATGGCCTCCAAGTTGCGTAATTCCGCTGTAGCAATTTGAAGCTTGTCGGGGGCAAGCAGCTGGGCCACGTCTGCAACGACAAAAGGCCTGGTGAAATGGCACGCGCCCAATATAATGAGGATGGTACGGACACCATGGGTGTGGATGGGACCCGTTCGCCAGTCAAGAGGGTCCCCGCTTACCGACCCGTGTGTCCGCTCCGGAGGGAGGCAAAACACTAATATCCGCTCCAGTGTCCATCAGGAACCTATGCCCCGAGCGCTGGTTCCAGGCGTACAAAGGATGGATTTCGCCTACCGATGGCCGGCTCCGGAGTTTCCCGGGAACGCATACGGTTGGCGGCACTGGTGGGCCGCTGTCCCCCAGCGTTGGTGGTAAAAGCACCACATCTTTCTTTCCTGTGCCACTTGTCTGGTCTGTGGCTCTTGTGGGCACCACATCTCTCTTTCCTGTGCCACTTGTCTGGTCTGTGGCCTTAGTGGGCGTGGGCCTCTTGGGGGCATGGTCCTGGGTCGCGTACCTTCCAGGGCGCTGAATCGATCCGGTCCAGGGATTCCAGCGCACCCACTTCCTGCTGGTCAGCTTGTCGGCGCGCACCGCTAGTCGGAGCGGGTCTTCAAAACTCTCCCCCGAGAGCTGCCGGTGGATGTCTCATGGCAACTGCTGCGGGTAAGTGTAATCAAATAGAAGGCAGGGCTGATGGTTGCCCATGAGCGCGAGCATCATGTGGATAAATGTGAGGTTATCCACTTTGGCGAGCATCATGTGGATAAATGTGAGGTTATCCACTTTGGTGGCAAAAACAGGAGGGTAGACTATTATCTGAATGGTGGAAAATTAGGAAAAGGGGAGATGCAACAAGACCTGGGTGTCATGGTACACCAATCATTGAAAGTAGGTATGCAGGTGCAGCAGGCAGTGAAGAAAGCAAATGGTATGTTAGCATTTATAGCGAAAGAATTTGAGTATAGAGGCAGGGAGGTTCTACTGCAGTTGTACAGGGTTTTGGTGAGACCACACCTGGAGTATTGCGTACAGTTTTGGTCTCCAAATCTGAGGAAAGACATTCTTGCCATAGAGGGGGTACAGAGAAGGTTCACTGCACTGATTCCTGGGATGTCAGGACTTTCATACGAGGAAAGACTGGATAGACTTGGCTTGTACTCGCAAGAATTTAGAAGACTGAGGGGGGATCTTATAGAAACTTACAAAATTCTTAAGGGGTTGGATAGGCTAGATGCAGGAAGATTGTTCCCGATGTTGGGGAGGACCAGAACAAGGGGTCACAGTCTAAGGATAAGGGGGAATTCCTTTAGGACCGAGATGAGGAAAACATTTTTCACACAGAGAGTGGCGAGTCTCTGGAATTCTCTGCCACAGGAGGTAGTTGAGGCCAGTTCATTGGCTATATTTAAGAGGGGGTTAGATGTGGCCCTTGTGGCTAAAGGGATCAGGGGGTATAGAGAGAAGGCAGGTACAGGATACCGAGTTGGATGATCAGCCATGATCATATTGAATGGCGGTGTAGGCTCGAAGTGCCGAGTGGCCTACTCCTGCACCTATTTTCTATGTTTCTATGAGGGTCGACGGCTTCCAGTCGCCAAGCCTGCCCATGTTGAGGACTCGCGCAGCTCGCTCCATGCGGCTCGGCCTGTAGATCCGGAGCAGCAGCCTCATGAGGCCAGCGTCGCTGGCGGGTTATCGAGGTACGGCATGATTCGACCTGCCGTTTCCTGGTCGCGAGCCCCTACCACGTAATGGTACCAGGTCTCGTTGACCGTTACGCTGCGGACGTGGAACTGGGATTCCACTTGACGGACCCATACCCGCGGCTGTGAGGTCGAAAAGGTAGGCAGCTTCAGGGCTACCGCGTTGAGCTCGGCCTCGTAGGCGGCAGCAGCGGGTTGAGTGCTGTACATTTTTGCGTGAACTTTGTCCAGGATTCCACTCCTGGTCGTCGGGGTCATCAGTGTAGCGGGGACTCCAGGAGTCCAGCCAAGAATGAGGCGAAAACAAGACTTGTACAAGACTCCTTTCATAACATTATAGGGGACTTGAACATGTTATCCTAGGGGTGCAAATTATAGTATTCCAGGAAGAATATGGTCTGAAAATATACTCCAAAATGGGAGGCCTGAAAACAAGTAGAATTTTAATCAATGTCCTTTCGCACCTTCCTCATCGACTTCCCTCCAAGCCTCATAATTCCCAAGCAGAGAGCTTTCCCACTTCCCAATCTCGAATCAGTGTGCCCCAATAACCCAGAGCACAGATTCCTTTCTTCTCAATCCTTGAGCAAGAGTGCCAGTTCCTTCCCTCCTGATCCTCCAGTAAGGGTGTTGGAGGGAATTTAATGTTATACCTGTACCCTGAATCTGGCTTTACTTTGGGCCCAGCTCAGATAGGTACAGACACAAAATAAAACATCTTGTAGATTTGTTTCTCGAACAAATTGGTTTATTGACGGCCTTAAAAGTAGGCACTGATAGACACTCAGAGAAAAACTATAGTGTTTCAAAGATTCACAGCACACACAGCAATTTTATATTCTCACAACACATGAGGATTCAACTTTTTTGAAATAATTCATCATTCATCAATATTTCTGCAAATGTTCCTGTATGCCTTTCGCCTTCCACCCACCAGCCGTCACATACAACAGATAATCCTCCGGTATTTTCGCCACCTCCAACGGGATCCCACCACTGCCCACATCTTCCCATCTCCTCCCCTTTCGGCTTTCCGCAGAGACCGCTCCCTCCGTAACTCCCTGGTCAATTTGTCCCTTCCCAACCAAACCACCCCCTCCCCTGGCACTTTCCCTTGCAACCGCAGGAAATACTACACTTGTCGCTTTACTTCCCCCTTAGACTCGATCCAAGGTCCCAAGCAGTCTTTCTAGGTGAGGCAGAGGTTCACCTGCACCTCCTCCAACCTCATCTATTGCGTCCGCTGGTCTAGGGGTCAACTGCTCTATATCGGTGAGACCAAGCGCAGGCTTGGCGATCGCTTCGCCCAACACCTCCTCTCGGTTCTTTTTTTTTTTTTTTTTAAATTTCAAAGTATACTTTATTCAAATGATAAATATATACAATACATTAACCTTGCGGAAAATCCATCCGACATTTTCGGAGGCTGTACAAATAGATCAATACAGTTTAGACATTTTTTTCCCCAAATTTCCACAAATCAGTCCCCCACTCGTGCCACTCATGTGGCACAATGGCGTGGGATACCTTCCCTTATTTTTGAGGGGCGTCTCCACCATACCGTGCCCCCCATGTCCAGCGGCGGAAGGGCCTTAGACAGTGGCCCTCCCCCACCGAGCCTTGGCTTTGGATGCACCGAGCTTCAGTGCGTCCCTCAGCATGTACTCCTGCAGTCTGCAGTGGGCCAGTCGGCAACATTCCCTGACGGACATCTCACTCCGCTGGGTGGTGAACAATGCTCGGGCAGACCAAAGGGCGTCTTTTACCGAGTTGATGACCCTCCAGCAGCACCCGATGTCAGCCTCTGAATGTGTCCCTGGGAACAGTCCGTAAATCACCGAGTCCTCTGTGACGGAGCTGTTCGGGATAAAGCGTACCAGGGACCCTTGCATTTTTCTCCACTCTTTTAGCAAACCCACACTCTGTAAAGAGGTGGGCAACCGTCTCCTCTCCATAGCAGCCGTCCCGAGGGCAGCGTGCGCTGGCAGTGAGGTTCCGACGGTGCAGGAAGGATCTGACTGGGAGGGCTCCCCCCACCGCCAGCCAAGCCAGTTCTTGGTGCTTGTTGGTGAGTTCTGGCGATGAGGCATTTTGCCAGACAAGCTGGGCAGTCTGCTCAGGGAACCACGCCACCGGGTCCATAGAGTCCTTTCCCCGCAGTTCCTGCAGGACATTCTGTGCTGACCACTGCCCGATGGACATGTGGTCAAAGGTGTTGGTCCGGAAGAACCCTTCCACCGACGACAGATGGGGCGGCAAAGTCCAGCTGACTGGCACATTGCGTGGCACCTGCGCCAGGCCCATCCTTCTCAACACCGGGGACAGGTAGAACCTCAGCAGGTAGTGACACTTGGTGCCCACGTGCCTTGGCTCTACACTCCGCCTGATGCAGCCACACACGAAGGTGGCCATCAGAATGAGGGCGACGTTGGGCACGCTTTTACCCCCGTTGTCTGCTGACTTGTACATCATTATCCAACCTGATCTCCCGGTGGCCCAGCACTTCAACTCCCCCTCCCATTCCGAATCCGACCTTTCTGTCCTGGGCCTCCTTCATGGCCAGAGTGAGTCCCACTGCAAATTGGAGAAGCAGCACCTCATACTCCGCTTGGGCAGTTTACACCCCAGCGGTATGAACATTGACTTCTCCAATTTCAGGTAGTCCTTGCTTTCTCCCTCCTTCTCCTCCCCTTCCCAGCTCTCCCAGCATACTGTCTCTGCCTCTTCCCGTCTTCTTCCTGCCCCCCCACCCCCACATCAGTCTGAAGAAGGGTCTTGACCCAAAACGTCACCTATTCCTACGCTCCACAGATGCTGCCTCACCCGCTGAGTTTCTCCAGCATTTTTGTCTACCTTCAATTTTTCTAGCATCTGCAGTTCTTACTTAAGAATTGTTAATTGATCATTTGTCTTTGCTATGCTGTAACTTTACTTGTAAGGGATTAGGCCCTTTCAAATGACAATTATCTTAAGTGCTTTGAAGCTATCAGCTAAATATAGATTTGTGCCGTGTCATTGGTATTGTGTGCTGGTACAATCACAATTACAGGTCTTTGATAAAAATTGAATGTAAAATAGGAGATGCTGACTAGCAATTTATACCTCAATTTGCTTAGATGTTATGAGGTGGAGATTGCAATTGCTTATGTTCACAACTACACCGATACATAATTGACAAGAACAAAACAAAAGTGAAAGCTTCATCAAAGTTATGCATATTTGCCCCCTTAAGTACATTCATGTTATAAACAAACTGCATTTGGCATTTTCATTCCAATGTAATCCACTAAAAACATGATTAATGTTCATATGTTGCTACCTCCTACCTCCTGCGCAGATTGCAGTACACTTGGACCATGGAAAATAGTGCCATGCATAGTTTGTCAGTGAGTCACCACCGTCTGTGCGTGTAATGGGCGCATTAAATTTGTAATGAATACCCTGATATTCCTCTTGTACCAGCACCTGCATGAAAAAATAAAAGTAAAGTTAGGTACCAGAATGCCATGATCAAATAAATTAAGAAATATATTTTTAATAGAAGGAAATAATGATGGCCTATTATGTAGCCCGATGGCGCAGGTACCTGAAATACATTCATGTTTGTTCAAGTGCATTTTTATGCAAGCTCAGGGAAACTTTAATTTTAAATTAACCAGAGCAATTTGGGGTGTATTTCCAGATTTCAATTTCCTAATTGGATCCATATTAGAAATTCCAGTCCAATCTTTAGACATAAAAACATTTGGCCAAACACTATTTCTTGTAAACGATCACAGGTTTTATGATAATGGTTAAGATAACTTAAACATGTATTTAAAACATTTGGAAAGATTAATGAAATAAAACTGGTAATGTTTTGTGCTTAAGTCTTTTCTTGAAAGCCTGCCCTGGATAAAAACAATATTCTTCAATAAAGTGAGACACAAGGAGTGCTGAATTAACTTAACTTAAATTAACTTAACTTAACTGGTCATGTCTTGACTTGAAACGTTGCTAGTCTGAAGAAGGGTCTCAAGCCTAAATGTTATATCCATGTCCTCCAGAGATGTTGATTGATCTACTGAGTTATTCCAGCATTTCATGTCCTACTGCATCTTAAATCAACCTATTTCAAAGCATCATCAAATAATAAAATAATGGATTGATTACCATAAGAAAAAGACTTGCATTGGTAGGTCCCAATGCTTCCAAACACTCTGGCTCATCATCTGATCTCATATAGTGGAAAATAGTCCCAGCAATATCAAACTGTTGTGGTGTATCAATGGACCAGCCACCATTTACAAAGTATTCTTCACCATCGGACTTCAGTGCTTAAAAGAAAATTAAAAAGTTATTTGAGAACTTCTCAATTCTGCAAGTTAGATGCAATCAATTATTTAGTTCAAGCACATTTTCTTAATCTTTCAATGTTGAATACTGACATGCAATTTCCTTGCAACTTGTTAATCCTCTATTGATTTCCATCCATTTCTGTCAAGATTTCCTTGCTGTCTAGCCTACATGTTCACGTGCAAAATAATAACAGAAAATGCTGGAAAGAATAATGGAGGAACCTTTGTAGAAAGAGAAAATGATTTGCTGGGACCAATTGTGCCTCATTATGGACAGTGGTTCTGTTTACTAGGTCACTGATATTTATGTCCATTTAAAGGCCAAATTAAGTTCCTTCTCATGCATTGAGGAAGATGGAAAAATATTTTAATGATGCTATAGTAAATATCTTTTATATTTCATTGAGAAACCACAACCTGAACCTAAGAAATACATTTCTGGAAGCTTAAGGTCTTGGAGAAGAAATTTAATAATAACGACTCATTTAATGCATTTGCGCTTGGTGGTGAACATCAAGGAGGAGGATGACTGAACTTTAGTGCCTTCCCTCACAGTGGGAAGCTTTGATTCTGCGGTGTGGGGATGTTTACGTTAAAGACTATTGTGTTCTATGTTATTTTATTATTCGTATGGCTGTATGGTGACCCCAAATTTCACTGTACCAATTGGTGCATGTGTCAATAAATGTCTCTTGAATCTCTCTTGGTGGGGGAGAGGGGAGAAAGGAAGGAATAGCCGAAGAGGCTTCTGGGAATCATAGAAAATTTAGAACACGTGGCAATTCTATCTAGTGACTGTGTTGGTTAAGAAGACCTTAACAATCTGAATCTTACCTGCTGAAACTAAATTTATAGTCTTGGAGATCCAGTTCCTCAGATAAACATATGTTCATATATGCATATATAATAGGAGCCGAATCATGCGATTCGGCCCATTAAGTCTACTTCGCCATTCATTCATGGCTGATCTATCTCTTCTTCTTAACTCCATTCTCCTGCCTTCTCCCCATAACCCTGAAACCCGTACAAATCAAGAATTTATCAACCTCTGTCTTAAAAATACCCATTGACTTGGCCACCACAGCCTTCTGTGGCAATGAATTCCACATTCACCATCCTCTTACATTTCTGTGCAATAGGGCTCTGAGTCATTAAGTGTAATGTTTCTTGTTCTTTATCTATGCCTCTCTAAATTTTGTACACTTCTTGATGTGTTCTCTCAGTTTTCTCTACTCCAAGGCAACACTGTTTACCCAGTCTGCCCTAATAACTGAAAACATCCCTTCTGCACCCTCTCCTGTGCAAAAGTGTATTTTGTATATTGTGACTGTACACAATAAGCCAGCTATGGCCCAACTAATGTTTCATAAAGTTGTACTGAATCTGTGCTTTTATACTCTATGCCCTGGCTAATGAAGGTAAATATTGTGTATGCCTACATCACCACATTATCCACCTATACTGCCACATCTGAAGATTTTTGAATATATACGCCAAAATACTTTTAATTCCTCACTACTCCAAGTCTGAAGAAGGGTTCCAACCCCCAAAAAAACCTATCCATTTTCACCAGAGATGCTGCCTGACCCGCTGAGTTACTTCATCATTTTGTGTCTATCTTTGGTCATAAGGAATTGGAGTAGCATTAGGCCATTCGGCCCATGATGCCTACTCTGCCATTCAATCATGGCTGATCTATCTCTCCCTCCTAACCCCATTCTCCTGCCTTCTCCCCATACCTCCAACACATGTACTAATCAAGAATTTATCTATCTCTGCCTTAAAAATATCCACTAACGGCCTCCACAGCCTTGTGGCAAAGAATTCCACAGATTCACCACATCTGACTAAAGAAATTTCTCCTCATCTCCTTCCTCAAAGAACATCCTTTAATTCTGAGGCTATGACCTCTAGTCCTAGACTCTCGCACTGGTGGAAATATCCTCTCCACATCCATTCTATCCAACATTTCACTATTCTGGATGTCTCAATTAGGCCCCCCCTCATTCTTCTAAACTCCAGCGAGTGCAAGCCCAATGCCGACAAACACTCACCATAGGTTAACCTATTCATTCCTGGGATCATTCTTGTGAACCTCCTCTGGACTCTCTCCAGCACATCCTTCCACCGAAGTCAGACTAACCGGACTACAGTTCCCACTAATCTGCCTTGCTCCCTTTTTGTGCAGCGGGGTAATATTGGCAATTTTGCAATCATCTGGGACCACTCCTGACTAGTGATTCCTGAAATATCACTATCAATGCCTCCACAATTGCTAAAGCCACCTCTTTCAGAACCCTTGGGTGTAGTCCATCCGGCCCAGGTGACTTGTCCACCTTCAGCCCTTTCAACATCTCAATCACCTTCTCCCTGGCAATAGCCACTCCACTAACTTCCACCCCCTGACTCTTTTGAATTTCAGGCACATTGCAAGGGTCTTCCACTGTGAAGACTGATGCAAAAAAGTTTTTCAACTCCTCTGACATTTATTTATTTCCCATTATCACTTCTCCTGCATCATTCTCCAGTGGTCCAACGCCCACTCTTGGCTCTTTCTATAATTGAAGAAACTCTTGCAATCCTCATTTATATTGGCTAGCTTACCTTTGTGTTTCATCTTTTGTCACCGTATTGTCTTTTTAGTTACCCTCTGTTTTCCTTTAAAAGCTTCCCAATCATCTGGCTTCCCACTAATCTTTGCAATGTTATACGCCTTCTCTTGTAGTTTTATATTGACCTTGTCGTTCACGGTCGCCTCTTTCTCCCCCATGAATCTTTCTTCCTCTTTGGAATGAAAAGATCCTGCATCTTCCAGATTATTTCTATAAGTTCCTGCCATTGCTTTTCCACCGTCATCCCTGCTAGGGTGTCTTTCCAGTTAACTTTGGCCAGCTCCTTCCTTATACCTCTGTAAGTCCCTTTGCCCAGCTGCAATACCGACACATCCAATTTCACCTTCTCCCTCTCAAATTGCAGATTCCCTTTGGTATAAACCAGCATCTGCAGTTCCTTTTTATAACATCAAATTATATTAAAGATCGCGCCATTAACTGAATACTTTCCTCTTACATTCAACCTCCCAAAGTGTTACGGATGAAACTCTATTTGCTTGTGGCAGCATTCTCCGAGATCCTCGACCTTCACTCTCACACCAACCACCTTGTGATATCTCAGCGACCAATTACAATGCTCCCAGTGTTGCAAGTTTAAGTTGTAAACTATCCCAACTGTCAAACTCTAACTACTGCTCCCTTTGCTTTCTCCCCCAATTAATTATTTGTCTTCCTTTGTTCTTTTTTAAAATGGTAGGGTATGGAGAGTATTGGGTTTTCAACACATCATCTCTTATGGTCTATTCTACGTTCCATACTGCTTTCTATGCAAAGCTGTAGAATATTTGCAGGCACAGAACCGTGGCAAAAAAAGCATTTCTTGTATGTCATCCACCCGCTTTACAGGTTTTTAACTATTTGCAGGTATCAAAATTTGGATATGTCACATCAGTGCATCATCTAAACACGAGGGTAAAGATTCAGTTGCAAACTTTGGTTAAAAGAGCAAATAATAATACCCAAAATGGAAAGAAAATTTTGTTGTTTGGGTGCACACACAGAAAACTTTGGTCAAGAATGTTTACAATTACTAACTTACCAAGGTAATTCTGAGATATATTTAATTCTTTAATTTCAATATGTACTGACCCACTGGGAATATGGATAATTTCCACATAACCTGAAAGAAACATATTAATATAATTATAAAAATAATCGACAGCAGTATTTTGCGTCTAAACACATTCTCAACCCACTACTTTGTGCCACTTTGAGTATAGCCATTGAAGTAAACATGTCAATATAACTCTTAGTTGAAACAATGGTTTCATCTAATTTATATGCTCTGTATGTGATTTCTTACACAGTCCCGAGTCATCCACCAAACTGCATACCTCATCTCTTTTTCAGACAAAGTGAAACACGACAATGCTGACCATTGTACCTTAGTAAGAGAAGGCATACCATTTATCTCTCCTGTTACACTTGCAATCTGGAAAATAAACTGCCAGTCCTGTCGCTCTCTTAGCCAGGTTTCTGCAATGGCTACAACATCCTAGTCGCAGGTACCGATCCACACCGTGGGTTTATCAGCCTTATCTGTCCGTCCTCTTGCATTTAAATAAATGCAATTTAATCCAACAGTCCTTCCTTTCTCCCTGCTGTGCTCCTGCCTATTCTGTCCACTGAACTTTATTTTATTAACATGACGAGGCACTAGGGCAAGAGTGTATATGGAAATAGTTATGATACATACTTTTCAAAAAAGCATCCTTCCACCATTTCCTTCTTCCTGCTATCCATATAACCATATAACAATTACAGCACGGAAACAGGCCCTCTCGGCCCTTCCAGTCCGTGCCGACCATTTGTTTTCCCCTAGTCCCATCTACCTGCACTCAGACCATACGCCTCCATTCCCTTCACGTCCATATACCTATCCACTTTACTTTTAAATGTTAAAATCGATTCTGCCTCCACCACTTCTGCTGGAAGCTCATTCCACACAGCCACCACCCTCTGAGTAAAGAAGTTCCCCCTCACGTTACCCCTAAACTTCTGTCCCTTAATTCTCATGTCATGCCCTCTTGTTTGAATCTTCCCTACCCTCAATGAGAAAAGCTTATCCACGTCAACTCTGTCTATCCCTTTCATCATTTTAAAGACCTCAATCAAGTCCCCCCTTAACCTTCTGCGCTCCAAAGAATAAAGACCTAACTTGTTCAACCTTTCTCTGTAACATAGTTGCTGGAACCCTGGCAAGATTCTAGTAAATCTCTTCTGTACTCTCTCTATTTTGTTGACATCCTTCCTATAATTAGGCGACCAAAATTGTACACCATACTCCAGAATTGGTCTTACCAATGCCTTGTACAATTTTAACATTACTTCCCTACTCCTATATTCAATGTTCTGATTTATAAAGGCCAGCACACCAAAGGCTTTCTTTACCACCCTATCTACATGCGATTCCACCTTCAGGGAACTATGCACAGTTATTCATAGATCCCTCTGTTCCACAGCATTCCTCAATTCCCTACCATTTACCATGTACGTCCTATTTTGATTTGTCCTGCCAAGATGTAGCACTTCACACTTAACAGCATTAAACTCCATCTGCCATCTTTCAGCCCACTTTTCCAAATGGACCCAAATCTCTCTGTAGACTTTGAAAATCTACTTCATTATCCACAACACCACCTATCTTAGTATCATCTGCATACTTACTTATCCAATTTTCCACCCCATCATCCAGATCATTGATGTACATGACAAACAACAGTGGACCCAACACAGATCCCTGAGGCACCCCACTGGTCACCGGCTTCCAACCTGACAAACAGCCATCCACCATTACTCTCTGACATCTCCCATTCAGCCACTGTTGAATCCATCTTGCTACTCCGCCATTAACACCCAAAGATTGAACCTTCTTAACCAACCTTCCATGGGGAACCTTGTCAAAGGCCTTACTGAAATCCATATAGACAACATCCACTGCTTTACCCTCATCAATTTCCCTAGTTCCTGCTTCAAAAAATTCAAGAAGGTTTGTCAAACATGACCTTCCAGGCACAAATCCATGTTGACTGTTCCTGATCAGACCCTGTTTATCCAGATGCTTATATATATTATCTCTAAGTATCCTTTCCATTAATTTGCCCACCACTGACGTCAAACTAATAGGTCTATAATTGCTAGGTTTATTCTTTGAACCCTTTTTAAACAATGGAACAACATGCGCAGTACGCCAATCCTCCGGCACTATTCCCGTTTCTAATGACATTTGAAATATTTCTGTCATAGCTCCTGCTATTTCTACACTAACTTCCCTCAATGTCCTAGGGAATATCCTGTCAGGACCTGGAGACTTATCCACTTTTATATTTTTCAAAAGTGTCAGTACTTCCTCCTCTTTGAATCTCATAGTTTCCATAGCTACTCTCCTTTTTTCCCTTACCTCACAGAGTTCAATATCCTTCTCCTTGGTGAATACCGAAGAAAATAAATTGTTCAATATCTCCCCCATCTCTTTTGGCTCTGCAGATAGCTGTCCATTCTGGTTCTCTAATGGTCCAATTTTATCCCTCGTTATCCTTTTGCTATTAATATAGCTGAAGAAACCCTTTGGATTTACTTTCACCTTTCTTGCCAAAGCAACCTCATATCTTCTTTTAGCCTTCCTAATTTCTTTCTTAAGATTCTTTTTACATTCTTTATACTCCTCTAGCCCCTCATTTACTCCATGCCTCCTGTAATTATTGTAGATAGCTCTCTTTTTTCGAAACAAGTGTCCAATTTCCCTTGAAAACCATGGCTCTTTCCAATTTTTACTATTTCCTTTCAACCTAACAGGGACATAAATATTCTGTACTCTTACAATTTCCCCTTTAAATGTCCTCCATTTCTCTTCTACATCCTTCCCATGAAACAAAGTGTCCCAATTCACTCCTTTAAAATCCTTACGCATTCCCTCAAAGTTAGCCTTTCTCCAATCAAAAATCTCCACCCTAGGTCCAGTTCTGACTCTCTCCATAATTATATTGAAACTAATGGTATTGTGATCACTGGTCCCGAAGTGCTCACCAACGCATACCTCCGTCACCTGACCTGCCTCATTTCCTAACAGGAGGTCCAGCACTGCCCCTTCTCTGGTCGATACCTCTATGTACTGCTGCAAAAAACTATCCTGCACACATTTTACAAACTCCAAACCATCCAGCCCATTTACAGAATGTGTTTCCCAGTCTATTTTTGGAAAATTGAAATCTCCCACAATCACTACCTTGTGCTTACTACTAATATCTGCTATCTCCTTACATATTTGCTCTTCCAATTCTCGCTCCCCATTTGGCAGTCTATAGTACACCCCTAAAAGTGTTGCTACACCGTTCCCACTTCTCAGTTCCACCCAAATAGCCTCCCTAGACGAGCCCTCTAATCTATCCTGCCAAAGCACTGCTGTAATATCTTCTCTGACAAGCAATGCAACACCTCCCCCTCTGGTCCCTCCAATTCTATCACACCTGAAGCAACGAAATCCTGGAATATTTAGTTTCCAATCACAGCCCTCCTGCAACCATGTTTCACTGATTGCCACAACATCATATTTCCAGGTGTCAATCCAGGCTCATCCACCTTACTTACAATGCTCCTAGCATTAAAATATACACATTTTAGAAACCCACCATCCCTTATTCTCTGTCTATGTCATTGGTACCTATGTGTACCACAACATCAGGCTCCTCTCCCTCCCTTATCAGAATCTTTTGGACACGTTCTGACACATGCGAGACCCTGGCACCAGGGAGGCAAACTACCATCCGGGTCTCCCGACTGCGTCCACAGAATCGCCTATCCGACCCCCTAACTACAGAGTCCCCTATTACAATTGCCCTCCTCTTTTTGCTACCCTTCTGAGCATCAGGGCCGGTCTCTGTGCCGGAGGCCCAGCCGCTGTTGCTGCCCCCAGCTAGGCTGTCCCCTCCAATCGTACTCAAACCCGAGTACCTATTTTCCAGGTGTACGGTCACAGGGGTACTCTCTAGCCCCTGCCTCTGCCCCTTGCCCTTCCTAACTGTGACCAACTTGTCTGCCTCCTGTGGTCTGGGAGTGACTACCTCCCTGTAGCTCCTCTCTATGACCTCCTCACTCTCCCTGACCAGACGGAGGTCATCGAGCTGCTGCTCCAGGTTCCTAACAGTCCTTTAGGAACCCCATCTCGACACACCTGGCGCAGATGTGGACGTCTGGAGGGCTATCAGATTCCCTGACCTCCCACATCTGACATCCAGAACAGTACACTGCCCTGGCCTTCATACTCCCCCCTTACACAGGATACAATATCAACACAATATAAAATCACTACAAACTGCTGAAATCTGACTGTAAATCAGCTGTTTACCCTGGTCCACTTCCCACCAATCAGCTGCTTACCCTAGTCCACTTCCCACCAATCAGCGGCTTCCTCAAAAAAACCCACTTCTCCAAATGGAACGTTATGGATTTAGGTAAGCCCCGCGCTTGATTTTAAAGCTTACCGGTCGGGTGTCGCTCCTCCCCCTCCTTCTGTTCCAACGGTTCCTGTGGGCCTCTGAAAAAAAACAAGCCCTGCGCTTGATTTTAAAGCTTACCGGTCGGGTGTCGCTCCTCCCCCTCCTTCTCTTCCAACGGCTCCTGTGGGCCTCTGAAAAAACAAGCCCCACGCTTGATTTCAAAGCTTACCGGCCGGGTGTCGCTCCTCCCCCTCCTTATCTTCCAAACGGCTCCTGTGGGCCTCTGAAAAAACAAGCCCCGCGCTTGATTTTAAAGCTTACCGGTCGGGTGTCGCTCCTCCCCCTCCTTCTCTTCCAAACGGCTCCTGTGGGCCTCTGAAAAAATAAGCCCCGTGCTTGATTTTAAAGCTTACCGGTCGGGTGTCGCTCCTCCCCCTCCTTCTCTTCCAAACGGCTCCTTGGTTATCACCAAGGAAGTTTTGTAACCAATTAGCCATCTTGCCTTGAATCCCATGTGACTTAACCATCCGGACTAGTCTACCATGTGGTTTCTGGTAAATGCCTTGTTAAAGCCCATATGGACAATGTCTATCACCTTACAATCTTTGTTACCTCCTCAAAAGGTTCAAATCGAGGACCAATCTGCTTCCATCTGAAACCTAGAGTTATGGTTACCGTTCCCAAAGAGTTCCCCCATTGACATTTACATAACCTGGACAGTTTTATTTTCTTGGATCGAATACTGCCATATCTCCAACAGGACTATTTAATGTTGTCTGCAAAATGTTTCTTGGATGTGCTTACATTTTGTCCTATCTAAGCCTCTTGCACTGGGGCAATCACAGCCAATATTGAGAAAGTTAAAATTCCCTGCTAAATTAACTCCATTGTTCCTACATATTTCTGTGATTTGCTTACATTCCCATCAACTATTGAGGACTATTGTAAAACCCCAGAAAATTAACCACTCTCTCTTATTCCTAACCTCTATCCATATGGTCTCATTCTGTTTTCCCCATGGATATATTCTCTTAAGTACTGCAGTACGCTCTCCCTTATCAGTAATGTGACTCCACCTTCTCTTTTGCATTTCCCTTTATCATGACCAAAACCTTGTTTTCCTGAAACATTAAACTGCCATTTCTCACCGACCCGTAAGCTCTCATGTTCTCCCATTTGAAAGTAGAAGCACATTACACTGTATTGAAGAAAATCAGGGATGTTATATCTTATAGTTTACGGTAATATTTATCATACAAGCAACATTACTAAGACAAGAAAAAACAAACGTGCTAAAGTAACTCAGTGGGTCAGGCAGCATTTCTGGAGCACGTGGATTGGTGACATTTCGGGTCGGGACCCATCTTCAGACTGATTCCATTGTAATAAGATTAGCTAGTCTATGTCACATGCTAGGAGCAGTGAGCAGGTTCTGCACTTCCTACAGGACAACAGTGGTAGCACCATAATATAATTAATTGTTTGTAAAGCATTTGAGACGCACAGTAGTAATAAAATGACCATATACTTTTATATATTCCTTTTTTGATCACCAGCGGAAGGCTATCTCCTTTATTGAATTTGTCTTATAGGCGGGATTTCAGGGAGACTCCCGTCAAGCCTCTCAAGTATTGTGTGGATGTATCTGTCATCCTACTAAAATTTTAGGATCATACAAATCTGACCAAACCAGTGTGCTCTACATCAAAGACCATCAGTTCAGAATTACATTGAAACTGTGCGACTTGCAACTGCCCTGCAATATACAGGACATTTTTGGGTCAGCTAATTCAACTCTTGTCTAATACATTCTTTCAACTGGTGGGGTTCTTCTATTGTTTCCAAAACATGTAAAATGTTATATTATCCCATTTTTCGGAACTACTTCAGACTCTTGAGAAGAAAGTTTAAAAATTAGTTTGGCTAGTGCTATTGATGTTAGGTGGAATGTTTAAATTAGGTCGGTCTTACTTCCATGAGGATTGGATTCATTAAAAATCCCTTCTATGGTTTCACAAGTGCTCCCGTCGCCACCACAGACACGACAGCGATCTTCTTTTACATCTGAACCTAGTGTATGATCACAACCCACATGCTGCATGGGAAGGAAGAGCAAAATGTCAGTGTATTCTGTTACAACAATTTCATCTTTTGTTATATTCATAAATTTTAGCCCAATTATCAAATAACTCAATGTCATCTTTGGGTCTTTAATTGATTCCTTAAATAATGGAACTGCACAAACGCTCAAATATTTGACCTCTAGTTACAATGTTTTAAATTTTAAAACCCATTTATTTTACAGGATTCTTAATCATAATTGCCTGAAAAGTAAATATACAGCAATATGGATTAATTTTTGTTTTGAACGAAATGTGTTTGACTTTATTAAATACATCACATTGTTTTTCCATTCAGTGGTCAAGAACGCTAAATCATCAAATACGAATCATGGTATTGTTGAATAATTTATCAATTATGAGACAGGTTCATACCACACCTTACATTCCCCATTGACACATATATCGAGAGAGTTTGGTCGACACAAGGTACCATCCACCACAGCTGCAGTATGTTCAGTGTAGAAATTGAAACCTACAGCAAGGCAGTTCAAAGCGCAGGACTTCACACCACCTGTATTTTAATAAGATACTGGATTAATTTTATAATATTAAGGAATGTAAAGCACTGTGGTTAAATTACTTATATGGCTTTCTTATTTAGCAGGTATAGTGGTTATATTAACGGAATAATAATTCCAAGATCTATAACAAAGAAAGCTGCACTTCAAACGCAACCAAGTTGACAATTTAAATGGAGTATGAAAAAAACTTTAGGGAAAGTGCTAGGAGTATCATAAGTGGCAACGATTTTGTATGATTGTTTTAATTCTTAGGGATGGTAACTTGCCTGGTCTGATCTATATTTGACTCCAGTCCAATATAAAAGTGTTTGATGTTATGCTGTCAAATGTCTTAATAGCCAAGTATTGCATCAAGTTGGTACAAGGAATGTTGCTGCTATGTCAGGCCAGTTAGGAATCATTGGTCACCATCTAATCAATGTCGCCATCACAAAAATGAATTGATATATTCTAGACTATGGAAGCAACACTGATAGCTGTTATCCCAGCTAAATAGAATATAGTCATGTCGTGATCACCCCGAGTCCATGAGAACCCCTAGAAAGCAAACTCAATGCTTGCATTTATTTCACGAGGGCTTGTATTCAAAAACAGGGATGTAATGTTGAGGCTCTATAAGGCACTGGTAGGACTGTATTTGGAATATTGTGAGGAATTTTGGGCACCATATCTGAGGAAGGATGTGCTGGCTCTGGAGAGGGTCCAGAGGTTTACAAGAGTGTTTCCAGGAATGAGTAGGTTAACCTATGATGAGCATTTGTCGGCACTGGACCTGTACTCGCTGGAGTTTAGAAGAATGAGGGGGACCTAATTGAAACATACAGAATAGTGAAAGGCTTGGATAGAGTGATGTGGAGAGGATGTTTCCACTAATGGGAGAGTCAAGGACTAGAGGTCATAGCCTCAGAATTAAAGGACATTATTTTAGGAAGGTGATGAGGATAAATTTATTTAGCCATAGAGTAGTGAATCTGTGGAATTATTTGCCACAGAAGGCTGTGGAGGCCAAGTCAGTGGATATATTTAAGGTAGAGATAGATAGATTTTAGATTAGTACAGGTGTCAGAGGTTATGATGAGATGGCAGGAGAATGAGGTTGGGAGGAAGAGATAAATCAGCCATGATTGAATAGCAGAGTAGACTTGATGAGCTGAATGGCCTAATTCTACTCCTTTTCCTTATGACCTTCTGAATCTTAACGTACTAATGCAAATAATTTGTCACATTCCCCGAGGTGAAAAAGAGAATTTGAATTCATTAAAAAAATAATCTGTAAATCTACATTCTTTAAATCCGTACACTGAAGAAACTGGTCAGTAACCATGAAACATTATGTTCAGATAATTATTCCACTGAATAGTAGAGCCATTTTGAGGGGTAGAATGACCCACTTCCAAATCAATTTTTTTAAGTTAACTGGGCATCCATGGGCTCTAAGCTACAGAATTCCAAATATTTGCAACCATCAGAGTAAGAAAATGTTTCCTTATTTCAACTCTAAAATATGGAATAGATTCCCTGCTTCTTGTTTTCTCAGCTGGTGCAAAAGACATCTACCCTGTCAATCATTTTAGAATTTTACATTGGGATGCTGTTGGACTGAGTCAGCAAGCATAGGATAACAAATTAATTACACTGAAGTATATTAAGATACAGGTAGTAATTGTTTGTGTGTATGCACATAGGGTAGCAGATGGGAGGCTGGCAAAGGGAACATGGGAACAGTGTAGATGTAACAATCATCTCTGGAAGAAGCTTTCAGCAGATGAAATTAGGCAGGAGCAGGAATTGGTATTGTCAGTGGGTATGCTTTGATGGCATGAACTTATCGACACAATCTCAGCTCTGAATCAAACACTAGGTTAAAAAATGGGTATAGAAGGAAACGCAGATGCTGAAATCTTGAGTAAAATACAAAGTGCTGGAGTAATTTAGTGGGTCAAGCAGCATCTCTGGAGAACAGATAGACCACGTTTCCAGACACAAATTGTCGCCTATTCATGACCTTCAGAGATGCTGCCTGACACCCTAGTTATTCCAGCACAATGTGTTTTTGTACAATACAGAGAAATATAGACTAATGCAAAATCACCATATTGCAGAGATTAGTAAATAATCAAGATCAATGAGTACTATGAAGTCTACTTCACAAGTTCCTTCCAGTTAACATCATGAATATATGTCACCTTGATTAATCACCAATCCATTCCTCATAAAGTGAGGCAGTACAGTGATGCAGCTTGTACAGCTGCTGCAGCAATACTCTGATGACCCAGGTTAAATCTTTATCTTTGGTGTGTGGAGATTTCATTTTATCCCCTGTAACCACCTTGGAGTACTCCGGTTTCCTCCCATATCCCAAAGATGTGTGAGTTATAGATGAGTGACTATGTAACTGAATGCAGTGAGATGGGAAAGTGTGGAGGTCACATGAAAAATCGTTGGGGGAAATGGAATTGCTCTGTGGACTGCCGTAGATTTGATGAGTCAAATATCCACGTATATCGTAAAGAAATATTCATTTATGATTGTAATTAATTCTTTCTTTGGGGAGGATCTTACCATATTGAGGTCTAACCACACTAATAGCCAATTAGTGTGGTTATACCCCAATCATAGACCTCCATCATGCAATGCCAAGAAAGCACACCAACACATCTAATTCCACAGGGAAATTCAACATGTTTCTAAAGACCAATTACCAATTTCTACAAATGCACTACTGAAAGCATTCTCTGAGTTTATATCACAGCTTGGCAAGGCAACTATTCTGTCCAATACTGTAACAAAGCATGGAGAGTTGCAGATGCATTCACTCCATTTACGCTACCATGGGAAAGCAGCCAACATTAATCAAGGACCACTCACAAGATTCATTCTCTCTTCTCCCCTCTCCCACTGTGCAGAAGATATAAAAGATAAAAGAACATACTATTGGATTCAAGAACAGCTTCTTTCCTGCTGCTATGAGACTTTTAATGGACTTCTCACATACTAAAGAGGAATTCCTAATCTTCCAATCTACCCTAATTGTGGGGCTTGCACTTTTGTTTTACTGTGCCACTGTATTCTGCACTCTATTTTCTCTTTACCACTAACTATTGTAACATTTCATTTTGTTGTATCATTAACACTCTGTTGAAAAACAAAATTTTCCAATGCATCTGAATAAAAAAAATACCAATACCTCCAATGTACGGTTTCCAGGTATAAAACTTCCCACGAAATGCAATGTTATCAAATTCTGTGCATTGTGTTTCTCTGAAGTCTTGAGACCCTGGTGGACAGTCCTGCATTCAACAGAGATAAAATTTAAAAAAGCATAGAGTCATAGACTAATAAAACAAGGAAACAGACACTTTAGCCTGACCCACCTATGCCAACCAAGATGGACACCTAAGCTAGTCCCATTTGCTTGTATTAGGCCCATATCCCTCTAAATCTTTTCTATCCAATATAATGGTTAAAAACGAACGTTTAAAAGGTGAAAATTAAACTACATTATGAAAGACTATTTATTATTTTTAATTACATTTGTGATATCTGGTTAGATGAAGATTAAGCACAGTATTGGCAAAGTGTGATTTTCTGCATTGAACCAAATGACCAAAAATAATTTGTTGGAAGGCTTGCTTTCTTATTATGGGCATAATTTATATATTTTTCCTAATGTAAAATAATCTCAAATCAAATGCTGTCCACGAAACCACAAATTTGTATGTCATCTACAAACCTACTAATCACACCTTCTACAATCACGACCAACTTGTTAATATAGTTTACAAATAACAAGGCTCCCAACACGTCTCCCAGCCCCTTGGACCAAACCACTGGTCACAGACTTCCAAACAGAATAACCATATTTTTAGCTTTCCTCACTGCTTCCTATCACCAAGCCAATTTTAGAACCAATTTGTGTCTTTATGCCTCCACTCTTGACTCCATTTAGGGACCCTGACAGTCCTTTCAGGTGAGGCCAAGGTGTACTTGCACCTCCTCTAACCTTATCTCTGTCTGGTGTGGGCTCCGATATGTCGGCGAGACTGAGCGATTTAGAGATTGTTTAGTTGAACACTTACGTTCAGTCTGCCTTGGCTTACGCAATCCCAGTTACCAAACATTTTAACTCCCCTTCCCATTATGAGCTTTCTGCCCTGGGCCTCCCCCACTGTCAGAGTGGGGCCACATGCAAATCGGGAGAACACCACCTCATATTTTGCTTCAGCAGCTTACAACCCAGCGGTATGAACATTGAATTCTTTAATTTCAAGTAACTCTTGAACTGATTTTCTTGGTTATTATATTGTTTACAGTGTATTATGTTTACATATTCTGTTGTGCTGCTGCAAGTAAGAATTTCATTGTTCTTTCTGAGACATATGACAATAAAACACTCTTGACGACTCTCATTTCCTCCCCTCCTCCTCCACCCTAGTCGTCCTAACAGTTCCACTGGTAACATCTGTGTTACTCTCTTGTCATCACACTTTTTCCAGCCAACAATGGGCTGTTATGGGCTCCACCCTTCCTGAGGTCATCTGTCGCCGGCCCTGATATGTTCTGGCCTTTTTCCCGCCTCCAGTTCATTTCTGATCATGCTGACTATGACTGATCGGTCCATGCCTTTCCAAATGTACATAAATCAAATCCCTGCAGATGCTGGTTTAAACCAAAGATGGACACAAAAATCTGGAGTAACTCAGCGGGTTCGACAGCAATTCTGGAGAAAAGGAATAGGAGATGTTTCGGGTTGAGAGCCTTAATTCCCTCAATAGCTTAGAAGGAGACTCACTCTTTTACTGGCTACCAACTTGCTCCTATTTAATTATAGAATGTCCTGGGATTCATTGAAGGATACACCTATCGAAAAGATAAGCAGATGGGCAGTGTGTGTGGGGTAAGGAATGAAAGGTAAGGAAAGGCTCTGCAGGTAAGGAATGAAATTCAATCCTTAACAAGAGATGGCAATGGATCAGAAGATGTAGAATCCTTGTGGGTAGAGTTAAGAAATTTGTAAAGGTAAAAAGATCCCGATAGGACTAATATACAGGCCTCCAAATAAATTACATAAGGAGATACAATCGGCGTGTAAGAATGGAAATGTTACAGTGGGCAAGAGGGATTTCAATATGCAGGTAGACTGGGAAAAATCAGGTTGGTACTGGATTTCAAGAGAAGGAATTCGTAGTGTGCCGATGAGATGACTTCTTAGAACAGCTTGTGGTTGAGCCTACTAGGGAAAAGGTAATCCCGAATTTGGTGTTATGTAATGAACCAGATTTGATTAGGAAACCTAAGTTGAAGAAACCCCAAGGAGGTAGAGACCATAATATGATCAAATTCATCCTGCAGTTTGAGAGGGGTAAGATGAAATCAGATGTGTCAGTATTACTGTTGAGGAAAATTAACTGCAGAGGCATGAGGGGGCAGCTGGCTAAAGATGATTGGAAAGGAACCCTAGCAGGAGTGACAGTGGAGCAGGAAAGGCAGGAGTTTCTTGGAGCAATATGGAAAACACAGGATTTTTTCATCCCAAAGAGGACGAAAGAGTCTAAGGTGAAAATGAGGTAACCATGGCTGACAAAGGCCGTTAAAGACTGCAGAAAAGTAAAAGAGAAGGCATATAATATTGCAAAGATTAGCAGGAAGCTAGGGGATTGGGAAGCTTTTAAAAACCAACAGAAGGCAACTTTAAAGGCAGTGCGGAGAATAGTTGAAATATGCTCAGGAGGCCAATAATATAAAAGAGGATACCACAAGTTTTTTTCAGATATATAAAGAGTAAAAGGGAGGCAAGAGTGGTGAATGACCCACTGGAAAATGCCACTGGAAAAATAATAATGGGGAATAAAGAAATGGTGGATGAATTGAATACATTTCTTGCATCAGTCTTCCCAGTGGAAGATACCAGCAACATGCCAGAAACTCAAGAGAATCAGGGGGCACAAGTTAGTCTTGCTATAACCAAGGAGAAGGTGCTTGGGAAGCCGAAAGGTCTGATGGTGGAGAAGTTATCTGGACCAGATGGACTACACCCAGCATTCTTAGATTTAAATTCAGAGATTATAGAGGCATAGTGGTGATCTGTCACGAATCAGAAGAGTCAGTAGTAATTCCAGAAGATGGAAAATTGCAAAAGTTACTCCACTGTTAGGCAAAAGAGGAGAAACTATAGGCTGGTTAGCCCGACTTCAGTAGTTGGTAAGATTTTAGAATACATTATTGAGGATGAGGTTACGGAGTACTTTGAAGCACTCCGAATACTAAAATAGGCTGGCATGGTCAGCATGGTTTTGTGAAGGGAAGATCTTGCCTGACAAATTTTTAGTTTAGAGAAACAGGCCCTTCAGCCCACAGAGTCCACGCCAACCAGCGATCCCTGCACACTAACACTATCCTACACATACGAGGACCGATTTACAATTATACCAAGCAAATTAACCTACAAACCTGTACGTCTTTGGTGTGTGGGAGGAAATCGGAGATCACGGAGGAATCCCACGCATGTCATGGGGAGAACGTACAAACTCCGTACAGACAAGCACCCATAGTCAGGATTGAACCCGATTCTCTGGCGTTGTAAGGCAGCAACTCTACCTCTGTGCCACCATGCCACCCATTCCATTAGAATTCTTTGAGGAAGTAAATAGCAGGATATACAAAGGAGAGTCAGTGGATGTTGTTTATTCAGAGATGAGGAGGGATTTCTTTAGCCAAAGGGTGGTGAATCTGTGGAATTCATTGCTGCAGATGGCTGTGGAGGCCAAATCTTTGGGTATTTTTAAAGCAGAAATTGATAGGTTCTTGATTAGTAAGAGTGTCAAAGGTTATGGGGAGAATGCAGAAGAATGGGGTTGAGAGGGAAAGATAGATCAGCCATGATTGACTCAATGAGCCAAATAACCTATTCCCGCTCCTATGAGTTATGAATTTATTCTCCTTCATCTTATTTGCCATATTTGCCAAGGATATTTCATGGCCTCTTTTATTGTTTCCCAGACTTTAAGTTTTCTCTTACACATTTTATAAGCCTCAAGATTCTCCTTCAATCCCAGTTGCATATATCTGTCATATGTTTCAATTTGTTTCTGATCATTATCCGTTATTATCCAAGATTCACTAATTGTGTCAGAGTCATACGAGGATGCAGGAACTAGGGTCTCAATAAATGGAAAGAAAATGTGGGAACCTCGAACTTAGTGAGTTTGAAAGCAGTTTGTTAATAATTATCGAACCATCTAGATTTCTAAATTATTGAGGCCTTCGTTACCACACTTCATTTCTACTCACACAGGTCATTATCTGAGGTCTGCTTGATATGCAAGGTACAAATTAAAAGATTTTTAGATATTAAAGGAATTTGGAGTTATACAGAAAAATGGTAATGAGAAGCAAAGAATGTACAAAGGGCCAAATGAGCTACCCCTGCTTCTATTTCTTATACTCTTGCATTATGCCCCCCGCCAACTGAGAGACAAGATGGGGTAAGAACGTATTAAGGATGGACAAGTAATAATCTCTTGCTGGTAGATACAATACTTTGGAAATGTTTCCAAATCACGACTCTATCCCTAATGTGAATGGCCTAAACATGGTATTCTTGACTATAGCTGATCTTGCTACCAAATGAAAATAAAAGAAGCATCTGAAGCAGACTATATTCCTCCTGAAGGGCAAAAAATAGGCAGAGGAAAACTTCTAAAACATGTTAACTGCCTTATTTGCTTTGTCCTGGAAATGGAGGGAAGGTCAGGCAACCTGAGGGATTCAGTAATCATGACCTTCTTCAAAAGAGACAAATCCAGTCATGGCAACTGTGGAAAAGTCTTGCTGTTTTCCAGAGGAAAAGGCATTGCGAACTTCTTCTCAAGTACCTTTTCCCACATGCCTAAAGAGCTGTTCTTCAAATTGCAGTGTGGATTACATCAATCAAGATGCACCACGGCAAGATCTCAACAGTGTGATTACTCAAAGAAGAATGCAGAGAGCAGAATTACCCACCATCCATTATCTTTTCTGATCTTACAAAAACTTTTGATTTCATTTTTTGGATAATGTGGAAATTTATCATCATTTTACGTCTGCTACATGATGGCAGGCAAGCCACGGTTCACCACCGACCCAGTTGCACTGCAAGATGGTGTTAACCAAAGCTCCTCTTAACTATGTACTTTTTAATTTTCTTCTTGCCATTTTGTCTCCAATATATTTCTACCTTTTTGCTGGAGCTAATCTAGGATGAATGAGAAACTGCTTCAACTCTTGTTATTGAAGGTCAATCATCCCAGCTTCAGAACATCACTGTATGAGGTCCACATGGCAGTATTTAGCTGAATCATCCCAATTTATTCCTTCAGTGATCTTTCCTTCAACATATGTGAAGATATGTGAAGAGGAAAAGATTAGTGAAGATAAATGTAGGTCCCTAACAGTCAGGAACAGGTGAATTTATAATGGGAAATAAGGAAATTGCAGACCTGATAAATGAGTACTTTCACTAAGGAAGACACAAACAATCTCCCAGAAATACTAGGGAATCGAGGATCTCGTGGGAGGGAGGCACTGAAGAGAATCCACATTAGTCAGTAAATGGTGTTAGGTAAACTGTTGGGACTGAAAGCAGATATATCACCAGGGCCCGATGGTCTGCATCCCAGAGTTCTCAAGGAGGTGGTCCTAGAAATCGTGGATGCATTGTTGATCATTTTCCAATGTTCTCTCGACTCTGGATCAGTTCCTGTGGACTGGAGGGTAGCCAATGAAACCCTACTTTTTAATAAAGGAGGGAGAGAGAAAAAACAGGGAATTATAGACCCGTTAGCCTTACATCGGTGGTGGGGAAGATGAGTGAGTCGATTATTAAAGATGTAATTGTAGCGCATTTGGAAAGCAGCGACGGAATAGGACAAAGTCAGCATGGATTTATGAAGGGGAAATCGTGCTTGACTAATCTTCTGGAATTTTTTGATGTAACAAGTAGAATGGATAAGGGAGAGCCAGTGGATGTGGTGTATCTGAATTTTCAAAAAGCCTTTGACAAGGTTCCACACAAGAGATTAGAGTGCAAAATTAGAGCACATGGTGGTAGGGTATTAACATGGATAGAGGACTGGTTGGCAGACAGGTAGCAAGGGGTGGGAATTAACGGGTCTTTTTCAGAATGGCAGGCAGTGACTAATGGGGTGCCTCAAGGCTCAGTACTGGGACCCCAGTTATTTACAATATATATTAACGATTTAGCTGAAGGAATTAAATGTAACATCTCAAAGTTTGCAGGTGACACAAAGCTGGGTGGAAGTAGGAGCTGCGAGGAGAATGCAATGAGGCTGCCGGGTGACTTTGGTAGGTTGGGTGAGTGGGCAGATGCAGTATAATGTGGCTAAATGTGAGGTTATCCACTTTGTGTGCAAGAGGAAGGCAGATTAGTATCTGAATGGTGTCAGATTAGGAAAAGGGGAGGTGCAACGAGACCTGGGTACCCTTGTACATCAGTCACTGAAAGTAAACACGCAGGTTCAGCAGGCAAAGAAGAAAGCTAATGACATGTTGGCCTTCGTTGCGTGAGGATTTGAGTTTAGGAGCAGGGAGGTCCTACTGCAGTTGTACATGGCCCTGGTATGCAGTTTTGGTCTCCTAATTTGAGGAAGGGCATTCTTGCTATTGAGGGAGTGCAGCGTAGGTTCACCAGGTTGATTCCCCGGATGGCGGGACTGACATATGAGGAAAGAATGGGTCGACTGAGTTTGTATTCACTGGAATTTGGAATGAGTAGAAACATATAAAATTCTTAACGGATGGGACCGGCTAGATGCAAGAAAAATGTTCTCCATGTTGGGGGAATCCAGAACTGTAGATAAGCTGGGATTTGTGATTACCAGATGCAAAGAGGCTCATGCAATTAAATGTTGCCACGAGGTCTAGATTTGTAAAGATGCTCTCAACTGTTTCAGTTCCAAAGAAGCCCTAGGTGGCACTGAGTCTGGGGTAATGTTAAACACGCGTTAAACCCAGGTCTGCGATTGGGTAGAAGATTTTGTGTTTTACATAGTATGTATGTTAAGTGGTTTTTCATAGACATTGTTTGTAAGTGAGCAGAGTAAGTGCTTCTTGCTAAGTTGATTCTAGTATACATTGTTTGCAAGTAAGCAAAGTAAGTGCCCCTTAATATGATTTCTTATCTGTAAGAAGTCATTGACATGTGGGGATGATCATCCCATTGTAATTTTGCACCTTTAGTGTCTCTGCCTCCGTTTAGGGGTATAAAAATGTAAGTAATTTGTTTGGGCATGTCTGTTGTTTCTTTCTGTCCTGTTTGCGTGAGGCTGCTGAGGGCTCGAGTGAGTAGATCTGAGGCCGTCCTGCGGAGTTGAATACGAATAAAGAAAGAGTTCGGAAACCAGTGCTTGACTCAGTGATTGACTGAACCAGACTACGGGGATAGTATCAGATCCGGAATACACAATTGGGGGCTCATCCGGGATCTCATCAGATTGCCAACACGAGTCTGCGGCGACTGAGCTAAGTCGTCTTGAAATTGCGGGAGGAGAAATAGGCGTCCCGGTGTGAGTAGTTTTTGCAGCATTGGTTTTCCCCGCTCTGCTAATCCGACAACGAATTGGTCATTTGCTGACTTGTGCGTGGAAGATTCCACGCACAAGTCAGCAAATGACCAATTCGTTGTCGGATTAGCAGAGCGGGGAAAACCAATGCTGCAAAAACTACTCACACCGGGACGCCTATTTCTCAATTAGGTTAGTAGTCTGGCAAACACTGGTTGGTGAGGGTTAGAGGTCCCTGTTGGGTTTGAGTCCCTACCTTCAAATGTTTGAGCCCCAGGTTTGAATGTGGGTTAGTCTAGAAGCAGTCCCTAGAGGGTTTGAGTCCCCACCCTATTGGAGGGTTAAAGTCCCTGGGGTTAGAGTCCCTGGTCGGTATTGGGGTACTGATTGACAGTACTTTCAAAGACAATAGTGGGAAGTTACAGTATTAAGCGGAGTAAGTACTGTTGCTCATCGCTGAAGTGAAAATTGGCAAAGACACTTTAAAAATCAGCGTTGGGACCAGCATTAAGAAGTGAAAGTGCTGAAGACCAGTAGCTTGCAGAGAAGTGGGGTTTGAGTTAAACCCCTGGGCTCGAGTAGTTCCAGCTTGCGAAGGGTTCGAGTCCTGGTTGTACTGTGGGATCAGTACTAAGGTAGATTGGCATAGCTACTGTAAAAATTAGTACTGAGATTGGGAGGTCGCGTCTGTGATAATTCTAGGACTGATCTACATTTTTCAATCCAAATTCTGCTAAATTGAAGGTGTTCATATTGAATGCTTTTGCTTATACTGTAATTGTAAGATAATCTTGTATTATAACTGTAATATACTTCTGTAATATAGCTGCTATTGTGTAATTTAACTGTAATTGCATGCTATTGTGCCACTTTAACTGTAATTGCATGCTTGTATAGTATATTCTACATTACCTTTGGATTATAGTTGTTAGTTGTATATGTTCTTGCTTAAATGTGATTTTGTTTTGCTATTATAATCGTATAAGCTTCTGGTTAAGATAGTGTGATTAAGTTTGGTTTAGGTATTTTTGGCAAATTCCAAGCGGGCTGTCATTTTACTGAGGAGTGGCTTCCGTCAGGCCACTCTACCATAAAGGCCTGATTGATGGAGTGTTGCAGATATAGTTGTCCTTCTGGAAGTTTCTCCCATCCCCACAGAGGAACTCTGGAACTCTATCAGCGTGATCAGCAGGTTCTTGGTCACCTCCCTGACCAAGGCACTTCTCCCCCGATTTCTCAGTTTGGCCAAGCAGCCAGCTCTATGAAGATTCCTGGTGGTTTCAAAGTTCTATCATTTAAGAATGACGGAGGCCAGTGTGCTCTTCGGGACCCACAATGCTGCAGAAATTGTTTTATACCCTTCCCCAGATCTGTGTCTCGACACAATCCTGTCTTGGCGGTCTACAGACAATTCCTTCGTCCTCATGGCTTGGTTTTTGCTCTGACATGCACTGTCAACTGCGGGACCTTATATAGACAGGTGTGTGCCTTTCCAAATCATGTACAATCAGTTTAATTTACCACTTGTGGACTCCAACCAAGTTGTAAAAACATCTCAAGGATAATCAATGGAAACAGGATGCACTGAAGCTCAATTTTGAATGTCATAGCAAAGGGTCTGAAAACTTATGTAAATGTGATATTTCAGTTATTTATTTTTAATTACTTTGCAAAAATTTCTAAAGACCTGTTTTTCATTTTTTATTATGGGGTACTGTGTATAGGTTGATGATTTAAAAAAATGAATTTAATCCATTTTAGAATGAGGCTGTAACGCAACAAAATGTGGATAAAGTGAAGGGGTCTGAATACTTTCTGAATGGACTGTATATTCCCCGTGGAAGCCGAATGAGATGATGGCCATAGCGAGCCAGATGGCTGATAGGAAAAAGTCACCTGCCACATTCATAGATTACCTCCGAACTTCAATCAGAGTGAACCATGCTGAATCGTGCGATTTGTGGGCTGCAGTACAACATGATGCACTAGCTAACCTGATCGCCCAGAGCATGGCACGAGAGGATGCAATTCTGGCTGCCCTTACTGTCACTCTGCAGAAGCCAATTGACATTTCTAACATTTTGGACATTAGACCCTAGAGATGAGGAGGGGCAGACGAATTTCTAGAAAGATTTTCAGAAATATACATACACCAGTCTGGAGATGTGAATTATCGGAACGGTGTAAATTCTCCCCAGTATTGCGCAATTTTAGTGAACTGCCTACCAACCGTTGTTGCTGAGTCCATAAAAACAAATAATATGGACTGGTCTGAGAATAGTCCAAGTCAAGTGGAAATGTGTCATCCTCGATAACGATCAGCACGGGAGCACCTCAAGGCTGCATGCTCAGCCCCCTGCTTTATTCACTCTATACTCATGACTGCGTAGCCGGTCATAGTGCGAACTCCATCATCAAGTTCGCCGACGACACCACTGTTGTGGGATGAATCACTGATGGTGACGAGTCAGAGTATAGAAGTGAGATCGACCAAATAGTGCCAGCACAATAACCTGGCTCTCAACACCAGCAAAACCAAGGAACTGATTGTGCACTTTGGAAGGGGTAGGATAGGGACCCACAATCCCGTTTATATCAATGGGACAATGGTGGAAAGGGTCAAGAACTTCAAATTCCTGGGCGTGCATATTTCTGAAGATCTTTCCTGGTCCCAGCACACTGATGCAATTATAAAGAAAGCACATCAGTGCCTCTACTTCCTAAGAAGATTATGGAGAGTTGGTATGTCAAAGAGGATTCTCTCGAACTTCTACAGGTGCACAGTAGAGAGCATGCTGACTGGTTGCATCGTGGCTTGGTTCGGCAACTTGAGCGTCCAGGAGCGGAAGAGAATGCAGAAAGTTATGACCACTGCCCAGTCCATCATCGGCTCTGATCTCCCCACCATCGAAGGGATCTATCGCATTTGCTGCCTCAAAAAGGCCACCAGCATCATCAAGGACCTGCACCATCCTGGCCACACACTCTTCTCTCCGCTGCCATCAGGTAGAAGATACAGGAGCCTGAAATCTGGTTCAACCAGGTTCATGAACAGCTTCTTCCCCACAGCCATCAGGCTATTAAACTCAAAACAAACTATAACAGCCTATTGCACTTTATCTGAGGCAAACAAACTCCTCCCAGAATAATCAGTTTCCCCAGAACTGACTGTCTAACTTGGTAGTGAGTGGATGCAATGCTGATGAAGAACCTGTGGTATCATTGCAAGTGGAGGAAAGAAGGAGCACCTTTTTGGTAGTTACAGGGGCATCCATGTCATCTATTAAGTCCATTTACAATTTTCCTAAATCTAACGAAACTCGGAGCCTGTCCGGATTCCAAGGACAAGTATGTCAATACCCCATCTCTACACCCGTTGAAGTAACATACCAAAGAAAGACAGTGCTGCATAAATGTGATTACCATGGGTCTGGATTGTAACCTACTAACTCGGGATTTGTTGTGTGCATTCCAGTTGAAAATTGAGTGTGCAGACAACGGAATAATTGTAAGCCCATGTGCTCCCAAAAGACTGTGTTACTTGTCAGTGACACCCCAATAGTGGTCCCTACATTTAGACGATGAGCCCCTGCTTCATATCACCTTAGCATATGATCGGAGTGGTAAAAATAGAGAGCTGGAAACCTATTTCAAATCTCGTGAAGGAACTAGACGGGATGTGTATGTTTTGGCACTAGTGATCGGACGAGAGGGAATAGCGGAGTATGCTGAGGTGCCTTCAGAATTAAGGAAGCAGGTTTCTGAGGTTGCTCCGCATATAACAAAGAAAGTGAACTTCCCATCTCATGCAAAGGATTTGGGAGCTATGGTTAAGCGAGCAATCAGTTTGGCGGATCCAAACACAAGCCAGGAACAAGAACTGTCTAATGATTGTACAGTTCCGTTTTATCAGCCACCAAGGAAGGTTACAATGCAGTTACGCCATCATCTGGGGAGTGAAGTACAAGAATATGTGGACTCACAGGTGTGGGCAGAAGACCCTACTCAGGTAGGATGTGTTCAAATTGATTCCATCCAGGTAGCTTTCCAGAAAAATGTAACACTGCCTTCTATACAACAATAACCACTGAAACAACAGGCAATACCAAGCATTGATAAGTTTATTTGAGGATTGCTAGAACAGGGCATTCTGGTTAAAATATCAATCCTGGTTCAGATTGGTTCAGGATTTGCAGTCCATTAATGCCATCGTAGAACCGCTTCATGCCTTAGTGCCTAATCTAGCTCACATCTTAGCCCAAATTCCAGCACAGGCACAAATCTTTTCAATTGTGGACTTACAACATGCCTTCTTCTCACTACCTCTACATCAGGACAGTCAGTACCTCTTTGCCTTCACCTACAATGGACAACAGTACACATGGACTTGATTAACTCAAGGATTTGTGAACTCTCTAGAATTATTTTCTAGATGTCTGCAGGGACAGCTTCAAACCTTAAGCTTTCGATGTGACTCCACCCTAGTGTGTGGATGATTTACTTGTGGCCAGTCAGGATGAACAAAGCAACCACGAAGATACCACTCAACTGTTAAATCATTTATCAACATTGGGATATGTGGTCTCCCAATCAAAAGTGTTAATGGCCCAGCAGAAGGTGAAGTTCCTTGGTGTGATACTCAGAGATGCCAACCCTAAATTTAGTTCACAGTAACATTCAACCCATTGGTCCGTAACAAATGGGGTTAAATGCATTTCTCTCCGTACTCACTTGGGGTTGTTGCCGGCGGGTCTGCGCCTGCGCACTGGTGCAGATCAGCGGGCTGCCGGCGGGCGGGTGCGGCACATGCGCACTGGGCAAGGTTGCCGGCGGGTCTGCGCCTGCACACTGGGTGGGGGTGGGGGGGAGGCCCGGTGATGGGGCTGCCGCGAGCGGCCGGCTGGCGGCAAGAAAGTGCCGCTGATGGCGCGAGCCGGCGCCGCCCGGGCTCTGGGCCGGGCGTGGCGTGGCTCGAAATGGCGCCAGGCCCGGCACTGCGCACCCTCCCTCCCCCACTGCGCACGCGGCCACTGGGGCCCGGCAACCCTCCCCAACTGCGCCAGGCGCACTACAAAGTCTGATCGGCCCACATGGCGCCGGCGTTGCGGTGTTCCGTAACAGCATGTTTGGCTGCCGGAACACTGAATCCGGGGGCCACCCCCCCCCCCCCCCCCCCCCCCCCCCCCCAGCATTAGGGAGGCCACTTTATGACAGACTATTTCAATTATACTGTACCATTCTTTCTGATTTGTCCACTGTAGTTTTAGAAACTACAGTGGAGAAACGTGGAGACAAACATTGACCAGTAACTTACTACTTCTCCAAGATTGATCCTGTGGCACGAGGACATCACATTTGCACACAGATCCTGACTGTGATCTACAACAGTTTGCAATCATCTGCTAATTTGACCTTATAGCAGAACATTACAGTATACAGTTCTCATTCAGTTGCTGCTTTGCTGGGACAGCTGCAGACTCAACATCTCACCATGACTCGCAAGAACAAGAAGGAAATATACATTAAGTAATCCCAAATTACAGTTCAAATATTGTACTAACATCAACCCAGCATCCTTTCTCGATAAATATATCTGTAATGAAATGTAGCGCCCATACGAAGGGTCAAACCCCAGTAGATATAGGGAATCATCGTGCTGACCAAGAAGCTAAAGAAATGTCCTGGGAGCGCTGGGTGATTGTACCTAAAATAATGAGGCAGAGTAGAAATATAGGAAAAGACAAGTCTCCCTCGAAAAAGCCAATGCCAACTATCCAAGATGTTATTAGGTTATTAGGCTCCTGATAAAGATGTAAAATTGTGGAAGCAACTTAAGAGTAAAATTGATTATAGGCCGGGATTGTAGGTTACTACGGCAGGACACACTTACATGACTGACGAACCAGCTATGTGGGTTATTGACTGTGTGCACTTTGCAACTCATTGTGGTGCCCGAACAACCGGCGATACGCTATTGGCTACCTGGTGGCATCCAAAGCTGCAGACTCTGGCTCGGAGAATTAGAAGCCGTTGCTTGATATGTCAGCAATATAATCCTGGGAAAGGTGTACACTGTGGGAGTGGGAAAACACCCTTACCCATGGGTCCTTATGATACCCTCCAGATGGACTACATCGAATTGGAAAGATGCCAAGGATACAAGTATGTGTTAGTAATCGTAGATGCGTTTAGTAAGTGGATAGAGGCTTATCCTTCAGTGGATAACAAAGCCTCCACAGTAATTAAAGTACCTATGCGAGAGATCATCCCTAGGTATGGTATACCAGTTCGGTTAAGTTCATATAATGCTCCTCATTTTATAGGACAAGTAAATAAAGAGTTCTGTGAACAAATGGGCATCCAGCAGCAGTTACATTGTGCCTATCGACCACAGGCTGCTGGACGTGTTGAACGGACTAACCAGACATTGAAAACTAAATTAGCTAAATTAAGAGCGGAGACGGGAATAAATTGGTTTAAATTGCTTGCTGTAGCATTATTCCAGATGCACATTACACCAGTGGGAAGAGCACGATTGAGCCCAGCAGAAATTGTGTATGGCCGTCCACTCAGAACCCCATGGAACCAGAGTACCCCAAAAGTTGTTCATTTCCATCATATAACCACAGAGATGACTGATTATGTTCTATAATTTACTAAAGTCTGAAGAGATTTACATTCCAGGGTACGAGCGGCGAATATTGAACTGCCACCTTTAACTACCTCATCTAGACTTGAGGCTGGTGATTTTGTAATGATAAAGAACTGGGTGCTCGGTGGGAAGGACCTCATCAGGTCCTCCTCACAACCCCAGCTGCTGCCAAGGTTGAAGGGAGAATTGTGTGGGTCCATCTTCATCATTGCAAAATTATTAGTAATAAAACTTAAGCTGCTAACTTATTTTTGAGAGATTTCTTGTAGTAACCATGGATCAATGGTCATGAGGAAGAGTATGCCGACACGATAGGCCCCAAGAGGATACATGTCCATGCAAAGTCGGGAGGTGAATACCTCTTGGTCGATTGCCTGAGAATCTGCCACTCTCTTGTAAAGTCGGGAAGCAGAGACTTATGGAAACTCCATCATCATCATCGTCGGACTACTGAATCATGAACTGTTGTTATTTTATCCTGCTTGTAAAGATCATGTAATGGAATCCTTTATGGAGAGAGTTGGTTATCGTGGAATGATAAAAGGGGGGGAAGGTAGATATGCAGGGATTTGGGTACCTTTGAAAATGGCAGGCTTCGGTGAAAAAGGTCAAGCTTTGCTGAGGTGACAAAGGCACACCAGGTACAAAGAGGCTCATGTATTAAATGTTGCCATCAAGTCTAAATTTGTGAAGATGCTCTCAACCGTTTCAGTTCCAAAGAAGCCCGAGGTGCCACTGAGTCTGGGGTAGTGTTAAATATACGCTAAACCCAGGTCTGTGATTGGTAGAGGATTTTGTGTTTATACATAGTATGTGTGTTGTGGTTTTTCATTTACATTGCTTGTAAGTAAGCAGAGTAAGTGCTTCTTGCTAAGGTATTTTTGTATACATTGTTTGCAAGTGAGCAAAGTAAGTGCTCCTTAATGTGATCTCTTATCTGTAAGAAGTGATTGATATGTAGGGATGACCATCCCATTGTATTTTTGAACCCTTAGTGTCCCCGCCTCCGTTTAGGGGTATAAAAGTGTAAGTAATTAATTTGTTTGGGTGTGTCGGTTGTTTCTTTCTGTTCTGTTTGCACGAGGCTGCTGAGGCCTCGAGTGAGTAGATCTGTGGAGTTATATATGAATAAAGAGTTCGGAAACCAATGTTTGACTCAGTGATTGACTGAACCAGACTAAGGGGATAGTATTAGATCCGGAATCAAAGGACCGGGAGTTTAAGAATAAAAGAGTTGTGAATCTTTCACCCAAAGAGTTGTGAATCTGTGAAATTCTCTGCCACAGAAGGCAGTGGAGGCCAATTCACTGGATGTTTTCAAGAGAGAGTTAGATTTAGCTCAGGGCTAATAGAATCAAGCGATATGGGGAAAAAGCAAGAATGGGGTACTGATTTTGGATGATCTACTCCTGCACCTATTTTTTATGTTTCTATCAGAAGTAAAAATATTCATTGATGTTCATTTTATTTTGCAAAGCCTCAGCAAATGAACCAGCACATACCAACATGCCACAAATATGCAAGCCAATAACCAAAAACAGGGAGAATCTAACCACCTAACCTTGACATTCAATGCATTACCATTGTCAAGTCTCCCACCATCAATGGTTGTTACCACTCATCAAAAACACAACTGGACCGGTCATATAAATAATTTGGTTACAAGATCAGGCCACAAGCACAGTATCTTGTGGCAAGTGATTCATTTCCTGACACCCCAAGTCATTTTCACTATATAAATGCTCAAATAAGGAATGCGATGGAATTATCTTATTTTGCGCGGATGAGTACAGCCACAATGGATTTCAAGAAGCTTTGGTTGACAATTATAAGCGGCCCCTTGATTGGCAACACATCTAGCATCCTAAACGTTAATTCTCTCCATCATGGCTGTGGCATGTACCATCTATAAATTATGCTGCAGTTTCTGATCAAGGCTATCCGACAACTGTGACTTCTATCACGATAATGAACATGTGCAGCTTATGCATGGGGAATCCATCATCTGCAGGTTGCCCTCTAAGTTACACAACATCCTGATTTGGAGAAATATTGTAGTCCCTCATTGGCACTGGATCTACATACTAGAATTACTTGCTCTGACACACCGTGAGAGTACCTTTTCATCAGGATTGCAGCAGTTCAAAACAGCAGTTTACCACCAAATGTTCAATTAATTCTGGCCAAGATATCACTTGTTGCACTACAACAACAACACAGAGACCATACTTACAGATGTGTAAATTTGAATGTCAGGCTCAACTTGATTGCTGACATTTTACTGAAATATATGAGGGAATTAACTTCATCCATAAACCCTCAACCAACCTGACTCGAATGTATAACACACTCCATGATAATAAAGTCCCGCTATGGATATACAGGGAATGAGGGGACATGGGTCATGTGCTTGCATTAGTTTAACTTGGTATCAGTTTGCATGGGCATTGTGGATCAAAGGGCCTGCTCCTGTGTTGTGCTGTTCTTGTACCGTTCTATATAGATATATGCCATTTTCCACATGAAGGGACCCACTTTTTGGAAAATACAGGCATTGAATAAGAGGTTCTTTTCCATCTCATCATTTGCATTCCTGACATCAGATTCCAACAAAAGATACCTGTCTCCAAGCAATATCGTAAGATATTACCCAAATATTGAAAACGTAAAAAAAAAAAACCAGAGAGAGCACTGGGAACTTTGAATCTCCCCGAGGAGATTCAACTGCATGCTCCATCAAGCATCACCAACACCATGTGTAACAGAGTCCATGGATCCCATTCTGGCCTCATCAGTCAACTCGGAACCAAAGTGGAAGAACATCGATCCTGAAGGACTGTCTCACATGCTATTCAAATAAATCACAGGACATGATGAGGAAATGCCCAGTGACCGGGAAGTTCAGGTGAAAAGTCAAGCAAAATGGGTTTCTAGACCTTTTTCCTCACCAAGACTAATACAGAACATATAATTTGCAGTTCAATTATAAACTGCAGATTAGGTAATTACTGCTGAGATTGGTGTCACAGTTCTTATGCAAACCATTCTAGGCCTGGCTGCAAATTGTAAAATAAACCAAGGGATTTTTAATCCTGTGAGTTAGTATAGAGACCCTGCTTCACATATTGTACATTCATCAAGACTCTGCACGAATGCTTCATCATGTCAAGGCATCAGATAGTTCTAATAACATGTTCCATTCTCTCCCATTCATCTTTAACTCACTTTGTTTTCAATCTCTAAAATAGGCCATCATTACTTGACAACATGATATCTGTTTTAATCATTCAAGCAATAACCATCAACACCATAACACTAGCAAGCAAATAAATTTCAACTGCTTTGCTTCAAAGCTAATATATATATTATATACACACACACACACACACACACACACACACACACATATATATGTATTTATGTCTTCTCATTATGAGCTGTCAGCCTGATGGTTATCAGCTATAAGCACATTATCCATGCTGCGTGAATGTGACTATGAAACAGGCTGCTATCTATCCAAGTAATCAGTGAAAGAAACTCCAAATGTTCACAGTTTTCCTATACCAGACAGCATGTTTGTCAATACATTCATATTCTCCAACAATCTCATCAATTTTTCTTTACTGTGGAGCCCAAAACTGTACACTGTATTCCAACTGAAGCCTTGTTTAGTTATGTTTAAATTTTATAATGCTGGACATGAAAGTAATTTCTCATATTTACTTATGACAAAGAAGAATGGCCTTCAGTCCATGTAGGGTCCTGAGGAAAGAAGACCACTATTATTGTAGCACCGAAGAAAAGCAAGATCTCATGCCTTAATAATTACTGCCCAATGACCTTGACATCCACCAGCACGAAGAGCTTTGAGAAGCTAGTTATGGAAAACATTAAATCCAGTCCACCAAACAGCCATGACCCATTGCAGCAATCCACCACGACAGGTCCAATGTTGATGCCATCTTCCTGGCCCTACACTCATCCCTGGAATGCCTGGATGAGAGAAACCTTATCGGACTCCTATTCATAAACTACAGCTATGTTTTTGATACCATGATGCCATCCAAGCTCATCACCAAACATGTGGAACTTGGAATCAGCATTCATCTCTACAACTGGATCCTTGCCTTTGACCACCAGACTCGAATAAGTGAGGATATGGGACAAATCATCCTCTACGATCATCTTCAACACTGGTGCTCAACAAGGATGCATTATCACCTTCCTTCTTTACTCCTTATACACCCACAACTGTGCAGCCGAGTACAAATCTAATTCAATTTACAAATTAGTGGACGACACCACTGTTGTCGGCCAGATATCAAATAATGATGAGATAGAGCATAGGAAGGAGATTGACCTGGTTTCAAGACCACGGCCTTTCTCTCAAGATGGACACAGAATGCTGGAGTAACTCAGTGGTCAGGCAGCATCTCTGGTGAAAAGGGTCAAAGAAGGGTCTCGTCACCTATTCCGTTTCTCCAGAGATGCTGCCCGACCTGCTGAGTTACACTGAAGATAGACACAAAATGCTGGAGTAAACCAGCATCTGCAGTTCCTTCCTACAACCTTTCTCTCAATGACAGCAGGAGACAGTGATCAACTTCAGGAAGTGTTTAAGAAAGGACTGCAGATGCTGGAAAAATCGAAGGTAGACAAAAATGCTGGAGAAACTCAGCAGGTGAGGCAGCATCTATGGAGAGAAGGAATAAGCGATGTTGGGGGGGCGGAAAAAAGAAAGGAGGAGGCGGAGAGTTTAGGCTTGTGGGAGAGCTGGGACGATGAGGGGAAGGAGGGAGAAAGCAAGGACTACCTGAAATTGGAGAAGTCAATGTTCATACCGCTGGGGTGTAAACTACCCAAGCGAAATATGAGGTGCTGTTCCTCCAATTTGCACTGGGCCTCACTCTGACAATGGCGGAGGCCCAGGACAGAAAGGTCTGATTTGGAATGGGAGGGGAGTTGAAGTGCTGAGCCACGGGGAGATTAGGTTGGTTATTGCGAACAGAGCGGAGGTGTTGGACGAAGCGATCGCCAAGCCTGCGCTTGGTCTCACCGATGTAGAGAAGTTGACGCCTGGAACAGCGGAAGCAGTAGATGAAGTTGGAGGAGGTGCATGTGAACCTCTGCCTCACCTGGAAAGACTGCTTGGGTCCTTGGATGGAGTCGAGGGGGGAGGTAAAGTGACAAGTGTAGCATTTCCTGCAAGGGAAAGTACCAAGGAAGGGGCAGTTTGGGTGGGAAGGGATGAATTGACCAGGAGGGAATGGTCTCTGCGGAAAGCAGAAAGGGGAGGAGATGGGAAGATGTCACCAGTGGTGGGATCCCGTTGGAGGTGGCGAAAATGTTGGATTATATGTTGTTTGCGACAGCTGGTATGGTGGAAGGTGAGGACAAGGGGGACTCTGTCCTTCAAATTTCTAGCAGTAAATATCACCTGCAGCTTGTCCTGGACTACCCATATCGACGGCAATGGCCAAAAAAGCACACCAATGCCTCTACTTCCTTAGAAGACTTAAGAAGTTTGGCATGGCCCCAATAACTCTCATCAACTTCTACAAATATATCATACAAATATTTTTTATCAGGATGCATCATGGCATGGGTTTGGAATAGCTCCATCCAAGACCGCAAGAAATTGCAGAGAATTGTGGACGCAGCCCAGACCATCACATAAACCTACGTCCCTTCCATTTACACTTCACGCTGCCTCGGCAAGGCCACCAGCTTTTCACTGTACATGAGACAATAAACTAAACTATTTCCATTCATTGCATTTCTCCATAACCTAGTTTTCCTCACATGCTATTAATTTTCCCAATTACTCAACTATGTACCTACACCAGGGTAATTTCCAATCAACACTTTTGGATGTTGGAGGGAACTGGCAGAAACAACCCATGCAATTACAGGGAGAATGCGCAAACTCCATGCACACCTCATTCAGAGTCAGAACAGTGCCACCTTTTTCGCATTTTTAAATAACTTTATCACTTTGGAGCACAGTTTTCAAAGCTTGTTTAGCCTTTCTACCATATTTCTTTTTCTGAGCATAACAAAAAAAAAACAGCCTCAGAGACATCCTGAGTAACTGAGGCCGACGTCCAACTGTTCCAAGAAAGTCTCCTTGATTCAGTGCAATTTTTCATCTTTCGTCTACTGTAATGAGAAATAACATCCTATACATTTGAAAAAAGATTCAAATCTAAATGACATAGCACAGAAGCTTCATCATTATTTAAATAAAACTACATTTAATGCATATTCTGACCAGCACGTATAGTTTCTCTGCAACCATGACATTACACATCTGATAGAAAAGGGTATTGTCCTGAAGAGTACAGAGTTCAGCCTCAGAGTTGTTTCTAAATAGTAAATGCTGACATACTGTTACATCAAGAATAAATGCAGTATTGGCCCTCATTAGCATACTTTGTTGAACACACAAGAGCTATTTGATATGACTAAAAATGAGGAAAATAAAATTCCCTGGGACTAAAGGCAGGGAAGCTATGCCTAAGAAAATGTCAAATGATCCAGAATATATATCTAGCGTAAATGAGCAAAAAATTCTCAAAAAAACGACACACACCTACACTTTACATTATATAATGTTCCTGACTTACCAAGAGCAGCACCATAGGATGTTCTAGTAATATATTAAAAATGAACCTCAGTGCGCAGACATCACACTTTGCTGCAGTTGCAAAAGAATCTTTAAAAAAAACAAACAAAAGCCAGTTACTTAATGCTGGGTGCTTATGACTTGGAGCCAAAAACAGACAAGCATTTAATAATTTGAAATGTTTCTAATCAAATGACCTAGATTCTAGGGTGACCTCAGCCTGATTATGATAAAAGTATGATTTTACTCCCTTAATTGCGCACAGCTTCATTTTAATAGAATAATATATTGCATATGTCATGGCATAGTCACTTTATTAAATTTAATTTAATCTAACTGGAAAACCAAAGCACTAATGTAAAAGGGAACATTTCTACGATAGATCACACTTCAGTTATCGCACTTTCTTGACTGGATCTTAGTTATTATTTAAAATGAGTCACACATACTTTATTGTTTTAACTTTCCTACTCATGAAACTGGAATAAGTTACATTTGAATTGACTGAGATTCAATGCATTAAACACATTACCAAGTTTCAATCAACACTCAACAAAAATCATGAGTAGCAATCACCCACAATTGAATTTTATCAAATTGCTTCCAAGGTTAATTTAATACTTTTTGTGATTGCCATACTAACTTCACCAATAGATATGTTTTATGCAAAACATGACATTGGTCTCAGTAAGCAAAACTACTATCATGCATCAGAGTACCTGCTGATCCTTGCACTGAGGGTGGCATAGACTGTATTGTCTTGTGTTCAATTATGCTTAGGTATTTTCACCTGTGTGTCATTGTTACGTATCGAGTTCCCTATTTAAGTGCTGATGTCTGTTTCTACCTTTCTAGTCTTGGATTTGCCCATGCTGCGACTTTTACTCTTGTTTTATGATGATTCCAGTAAAAGCCTTTGAGTTTAATTCACTCCTGTGTCTTCTCTGTACTTGGGTCTGCTCATCTCTTGATATTGTTACAGCAAGACTGAGTCAAACATTGACGCTGCAGAGATTAACTACCGCTATATTGCTCTACCAAGGAGCCATGATTGGGAGGCATGAACAACTGATTCTTGCATTCTCCATATCTTGATGTCGTTGAACAAAACTTTCTGGCAGAGCCAGTCACAGATAAATTCAACACCACTTGCTACTTCCATGAGAACGCTTGAATCTACTGTTTCAATTCCCCATCCCAGCAGAGCCCCACCTACCTTCACCGGAGTGTTACAATGGTCACCTGGGTAAATGTTGAAGCTTTCTCACCCAGTGTTCTCTGGGTTTTAAGCTTCAGTTGTTTAGAAACAGCAACTCCTTCCTGCTCTAACAATCTACAGTTCACTGATGAGCTGAGCCAATAGAAAATAGGTACAGGAGTAGGCCATTTGTCCCTTCGAACAAGTGTTTGATCATTTGGTCAGTGGTCGATTACTTCTAGTTTCTCCAACACAGTCATTCGATGGTCTCCATTTTGCCGTAAGAACTTCCCAAACTCACCTAGTCCACTTCCTCGAGACCCAGTTATTCACCCAGGGTTAACCCATGTTCTTCCAGTGTACTCTGACTTAAGTGCTGTGTTTAGTGAAAAGAAAGCCACCACTCTTTGCCTCCCTCACTATCTGTATGATTGAACTATTGATAGCCTGCCAGGCTCCAGTCGACCTCAGAAAATACTTTACTCTTCCTCATGCCGCAAGACGCAGGCATTAATACATTAAAGAACCCCTTGCATCAGGGGTGCCACACGATTGGTAGCCCCGCCAACAGTGTCTGTTTTTTCGTCTTTTAAATAATTTTTTAGTGTGTGTTAAAGGTTTGTGTAAATGTTCTCCGGTTTGTTTCATATGGGAGGAGGGGACGGGGAAACTTTTTCAGTTTCTTACCTTGTCGGGGATGCGATTATTTTCCGGATCGCATCTCCGGTCACTCTGCGGCCTATCAATGATGGAGCTGGAGGCCTCCTCGGACTGACCTTGAGCCCCACCGCGGGGCGTGGACTTAACATCGGAGCCAATCTCTTGCCTGGGATCACTCCAACCGTGACCTACGGATTTTACATAGGGAGATTGCAGTCTCAGGAGAGGCTAGTCGGGATCTCCAACGATGCAGAGGTTCGACCAGCCCTGACCTGGGGTCCGATCGCTGGCGCGGGGGAGCTGACATCCCCCCCGATGCAGGAGCTGATTGCCCCGATGCAGAGTGCCCAAACGCCACTGGCTACTGGAGTGAAGATCGTCCCGTCAACTGAGGGCTCGAGGCCCCCGACTGCGGGAGAACAATGAAGGGAAGAGATTTGAACTTTTTTTCGCCTTCCATCACAGTGAGGAATGTGGACGAGTCACTATGGTGGATGTTTATGTTAAAGTGTGTTTTGTGTGTTCCTTTGCTTTTTATTTGTATGACTGACTTGGCAAATGAAATTCCTCGTACGTTGCAAAACATACTTGGTTAATAAAGTATTATTGTGATTGTGATTGTTTACACGTGGCTCCACCTCACTGGCAAACGCAGGTTTCTTCTTTGTGGGGGGGGGGAAAGATGGTGGGCTCAATCATGTGTTGACTATCGGGGACTGTCCTTGGCTGTTGAGCAGTTACAAGGAGCAAACATTTTCTCAAAATTAGATTTGTGCAATGTTTTTAACTTGGTCTGTATTCGTAAGGGAAAACTGCCTTTAGCACTTCCAGTGGCTATTACAAATATTTTGGTCTCACCAACTATTTCAGGGTTTTCCTAATGATATGCTAAGGGACAGGCTCAACCAGTTCTTGTTTGTCTACCTGGGTGATATCTTATTTTTTTTCTAACTCTGTTCAGGAGCATTTCAGCATGTAAGCCAGATCCTACACCTCCGAGATAACCAGTTATACATGAAGGCTGAACAAATGCGAATTCCATGTTTCCACAGTCTCCTTCCTAGGTTATTATTTAAAGCGGCAGCATTCAGATGGACTCATCCAAGGTTTAGGCGGTAGTTAACTGGTTAAATTCTATGTCAATAAAACAAGTTCAATGTTTTCTGGGTTTTGCCCATTTTTATCAGTGGTTTATTGGAAAATGTAGTCTCTTGTGACCCCTTTAACTGCCCTAGTTAAACCTGCCTTCATCTGATTCTGTTAGTCCCCAGGGGCAGGATGGGCCTACCAGCCTCAAAAGCATTTTACCTCAGCTTTTATCTTCAATCACCCTGATCCCTCTGAAAGAGCTAATAGTCAAATCTAAAATGGAGTCGTTCATCTACAAAAACATGATCTAGTAGAACAAAAGAATGGCTCGGTGCCAAGTCTGAATTACTTTGTAAATTATATGGAACACAATATGGAGGACGGGTTGTCTTTTCAATAAAGACATTAAAATGGCAGCCTGCGTAATAACATGTGCTTCTTTGCAAGACCATAAAGAAGCCAAGATTGAAAGGTACTTGAAAGCTGTCTATGGATGATGCCATCTCCCTTGCCCTACACTCATCTCTTGAACTCCTGGATAAGAGAGATACCTATGTCAGACTACAGCTCTGCTTTTAACACCATTATCCCATCCAAGCTCATCACCAAACTTATGGAACTTGAAGTCAGCACTCATCTCTGCAACTGGATCCTTGATTTCCTGACCAACTGACACCAATCAGTGAGGATAGGGGTCAAATCATCCTCTCGGATAATCCTCAATACTGATGCTCCGCAAGGATCCATTCTTAGCCCATTTCTTTACTCCTTACACCCACGACTGTGCAGCTAAGTACAAATCAAATTCAATTTACAAATTTGCAGACGACAAATTTGTGGGCCAAATTGACTAATGATGAGACGTAGTACAGAAAGGTGATTGAGAACTTTGTGTCGATACAACAACCTTTTTCGCAATGACAGCAAGACAAAGAAGTGATGGACTTTAGGAAGCAAAACGACACACATATGCTGGTATGCATTGATGCAGCTGAAGCTGAGATGGTTGAAGGTTTCAAATTCCTAGGAGTAAATATCACCAGCAACTTGTCCTTGACTACCCATATTGAAACAATGACCTCAACTTCCTCAGAAGGCTTAGGAAGTTTGTTATGTCCACAACACCCCTCACCAACCTCTGCAGATGCCCTGTAGCATACTTTTTATTGGGATGCATCACCCATGGTTTGGGAACAGCGCCATCCAAGACCGCAAGAAATCACAGAGCATTGTAGACACAGCCCAAACCCTCACAAACCAACCTCCCTTCCAATTACTCAATTTATACTTCTCGCTGCCTCGACAAGGCCACCAGCATATTCAAGGATGAGTAGTACCCCGGGTCAGCCTTCTCCCCTCTCCCATCAGGCAAGAGATATAGAATGAAAACGCATACCATCAGATTCAGGAACAGTTTTTTCCCAGCTGTTATCAGGCAACTGAACCATCCTACCAACAACTAGAGAGCAGTCCTGGGCTACTGTCTACCTCATTGGAGTCCATTGGACTATCTTTAATTGGAATTTACTGGACATTATCTTGCACTAAACGTTACTCACATTATTCTCTTTATCATGTATCTGTACAGTGTGGATAACATGATTGTAATCATGTATTGTCTTTCCGCTGATGGTTAGAACGCAACAAAAGCTACACACTGTACCCGAGTACAGTGTTAAACTAAACTGATCTAAGCCTGGTCTCTAGCAATCACTACCTATCCCTAATCATCCCTGGTCCCATACTTCTATGGATTTTCTTACTTGTCTTCTCTTTCCAATGACTTTACTACCAGTTTGGTCATCGTAGACCAGTTTTCTAAGGCCTGTCATTTTATTCCTCTACCCAAATTAACATCTGCCTGTGAAATAAATGACCAAATAATCCAATATGTAGTCCGCCTCCTTGGTATTCTTCAAGAAATCGTTGCTGACCGAGGTCCTCACATTGCCTTTTAATTTCAATCCAATGGCCAGACAGAACAGGTCAACCAGGATCTTGAGACTGTGTTCTGGTGCTTGGTGTCCTCCGATCATGACAGTTTCCTTTCACATACCATTTAATTCCCCACCACACTCCCACTCTGACCTATTTGACTATGGTCTCTTTGTTGTAATAGTTCAATTTTTTTCTGTTTATTAATCTAACCTGTTGGGCATGATCTATTGCCCTGCATTTTACTACATTTCCCTCTTTCCCAGTATCCCAACAAAATAAACATATTCTATCCCATCATACCAAGTCATTTGCATAATGGTAAATACTGTGACCTCCCAAAAAGATTTTGCAAGACAGCATCAATAATGTTTTGAAGATTTGAGAACCTGTCCATTGCCTCTGTTCACTTTCTCTCCTGCTGCTCAATCAATAACTTACCTTCCATTTCATGAATCCAATTCCTTCTAATTTTGGAATAATGGATGAAACAATTAGACTTTCAGATAATTCAGTAAAAACAGACGTTTGTCAATTTCAAAACAATCCAGAAAATAGAAATGGTTTAACTTGGAACATGAACAACTAACAAGGGAACAGGAAATAAAACTCTGGAGGAAAGTGTAGAGAAGCCTCAAGGGTAAAGCAAGGAAAACCTCCTCCAGAATATTGATAAGTTAGGCTGAATAACGTGATTCATGCTATCATGGCAATAAAGAAAAAAAAAACTGATGACCAAGGCAAGGTTTAATTTCTATGTCCACTCCCAAGTCCTTCACCAAAACATTCATTTCATTTACGAGTTTTGTCTGGATCCTTTGGTAATCCAATCAGGTTTAGTAACTCCTAAATTAATTTGTTGAAGCAAAATACTCAAAGCTATTGCCAAAATTGACATACAAAATCAATAACATAATCATTTCTGATTAAGATTTCTGGCAACCTTTCTGCCATGCCAGTTTTCATGGTTTACAGTCTGAGAAATACTATGAGCGTAGACTTCTAACATAAAAGTATTTCCAGATATCGCTACAAAATAGGTCAGACATGACAATGTATGAATTCACATCATGTGCAAAATCTATCGATTTTATCATACATTGTTTTATGCCATGTAGCTGCTATTTGGAAATCCAAATCTGGCAGAGTGTATATCCTTGTTCAAGGTAGCACTCTTTAGTAGCCAGTACCATGTTCTCTTATTTTAAACTCAAACTCTTTTGGTTGGTTCATTAATGTACTTTAATATTTTGTACTACTTCAGATTGCACTACAATACTTGCACCATTCTGCTGTTTTGCATTCATCATCGTATTTATTATGGTATCTATCATTATCATGCATACTTACTCTATGAGCCATCTGTGAACAAGGAATTTCATTATTGGTGTATATGACAATAAAGTAATGTGATCTGATCTGAATTATACAAGTTCTTAGGAAGTAGTGTATCAAATGCTGGCATACTTTATTCTGACTTCAGAGCTTCTGTGCAATCCAGTTGCTCTCAGAAATGGATGCACAGAGTAAGCACCTTCCTTGATTTTGGGCATGACTGTGGGCAAATTAACAAAAGTCATACTTAACAAGAAAAACTGCTCAAGTGGAGGGGGAGAAATGTGAAAAAAGGCTTTCAGCTGGTGATATTAGTTTGACGTGCTCAGGGATCAATTCTCCTACCTGAATCTCAGCATAGAGTAATGAATTAACAACACTTAAATAAATATGCACTTAGTGAGTCTGCCAACTGGTGCTACCACAACTTTACAGAAAACCTTACCATTATGGTGAGGGTGACTAGAGCAAAGAACCTTTATGGAATTTGCTCTATTTTAAATAGTTATATATTGCTGTCCACTGCAGTGTTTGCTGCATAATTGAGATCACCAAGTCTCAGTGTTCAAAGAGAGCTCACAAAATTTCATTCTTTCACGCCGGAGATCAGCAGGCAGACCAGCCTTCAGGGCTTCCGACTGTGGTAGTGAATCAGTGCATACGTTCAACTTAGCCGTTGGCCTCCATTTTCCAGCTGTCATTCACTTTGCACCATATGTTTCCACATCAAAGCATGCAAGATTTCTAGCAACGTCTCTGGCTGGCTTCTTTAAAAGACTTTAATCAGTTTAAGTTGATTTCCGTGCAACTATAAAGTTACTGTTTTGAGCCCACTGTTGATGACTCCATACAAAGAACAGGGAGGTAATCCTTGGAGGTATTCATTCTAATCAGAAGCTGGCATCCTCCCTGTATTTCGACTAATACGCATTCACTGTGGTCTCCAACCATGAATCCAATATGTGCGTTGTTTCAGTCGACTTGAAGCAAAGACTCCACTTAACAAGCATCAATTGTAAATGGAATGAGTGCATGTATTAAAATATTTTTACATCATGAAAAAATGTACTAGATGTACTAATCAATGTAATGTTTTTTTCTTTTTTTAATTTGGTAAGTGAACCACACGGTCTTATTCCATTTTTTTTAATTTATTCACTTTATTTATTTATTTATTTATTTATTTATTTATTTTCCCCCCCCATCTACTTATTTTCTTATTTTGATTGCTATTTTTCTTACTTTGTTTTATTTATGGTGATGGTGTTGCACTGTTTTGAAAATATCTCTTAAAAATCAATAAAAATGTAAGTGAAGAAAAAATGTACTAGAGGAATGGCGATCAAAGGTCTCTCCACCTCTTCCAGTAACAGCTTAAAACAGGCATACAAATGGGAACAAAAATTGTATGCAAACAAAAGAATTTCCCTGTATCTCAGTACATGTGACAATAATTAACAAATACTAAACGTGTGCTACCATAAACTGAAATTGAATTTGAGGGTAATAGATACACTTCTGATTGTGGCATTGAGTTGGGGTCATGGAGAGGAGTGTTGGCTACCTCAAAGGAGGGGGCGTAGAGTTTGAAAGGAATGGCGCCTGCGATTGGGTGCAGTGATCAAGCAATTAACCAAGGAAAGAAAGGGAATGAGATCACCGTCTCCATCAGGATTTGCAGGTGATTTGCAGGGTCTTGGGGTGCTAGCTGCAGATTGAGAATACAAGAGGGATTTGGGGAATTAGAAGATTGGGGCTTGGACATCTTGAGGTGAGTGGTTTGGGATCAGGAATATGATTGCTGGGTCAAAAAGGGAAGAAGTGCCCGGAAGTAAAATTGGGACCATTTTTAACAAGCTTCCAATCGAGAAATGTACTACAAAATCATCTTGGACGTTTTGTGACAAAAAATGTATATAACATTTGTTCTTTTTATTACCTTATTAGTTCTCATATACTGCAGTCAATAAGAACATGTCATAGAGCCATACAGCCTGGAAACAGGCCCCTCAGCCCAACTTGCCCACACCAACCAACATGTCCCATCTATACTAGTCCCACCTCCCTGCGTTTGGCCCATATCCCTCAAAATCCCTGAACTATCCATGTAAATGTCTAATTGTTTCTTAAATGTTGCAATAGTCCCTGCCGCAACTACCTCCTCTGGTAGCTCATTCCATATACCCACCACCCTTTGTGTGAAAAGATTCCCCTTCAGATTCCTATTAAATCTTTCCCCCTTCACCTTAAATCCATGTTCTCTGGATCTCGATTCCCTTACTCTGGACAAGAGACTCTCTGCATCTACCTGATCTATTCCTCTCATTATTTTATACACTTCTATAAGATCACCTTTCATCCTCCTGTGCTCCAAGGAATAGAGTCCCAACCTGCTCAACCTCTCCCTGTAGCCCAGAGTTCTGGCAACATCCTTGTAAATCTTCTCTGTATCCTTTCCAACTTGACAACATGTTTCCTGTAACATGGTGCCCAGAACTGAACACAATACTCTAAAGGCAGCCTCACCAATGTCTTATATAACTGCCACTTGACCTCCCAACTTCTATACTCTATTCAAATGTGTGATCTTGTCTCCGAACCACAAAACAGCTTGCATCATTCACCCAACAGTGATAAGCATCAACAACAAAATATTTATTTTCAAAGTTAGTAATTGAGCTGCAAATGGCCATACAATTGAGCAGGCTTCAAGGCCAGTTCAATTGTTGCTAGCTTGCTGCACGGGATCTGTTCAAAAGCAGTTGAGCCCAGAATTTCTCACTTACCAAAATTACTTGCAAATACATTTTGGTTGTCAATACAAGCACTTCATGCAATAATACGAAGTGAAGGTGGGGGAATCATGCAATTTCCATGCAGGAAGCTGGGAGTACTGGAATGCAAACACATCGATAAGTAATGAAGGAAGAAACTAGGGTGAGTGATAGAAAGCAAGGTATGTTATAAGGAAGAAGACAATGAGAAAGCACTTTGACATAGGCCAAATAACTGGTTGTAGGCTTATATAAAGAATACTGAAAATTAAGTGAAACCTGGGAGACATGTGAGCAGAAAGGCACGAATGATCAGTCACAAATGAAATCTACCCTTTAAGTGGAAATACCTAATCACTTCATAGATATGCAGGAACTTGGTAGAACTAACAAAAAAGAAGATTAAAGAGGAGATTAATGCAATGGAAAGGAGAGACATTATCTTAGATGCTGTAGAAACTGTAAAGATAGAACTGCGAACTAGCCTAGGGCAGAAAACATTTGTTGGAGTTGCGTACAGACCACCAAACAGCAGTAGTGAAGTTGGGGATAGCATCAAACAGGAAATTAGGGATGCGTATAGCAGTTATCATGGGTGACTTTAATCTACGTATAGATTGGGCTAACCAAATTGGTAACAAGACTGAGGAAGAGGATTTCCTGAAGCGTATACAGGATGGTTTTCTAAGCCAATATGTAGAGGAACCAACTAGATGGCAGGCCATCCTAGACTAAAGTATTGCGTAATGAGGAAGGATTAGTTAGCAATCTTGTGGTTGCCCCTTCAACAAAAGTGACCAGAATATGGTAGAATTCTGCATTAAGATAGAGATGGAGAGTGACACGGTTAATTCAGAGACAAGGGTCCTGAACTTAAAGAAAAGTACCTTTGATGGTATGAGATGGGAATTGGCTAGGAAAGACTGGTAAATTATACTTAAAGGGTTGACAGTGAATATGCAATGGCAAAGATATAAAGATTGCATGTATGAATTACAACAATCGTTCATCCCTGTCTGGCGTAAAAATAAAACAGAGAAGGCAGCTCTAAATTAAGGATAGTGTTAAATCCAGGGAAGAGGCATATAAATTGGCTAGAGAAAGCAGCAAATCTGGGAATGTAACAGAGGAGGGCAAAGGGGTTAATTAAGAGGGGGAAAATAGAGCATGATAGAAAGTTTGCAGGGAATATAGACACTGACTGTAAGATTTTCTATAGATATGTGAAGAGGAAAAGATTAGTGAAGATAAATGTAGTTCCCTTACAGTCAGAAACAGGTGAATTTATAATGGGAAACAGGGAAATGGCAGACCAGTTAATCAAGTACTTTGGTTCTGTCTTCACTAAGGAAGACACAAACAATCTCCCAGAAATACTAGGAGATCGAGGATCAAGTGGGAGGGAGGAACTGAAGGAAATCCACGTTAGTCAGGAAATGGTGTTAGGTAAACTGTTGGGACTGATGGCAGATAAATCTCAAGGGCCTGATGGTCTGTATCCCAGAGAACTAAAGGAGGTGGCCATATAAATCGTAGATACATTGGTGATCATTTTTCAATGTTATATAGACTCTGCATCAGTTCCTGTGGATTAGAGGGTAGCTAATGGGGTAGCTAAAAAGGGTAACCCCACCTTTTAAGAAAGGAGGGAGAGCGAAAACAGGGAATTATAGACCAGTTAGCCTGACATCGGTAGTGGGGAAGATGCTTGAGTCGATTATTAAAGATGTAATAGCAGTGCATTTGTGCTGTAATGGAAAGCAGTGACAGGAGCAGTCATAGTCAGCATGTATTTATGAAGGGGAAAACATGCTTGACTAATCTTCTGGAATTCTTTGAGGATGTAACAAGTAGAATGGATAAGGGAGAGCCAGTGGATGTGGTGTATTGAAATTTTCAAAAAGCCTTTGACAAGGTCCCACATAAGAGATTAGAGTGCAAAATTAGAGCACATGGTATTGGTGGTAGGGAATTGACATGGATAGAGAACTGGTTGGCAGACAGGTAGGAAGGGGTGGGAATTAATGGGTCCATTTCAGAATGGCAGGCAGTGACTAGTGGGGTGCCGCAAGGCTCAGTGCTGGGACCCCAGATATTTACAATATATATTAACGATTTAGCCGAAGGAATTAAATGTAACATCTCAAAGTTTGCAGGTGACACAAAGCTGGGTGGCAGTAGGAGCAGCAAGGAGGTGCTATGATGCTGCAGGATGACTTTGGAAGGTTGGGTGAGTGGGCAGATGCAGTATAATGTGGCTAAATGTGAGGTTATCCACTTTGTGTGCAAGAAGAGGAAGGCAGATTAGTATCTGAATGGTGTCAGATTAGGAAAAGAGAATGTGCAACGAGACCTGGGTGTCCTTGTGTAACAGTCACTGAAAGTAAGCATGCAGGTACTGCAGGCAGTGAAGAAAGCAAATCACACGTCGGTCTTCATAGCGAGAGTATTTGATTATATGAGCAAGGAGGTCCCACTACAGTTATACAGGGTCCTGGTGAGACCACACCTGGAGTATTGTGTACAGTTTTGGTCTCCTAATTTGAGGAAGGACATTCTTGCTATTAAGGGAGTGCAGCGTGGGTTCAACAGGTGAATTCCCGGGATCGCGGGACTGACATATGATGAAAGAATGGTTCGACTGGGCTTATATTCACTGGAATTTAGAAGGATGAGAGGGGATCTTATAGAAACATTTAAAATTCTTAAGGGATTGGACAGGCTAGATGCAGGAAAAATGTTCCCCACGTTGGGGGTGTCCAGAACCTGGGGCCACAGTTTAAGAATAAGGGGTAGGCCATTAAGAACTGAGATGAGGAAGAAATTTTTCACCCAGCGAGTTGTGAACCTGTGGAATTCTCTGCCACAGAAGGCAGTGGGGACCAATTCACTGGATGTTTTCAAGAGACAGTTAGATATAGTTAGATATGGCTAACGGAATCATGGGATATGGGGAGAAAGCAGGAACGGGGTACTGATTTTGCATGATTAGCCATGATCAGCTGACTCAAAGGGCTGAATGGACTACTCCTGCAACTATTTTCTATGTTTTTATGAGAAGGACAATTTGGAATGCGTGGAGAAGAGTATGATTCAGGATCCACAATAAAAGCCTAAAGGCAGCTAAGAATCAAATCAATTTCTGTATTTTCTATATTCGATATGTTTCCTATACATTGTAATAGCATTGGCTTTATCTACCTCCTCTGGGAGCTCGTTCCATCCTTAGTGTAAAAAAGGTCCCCTTAAGTTCCTATTAAATCTTTCCACCTTCACCTTAAACCAATGTTCTCCGGTTCTTGATTTCCATACTCTCGGTAAACAATATGTGCATTTACACTATTTATTCCTCTCATGATCATGATTCCATAAGATCACCCCATATCCTCCTGCACTCCAAGGAATAAAGTCCTAGCCTGCCAAACCTCTCCTGTTAGGTCAGGCCCTCGAGTCCTGGCAACATCCTCGCAAATGTTCTCTTTGCTCTTTCCAGCTTAACAACATATTTCCTATAAAAGGTTGACTGAATACAATACTCTACATGTGGCTTCACCAATGAGTTATACAACTGTAACATGACCTCCCAATTTCTATACTCAATACTCAGACTGATGAAGGCCAATATGCCGAAAGCATCCTTGACCACCCTATCTAACTATGACGCCACTTTTAAGGAGCAGTGTACTTGTACTCCTAGATCCCTCTGCTCTACAACACTCCCCAGAGCTCTGCAATTCACTGTATACGTCCTGCCCTGTTTTGACTCCCCAAAATGCAACACCACGCACCACACCATGTACAGTGCCCTCCATAATGTTTGGGGCAAAGACCCATCATTTATTTATTTGCCTATGTACCCCACAATTTGAGATTTGTAATAGAAAAACTCACATGTGGTTAAAGTGCACATTGTCAGATTTTAATAAAGGCCATTTTTACACATTTTGGTTTCACCATGTAGAAATTACAGCAGTGTTTATACATAGTCCCCCCCATTCAGGGCACCATAATGTTTGGGATACAGCAATATCATGTAAATGAAAGTAGTTATGTTTAGTATTTTGTTGCATTTCCTTTGCATGCAATGGCACTTGAAGTCTGCAATTCATGGACATCACCAGTTGCTGAGTGTCTTCTCTGGTGATGCTCTGCCAGGCCTGTATTGCAGTAATCATTAGCTTATGTTTGTTTTGGGGACTAGTCCCCTTCAGTTTTCTCTTCAGCATATAAAAGGCATGCTCAATTGGGTTCAGATCGGGTGATTTACTTGGTCACTCAAGAATTTACCATTTTTCAGTTTTGAAAAACACCTTTGTTGCTTTAGCAGTATGTTTGGGATCATTGTCTTGATGTAGAATAAACCGCCGGCCAATGTGTTTTGAGGCATTTGTTTGAACTTGAGCAGATAGGATGTGTCTATACACCTTAGAATTTATTATGCTACTACTTTCAGCAGTTGTATCATCAATGAGGTTAAGTGAGCCAGTACCTTCAGCAGCCATACATGCCCAGGCCATAACACCCCCACCACTGTGTTTCACAGATGAGGTGGCATGCTTTGGATCTTGGGCAGTTCCTTCTATCCTCCATACTTTGCTCTTGCATCACACTGATATAAGTTAATCTTCATCTCATCTGTCCACAAGACCATTTTCCAGAACTGTGGTTGCTCTTTTAAGTACTTCTTGGGAAACTGTAACTTGGCCATCCCATTTTTGCGGCTAACCAGTGGTTTGCATCTTGTAATGATCAAATGGTGCCAGCACAATAACCTGGCTCTCAACACCAGCAAAACCAAGGAACTGACTTCGGAAGGGGTAGGATGGGGACCCACAGTCCCGTTTATATCAATGGGTGAATAGTGGACAGGTTCAAGAACTTCAAATTCCTTGGCGTGCATATTTCCAAATATCTCTCCTGATCCCAGAACACTGATGCAATCATAAAGAAAGCACATCAGCGCCTCTACTTCCTGAGAAGATTACGGAGAGTCGGTATGCCAAGGAGGACTCTCTTGGCAAACTGTAACCCGGCCATCCTATTTTTAAGGCTAACAAGTGGTTTGCATCTTGCAGTGTAATTTCTGTTTTTCTGTTGATTAAGTCATCTGCAGACAGAGGTCATTGATAAATCCACGCCTGACTCCTGAAGAGTGTTTCTGATCAGTCGGACAGGTGTTTGGGTTTTTTTCTTTATTAGAGAGAATTCTGCTGTCATCAGGTGTGGAGGTCCTCCTTGGCCTGCCAGCCTAAAAGTTTCCAAAGGTGATGGAAAGACTGGAGGAAAGATTAAGTGCTGTGAGCTATCTTATACCTGCATTAAGGAGGCAATTAAACACACCTGAGCAATTACAAACGCCTGTGAAGCCATGTGCCCCAAACGTTATGGTGCCCTGAAATGGGGGGGGAGGGGAGGGGAACACTACGTATAAACACAGCTGTAATTTGTACATGGTGTAACAAAAATGTAAAAAATACCCTTTAATAAAATCAGACAATGTGCCATTCAACCACATGTGATTTTTTTCTATTACAAATCTCAAATAGTGGAGTTTAGAGGCAAATAAATAAATTATGTTTTTTTGTCCCAAACATTATGGAGGGCATTGTATGAAACTCCATTAACCATTGAACAGACAACAGGTGCAGGAGTAGTCCATTCGGCCCTTCGAGCCAGCATTGCGATTCAATGTGATCATGGCTGATCATCCCAAATCAGTACCCCGTTCCTGCCTTTTCCCCCCATATCCCTTGACCGCTATCTTTAGGAGCCCTATCCAGCTCTCTCATGAAAGCATCCAGAGAACCTGCCTCCACCGCCCTCTGAGGCAGAGAATTCCACACACTCACAATTCTCTGTGAGAAAAAGTTTTTCCTCGTCTCCGTTCTAAATGGCTTACCCCTTATTCTTAAACTGTGGCCCCTGGTTCTGGACTCCCCCAACATCGGGAACATCTTTCCTGCCTCCAGCGTGTCCAAACCCTTAACAATCTTATATGTTTCAATAAGATCCCCTCTCATCCTTCTAAACCCCAGAGTGTACAAGCCCAGCTGCTTCATTCTCTCGGCATATGACAGTCCCGCCATCCCGGGAATTAATCTTGTAAACCTACGCTGCACTCCCTCAATAGCAAGAATGTCCTTCCTCAAATTAGGGGACCAAAACTTCGCACAATACTCCAGGCGTGGTCTCACTAGGGCTCTGTACAACTGCAGAAGGACCTATTTGCTCCTATACTCGACTCCTCTTGTTATAAAGGCCAACATGCTATTCACTTTCTTCACTGCCTGCTGTACCTGCATGCTTACTTTCATAAGTAAGCCCTCCTGCCCAACATTCCTCAGCTCTCCTGCCTAACCAATCATGATCCTGCTGCAATTATAATTTTCGGTCTACAATACCACCAACTTTAGTGGCATGTGCAAATTTGTATAACAATATTAACAATTATTTATAGAAACCTTCTAATAACATTCAATAGGAGTTACTTACATCGATATTACATGATCGAAAGCGCTTCCTCTCTCCAAGACAGTAACGTCCACCAACTGTTGGTCTAGAAGGGAAGACTTTTACTAACATATTATTAAGAAATCAGATATAGTCTAATTTTGGAAATGTTACTCAACATTTCTGGTCACGCTATTAGATATATTGTCAATCAAGCCAATGCAACAAGACTTGCAATCCAATTTTGCCTCCACTGAAATAAGTGGTCCTGCCAAGCCACACAATCAAATCCAGTATTACTATTTTTCTGTTATGAGTTTTTTGTTGGTTTTCTGTGCCTAATTCAGAAAAAGGTTTGCGGTGCTAAACTCTGTTTTGCTTCTGTAAATTATGTGATCCCGTTATCTAATTAGTTATTAACTTTTCTTTATGATGAGGGTTTTATCATTTGCTATGTTTAAATGCATTATGAAAATATTAAAAGAAAGAATCCAGATGGAAGGTACTGACCATGGTAGCCAAAAATGCTGGAGAAACTCAGCGGGTGAGGCAGCATCTATGGAGCGAAGGAAATATGCAACGTTTCGGGTCGAGACCCTTCTTCAGAAGCTTCCACAAATTCCACAGATGCTTCTCAATCCGCTGAGTTTCTCTAGCAGATTATTTGTTGTGGATAAAAAACATTAAACTAGCAAATTCTTAACTTGTTAAACATCAAGGCTTTGCTGTTAACGTACCTTGGACTGTCACACTGCCTGCCGGAATATGAAACACCACCTCCACAGGTCCTGCTGCATTCTCCCCATGCTGACCAGGGTCCCCAGGCTCCATCCACTCCTTCTGGTCTACTGCCAAACGGGACACAGTCTCTTTTGTAGCACCACTGCGGCAGAAACTTGCATTTAAACTTCGGTCATTATAATCAGGCTAACACAATTTTATTAATTCAATTGAACTAATGTTATCACATTCACCTTTGCACTATTTATTGTACCCGAGTTTGACTAAATTGTATTTATACATGGCATATCTGATCTGTTTGAACAGCATGCAAAACAAAGCTTTTCATTGTATCTCGATACATGTGACAATAGTAAAGTTATACCTAAACTGCAGACAGTTGACAGGTTACGTCACAATATATCTTGCAAATTTTATATTTTACTAGACCAAGTGCAGACCCGTTGGGTCTGTTCCAATGCGCAGTTGCGAGGGGAGGGGGCGGCCGGTGGCGTCACACACACACTACCCAACCTCTCTTACACACACACACACTAACCACCCCTCACACACACACAAACACACTAACCACCCCCATTGATATTATATTAATATTATTAATTCACTCCCTTTACCCCATGCCCTGCCTGATCCACTCACACATAGTTCCCAATTCGCAGGCACGGAGGGGGAGACGGAGGCACAGTGAGGGAGACACAGAGGCACAGTGAGGGAGACACAGAGGCACAGTGAGGGAGACACTGAGGCACAGTGAGGGAGACACTGAGGCACAGTGAGGGGGACACGGAGGCACAGTGAGGGACACGGAGGCACAGAGAGAGACACGGAGGCACAGAGAGGGACACGGAGGCACAGAGAAGGACACGGAGGCACACAGAGGGGGGCACGGAGGCACAGGGAGGCACAGAGAGGGACACGGAGGCACACAGAGAGGGACACGGAGGCACAGAGAGGGACACGGAGCCACACAGAGAGGGATATGGAGATACACAGAGAGGGACACGGAGGCACAAAGAGAGGGACGGAGGCACACAGAGAGGGACATGGAGCCACACAGAGAGGGTCACGGAGTCACACATAGAGGGTCACGGAGTCACACAGAGAGGGATATGGAGGCACACAGAGAGAGGGGCACACAGGCACACAGAGAGAGGAGCACACACAGAGGGACACACACACATTTCAATTTGCGGCGTCTATTGAGCGGGAGACCCTGCTGGTATGAGCGGATTGGGGGGGGGGGGGGGGTGGGGAGGGTGGAGTGGGTGGGCGGTCGGGATTGAAAATGCGATGACAGCGTCCGGCCTTCACCCCACCCGCCCGTCACTTTATCTCTTCTCCCGATCGGCAGAGCATTTTGAGAACGGGGTGGGGGGGGGGGGGGGGGGGGGGGGGGTCTGGATTGGGCGGGCGTGGGAGTCCAGCTGTGGGCTTCTGACTTATCTCTTTTCCCGATCTGCAGAGCATTTTGAGAACGGGGAGGGTAGGAGGGTTGGAGTGAGCAGGCGGGCATGGGAGTCCACTTGTGGGCTTCTGACTCTCTGGAGCGTACAGGGGATGGGAGGGTCGCGCAGGCGGGCGGGGCTTTGCGAGCTGCACCAGCTGTGAGTTCAGAGGAACATATGTGGAGAAATTCAGTGCGTGAGGAGTCGTTGCCCCACGATCTGGGTTGGTCGGCATGTGGCAATTGTTACGTCAGCCGCTGGTAAGCCGTTTAGATTTTAAAATTTGCGTTTTGTTTGATCAATTTTGTGATGAATTTTCCTCAAAATCTGGGGAAATAATTGACCAAGGAGTGGATGTGCGAATGGAAAAATAAAATCATCAGCGAAATGGAAAAAATGTCGGCGTTTTTGCGTGTGGTTTGCGTGGAGTAACAAATCAAATGCAAAACACTGTACACCCACACACACACAGTTTTTAAAGAATATAGATGAATACAATCCTTTCCATGGTCAATAATATCCCACAGTAGCTCAGGCATTTAAGTACTTCAAAAGTATACTGTAGCAACCACTGTAATGTATATTGATATTTTGCAATTTTCATGCAATTGCTTTCTTCCAGGTAATCTCTTTCTTGGGAGACTGGGCTAGCTGATTTCCCTTTTCATTATTTTACTGATCAACAGCTTCAAATGATAATTTTATTGATGGAACGGAGCTGCTTGAAAAACTGAGGGATTATTGTGGGCCGGATATCAAATAATGATGAGAAGAAGCTAGATTGAGAACCTCATGACCTGGTTTCGAGACCATAATCTTCCTCTCAATGTCAGCAAGACAAAGGAGATAATGATCGACTTCAGGAAGCGAACTAGAACACATACCCTGGTTTGCATTGAAGTAGATAGTTGAAAGGTTCAAATTCCTAGGAGTAAATATCACGAACAACTTGTCCTGGACCACATGTCCTGATTATAATTGAAGCAATGCCTCTACTTTTTAGAATGTTCGGCATGTGGAAAACAACTCTCATCGAGAGTCATAGAGCCACTGACCAACATGTCCTATCTACAATAGTCCCACCTGCTTACATTTGGCCCATGCCCCTCAAAATCCCTGTCCTATCCATGTACCTGTCTAATAGTAAGATTAAATGAGAACTTACCAGTTTGAAGTTTGATCTTGATTTTATGAGGAGGAACATTGGTGATTACGTGAAGAAGGCCCGCCAGGACGCCTGCGCAGCAAACTTCAAAGCAGCGGTATGAAATCACAAATAAACAACACCGAAGTAAACAGTAAGATCAGTGACTCGAGAACTACCAGAAGAACTTTTATGAGAGAGGGTTGGGTGTGGTTGGCACGTAATCACCAACGTTCCTCCTCATAAAATCAAGATCAAACTTCAAACTGGTAAGTTCTCATTTAATCTTACTATTTTACTTCGGAGTCACGTGAGTGATTCCGTGAAGAGTTCAAAGTTTTGTGATTTCATGCCGCAGATTACAATCTTGGCATCCCACTGCATTTGATTGACTCGAAAGAGAAATAAATGCATTAGTAATAACATTGTATTCAATGTAATGATAGGGTTTATTTAACAATGTAAACAAACAACAGTACTCCTAAAATTTAGGTACTTAAAATGACATTGGCAAACAGCCCTGGATTGATAATTGGCCGATGATACATTTCTGAAACATCAGCTCATTTGCCCATCCGACGGCCACTAAAATTTGGTCAAAGGACACATCCCTCCATTTGACCGCCAACATAGCTGCTGCCCTAGTATAATGAGATGTAAACACACTCTCTAAATGATATACTGACGTTGATGCTGACCTGGTGGAATGAGACATACAATCGTCAATGTTCATACCTGTTGCAGCCACCTTGAAATAGTCTGAACCGACCTTTTCTCGTGTAATTGTTTATTAACGAATACACAGTGCTGAATCCATACTTCTAAGGATTCTGGTGGCCTTGATAACATAAATTGAGACAGTGGGGCATGCAAATGATCTTAAAACCATGCCAGCCCTGGTCAGCTCTGCTAGTGTAGACCAGAATGAAAATGTAATGGCATGAACAGCCAATTCCATCCTGTCCAGCCACAGCGTTTGCAAAGTTTTGCCGTCGTTGTGCTGATATAAGAGTCATGACTAAGGATGTAGCTGGAACCCCTTGGTGAAATAATGTTTACACATTTACAATAACCAACTGCATAATCTTGTGATGCGAGTACTTGTATCAAGATCTTTTCAACAACTTGATATCCGGGTTGGACCCGACAATGTAGTTCCCTTATGTTACAGCTGTAATTTCTCTATAACTGAACTATTGCCAATATCACTTAAAATGAACTGGAAATGTCAGTTATTGTATTGTATTGTATATCTTTATTATGATTTTTCTGAGTACTTACATACCCAGAGGAAAACGAAAAAGCGTTTCTCAACCAGTGTCCATTCAGTGTGTGGTAAAAAATAAATAGAAGAATAAAAGTACATATATCACGAGTTCCGATTGGCAGTGGCACGACAATGGCTCTGCTTCAGTGTGTCCAGGTTGGTGTTTGGTGATTTGCATCATATCAAATGTATCATAATATTTAACAACTTTCCTAATCCCTTCAATAGAGATGTACTGCTTTTTTGGATGCTATCCATGCATACTGCAGTGAACACCCTCATGGCTAAATGTGACAACATGAGGCATAAGTTAATCAATTGAAAATGTGTAAGTCAATAATTGTCTACTGTGCAAAGACCAGTCGCCTGAACCACAGTTTAAAACAGCAAGTTCTTGCTTTTTGGCATAACTGAATACCGTTGTGCCATAAAGCCTGATGAAGCAGGCAACATGGACGCTTGGCCAGTCCGATAGTACGAATCCAAACAAGGTCTAGCTGACTGTTTTAAGACCTAGCTAATGAGGAAGACATAAAGTCCATTCCTCCTATTGAAACGAGAATATATTTCTCCACACTGTTGTGTCACATATTTTTGCAAACAGTGAACATGCATAAACATGACAAACATTTGATAAAGGATTGAATCATGCTTTCATCATACTTTGAGATCCAACATTTATTCTGTGTTATCATCAATCTAAACTGGACGATACACCAGTGGCAAGGAGATTAATTACAGGATATTCTTCCTAATTACCATGACCAACATATGTCACCATTGCAGAGCAGCAACTTAACTTTGTGCATGAAGAATATGTATATTCACTTAAAACCTTACTCAACGGTGCATTAAGTGTATATATTTAGTTGATACCAACAACTGAAGAATTGGTACTCATGCAATCTCCACTACCTTTGAGTAGGTGGTATTTGGAATTTCTCATCTTAGAGTTCTAACATCAGTTCATAATAACTGAATTCAACCGACCACACTACTGTAATGAGTTTCAAATTCAAGTTCAATGAGTTATTGTCATGTTCAGCAATGCTGAATACTGTTACTTCATCATTGTGGCTGAAGTAGCCTCAGCTGACAATAGCACAAGGTTGTTATCAATGATCTAATTGCTACTTACACAATATCAGTTCCTTGATTAGCTCAGCTGCAACCCAGCTGCTATATTGCCAATTACTTTAATCAGTTTAGTAAGAGATTGGTATAACCCCAATCTCTTGCCACAAGGTGGAGACAAGGCTAATAATAATTACAGGTAAATCCCAATGACCAACAACAGTTTATCCCATACTGCAAAGCTTACTGTTATTGTAGTTATATTGTCTTTGATAACCTTTGTAATGGGATTTGTATAACATGAATCTCTTACCTCATGAACCTGTTGAAGTCAGGAATAAATTTTTTACATACTGAAGTTCATATGCCAGATACTCATCATTGTTCATAATAACATGCCAATCCTGCCTTTTGCATGGGTGGTTTGCATGAGAACTTCTGCCCAATTTCCAAACTCTGGCCATAATCCAACTTTCTTGGAATGCTCCGGCTGTGCCTCAACCGAATATTTTACCACTTGTGTGTCGTATAAACAAATATAAATATTACAACTTGTGAACGGTGCACTACCCAAATTTTGGAAGTGCTAGACCCATTTAGTTGAGCATGATTGGAAGGTGCATGGAATTTCTGATCAATCATGCTGCCCCCAGCTCCAGTGAAACGCTACTGCCGATGAGCACCTGGGGTGCGTTCTGAACGATGACTTCTGCCCGTTCATGGCCGAATTAATTCATCTGCCAGGCTTCTTCCCTTGTAGAATAGACCTACCTGAATAATCGATTCAGCGGCTGGCTCTCACATCCCCCTGTTGGCGTTGTTCACTGCCTGCACATATGTACTTGAGTCTGTTCTATTGACATCTTAATCATCTTGATGCCTGGAATCATCTTGATCTTTTGCTCTTCCCTTCTCAGAAGGGTGTTTTGTAGGCAACTCTAACAGGCGCTACCGCAGGCTGTAGGATACAATGCTGATATGAACCCATTGGCTTAACCCCAATAGAATATTTTACTGGGATGGCAACTTATTGTCAGGAAAGGTACCTCTGACATCCCTTTCATCCCTTTGGGTATGCCCCACGGCCATACTCTGAGACTCAGTGTCAGCAGGATATTGACCCATCTTGGTCTCTGCCTCCGAGAGGGAGACCTTTGCAGCACTGTATACAACAGTTGCTGTATAAGGATAGTCGTTTCAACGCACTATCCAGCCACGGTGAGGAATTCATCCCCCGATTCCGTGGACCTTGCTCTCTAACCCCGGTGGAAAATCAACCCGACTCCGTGGGCGAGCAGATAGGTGTGAATTTGAGCAACCCTCTGCCAGGCGTTGCTGGCGCCGCCTTTCATAAAGGCCGGCGCTTTTGTCATGAACAGCCCTGCATCAGGTGTTGTTGGCACGGCTCTCCCGTAGGCCGGCACTTCACACATGAAGCAGCCCTGTCAGGCGCTGCTGTTACGGCTCTCCCATAGGCCGGTAATGTCACAAATGAAGCAGCCCTGAATCAGGCGCTGCTGTCACGGCTCTCCGTAGGCCGGCACTTTCATATATGAAGCAGCCCTGTCCGGCTCTGCTGGTGCGGCCTGTCCCATAGGCCCGCATATTTTGCACATGAAGCAGCCCTGTCCGGCGCTGCTGGCGTGGCCTGTCCCATAGGCCCGCACATTTTGCACATGAAGCAGCCCTGTCAGGCGCTGCTGGCGCGGCCTGTCCCATAGGCCCACGCTATTGCTATGTAAGCTCACTAAATCAACATTTAGTGTACGGCTTTATCTGTGAAAATATAAATCATAGCAACCTGTGCTTAAACAATAATAACATTGTCCATTTAGATAATAATCTACCTTCTTGTTTTTGCCACTGAAGTGGATAACCTCACATTTATCTACATTAAACTGCATCTGCCATGCATCTGCCCACTCACCCAACTTGTCCAAGTCACCCTGCATCCTCATCGCATCCTCTTCACAGTTCACACTGCCACCCAGCTTTGTGTCATCTGCAAATTTGCTAATGTTACTTTTAATCCCTTCATCTAAATCATTAATGTATATTGTAAATAGCTGCGGTCCCAGCACAAGCCTTGCGGTACCCCACTAGTCACTGCCTGCTATTCTGAAAGGGACCCAGTAATCCCTATTCTTTGTTTTCTGTCTGACAACCAATTTCTATCCATGTCAGTACCCTACCCCCAATACCATGTGCTCTAATTTTGCCTACTAATCTCCTGTGTGGGACCTTATCAAATGCTTTCTGAAAGTCCAGGTACACTATTTCCACTGGCTCTCCCATGTCCATTTTCCTAGTTACATCCTCAAAAAATTCCAGAAGATTAGTCAAGCAGGATTTCCCCTTTATAAATCCATGCTGACTCGGACCGATCCTGCTACTACTATCCAAATGTGCCCCATTTCATCTTTTATAATTGACTCCAGCATCTTCCCCACCACCGATGTCACGTTAACTGATCTATAATTCCCTGTTTTCTCTCTCCCACCTTTCTTAAAAAGTGGGATAACATTAGCTACCCTCCAATCCACAGTAACTGATCCTGAATCTATGAAACATTGGAAAATGATCACCAATGCATCTACAATTTCTAGAGCCACTTCCTTAAGTACCCTGGGATGCAGACCATCAGGCCCTGGGGAATTATCTGCCTTCAGTCCCATCAGTCTACCCAACACCATTTCCTGTCTAATGTGAATTTACTTCAGTTCCTCCGTCACCCTTGATTCTCTGGCCACGTACATCAGGGAGATTGTTTGTGTCCTCCTTAGTGAGTCAAAATCTTCGTAAATCTTTTCTGTACTCTTTCCAGCTTTACAACATCGTTCCTATAATTTGGTGCCCAGAACTGAACCAATACTCTAAATGTGGTCTCATCATGGCTTGTATACCTGCAACATGACCTCCCAACTTCTATACTCCACTCTGACTGATGAAGGCCAATGTGCCAACAGCCTTTTTGACCACCTTATCTACCTGTGGTGCCACTTTCAACAAACTATGTACCTGCACTCCTAAATACCTCTGCACTACAAAGCCCCAAAGTCCTACTATTCTGTTATTATTATTATTATTATTATTATTATTATTATTATTATTATTATTATTATTATATTATAGAAAATCTTTCTCGTCTCAGAGCTAACCTGATTATGGCTGGTATTGTGATTGAACTGAGACTACAATGTCTGGAGTAACCATCACTGAGCACTATTGGATCAATCACAATTTTCTAGCGATGTGCTTAGTTAGGAGGGTATCCAAAAGGATTTCAACACCTACAAGCTTGATGGCATAACCCCATTCCCTTAAGTGTACAAGGCTCAGGTTTCAAACACCACCTCCTGAAGAGCAGGTCCATGAAACTCAGCCCCCATCATCCATAATCCCCCTCCCCCCCCTCCAGTCTCTCTCCCTGTCAAGAGATCCCTGAATGAGGCCTCAATCTCCACCCCCTTCTCCATTTACCTCAAACTTGTGGGTATATCCACCTGCAAGGACTGCAGCAGTTCAAGACAGTTCAACCATCTTCTCAAAGGTGGTTTAGGATGGATTATTAAATGCTGATTCCACCTTTGAAGCTATCATGCTCTGAATGAATTAAAAAATCCTGGAAATGCTTGGCTGATCCTCAATGCAATTACATTCTCCTCCCACCGTCCAACTTTACAGTGTCTGTTGATACCTCTCTGTCTTTCCACTTATCCCCACTACAATGTATCACAGAGCTTCAGTACTCACTCATCCCCATCAAAGTTATATCACTGATTTTGACCCTTCCTACCTCACACCACACCACCTTTTGCATCGTAACAATGGCCTGATCCGGCCACTTGTCATTCTAATCTCTCAAGCAACCTTGGAAGCTACAACAGGAGGCAAATATTTCATTAAGAAATTGTGCAATGCCCATTCAGTTAAAGTCTACAGCAAGATAGGGGAAGGGGAAGCAGAAACGGTGATGGTTATTGGCACCCCACCTGAAAACCGTCAAACACCTTTAGGTCCGCTAACATTTTTGGGTTCCAAATAAAAAAAGTATCAAAAGTACTCACCCCTTTATCAATAGTATTGGATTGGCACACGGTTCCCTCAGCAGCAGGAATGCTATTGGTAATACAACGATTGCTTTTACTAAGACACCATAACTCACTGCATACCTCCTACAAACAAAATATTAATAAGAAGGTATCAAGAACCAAAAACAATCCTTTAAAAGCTTATGAAAATATTAATAATTGCCTAAATAATCATTTATTATATTAAATAATGTAATTATTTACCTTTACTCGGTAAAGAACAATCCCTTTCTGAAATGAGAGGTGAGAAAAGGGTATACCTGCACCCCAGTGGGAACTAATGGTGCAAGCTCTTTGGAGGGGAGAGTAGAAGTAAAATAGTTCATCTTTATTTGATCATTATACTCTGGGGTGCTGGATTGTGGATACAGAATACATTTATGAAATAGTTTTGCTTTTAATGGCATGAAAACTTTATAAAATTAATCCCGAATAGACCGCAAGGAGAACATTTCATAGATGTGTTTAACAAATTAAAAGCAATATGTACTTATTGAGCAAATATTTCATTTAGCAGTCTGGATTGTTAAAATAGAGACAAGGTCAGTGTTGTTGTATTCCAATTGTCAGAGTTTAGCATAAATCTGTCATAATGCCGTTGTCTTCACTTTGGTGATGAAATCAAAGCGGCTCTCTGCTTATGGTTGTAAAATGAGTGCTCTTGAAAAGAGCTTTCAAAACAGGCTTTATTTTTAAGTAAAGGCCATTTTTAATTAAAAAGCACAATATCTTTTTTTTTGGTTTGATATTTGAAGAGTCCTTAAGATCGAACCTTAAACAAACTTTGTGTGGATTGAAACTAACCCTCACTAAAGTGCTGTTCCCAATATAATTTCCTTTCAATGATTTGTGATTTTGGTCTGTTCTTCCAGGTCTGTAGAGGAATACATTGTAAAGTAGTGAGTATGCTGTTTCCAGTGCACCAGAACACTTAAATGGAGATTAACTACTTTAGCTCTACTGTCTCTACCAATGGTCTTGCACCATTAGCTCCCACTGGAGTGGATATACCTTTCCCTCATCCCTCATTTCAGAAAGAGATCTTTCCTTACTTAGTATACGAGCAATAATTTAAAATTCAGCTTACTTTCAGCTATTGGTGTACAATATATAATAATGTGCAATATTTTGTTGACAAGTATTCTTTCTCATATTGAGATTATAAATAAAAAATAATTTAGGAAACCTTAATGTGATTTAATTTCAATTTGTTATAAAGGGAACATATTAGACATCTGTCTACATGAAATAAAAAATATAAACAGATTATGGCGAGAAATATGGCCACAACTGTTAAGATTGTATTTATGAAAGTTTCAACATACAGTAAAAAGGAGAAACATTTTTTCTATAGCATTGTTTGCTACAAAAGATCATAACAATTTCCTATTTTCAAAGTAAAGGAGCGACACTCTACCCCATATTTACACTGGCGTGATTTGACTCCATATTGGAAACGGCATTGCTCATCTGCATCATACACCTGTCCTGGGGCCAGAGTCGGGTAGAAGAACTCCTGTTTTGGGGGTGTATTGATGAGACATCGACCATGTCCTGAACTGACCGAAACAAGAACATTTTATTATAAAAGATAAACCAATGAATTACCTGCTAAAATGAAATGAGGTCAAATAAAATTAATTGGATAAAGACACAAAGTGCTAGAGTAACTCAAAGTGCTATCAGGCAGCAACCCTGGAGAACATGTGACGTTTCGGGTCGGGACCCTTCCGCAGAAAGAATCCTCAGAAGGGCCCCGACCCGAAACATCACCTATTCATGTTCTCCAGGGATGCTTCCTCAAATGTAAACCTGCATTTGTAGTTTCTTGTTTCTACAAAATGAAAAGAATGGCAGATAAAATAAATCAATTCAGAAAATAAGTCTCCAAGCAATATCTTCAATTATTGCTGTCCCTGTTAATTGAATGAATTTGATTAAAAAAATATTCAAGTTATTGCAAAAACCTGATATTTTCAATTGATATTTGCCTGGAAATTTAATTGCATAATTATGGGTTTTTTTAATAGAATTATACAACTCTGAAACCTTTTCAGAATGAAATGCAAAAACAGCCAATTCTCGGTTATTTCCAAATTAAGGGCAAATGGGGATGAAGCAATGTTATTTTTTTAACATTGGCAAAGTTGTCTTGTAGATGCCTGTAATAGGCAACATGGTCATCGCAGTGCAGGACTAGATTAAGAAGGATCCCAACCCGAAACGTCACCTATCCACGTTCTCCAGGGATGCTGCCTATCCCACTAAGTTATTCCAGCACTGTGCTTTCATTTTGTAAATCAGAATTTGCCAAGATAAAGGATGGTCTGAATATTCAGCCTTTTAAATTTTATAATAATTTCTGTTGTTTGAAATATCCAATTGTGCATTGTCATTTGTTATGTATATTTAGGCTTCAGATATTTGTTCACTGCAAATGAACAATAAATGAGTGCGTAATATCTTACTGTGTGGGCTTGATATGGTCAATCACAAAATCTTTAGATACAAGGAACTGCAGGTGCTGAGTTTCCAACCCTCTGCAAGAAATGACATGGGATCAGAAGATGTTGAATCGTGAGTAGAGTTAAGAAACTGTAAGGATAAAAAGACCCTGATTGAAGTTATACACTGGCCTCCAAATAGTAGCCAGGATATGGTACAAATTACATGAGGAGAGAGAAAAGGCATGTAATAAAAGCAATGGGTACAGTGGCCTTGGGATTTCAATATACAGGTAAACTGGGAAAATCAGTTTGGTACTGAATCCTAAGAGTGCCTATGAGATGGCTTTTTAGAGCAGCTCATGATGAAGCCCATTAGGGAAAAGGGAATTCTGGATTTGTTGTTCAGTTTAGTTTAGATATACAACGCAGAAATGCCCTTAGGCCCACTGAGTCTGCACCGACCAGTGATCCCCGCACATTAGCACCACCCCACACACACCAGGGACAATTTTACATTTACACCAAGCCATTTAACCTGCAAACCTGTACGTCTTTGGAGCGTGGGAAGAAAACCGAAGATCTCGGAGAAATCTCATGCAGGTCACGGGGAGAATGTGCAAACTCTGTACAGACATGCACCTGTAGTAAGGATCAAACCCGGATCTCTGGTGCGGTAAGGTAGTAGTAGCTCTACCTCTACGCCACCATGCCACTGTGTAACAAACCAGATTTGATTAGTGATCCCCGAGGAGGCAGTGATCACAATATGACAGAATTCAACCTAGTTTGAGAAGGTGAAGCTGAAATCAAATGTGTCTGTATTACTGTTGAGTAAAAGGGCATGAGGAAGGAGCATGACTACAGAGGCATGAAGGAAAATATGGCTAAAGATGATTGGAAAGGGACTCTAGCAGGAATGACTGTAGAGCAGCAAGGCAGGAGTTTCTGGGAGCAATTTGGAAGATGCAGATCTTTTCATCCCAAAAAGGATGAAATGTACTACGCAGAGAATGAGGCGACCATGGCTGACAAACAAAATCAAAACAGCATAAAAGGAAAAGAGAAAACATATTATGGCAAAGATTAACAGGAAGCTAGAGGATTGAGAGGCTTCTAAAAATAAACAAAAGATAACTAAAAACGTAATAAGGGGAGAGAGATGAAGTGTGCAGGTATGTTAGCCAATAATATAAACGAGGATTCTGAAAGAGGAAGATGTACAGATTGTGCATTCCAGAAGATTGGATGACTGGCAGAGGCAAAGATGGTTATAAAGTAGACCTATTCTGGTTGTTGGTCAATGACTAGTGGCGCTCCGTAGGGATTGCTGTTGGGTTTGATACTTTTCAAGTTAAATATTAATTATCTAGATGATTAAATTGATGGCTTTGTGGTCACATTTGTGGATGGTATGAAGATAGGTGGAGGGGCAGGTAGAGTTAAGGATGCAGGGAGTCTGCATAAGGACTTGGACAGCTGAGAGAGTGGGTAAAGTGGCAAATAGAATACAGCATAGCAAAGCCATAGGACATACATTCTGGTAGAATTAATAAAGGTGTAGACTATTTGCTAAATAGTTGGAGGCTTCAGAAATTGGAGGTTCAAAGGAACTTGGGGAGTGATAGTGTAGGATTCTCAAAAGGTTAATTTGCAGGATGAGTCGATAGAAAGGAAGGCAAATACAATGTTAGCATTCATTCCTAGATGACCAGAATATAAAAACAAGGATGTCTTGCTGAGGCTTTATGAGGTACTGGTCAGATCACATTTGGAATATTGAGAACAGTTTTAGGCCCTATTTCTGAGGAAGGATGTGCTGGGTTTGGATAGGGTAGAGAAGAGGTTTACGAGAATGCTCCCGGGGATAATTGGGTTAATGTATGATGAGCATTTTACAGCTCTGGGCCTGTGCACACTGGAGTTTAGAAGGATGAGGGGGAATCTTATTGAGACTTACTAAATAATGAAAGGCCTGGATAGAGTGAATGTGGAGAGGATGTTTCCAGTAGTGAGAGTGTCTAGGACCAGAGGGCACAGCCATTGTACCTTTACAATGGAGATGGAGAAATTTATTTAACAAGAGGGTGATGTATCTGTGGAATTCATCACTACAAATTGTGGTGTACGCCAAGTCTTTAGGCATTTTTAAAGCAAAGATTGATATGTTCTTGATTAGTAAGGATGTCAAAGATACAGGGTGAAGGCAGAGAATCAGATTGAGAGGGAAAAATAGATCAGCCAATTGAATGTCGGAACAGACAATGGGCCGAATGGCCTGATTTCTGCTCCTATCAGTCACTGAAAGTAGGCATGCAAATACAGCAGGCTGTGAAGAAAGCTAATGGGAGAGGATTTGTGTTTAGGAGCAAGGAGATCCTACTGCAGTTGTACAGGGCCCTGGTAAGACCGCACCTGGAGCTTCATTGCGAGAGCATTTGTGTTTAGGAGCAAGGTGGTCCAACTGCAGTTGTACAAGGCCCTGGTAAGACCGCACCTGGAGTATCGTGTGCAATTTTGGTCTCCTAATTTGAGAAGGGCATTATTGCTATTGAGGGAGTGCAGCATAGGTTCACCAGGTTAATTCCTGGGATGGCGGGACTGACATGAGTAAAAATGGGCATGTATTCACTGGAATTTAGAAGGATGATTGGACACTTAAAGAATTGGACAAGTTAGATGCATGAAAATTGTTCCCGATGTTAGGGGAGCACTGTTTAAAAATAACGGGTAGGCTATTTAGGATTGAGATGAGAAAAAACCTCTTCACCCTGAGAGTTGTGAATCTGTGGAATTCTCTGGCACAGAATGCAGTGGAGGCTAATTCACTGGATGTTTTCAAGAGAGAATTAGGTTTGGCTCTTAAGGCTAAAGGGATTAAGGGATATGGGGAAAAAGCAGGAACGGGGTACTGATTTTAGATGATCAGCCAAGATTATATTGAATGGCGGTGCTGGCTCGAAGGGCCGAATGACCTACTCATGCACCTATTTTTCGGTCTTATGATCTTATAAATCAGTCTGAAGATAGGCCCCAAACCAAAATATCACCTATCCATGTGCACCACCATCATGCAGTTCCTTGTTTCTCTATGCTGTATGACCCGCTGAGTTACTCAGGCATTTTGTGCTCTAATTCAAAATGTACTTTTTATATAAAGGCAAGGACATAACTTAATAAGGGAACTACAATTGAATTAGCTGTTCCATTTAGCATTTGAACACAGCATGGACCCTGACAGACACCTGTTTAATGTTTGCTTTTAAGTGTTATCTTATTTTCTGACTCCTTACTCCAAGAAGCTGGTGATGTAATCCCTGCTGCATGTTGACCAGATGAAAGGATTAGTTTTCACTGTGATATGAGCAGCCATCAACTTTGCTGCTTCCTGACCTCTTGGACCACAGGAGTTTCCAACTCCATCATGATTCATTCCAAAACTGAAAAAGAAAAAAAGATCAGTAAAATCAGATATCTGGATATCCATTACATGGCAAATACACAAATGTATTAATCTTTTTAATGACTTTATTCTTGATGTATGCATTTGCAAAGTTTCCTGGCAACAATAGGGAGAAAATTTGATGGGAATTTGGTACACTGGACTTCTAGCTTATTTCAGTTTCACTTGAACTAGTACTTGAAGATCAAACACAAACAGGGACTCCAAAGAGCAAAATATTTAGGATTGAATGTGCAAGTGAAAAGTTCCAACTAGGATATGTTCTCATGATCCTGGAAGATATTTATGTCTCAACAAAACGTAAATAATCAGTCGTTTATTTTTATTTGCTTATTGTTTTGGGAATTTGTTGTACATGAATCAGCAGCTATGTTTATCTACATTAGCCCTTGTTCTCCAGAAATCTCCTGACAGTCTGTTCCAGAACACCTACAATGTAAGTACAACATCTACTCATCAATGTACAAAATTACCCAGATATGTCTTTTAAAAAAATGCTATAAATACAATTCAGCAAAATGCCTCCTACACCATCATTGGGTGATGTCATACACGGAGTGATAAAATGGCACCAAGTCATTAATGACCTACCAGGACCACCGAGTCCATACCTCATTATTTAGTTCATTTTATTTTACTATTGTCACATACAAGTGACAATATATATGACAATAAACTAAATAATATACCGAGGTACAGTGAAAAGCTTTTGATTGTGTGCTATACAGGCAAAGAAAAGACTATACAGTCAAACTGTCCACAGTGCACAGATAAGGATGCAGGGTACAACATTTAGTGCAAAATAAAGTCTAGTGCAAGATAGATCAAAGGCCTCAAATGTTAGGTCAGGATCACACTCTAGCTGATGGGAAGACCGTTCAGTTGCCTGATAACAGCTGGGAAGAAACCGTCCCTGAATCTGAAGGTACGCGTTTTCAGACTTCTGTACATCTTGCCTGATGGGAGAGGGGAGAAGAGGGACTGACCCAGTGTGAGACTGGTCCTTTAATTTGCTGGCGCAGCAAGGTAGCCCGAGTGTAGAGGGAGTCAATGGAAGGGAAGTTGGTCTGCGTGATGGTCTCGACTACGTCCACAACTCAGCAATTTCTTGCTGTCCTGGATGGAGCTGTTCCCCAGCCAGGCTGTGATACATCCCGATTAAATGCTTTCTATGGCACATCTGTAGAATGTTGTGAGAGTTGTTTGGGCATGCTGAACTTCCTAAGCTTACTAAGGAAGTAGAGGCAATGGTGTACTTTCTTGGCCTTAGCTTCAATGTGGCTGGTCCTGGACAAATGGCTGATGATATATCCTTGGTTCAAATTTAAAAAGTGAGTATAAAATGAATTCTAAAAAAGAAAATAAGAGCAGTGTTTGACCCACTATGATCTTAAGGAGCCCTTATAACATGGTCCATGAACATGAAACTACTCCATTGATAGGAGTTATTTGGAAGTCCAGTTCTCGAAGAAATAATTTACCATTAGCATAAGGTTCCAACATTGCTGATAAAAGGAAACTCATCAGAAACAATTATGGGGTCAATCATTAAATTTCTAAAATTTGTGCGATGTTAAATAGCCTTGCCGCTGGACTAAATTATTAGTTAACAAGTATGTTATATTCCTGGAAGCACATGGAGCACAATATAATGGAAAAATGTTTCTTCAGTTTGGTTCCAACAGGTCTGTATTTATTTTGTGTCTGTTGTTAATGTTCAGATGCAACATTATCTAGTAATAGAAAGGCCGAATTTAAAAAAAAATCTCAATGTATAATATTAGTTAAAAGTGCCTCTGACATTTTTGTGATTTCTATGGACGTAGTTTCTTTGAGGGAGAATTAAACCAGAAAATGTGCTGTTAAATGAGTGCCGAGTTGATATTCGTTCATGCTCCATGTATCCCATGATTCAGTTTCATTTCGTGTTGATACTGGCCGTGTGAAAATCAACCGTTGTTTCTCAGAACAGTTGATCCAAATTTAAATATTTTCTTGGAGGGCTTTTCCAAAGTTTTGGGAAAAGGAAGGTTGGTGCTATCCATAAACATTTTATTATCTCCTGCAACACAATGGCAGGCAGGACAAAGTAGAAAAATATATGAGGATCTTGGTTCCAGTGAACTAAAACACTCCCTTTCAACATTCTCATAGTGGTGTTTATTTACACATCTGCAATGGGATGGAGCAATAATCTAAATGTTGCCAGTGCAAGCAAAGTGTTCCGGCTGTGCTCCCCAAGATTTTCCAGAGCAATTTTGTACCTGATTTATGATGGATTTTACTTATTTTAGCTGGGTGTCAATAGAATGTGGACAATAAGCAAAAATCTTCACTGGTTCCAGAGGAGAGGATCATGAGTAGGTTACCATTCACAGAAGATGACAATCTCACTGTTCCAGTGGCCCAGGTATGAACCTGACCTCTGGTGCTGAAGGCATGGCATTTGCATGTTCTCTTACCGCTCTGCTTTTCTCCCACATCCCAAAAATATGCTGTCAATTATCCCTTGCATGTAGATCAATGGTAGAGTACGGAAATAGTTGATAGGACTGTGGGGATAGTAATATGGGAATAGTGTTTGATGACTGGTTTAAATCTCATTGCTGAAAGGCCTGTCTCTGGCTTTATGACTCTCAGAAAATATGGAGTTCCTCCTGGAAGCAGTGTCTTTCGGATGGAAATAAAACACGTATTTTCTTTTGACTGAGACAGAAATGGCAGAAGGTGAAAAAGCATTCTAGTAGGTTTGTTGTTTTATTTGTCTCCTCTAATTCTGGCGCCTTCATCGCTCCTGGCACAGAAGAATTTCTAAAAACTAGCATTAACTTCCCATAAGTGAAAATGTCCGGTGCTAGTACAGACTCCCACTGTTGACCATTTCTGGTTGTCCATCAATACAATGGAATGCAAATGGTGGCTTATTTTTAAGATATTGAGCACTTTGTCAGTTTTGTGTCACTGAACAGCCATTGAGAGGTGTATTAATGATCTTGTGGCGGTCCCCGATTGTTAGCCATGCGTCGTGCAAACCATCAGCTCAAGGGGTTGGGTCACGTGACTTGGTTTGGCGGGAGGCGCGGGTCACGGGGCTCCCCTGGGATATATATAGGGTCGGGAACGTCCGTGCCCCTCGTTGTGGTTTTGGGAGCTGCATTGTGTATTACGAATAAAGAATTCCTTGCTTGACAACTCGTGTCCCGCTTCATTGATGGTCCAAAATAGGCATTTTTTGATCGCAATAATGGACGCCGCCAGCACTCAACCCGCCTTTGCCGCAGACTAGGCACAACAAAGCGTCGTCGCACTTAAGCTGCTGGTCTTCTGGACCTCGCAGCCCCAGGTGTGGTTCCAGCAGGTCGATACTCAATTCCACATCCGCAGGATCACAGCCGACGACACCCGCTACTTCTAGGTGGTCGTCGCGCTCGACCAGGACACGGCCGGTTGGTTGGTGCCTTACCTGCACGAGCCGCCAGTGCCACATAAATACGAATGCCTCAAGGCGCTGCTTCTCCACACCTTCAGGCTCAGCCGCCTGGAGTGAGTGGCGTGGATCCTCCACATGGGCGGGCTCGGTGATCGTAAGCCATCGGTCCACATGAGCGAAATACTCATGCTCATGGATGGTGACCGGCCCTGCCTGCTTTTTGAATATGCCTTCGTAGAGCAGTTGCTCGACGATATCTGCCTGCTCCTCAGGGGTGAGTTTCGATGACCCCCTGCAGCTAGCGGAACGCACTGACGAGCTGTGGCTGGCCAAGCGGCAGGGCAGAGATTCGCTCGATCGGGTGTCGACTGCGCCTTGGAAGGCACAGCGACCTAATGCCATGCCCACCGGGATGGCATTAGGGAGAAGCCGGTAAGAAGAAGTGGTGCTTCTACCACCAACGCTGGGCTTCTGCGGCCCGCCAATGCCGCACGCCCTGTTTGTTAGCCACGCGTGGTACGAACCTTCGGCTCTAGGGGTTGGGGTCACGTGACTTGGTTTGGCGGGAGGCATGGGTCACGGGGCTCCCCTGGGGTATATATACGGTTGGGAAGGCCCGTGCTTCTCGTTGTGGTTTTGGGAGCTGTACTGTGTATTACGAATAAAGAATTCTTTGCTTGATAACTCGTGTCCCACTTCAATCTTTCACATCAGATAACTGTTTTAATTATGAAAATGTACGTGCCTGAAAATGGCTTTCTAGATCAAACAGCATGAACACATTGAACACGCTAAACAGTTCCTTTTCAGTATCAATTAACCAAAATAGTTGGTTCAGCACTTTGTGGAAGTTCTACTATGTTTTAAACCTCAAATAAATAGTACAATATTAAGCTAAATCACACTTGATTCAGTCCATCACCTGGACTTAGTCATAATACTCTCCTTGGTGTATTAATATTTTGTAGGCATTTTAAAATGCCTCTGGACGGCAAGGTGACGCAGCTGCTAGAGACCTGGATTCGATCCTGACTACAGGTGCTTGTCTGCACGGAGTTTGTACGTTTTCCCTGTGACCTGCATGGGTTATCTCTGGGATTTCCAGTTTCCTCCCACACGCCAAAGACGTACAGGTTTGTAGGACAATTGGCTTGGTATATTTGTAAATTGTCCACAGTGTGTGTAGGATAGTGTTAGTGTGCGGGAATCGCTGGTAGTGCGGATTTGGTGGGCCGAAGGGCCTGTTTCTGCGCTGCATTTCTGAACTAAACTAACTGATGAAGTTACATAGAATTGTTAACATTTATTTCAATAATTCAAATATAATTGCAAAATTGATTTTAAACATTAAAACAAAGAAATATTAAAATATTTATAAAATATGTTAAAAAAATCATACATAAATAAATTAACCTAACCTTTGCATTTTGGCTGGGAAGCTCCATTTAAATGAGTTATTCTGATCCAATGCTAACTTTGGACATAGAGTTCAATGATGGATCATTACATCAGATGCATGAGCATCTGTCATCCAGTTCCTCCTTGACTTTCAGTAACACCACACAGGTTCAAACCATACAATGTGCAAGTGGCTGAATGCTATGCTTTCTTTCACAACTGGTAGTCATAGCTAGCCTGTTGTCATGTAAACTTGGAACACAAATGACAAGTATTCTTCCAAAACATTTGCTAAGTAAGCCAACTGATATCAGAGATGCCGATTTCTCAATTCTGTATGGTAATGTGCAGATACACAAAGTATGATATAGCAATGTAGGTCGCCTTGACTACGGATGGAAAAAATCCTCTCGGGAGATGACTCATTTTATCCATTACAAATAGAATAGCCAAGCCGTCTGATGCAAATGCTCACAAGGAACATGTCCAACCACCGATACCTAGCCATTTACATCAGCGCATCAACAGCCAATATGTATGACGATCAAGAATGAGCGCAAATGAGTAGTTAAAAAAAAACGGTTTCTGGCATGTGATATCTACCTTACCTGTGATATCTTCCTCACCTGTGAGGCCAAAATATCAGTCATTGGCATAAGGAATTGGATTCTGCTTTACATTTCATGCCTCAAAGGGACCAATATTTAGAACATTTTGCAATTCATTTTTCACCTACAGTTTCATAATAATTTGTACATGAGTGATCAAGGTGCCGAATATCCACAACTTTGGAACTTTAAAATTTGCACTGCAAGCATTACCAAAAACATAATTCAGACAATAATGCAGTTCTAATTATCTTTATCAACTGTAGCAATGAACTACAGATTCTGGTTTACACCGAAGATAGACGCAAAAAAACTGGAGTAACTCAGTGGGTCAGGCAGCATCTCTGGAGAAATGGAAGATATGCTGAACATAGACAGTATAACATAGATTCATGAGGTTAGAATCTGAGATGGTGTGATTTGTGAGATAAACTCCCCACCTAAAATGTGCAAAAATTTCAGAAACTTCAGAAAGGTGCACTTTTTTTGTTTAACTTCCACCATTTTGATGCAAGGATCCTGAATTAGCTGAAGATGCCAATGGCCTTTATACGCTTGCCATTAGGAGATTACACTTAATAGTGTCAATGGTGTTAGCTGGCAACAGCCATTTCGATCTAAAATCACTTTGGCTTGTCAACAGCCTTATGAGTAATCAGTGGCCAAAATGATGTCAAGATTTCAAAGATGGACACTCAATGACAATCAGCTGGAAGAGATTGTGTTTGCTTTTGTTTTTAAAGCAGAGGCAAAGCTGTTGATACAGCACTTAAAGGAACGAAGCAGGGACAATTGAAATAGTTACTTTATCCACAATTGCAGAATTTATTCCTTTTTATTTGAGGTCTGAGTACAATTTGGACAGCAGTCAGACTCCAGAGCAGGCACAACACTTCTAGATTCTGCAAAGGTCACTGCAGCCCTAAGCCCACTTTGTTTAACTTCAGGCTCAATTCAAACTGCCAAGAAGACATGAGTATTGCACAAGTATTAAGCATATGATTGTAACATTGTTTGCCAAAGGAAACAATTTCATCTTTTTCCAAGAACTAACTGCAGGAAAGAGGTCTTGATTTTCATAAAAGTACTGTTCTTCCACATTCATGTACAACATTGATTTAATATAAGAAATATACCAAGTATTGCAGTAACTCAGTGGGTCAGGCAGTGCCTCTGGAGAACATGAATAGGCAATGTTCGGGACGGGACGTCATCTATTTATGTTCTCAGGAGATGCTGCGCGACCTGCTGATTTACTCCAGCACTTTTTGTCTTTTTTGGTAAACCAGCATCTGCAGTTCCTTGTGTCTCGATTAAGTTCATATATCTGTTAATTAACTGATCGTAATTGAGAAAGGGCATTGTAAGTGCTTCTGAACCTTCATGAGTCCTTAAAGATGTCCATGGTAATCAATATCCAATACACTTACAAGGATCACACAAATGTACATAAATTTCATTTAGTAATCACAACACTTTAGCAGCAGTACAATATTATTACAGTATCGATGGATTTAGGGGCGCTACAATAAGAATCGGCCACTGTTGAATATTACGATACTTATTTAGCATTAGAAAAACCTACATAACAGTAATGTAAACAAAGCTAACATCAATTTGTCTGTTTTGCCATCACCAAGAAAAGCTCATCATCCTTTTCTTCCCTGAGTTAATAATCATCCTTCCAAATTCAGTATGTCAACAAATTTTCAGTATATCAATGATTTTCAGAAAGCCTTTGATAAGGTGCTACACTTTAGGCTATTTAGGAAGATGAGAGCCACAGTATTAAAGGACAGATAATAGCATGGATAGCAGGTTGGCAGGATGGTAGAGGACAAAGAGTGGCAATAAAGGGGGCTTTTTCTGGGTGGCTGCCAGTGACTAATGTAGTTCCACAAGGGTCGGTGCTGGGGCCGCTGCTCTTCACATTGTATATTAATGATTTGGATGAGGGGATTGAAGGCTTTGTGGCAGTATGTGGATGATACTGTGAGGGATAAAGTGATTAAACCCCATTATAGTAAGGAGCTTTAAAGAGAATTCGAACTGATAGGGGCCGGAGAGAGGGTTCTGACACAGCTGTGTCTAAAGGTTACCAGACCCATCCTTGAGTCCTTGAGTAAGAAGTAATAGCATTGTATTGCGGTAGAAGGGAGTGATGTAGAGAGATCCCTATCAGTGGAATGGAGTGATAGACCCTTGTCACTATAGCTTAGCTTTAGTACTGATATAGGGGAACTGAGAGGGTTCACTAGGAGGTGAGTAAAACTAGGATAGGTCATGAGCAACTGAGCATGTTTAATAGAATAAATGAATATTACAACACACCCCTGGTCAAGAAACTGCTCATTACCATGAACATGCGATGTATGATGTGGGAGGTACTGGGGGGATGTACCTACAGATTGTGCACCTCAGACCCTGATTGGAGAAGGGTCCGGAGGGGAGGTTGAATGTAAAATTGTGTGTATAAAGGGGGATGACTTCTCTGACTTGGTGTGTCTCGACTTGGAGAGGCACCCGGGTCTGCAGATTCGTGAAAAATAAAGAAACTCTTGCTTCCAAGATTTAGTCTTTGAGCAGTGATTGTGAGCACAGAGCGTATCTCACAAACTGGGGGCTCGTCCGCGATCGCCACTCAGGCTGCTTGGTGGAGGCAAAGAAGGAGGGGAAGGTGCACCCTGCTGATTTCAGCAGTCTCTGATCTCCTTGCTTGCCATCAGCATTTTGAGCGAGTGATATTTGGGTATAAAGACTCGGGAAGCAAGACTCGGGAAGTAAGGTGAATAAATAAGGAATGGTCGAGCGATTCTTGTGCACAGGACCCAGGTAAGAAAACTGACTATTAAGTATTGCCTGGGCGACCGGGGTCTGTCGGACGGGTATAGTACGACGAGACAATGGAAACCGGAACGGGAAAAGGGTCCGGGGAAACAGGATAAGGCTCATACTGATATGGAGCCGCACATTCCGCCCGATAGTCCGTTGGGGCGAATGTTGCACGGATGGGGTGAAGGGAACACCCGGGGTAAGAGTAAGGAAACTATGATAAAGTTTTGTTACTTTGAATGGCCAGAAGGAGCCTATTCGAGGCAGCGCAGTGTGGTGGCCAAGGTTGGGTTCAAATGAAGACTGGGTGAGACAGGCGTTGAATGTTTTTGTGAATGAAGGAGAAACGCTGAATCAAATAGAAAAGGAATATGCCCAGTGCTGGAAACCCAATAATGGGATGTTTCCGTTTAAGACGGAGAGAGAGCAGGATGAACCTGACTGGCCCCCCAATTGGTGATGATCACCTACGACGACTGCCCCCGCCATATGAATCCCAGCCCCCAAATATACCCCATCAGCGCCGGCTGCATCTGCCAGGAGGTCCCACTAAGCCAGAGCGGATCGGCAGTAAACCTGTCCGCTTCTGTCTCAGAAGAGACAGATAGTAGAGAATCACGGAAAGTAGAGAAGAAACAGGGTGAAAGAAACTGTGATTCAAACATAGAACGTGAAGGAGAGAGCCAGTCAGATAAGGAAGAGAAAATAAAAAGTGAGGACGAGGATGGGACGGGTGTCCCAGGCAGTAGTCGGTTGACGCGATCTCAAACGAGGGCAGCCAAACAAAGATCAGACCGATCTGTTCAAATGAAGCCCCTAAGAGAGGTCCTGTTAGGGGGAAATGAAGGGGGGATGGGATTTGTAAATGTGCCTCTCACCAGTATGGAGGTGAGGAACTTTAAAAGGAGATGAAACGTTTATTGGAAGACCCCTTGGGACTGGCTGAACAAATAGATCAGTTCCTAGGGCCAAATATATGTACATGGGAAGAAATGATGTGGAATTCTCTGCCACAGAAAGTAGTTGAGGCCAGTTCGTTGGTCATATTTAAGAGGGAGTTCGATGTGGCCCTTGTGGCTGAAGGGATCGGGGGGGTATGGAGAGGGCAGGTACAGGATACTGAATTGGATGATCAGCCATGATCATATTGAATGGCGGTGCAGGTTCGAAGGGCTGAATGGCCTGCTCCTGCACCTAATTTCTATGTTTCTATGAAAAATATTGAGTTGTTTCAAACAATCTCATTGAAGTAAGAATGGAACTAATGTGATGTGTGTGTAAAAACCGGTTTTGTATGAATGAGGAAGTTTGTATATGTGATAGGTTTGTTTGCTGTGGGCCACATGCTGTAAGGGTATGTGTGTGTGTTCCTTTAAGAAATTGTAAGCAATGGTGGAGGTAATTGTAAGGTAACGGACAACGCTTTGTATCATCGCAACTTAAAAGGGGAAAGTTGGAAAATGTAGGTTGCTTGGCTTCTATAGATTTCTTTTCAGTAAAGTTAATTTGGAAAATTGTTAGTCGCATGTATTTAAACTAGGAATTGGAATTTGGGAATTGTAGGGAGAATGGTTGGAACAAAATTAGAAATAAGTTAATTGCTGAACAACAAGCAGCTTTTATGGTTTGTTTAGATAAACATTCTGGTTGGAGAAGGGTAATAAATTAATGGGGCTCAGGGGACAAAAAAAGGAGTTGGCAGACAATGATGTCAATATTGGGAAGTTTGTTTACTTCAGAAGAAAGACAGATGGTCAGAGAGGCAGGAATAAAAGTCTGGGATAAGGGGTTGCAGGCTCAAGCGGGAGCAGCAGATGCGGGAGCAGTAAAATATCCCATTACTGCGCCGGATTGGAGTAACCAAACAGAAGTATGAGAGATCTCAGGGAGATAATAATCAAGGGAATCAGAGAAGCCGTTCCCAAGGGACAGAATTTCGAACGGGCTTTTGAAAATCAGCAGAACAAGGACGAACCTCCGACAGTGTTCTTACAAAGGTTGAGGAGGAATGTCCAGCAGTATTCGGGGATAGACCCTGATTCAGACGCAGGTCAGCAGTTGCTAAAGGTTAATTTTGTAACCAAATCATGGCCAGACATTAGAAAGAAACTGGAAAAATTGGAAGATTGGAATGACAAACCATTGAATCCATTGTTAACAGAGGCTCAAAAGGTGCATGTAAGACGGGATGAGGAAAAACAGAAGGGAAAGGTAAAAATGATGTTGCAAGCAGTACAGCAAGGAGTACAGAAGGGGGGAATCGAAGGTGATAGAAGGCCGGGTGCTCATGGAGACCGGGGAAGGGGAAGCGGTAGTATTAGAGGACGAGAAAGAGGTGAATGGAGGGACCGAAGTTGGGGTCCCCGGGAAACAAGGAACAAGGATCAGGAGGGTGGTACACGGGGCCATCCTGGTGTTACTATTGTAACGAGGAGGGTCATTTCAAGAGGGAATGTCCCAGGCTAGGACGGGAGGTGCAGTCGTACACACTCATGGAGGAAGAATAGGGAAGTCGGGGGTCCTGCTCCCTGGGGTGTATGGGATACACACGGGAACCTCTGGTAAACTTGAAATTAGGACCCCAGGGAGAGGATATGGTATTTATGGTAGATTCGGGAGCAGAGAGATCAAGCGTAACTAAGGTACTGAAGAAAGGTACGTAACTGAAGAAAGACTGGATAGACTCGGTTTATACTCTCTGGAATTTAGGAGATTGGGAGGGGATCTTATAGAAACTTACAAAATTCTTAAGGGGTTGGACAGGCTAGATGCAGGAAGATTGTTCCCGATGTTGGGGAAGTCCAGGACAAGGGGTCACAGCTTAAGGATAAGGGGGAAATCCTTTAAGACCAAGATGAGAAAGACTTTTTTCACACAGAGAGTGGTGAGTCTCTGGAACTCTCTGCCACAGAGGGTAGTTGAGGCCAGTTCATTGGCTATATTTAAGAGTGAGTTGGATGTGGCCCTTGTGGCTAAGGGGATCAGAGGGTATGGAGAGAAGGCAGGTACGGGATACTGAGTTGGATGATCAGCCATGATCATATTGAATGGCGGTGCAGGCTCGAAGGGCTGAATGGCCTACTCCTGCACCTAATTTCTATGTTTCTATGTTTCTATGTACCGGAAGGAATGAGATTGGGTGAAAAACAAGTTAGAATCTCAGGGGTAGAAGGGAAAGTGATGACATTACCCGAGGTAGAAGGGGTGGTGGTAAATTATGAGGATCGAGAAGTCAGTGGAAGATTTTAAAAGGAAGGTGAATAAATTTGCAAAGGAGGATAAACTATCTGAGAAGTAAGACATTGAGTTTAGAATGAGAAAGAAGGCAGATCAGAAAGGATTAAAGTGGGAAGCAGAGGGATAAATTGATGAGACTGCTTTAGAAAGAAAGAGCGTGAAAAAGGAAAGACAATGTTGTCAGTAACAACAGACCTGGTTGAAAAGTCTGAAATAAGTGATGCACCGACACACAGTGAGTCCTATGACAGAGCCAAACAGGGGCCAGAGATTCCATGCCAATAATAAATGTATTTGGGAGAGTGTTTTCTCAAATGCCCTTTCGGGAGTGAAATAAATCTGGATCTAAGCCCAGACAAGGCTAGTAAGGAGATAGGTAATGGATAAGGTGTGTTGGGGATATGAACAGGTACGATAATCAGGAAATAATAATAATAATAATAATAATAATAATAATGATAATAATAATATTAAGATAATGGTGAACATAGCTATGGTAAGAACATTAAGAAGAGGTATTAAATACACCTAGGCTAGGATGCGGCAGCGTTTTAAATACTAGCGCCGTGTTTTTAATCAGATGTTGTAGGCAGATTTGGAAGGTGTTGATATAGTATGTGGATGATTTGTTGGTTTGTTCCACAAGTGAGGAGCAATGTGAGAGAGAGACATTGTAATTATCTTGGAAAAGATGGCACAGGAGGTCATGGTGTATCAAGGAAGAAGTTTTTGTTTTGTCAGCAGCAGGTAGAATATTTTGGACGAGTAATATCTAAAGAAGTAAAAGCTATAGCGCAGGATCAAATTGGAAGCTTGCCTGCAATCTTGCTTAGTTCAATTGGCAGAAATTAAGGCTTTAAGAGCAGCATATGTACATGGAGTCTGGCACATGTTTGGAGCAGTAGGGAAACAGAAAGGCTTTGAGAAAAGCAACGGAGACCCCATGCATAGTTAGCAGTGTCCCCCTATGAAATGTTGTTTGGGTTACCTTATTTGGAAAAGATAGAAGGAATACCCACCATAGAGGGCAGTGATGTATTCTTAAGGCATTATTTACTGGCAGTATCTCGTTCCCTTACAGAATTAAAAGCTAAAGGACTATTGGCTCAAAGCCCACCACTCGACTTTCCGATACAAGCTGTAAAGGCCGGCGACTGGGTACTGGTCAAGAATTGGAAGGAGGAGAAACTCCAGCCCAGGTGGACCGGCCCATACCTAGTATTACTGACAACCGAGACAGCAGTACGAACAAAAGAAAAAGGGTGGACCCACGCAATCCGGGTTAAAGGACCCGTTGATCCACCCGCCCCTGATGAGGAGGAACAGTGGATGGTGAAGCCAGGAAACAAACCCCTAACAGTAATTAAAAAAAAAAAAGAATTGAATGTATAACTGACAGTATGAAAGGAGTAGTCGTGGTATTGTTTGCTTTGTATGTAATTGTGGTAAAAAGTATTAATAATTGTGATAAATGTTATCATCCTATCAGATATGGAGGGCGGACGACCAGATCATTTACCTATCATTCCCATGTGAACGATGCATGCTATAATGTGAGGACTAGAACAATTTGTGAAGAGGGGGGAAATAAGTATTTGATGATAGGGAATAGGGGGTATATAGGGAGGTTTGGGTACGTTACCTGCCCAAAGGGAGAGAGATGGGTTTGTGTAACCAAGGCAGGACAGTTAGGTTTCCCTTTTCAGGTCGTAAAATGGGCAATAGATAAGATGAAAGAGGAAGTAATAAAAGAGTTTACAGAAGTAGTAGTCACCAGCCTCCCCCTCCCCCACCTACTCAGCCTCAATTGCACCAGACACTGTACGAAGAAATAAAGAAGCAGATTGAGATCCCTGAAGGAAAAAAAAAACCTGTTTGTGGACTTGGCCCTCCGGATAGCTGGAATCCTGAATGTGACTAACTGCTGGGTCTGTGGCGGACCACTGATGAGCTCACGTTGGCCGTGGAGGGGATCCATTATTGAAGTATGGGACCTGATGGAGTGGAACCTGACAGTTGGACAAGACCGAGATCCCCAGGCATGGGTCCTGACAGACGCTCCGGTAGGGACTGAGTGTATCGCTAGGCCCTGGGCAAAGGATGCCGTCCTAGTAGGCAGCAGCCCCTGCCAGCGCATCGTCACCCAGTGGCCAAATCAGTCCCGAGTGTGGTGGCCAGAGGAGCCTAAATGGTATCCAACTAAGAAATACGGGAAAATCTGGATGAAGACTGATGGAATGGAATCGACTGGACTATGGAACTGCACCGGGAACAACCCTTATCAAGGAATCCCAGTGTTGCGAGACATATGGAACAAGGTTGCCTCTAGTGGACCGGCCCCTGAAGGACTGTTATGGATATGCGGATACAAGGCATACTCGGTGTTACCGATAAATTGGAGCGGGACTTGTTTTATTGGACTGGTATAACCTGGATTTTTCCTGTTAAACACCGAAGAAGGGCGGTCGCTAGGAACACCTGTATTTGATGACCTATATCGGAAGAAGAGGAAAATAGACATTGGAGAATGGGAAGATGATGAATGGCCACCAGCAAGAATCATCTCATACTACGGACCAGCCACTTGGGCACGGGATGGGTCCTGGGGCTACCGAACCCCAGTATACATGTTAAACCGGATCATAAGACTGCAGGCAGTATTGGACGTAATTACCAACCAAACTGCGGGGGCACTGGAGATGCTGGCAAAGCAGCAGACACAGATGAGAGCAGCAATATACCAGAACAGGTTAGCCCTAGATTACCTCGTGGCAGAAGAAGGAGGGGTATGCGGGAAATTCAACCTCTCTAATTGCTGTTTAAACATCGATGATAATGGACAGGCAGTGATGGACATATCAGAAGGGATCTGTAAGTTGGCACATGTTCCAATACAAAAGTGGAATTCGATTATGGAAACCCAATGGTGGGATTCCATCCTCGGAGGAACATGGTGGAGAACGGTGGGACTCGTGTTTCTATGTGCATTGGCTGGACTGATCTTTATCCCCTGTTGCATCCCTTGTTTTAGGGAACTTATTACCAGAAGTATCAGTCAGATGCAGGCTGTAGTCATGCCTATGGGAGAGAAAGGGGAAATACAGAGAATAATGATAATGCGGCCAGGGGAGGTCCATGATCTACAAGAAAAGAAGATTAGGACAATGTTATGTCAATTCGAGTTGAGGGAACTTGAAATGGGGGTTTAATCAGTATATGCGTAGCAAAAGAAAAAGGGAGGATTGTGAGGGATAAAGTGATTAAACCCCATTATAGTAAGGAGCTTTAAAGAGAATTCGAACTGATAGGGGCCGGAGAGAGGGTTCTGAAGGTTAAAGGTTACCAGACCCATCCTTGAGTCCTTGAGTAAGAAGTAATAGCATTGTATAGCGGTAGAAGGGAGTGATGTAGAGAGATCCCTATCAGTGGAATGGAGTGATAGATGGGACCCTTGTCACTATAGCTTAGCTTTAGTACTGATATAGGGGAACTGAGAGGGTTCACTAGGAGGTGAGTAAAACTAGGATAGGTCATGAGCAACTGAGCATGCTTAATAGAATAAATGAATATTACAACACACCCCTGGTCAAGAAACTGCTCATTACCATGAACATGTGATGTATGATGTGGGAGGTACTGGGGGCATGTACCTACAGATTGTGCACCTCAGACCCTGATTGGAGAAGGGTCCGGAGGGGAGGTTGAATGTAAAATTGTGTGTATAAAGGGGGATGACTTCTCTGACTTGGTGTGTCTCGACTTGGAGAGGCACCTGGGTCTGCAGATTCGTGAAAAATAAAGAAACTCTTGCTTCCAAGATTTAGTCTTTGAGCAGTGATTGTGAGCACAGAGCGTATCTCACAATACGAAAATAGGTGGAGCGGCAGGTAGTAGAGAAAGTAGGGACTCTGCAGAAGGACTTGGACCATTGGGAGCGTGGGCCGAGAAGTGGCAGATGGAATATAGTGTAGCAAAATGTGAAGTCATGCAATTTGATAATAGGAATAAAGGCGTATTTTCTAAATGGGGTGAGATTCCAGAAATCGGAGGTGCAAGTGGACTTGGGTGTGCTGGTGCAGGATTCACAAAAAGTTAATCAGCAAGTCGAATCGGTAGTAAACGAAAGCAAACTCAAAACTAGCATTTATATCAAGAGGACCTGTATACAAAAACAGGGATGTAATATTGAGGCTCTATAAGGTGCTGGTAAGGCCGCATTTGGAATATTGTGAGCAATTTTGGAGGGTCCAGAGGAGGTTTACAAGAATGATCCCAGGAATGAGTAGCTTAACCTCTGATGAGCGATTGTCGCCACTGCGCTTGTACTCGCTGGATTTTAGAAGAATGATGGGGAACCTAATTGAAACATACAGAATAGTGAAAGGCTTGGATAGAGTGGGTGTGGAGAGGATGTTTCCACTAGTGGGTAAGTCTCGGACTAGAGATCACAGCCTCAGAATTAAAGGATGTTCTTTAGGAAGGAGATGAGGAGAAATTAATTTAGTCAGAGGGTGGTGAATCTGTGGAATTCTTTGCCACCGAAGGCTGTGGAGGCCAAGTCAGTGGATAGTTTTAAGGAAGAGATCGATAGATTCTTGATTAGTACAGGTGTTATAGGTTATGGAGAGAAGGCAGAAGACTGTTGGAAGGGAGAGATAGATCAGCCATGATTGAATGGCGGAATAGACTTGATGGGCCGAATGGCCTAATTCTACTCCTATTCCTTATAACATTGTAAATAAGCCCAGACATACCATGTTTTTTTCCTTCTATTTTTCTTTCTATTGAACTACTTGTTTATAACTTTTTAACATCCATTGCTGCAAATAAACCACAATAAGAACTCAGAAGAAAAAATGATTTATTACTAATTTACAACAATTTAATATGACTAGTTGTTTACTACTTTTTGCTTTAATCTCATTCCTAGATTGTCAATCGTCCCACCAGGGGCGCCGCATGTTTGGCAGCCTCGCCAATAGTTTGTCTATTTTTTCGTCTTTTCTTGTTATTCTTAGTGAGTTTTAAAAGTTTGCGTAAATGTCCTCTGATTTGTTGTATGTGGGGGAGAGGGGTAGGGGGGTCGGGGGAAAATCTATTTTTTTCAATCTCTTACTCTGCCGGAGATGCGATTGTTTTCCGGGTCATATCTCCGGTTGTTCTGCGACCTAACATCGTGGAGCTGGGGCCTCACTCGGGACTGACTTTAAGCCCCACTGCGGGACGTGGACCTACCATCGGAGCCGATCCCTCACCTGGGATCGCACCAACTGCAGACTTTACCATCGAAAGCTCGCAGTTTCGTGTGATGACCGTAGATGTCGGGATCTCCATCAACGCAGAAGGTTCGACAAGCACCGACCCAGGGTCAGATAGCTCGTTGCGGGGGGCTGAGATTTCCCCCCCCCCCCCGATTCAGGAGGTCTATCGCCCTGATGCGGAGGACCCAACCACTGGCTACGGGAGTAAGATCGTCATGTCAACGGAAGGCTCGTGGCACCCGACCGATGGAGAATTAAGAAGGGAAGAGATTGAACTTTTATTTCGCCTTCCATCACAGTGAGGATTGTGATGGAGTCACTGTGGTAAATGTTTATGTTAAAGTGTATTTTAGGTGTTCTGCTGTTTTACTTGTATGATTGACTTGGCAAATGAAATTCCTTGTATGTTGGCTAATAAAGTATTATTGGATTGTATTGTATTATCATGCCTCTTTATCATCTTCCCCTTCATACAGGTACCTTGGGTTTGTGACAAATTTGTCAGGAGACTTTCAGAATGTCCCGGAAATGTTTTCTCTGTCTCCCTGGATGTCTTTTACTATGAATGGAGTGGAACACGGATCACAGAATATAGAGCAGTACAGCACATGAAGAGGCCTTTCAGCCCATAATGTCCATGCTGAACATGATACCGGCTTTCATGTTATCCAAATCACTACTTTTCCTGCTTTTCTATATGCCTATCTAAAAGCCTCTTAAATGTCACTGTCACATCAGCCTCCACCTCCACTTTTGGAAGTGCATTCCAGGAACTCACCATTCTTTGTGTAAATAACCTGCTGCACACATCTCCTTTAAACTTTACCCCATTCAGCTTCTTAAGTAGTGCACTTAATTCAGCAATCTGATGTCAGGCATCTAGAGCTGGCTGAGCATCACCAGACCCTAATTTTGGGGCTATTGTCCTGGGAGTGGATGTCAATATTAGTTAATTTACCCTACAAATACATTTGAAAGGTTTTACAGAAATAGAATTTGTGCTATTTGTGTCTCATGCTCTGAGGTGCTTGCAACAGATTGACCATGTGTCTATCTGAAGCATAGTCAGGTTGTCTGTTCTTCAGTAACCTAAGGCTGGAGCCAGGTTTTGAATTGTAGGTCTTTAAACACATTTCTCTTCAGCCAGCCAAAGCCTATGTTAGCTCGCTGGAGATGGGTGAATCTTGTCTTTGATGACTGATTTAATTAAGAGATAGCTTCCAAGCTGTGGCAAGTGATCAGCTATTTCCAGGATCCTGATGTGAATTGATTGTTGAAGGTGAGTGTGGCATAGCAGGTTCAGGTTGGTGCAGGATTTTTTTTGTCTGCCAGATGATTCCTGTAAGGTCTGCCTTTTTACAGACTCGAGCTCTTGTACCTGCAAAAGTACATAACACTTGCCAACTAACATAAGAGATTCCAACTCAAACTATGTTTTAAGCCTACATACATACACCTTGCAAGATACTAATGAAACTGAATCAAGATTTATAATGTGGTTCAACTTGTGTGACTGATGTTTACACAAGGAGACCAGAATTGGCTCTGCAGTCTTGCAAATATGCATTAAAAAAATGCTGTTGTGTAGATGGTTGAAATGGATAATTTTTCACTCCACAGTTTGATTTTAAAACCACATCTTTGTAAGCATGTGATGTTCTGTGATATTTCGTGAATCAGAATGAATTGTAAAGGTAAAATTCTGTTTTTACTTTGTGCCAATATTTAAAACAAATTCAAGATTGAATTTTCAAAATTCATTTTAGTCAAATTATTGAACCTTTTAATTACTTTTTGAAATAATTGTAATTTCTTATTTTGAACTGCTTTCATAATGTAGACACCTCTTGGATCAGGAATAGTTTTGATTGTGGTTTCTTAGCTGGAATACAAGCACAAATGTGTTTATTGGAATTAATGTCCACCCAGCTCATAATTGGCCAATCGACAGCAAACCAATGGAAGATGTTTTTACCAATGCTGTCAATCAGTATTCACTCACCAACAGCCTGTTCACCAATGTCCAGTCTCGATTTCACCCGCACCACTCAGCTTCTAAACATGGAAGAGCTAAATTCCAAAGTTGAGTGAGCACGACTACCTGACAAAAGCAAAACTTGATGCAAGAGAGGGCTGTTGTACCAATTTTCACAAAATATAAGAATTTTTGTTCAAGAAAGAATATTGCAACTCAATAACATGACTATTGAGCAAAGAGGTAAACAAGAATGGATCAATCCTAATCAAATCGTGTTATTCTTGCCTGCCTCAAATTGATGATTTGCAAAGGTTGATTTCAGCTGTCTAATTTTCCTGGAGAAAGATATACAATTGATTACCAAAACATACCACAAATACAAATTAATTATAAATTTGGCTTTAAATTTAAGATAAAGAAGATATTACCTACGATAATAAAATGGCTCTTACTTGTGACCAATTTCATGAGCGATAGTAAATGCTGTTGCCAGGCCTATATCCTCATTGATACTGCAACTCCTTTCTGGTTCACACATGCCACCCACAGGAGCTAGACCTGTAACAGGATTGTTTACTTAGCTCAGACAAATAAGGATGAAGTCAAACATTGGTATCAGCAAATCAGCCTTTCAATAGAAGCTGATGTTGAAAAGGTAAGCTATGTTAAGTACTAAATAATATTTGACACATAATCAAAAAAAACCAAAAACAAAAAGCCAACTTGCTTATATTAAAATAAAAAATCTACGAAAAATCACCTTGCAATATTCTCGCTTACCATGCAAAAATGTAAATGCATAGAAACTAAATGATGATTAAAAAATGGAAAACAATTAAATGTCACAAAACTGACTTATAACATAAAGTCTATTATCATATTGTCCATCAGGTTAAGCAAGATGTGTGTGTTTTTCTGTATATTTACAACTGTTGGTTCAATTTGTTTGAAATCAGGATATATTCAAACTTATTCGCTACATCAGTTTAGGCAGAACTAAAAGAGATAATGCTGTCCTATAACTTGCCATGTAAATTAGATTTAGTGTAGTTGTATCAATATTCCAAATAATTGTATGAATAGATAGTGTGTGATAAACTACATGCTATTCGATAACCGTCAGTTTTCTTTAAAGTAGGAAGAATCTAAAAAAAAAATCACCTCCTTCTTCGTCCTTCAGTAATAGCTACAAATTATTAACAGGAGGGTTGAGTTCTGTTCCAGCATGATTTATAAGGCAGAGCACATCTGGGTACCAAAAGAGAGTCTGAGAAAATAATCTCCAGATTGGCTCTTGGTACCTACTTATCCTCAGTGATTATCCTACTTTTCCAGTTATTGCCTCTTCGAGACTACTTTGCATTTTGAAGAATTTCAAGGCCACCAAATGCAATTTGAAAACAAAATAATACCCACATCAACTGTATTCATCAATGGTATGGTGATCTTGATTCAAAAAGATTAATCCTCCTTTTTCTGGTTTCCCCCTCAACAGAAAGCATCAAAACATTTAAATCTTCTGCACTGCTCAGCGATTAGATATTTATTACATTGCATGACACATCTCTTGCTGTATGACTATTATTAGAATTTGTAAAATTTTCAGAATATTGCAATGCATTCTTACAACAACAGTTTAATTGTCTTCAATCTGAAATATCAACTTTTGTTTCTCTAGAGATTCTGTCTGACCTATTATGCTTTTCCAGCGATTTATATTGGACATAATAAAAGTCTAAAATACTAGGGCTGAAAGAATGTTCTGCACTGAAAAACAATGTAATCATTCTGTAATGTGGCAATAACTATTCATGTGTATGTGAAGCCTCTGATCCTGTTATTGAATTAGTATTGCATTTTCTCCAAAACACAATGGCCTATCCCGGACCAAGATATACACAAAAAGCTGGGCAGGCAGTGGGACAGGCAGCATCTTTGCAGAAAAGGAGTGGGTGACGTTTCAGGTCAAGACCCTTCTTCAGACTAGTTAAAGATAAGGGAAATGAAGATATAGACGGTGATGTGGAGAGATAAAGAACAATGAATGAAAGATATGCAAAAAAAGTAACGATGATAAAGGAAACAAGCCATTGTAAACTATTTGTAGGGTGAAAATGAGAAGCTATTCCAATTTGGGTGGGGGAGGGATAGAGAGAGGGGGAATGTTGGGGCTACCTTAAGTGAGATAAATCAACATTCATACCACTGGGCTGTAAGCTGCCAAAGTGAAATATGAGATGCTGTTCCACCAACTTGAGTTTTGCCTCACTCCAATGGAGGAGACCTAGGACAGAAAGGTCTGTGGAGGAATGGGAAGGAGAATTAAAGCAATTGGGGGTTCAGGTAGGTTCAGGCAAGCTGAGCGAAGGTCAGTGTTGCAGTCATTTCAGCAGCGTCATTTCAGGTTTTTGCTTGGGGGGGGGGGGGGGGGGTGGGGGGGGGGGGGTGGAGGAGCTAGTTCCCCAAGAGGGTCAAACAAGATTATAGCCTATCACTACATCCCAGTGTATAGCTGGTACAATAAAACATATATTACTTAATTTAATAATATGACAAAATATTGCATGGTTGCACCCACTAATTATCCTGAAATATAATTATCAAGCAAGTAAAGAAAAAGACGGTAATTATGTATTTTTACAGAGGTGCCGGCCCGGCACCAACTCGCCCTGACTCTCCCGCAGCTCTGGGCCTTCTCACACACTCACCCACCCACCCACTCACACACCCACTCACATACATGCACTCACTCAGCCACTCACTCACCCACACCCTCACTCACCCACTCACACAAGCCCACACACACCCACTCCCACTGACACATACCCACACATCCACCCACACCTACTAACACACTCCCACCCACACACTCCCTCCCGCACATACCATGCCAACCCCACACAACCAACCCACACACTGGGGCCCGGCAACCCTCCCCCACTGCACGCGCGGCCACTGACAACCCTCCCACTGCGCAGGCGGGTCACTACACAATGCCGCTGACACTCGGCGGTGTTCCGTAACAGCATGTTTGGCTCCGAAAAAGTTATTTCGCCGGACCCGAATCCACACATCTCTCATACCCACACACACCCACCCACACCCACTCACCAACACCCACTCACACACTCCCACGTACACCCACCCACCCACACGCACACATACCTACACACACCCATCTTCACACACTCCTTGACTCGACCGCACGCCCACAGGCCAGAGCTCCACCACGAGACCGAGATGGCCACCACGAGGAGCAGCAACAACAGCCACCGCCTCTCCGACCCTCACCACCTTCCCGACCAAACCCAGGCCCAGTCCACCGAAACTGCCGACTCTCACCACCCCCCAAGATGGGGCCACCGGAGCCACTGCCGCCGACCTTCACTGTCTTCTGAAAGCCACCGATCCGTATATCTCAACTCCAGCCCCCTACGGGCCTCCACCAGCTACTCCGCCGACCCTCGCCTCTCCACCGATGACCAGTGGGCCAGAGCCGACACTCACCTCACCAGAGTTCCAGGCGCAGCACTAGGCACACAACTTCCACGATGCAGACAGCACGTGGTCTGAGTCCTAGTGCTTCCCCCCCCCCCTACAAGGATGACCCATCAGCGGTGATGGGTCTTCCCCTTTGCGCCCACTTTTAATCAAGTTACCCCGTCCACACATCTGGTAGTTAAAATTGCCCGTATTTTTTTGTTTCTCTTTTTTAATCGAGGTGCCCGAGGCGGAGCGGCGTTCCGGTGAGCTCCGGCAGCACTGCACCCCTGGCGAAGGTGTTCCGCGAAACGATTGCCCAGTCTGCATTTGGTCTCGCCAATGTATAAGAGTCCATATCTTGAACAACGGATACAGCTGATAAAGTTGGAGAGGTGCAAGTAGAAGGTACCAGGGGAGAGGGTGGTTTGGGTGGGAAGGGATGAGTTAACCAGGGAGTTGTGCAGGAAAGTGTCTGCAGAAGGCAGAAAGTGGTGGAGATGGGAAAATGTGACTAGTGGTGGGATCCCGTTGGAGGTGGCAGAAATTTCGGAGGATTATGTGTTGTATGCGATGGCTGATGGGGTGGAAGGTAAGGACTAGGGGGACTGTCTCTGTTGCGACTCGGGGGAGCAAGGGAGGAGCAAGGGGTACCAAGGAGACACGAGTGAGGGCCTTGTCTATGATGGGAGAGTGGAACCCCTGTACCCAAAAGAATGATGACATCTCGGATGTCCTTGTATGGAACACGTCATCTTGGGCGCAGATGTGGCGTAGACAGAGTTAATTGGCAGATGGGGATAGAGTCTTTGCAGGAAGCAGGGTGGGAAGAAGTGCAGTTGAGATAGTTGTGGGAGTCAGTGGGTTTGTAATAGACATCAGTCTATAGTCTATTTCCTGTGATGGAGACTGTGAGATCAAGAAAGCGGAGGGAGGTGTCGGAGATGGTCCAAGTAAATTTGAACGCAGGATGAAAATTGGTGGTGAAGTTGAAGTCCATGAGTTCTGCATGGGTGCAGGAGGTAGCACCGATGCAGTCATCAATGTAACGGAGATAGAGTTCGGGGATAGGGCTAGTGTATGCCTAGAACAGGGATTGTTCATCGTACCCTATAAAGAGGCAGGCATAGCTGGGGCCCATGCGGATGCCCATTATTATGCCTTGGACGGAGGAAGTGGGAGGAGTCAAAAGAGAAGTTGTTGAGGGTGAGGACCAGCTCCACTAGATGGAGTAGTGTGTTCGTAGAGGGAAATTGGACGGTTTTGCGGTCGAGGAAGAAATGGAGGGCTTTAAGGCCTTCCTGGTGTAGGATGGAGGTGTAGAGTGACTGAACGTCCATCGTAAAGATGAGGGATGGGGGCTCGGAAAGTGGAAGTCATTAAAGAGACGAAGGGCATGTGAGGTATCTTGGACATAGGTCGAGAGAGATTGGACCAGAGGAGATAGGATGGAGTCGAGGTACATGGAAATCATATCCATGGGATAGGAGCAGGCAGAAACAATGGGTCTGCCAAGGCAGTTGGGTTTGTGGATTTTGGGGAGAAGGTAAAACCGGGCTGTGAGGGGGTTAAAACGGGAGAAGGGATCATCACTGGGTGGTGAGGATTCCTTCCCATAGTGAAAGGCATGGAGGCGGAGGCAATGGAAGAAAAGATCTAAGTCATGGCGGGCCTGGAACTCGTTGAGGTGGGGGCGGAGGGGATTGAAGGTGAGGTCTCTATAGCCTGGAGCTAACATGTTTAAGAAATACATATTTGGGAACAATTTAAGATGAAATACTCATTTAAGTACATAGTGGTCTGAGCACTTCATGCTTAAGAATGTGACTACACTATTCAATAAGCAGTTAATTAATTGACAACGTCAACAATTGAAATACAATGATTAAAATGAGCCATCTTGCATGTACCAAAAGTGCTTTTTCCAACGCCAGACAAAAAGGCACCTTGCAGTCAAGGCCAGAATCAAGTTTCTTGAAATGCTTTATTTGCAGTAAATAAACTTACAGAGCAATAAAAGGAGAACTGCTGAAAGAACATAGTGGTCAAGTAGAATTTATGGTAGGAAATGGACACTTAACGTTTCAAGTGGAGACCCTTCATCTGAACTGAAGGTATGGAGTGGGAGGGGGCGCGGGATTAGATAATGACAAAAATGCTATGCTCCCCTATATCTGCCATCTTATATTTCAGTCTTTAGGGCTTGGTAAAAATATGTTCCGTATATTTTCTGTTTCATTGTAAAGTTGTCAGTGAGTATCACTTTCTTTGCTTACAACAGACATCTGAGACAAACACCTTAAACCAAAGGCTTTGCAAAATGTTGGTTGTAGTGTTCTTCCCATCGACTTAGAAACATAATTAATCACATATTGGTTTCATCCTTTGAGAAATGACTGATAACTGAATTGTTGGCACTAACATCTTTTCATTTTGGAGCCTTACTTTAAAAATAAGCATGTGAATATAATTCATTATTATTTGAACCAAATTGTATCTCTTTCCCAAACATGGTCAACAGTATTAAAATATGACTAGCAATTAATCTGAAGTAAGTAATGTCCCATGAGATAAATTATGTATATGTTTATGACTTAATATAATGCTGACCTTCTATACATTATTATTTACAAATAGATCCATCTTCAAAGAAATTCAAATGCCAACAGCAGTTTGATCATTTTAGATTAAAATATTATTACTTATTACTCTAGAGTGACAGAAAGAATGGTAGAATATCATGCAATTGATTACATTAAACCATATTCATTATCCATACATTGTCTTCCACAAGGCACAATATGCTTTAACCATAATATGAAAGCAGCATTTCCTCTCACAGACTAAGAGCAATGGCATGGGAAATCCATGGGAATAATACTGTTAGGCATTCAGCATGGACATATTTCATGTATTATTCCTTTAGTCATATTACATTGTTTACACTTCTATATTCACATAAATAAATTAACAAATCAAATTTATTAAAACTAGGCAAAAAAAAATAAGATTTCAAATAGCTTCCATTGCAATTATTTTCTATCACCTTTTCCCCCACTGGCAGCTCATAATAGTAAGATTAAATGAGAACTTACCAGTTTGAAGTTTGATCTTTATTTTATGAGGAGTTACGATGAGGGATTACGTGAAGAAGCCCGCCAGCCCGCATGTGCATCAACCTTCAAAGCAGCGGTGTGAAATCACAGATAACAGTTGTTGAACTGAATATAGGAAGATTTGAGAAACTAGAACTACCAGCTGACCTTTATGAGAGAGGGTTGGGAGCAGAGGGCACGTAATCCCTCATCGTAACTCCTCATAAAATAAAGATCAAACTTCAAACTGGTAAGTTATCGTTTAATCTTACTATTTTACTTCGGAGTCACGTGAGTGACTACGTGAAGATTTCAAAGCTCTGTGATTTCATGCCATGAACACAAGTCCATGCCACACACTGCATCAGTTGAACAAGGATGAGTGAAATTAATAATGCATTCAGACATGACATAGATTTAAACCATGCTGATGCTTTTTAATGAACAAATGATAACAATAGTGACCCCTCTCATCCAGGAGGAAACTATAAAATAGAACCTAAAATAGAGTTGGCAAATATCCCCGGTCTGGCAATGGGTTTGTTATAAAACGTTTGGAAAGTTCGCTCATATGACCATCCTGCAGCCGCTAGGATATGGTCCAGCGGAACGTCCATAACCCTCGCTGCTGATGTTGTTGCAGCCCTGGTGGAGTGAGATTTGAAAACATCAGTGTCCACTCCTGCACAAGCCAGAACCCGTTTTAACCACCTGGAGATGGTCTGTACTGATACCTTCTTATGAGGTTATTTGTAACTAACAAACATTGCTAGTTCAGAGCCTCTAAGGCTCTCGGTGACCTTAATGTACTGTTGTAGATGTGTGACCACACACAACCGAAGGTCCATGGGGTATGCCATGAAAACTAGTTTGAGACCGGACGCCCCTGGTCGACTCTGCTTCACTAGGTCAGAAACATAAAATGTTATATTATTTGCAGATGTAACCATGCTGTCCAGTCGCCGCTTATGCAACGACTGGACCCGTTGCACTGAAACCAGCGCCATGAGCATAACCACTTTGTAAGTGAGTTTGACCAAGGACAGAGATGTAGCTAGAGCCCACCGGCGAAGCAGCGTCAGCACCACGTTAACATCCCATATCTCCGAGTACCTGGGCCTGGGGGGATTTGAGTTGAAGATATCCTTCATAAACCTGGATATCAGTGGGAGAGACCCGACAGAGTGGTGTCCCGATCCCAGCAGCAAGTATGACGACAGGGCATTTCTGGCACAATTTATGGCACTATAACTCAATCCCTCATCAAAATATAGTTTTGAGAGGAATTCCAACATCTGTTATTTGCAGTGTCATACGATATGTTGGACTGTAAACAGAACACTTCCCATTTCTTGATATACGAGATGTACTATCTCTCCAGGCCGCAGTGATCACGTCCACCGTACGATCTGATAGTCCGAGCCCCAGGAAAGGTCTTCTCAGAGTCTGCAAACCAACAAATTGATTCGATCATGCAGTGGATGGTTCTCCCCAGTCACGGGGTGAACCAGCCGATTTCTGTGTTTGGGAACAGCCATAAAAGGCTCTGTTATCATTCCCAGTATGAGTAGGAACCATGGCTGTGTAGGCCAGTCGGGCACTACCACAATGCCTGAGGGGGAGTCTTGCTGGATCTTAAGCAAGCACCGACTGATGAGGCAAAATGGGGGGATGCATAGAAGAACATTCCTCCCCAGTGTAGCGAGAATGCATCTACCGCCACTGCCCCTGGGTCTGGTTCCCAAGCAACATACTTTGGTAACTGGTGATTGAGTCTGGATGCAAACAAATCTATATCCGGTGTTCCATACCGAGCGACAATGTCGTTAAACGCTTTATGATTCAACATCCATTCTGTGTTGTCATTGAATTTCCGTGACCTGGTGTCCGCCACCATATTTAACCTGGTAAGTAGGTAGGTGAAATCCAAATGTTTCTTGTAATAAACCAGTGCCATATAAGGTTAGCCAATTTATCACAGGATACTGACTTGATTCCACCCATGTGATTAATGTATGCCACCACTGTAGTGTTGTCAATCTGAAGTTGAACATGCAGATGATGCATATTCCCACAATAAGCCTTCAACCCATAGAGTGCTCCCAGCAACTCTAAGTAGTTAATACCATGTAACTGAAGAATTGATGACTCATGGACATTCCATCTGCCACCGCAGGAAGAGATGGTATTAGTAGCACTAATATCCTAGAGCACTAGCATCAGTTTGTAATATATAACTGAAGGTTTGTTGACCAAAATGTTACAGGAGCAATGCCGAATATTGGTCATCCACCAATGTAACTCAGAAATAACTTCAGCTGGCAATCACATAGGTCTGTTGAAGTGACCTGCATGGATTTTGAGTGCCTGCTCCTTTGCACATTGTAAATTTTGATAATGCAAAGGCCCAAACTGTGCAACTGGAAAAGCAGCCACTAATTTGCCAATTATCCTGGCTACTTGTCGAATAGAAGGTTGCTCCTTAACAATAAGATTGTTACAGGCTTCTATTAATTCTAATCTCTTGCCCCAAGGTAGAGTCACAGACATGTGAATAGAGTTAATGGTAAATCCCAAATAATCAATAACTCCAGATAGTATCAACTTGGATTTAACTGGGTGGATGAGAAACCCCAATCTCTCAAACACGAGTTTAGTGGCTAAAACAGCTAATTTAGCTAATTTCAGTTTTTCCTATGATTAGGATATCATGCAAGTATGCCATCACAATATGATTTTGAGCTCAAGTACTGGTTTCAATAATTTTGTAAATAATCTGGGGGCTGAAGTTAACCCATTAGGCAACACTTTAAACTGCCACAGTTGCCCCATCCAGCTAAACTTCAAATATCGCCGGTGATCCCAGTGAATGAGTACCGAATAGTATGCATCTTTGAGATCGATGCATGTCATATAACATCCTTTGGAAACAGTTGTTTGGCAGTAACAAAGTTTTCCATTTGGAAATGTCTATACTGCACAAAGGAGTTAAGTAAAGTCAAATCAAGGATGATTCGGCATCCTCCATCCTTCTTTTGTCTTGTAAATATATTAGAAACAAATTGGTGAGGTTCATGACTCGACTTCTCATTTACCCCTTTTGTGTACAACGATTGAATTTCAGCTTGTATATCCAAACCTTCCTGTTGTGAATGAACAAATGTCCGGTTTGGTGTATGCTGTGTGGGTGGAAATGAATTGGGAAGGAATTCGATTTGGAACCCTTGTATACTGTGCAGTATAAACGGATCTGATGTTATCCAACGCCATTCATTCAAAAACAAGTGTAATCTCCCACCAACTTATAACTGATCCACACACCCTATGTTCCGGAAAGAACCAGACCCACCTACCTTCATGGTTACCGATGGATGTATGGTTCTACCTCCGCCCCGAGGTTTGGGGGGTAGGGCTGATGTAGTGCGCATCTTCGATGAGGGCCGGTCTGAGCCTTGGCCTAAAAAAGACCTCTGCCCAGAGTGTTCGGCCTTCGAACTGACACCAGCTTCAGCAAACCACTTGCTGCTGCTGGAAGCGTAGGGGTGCTGCCGCCGGAATGATGAAGCTTCGCTTGTCGATGGAGCCTTTATCAGCCCGACAGCTTTCGCTTCTTCGTCCAGGTCCTTGACCTGCTTCGGCAGATCTTTCCCGAACAAAAAGTTCGGCGGCTGTACATTGCTGGCCCTGCACAGTCCCACAAACTGTGGGATGGCATTTTTATGAAAACAGTTAATTTCAAAATGTGCGTTGCACATTAATGCCAGGGCATCCTGTTGCATATCAGACAAGGGACCCCCATCCACAGACCTGGCAAAGGCCGTGATGCCTGAAGCCAGCAAATTCAGGATTCTCTGGAGCTTCAATGCCTGGGCTTTGATGCCCCCACCGATGTAACCCCAGATGGAGCTGTTCACAGCCGGCACGTTTAGTGAAGCACAATTATCAGATGTGTGGTACTTCATAGATGTTTCCACCATTACCTGTTCCTGGAGCTGGTGCGATGCAAGGTAATTAATGCTCGTAGCTAATTCCTCATCCAGCGGCTCCCCTATTTGCGAGGGTATCGCAAACTTTGATGCCATAGCAGGCAATTCTTCACGCACCTCGTGCATCCTTCTGAGTCTGGAGTCAGTCATACACTGACCCCTGGCACTCCCCTCCCAGAGGGAGATTTGTAAGCAGCCCTGAAACAGGCGCTGCCGCAGGCCCCCGAGGAGATCTGCGCTGATATGGCCCCGATTCACGGACCATATCATCATGGAGCATGACCTTTGTGGGATGAACGCCCGAGGACGCTATCCATGCTCCATCTGGGGTAAACGCCCAAGGACGTACCCATGTTTGTTGGAGGGGAACCCTCCTGGCCTGACTCGTCCCAGTCCAGGCCTCTCAGACTCCGTTTGGCTGCACACCCTTATGAGGCTGCCGAAGTCTGAAGTTGCTGACCACACTGTCAGCGACTCGGGTAGCGAACTTCCGCGGTCTCTGTAGCCGGTTTCCCCACGGCCCGCTGAATTTTGCCCCGGATCCAGCAGGAACTCTGTAAAAGAGATTCCTGCAACCAAAAAATACACCTGAAAATAAGTTCAAAAACTTACCTGCAGGGTTTGAACTTACCGCTGGAGGAGCGACGCGCCTCCCAGCCAGTCGTGTGCAATGCGTTAGACTATTGACGCACATGCGGGCTGGTGGGCTACTTCACGTAGTCACTCACGTGACTCCTAAGTAAAACAAAAGATTAGCTTTTGCTTGAATTAAACTTCTTTTAAGAGATACAGTGTGGAACCAGGCCCTTCGGCCCGCCTGTCTGCACCGACCAATGAACACCAATATACTAGTTCTATGTTACCTCAGTTTTGCAGCAAGAACATACAGACTTCATATAGAATGCACCAATAGTCAGGATCCAATCTGTAATGCCGTAAGGCAGCAACTCTACTGTGGCACCACTGTACATCTTATGGCATACTTTGATAATGGAATGCGTTTACTTGTGTTTATATTTTAAAATGTGTTGCCTGTAAAGCTGTTAAGATTTAAATCATATAATGGTGCAGTGAAAATTACAGAGCGGGCTTTGTTTTCTCAGTATTCACCATCTCTCTCTTTAACTATCATATAGAAGTAGGAAGGGGTGGAACAAGGTACAAATTCATTTTCAAATCAGATAAAACAGACAATACCAGTGATCACAGAAATGTACAGCACAGAAATAGGCCCTTATGTTCCACCTCGTCTATGCCAATTGTGATGCCTGTCTCTGCTAATCTCATTTGCCCATGTTGGATTGGTACCTTTCTATTCCATACATATCCAAATACCTGCCCAAAGGCATTTTAAATGTTATAATAGTGTCTGTCCCCATACATCCTCTGACTGCTGACTCAAATTATTATTCATCAAATTGATACGAAGATAGGTTGAGGGGCGGGAATTGTTGAGAAAGCAGGGACTCTGCAGAAGGACTTGAACAGGTTGATAGAGTATGCAGAGAAGTGGCACATGGAATACAGCGTAACAAAATGTGGAGTCATACATTTTGGTAATAGGAATACAGCAGCATTCCCAAAAAGTTAATTTGCAAGTCAAATCGGTAGTAAGGAACGCAGATGCAATGCTAGCATTTATTTTGGGAGGACTACAATACAAAAACAGGGATGTAAATCTGAGGGTTTATAAGGTGCTGGTCAGACCGCATTTGGACTATTGTGAGCCCCATATTGCGGGAAGGATGTGCTGGCACTGGAGAGGGTCCGGAGGAGGTTTACGAGAATGATGTCAGGAATGAGTGCGTTAACATATGATGAGCGTTTGATGGCACTGGGCCTCTATTCGCTGGAGTTTAGAAGGGTGAAGGGGACCTCGTTGAAACTTATCGAATAGTGAAAGGCCTGGATAGAGTGGATGTGGAGAGGATGTTTCAACGAGTGGGAGAGTCAAGGACCAGAGGTCATAGCCTCAGATAAAAGGATGTTCCTTTCTGAAGGAGATGAGAGGGAATATCTTTAGTTGTGAATCTGTGTATTTCAATGCCACGGATATTTTAGTCAATGGATATATTTAAGGCAGAGGTAGATAGATTCTTGATTAGTATGTGTGTCAGGGGTTATGGGGAGAAGGCAGGAGAATGGGGTTAGGAGGGAGCGATAGATCAGTCATGTTGGAATGGCGGAGTAAACTTGATGAACTGAATGACCTAATTCTACTCCTATCACTTATGATGATCTCCTGTAATCTATATATTACTAAAACTCTTTGTCTTGTTTGTGGCTGCGTGTGTGTGAATCTGGTTAATTTTCCTATTTTCTTCAACACGCTAGGCCAGTCTTCCCATTTCCACATATCCTACTCACATTTTTCCCATCGAGGCGATAAACATCTTTCCGTCGCATTTCCACCTATATATCTGGACCTTTTCATCGTTTAAAGTTTTAAAAAAAGCCAGAAAACTCACCCATTTCAGAAAAAAACCAGAGTGATGTCACAATGGACTCGCAAGGCAGGACGGCACACTCCTGGAGGGAGGAGCACTCCAGCGCACTTGCGTGACGGCCGCTGCCGGCTCCTACGGGGAGGGTGATGCTGGAGCTGGAGTGATTGCCGAGCCTGGGGCTTGGGATAGGGCCATGACTGGGGCCGAAAAAGGAGCCGCCTCTGGAACCAAGGACTAGCCTGGCTCCAGGGTCAGGGACATCCCACTGGAGCCAGGGCTGGGCTGAGTACGAAAACCAGGCCGAGTTCCAGGCCCTAGCGCTGCTCTCCGACCTGGTTAGGTCCTGGGGCAGGGATTAGTGAGGGGAGGAGGATGAGGGAAATGAGGAGGAGATAGGATGGGGAGTGGGGTGGTAGAGGGAGTTGGGGGGGGGGGTGGAGGAGGGAGATGCCCCCTCCCTATCTATCCTCACTCCCACCCTCTCTACCCCCTCCCTATCTACCCTCCCACCCACTCTATCCGCCTCCCTCCCCCTCTCTTCCCCCTCCCCCTCTCTACCCCCACTCCCATCCTTTCTACCCCCTCCCTTTCTACCCCCCCCTCCCCCCCACTCTCTACCCGTCCTCCCCCCCACTCTACCCCCTCCCCCCTCCCTCTCTGCCCCTCTACCTCTCTACTCCCTCCCTCTCTACTCCCTCCCCTCTCCACCCCATCCCTCTCTACCCCCTTCTGTCTACCCTCATCCCCCTCCTTCTCCCTCTCTACCCCCTCCCTCTGCGCCCCCCCTCTCTACACCCCCCCTCCTTCTCCACCACCCCCCCTCCCCCCTCCAGGGATTGAAGAGGGAGAGTGAAGAGGAGGAGGAGGGAGTGTTGGGGGATGAGGAGAAATGAGCCATGCCTGCACAGTTGGGGGTTATGCGTGAGTGGTTCAATATTGTTTTGGGGGAACGGCTTACGTTGGGGAAATAGGTGAGTAGTGGAATCTTGCGTTGGGGGAGAACAGACCAATGGGTCTGCACTTGGTCTAGTAGTTCCTATAAAATCAGACGTTTCCTTTTGTTTAATGAAACATTAAATATATTTCATTATGTGTACAAGGCATTGGTGAGGCCACATTTGGACTATTGTGTTCAGTTTTGGTTACCCTGTTGTTAAGCTGGAAAGAGTGCAGAGAAGATTTACGAGCATGTTGCCGGACTTAAGGGCCTGAGCTTTAGGGAGAGGTTGAACAGGCCAATGCTTTATTTCTTGGAGCACAGGAGGTAGAGGGGTGATCTTTTAGAGGTGTAAAAGATGATGAGCTGAATAGATAGAATAAATGCACAGAGTCTTTTACCCAATGTAGGGGAATAAAGAGCCAGAGGACATATGTTTTAGGTGAGAGGGGAAATATTTAATTGGAATCTGAGGGGCAATTTTTTCACACAAAGGGTGGTGGGTATATGGAACGAGCTGTCAGAAAATGTAGTTGAGGCAAGTACTATCACAACCTTTAAAAGACACTAGACCAAGTGTCCCCTCATCACATGTTTGCCGGGGGGGGGGGGGGGGGGGGGGCGGCCTGCGGCGTCACACACACACTAACCACCCCCCCCACACACATAGTAACCATCCCCCTTGATAATAATAATATATTAATATTAATAATTTGCTCCTTTTACCCCATCCCCCGCCCTATCCACACGCATACCCCCAACTCGCAGGCGTGGCTAGAGAGGGAGAGGGAGGGGGCAGAGAGAGGGAGGGCAGAGAGAGGGAGAGAGGGCAGAGAGAGAGGGCAGAGAGAGAGGGCAGAGAGAGAGGGCAGAGAGAGAGCAGAGGGCAGAGAGAGAGAGAGAGAGGGCAGAGAGAGAGGGCAGAGAGAGAGCAGAGGGCAGAGAGAGAGAGAGAGAGGGCAGAGAGAGAGGGCAGAGAGAGAGAGAGAGAGGGCAGAGAGAGAGAGATGGGCAGAGAGATGGAGGGCAGAGAGAAAGAGAGAGAGGGAGGGCAGAGAGAGAGGGTGGACAGAGAGAGGGAGGGCAGAGAGAGGGATGGCAGAGAGAGGGAGGGCAGAGAGAGGGAGGGCAGAGAGAGGGAGGGCAGAGAGAGATGACCCGACCCGAGGATCAACCCGAGGACCTGACCCAAGGACCCGACAGCTCGGTCCTGTTCCCTCAAAGAGGGCAGACAGGCGGGGACGTGGACTCGGAGAGCGGGGCGGGCCCAACTTGCTCGTTCTTTCTGTGTCTTTTGGAGCGGGGTGCAGGCAGAGTCTTGAATAACGGGGGGAGAGGTCGGGGATGACATCACTCGCAGCAAGCAGATCCATTGTGATGCCATCAGTGAAAGACAGTCGTTTTTATTTCAAAGTTTTGTCCGATTTTTGAAAATTTCATTAATAACTCGAGAAATAAAGCATGAAATTTTCAGATAAGGCGATTTTGGACCATGGAATATGTAAAAATGTTACCGTTAAGGCGTCATTTTTTCGAGAAATGATTATACACAAACAAATACATCCACATACAAGATCAGACTTTTAAGTATATAGATTTGGACATGTACATGAATAGGAAAGGTTCAGGAGAATATGGGCCAAAAAGGCAGATGAGAATCATGTGGATGGGCATCTTGGTCAGCATGGGCAAGTTGGGCCAAAAGGCCTTGTTCCATGCTGTATGACCCTTTGACTCTATAACCAAGGGTTCCCTAAACTTTTAGGGACTTCCCTGTCTTTTACCCTTAGAGATAGGCAGATTCTGAACTCCTACTATCTTGCTGTTTAAACAACTCCCACCTATGAAATATTGTTTTCCTCCTGTCAGCTGCTCTCAGTCTACCACCTTACCTCTATTTAAGGCAATATAATAATAATAAACTTTATATCGAACTCCACAATACATTAATTGAAATCCAGGATAAAAAAGAATGATCGGTGTCCTACAACGAGACAGCGATACCAGTGTCTCCACAACTGGGATTCGTAGCGTGTAGTGCTAAACCTTATGTTTAACAAGGCCACAATAATTACATTTTTAGAGTCATTTATCCTGCAAATGAATTTATACATATGATTTCTTAGGATAACTTCTAAAGTACTGACTCCTGCAGCCACAAACATGTTACTAGCACTACACCATCTAGGTTTCCTTAGCAGTGTTCTCATGGCATCATTATAGGTCACCTTTAGTCTCTGCAAACTTATCTTTCCGTAGTTCGACCACAGGTGCGCAGTATAGAGTGGTGTGCAATATGCTCTAAACAGCGACATCTTCAGCACATCTGTACACGCACCAAACTTACGCAAGAGACTATTCGCCTGTACATACAGCATATGTCGTTGCCTATATATGTTGAAGACCAAAGTATCTTTTGCCATGACCACCTTGTAGCTTACTAAACTAATGTTACTGTATCCAAAGATACTTTTATACCAAAGATACTAAAGTATCCAAAGATACAGATATCTCTATCCTCCATAGTTCCTTCAATCATTTGCTCATTCTCATTCCCTGAGATAAGGTCAAGTGCAAGGACTTTATATCTTCAGAAAGCCATTTGCACTCACCATATGAATACATTTTATGAATTCCACGTTATGCAAAACAAAAATGTATTAACTTATACGTCATTTTTCAAATCATCTAAAATAAAATGGAATATGAATTGAAACTATATAAAATAGACACATCCTGATTGTGAGGATTGGTATACATTAACAATCATCATGATATTAAAAGCATTTAAACTGTTCATGGAATATCAAGTCTATCTGATGATTGGTATAACTTAATGAACATCATCGATGCCAAGTTTAATGTGTGGTTGATCTGGTTACCATGAAATCACAGGTGCATTTTTATGAAGTCAATTAGAGAGGTGAAAATTCTTATGAAGATCCAGTCACTGGGTCTCTCCTCTTCATCAAAATCTTTAAAGAAGATTTTAGATTTGCATAAAATGTTTGACCACAATTACCAAGTATTTTGCAGGAGGGAGATCCTGCAGTCTGAATTCATGCAGTGCACACATGTTTGCAAGCCCAAATGAGAGTGTTTTTCACCAATCTCGATCAGTTAACATTAATTTAACTGATGTTTAAGAAGGAACTGCAGATACTGGAAGATCGAAGGTAGACAAAAATGCTGGAGGAACTCAGCGGGTGAGGCAGCATTTATGGAGCGAAGGAAATAGGTGACGTTTCGGGTCGAGACGCTTCTTCAGTCTGAAGAAGGGTCTCGACCCGAAACGTCGCCTATTTCTTTTGCTCCATATATGCTGCCTCACCCGCTGAGTTTCTCCAGCATTTATGTCTGCCATTAATTTAACTGAAGTGTTTTTAAGATTGATGTTCTCTGTCACATCTCTAAAGGGTATTATATAGCATCCTACCATAACAGTATTACTTTAAGGAAAATGGGAAGATTGTAAAACAAATAGATTTAAGCCTAAATTAAATAGGATGGAATCTTACCTAGAGTTCCACATGGTTTGTTCTTATAGATGCAAATATCATACCTACAGAAAGAACAAGAAGTTAATAGATTTGCTTGAAGGCAGTGATTCTGAAAATCTTTGCTATAGTTTTCTGTGCTATAGTTTAAAATACCTGTCACAAAATTGTGATGTTAAGAGTACCTGGCTAAAGAAAAGTGTTACCTATTGCAATCTCTGTAGAGTTTTTGAGGGGTCCAAGGTTCATCTCACAAGAGGGAAAGATTTAAGCGATGATAGCCTGGACTTGCTAATGAGTTCCACATTTAACAAGCCAAGAGTTAGTAAATAAAGAATCCAGACCGGACATGAGGAAAATCTCAACCGAGAGATCTGTGCTCTTTGATGCTAAATTTGAGGCACACATAATCACGCTCCTGGTAGAAAGATAGCAGTAGAAGGCCCTGAGAAACACAAGTTATGAATGTCGACATTTACAGCTCATTGTTATCTTAAATTCTCCAAAACATGACCTCAACCAGCAAGAAAGGCAATGGTAGTAGGTGCAGGTTAATACCATGAGAACATACAACAGTATACAGCACAGGAACAGGCCCTTTAGCCCACAATGTCTGAGCTGAACATGATGCCAAGACCAATTCTAATCTGTCTACACACACCATAACTATATCCCCCCCATTCCCTGTATATCGATGTGACTATACAACTCTTAAATGTCACTATCTTATCTGTCTCCACCATCGTCAGCATGTTCTAGGCACTCACCACCCTCTGTATGAAAACAAACTTGCCCTCCATATCCCAATTAAATGTCCTTCTCACCTTAAAGCTATGCCCTCTAGTATTTCATATTTCCATTCTGATGGAAAGGTTCTGACTGTCTACCTTATCTATGCCCCTCTTAATTTTATATATTTCTCCCTCAGAGCTTCCCTCAATGCTCGGCATTCCAGAGAAACCAATCCTCGTCAGCCCTACCTCTCGTAGCTAATACCATTAATCCAAGTATAATTCCGTTAGGCTTGTATTCACTGGAGTTTAGAAGGATGAGGGGGTTCTTATAGAAACATATAAAATTATAAAAGGACTGGACAAGCTAGATGCAGGGTAAATGTTCCCAATGTTGGGTGAGTCCAGAACCAGGGGCCACAGTCTTAGAATAAAGGGGAGGTAATTTAAGACCGAGCTGAGAAAAAACTTTTTTACCCAGAGAGTTGTGAATTTATGCAATTCCCTGCCACAGAGGGCAGTGGAGGCCAAATCACTGGATGGATTTAAGAAAGAGTTGGATAGAGCTCTAGGGGCTAGTGGAGTCAAGGGATATGGGGAGAAGGCAGGCACGGGTTATTGATAGCGGACAATCAGCCATGATCACAATGAATGGCGGTGCTGGCTTGAAGGGCCGAATGGCTTCCTCTTGCACCTATTTTCTATGTTTCTGAGTCTGAAGAAGAGTCAACGTTCTCCAGAGATGCTGCCTGTACAGCTGAGTTACTCCAGCAGTTTGTGTCTTTGATCATTCCAGTAAACCTCCTCTACACTCTTTTCAAAGCTTTCACATCATTCCTGCATTGGGGGAACCAGAACTGTATGCAATACTCCAAATGCAGCCTAACCAAAGTCCTACAATGCTGCATCATGTTGTCCTGACTCTACCCACTGCCCTGACCAATTAAGTGAAGTATACCATATGCTTTCTTTACCACAGTCTACTTTTGTTGTATTTTCAGGGACATGGACCCCAAGATCCCTCTGTACATAATGCTGGTAAGGAACTTTTGCCATTAATTGTATATTTTCCCCTTTGCTGCACTTCACACTTGCTTGGATTATTTGAATGTTCCTCTCAATGCTTCATTATGACTTAATTATGTTCTGTCTAAATTCTGAAAAACTCTATCCACCAGCATTTTCACAAGAAAATAGTAAATTTTGCAAAAAAGATTAAAGTGGTTCAAGATGATGGCACTCCACTACCATTTCAAGGGCTATTAGCAATGGGGGTTAGTGCTGGCCTTGCTGGCGACACCTGCATTGTGAAAAACTAAAACCTATAACCTATAATTTATGTTTAAGAAGGAACTCGCAGATGCTGGAAAATCGAAGGTAAACAAAAATGCTGGAGAAACTCAGTGGGTGAGGCAGCATCTAGATACCAAAAAATACATATATTTTATGGTATTTTCGAAATAGAAATTTCTCATGCTAAGTTCTACTGTTCTATTGTTTGCATTAACTCTACGGATCATTGTACATATATTCAAACGGAAAAACATATTTCTAGCAAAGCTTTTGTAAATTTGAATCCTGGCATACTAATAACACTTTAAACATTTTAGTTCTTTACTTTTTTCCCCCATGAACACCCTTTCAAATGCTTTAACATTATCACCCTTTAACAGCAAACTTTGGAAATAAAAATCCTTTTAATTGGATACCATCTTCCAATGTCCAGATGAAAATCTGAAAGTTGCAATCCAAGTCCTGGTCCTCCAGAATATTAACTATTCTGTAAATATTCTGCAAAGTGGACACTCGCAATTCAAACACTTTTAACCTATGGATGACTGTACTTTGATCCAGATATCCACTTAAATTCGAAAAGATGAGGCTTTTGAGTGGTGAAAAGTTGAGTATTGTGGCAAGGTAGGACACTTGATCACAGATATTCAATCAATAAGACTGAGTTAGGCTGCAACACGTTTAAAGATGTGAGAAGAAAGGAACGGTGAATATTTCCAACCACCTTCTCTGGCAATCAATATTAACATTTACAAGTGTAGGTTCCTATTATATGAACTGATGTAAAATCAAAAGACTGAATTGTGACCATTTTTGCCCACATCCCCAGACTACAGGCACAAATTCCCTCCTTTATCCTTGAACAGTCCTAACTTAATTTTTAGTTTAGTTTTTGGCAGGTTGAGACGAGAGTCGATTTCCAAAATCAGTTTTATTAACAAAATGATGAAATCAACGAGGTAACACAACACAGCCAATACAAAGGTCAAACCACAACGGTGGTTGAGAACGACTGAAGGGGCATCGCCCTGAAAGCGCGCGAACACCAACCCCTCCCCACAGTCACGCGACCGAAGCACCTGACAGCAGGGTTCGATTACTTGCGGGCACCAGCAAGTGCCACTACAGGGCCACCACCCAGAACCCAAGGTACGGAACCGAGCAGGGACCTGGATGAGACGACCGGACCACGTGGTTGACGAAAGCAGTGCGGGCGTAACATGAGGGGCCGGCAAAACAAGGCCGGGAGGACGCAAGGACCGCTAAAGTGGAACGGGAGTAACACGGGGGGCCAGTGAAACAAAACTGGGAGCGGGCGAAAACGCAACAGGCACGTGGGTGCAGCAATGACCACCAGGCTGTCCACATCCACGTGGGCGGGCTTAAGACGGCCGACGGAGACGAACTCTACTCGGCCACCCACGTCCAACGTGAACGTGGCGACTCCGGCTCGCAGCACCCAGAAAGGCCCTTCATAGACCCGCTGCAACGTCGAGCAGTGAGTGTCCCTGCGGATGAAAACATAGGCTTTTTTAACACAGCGGGCACATGCACCGCGGAGGAACCATGCCTGGAAGTGGGGACAGGGGCCAACGTGCGCACCCGGTCACGAAGGCCAGCCAGCAACGCCGGGGCTGATGCGACGTGCCTGCGGGCGGCGGGCAGAAAATCTCCGGGTACCCGCAGGGCCAAGCCACACACAAGCTCGGCTGAGGAAGCAGCCAAATCCTCTTTAGGCGTAGTGCGGATGCCAAGGAGGACCCAGGGCAGTTGGTCCACCCAGTCTGGGCCCGTAAGTCGAGCCTTCAGTGCTGACTTAAGGTGTCGATAAAACCTTTCGACCAGCCAATTAGCTTGCAGGTGGTAGGCGGTCGTGTGGTGCAACCGGGGGCCGTAGACCACAAGGAAGAGGTGAACTGGGCACCTCGGTCTGTGGAGATGTTGGAGGGCACCCCAACCCTGGCGATACAGTGGGCTGCCATAGCCCGGGCGCAGGCCTAGGCAGAGGTATCCGAAAGTGGGATTGCCTCCAGCCACCGCGTAAAACGGTCCACGATGGTGAGCAGGTGCATGGCGCTGCGGGACTGTGGCAAGGGACCCACCAGGTCCACATGGACATACAGGAACCTTCCCTCGGGGACCGCAAACTCCTGCACCGGCGGCCGTACGTGCCGCTGGATTTTGGAGGTCTGACACGGGATACATGTGCGGGCCCAGGCAGCTACCTGCTTGTGGCGCCTGTGCCAGACAAACTTAGTTGCCCAGAGGGCAGACGTCGTACGTATGGACGGGTGGGCCAGGTCACGAATACCCGCCGTCTCCAAATAACGGGGATGACCGGGCGTGCGGGCCCCGTGGAGACCGTGGTCCTGGTCGCACAGGACAACGGTACCGGCCGCACTGCAAGGTACTTCGGCTTGCACAAGGCACTTCGGCATTTCCCAGAAACATGCAGGGCGGGCGGCAGCCTCCGGAGGTGATAGTAACACCAACGGTGCCTACCGCGAGTCTCGGGACGCTGCTGTGGTTCTTTGCTGGAAGACGTGGGCGGGCCCTCTCGTGGAGCCAAGGCGGAAGAAGCGCTGGTACGAGCACGCGGTTATTGGCGCAGATATCGTGGTGCTTGGTCATCCAGAGCTCGTCGGCCCATTCTGCGAGCTGCTGAGGATCAGAGAAATCTGCACCGACGAGCATTAGGTGGACATCGTTGGGCATCTGCTCCAGAAAAGCCTGTTCGAACAACAGGCATGGGCGATGGCCATTCATGAGTGCAAGCATCTCGGCCATGAGGACGGACGGCCTGCAATCCCCCAAACCGTCCATGTGTAGGCGGCTGATCCCGAAGGTGTGTAACAGGAGGGCCTTGAGGCCATCGTATTTGGCGATCGCGGGAGGATCCCTTGGAAAAGGCAGCAGGTGGGAGGCGGACTCTTGCGGCAGGGCTCCCACCTCATGGGAAAGTATTTTGTTTTGTCCGCGACGATGTGGTGCAGATGAAACTGTGCCTCAACGTGTGCGAACCACACTTGCAGCTGAGGTGGCCAAGACACAGGCAGTTTGAGGCTGACGGCGTTCTGATGGGCGTCGGCAGCGGGAGCGTAGCTATCCTACATGATGGCGTCCAATTATCGATTGGGTGCGTCGGGATCACCAATTTGGCGGGTTGAGACGACAGTCGATTTCCAAAATCAGTTTTATAACCAAAACTAGACTAAGTGGGACCTGTTGGGTCCCAGCATCACACAGGAGGGTTGGTCTCCCAACACAATATTTCACCTCTCCACCAGTTCCAATGTTGGTGGCCAGTGGGGGTGGGGCTTTCTGGAGCATTAATATGGGTGTTGTGGGCTGAAGGGACTGGTTTCCAGAGGGCTAGTATGGACATTGTGGGCCAAATGGTTTCTTGGGCTGGCAGCTCATTCACTCAAGCATGTTGTGCTGGCAGCTCCCTCACGGCTGCTGGGCTGGCAGTAGACTCACGGCTATTCCTTGAAATTCCATTTCAAGCAGGGTGCAAGGCCACCAAATTCAAATGCAGTTTCTTACCACTTCAAGCAGGGTGGAAGGCCACCAAATTCAAGTGCAGTTTCATACCACTTCAAACAGGGTGCAAGGCCACTAAGGACAGCGAGTCGTGACCTCTCCCTCCTCCATCTTGCAGAGACTGAGCCACGCCCACACTTCTGGGTTTTATAGTGCATCCCCCCTCCCACCAGAAGGGGTGTAGCCTTTATGGCGTGATTGGCAGGAAAGAGAATCTCAACATTTTTTAAAAAATCCTCGGCACCCGATGAGCGGAGCGGGACTCTGAGTAAGATGGCCAAAAATCAGTCGTACGTGGTAGTGTTTTTTCTAAAATCAATATAAAGCGTAAACAGGAAGTGGTCAAGATTAGACTTTTAATTATATAGAAGGCAAGGCAACTTTAATTAGGCAACACAGCTGTGATGTATATGCAAATGTTCCTGTACCTCGTGACTGAGGTCAGGTGACCTTCTAAAAGTTTCCGTTGGTTGTTCGCCGTATATCTTACTTATAAGATGGCGGACGTGTATTCATTGTGCTAGTCACAACTTAGCCTTACAGAGAACATTACATGGTGTCAAAGTAAAAAAGCTAAAGAAAAGAATGGCAGGACTCAAGCCTCTCCATGCAAGGAAACTTGGCCAAGAATTATAAGGACTGGATAAGCTGTACAAGACGGCAACAGAACTGACGGGTAAGCCTCAAAAGATTTGGTGTGCAACATTTCTCCACTTGGCCGGACCATCAGCTCAGGAGCTTTATGAGACCTTTCAGTTAACCCCTGAGGAAAGTGACAAAATACAACCGCTGAATAATAAGTTTCGGACATACTGTGAACCAAAAAAAACGTAACTGTTACAAGATACTTATTTAATACACGTAATCAGCGGCGAGGGGAGACCTTCGCCAGCTACCTGGCTGCAGTGAAGGCTTTAGCTAATGATTGCGAGTTTGGCATTATCCATGACTCGTTGCTGCGGGACAGAATCGTCTGCGGCATCACCAGCCAGCCGGTCCAGGAGAAACTTCTACAATGCGATGATTTAACACTGGAAAAAATGCAGTGACATGTGTATGATCACGGAATCATCAGCCGAGCATGTGAAGCAGATTGCCCCAACCGCCATCGACACCGAAGAGACAGTGGATGACGTGAAACGGGACAGCGCCAGTCGGCCGTGGGGCCAAGGCAGGGATTCGCGACCCAGACAGCCACAGACAGACATCCGTGATTCTGTTAAGGATACCGTCTGCCGGTCATGCAAACGCGGCCACAAAGGCAACTACTGCCCCGCTCAGTACATGAGATGTTATACCTGCATAGAGATTGGACATCTTTCCAGATCCCCCGACTGCCCGGTAAATAGAGCCGCCCACATCCCTGACAACATGACCGGCTAATCAGACAAAAGGCTGGGGACTGGAGCCGTGACATCCGCGACATTGATTTCCAGATGAACGCTTCACCGCTGCCTGAGCCAGTGGACGATGACGTTGATGTATTCTACATTGACGGCGTTATTGAGTCGACGCGTGAATGGGGACAGATGTGCAGCATCAACAATGGGAACATTGAGTTCAAACTTGACTCTGGCGCTCAAGTCGACATCCTGTCAGAGCACTGGTACAGAAAGACTGGTCTTGCCTAACTGAACACAAACGTGACTTTGAGGTCATACTCTGGACATACAATGATGCCTGTGGGGCAGGCAAATGGTGAATGCCAAAGTAGGTAAGAAAGAATATAGGGTTGTCTTTCAAATAGTGGAGGGGAATGTGAAACCCATATTTCGGAAACTGACGTGTGAAAAGTTAAGGCTTCTTGTGCGAAAGGAGGCGGCTGATGGCGTGAGTGCGAGCCCATCATACACTGCGAGGATCATTGAGAAAAACCACGAGATTTTCCAAGGGCTGGGAAGGCTAAAAATACATGAGTACACCATAGCGCTGCAAGGGAACGTGCAACCTAAGCAAAACCCACCCCTCACTATCCCCTATAAGATCTGGGATAAGGTCAAAGCCGAATTAGAGCGCATGGAAAGCTTGGGAGTCATAAAGCCCGTGAGCGAACCGACAGATTTGGTGAATTCAATGACTGTGGTTAGCAAGCCTAATGGTGAAGTCTGCATGTCTTGACCCACGTGACCTCAACGCGGCCATTGGTAGGGAGCATTTCCCGATGCTGACGTTCGAGAACATTGCAGCCCGCATGCCGAAGGCAGAATGGTTCTCGAAATTTGACGCTACAAGTGGGTACTGGCAGTTCCCACTGAGCGATGACAGCTCACGTCTAACCACATTTAATACTCCCTTTGGGAGATACTGATACCTAGTGCTTCCATTTGGAATCGCATCCGCAAGTGAGATTTGGCAGCGGGCGATGCAGGAAGAGTTCAGCGATTTAGAAGGGGTGGAGATAGTCGTTGATGACATTCTCGTTTGGGGTGTGAATGCAGCACAACATGACGCAATGGTGAAAGCCCTACTCAAACGGGTGAAAGAATCAGGCGTAAAGCTCAATCCCAGAAAGTTGGTAATGCGCTCAAACGAGATTGAATATGTGGGACACGTCATCTCGCAAGCAGGCGTGTCACCATGCCCATCTCATGTCAGCAGCATGCTACAAATGCCATACCCGACAAACAAGGCTGAAGTGCAAACGTTCTTGGGGATGGTGACATAATGGCCAAGTTTATTCCAAACCTTTCGGAGATCCCCGCCCCACTTCGACTTCGAGTAGCGTGGCATTTTGAGCAGAAGCACAGACAGGCAGTAGACCAGCTGAAATCTCTACTCACATCGTCACCCGTACTCAAACTGTATGATGTGAACGCGCCCGTTTCAATTGCCACAGACCTGTTGCCTACGCTTCACGACGTGTGAACGTGGCTGAGCAAAACTATGCGACCATAGAGAAGGAGCTGTGGACAGAGATTGAGGACACAGTGGGAAATTGCTCGATATGCCAGGCGACCAGGAAAGCACAAGCAAGCGAGCCGCTCCAACCACACTTCATACCCAGCAGACCTTGGTCTAAGGTCGGAGCAGACACCTTCCATCTGGATGGAGTTGACCATTTGTTTGTAGTGGACTATTATTCCAAGTACCCAGAAATAGCGCAACTGACGGACATGACTTCACATTCGGTGATATGCGAGATGACGGGCATGTTTGCCTGGAATGGCATTCCTGACTTGGTGATGACAGACAATGCGAGACAATTTGACTGTGCTGAGTTTCGCAGGTTCCAGGATGACTGGGAATTTGCCCATGTCAATAAGTCCCATATATCCACAGAGCAAAGGGCAGATAGAGCGCTGTGTGCAAACTATAAAAGGTATCATGAAGAAAGCCAAACGCAGCGGCCGTGACCCAATGTACGCCATCCTCTAATACCGCAACACCCCCCTTGACGGGACAGGCGGCTATGCCCCCTCACAGTTACTGAACAGTAGACTGTTAAGAAGCAAATTACCATCGCCTATCGCTCTTACTGCCACATCGTGTCCTGCCCATGGGACCACAACTGGCCATCCGGCAAGAAAATCAGGCAGCATACTTCAATTAAAAGGCAAGCGCCGAGCCGCTGCCGCGCCTGGAACAACAACCAGCAGGTATGGTTTCATGCCAAACCAACCGAGTAGCAATGTGGCCGGATTGCAAGAGAAAACCTGTCCCCTCGGAGCGACGTCATCTCTACACCGAGTGGTACTGAGTTCCGCAGAAACAGGAAGGACATACGACCTGCGCACGACGCAGCTGAGCTATGCCCTGGCAACACGCAACAGACGAGCGCGAACACTCTCCCACAAGGAGGAACCCCTTTCCCAGAAGGAGCTAATCTCCCAGACTCGAGAACTATCACAGGCCGCATCACCAGGTTCTGTGGTGGGGCAACCGGCTCGAAGTGTGCCAAGCCACACTCACACACAACAGAAATACGACACAGAACGAGGTGGAATACGACTTGCACGAGAAGTGGGCGATGGTCGAAACCCCAACTCGACATGTTATGTAAAATTGATGGACAATTATTTTATAGTTCTGTAATATGAAGAGCACTGTGTTATTTGTGGTAATTTATCCACAGTAAATTAAGTAAAGGTTCCAGTTATTATTTTGACCCCAACGTTGAAGGGGGAGATGTGATGTAATTAAAATTAGAGGGGGGAGGGGGACTCTGCGTAAGATGGCCAAAAATCAGTTGGACGTGGTAGCGTTTTTCTAAAATCAATATAAAGCGCAAACAGGAAGTTTTAATTATAGAGCAGGCAAGGCAACTTTAATTAGGCAACACGCTGTGATGTATATGCAAATGTTCCTGTACCTCGTGACTGAGGTCAGATGACCTTCTAGAAGTTTCCGTTGGTTGTTCAGATTAAATCTTCCTTGCAAGATGGCGGACGTGTATTCATTGTGCTAGTCACAACCGGGCCTTACAGAGAACATTACAACAGCTTTAGCATTTCCAAACCAAAGGCAGCACAGCTTTAGCATTTCCAAACCAAAGGTAACACAGCTTTAGTGTGGATGGTTTATGCATGCAACCAATAATATAGCTACCTCAGTACCAATAACCCCGCCTTAGTTAACATCAATCATAACGCTTTCCCCTCCCTGGGTATAGTTCAGTAACAGAATGTAACCAGTGCTTGCTGATGTGTGTTATACCCTGTGCCATTATTAAAGGATGTTATACACTTCAAGAGTGTGTGGATCGCTTATTTACATGGTGTCAGAAGTGGGATTCGAACCCACGCCTCCAGTTGGAGTACGAGTCGACCAGGACAAGGTAGTGGTTACCACGCCACTCGAAGATGTCGGCAGCCAGCGAGGACCAGGCCAAGGCAGGAGCAGGTTGTTGCAGCAGGGGCTGTCGCTGCTGGTGTGATGCAAGACTGTTGCACGTGGAGCAGGCAGAAACACGGTCCCGGATATACTTGCCCATTCCAGGCCAGTAGAATTGGCATTGAGTGTGGGCGAGTGTCGCACCGACCCCGGGATATCCGCTATGGGCTGCGCAGTAGTACAAATCAAACAGGGAAGATGGGACTACAACTTTATGTCCTTTGACGATAACATCATCCTGGAGCACCAGTTCGTTGCGGACCAGGAAGAAAGGCTGTGTTTCAGTCGGCGCGCTGGAGCTCTTTGTTGGCCACCCCGATTTAATCACAAGGGCAAGCCGCTGCAGAACTGGATCGACAGCGGTGTGCTCAACCAGAAGCTGTAACTGCTTGGTGGGGATAAAGTCAACGCCCAATACGAGCAAGTCTTCTATTTCGTAGGGGTGGCGGGCACAGGAAGTCCGAGGGGCGCGGGATAGGGTGTCCGCAATGTGCATCTCGGTGCCCTTCTTGTAGGCGATATTGGAGTCGAAACGCTGGAGCTGCAGCATCATGCGCTGCAGCCTGGCAGGGGCGGCATTAATCGGTTTGTTCAGAATTGTCACCAACGGTTGGTGGTCGGTTTCGACCATGAATTTGCACTAAACCTATCAACCTGGCTAGGTTTAAGAGACCACAGCCTTGGATGGGAAACGCTGTTTTTATGCCGCGGCCCAACCCAGGTCCTGGCGAAATGCCCCCCAAGAGGTGCCCCAATTGTAACTACATGCACCACAGACTGTCACCGTGCCCCGCCTTTGGTATGTTTTGTAAAAAGTTAAACCATTTCGCTGCTGTCTGTCGCTCCCGTGTGAAAGATGCACAGGCTTCCAGACCTAACCTAAACAGCCTGACACAATCTGATGGCTGCTACGGCTCACAGCCCTCTATAAGAGAATCCTACGATGCGGATCCAACTAGTTCTACATAAGAGTCGAGCGTGTTTACACTCCTACATGCATAAACCATCTACATTTAGCATTTCCAAACCAAAGGCAAAACAGCTTTAGCATTTCCAAGCCAAAGGCAACACAGCTTTAGCTTTTCCTAACCAAAGGCAACACAGCTTTAGCATTTCCACACCAAAGGCAACACAGCTTTAGTCGACATGTGTTCAGTGTTAGTCAAAGCTCAGACTGAGCGCGTGACCCTCTCGCTCCCCCATCTTGCAGAGACTGACTGAGGCACTCAACACCTTTATAGTCCCTCCGGAAAGGGCGTGGCCTTCAGGAGTGAGAATCTCAACATTTTTTAAACACTAACAACTCTTCTATTTTTCGACGATGGCCATCACAGCCGTAAGTGGCAGCGGTTTTTCTAAAATTAATATACAGAACAATAGGAAGTGGTCAAGATCAGACTTTTAGTAATATAGATGACAAAATAAACGGAGTAACACAACACAGTCAATACAAAGGTCAAACCACAACGGTGATCGAGAACCACTGAAGGGGCATCGCCCAGAAAGCACGCGAACATCAATCCCTCCCCATAGTCACGCGACTGAAGCACCTGACCGCAGGGTTCGATTACTTGCGGGCACCAGCAGGTGCAGCTACAAGATTTTGTTTTAGAGATACAGCGTGGATACAGGCACTTCGGCTCACTGAGTCCACGCTACCAGCCTACACTAGTTCGATCCTACAAACTATGGACAATTTACACAGGCCAATTAACCTACAAACCTTGCACGTCTTTGGAACATGGGGGCAAACTGGAGCACCCACAGAAAACCCACGCGGTCACAGGGAGAACGTACAAACTCTGTACAGACAGCACCCGTATTCAAGATTGAACCCGGGTCTCTGGTGCAACTCTACCACTGCACCACTGTGCCACCCCTATTCTCCCTCCTTATCCTCTAGTTTTTAATATTGATATAAAAAGCTATGAGATTTCTTTAATCTGACTTACTAAAGCAAATTTGTTGCCCCTTTTAATCGCCTGAGTTATTTCCTCCTTTCTTTATATTTTTCAAAGGCCCTGTCTAATTCCAACTTCTTAAACTTTGAGGTCCAGTCCAGTCCACCACAACACTTTGTTTTCAATCAGTAAGTAACTTCCGAATCCATATGACCCAGTCTTGGTTAATCCAATGCATCTTAACCTTCTGGATCAGCTTATCTTGGGGTGTATTTATCAGGTGCCTTACTAAAACCCATGTAGACAACATCCACTACCCTACCCTCATTGATCGCCTTCATTACCTCTTTGTCACCTTCATAGCTACTGCTGCTCACCACAGGTCAGATCCCTCACAGTATCCAAAAGTGTACACCTGTTTGTTTTTTAAGCAGAATGGTCAAAGGAGTCACTTGCACTCTCTTTCTTCACGGTCACCCATTTACTCTTTTCCTATACCTTAGGCGTTACCACCTCGCTATAACTTTTCTCTATGAAGTTCTCATTCTCGCGGATGATCCTGAGGTTGTCCAGCTGCAGTCTGTAAGGAGCTGCACCTGGACACAATTCCCATAGGTATGGTCATCAGGAATACCCACAGATTTCCCCATCCTGCAGGACGAACACCTCACCATTCTACCTGTCATCTCGACTGCACTAAAAAATATAAGGAAAAACCACAATCACGCACAGCCGATTTGAATCTTCACCTCCTATCATCCTCTGTTCAGCATCCTCACTGAAGCTTCTTGACCTAAAGCCTCACACAACCTCTCTCCTCCAACACAGTCACCCCCAATAGGTTGCTCTGCTTGGTCTTTATTAATTGCTCAATTCATCAGTTTTGATTAGTCAACCAATCCATTTTTTGAAATCTCCACTGTTGCTCCGACAACATATGTAAGCATTTCCACAGATCAAAGCTCTACAATCATATCAATTGTCAATGCTGGTGCTCAATTAAACACAACAGAAGGATATTCTAAGGACACTCCGGGGTCTAGCATGCAAGTCCGAAAGACCAGACTAAAATATTTGCAACTAAGTACAACCAAAAATGTTGACAAATGTATCTTGATTTTGTCTATGATCCCCACAATCATAGAAGCCAGTTGTAAGCAAATTTGATTCACTACACAATATTGAGAAACAGCTGAGAGCAGCAAACACAGCTATAACTATGGGGCCAGACTAAATCCTGGCCGTAGTATTGAACACATATGCTCAGAACTAGACATCATCCAGGTCCAGGCATGTTTTAAGCCAAACTGCTCCAGTGCAGTTACAGCACTGGCATCTACCCAACATTATGGAAAATTGCCCAGCTATGTCCAGTCCATAAAAAGTCAATTTAATTACTGCATAGACTAGTTTCCATTATGAGCAAACTGATGGAGGTACTGTTATTAATGTCTGTGCTACTTTGCAATTATTTTTTCATGGATCATTTTTGTACAACTGTGACAACTCACTCCAGGCGTCATTAAAGCTTTCTTCCAAATACAAACCTAAGAATCGAATTCCAGAGGTGAGGTGAGAGTCATTTCCTTACTATCAATGTTGCTCATCACCAAGTGTGGCATCAAGGAGCCCTGGTAAAACAGATATAAACAGGCATCAAGAGGGAAACTCTCTATTGGTTGGCGTCATGGCACCCACACAGTGGTTGTTGGAGCTCAAACCTCTCAGTCCCAGGGCTTTGCTGCAGTAGTTTTTAAGGATAATGTGACATGCTTAACCATCTTCAGTCACTTCCATCTTAGTGGTCAGAAATGAGATTGTTTCCTGATCATTGCACATTATTAAATTCTAAAGGCAACCTCAGCAAATCTGCATTCAGGTATGGGCTGCTATGCAACAAGCAATATATGTGCTGTACGCACACCAGGCAATAAACATTTTGAACAAGGAAGAGTTCACCCATCTCTGAACCAAAATTGCAATCAGTGAATTACAATCAGTGAATGGGACCAGCCACACAAGGCATGTCAGACATGTAATGAAAGTACCTTCCACGTGGTTGGTGTGCAGCTCTAGCAAAATTCACAAAGCTCAACACAATCCAGATCAGAATAGTTAATTTGATTGGGATCTCATCTCCCACCTATCATGACGACAGCATGTACCCAATACAAAATGCTCTGGTCATCAGCATCATCCTACCCATGGTCTCTATCACAATGTTAGTTCTTCTCCAAGTCACCCAAAATCCTGACTTGCACTGTCGTTTGTCATAACTTCATTGCCAATGCGTCCAAATTCAGGATTTTCTTATCTTAAACCATTATTGTGGTGTAGCCGTTCAAGAGGTGACAAGGACGATTGATGAAGGCATGGCCGTAAATGTTGTATGCCTGGATTTTAGTATGCCTTTGATACAGTCCCTCATGACTGGCTGATCCAGAAGATTAAGATGTTTGGGATTTTTGATGACTTGGTCGTATGGATTCAGAAATAGTTTATTCATAGAAGACAGAATCGTGGTGGAAGGTAGATATTCCGGCTGGAGGTCTGTGACCAGTGGCGTTCTGCAACAATTTGTGCTGGGACCTCTGTTGTTGTGATTAATTGACCTGTTTACTTTAATTTGGAGATACCTGGACATAAATGAAGATGGGCTGGTAGGTTTGCTGACAACACCAAAATTGGAGGAGTTGCAGGTGGATGAGGAAGGCTATCAGAAGATACAGCCGGATATAAATCAGCTGCAGAAATGGGCGTTGGAGTTTAACCCGAGTAGGTATGATGCAAAGCAACTGTATACAGTTAATGGCAAGACCCTTAACAGAATTGATGTGTAGAGGGATCTTGGAGTCCAAGTTCATAGCTCACTGAAGTTGGCAACATGAGTAGATAGGGTGGTAAAGAAGTCATATGATATGCTTGCCTTCATTACAAGGGGCATTGAATATAAAAGCCAGGAAGTCATGATGCAATTCTAAAGGACTTTGGTTAGGCCGCATTTGGAGTATTACATGCAGTTCTGGTTTCCCCATTACAGGAAAGGTGTGGACGGTTTGGAGAAGGTGCAGAAGAGGTTTGCCAGAATTCTGCCTGGAGTAGGAGATTTCAACTACTGGGAGAGGTTGGGTTGTTTTCTCTGGAATGTCGGAGGTTCAGAGGAGAATTGATAGTATATATAATTATGAGGTATAGACAGGGAAGATAGTCAGAACCTTTTTTGAAGGGTGTAATGTCCCAGATTAGAGGGCTTAGCTATAAGGTGAGAGGGAGAAGTTTAATGGCGATGTGCAGGGCAAGATTTATTTTTACACAGGAGAGTGGTGGGGGCCTGGAATGCATTGTTGGCTGGTGGTGGAGGCAGGTATGATAGTACCATTTAAGAGACTTTGAGATAGGCCCATGGAAATACCGGAAATAAAGGGATACGGATCATGTACAGGCATATGAGATTATAACTTGGCATCATATTTGGCACAAACATTGTGCGCTGCAGGGCTCATTCCTGTGCTCTACTGTCCTATGTTCTAAGAGCAATTAGGAATGGGCGGTAACTGTTGGCCTTACCAGGAATCCCAAAAAAAGAGTAGAAATAATTCATTTCACATCACTGAAATTTACTTTAAATTGGACCAAACCACCATAACTGCATAACTGGCTGATGAGTGCTAATAGAGCTATTTCATTCATTGGATAAACTTTTGATATGACAAAACTGTAATTATCATTATCTATATGCATAAAGCACAATTTGAAGAAATTGTCTTGCAATTTTGACAGGAGAATAGTGTAACTAGTTTACTGAATGGGGCACAATCTGGGATACTTACCCCAGTCAAATATTGCAGCACAATAGCATTTGGCTTTTGGTATAGAATGTTTAAAAATTCCCCAATAATTGGTGCTGGTTCAGCCAATTCTGTTGATTGCATTGATATTACTTGTACAGGCGCCAGAGAGCTCACACTGGAAAGTCTCAGGAATGTTCCTGAAGTTCCCCAAAAATAACATAACTTCCCTGGAATTTCTGTAGGGATTCTCAAAATGACCTGCTCTACCTTTGGCAAAGGACCAGCAATGGTTCAAAAGATATAGCATCAGCTGCCATCTACACCATTTCTGGAACATTTCAGTTCACCTTCAGTTATGACAGGAGAATATAGCAGACATTCTGGCCTAATAATATTTATAGGTTTAACATTATCATGTTATATTTTACATTGGTCACTTTGAAATCAAATAATAACAAAATGAAGTATGAACAGATTTGAATTTATCTACTTATGTGCAGCACTGATATAAAAAAAGGAAATGGTATAAGTTTCATTATTAATTTCAAGCAGTAATTGGACAAACAGAGGTAAGGTTGCGAAGAAAAGATAAGAAATACTGTAAAATGCAGTGGTAAATTTTAATAAGGTTTTTGTTCCATAGGAGAGAGTACTGTGACAATAATACTGAGTACTAGTACTGAGGGAGATTTAAGAAGATTTTACTCTGGACAGAATACCCAGCCACTGACAGGCGAGATATTTCTGGCGGAGATAGGTCATGCTTGGTTCAGCAGACTCCACCTAGAAAAGGTTGTAGGTCCCGATGGTGTTGCTCCTGGGGTATTCAAGGCATGTGCCAGCCAGTTGTGCAGAGTACTCTAGCATATCTTCAACATGAGCCTGAGCCTGGTGAGGGTTCCTATGATGTGGACATCCTACCTGGTTCCTGTAGCAAAGAGGATGCGTCCCAGCTCCTCCAATGACAACAGACCGGTGGCGCTGACCTCTTGCACCATGAAGTCCCTGGAAAGGTTGGTGCTCACTCATCTACGACCCCTGGTTAAACCATACCTGGATCCCCTGCAGTTTGCTTATCAAACAAAGGTGGGGGTGGATGATGCCATCATCCACCTGCTCCATCATTTCTATGCTCACCTGAATAAGCCGGGAAGCACTGTGAGATTCATGTTTTTTTGCTTCTCCAGTGCTTTTAACATCACTGTTAAAACAACGCCACACTGCTAGGGAGCAAACTAATGAAGATGCTGATGGATGCTCTACTGGTGTCCTGGATCACCAACTACCTGACTGGACAACCGCAGTCAGGCTACAGAACTGTTTCATGGACATGGCTGTGAGCAACACAGGGGCCCAACAGGAGATTGTCCTCCCTCCCTTCCTGTTCCACATCTACACCTCGGATTTCAGATACAACTTGGACTCCTGCCACCTGCAGAGGTTTTTGGATTACTCTGCAAATGTGGCCTGCATCAGCAAGGAGAGAGAAGCAGAATACAGAGATGTAGTCATCGACTTTGTTGGGTGGTGTGAATCACTTGCAGCTCTACACTTCAAGGCTAAGGAATTAGTGGCGGACTTCAGGAGGAGTGGACTCCATCAAGGTTGTGGATGTGCAGGTTACCCAGGAGTACAAGTAACTTGGAGTTTACCTGGACAGTAAACTCGACTGGTCCAGGAACACTGAGGCGCTGTATAAGAAGGGACAGAGCAGTCTTTACTTTCTGTGGAGGTTCTGCTCTTTCAACATCTGCTGTAAGATGCTGCAGATGTTTTATCAATCGGTGGTGGCCAGTGCCATCTTCTACACTACAGTTTAATCTCCTTAAACTGCGGAATATCTTGGGCAATACATCTCACCGTCTCCATAATACACTGGTCAACCTGAAGAGCACCTTCAGCAACAGACTGGTCCCACCAAGGTGCAGCACAGAATGGCATGGGAGATGATTTTTCCCTGTGGCTATCAAACTGTACAACTCCTCGCACTTCTGTTGTGGGGTAAATTGACCGCACCCCCCCGTCTTTGCATGTCCCTCATCCTTGACTTTTCCACTCGATAATTTAATTTAATGTTTGTGCAATATCACATATGTGCAGTGCAATAACTGGTCATTTACATTTCATTATTATTATAATGCACATGACACTTTCAATGTCTTGTAACTGTATCTTTTGACTGGTGCAGACCAATTTCCCTCTAGGATAAATAAAGTGGTATTGTACCGTATCTTTGATCAAATAGTACTCATCACAAATGTGAGGCTGTAATGGGTGCAGTTTTGACGGTAGTCAAGGTTGAGGGGGAGGAAAATATCCTGGAGGCAAAAGAAGTTCAAGATTTCCATGTGCTTCCTGGAAGTCTCATTGACCAGATGGATTGTAAATTTTTTTTGCAGTCATAAATTTCTACTCCCAGTACATTGGGAACTGGAAAAAAACATCGCCATTCTTAGAATTAGTTTAAAAAATAATACTTTCTAAAACATAAATAGAAAGGGCATTGTACTTGTGTGTTATGTGAATGAGCCCAGTACACTTGAATTTATTTTTACCCAGGGAAGAATTTTAGGTGAACATTCACAAACTTTAGTCCACAAATATGCTGTTTTAATTTAATGCCTTTGCTTCACTGCAACTAGCTGGAAATAACAGTGGAAGTAAATCAATATGAAAAATTACTCAACAGTATTTTACTTCGCAGGCACGTGAGTGACTACATGAAGACCCCGCCAGCACGCATGCGCGACATATCGTCGAACGCATTGCGAAGCGACAGGCAGGAGGAGAGCTGCTCCTCCAGCGTAACTTTAAAAACAGCCCGCAGGTAAGTACTTACCATTCCTGAGGTCGTTGTCGGCTCTGTTAAGCATTTCTCTTACAGAGCGTACAAAGATGGAATCGAGGACGAAGTCCAAACGAGCCGCTGCCAAACAAGTTGCCGAGGACCGTGAAGCAGGCAGCCAGCAGCGGTCGAGTTCTCCAGAGCTGCTGATACAAACCACAGCCCCCGACTTCACGCCGCTACAGCCCGCAGGTGCTCCTCGGACTGGCGGCAAAACCAGCCGGAAGTCAGGCAGGTCCGCTGACTCGGCTGAGTCCGGACTGGAGGACACCCCGCCCGCGGGAAGCGACAGCGGTCGACTATCCCGCATGGAGCGGATGGTGGAGCAGTTGCTCCAATGTGACCTGCTACAGCAGGGGTATGGTCACAGTTGGTCTCCTCGCAGACCCACGGCAGCACCCTTTACAGGGCTGCCACATGTCTCACCCTCCTCGCAGGGGAGCATAAGGAGTCAGCACTGGGCTGACTCTGATGAGGGGAGTGTGGCTGAAGAAACACCAATGCTAGGGGTGCCAGAAGAGGAGCTACTGGACATGGTATCAAAATTTGCGATGCCAACCCAAAAGGGGCTGCCATTGCACTAAAGTTGGCAGCCAGTATTAACTACATGGCAACGAATCAACTTCAGGAACAAGGCATTAATGACACTGCAGCCAAATACCTAGCTCCTGAGAATTGTGTCTCCCTCAACGTGCCTGCAGTCAACAACCCCATCTGGGGTAACATGGGCCCTGGCATCAGAAGTCAGGAAGTAAAACTCCAGAAAATCCTAAAACTACTGGCTGCTGGAATTACGGCCGTTGCCAGGTCAGTGGATGGAGTGGAAATGCCAAAAGAGCTACAGGATGCGCTGGCACTCCTCTGTAACACTCAGTTTAAGATCAACTGTTACAGAAAGAGTGTCATCCGGCCTGCACTGAACCCCACGTTCCCGGGGTTGTGCAGACCCAACAGTGCACAGCCGCCTACACTACTATCTGGGGACAACCTGCCTAAGCAGGTAAAAGACCTCGATGAAGAGGCAAAGGCAATAGGCATGATAAAAGTGCTGACTGCCACCAAGTCCTCATACCTGCGGCGACAGCACCCCTATGCATCCACCTGCAGACCACGCTACCACAGCGACAGAACACCTGCTGGTGAAAGCTCGAAGGCCATCCAACCTGCTCAACGGTCTTTTTTAGACCATAGCCCAGCACGGCCTTCCTGGATGATGCGCCACCCCCACACCACAGCGCCTCCACCTCCCAGGAAACAAGGACAGAGGAAACCAACGCAGCACCGCCGGTAAACATGGAGGTAGGTGGGTCTGGTTGCCTCAGGAACATTGCATGTTTAAATTCTTCACGGATTGGGGGATGGTTGCACTGGTTTCGGGATGCATGGAGTTCTATAACTTCTGATCCTTTCATACTGCACAGTATTCAAGGATACAAAATAGAATTTGTTCACAGACTTCCCCTTCCTGTTCAGCATACACCTAGTCGAAAGTTTGTACTTTCATAGAACGAAAAGACAGAAGGTCATGCAGCACTCTTAAGACTACATACGAAAGGAGTAATTGAGAAAACCAAAAGTGAGTCTCATGAGTTTGTATCGAACATCTTCACTAAAAATAAAAAAGACGGCGGATGCCGCATTATTATAGATTTGACACAACTGAATACTTTTGTGCAGTATGCCCACTTCAAATTGGAAACTTTTGTTACTGCCAAACAACTAGTTTCCAAGAGATACTTCATGGCTTGCATCGACCTAAAAGATGCATACTATTCAGTACCAATAGACAAAGATCATCGCAGATATTTGAAATTTGCCTGGATGGGGCAGCTCTGGCAGTATAAAGCGCTGCCTAATGGATTAACATCAGCACCCAGACTGTTTACCAAATTATTGAAACCAGCTTTAGCGCGTCTCAGAAAACAAAAACATATTGTTATGGCATACCTCAATGACATTTTAATTGTGGGGGAAACCTTGGAGTTGGCCAAACTGGCTGTCTCAGCCACTGAGCACTTATTTCAAAAACTGGGGTTTATCATCCATCCAGACAAATCCAAATTAATGTCTTCTACCACTATGGACTATTTGGGATTCATGATTGACTCTGTTCATATGTCTGTCACTTTGCCACCGAACAAAGCGTCAGACTTGATAGAAGCATGTAACAGTTTTGCTGGCATCAGTAAACCGTCTATTCGGCAAGTAGCCAGGGTAATTGGGAAGCTTGTGGCTGCCTTCCCAGCCACACAATTTGGGCCCTTGCATTACCAAAACCTACAAAGAGCAAAAATTGCAGCACTCAAACACCATGCTGGCCATTTTGACAGGCCAATGCAATTACCAGCAAAAGCAAAATTGGAATTACAATGGTGGATAGACAATGCTCGACATTGCTCTAATCCCATTACAATCACAAACCCCACGGTTATACCACAACCTGACGCCAGAGCTCAAGGCTTGGGAGCAACTAATACCACCTCCAGTTGCGGTGGTAGATGGAATGCACATGAATTAACCTTACTCCTGGCACTGGGAATTAAACATCTAGAAATGCTGGGAACATTTCATGGACTCCGGGCTTACTGTTCGGACATGCACCATCTGCATGTACGCTTACAAATTGATAATACCACTGTGGTGGCTTATATCAATCATATGGGTGGAATTAAGTCGATATCTTGTGATGAATTGGTCAATACAATCTGGCACTGGTGCTTAGAAAGGAACATTTGGATATCAGCCACTTACCTTCCGGATAAGCTTAATACAGTGGCGGACACCAGGTCACGCAAGTTTAATGATAACACCGCATGGATGTTGGACCGCAAAGTGTTTGCTGATATTGTAGGTTGGTATGGAACACCAGATATCGACCTTTTTGCATCCAGACTTAATCACCAAATACCAACATATGTTGTTAAAGAAGGAACTGCAGATGCTGGAGAATCGAGGGTACACAAAAGGCTGGAGAAACTCAGCGGGTGCAGCAGCATCTAAGGGGCGAAGGAGATAGGCGACGTTTCGGGTCAAGACCCTTCTTCAGACTGGTCAGGGATCAGGGAAACGAGAGATATAGACGGTGATGTGGAGAGATAAAGAACAATGAATGAAAGATATGCAAAAAAGTATCGATGATAAAGGGAACAAGCCATTGTAAGCTGTTTGTAGTGTGAAAATGAGAAGCTAGTGCGACTAGGGTGGGGGAGAGATAGAGAGAGAGGGAATGCCAGGGCCCGAGGGCTGAGGGAGAGGTGGGAAGGGGAGGAGACAGCAAGGGTTAACATAATTGAGAAAATTCAATGTTCAAGCCCAGAGAATGCAGACTCCCCAAGCGGAATATGAGGTACTGTTCCTCCAACTTGTGGTGTTGCTCACTCTGGCCGTGGAGGAGGTCCAGGACCGAGAGGTCGGATATGGAATGGGAGGGGGAGTTGGTGGTGAGCCACCGGGAGGTCGGGTTGGTTAATGCGGACCGAGCGGAGGTGTTTGGCGAAACGATCGCCAAGCCTCCGCTTGGTCTTACCGATTTAGATCCGGATACGGGCCGAACACCTCCGCTCGGTAAAAAGTATACGCTTTGTTCCCAAAGGGAATTTATAGCCCGAGCAGACTTTTAGGATACTGTTAAGAAAAATAATTAGGGTATATTTGCATTGCTAATGTAGCATTCTGGTGAGATGAGTGCCAATATGAGCACTTGACTCAACATCAGAAAAAAAAAGTTTACGAGCTCTGCAGAGTCAGAAGGATCTGAAATCAGGAAGCTGGACGTAGTCTGATCACATCTCTGGAAGGACCTTTCAAATGAATAATATTTATTTGAACATTTCATGTTATTTGAACAATCATTAGAAATTTCAGTATGAGAGCAAAAAGAATCAAACATTGAGTGATTTGTGGGAACCCAAGGGGCAGACTATTCAACCACACGGTGGCAGGCTTAATTTGATACAACCATCTGTTGATGTGAATTGGAAATTTATAAAGATAAATACGTGCCCAGCTTGCACAATACAAATTGATTCACCATTTTCCTATATTTTGTGTCAGCGTATTCTTGACAATTCATTCAAGAGATTTTCCTGATTTTACATGTGATCTAGAATTCTTGGGATGCTCCCCAATCTTTTTTAAAATAAAAGATAACTGGAAAACATTTTCTACATCACATCTAAAGAATCATTAACTATTAATGCCAATTCATTTACTTTTTAGAATCTTAAATTTCATTGTTAGAATGAATTATATTAAGTACTTTATGTACTTGGATCCTGACACAACATTTACCCTCTTATATTTTATCAACATGTAAATTCCTTTAAACACCCCATAATTCTAAAATACCTGTTTTGTTTTTATATAGTTCTGCCCCTTTGCAAAGATAGAGCTAAAGGAATTAAGGAATTCATTTCAGTCATTTTGGGAATCTAATTGCACTGACAGGGTCAAGGAAAGAGCGTTCACGTTGCGGCCCTATTTCCACCAATCTTTTCACCACTATGCACAAGAAGCAATTGTATGCAGATGCCGAGAAGTGTGTTCAAGGTTTCAAGGTCAGTTTATCGTCACATGTACCAGATAAGGTATAGTGAAATTTGAGTTACCATACAGCCAAACTAAGTGTAATGCAACAAGACACACAACCATATAAAATTAACATAAACATCCATCACAGTGGATTCCATTCCTCACTGTGATGGAAGGCAATAAAGTTCAATCTTCTTCCTCTTGTTCTCCTGCGTTCGGGGCAGTCAAACCATCCGCAGGCGGGGCGATAGACCCCGCAGCCGATGATCAAAGCCCCCGTCGGGGTGATCGAAACTCCCACGTCGGGGCGTTTGAAACTCTCTCCATGGCATGGAGCTCCCGAGTCGGCTTCTTCTTACCAGAGACCGCGGGCTTCATGATGTTAAACTCCACAGGCCCCGTGGTTGGAGCTTCGAACCCCAACAAAGGGATCGCAAGCTCCGCGATGTTAAAGTCCGGCAGACTCCTGCGGCTTGGAGTGCCCGTCGGTTTCCAGGAAAGGCCGTCAACTCCATGATGTTAGGCCGCAGTGGGGACAGAGATACGATACGGAAAAAAATTGCATCTCCATCAAGGTCTGACTGAACAATTTCTAATCTTGTGATGTGGACATAAAAAGAAAAACCATTTCATGATGGGACACCAAAACCAAATTCACTGAAGGCTTAGAAATCCCTAAAAATACAATCAATGGACACCTGTTTTTTTCATGCAAATAGTAAGCTTAAACGAGAACTTACCCGTTTGAAGTTTGATCTTAATTTTATGAGGAGTTACGATGAGCGATTACATGAAGAAGGCCGTCAGTCGTCATGCGCGTCAATCTTCAAAGCAGAGGTGTGGAATCACAGGAAGACAAGTTGACCTAAAGGTAGTAAGATTTGGAGAACTAGAACTACCAGATGACCTGATAATATGAGGGTTGGGAGCGATGGGCACGTAATCGCTCATCGTAACTCCTCATAAAATCAAGATCAACCTTCAAACTGGTAAGTTCTCGTTTAATCTTACTATTTTACTTCGGAGTCACGTGAGTGACTACGTGAACATTTCAAAGCTCTGTGATTTCATGCCGGTTCAAGTCCAGGCGTCACACACTGAATGGATTGACCATGGATGAGTGAGAAAAATTAATGCATTCAGACATAACATAATTAGGTAACGATACTGATGCTTTAATGTGAAAACAAAATGATAGTGACCCCGCTCAACCTGGGGGGAAACTATAAAATAGAATTCAAAATGGTACGTGCAAACATCCCCGGTCCGGCAATGGGTTTATTATAAAACTGGTGGAACATCCGTTCATTGGCCCATCCTGCCGCCGCTAGGATGTTGTCGAGGGGCACGTCCATAGCCCTTGCTGCCGACGTTGATGCAGCCCTGGTGGAATGAGATTTGTAAATGTCAGTATCCACTCCTGCACCTGCCAGTACCTGTTTCAGCCATCTGGAGATGGTTTGTGCTGACACCCTGCGGTGTGGTTTTTTGTGGCTGATTAGGACAGCTAACTCTGAGCCTCTGAGGCTCCTGGTGGCTTGAATGTATTGGTGCAGGTGTGCGACTACACATAATCGTGGATCTTCGGGGTATGCCAGGAACTCAAGCTTGGGCACTGGTACCCCCGGCCTGTTTTATTTAACTAAGTCATAGATGACGAAAGTAATGGTGTTAGCAGTGGTGGTCATGTTGTCCAGTCGCAGCTTGTGCAATGTCGGGACTCGTTGCGCCATTACCAGCGCCATCAGCATGACCACCTTGAGGGTGAGCTTGGTTAAGGTTAGAGTGGTGGCCAGAGATGCCAACCCTAAATTTAGTTCACAGTAACATTCAACCCATTTGTCAGTAACAAATGGGGGTAAATGCATTTCTCTCAGTAACATGTTGCGGCACCAGAAATATGTATGGCAACGACCCAAAATCTGCAACGCGCGTTGAATCCAACCTTCCTTTTTTCAACTAGTACTATATACAAACTCATTAAACACACATAAACATCCTTTAGTATACACATACACATAAACTCAATTGTCTAAATGACAATGCCGATGTTGGGGGAGTTCAGAACCAGGGGCCACAGTCTTAGAATAAGGAGTAAGCCATTTAGAACGGAGACGAGGAAACACTTTTTCTCACAGAGAGTGGCGAGTCTGTGGAATTCTCTGCCTCATAGGGCGGTGGCGGTTCTCTGGGTGCTTTCAACCTAGATACCCATGCACGTGTCATTCCCGCTGCACGTGTCCAACCGCACTCGTTCCGCCCTTCCCGCTGCACACAGCAAGCACGTGTCCAACCGCCGCTCACCCCGCTCCCGCCCCCGCCCTTCCCGTTTATTGTTTTGATTATTTTTCGTTCCCGCCCTTCTCCGTAACGACATGTTTGCCTGCCGGAACACCGTATTTAGGTTGTTTCGCCGGGACGAAATACGGCGAATCCGGGACAGTTGGTAACCCTGGTGGTGGCTGGGACCCACTGACGAAGTAGTGTTAGCACCATGCTAACATCCCATGTGTCCGTATACCATGGCCTGGGGGGTGTAGCGTTGTATATTCCCTTCATGAACCTGGTAATAAGGGGATGCATTCCCACCGGGTGGGCTCCCGTTCCCAGCACTAAATATGAGGATAGTGCGCTCCTGTCACTGTTGATGGCACTGTAGCCTAATTTATGGTCATAATATAAAGTTGACAGGAACTCCAGTATATCTGTGAAGCACACTGTGTCATATGTGATGTTGGAGGCATTACAATACATCTCCCTTTGTGTACTGTCCCTCCAGTGTACCAGCAGATCCCTGCTGTTGGGGACAGCCATTAAAGGCTGTGTCATGATTCCCAGGACAAGTGGGCACCATGATTGCGTAGGCCAATCTGGCACTACCAAAATGCCAGTGGCATTGTCTTGCTTTATTTTGACCAAGCATCGGCTGATGAGGCTAAATGGAAGGAAAACATACAAGAACATTCCTCCCCAATGCAGACTGCCACTGCCCCTGGGTCTGGCTCCCATGAGACATATTTGGGTAACTGATTATTCAATCTGGAGGCAAACAAGTCAATATCCGGCATACTATATCGGGCAACAATGTCGGTGAACACGACATGATTCAACATCCATTCTGTGTTGTCATTGAATTTCCATGATCTAGTGTCCGCCACCATATTATATCTACCTGGTAGGTAAATAGCCGTGACCCAAATGTTCCTTGCAATACACCAATGCCAAAGGAGGTTTGCTAATTTGTCACATGATACAGATTTTATTCCACCCATGTGATTGACATACGCCACCGCCGTGGTGTTGTCAATCTGTAGTTGAACATGCACATGATGCATAGTGCTGCAATAAGCCTTTAAACCATAGAGTGCTCCCAACAATTCTAAGTAGTTAATGCCATATTGCTGTAGTATATAGGACTCCTGCACATTCCATCTGCCCCCGCAGCTGGAGATGGTATCTGTTGCTCCCCAGCCCAGGCCACTTGGATCGTTTTGTAATATTGCCGATGGTGTATCAATCTGAATTTTCTTAGAGCAGTGATGTATATTCATAGCACAACAGTGTAATTCAGCCATGGCATCTGGTGGTAATTGCATATGTGTCCCGAGTTGGCCTGTGCGAGATTTGAGAGCACGTTCCTTTGCACGTTGTAAATTTTGGTAGTGCAAAGGTCCGAAACATACAGCAGGAAAGGCTGCCACAAGCTTGCCAATTACACTTGCTACTTGTCTGATTGTTGGCCCCTGGTTTGCAATTAGCTCAATGCAGGCTTCCATCAAGTCTGATTGCTTACCACTTGGCAGTGTCACCGACATTTGAATTGAGTTAATTGTAAACCCCAGGTGAACAATTACCCAAATTGGAATCAATTTTGACTTAACTGGATGGATTAGGAATCCCAACCTCTCAAACAGGAGTTTGGTAGCCGACACAGATGATTCTGCTTATTCCTTAGTGTGCCCAATTATTGGAATGTCATCCAAATATGCCATCACCATGTGGTTTTGAGCTCGTAGTAGTCCCAGAACTGGTTTTAGTAATTTTGTAAAAAGTCTGGGAGCTGAAGTCAGCCCATTAGGCAATGCTTTGAAATGCCACAGCTGCACCATCCAGCTATATTTCAAATATCTCTTGTGTTCCCTGTGAATAGGCACTGAGTAGTATGCATCTTTTAGGACTGTGCCAAAATTGTCCATTTTAAAATGTTTATACTGCACATGGGTATTGAGTTCCATCAAGTCCAGGATTATACGACTTCCTTCATCCTTCTTTCGCTTGGGGAAAATGTTTGTTACAAATTGGTGTGATTCCTGGTTTGACCTCTGAATCACCCCTTTTGTATGTAAAGCCTGAATTTCAGCATGTACCTCAAATCTTTCCTGTTGTGGAAACACACACGTGCGGTTTGGTAAATTTCGTGTTGGTGGTGATGAGTCAAGAAGGAACTCAATTTTAAACCCTTGTACACTGTGCAGTATGAACGGGTCTGCTGTGATCCAATTCCATTCATTCAAAAAATGTCTCAGCCTCCCCCCAACTTGTAAGTTAGAGATGTGTAAATTGTTCCACAAGGAACTAGGTACTCCTACCTTGGACGTTATTGCCGGTGTGGTCCTGGCTTCCGTCCTCATGCCTTGGGACAGCTGGAATCTTCTTCCTGTCCCAGAGCCCCTTGGCTGGTTTCGCCTGGCGATGAAGGCGGCATAGGGGTGGCCCCGTGGTGATGAGCCCCTGGGTGTAGTTGGGGCTCGGCTCATGAGGCGTATAGTCTTGGCATCGTCATCCAGCTCTCAGACCTGCTTCGGCAGGTCTGCCCCAAAGAGATAATTGGCCGGCAGGACATTGCTGGCCTTGCACAGCACAGCAAATTTCGGGTTGAGTGCCGGCCTTATTACGTTTTTACGCTGACAGTTAATCTCAAACAGGGCATTACAGAGGCGCCCCACAGTGTCCTGCTGTGTCTCCGTCAGCGGCCCACCATCTATGGACCTAGCGCAAGCCGTTACACCTGAGTCCAGTAGTTTAAAAATGTTTTGGAGTTTAACCTCCTGGGCTCTTACCCCCTCTCCAATATGGCCCCAGATGGCATGATTGACGGCCGGCACATTGAGGGAGGCACAGTTGGCAGGTGTATTGTATCGGCCGGTGGTCTCCTCCATAACCAGGTCCTTGAGCTGGTGCGAGGCCAGGTAATTTATGGTGGTGGCCAGTTCTTCATCTAAGGGGTAGGAATGGCAAATTTAGAAGCCAATAGAGGCACTTCGGCCCCATGCCCCCTAGAGTGTTCCCCTGATGTGCCTCTCAGCTCTGAGTCAGGATAGCCCTAACTCTGTGTACTCCCCTCTCCAGAGAGGGAGACACATCGCAGCCCTGTGAAAGGTGCTGCTAGCGCGGGCTCCCGTGGAGACCCGGCCTGATACTGCTCCCTCCTCTGGAGCAGATCAGTCTGGAGCCACCTCTCCAACAGGTGCTCCATCTGGGTGAGGCGCCCGCAGATGCTTCCCAGTGTGGGAGGAGATCCCTCCGGCCCGGAATCATGTGAGTCTACGGGCCTGGCAGACTTGTGAGGTTCAGGAGAGCACCCCGGCGGGACTGCCACGGTGCTCTCCTGAAGCACCAAGTCTGCTGCCGCTGGTTCCATCGCCAGCGGCCTGGAAAGTGACTCGAACAGTATCTCGCTACGCGCAGCTCTGCGGTCTTCCGTAGACGGCTTCGCAGACCGTGGCCTCACCTTCGACATGGTAGGTTTGTTCTGTTGCTAGAAACTAGACAACCGAACCTGCCAAAACGGCCGCAAAGTAAATTTTAAAATACACTTACCTCGGTATTTAAAACTTACCGCTGGAAGGACTCACTTGCCTGCCAGTCAGTCGTTGGCGCATGCTTCAGACGTAATGACACGCATGACGACTGACGGCCTTCTTCACGTAGTCACTCACGTGACTCCGAAGTAAAATTGCACATATATTAGAAACATAGAAACATAGAAAATTGGTGCACCGCCATTCAATATGATCATGGCTGATCATCCAACTCAGTATCCTGTACCTGCCTTCTCTCCATACCCCCTGATCCCTTTAGCCACAAGGGCCACATCTAACTCCCTCTTAAATATAGCCAATGAACTGGCCTCAACTACCTTCTGTGGCAGAGAATTCCAGAGACTCACCACTCTCTGCGTGAAAAATGTTTTCATCATCTCGGTCCTAAAGGAATTCCCCCTTATCCTTAGACTGCGAACCCTTGTTCTGGACCTCCCCAACATCGGGAACAATCTTCCTGCATCTAGCCTATCCAACCCCTTAAGAATTTTGTAAGTTTCTATAAGATCCCCCCTCAGTCTTCTAAATTCTAGCGAGTACAAGCCAAGTCTATCCAGTCTTTCCTCATATGAAAGTCCTGACATCCCAGGAATCAGTCTGGTGAACCTTCTCTGTACCCCCTCTATGGCAAGAATGTCTTTTCTCAGATTTGGAGACCAAAACTGTACGCAATACTCCAGGTGTGGTCTCACCAAAACCCTGTACAACTGCAGTAGAACCTCCCTGCTCCTATACTCAAATCCTTTCGCTATGAATGCTAACATACCATATTGTATTAGCTAAAGGTAAGATTGCCATAAACATCATTGAGGAGTCTAGAACTAAAGGTTACAATTTCAAAACAATGACCAAACAATGAAGTACGACATGAGGTGGGTGGTGGGGGTAAATTGGTACACAAAGATGAATCTTTGAAATTATCTGTCGAAGAGAGGTATGGAGTTTTATTAATTAATTGCATTAATTGTGTCAATAGATATCTCAATATGAGAGAAACCAAAGAATACGTAGAGGGTAAGAATATAATTTTGAGGAAAAAGACAAAAAGACCGAAAAGACATGGTCTTGTATGGAGGTGGTTCAAAGGGCTAAATGACCTGTTTCTACTTGATATCTTTTCTTATCATGTATTGCCTTTGACTCCAATCAGTTTTTTTAAAGAAAAAGCAAAATACAAAGTGCTGGAGGATCTCAGCGGGTAAGGAGGCATCCGTGGAAGGAATATTCAGAAGTGTCCTGACCCAAAACGTTGCCTGTCCATTCCTCCCCACAGATGCTGTTGACTTACTGAGCTCCTCAAGCACTCAGTAAGTTTTTTTGCTCAAGATTCCAGCCCAAATAATCTCTTGCGATTCCAGTTTTCTTTAATATTGGATATTTTGAGTTTAGTTTAGTTTATTATTGTCCCATGTACCGAGGTATAGTGAAAAGTTTTTTTGTCGCATGCTAACCGGTCAATGAAAAGACTATATATGATTGCAATCAAGTTGTCCAGTGTACAGATACAGAATAACGGGTTCATCATTTAGTGCAAGATAAAGTCTGAATACAGATAGTTAGTTCAAAGATCTCCAATGAGGTAGATGGGAGGTCAGATTCATCCCAAGACCATATGCAAAAGTGTGCAACGCCAAACAGGTGCGACTAACAATTAGAGAGCAGTCCTGAACTACTAGCTACCTCATTGGAGACCCTGGGACTATCTTTGATTGGACTTTACTGGCTTTATCTTGCGTTATTCACGTTATTCCCTTTATCATGTATCTGTACACTGTGGATGGCTCGATTGTAATCATTTATTGCCTTTCCGCTGATTGGTTAGCACGCAACAAAAGCTTTTCACTGTACATCAGTACACATGACAATAAACTCAAACTCAAAACAGTAACTAAAATAGGGTGAAACTAGAGGAAGTAATATTAATCTTTGGCAGCAAGTGTGAGTAAAGGATGATTGAATCAACAGATTGAGGAACATTCTGTGCAAATTAGTCTGAACTAGAACTGGTTTGCATTTCAGTTTTTGGGATTTTATTTAGCCGACAATTGTTAGGGTTAACTAATGTTTCTCGAGATGCAAATCAAATTTAAAAAATATATATATTTTTATTAGAAGCATTGCATATTATCTAAGGTACAACAGTACTTCAAATACAAATTAGACTTATCACAAACGTTGTACAGATGTGACAGGAGAATTTATATATGCTACTGTTTTTGATTTTGTTTGGGAAGGTAAGGGAGTGTAAAAAAAGTAAAAGTATAAATCAATAATCAAGACATTGTGATTAAATAATAATGATTATATAAGAAAAAATAAAAAATACAAAAGAATAAAGATAAACAAAATAAAAACAATTATTATATAATTAAATAAATAAAAAATAAATACAAAATAAATTTAAAAAAAAAGGAATACATCTTAACATTGAATGGAACAGTTTCAGATAACAATTGAGACGTGTATACAGATCCCAATACATCTTTTCATCTAATCCTACACCAGGGTACTTATTGAGTTACGGTGCTGAGCTCAGCTACCCCTTTAAATAATCAATGAATGGAGACCATATTTGTTCATAAAGTTTATATTTGTCCATTAGGACAAACCTAATTCTCTCTAAATGGAACATCTCCGACATTTCCACAGTCCACATTTTGATTGTGGGGGATAATGTTCCCTTCCAGAATTTTAATATTATTTTTTTTCCAATTATCAAACAGTAATCAAGAAAATTTATTTGACTTACTGTTAATATTAAGCTTGAGTCAGGAACTCCTAATATTATTAACTTTAGATCAGGGTCCAATTTAGTTTTAAGAACCTCAGAAATGATTCCAAAAATATCAGCCCAATAACTATTAAGTTTTGAACATGTTACAAAACTATGCGTTAAGTTAGCTTCTAAATTCTGACATTTATCGCAAATAAGAGAAATGTTAGGAAAAATTCTATTTAATTTCGTTTTTGAGTAGTGTAATCTATGTATTACTTTAAATTGTACCAAAGTATATCTGGCATTTAATGAGCATCGGTGTATACGTTGTAAACTTTCTTCCCAAATGTCTTTCATTATAGATAGACCTATTTCATTTTCCCATATCTGTCGGTATGATTCTGTTGTTGGGACTTCCCTATCCAAAAGAGTATTATATATGCACGCTATTAATTTTTCTGTATTTGGATGCTTGTTAAGCCACTCATCCAGTAATCCTAGTTCTCTATTCTTATAGTCTTGCATGTTTGACTTGATATAGTCTCTAATTTGTAAATACCTAAACAAGTTATTTGGGTGTAATCCATAGATATCTTTTAATTCTTGAAATGATAGAAATGTTCCTCTCCTGTAAAGGTGTTCTATCCTTATAATTCCTAAATTTTTCTAGTCTCTAAACCCCTTATCCAATATAGAAGGTTTAAATAAAGGATTATTCATAATTGGTAAACAGAGTGACATATTATCCAGATGTAAAGTCTTAACTGTTTGTTTCCAAATACATATATTGCTATAAATTATAGGGTTTTCCCAGTAAGTTTTTTTTTGTACTTCACTTGGAGCAAGAAGAATCGAACTTATATCAAATGGTAAACAGTCTTCCATTTCCATCTTTAGCCAAGCTGGTTCCTGGTCCATTTTTACCAGCCAAAAATTCATATTCTTAATCTGAACCGCCCAAAAATAATATAAAAAATTAGGTAATGCTAATCCTCCATTTATCTTGGATTTACATAAATGTTTTTTACTTATTCTGTGATTTTTATAATCCCAATAAAGCTGTTAATAATAGAATCGATTAAAAAAATAAATTGGGAGATATAAAGTGATAGCTTGAAATAAATATAATAATTGTGGTAAGAAGACCATTTTTATAGCATTTATTCTGCCAATCATTGATATTGGTAGTGTTTTCCAGTATAAAAGATTCCTTTTTAGTTTATCCAATAACTGAGGATAATTTAATTTGAATAATAGACTATAAGATTTAGATACATTAATTCCTAGGTATTTAAATGTATCCATAACTATTTTAAACGGAAATTGTTGTAATATGTTTACTTTTATTCCAGTTATATGCATAATTTCACTTTTATTCCAATTAATTCTATATCCTGAAAATGTACCAAACTTATTTATAATGTTAAGTAAGTTAGGAATACTGATCTCCGGTTTTGTGATATATATTAAAACATCGTCTGCATATAAAGATATTTTATTCGTTGTGGTATTAGTATTGTATCCATATATTTCTGGATCTGATCTAATCCTTTCGGCTAATGGCTCGATTGCGAGAGCAAATAATAAAGGTGATAACCGGCATCCTTGTCTACAACCCCTAGAAAGATTAAATTTAGCTGATAACATTTGATTTGTTAGTATTCTTGCTGTAGGGTTGGAGTACAAATTTTTAACCCATTTACAAAATCTATCGCCCAGTTGAAATTTCTGCATTATCTTAAATAAGTAAGGCCATTCAACCTGGTCGAATGCTTTTTCCGCATCTAGTGAAATGACAGCTAATTCAATATCATTAACTCCTTTTGAATATATGATATTGAATAGTCGTCTCAAGTTATAAGTGGAGTACGTTTGGGAATAAAGCCGGTTTGATCATGATGTATTAGTTTATTAATCACTAAACTTAACCTTTGGGATAACATTTTAGTTAATATTTTTTGATCTGTATTTAGAAGAGCAATTGCTCTATATGATCCAGGATCTTCCAGATCCTTATCTATTTTAGGAATGAGTATGATTGTAGACTCATTTAGAGTTTCTGGTAACTTTCCTTGTTCGTAAGCATATTTATATATCGCTTGTAAACGTGGGGAAATCAAGTTGTGAAACTTCTTATAAAATTCAGCACTTAGGCCATCAGGGCCAGCGGCTTTTCCATTTTTCAACGATCTGATTGATTCCTCAATGTCTTTTACTGATATTTCAGCATCTAACAAGTCTTTGCCTTCCTGATCTAAGCCTTTGATATTACATTCATGTAAGAATGTTTCCATTCCATCTGATTGCCCCGTCAGTTTGGTTGAATAAAGTTTTTGATAGTAATGCAGAAATCTGTCATTAATATCTTTTGGCAAAGTTAATATTTCACCTTGTTTTGATGTGATTTTATATATCATTTTTTCCTCATCTGATTTTCTAAGCTGGTGTGACAATAATTTTTGTGGTTTGTCACCAAATTCAAAATGTACTTGTTTAGTCTGTTGAAAAAGTTTTATAACATGATTTGAGTATATTTTATTTAGCTTATATTTTAATATTGCAATTTTATTATGTATCACCTTAGATGGAGATATTGCATTTTCAATATCTAATTGCTTTATTTCATTTTCTAAGGTGTGTTGCATCTTTCGGTTTTCCTTATTAAGGTATGCTTGCGCAGATATTATAGCACCACGCATAAAGGCTTTAAATGTGTCCCATAGAAGTGACACTGAAATTCCGGGTTTGTCATTAGTCTCAAAAAAACAATTTAATCTGTTTTACCAGATAATCATAACAAACCTTTTCATTTAAAATTTGAGGGTTGAGTCTCCATTGAGGTTGTTTATTAGTTATACCATTTAATTTTATCTTGAATGTTAATGGTGCGTGATCCGAAATAATAATATTATGGTATTTTGAGTCATACGTAAATGGAATTAATTTTGAATCTATTAAAAAATAATCTATCCTTGAATAGGTTCTGAATACAGGTGAGTAAAATGTGTATTCCCGACCAGAAGCGTTATCAATTCTCCAAACATCCTTAACATTTGCAGTATTAATAAAGGAATTTATAAATTCGCTTGATTTAGATGTAACTTTTCTTAATCATTTATTGCCTTTCCGTTGATTGGTTAGCACGTAACAAAAGCTTTTCACTGTACATCAGTACACACGACAATAAACTCAAACTCAAAACAATAACTAAAATAGGGTGAAACTAGAGGAAGTAATGTTAATCTTTGGCAGCAAGTGTGAGTAAAGGATGATTGAATCAACAGATTGAGGAACATTCTGTGCAAATTAGTCTGAACTAGAACTGGTTTGCATTTCAGTTTTGGGGATTTTATTTAGCCGACAATTGTTAGGGTTAACTAAAGTTTCTCGAGATACAAATCAAATAATTTGCATTGGCTGTTTTCTTACTGAGGAAATCTTTTGATTTTGGTTCTTTATGAGTTCATAATAATTCTCAATAATACACAATATCTACATGGTGAGGAAAAGTAATCACAGTCATCAAATTTCAAGTAGTACTTACCCAGTTATAGAGAAGGGAAAGGATTTTAACTAAGGCTCTTACATTCAAAGAAACCATGTGGGCTCCTCAGCTAAATCCAACTTACAGTACATGAAGTAAATCTCAACTTCTTATAATTATTTACTCTATTCTCATTGATGGATACAGACTGTGCCGCTTTTGAGGTTTTTGCAAGGCATGTTAACTTTGATAAATGAGGATGAAGTACTAAATGGATATCTTGGATCTATCTTCACTAAAAAATGATGCCAAGGTGCCAAAAGTGCTCTTAAAATTGATTTCAATGTACTAAATGTATGGTTAATGGGATAGAACCTGGTATTTATTCTCAATAAAGGAAAGAAAAAGATATATCAACTCTAAGTTTTGGATGATTCTAAAATACAGTAGAAAGGATTGTATTGCACCAGTATTTTAAGAAAGGCACAGCGGCGTAGCGGGAGAGTTGCTGCCTTACAGTGCTGGAGAACTGGGCTTGATTTTTTATTATAAACACAAGGGCCACAATGAGGTTTCTTGGGAGATCAGGATTACAGGATTACAGGCTTATGAGAGGTCCATTCAGTAGTCTCATAACTGCATGGAAGAATCTGAAACTGGTGGTACGTGCTTTTAAGTATTTGTATATTTTGTACATGATTCGAGAATATTTACTGCACAACAGCTCTCTGCAACAACTGTCAGTTCGATTCACCAGTTCTTTCACCCAGAGGATTGCCATTAATGTCCATTTCAAATATATACTTGCATTTTGAAAGAAATTATGAAGTACCTTTCCATATCATGAATACTAAGTACGTTTTTACACAGTGTCTAGAGCCTTGATTATTATGAATGGAAGTATCAAATTCATTTTCACCCTTCCTTGTTTTTAGAAGAATTCCAGCTTCTCTGTACATATCTACATAATCAAAATCCACTTTTCTCCAGGACTATTCGGTTGAAATTGCTTGGCAACCACTCTAGGACTCACAAATCATACCATACATGAATCCAACCAAGCCATACACAAGTATAACAGATTCTTCATACAGTGTTCATTTACCAGAACTATTACTGGACATTTACTGGAATACTGGCTAAACCAATATTTAACATTCAATAAAACCTCCCTGCATTTGCACTCTGCCTTTATTTAGAAAGCCCAGGATATTTATGAGAAACCATCTTGAATTATCCTTAACCTACAAATATTTGTGCATTAGGGTACAATCTCTCTATTAATGTGAACCCTTTACAAGCACAACCATTATAAAATTATTATCAGTTTCTATCGACCAAAGTCTATCCACACGTCACATAAATGTCACAGAAGAACCGCAATTGGTCCATTGAGACCAATGTGGTTCTTTGAAAAGCAATCCAATCGCCCTGATTGCCATACATTCTTAAAACCCCAGCAAATTATTTCCCTTCCTTATGTGACTGTCCAATTCCTTTCTGAACAAGTTGTAGGTTTCCACTGCCCTTTTAGGTAGCAAATTTCAAATCATGTACGCATTTTAAAATGTCTCTGGCCGGCATGGTGGCACAGCGGCAGAGTAGCTGCCTTTTATAATGCCAGAGACCCAGGTTCAATCCTAAATACAGGTGCTGTTTGTATGGAGATTGTACATTCTCCCCATGATGTCCGTGGGTTTTCTCACACTCCAAAGACGTACAGGTTTGTAGGCTAAGTGGTTGCTAAAATTGTAAATAGTCCCTAGTGTGTGTTGGATGGTGTTAGTGTGCGGGGTTCACTTGTTAGTGCAGACTCGGTGAGCTGTAGGGCGTGTTTCCATGCTGCATCTCCAAACTAAACTATTCACTGCATAAAAAGGATTTCTTCATATTCCCCTAGTAATTTCTGCCTATCACTTTGAATCCGTATCTGCTAGTCCTTGAACAATATACAAAAGGGAAAAATTGTCACCGTTCACCTTATCTTTTTGTACACCTTTATCAAATCTTCTCTTGGCCTTATTTGTTCCAATGATAACAACCCAACTTCTTCAGTCTAATCTGCAGTAGAAATCCCAAGGATCATTCTGCACCTTTTTTTAGTTCCCTCACATTCCTCCTAGCGTGAAACAAGATATAGCCTAGTCAATATTTAACTTGAATCATAATAACTATACTCTGTTCATGGTTCAAAGTTCTTATTGCTCTCCTTTATCACCTCAAACTCTTCCAAGTGGCTTTAAAAACAATTCTCTCTCTCATTATTAATTCTAAATATTTCACCAATGCCACAGTTATACCGACAGGCTAGAAGTTGCCAGGGAAGTCCTTGCATCACTTTGTGAACACAAGTGTTACCATTCCCATTTTCTAGTTCTCTGGCACATCCCTCCCCTAATCCAGAGAATGAGCAAATTATAGAAACCCCTTCTGCAATCACCACTATGTTTGTTTTAACTCTTATATAGTGTCCTATCTGGATGAGTTGACTTATAAATTTGAAGAATTTCTAATCTTTCCAGTGCATCTTATCAATATTCATCTGTTCCATTATTTCTACTACATCTGCAGATATTCTCACAGCATCCACTTTCTTGGTAATTTGAAGTGAACATTAAGAAATCTCTTTTCACACCCATTTCACATGGTGGGAATGTACCTAGATTCTCTGAGTTCTTTAACGAATGCCCTTTGTTCAATTAACCTTTACTCATATCCTTAATTTAAATTTACCATGTCAATTCAATTTTCAGTCCACATAGTAACAGTTTCTCCTTGGGCTTCTCCACAGTTGATTCAATGGCATTATGAACTTCCACCTCCTTCCCAAATATCAGATATCACACAGGGAAAACTCACAGACAGCACTGAAGGTCAGGATTATACCCATGTCACTGTAACTCTGTGGAAGCAGTTCTATTAGCTGCACCATAGGTCTGAAAGTGGATAAATCACCTGGACCAGATGGACTACGCCCCATCTTGATCTACTTTTCACCAAATGTCACAAAAGGACATGTTTAGTGATATAGTCATACAGCATAGAAACATGGCCCAATTTGCCTATGCCAACAACAATGCCCTATCTATGCTAGTGCCATTTGCCTGCATTTGCTCCACGTCTTCTAAACCTTTCGTATCCATGTACCTGCCCAAATATCTTTTAATTATTGTTTTGGTACCTGCCTGAACTTCCCCCTCTGGCAGCTCGTTCCATATACCCAGTGCACTCTTGGTAAAATGGTTGCCCCTCAGGTTCCTATTAAATCTTTTCCATCACACATTAAACATATGTCCTCTAGTTCTTGATACCCAACTCCAGTTAAAAGGCTGTGTGCATTCACCCTATTTATACCCTTCATGATTTTATATACCTCTTTAAGATAATCCCTACATGCACAATGACTTCTGGCTGCTCATTTCTCCCTCCCTCCCCCCATGAATATTGTGCAGCTGCTTTGAGGCACCCTGGATCTTGACACCAGGGAGGCAACATACCATCATGGGGTCTCAATTGCTACCAAAGAATCTCCTTAATGCCCCCTAACTAACTAATGACTGCACAATGATCTATTTAATTCACAAATGAAATGGTTATGCCAGCTTACAATGAGACTGAGACAATATTCAGGTAAGGGCTGAGATTCAAGTAATTTTCATACCATAATGATGCTAGACAATGGCCATCTACATCAAGAATTCCAATCACTTACTCTTGATATTCAGTGGCATTACCATTGAACCTTTAAACATCAATATCTTGGCATTCACCATTGACAAGAAAGTCACTGAACCAGACTCATAAATACCATGATGTGGCGTCGGGAATTTTGCCAGTTGTCAATCAATCACCGTAGGGTGAACTCGCGTGATTTATTTATAGTGACAAGGATGTCTAGGCCACCTGGGGGCACTGAGGGCGCAAGTGACGAGGTGCTGGCGATCTGAAGCGGTCCTAGCAGTTCAGGCTTGCTCTCAAAGGAGGAGGTGTGGAGATCTCAGGCTTGTCCTGGCAGTACAGCTTTGGGCTTGAAGAGGAGGCAGTGGTGGTATCAAGCTTATCCAGGTAGCTCAGTCTTTACCCCTGTATATGGGACAAGTCCCTCATTATCTGTGGGCAGATGAGAGGTACTACCGATCTCAGGCATGCCACAACCACTCAGTCTTGGACTAAGCAGAGGCTCTGTCTGTCTAGGGGGTGGGAGATTGCAACCTTCATGTGGTCCACCCTGTTTCGACGAATGCAATCAACCTGGCGTGCACAAACAGAAGATCAAACAGAACAAGCTCTCTTACAACTTTAGGCTGTGTCTTGTCATACGCAAGAAGAAGACGTGTCTGTCTAGGACTTTTCCCAGCACCTCATACTGGTGGTCTCGGGTTTGTCGCAGTTGTTCAGTCGTTCTCCAAACCTGCCACAGGGGCACACAGCTAGCAGCGCGGTGCCCCACTTTCTCTCCTTTCCTTCTTCTCTCACTGTTTTTGTTCTCCCCTCTGATTGGATTGCCAGGGTTTATAAGGAATATGCTGACAAAATTCAGATGGGCCAATCCAATATCAGCAAATTGAACCTAGCTGTTACCTATTTAGCTGTGGCCTCAGCTCAATGGCGCTAAGGTTTGGCCTCTCCTGGGCTGTCTGTCAATGATAGGGATCAGAGCAGCATCCGAGGGAGTGGGCATTGTCACAATGGGTACAAGAGCAGTTCATAGGCTGTATATTCTGTGGTCTGCCTCATTTCCTGCCAATCCAGACTTTTTCCAAAGTCTGGAGTGTCAAGAGTCAAGAGTGTTTTATTGTCATTAGTCCCAGATAGAACAATGAAATTCTTACTTGCTGCAGCACAACAGAATATGTAATCATAATAAAGAATATAACAAAAACTCAGAAAAAAACAAACAATAACAGTGCAATAATAATAATAATAATAATAATAATAATAATAATCTATTGTAGTTCAGAGCTTATGAGGTTGTAGTGTTTAATAGCCTGATGGCTGTAGGGAAGAAGCTGTTCCTGAACCTGGACGTTACAGTTCTGATGGAATACTCTGCTTGCGTGCTGTTCAGGAAAAAGTTCAATACGATCCAGGACCGTGCAACTTTGTTGGCTTTCCATCCATCATTCTAAATGTTTACTCTCTCAATCACTGGTCTACAGTGGCTGCAGCCTATACCAGCTACAAATTATTCCTAAATAATTTTGACACAAAGGGTAAAAGGTACCAACCTTTGTGGGTTCTCTTCCATGGATTGTACACCATCCTGATTTGAAATTAATTATCATTCCTTCATAGGCAATGATCTAAATATATTTAACTTGCAATAAATCTATATAATTCAATCCTATGTTTCTAATTAGCAATTCTGCAACAACAATTTAAAAAAAATCAGGAAATAGAACATCTACAACCAAAGGTGTTCCAAAAAATGTAGAGAATCCCGATGTGGAAAGTGGTGTGGATACACTGTATCCAAGGATACAGAAATGTAATGGAGGAAGCTAACTAGGAATCTACTATGAGTTTGGCATCTTATCAGTTGTTTGGATCGCATTGCTCCAAAAACATTCCAGTTCAGGGCTATTCCCCATTTTGCCAGATTGCTGGACCTGTGCAATATTGTCAGACCATGTCCCCAAAGTCCGAGAACCTATTTACAAGACCTGCTGGCGGCCAATATCCCCATGTCCGTATTCTGTACCTGCTTCAAAATTCCAGAAACAGTTCAGTACTCAAAACCCTCTCGACTTATTTCCCAGAACTCTGATCTTACAGCCACCAAAGTCTATTTGGAACTTAGACCACTCTCCCAATATTCCCAGAATCTTATTTCCACTGATCCCAGAATTGGCCCAATATTTCAAGAACCCTGTGATCTTTTGTGAAAATTTCTCCAGTTTTCAGATCCTGTTTTAGCACTCTACTCAAGCTCCACCCTAGTACTGTAAGATCAAAACCTTTCTTCATATGCTCCCATATCTGACCCAATTTATAAGACAGTATCCCCTGGTTTTACAAATATTACCCAAGGGAACGAAAGGATATTTGCTTATATAAGAATTCAATTAAATCTTCAACAGGATTATTTCAGCACAGAAGGAGCACGCACGTAAATAAGTTAGACTTGTCTCAGACTTTAATTTGTAGTTCTGAGAATGGATAGTAGATAGAAATTTTGCTGCGATTGGCAAAAATAAGCAACTGGCAAAATGCAGACAAATTAGTAACATTTGCACATATGCAATGCATTTATTTTTTTACACCAAGCCAATGAACTCAGAATATTAAAAAAAACTTTTGATTGGTAGCCAATAAAAGGCGTAAAAAATTAACCCAATAACTGAACCTGTTCTTTCACTTTTTCCATTTGGTTCTTCCAGTTTTAATTAACTGTTTAATCTATTTAATAATGAGACTCTTTTTACCTTCTGAAAAAAACCCATACAGAGCTGATAAGAGATGAATTTTGTGCTAAATGCTGAAGTGGAACATTTTTGTTCACTCTTTGTTTTCAATGCAGGGATGGCAAACACTAATACGATATTACCTCATAAATAACCTATATAGGCAACAATAATAAATTAATTTCCTACATTTGCATTTTTGGTCAATTCTAAGTGACCTTTTAGCAGCTGACTCTTTAATTTAATTTAAGGTTTTTCGTTAGCAGTGGGAAGATTATCTTCCTTCTTTCGGTATTGCTTTTCATAATGAAGGGAAAGTGGCTAGACTTACTTTTAGAGATAGTTGTCAACTTGTACATTAATTAATTTTCATCCTGTATAACTGAATGACATGCAGGTCACGAGCGTACAAGCTTCAATGGCATAATTAGCTGTGTAGAATCTCCTATGGTTCAGTCTAATTTCCAGCATGAGTTCTATTAGCACATTGTTACTTGCATGGAATTAAGCTGATCACTTAGATGAATTTACTATTCTGCTTTTGTGCTGCAGAAGCATCAACTCATTCTTAGATTTTCCTGGTGCTATTTATGACACACTATTATGCTCTTCTGAATGGTAGAATAGGGGATATGCCAAACAAAACTATAGAGTGTGCCTTCAATGTAAAGATACTCTATTATTTAAAAGTATAGTCCATAAACAGTTCTTGAAAACAATCTTCCTCATCTGCTGCAATAATATTTTCCCTTACATTACATTTCCCTTAATGTAAAGATGTATTGAATCTAAAGGCCAGCTGGCTCATTGGATACAAAACCGACTTGGGGATAGAAGGCAGAGAGTGGAGGTGGAAAGATGATTTCGTGAATTGGAAGTCTGTGGCCAGTATGCTGAGGGATTGGTGCTGGGGCTTTTGCTGCTTGTAATATATATTAATGACCTGAATATGAATGTACGAGGTATGATTAGTAAAGGGCCTGTCCTACGAGCATCCGACTCCATGCGGTGAGCGCGACCAAACTGGAAGCGGGGGCCGCGCGGAGGTCGAGTGATCCCTGTACAGGGCCGATCCCACCAGCATGCGCCTGCATGCGGCGAGCGCGACCAAACAGGCAGCGGGGGCCGCGCGGAGGTCGGGTGAGTGGCGCGACGCGGCGCAAAGTTGGAGCAAAGTCCGCAAGGTAAGTTCTCAAGGACAGAGAGGTACACACAGAGAGGGGCACAGAGGCACACAGAGAGAGGGTCACGGATTAGATTAGTGCAGGTGGACAAAAAGATCAATTTAGTGGGTCGACGGGCTGTTTCTGAATTATACTGTATGACATTGCCATATACTGTAGGTCACGCAAATAAAATATTCTCTGTTCTTGAGCAGACCTGATAGTTAGCACTATATTTTAAATTAAAAGTCTTCATGCTGTTTTCCCATCTCTCCAGCAGCTTTTCAAAGACTCAATAAGACTTATGTGACCTTTCAGCTCATGCCATCGTTATCAAATACAGCTTGAAGATAACAGTACAGCACTGATTCCCATACAATGATTAACAAATGTGATTGCTGATGATGAGACACAATATTTCCTAAAAATATCAAAACTAATACTCTGAACATGCAAAGATCTTTTTCAGAAAAATAAAAGGGTAGTGTCCTTCTTGCTATAAAAAAAAGGTAAAAGGTAATAGGCATTAACAGGAAATGTGGTTATTTTACAGAGAGGACATACCTGGTGAGAAGTACAGCATTATCATGGTGAGCAATTCCATTGTCAGGGATGGCATTTCCATTACCGTTGTGGGAAAGAATAGATTTCTGCCATTTGCAAAAACTATCTAGTGATTTACCAGCATGATGATTTATTTCCAAGTTTGGCTAAAATATAAATAAGGGTAATATTAATAAACATTGAAGTCTCAAACAACTGTTAAATTCAAAATGTAGCTTTTTACAGCAACAATACAGTATTTTATTGAGACAAAGAGTGAGAATATATTTTCTTTTATTTAAAAGCTTCAAGACCTGAACTCAATTGTATTTATAAATCTGGTAATGCACAATGAGGGTGTTATCAGAGAGATTAGACCAATTAAAGACCTTTCAATAGACAATGGACAATAGACAATAGGTGCAGGAGTAGGCCATTCGGCCCTTCGAGCCAGCACCGCCATTCACTGTCATCATGGCTTCCACACTCAGTGGCCCATTCCTGCCTTCTCCCCATATCCCCTGACACCGCTATCTTCAAGTGCTCTATCTAACTCTTGAAAGCATCCAGAGAATCGGCCTCCATTGCCTTCTGAGAGAGAATTCCACAGATTCACAACTCTCTGGGTTCCGTTCTAAATGGCTTACCCCTTATTCTTAAACTGTGGCCCCTGGTTCTGGACTCCCCCAACATCGGGAACATGTTTCCTGCCTCTGGCGTGTCCAATGCCTTAATAATCTTATATGTTTCAATAGGATGCCCTCTCATCCTTCTAAATTCTAGTGTATACAAGCCCAGTCACTTTATTCTTTAAACATACAGTATGACAGTCCCGCCATCCCGGGAATTAACCTCGGGAACCTACGCTGCACTCCCGCAATAGCAAGAATGTCCTTCCTCAAATTTGGAGACCAAAACTGCACACAATATTCCAGGTGTGGTCTAACCAGGGCCCTGTACAACTGCAGAAGGACATCTTTGCTCCTATACTCAACTCCTCTTTTTATGAAGGCCAACATGCTATTAGCTTTCTTCACTGCCTGCTGTACCTGCATGTTTACTTTCAGTGACTGATGTACAAGGACACCCAGATCTCATTGTGCTTCCCTTTTTCCTAACTCGGCGCCTTTCAGATAATGAGCTGCCTTCCTGTTCTTGCCACCAAAGTGGATAACCTCACATTAAACTGCATCTGCCCACTAACCCACCTTGTCCAAGTCACCCTACAGCTTTGATTTCTATTAACTATGTTAACTATTAACTATGTTCAAAGCTGTAGCAGTTCATCCATATCACATGTTCTCCTCAACTTACAAATGCATTAATGCATACAGCCCTCACTTATAAACAAGTATTTGGGAGACTGAGGGTATGGATTTTCCAGCTGCTGTGATGTTACAGGAATCCTCTACAGTGTGGGGAAACTCAGTTCACAGCCCCATTCCCGACCTGCAATCTGATTGCAGGAATGGAATCCTGCTGTAACCTGGGGATTATCTGTATATTGTTTGCTGTCAAAGAAGACTTCTTAGGATAATAGTGCAAAACCATAAATTTGTTCAGATAATTTATAAAATGGCTTTATGGCAATTCCAAATCTATGGGACGCAAAGTCCAAATCAATGGGATTATCTTCAAATAATATCCATACTCCACATAAGATATGAATGAAACTACTTTTCGCATCCAGACTAATAATTGTTGTTGGAGGGCAATGTTTTCCATTGTATTCTGCTTTCAACTCATGAAAACATCAAACTCTACCAAGATAAATAAAAGTGATGCAGTGAAAAAATGAGGTACTCCTTGGGTCCGCTAAAGATGACTTCTAAAACTAAAACAAGTTATTGAAGAAATCTTCCAGAGTAAGAAAAATAGAAACATGTGAGATTTAAGGATTGAATCCCAGAAGCACGGTGCTTATACAGGCAAAATCAGTTTTGCGATGACAAAGGGACACATTTTAAGGAATACTCAAATTGATTTAGCTGCTAGTATACAGCAGTTAGTTGGATAATATTAAGAAGATGGGGATAGGTAATATCATGGAGGTTAAGTTAGTAGTTTAGTTTAGAGATACAGGAGACAGGCTCTTCGGCCCACTGAGTCTATGCCGACCAGCCATCATCTGTACACTAGTTCTATCCTACTCACCAGGAACAATTTACATAAGTCTATTAACCTACAAACCCCCAAGAATGTGGGTGGAAACTGGGTGGAGTGGGTGGAGGTGGAGTAGACGTTTTCTTTTATGAAACAAACTGTATAGTGGGGTTTACTGTTTAATAATAAGGGATCATTGATTTAAGACAGATGAGGATTTTTACACCCTTGGATAGTTAAGCGTACTTGTAACTGTCTTACTCAAATGATGGTGGAAATTGAGCTTTTGCATATATTTAAGGATAAAGTAGATTTCTGATAAGGAAAGGGGTAAAAGGTTACCAGGGTATTGGGGAAAGTAGAGCTGAATTAGATCAGCCAGAAGGATGGAACAGGCTTAAGGGGCTGAGTGGACTGTTTTTTATATTCTTCTGATGCACAGGGAATTTAGTTAATTAAGTAATTGTGACATATGAGCAAGATTAATGAGGATTTGGAGAACTGTATGAGCTAAGTTTTTTTGAATATGAAATCGAGTGCTACCATATGTGTTGGAATAGTTTTTCAGAAGAATCAGAAAGAAGTCACACAAATTATTCTTACCTGGTCATCAGTAAGTAAGATGAGTCGAGTTACAACCATATTCACAATGTTTCCTATACTCGAGTCTTGCAAAAGTTTGGCAACCTGACCTCCAGAAAACAAAACAAAACACAGACTGTCTTAAAAATGAATATAGTATGAAAAGATTACAATTGATATGAGCATTGAATTATTTGTAAATTATTTGACATACTGTTACTGTACTATAATGGGATGGTCTGACTAGAAATTACATTCCATACATTTTATAAAGAGAACAAGCTGAAGGTTGAATATCAAAAAACTGGCAAATTATGTAAATCTTCAATAACTACCAATTGATTATGCATTTTCTTGCATTCTTTCAGGCCAATAAAATGTACGATTTTAATTATGGGAAATTACGAACCAAAGAAATAGGGGTTTTCAAATTCCCTGGCCAAATAATTTAATCTAAGTACATAAATAGCTTGCTGACTGAGAATCAAATATGAGAAGCACCAGTGCTTGCAAATTGTAAATCTCTAGCCATACCCAGAAAACTGATCAAACATATTCAACATCATTTTAGTCCTTACATTTCCTTTAATACCTTAAAATAATGGCCAAATGTACAGTAAAGCAATAAACTGTGAATTAAATTAGAATCGTTATACCAGTGCATACACATACAGAAAATTTCAGTACAGCACATAATGTTTTATGAATTGTATGAAAACAAAGGAATATAAATGAAGAAATATAGAAAGAAATACATGCATTAGTAGGAATTTAACAAGTGACAGGCCTTAGTCATAAACACAAACTGATATGACTGAATGTTCATATACTCCAAATAACGAAGAGTATTGGTAAGTTTGAGCAGATGAGGTAAATAAGCATTGGATGAACTGCACAAGTCTCAAATAAATTAGAGAAAATAAACATCTTTTACATCAGAGAGTGGATACATGAAAGAAGTTTACATTAAGGAAATTGACTTAATATCAATTGTTACCCTTAAAGAGTAGCTGGTTCAATATTTAGAAAGGAAGACTTACATTTCACGACCTCAGGCCATCCCAAAATACTTTACAGCGAATGAAGTGTTGTCATTGTTGTAAACGCAGCAGTCAATTTGGGCATAGCAAGCTCCCCAAAGAGCAATGTGATAATGACCAGAAAATCTGCTTTTGTAATGTTGATTGAGGGATAAATATTTGTCAGGAAACTGGGGAAATCTCCCCTGCTCTTCTTCGAAATAGTGCCATTGGGTCTTTTACGTCCACCTGAGAGAGCAGATGGGGCCTCAGTTTAACGTTTCATCTGAAGGATGGCATTTCTGACTGCAATGGAATGTCAGCCTAGACTTTAGTATTCATGTCTCTGGAGTGGGACATAGACCCACAGCCATCTATCTCGGGGCAAGTTTGAATTCAATACTAATTGCTATTATTTTCCAAAGGCAAGGAAAGAAACTGAGATGTCCTTGGGAGCTGACAAAGGAATGGAATAATCGTACATCAACTCTAATTCATGTAAACCTCATTATAGACTTTATCAGCCCTTCAGTAGAACACTATAAAAATGGAGTATGGCTGGCAAAACCTCCATCTTGTAAAAAAAAGTAGCAAATGCAAACTCAGTGTTAACACCACTTTCTGTTTTCCATTGGTCTTTGGACCTGTAGTGCAACTGGTAATTATTTGGGCCTATATAGTACTTACATGCTAAAAGTATTCTCACAATACATGTTTTATTTCAAACCTCTAGAAATGTACAGGCATATGATAGTTGAAAAAACAAATTAATTTAAACACCTAGATATACCACAGTAATAAAACAATGGATTTTGTGAGCATTTCCCATATTAAAAAACTTACACTGAACTGGACTTTTGAGCAAAGGGAATAGCTAAATGAGATTACCATGATGATTTATACAATTTCTCCTGGACATGGCATAGCAGTCCCAGCCTATTGGTCTTATAAATAATTATTACCATGCCATGCAGTTGTGAAAAATTCAGAGTTTTAATGTTCACTGGACCAAGTGCAGACCCGTTGGGTCTGTTCCCCCAATGTGCAGTTGCGGGGGGGGGGGGGGGGGGGGGGGGCGGCAGCATGCGGTGTCACACTCACTAATTACCCCCCGTCCCCCACACACACGCTAACTACCCCCTTGATATTATATTAATATTATTAATTTGCTCCTTTTACCCCATAGCGGCCCTATCTACTGACGCATAGCCCCCAACTCACAGGAGCTTCTAGAGGGGGGGGGGTATAGAGTGAGGGCAGAAAGAGAAAACATAGAAATATAGAAAATAGGTGCAGGAGTAGGCCATTCGCCCTTCGAACCTGCACCGCCATTTATGGCTGATCATCCAACTCAGTATCCCGTACCTGCTTTCTTTTCATACCCCCTGATTCCTCTAGCCACAAGGGCCACATCTAACTCCCTCTTAAATATAGCCAATGAACTGGCCTCAACTACCTTCTGTTGCAGAGAATTCCAGAGACTCACCACTCTCTGTGTGAAAAATGTTTTCCTCATCTTGGTCCTAAAAGATTTCTCCCTTATTCTTAAACTGTGACCCCTTGTTCTGGACTTCCCCAACATCGGGAACAATCTTCCTGCATCTAGCCTGTCCAACCCCTTAAGAATTTTGTAAGTTTCTATGAGATCCCCCCTCAATCTTCTACATTCTAGCGAGTACAAGCCGAGTCTATCCAGTCTTTCTTCATATGAAAGTCCTGACATCCCAGTAATCAGTCTGGTGAACCTTCTCTGTACTCCTTCTATGGCAAGAATGTCTTTCCTCAGATTTGGAGATCAAAATTGTACGCAATACTCCAGGTGTGGTCTCACCAAGACGGGGCAGAGACAGAGAGAGAGGGGTAAGAGACAGAGGGAGAGGAGGGTGGAGGGGAGGAGAAGAAGGGTGGGAAGGGAGGGGGAGAGGTGGTGGGCAGGAGGGGGAGAGGTGGGGGGAAGGGAGGGGGAGAGGTGGGGGGGAAGGGCGGGTGAGAGGTGGGGGAAGGGAGGGGGTGAGATGGGGAGGGGTGAGAGGGAGGAGGGGGGAGGGGATGAGAGGTGAAGGGCGGTATGGATGGGTGGAGCAAAGGGTTGAGGGGGGAGAGAGGGGGAGAGAAGGGAGGGGGGAGAAGGGGGGGTGGAGAAGGGGGGGAGGAGTAGAGGGGGAGTTGTTACCGAATGGAACTCACTGTGGAATGAATACATTAACGGAGCCACTCTGCTGCTGGATTATAAGTTGGCCCTGCCTTCCCTCTGGAAGCCTCCTCGTCCCCATCAGAGCCCTGGTTAATTACGGGGGCCGCTCACGGTTAAGTCTGTGAAAGCGGCCCCATCAGAGAACGTGAGGCCTTGCATCCTCGGCACTTCAGACCCCGAGTACGGGGGGGGGGGGGGGGGGTGAGTGGGAGGGTGTGTCAGCGGGCCGCCAGCGAGGACGGCGGTTCTGGCAACAGCCGGCGTTCTTCTCTGTCTGGGGGGAGAGGGCGAGTGGGGGTGAAGGGGGGGGGGGAGAGGAGAGGGAGTGGAAGGGGAGGATGGGGGAGAGAGGTGAAGGGGGGGATTGGAGTGAGCGGGCAGGCGGTGGGCTGGAGTCCAGCAGCGGGAGGCGTGGCGCGAGCATACTTGGAGGCATACTGGAGGCAGGTGGGCCTGGATTGTGACGTCAGCATCTGGTAAGAGCCGTTTAGATCTTAAAAATTGAGTTGTGTTTGAGTTTTGTGATCAATTTTACTCAAAATCTGGGTAAATAATTGACCAAGATGTCCGAAAGAAAAAAATCGCAAGTGAAATGGTTAAAATTTTGGGCGTTTTTGCATGTGGTTTGCGCGGAGTAACAAATCAAATGCAAAATGACGTACACCCACACATACACAGAGTTTTAAAAGTATATAGATAGATAGATTAATGCTGTCTTAATGACTGATAGTGTGGTCTTTGTACAAGGTATCACTGTGGAAAATATCAACACAATGGCCATGTATGGGGATGGTAGGAGTTCAAAGGAGAGGATATGGGCAATAGGAGAGGTGGCAGGTAAGGGGCCAAATCTTATGGGCTCCAGTACCATTAAAACATTATTGATTGTACTGTATGTGCCAATAATAGACACAGAACAACCTAAGCCAATGAAGAGTAAGGTCATGGAATTCTATCATTCCGTATGCATCTGACAACAAAATCATATCAATGCTGCAAATATATCTCGCAACCAGATGTGCCTGATCAATCTTTTAGGAGACCTGATTTAACTTGAAAAACCATGAAATCATGTAACACTCCATAAACAACGAATTTTCATATATGTATTGCTGAAAAGTAATAGGATAATAACCTTCCACTTAACAATTAATTTGAAAGAGTTTTTGCCAATTGTCCTGTCTGCCAAATTAATGTAGTAGGTTAGAGAAAAGGAGAAAATAATAATTTAATTGCTGGCTAGAATGTCAAAGTATCCTGATTCGGGAAATGTTTTTTTAGGTTTTGTAATAGTTCTAAAAACTGAAAGCAGTAAGCCAGGGAATTATGGCTCAGCTAACCCAACATCTGTTCTTGGGATATTTATTTGTGAATTCACCAGCAGAAGTATTGGACCTTTAGAGTAGAATGAGAAATTTCAAGTGAACAGCTACCATCAAGTTCAGAACTTCAGTGTTCATGCATATACAGTGACTTGCAAAAGTTTTCATACCCCTTGAACTTTTCCACATTTTGTCACGTTACAACCCACAAACGTAAATGTATTTTATTGGGATTTTATGTGATAAACCAACACAAAGTGGTGCATAATTGTGAAGTGGAAGGAAAATTATACATGGTTTCCAAATTTTATAACAAAGAAAAGTGTGGTGTGCAAAAGTATTCAGCCCCCCTGAGTCAATACTTTGTAGAACCGCCTTTCGCTGCAATTACAGCTGCGAGTCTTTTGGGGTATGTCTCTACCAGCTTTGCACATCTAGAGACTGAAATTTTTGCCCATTCTTCTTTGCAAAATAGCTCAAGCTCAGTCAGATTGGATGGAGAGCGTCTGTGAACAGCAATTTTCAAGTCTTGACAGAGATTCTCAATTGGATTTAGGTCTGGACTTTGACTGGGCCATTCTAGCACATCAATATGCTTTGATCTAACCCATTCCATTGTAGCTCTGGCTGTATGTTTCGGGTCGTTGTCCTGCTGGAAGGTGAACCTCTGCCCCAGTCTCAAGTCTTTTGCAGGCTCTAACAGGTTTTCTTCCAAGATTGCCCTGTATTTGGCTCCATCCATCTTCCCATTAACTCTGACCAGCTTCCCTGTCCCTGCTGAAGAAAAGCATCCCCACAGCATGGTGCTGCCACCACCATGTTTCACAGTGGGGATGGTGTGTTCAGGGCGATGTGCAGTATTAGTTTTCCGCCACACTTAGCGTTTTGCATTTAGGCCAAAAACTTCAATTTTGGTCTCATCAGACCAGAGCACCTTCCTCCACATGTTTGCTGTGTCCCCCACATGGCTTGTGGAAAACTGCAAATGGGACTTCTTATGGCTTTGTTTCAACAATGGCTTTCTTCTTGCCACTCTTCCATAAATGCCCGATTTGTGGAATGCACAACTAATAGTTGTCCTGTGGACAGATTCTCCCACCTGAGCTGTGGATCTCTGCAGCTCTTCCAGAGTTACCATGGGCCTCTTGGCTGCTTCTCTGATCAATGCTCTCCTTGCCAGGCCTGTCAGTTTAGGTGGACGGCCATGTCTTGGTAGGTTTGCAGTTGTGCCATACTCTTTCCATTTTTGGATGATGGATTGAACAGTGTTCCGTGAGATGTTCAAAGCTTGGGATATTTTTTTATAACCTAACCCTGCTTTAAACTTCTCCACAACTTTATCCCTGACCTGTCTGGTGTGTTCCTTGGGCTTCATGATGCTGTTTGTTCACTAATGTTGTCTAACAAACCTCTGAGGCCTTCACAGAACAGCTATATTTATACTGAAATTAGATTACACACAAGTGGACTCTATTTACTAATTAGGTGACTTCTGAAGGTAATTGGTTGCACTGGATTTTATTTAGGGGTATCAGAGTAAAGGGGGCTGAATAGTTTTGCACGCCACATTTTTCAGTTTATTATTTGTAAAAAAATTTGAAAACCATGTATCATTTTCCTTCCACTTCACAATTATGCGCCACTTTGTGTTGGTCTATCACATAAAATCCCAATAAAATACATTTATGTTTGTGCTTGTAATGTGACAAAATGTGGAAAAGTTCAACGGGTATGAAAACTTTTGCAAGCCACTGTATATGGTGAAAGACCAACTTTACTGCATTTCACAATAAAAACTGGCATGGATGAACAATCCTTTTTTTTCACAATATTTAGTAGTGCTGTATCTTTACTGATAAAAACAATATATCTTCCAATTTGGTCATACATATAATGTACGAGGGAAAACTGGGTAGAGAAACATACTGAACACATTTTATTTTAATTGCGGCATTGGAACACTTAAGAAAGATAATGTTTGATCACAAAGTTTTAGTGCACTGATCTTGCTGTATTTACCATTGTCAAGAGGAAATTTAAAATGAATTATTTCACTAACCACAACAGCACCATCCCAGTTGCTCCATCAAAACTGATGCTGAGCAAAAATGGTCAAACACATTCCCAACTAGGAAAGAACTTAAAGCAAGTCATCTATGCTACTTCTAAGAATTTCATTCGAGACGGCTATGAAATATATATAAGGTTTTGCCACTTAACTATGCATTGAGAACAAGGGAAATGTCTCTTGTAAAAGAAAAAAGGGGAAAACATTTGAATAGAGTGAAGGTAGAAAAGAATTGGATGGAGTAAATGCATTACACTGTGAAATAATGAAATACACTTACAATATTCATAACAGAGAGAATATACTGCTCAATGTCTCTCCGTCCATGGTATCCAACCATCATCTTATCTGCTACTACTAGAGTCTCTACATAATGTTCTTGACTGACAGATCTTTTCAACTGCAGTTGATTTCGCAGAGTCTTATTAGGTGAAAGGGTCATTGATGAAGTTTGTAAATTCCTCAGCCATGAAGATCTTCCTTTACCTGGCTTCTCATCTGGAAGAGAACCAGTGAAAGCATTCAAAATTATACCTTGTGTGAACAAGAACAAGCAAGAGAGGGAATAATTTTATTGTTGTACATTATAGCTGCAATCAGATCAATTGCATCTCTCATCTGAACACCCAACTATATTCTCAACAACAAAAAGATTTTAATAAGGCTTTTGACAAGGTTCCGCATGGAAGGCTGCTCTGGAAGGTTAGATCCCATGGGATTCAAGGAGAGATAGTTGAATGAATAGAAAATTGGCTTAATGGAAGGAAGGTTGATGGTGGAAGGTCAACAGCCATTCAACAATTACTGACCTTCATTCAACTCCTCCCTTACTCAATTTCCTTAATCCCCTCTCTATCAACCTTCAAATTATTAATCACCCAAAATTCTGTTGCATGCAACCTCTATACGAATTTGTCTTTTGGTTAGTTTGATATAAAAATCAGTTTGACAAGTTTTCAACTTGACATCAGTGAGAAGTTTTAAAATTTTGAATTCCATGTTGTGGACAGTTCTACTTGGTCAGGATATATTAGGATGTGGCATTGCATAAAACAGAAAAGTATGCATTACCTGAAACTCCACATGTTGAATCAATATGGCGATATTGATTTCGGAGAGAAGATCGTTTATAAACTACATGGGGGCTTCCTTCAGTGTAATTGAATTCAGCTATTTTAACAGTGGTGAGGGGCTCTATGAAGTATTCTTCTTCATCCTCAACTATTACACCATGCTAAAAGCAAAATACAGCAGTAGTTACCGCCAGCAAGATACTTATGAGTAAAACAGAATTTCTATTTAAACATTAAAAATCCATTCTAATACATGCAGAATACAACACAGTGCCCATTATCAGTAACGTGGCATTATTTGGTAATATGTGACATTCTATTACATGATTTAAAGCCACATGGAAAAGCAAACCAATAGCCTTAATGGTTTGGCAAGAACCCGTGGGAAAAGTGCAATCTGGCAAAATATCCTAACGATTTCCAAAAAAGAAAAATTGTAGATATCATATTGGGATTTGTTCAAGGTTCTAACACATCATTGAAACTTAGGAATTGAGACAATGAGTTGATATCTTAGAAATGTTTGTGATTTAAAAGTACAATGAGATAGCTAAATCCCAGGGCCTGACTAAGTGTATCCTCGGACCTAGTGGGAAGAAACTACAGAGATATTTGACACAGGTGAACTTCTGGTGACTGATATTGTGGCATTATTTAAGAAGGGAAGCATGGACAAGCCAGGGAACTACAAAACAGTGAGCCTGAAGCCAGTGGTGGGAATGTTAATGGAGAATCTGAGGGACAGGAACAAACAGCTTTTGGATAGACAAGGATTCATTAGAGATAGTCAGCATGGCTTTGTTTGTGGGAAATAGTCAGTCACGTGGCATCTAAGGTGAGCTAGCCAATAAGATTCAAAATTGGCTTGGCGGATGGAATCAAGGAAGTTGTGGAGGATTGTGTTTTTTTTATTGGAGAACTGTGACCAGCGATGTGCTGCATAGGTCAACGTTGGCTCCACTACATTAACAATTTGGATGACAATGCAGTTAACAATGTTTAGTAAATTCGCAGAAGATCCCATAATTGGTGGTACAGTCGAAAGCAAGGAATGATATGTAACATTACAACAGGATAAAGATCGGTTGTGAAGGTGGGCCAAGTAATGGCAAATGGAATTTAACATTAACAAGTGTGAGGTGTTGCACTATGGTATGTCAAACCAGCGCAGGATTTACACAGTAAATGGTGAAACCTTGGAAAGTTTTGTAGAACAGAGAGATCGAGACGTACAGATGCGTAGTTCCATGAAAGTGCCAATTCGGGTGGAGTGAGTGAAGAAGGCATTTGTCATGTTTGTCTTCACTGGGATGGTTATTGAGTGCAAAGGTTGGGATGTGAAGATACAACTCCACATCTCATTTGTGAGGCCTCAAACTCTGTGGAGTACTATGTGCAGTTCTGGTCTACGAACTATAGGAAGGATATTATTAAATTAGAAAGGGTGCAGAAGAGTTTCACCAGGATGTTACAAGACTTGTGATCTTGACCCTTAGGAAGAGGCTACTTAGACTAGGACTTTTTGCTTTGAAACTTAGGAGGCTGAGGGCAGACCTTATTGAAATATACAAACTCATGAGGGGCATGGTTAAAGTCTCAGTCTTTTTTTGCAGTGTCAAAGATTCTAAAACAAGAAGCACAGACTTAAGATGATAGGGGCGAAATTTAAGAGGGACCTCAGGAGTATTTTTTTTGCAGTGGGTAGTCTGTATCTGGAATGAGCTGCCAGAGGAAGCTATAGAAGGGATACAATTGTGACTCACAAAAGACATTTGAACAGATGTATGGGTAGGAAGGGGTATAGGCCAAATGGATAAAGGGATGTCAGCGAAATGCAGGCAAATGGGATCAGACCGGAATACCAACTAAATCGCATGGACAAGTTGGACCAAATGCACTGCTTCCATGCTATATAGCTCCATGACTCGATGAATCAATGAAAAGGAGCTGCAAAGGACCAAGATCAAGGAATACCAGGTTGGATTTAATGCAGCATAGGCCATTGTTGTTCAAAGTAGGAAAATTAGATATTTTAAACAGACGGTAAACAAATAAGAAGACGTAAATTCCACCAAACAATGTCTGAAAAAGTTAGTAATTTGTGATTTTCAAATAATCAATTTACAACTTGTTATGACACTATTGACTCTTTGGGGTCCATGTCTTCTAATTTTAAAGCTATTTAAATACATAGCATAGGAATACACTGTGCATAGGAATACATTTCATCAAAATACCATAATGTATTGCCTTTTCAATTAATGGAAATCTATTCAACAAAACATTTTGCAGGAAAATATCCCTTTTGTCAATTGAGAAATTGCTACATTTCTATTTAATGCAGTGGCTGACACCCAATTTGTGTTTATGGAGGTCAGGGAGATGGGGGTGGGGCAAGCATGCGCAACATGTGTTTCCTGTATATCAAAAATCAAGTTGATTATGAAACTTATGTTTTGGTCATGCGGTATATCCAATAAATATAGTGATCTGAACCAAGTTCTTCAGGCTAATATCTGATTTAAATTACATGCGCTGGACACAATTTAATTGTATTCAGTAATGCTAATAATAGGTCACTGCTCTGAAAATATCTGAGATCTATTATACCAAAATCATAATTTGAAATGATGGCAAATGAGATTTAAGAAATAATTGCCTGGAAATTGGATTGAACCAATCTTTGTGTGTTTAAACATAGCCGGATTAAGTGTTAACAGCCAATTAGATCTCCTGCAAAAAAATGTGAACTTGTCCAAAATCAACAGAGATACAATGGTTTACGCTCGTAGTAAGTGTATAATAGAACATGCACAATTAATTAATTAATCAATCAATTTAATTAATTGTGCTTTGATTAAGAGAAAATTACTGGTGTAAAATGTATGTGATGAAGATAATTGTGACTTCATGATTTGCATTGGGGAATTTGTAAACCTTATCAAAATCATTCCTCCAATAGGAAGTTTCTCATATCCCATGTGGTCAATGCCTGGCTCCTTTCACAACAATGGAAATGTTGTGGATTATGAGCACAAACATTTCATAGGGAGTCATCGTCTTCCTCCTACTACCTTTCTGCCTCACAGACCTTAAGCTCCAAATAAAGGCTACTATCTCATTTGTCAGGTTGTGCAATATGCAGCAGATGGCAATAAAGTCTCCACATTTTATTCATGTGTGAAATATGTCATCCACAGACTGCTGCAGGAAATAAAATCTAATTTTGTGGAGTCAGTGGCACTCTCGTTACTTTTAGGCATTTTGCCTAGCTCTTATAGTATCTGCACAGCTGCTGTGATTGGCATGAAGAATCAAGAGAGGGGGTAACCAGTGTTCCCCAGATCTATCCGTAAGGGTAACTGGCAGTACAGATCACCAGCATAAAATAATTTTATGTGTTTCCTAGAAATATGGCATTCACCATGAAGAAATTCTTCACATAACTCACAAGCATCAGCACACTAAGATAGTGAAACCTTTTCCTATTCATAAAAGGTCTGATTTATTATGATAGTCCTCATGTGCATATGTTTATAAGCAAAGTTGGCAAATCCCAGTTCCCAAGATGTGACCCATTCCTCAATGAAATTGAAGTGGAGGAAATAGTTTCTTCACAAATTAAGCCCAAAATAACCTCTTCAATCCAATGGTGAGCAGCAAATTGGGAGTCATGGCAGACATCTGCTGCAGCCATGTGGAAGGATCCTGTGGCAAATAAATTAAGTATCAATGTCTTTGACTTCCAAAGAGACCACAATCTAGGCTCCAGAATTTGTTTAAGGTCTTCCCATAGAATGGCATATCTCTGATATGAAAACCTGAAGCTGTTAATGCGAGACTTATCCAGAATGTGGCATCTCTGAAGACTTTGTGAGAATAGGCTTTTTACTAATGCTCATGTCTTTCCTTGCTACTTGAAAGCCTTTATAAACTCCAAAGGGCCAACTACAATTGTGCATTCAGTAATGGAGTGCTGACAGTGGTTTCACTATAAAGGTACTCATGCAATGATTATATCAGCAGCCAAATGTTTGAAAAACATTATCCTATTATTTGTATAATTTGTATCCAATTTCTTGGCTTGAGTGTTGTAGGCAATAACATCTTTGGTGCATGATAATCATCCATAAGGAAGATGTAAATGTTACTAGTTAAATATACCATCTCAGTGGTGATCTGCCTTGCAAAGTAAGCAAAGTATTGGAATGGAAAGTTTGAAGTCCAGGATCCCTGCTTGAAAGGCAGTGCAGTTCATAGATATAGTTTCCAGGTGGACAGATAATGCAACAGAATAAGCTGCAGAACCCAATAGGTTTGATCCCTGGCCCAGTGAATGAAGAATGGGGGTGGAAGAAGCACTCTTGCTATCCCTAGCCTACATGCAATGCTACAAAAACACTTTTCTTCTGCCTAAAACTGTCCTCGGCCTTGCTGAACTGCTGGATTTCCAAAGGTTTCAAAGATTCAATCACCCACAATAAATCCTGCAAGTTAAATCAGAAGCATTCATTCGTGCTAACTGGAATTGTCAACCAATCTCACGAGAATCATTGCATCACTGAAACACTGTAGTGGTTGTAGCAGACTCCCTTCAGTTTTCAAATATTTAATTTCCATTTTCTGGACCGTAGTATACCAAAAAGAAGATTTTATTATACTTTACTATATCACATGTGGGCGGCAGAGTGCCATAGCTGGTAGAATTGTTGTCTTGCAGCAAAGACTCAAGTTCGATCCTGACCTTGGGTGCTGTCTGTGTGACGTTTGCACATTCTTCTTGTGACCATGTGGATTTCCTCTGGGTGCTCTGGTTTCCTCCCACATCCCAAATTCGTGCCATTTTGAGGGTTAACTGGTGTCTGTAAAATTGGCCTAATGTCGGGAGTGGACGAGAAAGTGGGATAACATAGTGCTGGTGCAAATGTGTGATTAATGTTCCACAAAGACTCGGTGAGCCGAAAGGCTTGCTACCATGCTGTATCTCTAAACTAAACACATTCAACAAAGGGCAAAAAAACACTTTACTTTTCCTGGACTCTGAGATAACCAAATCCATGTTCAAAGTACCAGATACCACAATGACTTTGATCAACAATGTACCAATTTTTGAAACATTATCTCCAAAGCAGTCCTTATCAAATTAAAAAAAATCAAGAAACTACAGATGCTGGAAATATGAAAGACATTGCTGGAGATACGTAGCAGGTCAGGCAGCATCTGTGAATGGGAGAAAAAGGAGAAAACTTTTCATTAGAATGTTTTAATTAACAACATTTATAACTGAGGCCACTGAAAGTCAGAGTACTTGTATCTTGTTATGCTGAATTAAATATCTATATTGCCAGTATGTGAAGGGGTGAGAAATGTGCGTGAGAAGCACACGCGTAGTTCATTTTATAATAAGGGCAAGAATTTTTGTTGTTTATCCATAACACCAATTTAAGGCATAATTTCATTCTTCGGATTAACAATTTGTTTTAGCTGGAAACAACAACACAATTTCATCCAAATTTTGGCCAAAGTATATCCTTTACATAGCACAGCTAATCATGGCTGATTATAAGGTATCTTTTTTTTAACTGGAGTTAAATGCATTTTATGTCCCCTTAGGTGCAATAATAATCCTAAAAACTGCATGATTGAGTTTGTAACAGAGAACTCAAAAACTTACCAATCCATTACAGTTACTCAAGGCAACTTTTGTGACTCCCTGGAGATCACTTAAATGTCCCAAATAATGACATTCATCCATATAATCATGTCTCCATTCTATGCCATCTCTTTTCCAATATTCTACAGTAAAATAATCTGATACAAGATTAATGTGTAAAGTCAAGTTTAAAAGAAAGTGCAATCCATGTGAAGATACTTTATAAAAAACTTGCTGCTCAACTGGCTCATGTTGAAACGCAGGAAAGCTTCTTTTTGATCGCAGTTCATGGCTACCTTTTACATTATAGCTTAGGAAGTCCCCATTGTGGTCTACTCGGACTGGAATTGCTATTTCATAGTGCTCGAGAGTTGACAGGAACTCTTCTGTATTAAAACAAAAGTTTGTTATTCAGTTACAGATTTCATCACCTAATCATTTTTCCTTATTTAAAACTTGTAAAAAGATGGGTTTCCTGTTCTGAAGGATTTCTTTATTGATTGTTCCGTAAATATATACTCTTATCCTTTGACAATATTCTTTAAATTGACAGAGATGAATTGTATGGACCATGGGTTATTTAAAACCTGTTCCATATTTCTCCATCATAACTATATGGGCTATAGCAGGAAAGACTCTTCAGACAGATAATTATAGCTATCATATTCTATAGACACATCCTGTTATCTGCTATCTAGTTGTGGCTAAACTTCTAACCAGATATGTTCATATATTTTTCATCCTTTACGGTCATTTCAATACTTAGTACTAGCATTAACCAAGGAAAGTCATTAAGTTGTGACTTTCTTGTATCCTCATTAAGTTTCGATATTGTTGTACATCTTTATTCAGCACACAAAATCATGCAGGTAAAATAGTATTGAACCTATCGCATTTAGATAAATATTTACATAACACGTTCTATAAACAAATTACAAAGTTCCAACATTTAGCTATTTAAATTTGGCAATTCAGTTATTACTCAAATATTTTATTTGTGGAAAATGGTACCTCCATCTTTAAAAAAATGATTTTATTACGAAAGTATATCTGTAAATGTATGTCTTGTTACGCAAAATGGGTGCTTATTGCTGTGACAGCCACAATTTTAGGATTATAGGACGAACAGAAATTTTAAATAAAAAAATCTCAGACTATATATCTTGGTAGGATTACATACAAAAGTTTACTTATGGAAACATTTTTCATGACAAGAAAAATTAAATATTTTCAATATGGTGAAATCGGACACAAGAGGTGTACCAGCTGAAAAAATACTTGCAGAATGTCTAGTAAGTTTAAGAACTATAATTGATAATATTAAAGTGACTCTTCGCCATGGCATATAATCAACCAGCAAGAGAAAGAAATGCAAGCAAGTAAGGTTGTACTAAGGGGAATTATTTGTTTGAAATATGATTGTATAAAAAATAGCAGACTACCTGTAGTTTTTCCATTGTTTGTGAAATCTACATTTTACAATAAGTATCCCTGAGAACACAATCAAAGCTTGTATCCCTGATTCCATAATCAAAATGGTCATTCTGGTGGTCAATGATTGCAGAGCACAACTATGCAAATACAGCTATTTACTTGTCCTTTACATTTTAAATTACCATTAAGAAAACACAAATAAAACAAAAATCACTGTGAATTTAAGGCATTTGGAACTACCAGTGGAAAATCCTTGAACAAACCATTCAGCATATGTTTTACATGTTTGGAATTGTACTGCTTGGTTTCATAGGGCAATATGAGAAATGGCTGTTTAGCCACACAGTTCAAGATAACATAATTTTACTATTTTTCATTTCTACAGTTTTAGAAATAAATCTTGTTAGTTCACCATAACCCTATCCATACCAATATATTATCACCTCCAATCCCAAGTAATCTTACCTTATGCAGTGACCACAATGCTTGGGTTCCTCCCCACCCCCCAAACAAAATGCCCCTGTTAACTTCTCCCAACTTTAGTAACTGATATATTTGTACTTCAAGATTCCTATGATTGCCTCCCTATATAAATTAATACCTTCAATGACCTCTCTCCTTTAATCCTACCAAAGTGTGCGGGGTTGAAGTTTTAGATGCAAATAAAAAGAGAGTAGCTCAAGTAAAAGTTGGTACCTTAGAGAATAAAATTGAGAAACCAAATGGAAAGTCAAGGAAATGGCAGTGATTCTAAATAATTATTTTGGATTCATTATCAAAGTACGATTAACAAAAAACATTACAGTAGCACTGAAGAAACAAATGACTAAAGGAATGAAAGAGCATAAAATAATCTCTATCACCCTAAGACGATTGGAAAACTATTGAGTTGAAGACTGACAAGACTGGCATTGATGGATTATTTTGGACACCACTACCAAACTTCTTACACTTTCCTTTACTCCACCTCTGTTTCAGAGCTGAAGTTAGCCTTTAATCTAATTTGCTGTTTGTCTTCTGACAGTGTCATCTGACATTATTCACTGGTGTATTGAAGGCTTTTTAAAAGCTAGATATCCACTCGTCTAGTAGGGCAAATCCAACATGGAAGAAGTGGCTTGGGGCTTGGTGGAAAGCGACCTTGCTGGAACAAGGCATCATCACTGGAGCGCCGGAAGTTGGTTGCGGCCGAAGTCCGCCGACAGGAGGAGTTGAGTAGGTGTGCCAAGGCTGTGTTGCAAGCTAAACAGGGCCAGTGGATGAGATGGGAGAGTGTGGAAAAGAGGAAGATCAGCTGGAAGGACATGTGGGAGATGGAAGCGAGCAGGATAAGTTTCCTCATTCGGGCAACCTATGATGTCCTTCCTAGCCCAAAAAATCTCAACCAATGGCTGGGCGAAGATCCATCATGCCCCCTTCGTTCAACACCAGCCACACTTAGGCACATTCTCACTGGGTGTAAAGTAAGCCTCTCCCAAGGACGGTACACCTGGAGACATAATCAAGTGGTCAAATGCCTGGCAGCGTCTCTGGAACGCAGGAGAACAGCCAACAATGCCTTGCCGCCCAGAACAACCAACCCAGTTAAGACAATTGCCTTTATTCGGGGGAGGGGGGGGGGGGGGGGCATCCCGGGATTAGCAGATGCTGGTGGATGTGGACCAACGGCTTACAGTTCCATCAGAGATAGCCATCACCAACTTGAGGCCTGATCTTGTGCTCTGGTCGACTGTCAGCGCATGGTGTACTTTGTGGAGCTCACAGTCCCTTGGGAGGATGCTGTGCAGGAAGCCTTCGAAAGAAAGAAACTGCGATATACAGAGCTTGCAGCGGAGGCAGAACAGCGGGGCTGGAGAGCTAAGATCTGCCCGGTAGAAGTTGGATGTCGAGGATTTGTGGCAACATCTATTTTAATACTGATGAAGGACCTGGGGATCAGCGGACAAGCCCTACGCCAGGCCATCAAAGAAACATCACGGGTAGCAGAGCGGAGTAGCCAGTGGCTCTGGCTGAAGAGGAAAGACCCCATTTGGTCTCCCAAATAACCGACAAGACAGATGCAGAGGGGGGTGGTTCTGGGACGCCAGAATGCACTGCTGAGCCTACTGGAGACGTCGTCGGTTCAATCAGCGAAACGTTAATGAAAGTAGGTGCCCACTTGATAACCCCAATGACATGTCTGCATAGCCTTTCTCAACATCGGAGGAGCATAGGCGAGTGCAGAAGGCTGCCATCACCATCGGGAGTAAATTGATATTTGGCACCTTGGATTTTAACATCTAGTCCTGTGTATTTGCAAAAATAGATAATATTTCTTAATTTCCATTAAGAAATTAGAAATTTCCTTGCTCCGATCACGCTTTCTCCACCCTCATTTTCAGCTTCTGAAAGAGCTTCTTTATTTAAAGAATCTTATAGTTTAGAACACACATGATAAGAATGTACAATATGATCATTGGGTTCCATTGCCACCCCAAATAAAATTGTCAACACCTTCAGTTCCATCTGACAAATGTCAGTTTGCATGACATCAGATATGGGAAAGTTTAGTTTCAACATTAGCACCTCCCTGGTTTTCACAATCAGATCAGCTACTGATGACATGGATGCAACTTGTCAGCCAATTTATTTTATAATTAAATATAATAATCCGTGTGCAGCAAGGCTTATTTCTTGGTTGCCGGCAGAGCGAAATTAATCAAATAAGTTAATGAAACCAATATTTTTAAAACCCAAAAGCCAAAACTGAAATCTTCCACAGCTCAATTCATTGTAACAATACCAAAATAACAACGAACCCCATCTTAATCAAGACCTTGCAGACAAAATACTTGGAGCTGAAAATTGAATGAGCTTATGAGGGCACATTAATGAGCAGTGTTCAAGAGTCTATAATTAATTTTGTTTGAAGATCATTGATGCAAAGCTTAGTCACATACAAGGCCCAATGTGTAATGCAAAATCAATTTAATTTGATATGTTGAATAACATTTATTTTGCCTGATCTGATGATATGAGTACAGAATGAAAATTGTACACTTCTGGTTTTGGCTGAGATGGAAAAAATGGGACTGAATATCAGTTAAAAGATTACAAGATTACAAATTGTTATAATTGGCCACACTGCAACATTGTGGTGGGTAGGGGAGGATGAGGGTGCGTAATAGTTGGTAGTAGGATTGGAAGTTCAGGGTGTTAAGTGAGGCTTGAATGAAAGCCTCCATGACTTAGGTTAAAGGAGTCCTACACAAAATTTCCAACGCTGGAAAACCAAAAAGAAAGACAAAAATAGAAATCATTACTATTACTATGTTATACTATGTTTCTCTTTCAATGATAATAGTCAGAAAAATGAGGGTCACCTTCTAGTCCAGTCAAGTCAATTTTATTTCTATAGCACATTTAAAAACGACTCTCATTGACCAAAGTGCTTTACATCAGTGCAGGTACCAGGCACGTGCCATGAGTAATTACTCAGGGTAGGCACTCAGTCGGCTTAAAAAAAAATTAAACCGCACATGCGCAGATTGTTCACTCCGTAAATATAAAAAATAAAAATAAAACCAGTAACAATTCAATTTGCCCAAGGCTTCCTAGTCTCCTTTATTCTTAATTACTGATGGGGTGGGTGGTGAAGGGTGATGGCAGGTGGAGAGATGGTGGGAAAAACGGGAGCAGAGGGAAAAGTTGAATCAGTTGTCATCTTATTGAATGATAACACTAGCTCAAGAGACCAATTGGGGGGAGAGTTCCTTTCACAGCGTCTGGGGAGTGTGCCAGGGGTAAAGTTGCAGGGAGGGCATGAGTATTGAGAAGGAGGGGGTCGGGGATAATGGCAGTAATTCACTCACTCACCGCTGCCGCAGCTCTCCGGGCGCGAAGCCACGCACTGTAGCCGGGGATAGAAGCAGCTCGGGTAGCTGCGAGCGGCCGCTGGGAGCCGACAGCAGAACTGGAAGCCATTTCAGCACCTTCTGCTGGCCCGCTCACCTCTGGCTCTCCGCCTGAACACCTCACACCTGCCACTCGCTGGCTTCGATCATGTCAGCCTCTTCCCGCAAATCCTTAAATTCACACAGCCGAGTAACCTCAATCTCGCTGTTGGAATTTAAGGATTTGCGGGACATGAGTGAGGCCGGTGAGCGGCAGGAGAGAGGTTTTTAGACGGAGAGCTGTCAGGGGTGAGCACGGGCCGGCAGAAGGCGCTGAGATGGCAGCCGGTTCGGCTATCCGGCCCGACTACCGCTCAAAGCCACCAGAGCTGCTTCTTCCCATCCTCAATGCAGTGCAAGGAGTGTCGTAAGTGGCATTATCCCGATCCCCTCCTTCACAACTCCTCCTTCGTGCCCTCCCCGCAACTTTACCCCAGGCCAGACTCCCAAAACGCTGTGAAAGGAACTCTCCCCCCACCCCCAGCCCCACACCCCGGGAAATACAGTATTTTTTTAAAAAAGCACCAAGAAATGTACTTACCACGTTATTGGTACACAAATTCCATTCTTCTCTCTCGGTTTCCTAAGATACACTTTTTTTTTTTTTTTTTTTTTTACAATTACAGCACGAAAACAGGCCCTCTCGGCCCTTCCAGTCCGTGCCGACCATTTGTTTTCCCCTAGTCCCATCTACCTGCACTCAGACCATACCCCTCCATTCCCTTCACGTCCATATACCTATCCACTTTACTCTTAAATGTTAAAATCGATCCTGCCTCCACCACTTCTGCTGGAAGCTGATTCCACACAGCCACCACCCTCTGAGTAAAGAAGTTCCCCCTCATGTTACCCCGAAACCTCTGTCCCTTAATAATGACAATCCATATTTGAAATAATGACTTAAAATAATGACAATCCATATTTGAAAACCCTGCCAAGAAACTAGCGCTGCGCATGCGCAGTAGGATGCTGCGCCTGCGCAGTGCTGCAAAGGCAGAATTTCAGCTGCCTTCAGCTCCGCTTGAAACTGACGGCTCCAGGCAGCGCTGACGGCATGTGGGCTGCACGACTTCCCGTGTTACAAGCGCTGCGGATGAAAGGCACGGAGAATTATGCCTACCTAAGAGATCGATCTCTTACATAGGCATAATTCTCCCATGCCTTTACTATTTATATTTAGACATTACTATGTTATAATTTTAGTCAGGGTAGGCAGTGCCTACCTTGCCTACCCTGACGGCACGTGCCTGGCAGGTACTAACGTGCTACATACAATGGTACACAGATCTAACAATAAATACATAAATACATACATACAGCGCTCCCTCAGAGGACCTCAAGAAACGCTTGTGAATAGAAATAGGTTTTATGTCTAGACTTAAAGGAGTCGATGGAGGGGGCAGTTCTGATGAGAAGATGGATGCTGTTCCAGACTAGGTGCTGCAACCGCAAAAGCGCGGTCGCCCCTGAGCTTAACCCTGGACCGCAGGATAGTCAGTAGCCCCAAGTCGGCCGACCTGAGGGACCTGGAGGTAGAATGGTGGGTTAGCAGATTTTTGATATAGGTGGGGGCAAGCCCGTTAAGGGCTTTGTATACATATAGGAGGAGCTTCTACACAGGTGGTGTGTGTCATCTATAAACATTTCAAATTCATGAAAGCCAGGCATGCACTGGACACCATTGAATGCATTCAGACTCTACCCCATGTTACCACATAGGATGTAGAGAACATGTAAGCAAAACTGCAAGTTTGTGCAGCTCATCACCATAGTTTCAGAGAGTCATGGAATCATACAGCACTGAAACAACTTTGGCCCATCTTGTTCATGCTGATCAAAGTGCCTCATCTAAGATAGTCCCATTTCTCCAGTACAATCGGTAGAACAAAGGGAAAGATAAAGAGTGCAGAATATAGTTTTCAGCAAAGAAAAGCTGCTAGTAATATAACTCTAGGCATTGGTTGACTACATTTTTCTGGTATTTTCTGTGCCTAACAAATAATATGCACCAGCTTTTAGGTCCTTTTGTTTCTATCAACTGCACACTCCCACAAGATCTTGTACTCGTAATAACCAAGACTATTAATCAAACTGATGAACTGTTTTGGTATAATCTTATATCTCAAACCCTTGTTAAGTTGGAAAATCACAGATGCATGTATCCTTTTATATTTTAGAAACTGTGCTCTCTTGTCACTTATCAAAATTACTTATCAGGTGCATCTTCCTGTTTAAACAAAAGGCATTGACAAGGAAAGGGAAAATAGAATTCAACAATATGCTCATGAGAAACATAACAACAGATTTAGTTTAGTTTAATTCAAATACACTCCATGGAAACAGGCCCTTCGGCCCACCAAGTCCGCATGACCAACGGTCACCCGTACACTAGTTCTCTCTCTATACACTAGGGACAATTTACAGAAGCCAATTAAACCTGCACGTCTTTGGGAAGTGGGAGGAAACCGGAGCACCAAAAGAAAACACACGTGGTCACAGGGAGAATGTACAAACTCCGTACAGACAGCACCCGTGCTCTGGAGCAAACCGAGGTTTCTGGCACTGTAAGGCAACAACTTATTGTGCCGCCCTTGTAAAGGCTTTGATAGAAAAGATGAGTAAAAGCTCATTTTGGTCCTTAACAGACTGAGGGGTGAAATTATATTGGAGAATGAGAAATTAAATAAATACTTTGTATCTCACTTCAAGGAAATGCAGAAAATCTCCCCAAAATTATGGAGAACTGGTCACAGAGTAAATAAAGAGCTGGAAGTTAGCATTAATTAAAAAAAACTAGCATTGGAGAAATTAATGTTTGAGAGAAATTGGCAGCCTCTGTTATAGGAAATGGGATTGGATAACTGCAAATGATCAGTTGCCATCTGCCAAAATTCCACAGCATGTATAATGATTCCATAGATTGGAAAGCATAGAATGTAATCCTACTGTTTATTCCCCTCCCTCCTTTATTGAATAGGAATCTGGAGACCACTTAAACTGTTAAAATACTAGCATGGAATAGGCAATGTCTCACAAGTAGACAATGGAGATCAGGAAAAAAGTGAATTTTCCAGATGGGAAGCTGTAATCAATAAGTTACTACAGACCTGACCCCCCCATCTAAATTAGTCATTTGGATGAGAAGACAATATTTATCCCAAGTTTGTTGATGATAAGAAGCTAGGTGGCAGTGTGGACTAGAAACAGTATACAGCATGCAGAAAGCTGAAGGGGATATGGACAAACCAAGTAAACATCCAAATACAAGGTTGATGGAGTATAATGGGGGGGAATTGAGCTGGCATTCAGTTTGGTAATAAAATAGAATGACAGAACAAATTATAAAAGCTGAGAAAAGATGGTGGGTGTGAATACGAACCCGTATGTTCTCATATTGAAAGCAATAGGTCAACAGATAAATTTAGCAACACTTAGCAAAGGAAATATATTGAGCTTTATTATAAGAGGGTCTGAGTACAATACTGGATAAGTATTGCTCCAATTATAAAGGGCTGTGGTGAAACCACATTGGGAATGCAGAATACATGTCTGCCTACCTTTGCAAGGATATACTTCCACAGAGGCAGTACAATGAAGGCTTGTCAAATTGATTTCTGGGATGGTAAATTTGTGATTGAAGGGATTAAGAAGACTAAGCCAACACTCGACTTTGGAAGAATGTCTTTGGAAATGCATAGTAATGCACGCAGACAGCAGTATATGGGTGTTTCCGTAAATGAGGGTACCAACCTGTGACATGGGTGGCCAAATTTGAAAGTTATGAAATCATAATGAAATATCACAGCATTAAAAACGGGCCTATTTATGATCCTTTTGAGCTAATTTGTGATCTAAAGCAACCAACATTTTATCCAAATTTAAAACTCACAAAGTTCGATTCATTTATTTATTTATTTATTCATAAGACATATGGTAGGTATGTTACAAAACGTATCTTGAGCAGCGCTGCAGTTCTGCCGCTCCCCGTGTGCGTGACTTTGGCGCCTTTCAGAGGGGGGCGTGTTTAAAGTGCCGTTTTTCTACACAGGGCAAATCGATCCATGTCAGGGGATTTCGTTGCTGAAGAAAAATCTCTCCGACATTTGATTTATGAAGGTATTTTTAAATTACGCTAGATTATTTATTAGCTAGAGTAATTAAAAAATCATCTTCTAAAGCCGTGAGCGCCAACAACGGGAAGGATTTTACGTAGGGAAGAAAATAAAGTACAGTTTATTTTTACATAAAAACGTGCTTCTTAGGAAGCATTTAATCACATTTTCATGTTGCGAAATGGGGACAAAAAAAATATACGAACCGGCAGTATTTTTCCTGCCGACTTCACCGCAAACAGCAACGTTCTAATCCACCGCATTCCACTAAAACCCACTCGCAAGTTGATTTAAATGGCCATTAATTTACAGGAATTAAACACTAAATTCCTTCCATTTGGCCTATAAATTCATGAAAATGAGATTTAAAAATCATGTTATATTGTGAATTATTGAATGAATGTTATTTGGACACTTAGGCAATTTAAAAATGTTTATCTTTTCTTAAGAAATGGATTGATGTTTGGATCTAGTAATTGAATTTTGTAATTAGGTACAATTAGGTAACTAACTAATTATATGCTTTAATTTCAGGTCATCCAAGTAAGATTGTTTCATATTTGTTTCAGAATGCTTCAATCTATAATAACTGAAAATTTCATTGAGTTCTCTTAATTTTTAAGAAAGTTATTGGCTTTTGACTGTCCTAGATCACAGCTTTTGAGTTAAGTCAATGGAAAGGCAATGGGGAACAAGATGCTAATTTCCGAGTATGAAAATGGCCATAACCTTTTTAATACTGAAGATATGAAAGTAAATTAGGTGTCAAATTAAACTTCTTTTAATGCTTTATCTGATGGGATAAATTGCAGACTTGATTTTTTAAATCTCAAAATGTTGTAACATTGCTAGATATGGGACACTTATTGATTTTTAAGCTCCCTCACAAAATGTCGATACCTTAAGGGCCTGTCCCACTTTCACGACCTAATTCACGACCTCTGCTGAGTTTGCCCTTGACTCATACTCGCAGCATGGTCGTCATGAGGTTGTAGGAGGTCATAGTAGGTCGTAGGTAGGTCGTGATGCTAGTTGTATGTACTCGTGGCATCAAGTAGGTCGGGGCGTTTTTCTAGCCTGATGAAAAATGTCCACAAGTAAAAAAGGTCGTGATTAGATCGTGAAAGTGGGACAGGCCCTTAACCCACCACGAAGCCTGTAGTTCACGCCAGGGTCATTATAATCGCGATGTTTGAATTTTTAAAAATTGTGACAAGTGCAAAAAAACCCCGTGGCAGCGCTATAAATAGTGTTGACAATCTTAGACAACGGGAGGGACTACAGAATGAGGCTTCGCTATAATAGGTGAGCAAACTAGATTTTTATTTCATGATTTTACGTTCTATTCATTATTAAGTATTTCAATGGAAAGATATAATAACACAAAATATAAACAATAAAAAAAGAAACAATAAATATTAAAACGGTTATTCTGCTTTTAAATCATACATTGCACAACGTGACCAAACTCACGTCCTGCTGCAAAAACTTGGGTCATCAGAAAACCATCTTATCAGGTGATAAATGATAAAAATCATAAGCATAATCAGAATTTGGCATATAGAGTTATTTAATTGCAAAATTAATGTAATCTTACAGATATAAATTAGCCTAAGGATTTGATGAAATCCTGCTTGAAAAATGTCACAAAACAAAATCAAGAAAACGGACATATCTGATATTTTTCTTTGTAAAAACAGATTTATTTATTTTGCTTCATCTCATTATTTTAGCTATACACCATGATCCATACTACTTAAAATATAGGATATGAAACAATAGGAATATTACATAAAAAACAGGAAAATAACCTGGAAGCTTAGAGACCTTGAGTTTCACGACTGAGTGCTGTATTTACGGAAACACCCATATTGCAAATAGGCAGCAACGGGTAACAACATTGATGTCTCTGGAGATAGCATTGCGTTACAGGCAGGGAGTGCTGCGTTACGGACGGGGTTGGGACCGCATTACAGACAGGGAGCGCTGCGTTACAGACAGGGAGGACTGTGTTACAGTCATGGAGGATTGAAACATACATGTGCTTGACAGGATTGATGAGAGAGTTCATATTTCCCATGGCTGGGGTAGTGGTGAGTGGGTTGTCAAGAACCAGAAGTCAAAATAAACAGTCAGCCATTCTGGAGAGAGATGAAAATAAATGTATCTGCTCATCTGGTGTGGATTCAACTAACGAGTACAATGAAGGTGTTGAATGAATTTGTAGTGGGATAAAAGTTCACCATGAATGGCAAAGCAGGTCAAGAGGCCAAATGACCAAATCTTATTCCAATTTCTCATGTCCTGATCAGCTTTTGAATAACTGGTCCTGCTATTCCTACACTTTTCTGAATTTGTCATTTCCTTTAAATTTGTAAGATGCTCCTGAGATCTTATTTCTAAAAGCATTTATCTTTTCCATGACAGTATTCAGATATTCTAGCAAATACAGACATCCAGTTCGGAACTTATTTGAAAGACTCTTGTTAACTCATGCCACCCACAATTTGGTAACCTACTGTATTTATTCCTTATTCTGATTTATTTTCCTTCTCCTTATCCCTATATTTTCTGAAGTGCTAGGGCACTGCAAATGCATAATACTACCAGTGTTTAATTTTGTCTCACCATAAAAGTATTTACATCTTCCCATTTATTTTGTGTACTGAACTAACTCGAGTTAAGTAAACAAATTCATTATAGGTAATCTAATTTAAAATATTTCAGTTAAAATAATACATGTTTTTTTTAAATTAAACCCACTTACCAATTTAGGAACAAAATCAAGGCAAGTCTTCAGAAACAAAAAGACCCAGGAATACATCCATGCAACAAAAGACATACTAAAACACCAATGTCCAGGACAATTTTGAATGTGCGTTCCCGCATTTTAACCCAAACAAGCACTTATTTTGTTGCGGCCAAGGCATAAAGTCCTGTCGTTGTGGAGATACCAGTAGAAAACAGTGGGTCATGAATTCGGAGTTTGGGTTGGGATGGGGGCAAGGTTGTAGTCATCATGCGATCAAATGAGCCTGAATGACAAATTGTCTACTAGGGATTAGAGGGGAAGGGGAGGGGAACTGTGAACAAATAGCAAGAAAAAAAAGGCTTGTTAGAATGTCCGATGAGGTTATTCCTTAGTCAGGTTTAAAGGCCAAGAATAACAAGTTGTTGCAGGCTTCAGCTGTCATTTATATCTTCAGCATCTTATGTTACACACTGTTTGATGTCGCTATGCACATCCAGACTTCTGTGTTTGTCACTGTATGCACATTGGAACAGAAGAAATGTAACAAAATATACAAGCTGAATATAATGGTTTTATATATCAGATTGTATATTAAAATTTCTGTGTATAGATTCCAAAAATGTTCAACTACATCCAACTTCTAGAAGGATTGCAAGCCAGTTATGGCTGAGTTACAACAAAACTTTGGAATTCACTACTCATGCATGATAAAAATTGTTAACAATGCAATGTTTATTAAAATATAATGACACATAAGATTTGTTCCTCTTAAATTTAGATCTTAATACGTTTTGAGACTCAATTACCATTTAATTTAGTTTAGTTTAGAGATACAGTGCGGAAACAGGCCCTTCGGTCTACCGAGTCCGTGCCGACCAGCAATCCCCGCACATTAAAACTATCCTACACACACTAGAGACCAATAAGATAATGGGAGACCCCTTCCACCCCTGCAACGGACTGTTCCCGCTGCTACGGTCAGGCAAATGCCTCCGTTGCCATGCTATGAGAACGGAGAGGATGAGAAGGAGTTTCTTCCCAGAGGCCATTCGGACTGTAAACTCCTATCTCACCAGGGACTAACTTTACTGTACCACAATACTTAATATGGAAAAGAACATGTGATTCTGTTCCATTCTGTTTGTAGTTTGTTGGTTGTTTGTTTGTTTGTTTTTTTGCACAAATTCCGCAGGCACTGCCAATTTTCATTCCACTGCACATCCCGTATGTGTATGTGACGAATAAACTTGACTTGACAATTTACGCATACACCAAGCCAATTAACCTACATACATTTACTACTTTGGAGCAGTTAATACGCATAGTGGCTCAAAGATTGAGTTGCTGCTTTACAGCATCAAAGACCTAGGTTTGATCCTGACTACGGGTGCTGTTGTACGGAGTTTGTACGTTCTCCCTATGACTGTGTATGTTTCTCTGGGTGCTCCGCTTTCCTCCCACATTCTCAAGACATGCAGGTTTCTCGGTTCATTGGCTTCTGTAAATTGTCCCGAGTGTGTAGGATACAATTAGTGTACGGGTGCTAGCTTGGCGACGCAGATGGTGGGCCGGTAGGCCTGTTTCCACGCTGTTTCTCTGACCTAAACTAAACAAATGGAAAATGAAGAGCGATCCCCAATGACCGAGTTATTAAATATTGAAACAGCTGCAACGCAAAGAAAACATTGTGAAGTCAAACATTGTGACTGTGCTCCCAAATCGAAAATGCTAACTATTTCCTTCTGTTGCAGTTGAAGGGTTTGTATTTAGTATCAGGCACAATATATCATGCCCTTAGTATTAAGAGCAAGAAACTCAAGTTACCCAAGACCCCAGGTGACATATCATGCAAGTAAAATCTTTCCAAATAAATTTGTGACATGTTACATCCATATATTTGTATTTGATGTTGGATTAAAAAAAAGTGACACACTTCCTTTTCTAATTGTTCAATTCTTAAATTTTCAGATGACATGAAAATGGAAGGAATTATAGATGTGAAGATGGTTATGAAAAATTGCAGAAGGATCTTGTTCAGCTGTGCATGTAGGGTGTTGGTCAATGGAGTTTAATGTAGATAAATGCAAGTTAAACAAGGGCAGGTCCTCAGTGAATGCTAGGGCCCTGGAGATAGGTATGTTACAAAACTTACCTTTAGCGGCGCTGCAGTTCTGCCACTCCCTGTGTGCGCGACTTTGGCGCCTTTCAGAGGGGGGCGGGTTTAAAATGCCGTTTTTCTACAGACAGTTCAAGTCGATCCATCTCAGGGGATTTTGTCGCTAAAGAGAAATCGCTCCGACATTTGTTTATGAAGGTATTTTTACACTACACTAGATCATTTATTAGCTAGAGTAATTTAAAAATCATCTTCTAAAGCCGTGAGCGCGGACAACGGGAAGGATTTTACGTAGGGGAGAAAAGAAGGTACACAGTTTATTTTTACATAAAAACGTGGTTCCTAGGAAGCATTCAATCAAATTTTCATGTTGCAAAATGGGGACAAAAAATATATACCAGCCAGTAGTATTTTTCCTGCTGACTGTGGGTTAAATTCACCGCAAACCGTAACGTTCCAATCCACCGCATTCCACTACAACCCACTCGCAAGTTGATTTAAATGGCCATTAATTTACAGGAATTAAACACTAAATTCCTTCCAATTGGCCTATAAATTCATGAAAATGAGACTTAAAAATCATGTTATATTGTGAATTATTGGCATGAATGTTATTTGGACACTTAGGCAATTTAAAAATGTTTATCTTTTCTTAAGAAATGGATAGATGTTTAGATCTACTAATTGAATTTTATAATTAGCTACAATTAGGTAACTAACTAATTATATGCTTTAATTTCAGGTCATCCAAGTAAGATTGTTTCATATTTGTTCCAGAATGCCTCAATCTATAATAACTGAAAATTTCATTGAGTTCTCTTAATTTTTAAGAAAGTTATGGGCTTTTGACTGTCCTAGATCACAGCTTTTGAGTTAAGTCAATGGAAAGGCAATGGGGAACAAGATGCTAATTTCCACGTATGAAAATGGCCATAACCTTTTCAATACTGAAGATATGAAAGTGAATTAGGTGTCAAATTAAACTTCTTTTTATGCTTTATCTGATGGGATAAATTGCAGACTTAATTTTTAAAATCTCAAAATGTTGTAACATTGCTACTGGAGAGTATTGTACAGCAAAGAGATCTAGGAGTGCAGGTACATAATTCTCTGAAAGTGGCATCATGGGGAGATACGGTGGGCAATAAGGCTTTTGGTACATTGGCCTTCATTAATCAGGTTATTGAGTACAGAAATTAGGAAGTTAGGTTACATTTGTATAGTGCATTGGTGAACCCCATTTGGAGTACTGTATTCAGTTCTGGGCACCTTGCTGGAGGAAAGCTATTGTTAATATGGAAAGAGTGAAGAGTAGATTTACAAAGATGTTGCCAATACTGGAGGGCTTGAGCTACAGTGCCCTCCATAATGTTTGGGATAAAGACCCATCATTTATATATTTGCCTCTGTACTCCACAATTTGAGATTTGTAATAGAAAAAAAATCACATGCGGTTAAAGTGCACTGTCAGATTTTAATAAAGGCTATTTTTATACATTTTGGGTGCAGCAGCATCGATGGAGCGAAGGAGATAGGCAACATTTCGGGCCGAAACCCTTTAGCTTATGTTTGTTTTAGGGGCTAGTCCCCTTCAGTTTTCTCTTCAGCATATAAAAGGCATGCTCAATTGTGTTCAGATCGGGTGATTGACTTGGCCACTCAAGAATTGATCATTTTTTGGCTTTGAAAAACTCCTTTGTTGCTTTAGAATATATGTTTGGGATCACTGTCTTGCTGTAGAATGAACTGCCGGCCAATGAGTTTTGAGGCATTTGTTTGAACTTGAGCAGATAGGATGTGTCTATACACTTCAGAATCCATTATGCTATTACTATCAGCAGTTGTGTCATCAATGAAGATAAGTGAGCCAGTACCTTCGGCGGCCATACATGCCCAGGCCATAACACCCCCACCACCGTGTTTCATAGATGAGGTGGCATGTTTTGGATTTTACTTTGGAGTCACGTGAGTGACTACATGAAGAAGGCCATCAGCCAGCATGCGCATCATTACTTCTAATGCATTGCGCAACGACTGACTGGCAGGTGCGTCGCTCCTTCCAGCGATAAGTTTAAAATCCTCAGGTAAGTGTTTAAACTTTCTCTTGGTTCAGTAATTCTTGCCAACAGACAAGTTCGAACCTTTGGAGAAGAATGTCGAAGGTGAAGAGACCGTCTGCAGGGAAACCAGCTACTGAATACCGCGGGAGTGCAGGTAGCGGTCGATATCGCCTTTCGGGTCGCTGGCGGTGGAGCCAGCGACATCAGACTTGGTGCCGGGAGATAGCACCGTGGCAGTCCAGCCACTAAAAAGTCTGTCAGGCCCGTGGACCCGGACGATTTGGAGTAGGAGGGTTCCCCTCTTTCATTGGGTAGCGTCTGCAGACGTCTAACCCACATGGAGTACTTGATGGAGAGGTTGCTCCAATATGATATGCTCCAAAGGAGGGAGCTGTATCAGCGCGTGTCTCATTGGGGGCCCGCGGCAGCAGCATCTGTTTCAGGGCTGCACAATGTCTCCCTCTCTGAGGAGGGGAGCATATGGGGTCAGTCCCTATCTGACTCAGAGTTCGGAAGAATCAGAAGTGCCAATAATCGCATCAAAATTTGCCATTGCGTCGCAATCAAGGGAACCTCTGGATGAGGACCTAGCCAGTAGCATCAAATATCTGGCCTCTCACCAGCTACAAGATGTGGCCATGGAGGAGACTACTAACAAGTATCACACTCCTGCCAACTGTGCCTCATTGAATGTTCCGCCGTAAATCACTCCATCTGGGGTTACATTGGAGGGGGCGTCAGAGCCCAGGAGGTGAAGCTGCAAAAAATATTAAAATTGTTTGCCTTAGGCATCACGGCCTTTGCCAAGTCAGTGGATGGGGAGCCCCTATCTGACATACAACAGGACACCATGGCATTAATGTGCAATGCACATTTCAAAATTAATTGCCTACGGAAAAATACCATCCGGCCTGTACTGAACCCCAAATTCGCTGCGCTGTGTAAGGCCAGCAATGTCCAACTACCCAATTACCTGTTCGATGAAGATCTGCCTAAGCAGGTCACGGAGCTGGACGATGAGGCCTAATGAAAGTCCCGACTACACCCAAGGTCTCATCATACTGGCGGCAGCACCCCTACGCTCTCTTCAACACCAGGCGGTACATCGGAACTGGTGAGAGACCCGAACAAATGGCACAGAGGTCTTTTTTAGACTAAGGCCCAAGCCGGCACACTTCCAAGATACGTGGTGGGCACCCGCCATCAGTCCTACCCCCCCAAACCTCGGGGGCGGAAACAAACACCATACCACCAGTAACAACTGAGGTAGGTGAATCTAGTTCCTTGCGGAACACATTATGCATGACTCAGTTACAAGTTGGGGGAAGATTGCAACATTTCGTGAATGAATGGCGTTGGATAACACCAGATCCGTTTATACTGCACAGTATATAAGGCTTCCAAATTTAATTCCTTCTCAATTCACCACCACTCACACAACATTCGCCAAACCGCACATATGTTTTTTTCACAACAGGAAAGTTTGGATGCACAAGCTGAAATTGAAACTTTACACAAAAAAGAGGTAATTGAGAGGTTGTGTCATGAATCTGACCAATTTGTATCCAACACATTTACTAAGCAAAAGAAGGATGGAGGATGCCGAATCATCCTTGACTTGACAGAACTTAACTCCTTTGTGCAGTATAAACACTTCAAAATGGATAACTTTGTTACTGCCAAACAACTGGTTTCTAAGGGAGGTTATATGGCATGCATCGACCTTAAAGATGCATACTACTCCATACCCATTCACGGGGAGCACAGGAGATATTTGAAGTTTAACTGGATGGGACAATTGTGGCAGTTTAAAGCATTGCCTAATGGATTAACTTCAGCCCCCAGGCTATTTACAAAACTATTAAAACCAGTCCTGGGGCTACTCCATGCTCAGAATCATATTGTGATGACATATTTGGATGACATCCTAATCATACGGGAAACTATGAAATTAGCTGAATCATTTGTTTCAGCCACCAAACTCATGCTTGAGAGATTGGGGTTTCTCATCCATCCAGTTAAGTCCAAATTGATACCTACCAGAGTAATTGATTACCTGGGATTTACCATTAACTCAATTCACATGTCTGTGACTCTGCCTTGGGGCAAGCGATCAGAATTAATAGAAGCCTGTAACAATCTCATTGTTAAGGAGCAGCATTCTATTAAATTGTCTGTCAACAATCTTGGTGTCTGTAATAAGATAAAATATCTAGGGCATATTATTACAGAACAAATGACAGATGATGAGGATATTTATAGGCAACTACGCATGCTGTATATACAGGCGAATATCCCCTTGCGTAAATTTGGTGCGTGTGTAGATGTGGTGAAGATGTCGCTATTTAGAGCACACTGCACACCTGTGGTCGAAATATTTAAAGACAAGTATGCAGAGAGTAAAGGCTGCATATAACTATGCCATGAGAACACTGCTGAGGCAACCAAGATGGTGTAGTGCCAGTAATATGTTTGTGGCTGCAGGAGTCAGTACTTTAGAAGCTATCCTAAGACACCACATGTATAAATTCATTTGCAGGATAAATGACTCTAAAAATGTGCTTATTGTGGCCTTGACAAACATAAGGGTTAGCACTACATGCTACGAATGCCAGTTGTGGAGACACTGGTATCGTTGTCTCGTTGTACGACATTGATCATTTTTTACTCTGGATTTTTAACTTAAGTATTGTGGGTTTTTAAAAAAAATATATAAATTATGATGTTTTTATGTGATTTACCATGATTTTATATATATTTATATTTGATATGCAATGCATTTTTTAATGCAATGTTGCCCCTTGTCTGGACCTTGAGTCCGTAATAAAGTTACTATTATTATTATTATTAGACATGTAGCTAGTGTAATTGGCAAACTTGTGGCTGCCTTTCCAGCTGTACAGTTCGTGCGTTTGCACTATCAAAATTTACAACGTGCCAAGGAGCAGGCACTCAAATTCCATTCAGGTCACTTCAGAGGCCATTGCTGAGTTACAATGGTGGGTAACGAATATTCGGCATTGCTCCAGAAAAATGTTCGTCGATACGCCATCAGTTATTTTACAAACTGATGCAAACGCCCTAGGATGGGGAGCTACAAATACCATCTCTAGCAGCCATCTACCATCTGTAGGGGGTAGATGGAATGTGCAGGAGTCATTAATTCTTCAGCAACATGGTATTAACTACTTAGAGTTGTTGGGAGCACTCTATGGGCTGAAGGCTTATTGCAGCAATATGCAACATGTGCATGTTCAACTTCAGATTGACAACACTACAGCGGTGGCATATGTTAATCACATGGGTGGAATCAAGTCTGTATCTTGTGATAAATTGGCTAACCTTATCTGGCACTGTTGTATTACGAGGAACATTTGGGTTTCAGCCATCTACCTACCAGGTAGATACAACATGGTGACGGACATGGAAATTCAATAACACAGAATTAATGTTGAATCATGAAGTTTTTAACGACATTGTCGCCCGGTATGGCGTACCAGATATTGATTTGTTTGCATCCAGACTAAATCACCAGTTACCCAAATATGTATCATGGGAACCAGACCCAGGGGGCAGTGGCAGTAGATGCACTCTCGCTACACTGGGGAGGAATGTTTTTGTATGCTTTCCCCCCATTTTGCCTCATCAGTCAGTGTTTGGCAAAAATCAAGCAAGACAATGCCACAGGCATTTTAGTAGTGCCTGACTGGCCTACACAGCCTTGGTTCCCACTAGTCCTGGGAATGATAACACAGCGTTTTATGGCTATCCACAAAAGCAGAAATCTTCTGGTGCACCCAATGACGGGGGGGGGGGGGGTAACCATCCACTACATGACCGAATCAATTTATTGGTTTGCAGATTCTGAGACCATACCTGGGGCTCAGATTATCAGAACGTACAGTGGATGTGATAACTGTGGCCTGGAGGAACAGTACTAGAAAACAGTACATCTCTCGCATCAAGAAATGGGAGATGTTCTGTTCACGCACAGACATAACGTATGACACAGCACGAATAACGGATGCGTTGGAATTTCTATCAAACCTATACTTTGATCAGAAACTGAGCTATAGTGCCATCAGTAGTGCCAGGAGCGCTTTATCGTCATACAGTGCTGGGATCAGGACACCACTCTATAGGAACTCACCCTTTAATAACAAGGTTTATGAAGGGTATTTTTAACTCTATACCACCCAGGCCCCAGTACACGGAGATATGGGATGTGAGCGTGGCGCTCACATTGCTTCGCCAGTGGGCTCCAGCTTCGTCCCTGCCTTTATCCCAACTCACCATCAAGGTGGTCATGCTCATGACGCTGGTCTCAGCACAACGGGTCCAGACGTTACACAAATTACGACTGGACAGCATGGTTTCATTTGTTAATAATATTACCTTCTTCGTTTATGATCTAATCAAGCAGAGTAGACCGGGGGTGTCAGGGCTCAAACTAGTGTTCTTGGCATACCCCATGGACTCACGGTTGTGTGTTGTAACACACATACTACAGCACATCAAGGTCACCAAGAGTCTCAGAGGCTCCGGATCATCTGTACTCATAAGTTACAAAAAACCTTATAATAAGGTATCAGTGCAAACCATTTCAAGATGATTAAAAAAGGTCCTGGCAAGTGCAGGCGTGGACACTGACATTTTTAAATCTCACTCCACCAGGGCTCCATCTATGTCGGCAGCAAGGGCAATGCATGTCCCTCTCGACCACATCCTAGTGGCTGCAGGATGGTCCAATGAACAAAATTTCAAAAGGTTTTACAATAAACCAATTGCCTGACTGGGGGGTTTTGCCAGTTCCATTTTAGATTCTGTTTTATAGTATCCCCCCAGGATGGGAGGGGTCACTATTATTTTTCTTTGATGATTAAAGCATCAGCATTTTTTTTAACAAACTATGTAATGTCAGAACGCATTAATCTCTTTCACTCATCCATGGTCAATTGATGCAGTGTGTGATGCTTGGACTCGTATCCACAGCATGAAATCACAATGCTTTGAAATCTTCCATAGTCACTCACGTGACTCCAAAATAAAATAGTAAGATGAAATGAGAACTTACCAGTTTGAAGTTTAATCTTTATTTTATGAGGAGTTACGATGAGCGATTACGTGCCTACCGCTCCCAACCCTCATATTATAAAAGTCATCTGGTAGTTTCTAGTTCTCTCCAATCTTACTATGTTCAGTTCAACTACTTTTATCTGTGATTTCACACCGCTGCTTCGAAGATTGACGTGCATGCGGGCTGAAGGCCTTCTTCACGTAATCGCTCATCATAACTCCTCATAAAATAAAGATCAAACTTCAAACTGGTAAGTTCTCATTTAATCTTACTATTTTGGGCAGTTCCTTCTCTCCTCCATACTTTGCTCTTGCCATCACTCTGATATAAGTTAACCTTTGTCTCATCTGTCCACAAGACCTTTTTCCAGAACTGTGGTTGCTCTTTTAAGTACTTCTTGCGAAACTGTAACTTGGCCATCCCATTTTTGCGGCTAACCAGTGGTTTGCATCTTACAATGATCAAATGGTGCCAGCACAATAACCTGGCTCGCAACACCAGCAATACCCAAGGAACTGATTGTGGACTTCAGAAGGGGTAGGATGGGTACCCATTCCATTTATATCAGCGGGTCAATGGTGGAAAGGGTCAAGAACTTCAAATTCCTGGGCGTGCATATTTCCAAAGATTTCTCCTGGTCCCAGAACACTGATTCAATCATAAAGAAAGCACATCAGCGCCTCTACTTCCTGAGAAGATTATGGAGAGTCGGTATATCAAGGAGGACTCGCTCGGACTTCTATAGGTGCACAATAGAGAGCATGCTGACCGGTTGCATCGCGGCTTGGTTCGGCAACCTGAGCGTCCAGGAGCGGAAAAGACTGCAAAAAGTTGTAAACACTACCCAGTCCATCATTGGCTCTGACCTCCCTACCATCGAGGTGATCCATCGCAGTCGCTCCCTCAAAAAGGCTGCCAATATCATCAAGGACCCACACCATCCTGGCCACACACTCATCTCTCCGCTGCCATCAGGTAGAAGGTACCAGAGTTTGAAATCTGCAACGTCCAGGTTCAGGGACAGCTTCTCCCCCACAGCCATTAGACTATTAAACACAACTTCAAACAAACTCTGAACTATAACAGCCTATTGCACTTTATCTGTTTATTTATGTGTGTATATATATATATATATATATATATATATATATTCTATGGTATATGGACACACTGATCTGATCTGTATTTATGCCTACATTATTCTGTTGTGCTGCAGCAAGCAAGAATTTCATTGTCGTATCTCGGACACATGACAATAAACTCTCTTGACTTGACTTGCCTAGATGTGATTTTTTTCTATTACAAATCTCAAATTGTGGAGTATAGAGACAAACAAATAAATTATGGGTCTTTCTCCCAAACATTATGGAGGGCACTGTATATTGAGCGGTTAGGCAAGCTGTGACTTTATTCCTTCGAGTGCAAAAAGCTGAGGGGTGATCTGACAGAGATGTATGAAACCATGAAGGAAATATATGGAGCAAATACACAGTCTTTTACCCAGAGGAGGGAAATCAAAAACCAAAGGTTAAAGTGAGAGGGGAAGTTTTTAATAGGAGCCTGAAGGGCACCTTTTTCATACTAAGAATGGTGGGTATATGGAACAAACTGCCAGAGGAGATAGGTGAGGCAGGTATAACAGCATTAAAAAAAAATTTGGGCAGGTACATGGAAAGGACTGTTTTAAGGGCCAAACTCAGGCAGGTGGGACTAGCGTTAATGAGGCATCTGCATGGGTAAGTCAGGAAAAAGGGCCCATTTCCGTGCTTCATGACTCTTCATCTGGTTACTCTGCTGGTAAGAAAAAATATTTAACGTGAAAAAAATAAATCTTTTACATTATGGGAAGGTAAAGTTACAGCTATTGAATTTAAAAGCATCCAATGACATCTAAGTTCTCTTGAGGGCTTTTATAAACAGCCTGCACCAGTAACTTACAATATATCAGACATAGTAAACATATAGTGAAGGAGCTGGTCATTGACTTCAGGTAACAGGGTAGAATACATATCCTAGTCCTTATCAATGGTACTAAAGTGGAAATGGTCGAAAGCTTCGTAGGTATAAATATCTTCAATAATTTTTCCTGATCAAACCACACTGATGCTATGGCCAAGAAAGCACACCAACATCTCTGGTTAATCAGAAGACCAAGGAAATGTCTCCAACAACTCTGATTAATTTCTGCAGATGCACTATAGAAAGTATCGTATCCTCGCTTGGTGTGGTAACTGCTCTGCCCGAGACCACAAAAAATTACAAAGAATTGCAAATTGAGCCCAGTCTCCCACCTCCCTCCAACCCGTAGACTTCATCTATACTTCACTTGCTTCATGAAAGCAGCCAACGTAATTAAGGACAAAAATCGAACTGCTGGAGGAACTCAGATAATTAGGCAACATCTGTGGAGGGAAATGACTGACAACGAGATACAAAAGCTTGAAAGCGTGTACTACAAGATTCAAGAACAGCTTATCTGCTGTTATTATACTCTTGAATGATCTCTCGCATGTCTAGGAGGAATTCCAAATCTTCCAATCAACCTCAGGCAGCCACTCTGAAGAACTTGAAAATGTGATGTTTTGGGTCGATACTCTTCTTCAGACTGAAGAGTCCCGACTCAAAACGTCATACATTATGTTTTCCAGAGATGCTGCCTGACCCGCTGAGTTACTCCAGCACTTTGTGTCCTTTTTGTAAACTAGCATCTGCAGTTGCTTGTCCTTCCAATCTACCTTGCTGTGATCCTTGCATGCGTTTTTTTAATCTGTGCTTTCTCAGTAGCTGTAAAACTTTATTCTTCACTGTTTATTTTTGCATTATCTGATGTACACATGTATGGAATAATTTGCCTGGATAGCTTACAAATCAAATGTTTGCAGTATATCTCAGTAGACATGGCAATATTAAACCAATACCAATCAGATGCCAAACTAGAGCACAATTGACCTTCATGGATACTAACACTACTTATGCTTGATGACAAATTGGACCATGCATCCTAATATACTGTGCAACGTTCAAGTAAGCAAAAGGTACTTTTGTTTAGTTCACTATCACCAAGCACAAAACCTGTAAAATGAGAAATGTAATAATGTTTAAAAAAACACAACTGCTATTAAGATGTAGATGAATGGAAATTATTGAGCGAAACACAAGCTGCATTTGCACACTCTCCCAGCTCCTAAAAAGATTAGCAAATTAGCCAAATATTTTTGAAAACCAGTTTATACCTAAAACTAGATCCCTGTGGAGCCTCAATGTGGAGCTTGCTGCATTTTTGATATGCTGACCACTGGGAAGGAAGAATATTTAAATATTCTCTCCATTACAGCCATAGTACAGTGGCAGAAAAGGATGGGAGGAAATGCTGGACAGGGAATAAACATTGTGCTCTCCAGTATGTCAGAGCCAACCCTCTCCCGCGCAAATAACTGGTTCAATCAATAACTGCCTCTTGGCCATAAGTCTCGACAAGCTGTAGGCTGATCAATGGCCGGTGATTGCTGCCACAGGTCACAATGAGGATGTTGCCAGGTATCAAGGGCCTGAACGATAGGGCATGCTAGGACTTTCTTCCTTGGAGCACAGGAGGCTAAGGGGTGATCTTATAGAGGAATTTAAACCATGAGGGGAATTGATGGGAGTCTTTTACCGAGGGTAGTGGAATAAAGAACCAAAAGTCATAGGTTTGAAGTGAGAGGGGAAAGATTTAATAGGAACCTGAGGGGCAGTATTTTCATTCAGAGGGTGGTGGGTATATGGAATGAAATGTCAGAGAAAGTAATTGAGGCAGGTACAGTAACAACATTTCAAAGACACTTATACATGGATAGGAATGTTTTGGATTATGGACCAAATGCCGGTATACAAGTTGGTCAGCGTATACAAGTTGGACTGAAGGGGCTTTTCTCTGTGCTGTATGACCCTATGTGCTGTTTGTTTTTGTGAGTAAATTACAAAAATTATAGTTTCTCCTGAAAGCTCCATTTGTAGTCGTGGATAAAATATGCATATCAAGATAAATGACATCACAAAACTGATGTGGGACAAGCTTCAGATTTAGTTGGCTAAAGGACCTATTTAAGTAAAAATATAAATATGTATAAAACTTCCTAGAAGATGGAAACTTGTAATAGACGGTGTGAAACATTCAATGGATTTCGGAATTTGAACAGCTAGGTGTTGCATATTGCTTTTTAGAAGTGCACATGTCCTTTGGTCAGTCATTGAAGGCAATATTAGTGTGTGGCTGCTCCTGAATCACGAGGATCTGAGTTATTGAACAAGCTGATTTTAAATAATTAGAGTCTTCAAACAGATCATTAAAATTACAATGTGTTAATGTTTCTTACACAAATAAGGGAAAAATATTCTTCCTCATATTATATATATTAGTGGCATATTTAAAGAATAAGTTCACCAAACTCTCAGTCCAACACCATCCCCCACATAATTAACCTATTACATAATAAATCTTTGAGATGTGTGCAGAAACCAGAGCACTCACAGGAAACGGAGTGCATGCAAACACCAGAACGATATCACTGAAGGTCAGAATCAAACTTGTTTAAATGAAGTTGCACGACAGCAACACTACTCATGGCATCACCACTCTGTCCTCTCCTGTTTTGTGAGCTTTGAGGAGACTACCAAGGTAAATGTAGTAATGACAGACTCCTTCTCAGATGGGCCTGGTGACAGCTGGGAAGAAACTGGGCAGTTATTGAGGTAACATGTTTAAGAAGGAACTGTGGATGCTGGAAAATCAAAGGTAGACAAAAGTACTGGAGAAACTCTGCGGGTGGAGCGAAGGAAATAGGCAACAGGCCAAAACGAAACAGGGTCTGAAGAAGGGTTTCGGCCCAAATCGTTGCACATTTCCTTCGCTCCATAGATGCTGCCGCGACCCGCTGAGTTTCTCCAGCACTTTTGTCCATCATTGGGGTAACATATTTGTTCTAATATTTATGGGGCCTCTGTGTTACCCTTATGCATGGTCTCAAGTTTCTCCACACTGTATCAAATGCTCATTTCCACTTTCAATGTCATGGGGCAATGATTCCCAGTAGTCAGTAGGATTTTTTTTCCCCCAAGATGGCTTTGAGTACACCTTTGAATCTTTTTCTGTCTACATGGTAGTCTCTCCCCATGATAGAACTGTCCCATGAATTTGATATCAGCAAACAATATGGCCTGCCCAATGTAACTGACTGATGTTGGCCTGGGTAGGACATTTGATCTTGGCTGTTCGACATTTTTAGATCCAAGAACAACAAGTTTTGTGCCATGTTCGAGGCTTTGATTTTCAAATATGCATTTCCAATTAATCAAAGGTTCTAAAGGCGCATTGCTTGTTGACACTGGCCTATACCGAGAGGGGTTCTATTGAATCTAATATCATGGCTTGCACTGAGACAAATTTCTATGGGCAGTCAAATTTGAAAAGGAATATCCACAGTTCCTCCCAATTGACTTTGAAGCCCAAATATAACAATTAGTGCATCTCTCCACATTTATCTTGGTATCGTCATGTCCACTGTGCTCTGAATGGACAAAATCTCCAGTGTGATTCAAGAGTAGGTCTTCAGCCACAGGGGAGATGGTTAAGGAGGACCATACCAATGATCCCTCTGTAACTACCACAGTTGGACTTGCCTCATTTGTGGAAGAAGGCTGTGATTACAACAACTAGCAAAATTTCTGCAAGTATGTCGAAAATGAAAACAGGTGCTTTAAGGGGAATTTGTGATCGAAAAGAACAGAAGTATTTATGCATCTGTTTAACCATTTTTAAAATCCTTTATCAGTTTCAACAAGAAAATAAATTTACTACTGAATGTTGCAATAAATGCCGGATGAAATGGGAAGGTGGAACCCAAATGGATCCCCATTTGAATCACTTTTCTAGCCTAAGATGCCCTGACACTTGCACAAATATACTGACAACACCAATGGCTTCACCTTTGTTCAGCCAAAATACTGCACAATACGTAACAGGAATCAAATAAAATACCATCCGAATTAAATAATTGTACCTAGATTTTTCTAATGCTTCTGCAATTAGTTTTATCCATTTACATTTTAAGTGCATTTTTTTTTGTAACAGTTTTAGAGTTTCAAAATAATGTAAATAAAAGTCACCATTTTTGTAAGGGATTCAAAATGTGTTCAAGATCAATTAAAATGATTCTTTGTAATTGAAATGTTACTTATTTTGAGAGTTTGAAAGTAAACTTATTTTTAAACCGTGGAAGACAGTCTAGAAATTTGATCCCAAGGTGTTGTTTTCAGCTTTAGGCAATTGAAAATGGCTACTTCCCAAAAATGAAAGGTGATAATGACAATTTCCAGTTGTTTGGTGCCTCTCTAGAAATTAAGCCAGTTCTTTTTAGCATGGGTCATGATTTCTCTCTCAGATTTGCATCCGGTCTCATCATTAACAGAAACCAAGCAGACCATGTTGTTCTGAGCAAATCTCCTTTCATACCGATCTTCTCCAGTTCATTTATAAGAAATAGTGATAGATATTTTTTCTCACCAAATGTCTTTTGGTTGGAACATGTCAATCCTTTTCAAGATTAACCAATGGAGTTCCACTTCCACCACCATCTCATTGTGAGTTATTCAGTTTCAAACTTAATCAAAGTGTTGACAGAGGCATATGCATGTACATCAAAAAAAAGCCTGCACATTGGTGTACAAATTGTACTCAAATTGTGAAGTACTTATACACTTCTGGTACTTAAAATTGTTTACCATTTCAAGTCACAATCTCCTGGTTGTTTAAAAAAGGGTTCAAAGAATAAACCTAGCAATTATAGACCTATTAGTTTGACGTCAGTGGTGGGCAAATTAATGGAAAGGATACTTAGAGATAATATATATAAGCATCTGGATAAACAGGGTCTGATCAGGAACAGTCAACATGGATTTGAGCCTGGAAGGTCATGTTTGACAAACCTTCTTGAATTTTTTGAAGCGGTAACTAGGGAAATTGATGGGGGTAAAGCAGTGGATGTTGTCTACATGGATTTCAGTAAGGCCTTTGACAAGGTTCCCCATGGAAGGTTGGTTAAGAAGGTTCAATCTTTGGGTGTTAATGGCGGAGTAGCAAGATGGATTCAACATTGGCAGAATGGGAGATGTCAGAGAGTAATGGTGGATGGCTGTTTGTCAGGTTGGAAGCCGGTGACCAGTGGGGTGCCTCAGGGATCTGTGTTGGGTCCACTGTTGTTTGTCATGTACATCAATGATCTGGATGATGGGGTGGAAAATTGGATAAGTAAGTATGCAGATGATACTAAGATAGGTGGTGTTGTAGATAATGAAGTAGATTTTCAAAGTCTACAGAGAGATTTGGGCCATTTGGAAAAGTGGGCTGAAAGATGGCAGATGGAGTTTAATGCTGTTAAGTGTGAAGTGCTACATCTTGGCAGGACAAATCAAAATAGAAAGTACATGGTAAATGGTAGGGAATTGAGGGATGCTGTGGAGCAGAGGGATCTAGGAATAACTGTGCATAGTTCCCTGAAAGTGGAATCACATGTAGATAGGGTGGTAAAGAAAGCCTTTGGTGTGCTGGCCTTTATAAATCAGAGCATTGAATATAGGAGTAGGGAAGTAATGTTAAAATTGTACAAGGCATTGGTAAGACCAATTCTGGAGTATGGTGTACATATTTTGGTCGCCTAGTTATAGGAAGGATGTCAACAAAATAGAGAGAGTACAGAGGAGATTTACTAGAATGTTGCCAGGGTTCCAGCAACTATGTTACAGAGAAAGGTTGAACAAGTTAGGTCTTTATTCTTTGGAGCGCAGAAGGTTAAGGGGGGACTTGATTGAGGTCTTTAAAATGATGAAAGGGATAGACAGAGTTGACGTGGATACGTTTTTCCCATTGAGGGTAGGGAAGATTCAAACAAGAGGGCATGACATGAGAATTAAGGAACAGAAGTTTAGGGGTAACGTGAGGGGGAACTTCTTTACTCAGAGGGTGGTGGCTGTGTGGAATGAGCTTCCCGCAGAAGTGGTGGAGGCAGGATCGATTTTAACATTTAAGAGTAAAGTGGATAGGTATATGGACGTGAAGGGAATGGAGGGGTATGGTCTGAGTGCAGGTAGATGGGACTAGGGGAAAACAAATGGTCGGCACGGACTGGAAGGGCCGAGAGGGCCTGTTTCCGTGCTGTAATTGTTATATGGTTATATGGTTATTAAACAATCTCTGTCCTTTGTAAACAACAAGACTACATTTCCTTAAAATGCTTAATAACTGTTTATAGCTGTTTTCTCTTAATCCTCCTGTGTAGTGAATCTTTCTCTTTGTTCACCCGTGGTCAGGACCTTTGAACCCCCCCGCAATCGCCGCTACGGACAGCACGCCAGGATGACCGAACTCTGGCATCGGAACGGATGGGAACACACTAGCGGCTTGGAGTTTCAGAATCGGCCGCTTCCTACCGGAGACTGAGGCTTCCAAAGTCCACAGGCAAAACTGGGCGAAGCACCGACATTGGCAAACCCCCGGCAAAAGATCGCAGGCCTCCGAGAAGCTAAAGTCAGCGCCGCACCCGCGACTAGAAGCTCCGCAAACCACAGCTCCACAGTGTTGGGCCTGTCAGCAGGCCCAACACTCCGGAGCTCCAACACGCGCGATCCCCGGCAAAGCATCCTCCCGCTCTGCGATATTAATTCAGTGTTGCGCCGCTGCTGAAGCTCTAGGCTGTCTCCGGTAGGAAATGCCGCACCAATCAAGTTGGTAGGGCACGAGGGGGAGGTGGGGGGGTGAAGATGCGACATGGAGAAAAGACGCCGTGGCCTAGAGTTTGGAAGAAAATAGGAATTAACCATGACACACAGACACACATATACATACACACAAACAAGGGAGTCTTCTTTCGGCGGCTTCTTTCTCGGCCCCAGTCACAGCCCCATCCCAAGCCCCGGGCCTGGCCCTCACTCCAGCTCCAGGCCCGGCTCCAGCCCAGGCATAGACTCTGGGCTCGGCCCACGGCAGCAGCCTCCCCACCAGGTACTGGGCAGCCACAGTGCACCGGGCGGCCGACAGCCGCCGCCACTACTCGTTCACCGCGAGCGCTGGAGTGCCTCTCCCTCCCGGTGTGTGGCGTCCTGCCTTGCGAGTGCATTGTGACGTCACAATGCACTCGCAAGGCAGGACGCCACACAGGATACTTATATATATATATATATATTAGTATCATTCCAACATTCCACTCAGAACTTTTACACTAATATCCAAACATGTTTTTACACTATTACCACCAATTTTCAACTGAAGGAATTGTTACACAGCGTTGATGGATTTGATTGAAATTCCTCCTGGTACTTTTACTGTACTGAGTTCAAAATTGTTCAATTAATCATTGCAGTTCGCAACTTTCATCCATCATATCAATAATTTAATTGCAATTAACATTTTAAAAACATCCATTCTACATGCACGATGTATTCTTTCAATACAACAATCTAAAGTGGGCCAAAGAAGTGATCTGTCTAATTTGCCAAGCATAATTTTAATCACCAAGGAAAGATAATAGGAGCAATGTAGTAGAAACAATATGTAAATCACAATATTGCAAAATAAATATCTTCAGTACATAAAGAATAAAAGATCACAACATAGGTTTGAATTAAAGGCCGACGTAAAATAATGCTTAATAACGGCCTACAATGTAACATTCATGTTATTCTTTTGTTTTCTTTATTAGGGTTCTTCATTATCAGTGTAAATATTTAATGAGTTTGATCACTGTCGGGCTGCTTTACTGGAATTGGGCCTCATAATCCACAAAGTCCACAAGGTCAATTCTGCAAATGTGTGGGATGAAAAAGTTAGAGCTAAACATCTGGTCTACTACTTAGTTGCTTTCTCAAATATGCAAACTGCCAAGTCCTGGATCTGTTATTCAGAGTTGATTTATATGCGTTCTTTGAGAAAGTAGAAGAGGATTAAAGTTAAATAACAATTTATTTTATGAGATTATATGGTTGTCAGTTGTGCACTTTCTTTATAACTTAAAACTGACAGTGCATATGTCTCCTAATAAAGGGCAGTTTGTAACTCAACAAGGAAGTTTTACTCCACCCCACCATCCACATCTCTCCCCAGGTATGCTCCCCAGGAGCATATTTTAATTATGTCAAGAAGTAAGGGTGTTTGTCACACTTGACTCTTGACAGTAATGGATGTGAATAAAATCATTATGTCAGACTATATAGAATAGACTGCTCAACAAACTACAACATCCTGTAACGTTGATTTACAAAGTTAGCATGATTTAAATGTAACGTTGCAAAATTACAAATTTAAAATGTAAAACATATTCTTTGTAATAACCTTCATTATTAAACATTTTTGGTTAGAGTCAAAGAGTTATAACGAGCTCTTCAGCCATCATGTCCATGCTGACCTTTTTGCCCATCTGCACTGTCCCATTTGCCCACATCAGTGTCCCCCAATACTCTTATAAAATAAATGTACAATATCTCTGAACAAATTACGATTTGCTTTACAATGTTGTTTTTTTTTTCCCTCTCTCCAGGCAATAATTTAGTGTTCTCCAGAGAATAGTGATTTTATCCAGGACTCCTATGGCATTCATGTGATTTTATCCAGGACTCCTATGGCAATGATGTTTTCTAAATGGCTGAATAGATTCCAGGTTTTCAAATGAAACCTAACAACTAATACCAATGTGTAGGAAGGAACTGCAGATGCTGGTTTACACTGAAGATTGACACAAAATGATAGGGTAACTCAGCGGGACAGGCAGCATTTCTAGAGAGAAGGAATAAGTGACGTCCGGGTCGAGATCCTTCTTCAGACTGAGAGTCAGGGGAAACGGAGACGAGAGACACAGAAGGGTAAGGTGTGAAAACAACAGATTAAAGTAAACCACATTCAAAGAAATATAGAATGGTTCATTGTTGGCTGAGGTGAAGGTGACAACGAGGCATACAAACTGTAAAATTGATCAGAAGGACAGTAAAACTGGGAGAACTACGGTGAGAGAGGGACAGGGAGAGGGAAAGCAAGGGTTACTTGAAGTTAGAGAAATCAATATTCATGCTGCTGGATTGTAAGCTGCCCAAGCAAAATATGAGGTGCTGTTCCTGCAATATGCATTGGGCCTCTAACAGTAGAGGAGACATAGGACAGAGAGGTCAGTATGGAAATGGGAGGGGGAGTTGGAGTGTATAGCAACCGGGAGATCACTTAGGCCTAGGTGGACTGAGCAGAGATGTTTAGCGTAACGATCGCCGAGCCTGCGCTTGGTCTCGCCGATATATAGGAGTCCATACTTGGAACAGCAGGTATGGTAGATGTGGTTGGAGGAGGTGCAAGTGAACCTCTGCCTCACCTGAAAGGACTGTCGAGGCCCTTGGACGGAGTCAAGGGAGGAGGTGTAGGGATAGATGTTGTAATTCCTAAAACAAATCTAATGTTACCAGGCTAAGACTGACTTTCATAAACATGCAAACTGAAAAGAATGCATCAATGAGTACATTTCATTTTATCAGCACATTTCGATTTGGTTAACATAGGCATAGATATTGTTTCACATATTTAGACAAAAAAATAAAATAGCAATAATAAAATTACCTTGCGAATTCATTGAGTGAACTGTGTGACTCTGTAGAGCTGAGGGAGTCATCATGAGGCATAATATCCATGTTACAGTCCTCCAAACAACTTCCATAATTAAGTACACTAGGATCAGAAAAGCAAGTGTTGTGCCAAGCTAAATCACACTGTGCCAACATGTCTTCTCTCCAAACTCTATTTATGTTTGGATGCTATTCTCTAGTTTCCCAGTGGCCATTTCTGGGCACAGCTAAGTATGATGAAAAGCAGTTGACTTTATTTGTTTAATGTACTTTTCCATACAATATGCAACATTGAGAGATCTTCAGTGATGCAACTTCTGCAAGAAAGAAAACACACAAATATCTGGTCATATTGGAGACGTAAATAAGTGCCCATTTGTAAAAAAATTCAAAAATCACTTTTGTGCTGGCCTTGCTGTTTACAATCATGTGAACAGATTACAAATGTTTACTTTCCAACAGCCTGCTTGGATGCATCTCAAGTCACATCAGACAGAACTAGACTTAGAAAAATACTCTGAATGTTGGAAATCTAAAACAAAAACAGTTATATGTTCAGGGTGCTCAGTAGATCAACAAGCCAAAACTGTTTCTTTCCAGATAGATGGTCCCTGACCAGCTGAGAATTTCCAGCATTTTCTTTTTTTTTTTAAATTACATACCTCAGAACATTGATTATTTCTTTTTTTTTGTATAATATTTCTTCTGTTTATTTTATCCCAGATATCCAACATGAAACAAATAACATCTGCAGTATCAACAATATAGCTTACTTAATATGCAACTTTATGAACTATAGACACTGTTAACACACAGCTTAAGGCAAAGTCTTGCTCGATCTAAACAAAAAAGAATTGGAGTTTTCTAGATATTGATAACTAAATGAGGTACTCTATTTAAAATGTATTTTGCCACTAAGGAATAACTTAGAGGGCAACTGACCTATCAACACATTCTATTGGAATGTGGGAGGAAACCAGGGAACCCAGAAGAAACTCACATTGTCATGTCAGTTCCCGGGTCTCTGGAACTGAGCAGTTGGGAAAGCGCAGGAAACAAATTTCCCTTGAAGGTTGTTCAAAAATAACTGTATTTATTTCTCCAAGTGATTTTTATCTCCTCTATTAGACATAAATACATTTACAAAAGCTTAAACACATGATTTGCTTTTCTCATCTGGAAAGTATTTTATATTTGAAAAATATCTTGTTTGTCACCTTGTAGACCTTGTGTAAATTTCCTTGTATTTTTTTACAGCAGCACCCTTAAAAGTAAACATACAATCAGATCCCATGATTTGTTCAATTAAGACTGCATGCTTTAATAATTATGACAGGATCAAGTTTACTAAGGAAAATGGATGGAGTACTATTAAGGTACTAGAATCCCGAATGGCGAAAGTAATAAAAAACAATCTTCTGCAAAGAGAATATTCTGAGCAATGTTCCCAGGATGATCATAATGATGGAAAGAATGTCAGATTTAAATCTTCTCTTAGTTTGAGTGTCAGATTGCAGTCTGATTCAACCTGAAAGATTGGTTGCACAGTGGTGTAAAGGTTTCAGCAAGGGCTAAGCCAATAGATTTAGTGTTGGGTAATGAGCTCCAAGTAGCCGTGAATATTCCAGGACATGATGTTAGATGAATAGCTTGGCAGCAGATATATGATTCTCAGTAAGTGTCTACTTTTAAGTTACTGGAAACCCGAAAATAAAACTAAAATTTTTGCAACTTTGAATGTTGTTTCACATTGATGAACATCTCTACTATGGGAAAAATATGTTTGACGCAATCTTTTAGAGAATTAAATTTATTTTTTCCTCTTCTTTTTCCAGGTTGCCCATTGCATTCAGTCATATCTGTCATATTTTTTACTGATGAACAATACTGCAAAATATAACTGATTTAAGAACATAAAATCAAATTTTCATCTCAGTCTTTCAAGTTATAATCTTCCTCAAATAAACCACCAAAAAAAAACTTTTTCAGTCTAACGCATTGATTTTAAACCTTGTTAACAGTCTACTGCCAAAAAAAGTGGTGATTTTCAGCAAGAATGGTAACCTTCACATAACTTTTCACCAACTTCCTCTAAAACAATATTAACTTCAGATGAATAGGCAGAAGCATACTGTTCATTTATCAATTAAAATGGATTATTATGGTAATTGTATTATTTTACACATTGTGAGCATAAAATACTCACGTGACAGATATGACTCAGCATGGTGGAAATGATCAAGTTTGGGAGTGTCATGTGATGGGGATGACTAAAACTATCATTAGGCTAGTGTTCAGGCTAGGGCTGGAACTGGAGTTGGAACTGGGGCTAGGACTAGGGCTGGGGTTACTTACCCCCGATTTCCAGCTCCAGCTCCATCTGGACACAAAGCCCCGTTGCAGCCGTCGCATCTTCCCGTACCTTCTTCAGCCCTTGCTCTCCACCCCCCCCCCCCCCCCCCCCCACCCCACCGGGGAACAAGGGCTGAAGAGGGCTGGTCTTGGAGAGGAACATCGGGTCACAGAAATATGCGACGGCTGCAACAGGGCTTTGTGTCGGTCTGGAGCTGGATGGAGATTGGGGGTTAAGTTGCGGAAGATGGCCGTGACGGGTATGATGGCCCAAGCCTTTAGCCCACGATAGCCTCGCCGGAAGGCCATGCCTGGCCATATCGTTTTCCGAATGGCACATGGCATGATTTGTTTGAACAAATCAAAAAACAACAATTTTTTTAATTTTATAAGAGTTCTGCACCGTTTGGAGGTGCGGAATGAAGGTACAAACCTGCCATGCAGCAAAAAACTGAGTTTTCACACGTTTTCGTCTCGCGAATCAGGAGAAATTCATAAGGTTGGGGACTTCTGAATTCCGCGGTCTTTTGAGGTCGGAAGTTCGCGTCTATTCTATTTATAGCCATGTGGGATTGCTCAACAAAACTGAGTGACAGTAATGGCTTCAATCATCGGGACAAGACATTTTTGAAAAAAACAGTAAGATTTATAATTTTATCAAGAATAGGGGAATTTTGTTAAGGATGATAATTATTAATACCTACCATTTAAAAGTAATTTCATTTCAAATCCCCCATTAAATAAATATGCCGACTTTCACTAGTAACCATCTGGTCATGCGGTTTTCCGGGGGGGGGGGGGGGGGGGTAATCGAACATCGGGAAAAAAAAAAACACCGCATTCATTTAGGGTTTATTCTTTATTTATGAGGATTATGTTTATTAACAATATAGAAAAAGAAGAAATGGGATAGAGTTCTGAATTTTCCTTATATACGGCATCAAAGCAGCGGCACACCAAAGTAGTCATTTACAGAAGAAACACTCATATAACTGAAGGAAGCTTGATAATTGTCATGTTTGTTTTAACTATGTGGCATTCAACATGGGCAAAACTGTTCATTAATTGGCTCAAGAAGCTAGTTTTATGAACTACTAGACCAAGTGGGACCCGTTGGGCTGCATTCCCCCAACGCAATATTCCACCACTCACCCATAACCCCCAACTGTGCAGGTGCGGCTGACGTTTTCAAAGTTTCAAATGGCAAAAACTTGCAAAAAATAAGATCAATGTGAACCGCCCCTATTTCCCTCCTCCATTATCCTCCCTCTCCCCAGCCTCCACCAACCCACCTCTGCTTCGTCCCCTCAGCCCCTCCCTCTCCTCCTATCTCTTCCCCCTCCCCATTACCTCGCCATCCCTCTTCCTACTCCTATCCACCTCCATTCCCCCACATCCCCAGCACTCCCTCCCCTTCACCCTCTTCTTTTCTCTCTCCTCCTCCCCTCCCACTCCCTCCCTCTCCTTTCCCCTACCCTCAGTCACTCCCTCCATAACCCCTCCTCTCCCTCTATCCCCTCTCCTCTTCCCTCCTATCCCACCACCCCATTCTCCCTCCTCAGATCGCCCACTGCCCTCCTCTCTATCTATTCCTCACTCCCTCCATCCCCCCTCATCCCCTGCTCTCCCTCCTCACCTCCCCCACTTTCCCCTCCCTCTCCCTACTCCCTCCATCCCCCCCCCCCCCCCCACTCTCCTCCTCACCTCCCCAGTATCTCGATGTAAACCACCGCTGCACCCAGCCCCAGGACCCCAGGTCCCCGGCACAGCCACTTCCCAATTGATGTTGTTATTTGAAATTGTGTTATTCACTATTAAGATGTATACCATAATCTCTCTTTTTTTCTATATAATACTTTATTTTAATTAAATACATATAACAAGAATATATATATATTATTATTATTTAATCACCATTTTTATTGATTAAAATCTATTTTTTTCTTTTTCTGCTTTAAAAAAAAATAGAAGTTTATAAGAACTATTCGTAACATTCGTGTACTTATTGAAATAAGTTGGTTGTGTATTTGAAAAGTTGTTATACCGTTGTTATGATGGATTCCTTTTAATAAAAATATTATTACACAGCCACTTCCCGCCCCCGGACCCACCACAGCGCGGATACCGGGCATACTACGCACGCGCGGGGCTGACGGGTCTCCTCCAACTGTGCAGGCGTGGTCGGCAAGTGGGAGCGCTGTTTAAATGTCAATAGCTTGTAAAATATACAATCTGAACGAAACTTGTTTCATTTACATCACAGGACAATGGTGAGTAAGGTGGGCCAAAGATTGTAGCTCTATCGTGTACAATTTTGGCGGAGTTTCGGGAACACACATTCATACAAACACACAAACATACAAGATGAGAGTTTTAGTAATATACTAGGCTAAGTGGGACTCGTTGGATCCCTGTCACACAGGAGGCTTGGTCCACCAACGCATTATTCCACCTCTCACCCATAGCCCCCAACTCCCTTCATCCCTGGCACTCTCTCCCCCTCCCTCTTCTTTCCTCTCTCCTCCTCCCCTCCCACAATCCCTCCATCACCTCTCTCCATTCCCCTACCCTCAGTCACTCCCTCCCTCCAAAACTCCTCTCCCCTCCCTACCCCCCTCCTATCCCTCTATCCCCCACACCCCACCTCCCCTATCCCTCCTCACCTCCCCAATTGCCCTCCTCTCCCTTTATTCACCCATCCCTACCTCCCCCACTCCCTCCCTCTACTCCCCCCTCTCCCTTTACCCCCCTCCTCCCTCCCACTTCAATCTCTCCCTCACCTCTCCTTTCCCCTACCCTCAGTCATTCCCTCTCTCCATAACCTCTCCCCTCCCTCTATCCCCTCTCCTCCTCCACTCTCCCCCCCAGGATCTTGAGGTTGCCGCTCCTTGTTCAAGTCGGCATATTTATTTAACGGGGGATCTGAAATGAAATTACTTTAAATAGTAGGCATTAATAATTAAAATATTTATCATCCTTAACAAAATTCCTCTATTCTTGATAAAATTATAAATCTTAGTTTTTTCAAAAATGTCTTGTCCCGATGATTGAAGCCATTACCGTCACTTAGTTTTGTTGAGCAATCCCACATGGCTATAAATAGAATAGACGCGAACTTCCGACCTCAAAAGACCGTGGAATTCAAAAGTCCCCAACCTTGTGAATTTCTCCTGATTCGTGAGATGAAAACGTGTGAAAACTCAGTTTTTTGCTGCATGGCAGGTACGTACCTTCATTCAGCACCACCTCCAAATGGTGCAGAACTCTTAGAAAATTAAAAAAATTGTTTTTTTTTTTTATTTGTTCAAACAAATCATGCCATGTACCATTTGGGAAACGATATGGCCAGGCATGGCCTTCCGGTGAGGCCATACTGGGCTAATGGCTTGGGCCACCATACCCATCACGGCCACTTCCACAACTTAACCTCCAATCTCCATCCAGCTCCAGCTCCAGCCCGACACAAAGCCCCATTGCAGCCGTCGCATGTTTCTGTGACCCGATGTTCCTTTCCAAGACCAGCCCTCTTCAGCCCTTGTTCCCCAGTGGGGAGGGGAGGAGGGGAGCAAGGGCTGAAGAAGGTACAGGAAGATGCGATGGCTGCAACGGGACTTTGTGTCCAGCTGGAAATGGAGCTGGAGCTGCTGTAGCTGGAGATCAGGGGGAAGAAACCCTAGCCCCAGCCCCAGCCCTAGTTCCAGTCTTAGTCTCAGTGCTAGCCCCAACCCTAGTCCCAGCCCTAGCCCCAGCTCCAACCCCAGCCGCAGCCCTAAAGATAGTTTTAGTCATCTCCAGCACGCGACACTCCCAAAATTGGTCATCTCCACCATGCTGACTCAATTCCGTCACGTGAGTATTTTATGCTCATAATGTGTAAAATAATACAATTACCAATTCTCTTCCCATCCCTCCTTTTCCCTACCCTCAATCACTCCCTCTCTCCATAACCTCTCCCTCTCCCCTCCCTCTATCCCCTCTCCCTCCCCAGGATCTTGAGGTTGCCGCACCTCTCTTCTTGCATTCCCCGGAGGAGCATCAGACGTCAGAGCTTAGAGCCAGCCCTCAGATCGGCCCGGAAGCACCAGCAGCCACAGCTGCACCGGCGAGTGGGCGGGGGGGGGGGGGGGGGGGGAGATGGGTGGAGAGCTCGGAGAAAAGATGGGGGAAGAGCAGGAGGGGGACCAGAGGAGAAGGGGCTGGAGCTGCGGGGCGTTGCGATGGCGGTGTTTTTGGGACTCACAGCGGGTGCTGGTCGCTCTCCTCCACCGGGATCAGACTCTCCGCTTTCCATTTGGTGACATCTCTGACTGTGCACCGGGCCGGGCCGCTTCCGGTCCCTCCGAAAATTGTGTCTGGTTGGAGACCTCCGTTGGCCATCCACAGCTCCAGTAAAGACACGATGGTGCAGGAAGGGGTGGACCATCCCGCGGAGTGCCTGAAGAGACTGATCCCCGCGATGCTGACTGGCAGGAGAGGAGATCAATCTGCGCACGCTCGGCTTTTACGATTTTTAAACCTCGCTAACTTTTACAATATACTACTGATCGGAACGAAACTTGATGCACTCGCAGCACAGTAGAACGGCGAGTGAGCTGACGAAAAATCATAGCGCTATTGCGTACCGTTTTTGCACAAATAGAAAAACCGCGCAAACCAGAAGAGCACAAGATCAGAGTTTTAGTTATGAATAGATAGATATTGATATTTTGGGTCACCTATTCCTTTGCTCCATAGATGCTGCCTCACCCGCTGAGTTTCTCCAGCATTTTTGTCTACCTTCGATTTTTCCAGCATCTGCAGTTCTTTCTTAAACAGATATCTTGGGGTATTGGTTACTGGTGCAGATAAACTGAGACAAATTTTTGGTGAAAGCTTTCTCCTGATAAGTGTAAAATTCCAATTGTACATCCTATCCACAAAAGCAGAACAAATGATATCTAGCTAATCAGTATCCAGTCTGTTGTAAGAGTGTTTGAAGATATTGGCCACATATTCCAGGATAATAATCTGCTCACCAATGCCCAGTTTGTGGTATCAGGTAGGTCCACATGGCTCCAACAGCATGACTGCTTCTTTTTTATACAATGGTCAATGAGCCAAAAACCAGAGAGGCATGATAATGACTATCCTTGACATCAAACCATCAAATGTGGCATCAAGGAGCTCTGGCATCATGGGAATGAACTCTACTGGCAAGTAACATCTCTCACCATAAGAGAGACAGTTGTCATTGCTGTTTCAATTTATCTCAGCCCAAACCGGGGTGGGAGATTGCAACCTTCACGTGGTCCACCCTGTTTCGCTGAATGCAATCAACACAATCAAATAGAACAAGTTGTCCTACAACTTTAGGCTGTGCACGCTATGCGCAAGACGAAGAAGAAGCCCCAGACCCCAGATTCACAAGACACTCTCCTGGGTCCAACCATCTTCGGCAGCTTTATCAATGACTTTTCTTCAATCACAAAGTCAGGAGTCAAGGATCTCAATATTCAAATTATTTTGCAATTCCCCAGTCAAAAAACACAAGAATTGAAGGAGAGGACCATTTAGCTTCTCATGCCAACTCAGCCATGCAATAAGATTATGGCTGAGTTATTATCACAACATCATTTTTCTGCACCAACCATATATCCATTATATTCCCTTTATAACTAAAAATCTAAATTTAAGAATTATGCAGTCTATGTGTGCATGAAGCAAGAGCTGGAAAAGATCTTGAACTAATAAATCAGAAGTTACAGTCATGCCGTGCAGTGCCAAGCAATGATAATTTCAAACAAGACGGAGTCTAATCTCAAACTCTTGACATTAAATGGCATTACGATCACCAAGCCTCATTATCAGTACTCTCTGTGGCCACCATTCAAGAGACCTCCATTGGATAAATACTGCAACTACAAGAGCAGGTCAGATGTTGGCCATCTGCAGCAAGTGATTCAATTCCTAATACCTCAAGCCCTACGACCATCTACAAGGCAAGTTAAGAATCTAATGGAATACTTTCATTCTGTTTGAATGTGTGTAGTTCCAACACTCTGGAAATTGGATTTAATCCAGGACAAAACAGTTCACTTGACTGACACCATATCCAGAATCCTAAACATTCATTCTTGAGCATTGGTATCTATAAAATACTCTGCATACAGCACGGAAACAGACACTTCAGCAAAACTCGTCCATCCTAACCAAGATGCCCCATCTGAGCTAGTACCATTCGCCCATGTGTGGACGTGGCGCCGACGGACGAGAGGCCGAAGCAAAGAAGTCGAAGCCAAAGAACCAAATGGAAACGAGGCCGATAAACCGAAAGATTACGAAGACGAAACGCCTACTAACCGAAAGGGCAGGAAACCTAAAAGCCAATGAACTGAAAAACTGCGTCGTCAAAAAGCAAAACTTACAGAATGGCCGCTCTGTCGAAACGCCACCTACCCGAAAGGTGGCTTCGCCTACAGGCCAACGAACCGACTGCCGCTCAACAGAAAAGATCAATAACGGACATGACGTTGCCGGGGGGCGGGACCTGTCAGCGATTGGTCCAGTGTCCATCACATCACTGTGAAGGCATGAACATTGTCCCAAACCTCCGCTCCACCTGACCCACAGAGGGTGGCCGTGGGAGAGTGGGGGCTGACCCGAGGGATGCACACCTTCGGCCGCTTTCAACTTGGTGCTTGGGTTCAGATTGCCCAGTCACCTATGGCTTGTGCGGGAAAATGAACCCCATTCTCCCATCTACCCCTTCTCTCTCTCCCTTCTGTCTCCTCCTCTCTCTCCCCTCTCTTCTCTTCCCCTCCTCTCTCCCGCCCCCCCCCCCTCTCCTCCGTCTCCACCCGTGGAAGCGTCCCAGTCACTGACCGCGATGCACCGCCATCGGACCCCAACCTCCACACCAGGGTGATTCACCCCCACCGCGGGGACAGACGTCTTGGCACTTGCAGAACACACTCAAACTCCCATGCACAACAGGCAGCATCTATGGAGAGAAGAAATGGGTGACGTTTCTTGCCGAGACCATTCTTCAGAATGCGTCTGAAAGGTCTCGACCCGAAACGCCACAGTTCCTTCTCTCCAGAGATGCTGCCTGTTTTGTGCGTGGGAGCTTGGGTACCTTCCGCAAGCACCGAGACGGTAATAAATAAAACGTCTGTCCCCGCGGTGGAGGTGAATCACCCAGTGTGGGTGTCAGAATCCGGGGGTCGGAGGGGGAAATCACCCTGGTGTGGAGGTTGGGGTCCGATGGCGGTGCATCGCGATCAGTGGCTGTGGGATGCTCCCGCGGGTGGAGATGGAAGAGAGAGAGAGAGAGAGAGAGAGAGAGAGAGAGAGAGAAGGGGGGGGGAGAGAGAGAGAGAGAGAGAGAGATAGAAGGGGGAGAGAGAGAGAGATAGAAGGGGAGAGAGAGAGATAGAAGGGGGAGAGAGAGAGAGAAGGGGGAGAGAGAGAGAGAGAGAGAGAGAGAGGAGGGGGGGAAGAGGAGGGGGGGAAAGGGTGGGTGAGAGGGGGGTGGAGAGGGGGGTGGAGGGGGGGGGGAGGGGGTGGGGAGAGAGGGGTGGAGAGAGGGGGTGGGGAGAGGGGGTGGGGGAAAATCCACACCTTCTTTAAATGTTATTGTAGCTCCTGAAACTGTTTGTAAAATAAACCGGTCAGATGTGATGGAAAGCCATTCATCATAGAACATTTGTAACCTCCCACCAACTGGAGATTCGTCCACAGTTTCTTTAAGAACAGAATAAAGTTTTTGTACCTCTCCATATAAACGTGGTGGTCTCCTTCTCCCTGTATACGGGTGAACATTAGGCTGTGTTGGATGGTAATATTTTCTTATCATATTCCTGCCTCTGTTTCCAAAATCAAATCCCCTTCTTGATGTATAGTACCTTTTTTGTCCAAAAACGAAAGGTCCATGTAGCTAATAGATTTAGCCTCTTCATCCATCTCTCTTATTTGTTTAGGCAGGTTTTCTCTGAATAGATAACCAGGAGATTGAACACCACTTGATCGACACAGACCTGCAAATCTAGGATGAAATATGGGCCGAATCGCAATTTTCCTAATGCAATTAATTTCATAAAAGGAATTGCACAATAAGCCCAATGTATCTCTTTGGATTTTGATCATTTCTGACCCTTCCATTTGCTTTCCAAAAGCAGTAATTGCAGCTGAAATCAGTTTGAGGATTCTTTGAAACCTTATTTCTTGTCCTCTCATGACTGATGTCATAGGTGTCCATATGGACGGATTAACCGTAGGTACCTTCAATGAGGTGCAATTTTCCGGTGTTTTATATAATTCTGCTGTTTCAGTCACCACAGAATCTTGAAGTTGGTGAGATACCATATAATTAATACTGGCAGCTAGGTTTTCTTCCATAGCCCCAGCACTTCCTTCAGGTATAGCAAAATCTCTTGCCATATCAGGCACATATGGCCTTTTCTTTTCTTTTGTGGTGTGCACTCATAATCCACATCACCACTTTCAGGGTCTGACATTTGCAGCCCTGATACTCCTGGAACTTCATCAAATGAGACTTCCTCCACCCTTAATCCTTGTTTGGAGTTTCAAATTCCCAATTTGGCACATAGCCATATTCTGGATATTCAAACCCCTCAGGGTCTGTTTGGGAAAGTTCTGGGTACTTTGACCCTTGTCTCATAATATTTTGGAGTACTCTCTCCATATGTTCCATTTTAAGCCATATAGCTTTATTATCCGGAGGACTTTCATTATCAGAGTCATCATCAGAAACCACGGGCCTCACGGATTTCTTTTTACTATTCTTAGGAACATTTTCCTTCGTGGTTTTTGTTTCTGGAGAAATTATAGTCTCACTAACGGGTGAATCAACGGCCACCGGTATCGGAACCTGCTCTGCACTAGTCTCTTGTCCCGACTCTTTAGCTTCTCCCCGGGACGATCTTTTTACCCGCAAAATCTTTCTCTGAGACTTCTCCATTTTTAATTTTTTATTATCCATGCTGGATCAGTACGCCAGCGTGACTCTTTTTTTGAAAACATTTTTTACTTTCATTTTTGCTGGTTCTACATGCCAGCGTAACGTCTTTTTTAGAACGTCCCCTAAAAATTCATTGCACTTACCTGCTGAGAGGTGCTGCGCTCTGCAGCTCTTGCTTCTGCCGTCAGCGTCGACGTAATGCAGTTCCAGCGCCAGGAGGGGCTTCTTCACGTAGTCACTCACGTGACTCCGAAGTAAAATGTATCTTTATTGTTATTGCACAGAGGTACAACGAGATTTGGAATGCAACTTCCATCCGATGTAATAACTTAATTAGCTAAAAATGTGGGCATCTAGAAAAACAAGATTTAAAAACAAAAACAGTTAAAGCAGTATAAAGTGCAAATAGGTCTGTGCCGGGTCAATGTGCGACGTGACCATCGAAGGGAGAAGTTCATGGGGGGGGCACTCAGCAGAACCGGTTCAGAGCAGCTATAGCTCTGGGGATGAAGCTGTTCCTAAGTCTGGAGGTGCGGGCGTAGAAGGCTTTGTAATGTCTGCCGGATGGTAGAAGTTCGAACAGACTATTGCAATGGTGTGAGGAGTCTTTATGAATGTTGATGGCCTTCCTGAGGCACCGTGTATTGTAGATGTCTTCCAAGGCTGGTAGCTGTGACCTAATTATCTTCTGCGCTCTGTGGACGACCTGCTGAAGAGCTCTCCTCTCGGCCCTAGAAGTGGACCTCGAGATTCATTCATGATTTCTGGTTGACAAATACATGTATCGTCTTCTTTTGTATACAATCCTGTACAATACTTGCTGATAAAGTCTGTGACAGCAGTGGTATATTCATCTAGGTTAGCCACAGTGCATTTTTGATGGTTGAGTAGCAGTTGTTGAGGGCGTTTGGGCCTCTCGTTGAGCTGGAGATGTACTGTTAATGTTTTGGCAGCACGCTGTTGAGGTTGGTCTGACTGAAGTCCCCGGTTATTATGAACAAAGACTCGGTGTACTTTGTTTCAAGGCTATTGTATATTCTGGAATGCAAGCTTAGCATCGACCTGGGGTGGGATGTAAACTGCAGTCGGGATAGCCGAAGTGAATCCCTATGGCAGGTAGAAGGGACTGTGCACAGGAATTGCTTCACGGGTACAAAATAAACCTACTTATGGTTTCATGTTCTCTGCTATTGAGGAAGCAGAAATTAATGTGGAAATTGACAAATTGTTTAAAAAAGGTGTTATTGAAAAAACTGTTGAGCATCAACACCAATGTGTGTCAAATCTTTCCAAGAAGTAAAAAAGATGGTGGTTGTAGAATTATTCTGGACCTTACAAACTTTAATACATTTGTCGAGTATAAACATTTCAAGATGGAAACGTTCAGCACTGCAAGACATTTGATATCAGCAGGTTGTTATATGGCTACAATTGATTTAAAGGATGCGTACTATTCAGTACCAATACATCAATTTTTTCGAAGGTATTTAAAATTTAATTCGCTGGGACAGCTGTGGCAATGTAAAGCATTACCTAATGGCTTAAGTTCAGCTCCCAGGCTCTTCACAAAACTGTTGAAACCAGCCTTAGCGCAATTAAGAGCACAAAAGCACATTATTATGGCTTATCTGGATGACATTTTAATTGTCAGTGATAATCAGGAATCAGCTGGAAAATCAGTTTCAGCAACTAAAACTTTATTTGAAAAATTAGGGTTCTTGATTCATCTAATTAAGTCCAAGCTGCAGCCAGCACAGACAATTAACTATTTAGGGTTTGTGATTAATTCAGTTACTATGTTAGTAACTTTGCCAACGGACAAGATTGTTGATATTTCAACGGTATGTTGGGGCCTCATTCACAAACCTTATCCCTCTATCTGAGAAGTAGCGAAGGTTATTGGTAAACTAGTAGCAGCATTTCCTGCAGTGGAATTTGGTCCATTACATTACCAAAACCTTTAAAGGGACAAAATACGAGCTTTAAAAAAGCGAGCAGGTCATTTTGATAGGCCTATGCAATTAACAAAAGAAGCTTTATTGGAATTGCAATGGTGGATTGGAAATGTTCCGAATGCTGCTAAAAACATTTTAATAAAGCAGCCTGAAGTATTTTTACAAACAGATGCAAGTGCTCTCGGATGGGGGGGGGGGGGGGGGGGGGGGGGGGGGGGGGGCGACAGATACATTTACCAGCTGTGGGGGCAGGTGGACTGTCCAAGAGGAATTGTTTCTCCAAACATATGGTATTAATTATTTGGAGTTATTGGGGGCATTTTATGGATTAAAAGCCTATTGTTCTACAAAAAGGAATCTGCATGTACAAATACAATTAGACAATAAGACAGCTGTTGCATATATTAATCACATGGGTGGAGTAAGATCGGTATCATGTGATTGTTAAAGAAGGAACTGCAGATGCTGGAGAATCGAGGGTTACACAAAAAGCTGGAGAAACTCAGCGGGTGCAGCAGCATCTAAGGAGCGAAGGAGTTAGGTATCATGTGATTGTCTGGTCAATCAGATATGGCAATGGTGTATTAAGCACCAAATTTGGATTTCAGCAAGTTATATCCCAGGTAAAGACAATGTGGTGGCAGACAACAGATCAAGGGTGTTTAAAGACAACACAGAATGGATGTTGAACCCAGAAGTTTTTAGTAAAATTGTGATTCGGTATGGGTTACCAGACATTAATCTGTTTGCATCAAGATTAAATCATCAATTGCCTAAATATGTGTCTAGGGAACCCGATCCAGATGCAGTAGTAGTAGATGCTTTTTCGCTACATTGGGGAAATATGTTCTTTTATGCTTTCCCTCCATTTGCTCTGGTTAGGCAATGTCTGAAGAAAATAGAACAAGATTCTGCCACAGGACTGTTGGTGATTCCAAATTGGCCCACACAACCATGGTTCCCGTTGATGTTAAATATGATTAAGGAACCATATATGTCAATTCCTAGCTGCAGTGATTTGTTAATAAAACCAGTAACAAAAGAAATTCATCCATTACATGTTTATATGAATTTGTTAATCTGCAGGTTTTGACCAGACCACTACAAGGGCTTGGATTGTCGGATAGAACCATGGATGTTATAGTCTCATCATGGCGAAATAGCACTCAGAGACAATATATGACACATATAAAGAAATGGGAAGTTTTTTGTAGAAAATCAAATATATCTTATCATACTGTGAACATTTCAAACATATTGGAGTTCCTTGCTGAGTTGTATTTTGACCAGCACTTGAGTTATAGTGCCATTAATAGTGCGCGTCGTGCTTTATCGTCCTATTTAGGACAAATATCTGACCATGAATCAATTGGATCTCATCCATTAATATCTAGATTTATGAAAGGAATTTTTAACAAAAATCCACCCAAGCCAAGATATACAGAAATTTGGGATGTCAGCATTGTACTTACTTTGCTTAGGCAATGGACTCCAATCACAGTTATGTTATTGGAAAAGTTAACATTTAAATTAGTAATGTTAATGGCATTGGTATCAGCACAAAGAGCTACGTTTAGATTGTATGCATGTGGCTTCAGATAACATTGTGTTTTACGTTTATGATCTCATCAAACAAAGCAGACCAGGGAGAACTGGAGCTAAGGTAATGTTTCAAGCTTACCCTATTGATCCAACGTTGTGTGTAGTTAGACACTTGACTGAATATATAAAAGTTACCAAGAGTCTTCGAGGTGATGAAAAAGCGCTAATGATTACGCATAAGAAACCACACATAAAAGTATCAGTACAGACCATTTCAAGATGGTTAAAACAGGTGTTACTTTTAGCGGGAGTAGACACTGATGTGTTTAAATCTCACTCCACCAGGGCAGCAGCTACGTCCGCGGCGAAGTTACAGGACGTACTGCTCGAACACATTTTAGAAGCCGCAGGGTGGTGTAAAGAAGAAACTTTTTCAAAGTTCTACGACAACCTGTTCTCACGATGCCAAGCTTTGGACACGCGGTGTTGGGTTCACTATAATCACCTGCTTTGTTTCACTATCGATTTATATTATCAATTATGTTATTACTTATGTCTTTTATCACTTTGTAGTGATTTTCCCCAGATGTAAAAAAAGGGGTTATTATTTGTTCTTTTATCATTAAAAGATTTATGAAAATAAACTAAAACTGATCTGGTAAAAGGTTATTTACTCATTTATGTGTTGACCTGGCCGGACTGTCGTATGGAATGACTCTACGACATAAAAAACACAGAAGCTTCAAAATCTTCACGTAGTCACTCGCGTGACTCCGAAGTAAAATAGTAAGATTAAACGAGAACTTACCAGTTCAAAGTTTGATCGTTATTTTATTTCCACTCCCGACCCTCATAAAATAAATGATCATCTGGTAGTTCTAAATCTATGTTGAGCCTTACTATCTTACTCCGGCTATTATGTTCTGTGTTTTTCATGCCGCTGCTTTAAAGTATGCCGTTCAAGCGCCAGGCGGGGCTTCTTCACGTAATCCCTCATCGTTACTCCTCATAAAATAACGATCAAACTTCGAATTGGTAAGTTCTTCTTTAATCTTACTATTATTATTATTATTATTATTATTATTATTAGGTGAAGTCCAACCTGCATCATTCAAGTCAAACGTTCCTGAGTGGTATAGTCCACCACCGAAAATTATCTGTTTTGCCAGACCAGAGGTCACGGCCTCCAAGAAGAGTCAAACGGTATCAGAGCAGTCCGCCTAGGCCACTAGGGGGCCGAGATACTGGCTCACAAAAGCTAGCCTCAGACGTCAGCTATGGGAACGGATCTGCCGGCTCCGGCCGGGCCAGTTCAGACCCTTGGCCACAGGGGGCAAATTTGACCAGCCGATCGTCGGAAATCCCGATGAGCGAGAACGGCCACTTCATCCAGCCCATGTGCCTCATTTTCGGGGGAGGGGGCGCTTCCGGGAAGGATTGCAAGTGCACTCTCGCAATTTTGTCCAGAATAAAGGAGGTGCCGGACCATCAGTTACTGGAAAATTGGTGGTGGACCAGTACCAGAAATATGACCCCTTAACAATACCAAGAGGGATTTCCAGATTTAGCTGGAGTCTTGAGGCAATGGCACAGATATTCATAGCTTGTGGTGAGGCTAGCACTCTATGACGGGTTAAAAAGTGAAGGCAGACAGCATCACTGGCGACAACGTGTCCCTCCCCAAATACATCGATGTATTCTACGCTTGCTTTGAACAGAAGGTCTGCAGTGGAATGCCCTATATCCTGGAAAGCAACCTTCCGCGATGACGGTCTCAGGTGTGCCTGTGCCAACGGTTACTGAAGCAGATGTACGATAAGCTTTCCCAAGAGTGAATCCATGGAGAGCGACTGGTCCAGATGGAACCCTTGGGTTCTTAGGATCTGTGTGGATCATAAAGTCATAGAGATATAGCGTGATATAGTGTGGAAACAGGCTCTTCGGCCCAACTTTCCCACACCAGCCAACATTCCCAGCTACACTAGTCCTACCTGCCTGCGTATGGTCAATATCCCTCCAAACTTGTCCTAACCATGTACCTGTCTAACTGTTTCTTAAACATTGGGATAGTCCCTTGCCTCAACTACCTCCTCTGGCAGCTTGTTCCATATACCCACCACCCTTTGTGTGAAAAAAGTTACCCCTCAGATTCCTATTAAATGTTTTCCCCGTCACCTTGAACCTATGTCCTCTGGTCCTCAATTCCCCTACTCTGGGCTAGAGATTCTGTGCATCTACCCAATTTATTCCTCTCATGATTTTATACACGTATAAGGTCACCCCTTATCCTCCTGTGCTCCAAGGAATAGAGACCCAGCCTACTCAACCTCTCCCTCTGGCTCAGACCCTCTAGTCCTGGCAACATCCTCGGTAAATCTTGTCTGAATCCTTCCAAGCTTGACAACATATTTCCTGTGACATCAAGTTCAAGTTCAAGTGAGTTTATTGTCATGTGTCCCTGGTAGAACAATGATATTCTTGCGTTGCTTCGGCACACAGAACATAGTAGGCATTTACTACAAAACAGATCAGTAATCATATATCATTATATAAATACATACACACATGAATAAATAAACTGATAAAGTGCAAATAACAGATAATGGGTTATTAATGATGATAGTAGTTAGTTTTGTCCGAGCCAGGTTTAATAGTAAGATTAAACAAGAACTTACCAGTTTGAAGTTTGATCTTTATTTTATGAGGAGTAACGATGAGGGATTACGTGAAGAAGCCCCGCCTGCCGCTGGAACGGCATACTTCAAAGCAGCTGCATGAAAAACACAGAACATAATAGCCGGAGTAAGATAGTAAGGCTTCTCATAGATTTAGAACTACCAGATGATCATTTATTTTATGAGGGTGGGGAGTGGAGGGCACGTAACCCCTCATCGTTACTCCTCATAAAATAAAGATCAAACTTCAAACTGGTAAGTTCTCGTTTAATCTTACTATTTTACTTCGGAGTCACGTGAGTGACTACGTGAAGATTTTGAAGCTTTCTGTGTTTTTCATGTCGTAGAATTTATTCCATACGACAGTCCGGCTCATTCAACACAGTGACGAGCGAATAACACATTTTTCCCCAAACATTGCCTCAAGTTATGTGATAAATTATTTCACATTATAAAGAATAAAAGTAGTGCCCTTTCCATTGAAAGGAAAGTTTATCACAAAATATCAATTGATATATATATATATATATTTTGATGGTATGACAAAGCAACAATTATAGAGAACCCAACACTCCGTGTCCAAACCTGACACCATGACTGGTTCCTTTTTACTTTAACATTAATTTACACCCTCCTGCGGCCTTGCATCTTTGCTCGAGCGGCTCATCCCGTGCCATTCCTGTGAATGTATCTACCTCATTAACAGAGTGATTTTCCACCTTTCAGTGTCTAGGTCCACTGAGTGTATCCAATTTCTAACCATCTGAAATACATTCCTCTAGAACCATCAGTTTTTACTGAACCTAATGTGGTTTTTGTGTGTAATAAGTAGTGCTGTCTCATTACCACAGAGACTCTTACCTACTTCAACATATTTCATCAATGCTCACACACACACACACACACACACACACACACAACTTAAGGCCGACAGGATATGCTTATAGGTTTACCTTGGTTTCAGCTCCTCTTGGTGTGCTTTGTTTGGTAAATTCATAAACATATATGATAATGTAATCTATATCCACATGCAATTATAACGTAACATTTGCACTCTTATATTGATACTAAAGTCATCAGCATTATTATTTTCAATGTTAACTTTTTTGAATCATTGATAGAGTTAGAGTCCATATATATGTGTGTGTGTGTGTGTGTGTGTATATATAATATATATATATATATATATATATATATATATATATATATATATATATATATATATATATATATTACACATACATACATATATATATATATATATATATATATATATATATATATATATATATATATATATATATATATATATATATATTTATTTATTTATTTATTTATTTATATCCACATATATATCCCTTTCCATATCGGGATATTATGAATGCACCTGATAACTTCTTGGTTAGTATATTGTCCGTAAATAGGACGGTAACACTCTGAGCCCTATTATTGGCTCTATCAATAAGATGCTCAGAAAAATGCAATCCACAAGGAACTCCATATATCTAATACGATAAAATAACTTTACTGTATACACAGACTTCCAATTTCTTATAACAAAATATTGTTTTTTAAACTTATTTCTGCAAATTGCAGGTATAACACTTCTTTTATACATAATTATTTTATTGTTATGTTGTTATATTAGTTAAACATTCATAGACTTCTTTGACCATCAGCTGTTGTAATGGTCTGGTCAACCTGCAGATAGTCAAATTCATATTTTCATGTCATGGATGCCTTTGTACAACAATAAATTACTGCAGGGTTACACAAAACTGGAGAACCCAGCGGGTGCAGCAGCATCCAAAGAGCGAAAGGAGATAGGCAACGCCTCGGGTCGAGACCCTTCCTCAGACTTCAATAAATTACTGCAACTATGAATCATCACAAGTGGTTCAACATCACTCAATATTTATGAAACCATGAAGGATCCGTATTGGGCCACCAAAATGCCTCTGGCAGTGTCCTACTACATTTTCATCAGACACTGCCCTATCAAACAAAATGAGGAACACAAAGAACATCTTTTCCTCATATAATTGAGAGAAAAGCATCCACCTTTCCTGTTCTTGGTTTACCCACAAGAAACATTTGAAAGATCGGTGATTTAATCTGTATGCAACCAGATTAATCGTAAGTAATCCATATTAATGACAATGTGTTTTTCCTCCCAAATTTGTTGTCTCCGATACCATTGTCTCTTCCTTAGAGATAAACAGCTGGACTAATTTTTTTAGAATATGCCACATCTGTTTACTCAGATAATCCCATGATTGTTATTTGACTTATCTTGTGTGTTTTAACATATGTCACAGCCGTGGTATTGTTCACCTTGATACGACATGGACACTTCCATAATAAAACTATCGATATTTAATCCATAACTCCTTATACTTCAATAATTAATACAAATGTTTGGAAAAATTTCTTACGACAATCCATTTATGCTCACCTGGTATAATTGTCCGCCGTCCCAACAAGAGACGTATCAATTATTCTTATAAGAATAGATAATATTCTTATCTTTACCCAAACATTCACAGAAGCTGTACATCATCTGTAACACTTGCTTCAGTTTGCAATAGCTGTTAAGCTTATAGTTGAAGCAGCTTGTGAACCTTTTTTACATTACTTTAATAATGATAACGTATCATTTGATATTTGCATAAGCCTCTCACAAAGGCATACATTTTCTTATAAGCTTCTGTATTCCTTCTTTTGGAGCTTTATTTACCCTTTACCTAACCTAATGGAGGGACAAAGTATGTCAACAACAATGAGACATATTTGTATCATGGAACAATTTTCCCCCTCTTATGGTGCTGAATTACTTCTAAATTCAGAATAGTAATTTATGAATATTTTATTAATGCCTAAGCATACGCTTTATATAATGGGTCAGGTCCTTACCTTCCACCAGGTTTGTAATTGCAGTACTAATTTGCAGCCGACTCTTATAACCTTCCAATTTAAATGTAATCAAGATAACCCATGACCATGACCTCATTAGTGCAAGTGCTGATCTTTTATCAGCATAATTGTTCCTCCAGTATTCTGTTTAACAGCCTTGAACTGGTTTAATCCTTTGGACAATGTTTTAACTTGCACAGCTTGACCCATTTTAATTAATTTCAAGCACCTGTAATATTGATTAACAATTTGTTAATAGCACTGTATTTCCATGTTCTAGATGTTTCCATTTTAATAAATGTTCTTACACTGTGAAAGTGTATATAAAATGATGTTTTGTATGGTTTATACCATCAAATCTTTACACTGAGGTAATTTTATAATATATATGTACGTACCCCTTCTTTATTGGAGTTACTTTTGAGTGCAAACCTAAAATCAATTTTTAAGGTTTTCTTATACAGGTGAACCAATCCTTCCTTAGTTATATTAAATTAACAATCATAATACACCTGTAATCCCCACAATTGGAGATTTCATGAACTTATTTTGTAACAAGATGTTTGCACCTCTTCAACGTACTTCAAGCCTTCTTTTCCCAATTATATGGGTTTGGATAAGGCTATGTTGGATTATACCACTTCTGCCTTTGGTTTGATCCATTATCAAATCTTTCATTGGATCATAGTTTTTCCCCCAAGTTTAAAGATCTTTGCCTTTGTTTTGATCCATTATCAAATCTTTCATTGGATCATAGTTTTTTCCCCCAAAGTTTAAAGATCAGTAGTCTGTTCTTTTGTAATCAATATCTTTGATTTATCATAAGGCAGGTTTATTCCATAATAATCAGGAGTTTAACATAACCTGATTTATATTGATCTGCAAATCTAGAGTGCAAAATTTGGTAAATTATATATATTTCTTCCCATTGAGCTCCACAAACTGATGGCAATTTATTTTATTTTAAAAGTATTAGTTATTTGCACAACGTTTTATTTTATTTTATTTTCCTTTTTGAATAGTAATGCCATGCACCAGTTTGAAATACTTTGAAATTGTATTTCTTTATATCTCATATAATTTGAGACATGGATATCATAAACGGATTCACCGTTAATATCTTTATAAAACATAAAAGTTTTATCATATTCTGCTGTTTCAATCATTACAGCTTTGGTGAGTTTTTTGGTTTCCATGTTTACTTTTCATGGCCTCACTCATCAGTAGTTCTGCTGTTTTAACCATAACAGCTTTTAGTGAGAGACCAACTAATTTTGGTTTCCATGGTAATTTTCCATGGCCTCACTTATATATATATATATATATATAGCCACCACTATCAGTGCATTTTTGGGGTCATTTTTCCATTTTATTTTTCACTGCCCTTGTTTCTCCTGAGTTTTTTTCCCCCTCAAGGAGACTACCTTCAGAAATATCTGAGGTAGATATTCCCACCATATTTCATCATATTTTTCCCTTTTTATATGTGAAACCCACTTAGGGTAGGTTAGGGAATATTTCCATTATTTTCCATCTGAAGGCCTTTATTAACTTTTTAAATTATGGCCTTTCTGACTTATTTAAAATTTCCCCCCCCGCCAAAAGTTTGTGGAGCATCTAAACCTCCCTAACGTATTTTTAACGGTCACCAGTATCAGAACCGGCTCCGTAATTAATCTCCCGTCCCGATCGCTGGGTATTCCCCGGGACGTTCTTTTTTAAACTCCGTTGTATTATACAGAGTATTTTTGTTCTATTTTACTCTTTTATTTTATTTTTGTTTTTAAATTCATTTCAAATCCTGGTTCAATACACCAGGCACGGTGTTTTCCAGACCCTAAACGTTTTTCAACTGCACTTACCTGCCGGTTCCGTACCTACCGCTGTCGACGAGCTAGCCTCTGCAGCTCTTCCTTCTGCCGTCAGCGTCGACGTAATGCCGTTCCAGCGCCAGGCGGGGCTTCTTCACGTAGTCACTCACGTGACTCCGAAGTAAAATAGCCTGATGGCTGTGGGGAAGTAGCCATTCATGAACCTGGTTGTTGCAGTTGTGCCCAGAACTGAACATAATACTCTAAATGTGGTCTCACCAATGTCTTATACAACTGCAACATGACCTCCCAACTTCTATACTCAATACTCAGACTGATAAAGGCCAATGTGCCAAAAGTCTTTTGAGCACCTTATCTACCTACAACTTACCCTTCAAGGAACCATGTCCTGCATTCCTAGATCGCTCTGATCTATAACACTCCCAGAGGCCTACCATTCACTGTATATGCCCTGTCCTTGTTAGACATCCCAAAATGCAACACCTCACATTTCTCTGCATTAAATTTCATCAACCATTCTTCAATCGATCAAGATCCTGCTGCAATCTTTCACAACCATCTTCACTATCTGCAAAACCACCCACTTTTGTAACATGAGCAAACTTGCTAATCTTGCCCTGTATGTTCTCATCCAAATCATTGATGTAGATGACAAACAGTAACGGGCCCAGCACTGAACCCTGAGGCACACCACTAGTCACAGGCTTGCAGTCTGAGAAGCAACCTTCCACCATCACCCTCTGCTTCCTTCCATGAAGTCAATTTGCTATCCATTCAGCAATCTGTCCTTGGATCCCATGTGATCCAACCTTCCAGAGCAGCCTACCATGCAGTATCTTGTCAAATGCCTTACTGAAATGCATGTGCACAACGTCTACAGCTCTGCCCTCATCGACCTTTTTGGTCACGTCTTCAAAAAATAATCAGATTTGTGAGACACGACCTCCCATGTACAAAACCATGCTGACTATCTCTAAATCAGCCCTTGCCATCTAAATGCCTGTATAACTTATCCCTCAGAATACTCTCTAGTAACTTACCAACTACAGATGTTAAGCTCACCGGCCTATAATTCCCAGCATTTTCCCTGTAGCCCTTCTTGAATAGAGGCACAACATTTGCCACCCACCAGTCTTCCGGTACCTCTCCTGTATTTAAGAACGACTCGTAAATTTCAGCTGCAGAGGTATTCATAGATATCTTCAACCTCTCACTATTTTATTCAGAGTTGCCCACCTGCTTTAAAAAGACCAATATCATTCCAGTGCCGACGAAAAGTGTGGTAGCACTTATAATGACTGTCCAATGGTTCGGACATCCACCGTCATGAAGTGCTTTGAGAGACTTATGATACCGCACATTAACTCTGGCCTCCCAGCCTTGATACACTGCAGTTTGCCTACCGCTGCAACCAGTCCACAGCAGATGCTGGCCTTAATCATATCTCTGGAACACCTACATAACCGAAATTAATCGATTATAGCTCAGCCTGTGACACTATAATCCCATTGACTCATCTCCAAACTCCGGACAGAGAAATCAGTTCCCCACTGCCACTGGATAGATCCTCAACTTTCTCACACAGATCTCAATCATTGAGGATAGGTAACAACATTTCTTCAGAATAACTTGCCGGTGCCTGGCGAGGTTGTCTTCTCAGTCCTCTACTATACTACGTTTACATTTACGACTGTACGGCCAACTTCAGCTCCAATTTCATCTATAATTTTGTAAATGACACCACCATGGTGGGGCAAATCAAACAATGATGAGACGGAGTACAGGAAGGATATAGAGAACTTAGTGACATGCTGTCAGGACAATAACCTCTTCCTCAACATCAGCAAGATGAAGGCGCTAGTTCCAAACTTCAGGAAGCATCGTGGAGTACATGCCCCAATCAGCATCAATGATGTGGATGTGGAAATGGTTGAGAACTTCAAGTACTTTGGTGTTAATATTACCAGCAATCTGTCATAGACCAAACACATTGATGTGGCAGACAAGGTGGCACACCACGCCTCAACTTTAGCACATTTCCAGAGACTCCTACAAACCTCAATAGATGCACCATAGAAAGCATACTGTTGGGTTGCATCATAGCTTGGTTTGGGAATAGCTTTGCCCAAGGCTGCAAGAAATTGCACAATTGTGAATGTTAGCCACAGCTACTCTTACCACCATTAATTCAGTTTACATTTCACGTTGTCTCAGAAAAGCAGCCAACATAATCAAATACATAATAATAATAATAATAATAATAATAATGCATTTTATTTATGGGCGCCTTTCAGGACACTCAATAGACAATAGGTGCAGGAGTAGGACATTTGGCCCTTCGAGCCAGCACCGCCATTCAATGTGATCATGGCTGATCATCCCCAATCAGTACCCCGTTCCTGCCTTCTCCCCATATCCCCTGACTGCGCTATTTTTAAGAGCCCTATCTAGCTCTCTCTTGAAACTGAAAGACCCCTATCTAGCTCTCACTCAAGGACACCTTACAGTTAAAACAAGTTTACAGACAAATTACAAGTTTACAACAAATTACAGAATTCGGAGAGAGCAGCGGCAGCTAGTCGTGCCAGCGTTCACTCTCACTTCCGGCAGCCATTTTCTCAATTTCTCATTTGCAGCACACCAATAAAAATAAGACACAACACCAAAGAAGAATTTAACACCAAGCATAAAAACATCCCCCCACAATGGTTCCAACTGTAAGGGAAGGCAGCAAAGTCCAGTCCTCATCCTCTTGTTTACCCTGTGCTATTTGAGGCCTCCGCAGTCACTGCAACGGCGGCCCGATGTATCAGGCCCTCTCGCTGGACGATGAAGCTCTGGCGTCGGGAGAACACTCTGTAGGCTGGGCAGCCATACTCGATGGCGCCTCCACTCACACTCATGTCCCATCCCAGTCATTCCTTCTTCTCCCTGCTGCTGTTCGGAAGAAGTCTACAGATGCTTGAAAGCCCCACCACCAGACGCATGAACAACTTCCTCCTCTCTGTTATCAGGCTTCTGAACGAAATTCCTTCCATAAGCTTGGGTACTTTTCTATTGCCCTCCACATCATTAAAGATATTGGACTTTGTCTATGGAAATGATGCGCTTCAATGCTGAGAATGATATTCTGCACTCCCTATCTTTCGCTTTGGTCTATCTATTGTACGAGTTTGAACTGATTGTATGTATTTATGGTAATGTCTGATTTATTTGGATAGCATGCAAAATAAAGCTTTTGACAGAACCTCGATTTAAGTTGAGGTTTAAATCACTCTGGTCGACAACACTCTCCAGGGCCCTACCATTCACTGTGAAGGTCCTGCCCTAGTTTGACTTCCCAAAATGCAACCCCTCACACTTATCTGCATTAAACGCCATTCACCATTCTTCAGCTCACTTGCCCAGCTGACAAGGTACAGCTGTAATTTTTGATAACCATCTTCTCTGTCTATGATAACACCTACTTTAGCGTCATCGGCAAACATTAATTGTGCCTTGCACATTCTTGTCAAAATTGTTGCTATAAACCACAAACAGCAATGGATCTAGGACTGATCTCTGAGCCACACTAGTCACAATCTTATTAATGGCTTTGCAGAAGTCCATATAGATAAAGTCTACAACCTTTCCCACGTCAATCACTTGCTTTATTCTTAAAACAAAAAATCTATTGGAAACATGGGCAGAGAAATGGCAGATGGAATTTAATCTCACAAGTGTGAGGCATTGCATCTCCTCTTTGAGCAACCCCAATGATCTAGCCTCCACAATCGAAAATTCCAAAGATTCACCACCTCTGCAGGAAGTAGTTCCTACACACCTCAGTTCCTGCAACTATGTCCCCTCATTCAATATTTTCACACTGATGGAAACATTTCAACATCTACTTTGTCAGAAGATAGACACAAATACTGAGTAACAGCGGGACGGGCAGCATCGCTGGAGACAAGTAATAGGTGATATTTCAGGTCGTGACCCTTCTTCAGACTGAGAGTCAGGCGCAGAGGGAGACATACAGAAATGGAAGGGTAAGGTGTGAAAACACAGATCAAAGGGGACGATGACAAGGAAAATATAGAATGGTTAATTGTTAGCTGAGGGGAAGGTGACAGAAAGGCATACAATCAGTAAAATGTAATCAGGAGGACAGTGAAATGAGTCAGAGAACTAGGATGGGGAAGGGATGGAGAGAGAGGGAAAGCAAGGGATACTTAAAGTTAGAGAAATCAATAATCATACCGCTGGGTTGTAAGCTGCCCAAGTGAAATATAAGGTGCTGTTTCTCCAATTTGCCCTAGGCTTCTGACAGTGGAGAAGGGCGAGGACAGAAAGGTCAGTGTGGGAATGGGAAAGGGAGTTTGGCAACTCCTAGTTTAAGAGTTTAAGAGTTTAGCAACCGGGCGTTCACATAGGCCTAGGTGGACCGAGCAGAAGTGTTCAGCGAAATGATCGCCGAGCCTATGCTTGGTCTCACCGATATATAAGAGTCCACACCTGGAATAGCAATTACAGCAAATGAGGTTGGAGGAGGTGACTATTTTGTCATGCCCCTCAAGATCACCCCCCTATTCTTCTAAACTTAACAGAAAATAAATCAGGTCATAATCGGGCAAAAATCTCTCATCCCAGGAATCTGTCCACTTTTGTCCAGAATTTGTATTTTGGACTGCCTCCAGTGCTAGTTTAACCTTTCTTAAATAAAGTACTGTGCACAGTTTTGGTTTCTCAAGTTCTGTAAATGGATGAAATATAATCCATTTTTGATATCAGGCACATGAATACTTGTGCTTTGAAAATACGAGGGAAGAAATTATTATGAAAAAATGTAGGTTCTAGTTTTAGTGACAAAGTGGCTCAAGTTTAACAGGTATCATGGTTTATTACCATCTAAAGTAATGTTTAAAATGGCTACATGGACCACATCAAGGCTGCATGCTCAGCCCACTGCTCTACTCATTCTACACTCTGGACTTCGTAGCTAGACACAGTTCCAACTCCACCTTGAAATTTGCCGACTACGACACTGTTGTTGGACAAATTACAGATGGCAAGAAGTCATAGTATAGGAGAAAGATCGATCAACTGTCCAAGCGATGCCAGAACACCAACCTTGATCTCAATGTCAATAAAACCAAGGAACTGACAGTTGAATTTTGAAGAGGAAGGTCAAAGATCCACAAACCTGTCTTCATCAATGGGACGGTGGAGGAGAGATTCAAAAACATAACATTTATGAATGTGCATATCTCTGAAGATTTGTCATGGATCCCACACATTATTACAATCACAATGAAAACCCATATACACCTCTACTTCCATAGAAGATTGAGGAGTTTTGGTACATCAACAAATACTCTCCTGATCTTCTACAAGTGTATAGAAGAGAGCATATTGACGGGTTGCATCACGGCCTGGTTCGGCAAACGTAGCACAAATTCCAAAAGTAGTAAATACTGCCCAGTCCATAATGGGTACTAACCTCCCTACCACCGAAGGGATCTAGAGTCGTCGCTGCCTCAAAAAGGCAGCCAGTATCATCGGAGACCCACGCCACTCTGGTCACACTCTTATTTCACTTCTACCACCGGAAAGAAGCCTGAACCTTCAAATAAGTGCCAAACTACATAGATTTTGGGGCATTGTTTTTGTCTTTGCATTATTATTGTTTGTTATTTATTATGGTGTTTACAGAGTAAGTACTATATTTATATATTTGTTGTGCTGCTGAATGCAAGAATTTCAGTGTTCCGTTTCAGGATATATGGCAATAAAACACTCCTAACACTCTTGACTCCCTCTTGACGTGGCAATGCCTGGTACCTTGCATTTCTGTTTTTACATGGCTTTACTTCTTTCCTTTATACTCCAATGCAAGGGCAAAGCAATTCTATTCGTGCCTTCCTAAAACAAAATGATAATTATGAGGATCATTTACTTATGTTATTGCTGAACCAGTACTTTAAAATCCATTAACTATAGTTGTGATTAAAAGTGATTTTTTTTTTGACCTGGCTATATTTTCCAGAGTATTGCTTTGGTTTATTATTCTTGGTCAAGTTGGACGCAAAAGAAAGTTTTGCCTCCCAGTTTTTGCTCATGTTCATTAGTCCATTTCTGATGGAGTAGGAGGCAACAGAACAGCATCAAACAAATAAGAAAGCACTTTTCTAGAACTGCATGCCATTGTACTCATATATTGTTTATAAAAAATGGCCAAATTATGTATACTTTACGCTGAACTTAATTATATCTAGAGAGAGCTAATTATCCAATATTTGCAAGAGATAGGGAAAACAGAGGAAGAATTTTGTACAGACAGAATAATTTTTCCATCCAAGAAACCTGGCACATAGAAACAATTCTGTTTAATTCTGGAGTATTTGATTTCTATGTGCCATATAAAACAATCCAAACACACTTAAATAATGAAAATGTTAAAATAGGACATGAAGAAAAAAATCTAGACATAATTATACAGTACAACGGGAATGATGATTTGAACACAAATTAAGAAGAGCCACTTAATTTGGCCCTAATAATTGAATGTCCTTTCCAGGTGGAATCGTGGATATACTGTAGAGTATTCAATATTGGCTACATTTGAAGACTGACACCTTGAATAACCTTTCGTTATAAGCATTTTGCCACAAGGTCAGAAGCACAGAACCCCCTTGGATGTCTCATTTCCAAACGCTGGTAACTGTTACAGCCTGTTAAAGATGAACTCATTACACTTGAATCTCATTGACATAAAAACATTAATAAATTACTATCTAGTCAAGCACATTGCAGAACGATTTAGAAATCATATTTGAAAAACCAAAAAAAAGCAGACATTGAAAAATTTGTACAAAATTATCATAATGGTAAATAACTTGGAACAACACATTTACAGACAAAACTGTGTTAAGTCGCAGCTAGTGGCTGGCAGCCAGCTGTATCTGAAGGTAATGGGGAGCAGATGGAGAAATAATTTGTCTGAAAAGGCAAGTTCCAAGAGGCCTAGAGAATGAAATGGAAATTGAGCTTTTTTTCTGTATTTTTATGGAGAGGTGCAGTGATCTTCGAATCTAATAATTTGCTTCATCATTCATGCAACAAGCTTCTGCTGATGGGCTTCTTCAAAACCTCCCTTTCAAAATGTCTATTGTCTCTATTTGATTTTTTTTGTTTGTGAAGCTTGTAAACCTTGAAATCTTTGAATTGCATCTGGGTTAAGCACGTTTAATAATTTCAATAATTCACATTAATTAATAGATTGTATTTAAAATCAACAGTTGTTCATTCATACAAGTTTCCCGTTTTGCAATATTTATTACAGGCTAGAATAATGTCCTTAACGGAACAAAAATGCACCGTTAGCTCTTTAGAAACATTTCGGCAGTGGTTTCATATACAATGTATTAAAAAAATCCTCCTCGACCTATTCCCAGACAGGAGTATGAAATGTTTGGCACAAGCTAAATTTGACCCAGACTACTTGGCTTGAGGCCATTCAACGCTTGCTGGTCGCCTGAACACATTTGCAGAATTACAAAATGTGAATACTGCTCTATTTAGGATTTGTTCATTTTTTTTCGAGTTCAAGAACTAACGAGCATTGATTAACTTCGAGAATTGATTAACAGAACCATTGTACAATGCTGGCGACAAATGTAATGTTTAAAATGCGCGAACCCCCGGTATCAAAGGCACCTGTATTCCTTTTTGAGAGAAGCGTGGCATGGGTTTTGAATCTCTATATCAACCAACTGACATCAATGCACGGAATGCAGAACCGAAATAACAGCAGACCGTCTGATGTTACAATATATTTTCAAAAAATAACCTCACAGTAGGCAGCAGACAGGACGCCGGGTTTATCTGCGTTCTGACAAGGTAAGGTCTGATAGGATGCTGTCTGGGCATTGACCCGCACAGCGCGGCATACTCCACCTTTCCAGCGGCTCTTGGGTCGAAGCTTTTCCTCACTGCCTCACGCCGACCGACCGCTCGCAGGGCCGCTTCCACGGGTCGGTGGGTCAGGATCGGCGTCGCTCCTCTCACATCCCAGAGCCCTGACAACCGCCTTCAAATAGACCACAGCCGCACATGCGGCGTGATGACGTCAAACGGGGCGCACCGGAGGTTTGGCGGATCGCCAGCTCTCTGCGCGCGGGATCAGCCGTGTCCTCGAGGTGCCAACTTTGGACTCGCACGATCAACCGTGCCCGCGCGGGGCCAACAGTGGGGCCACATTCCTGGGCGCGAGAGGCCACAGCTCTCTTCGCGTGGGGACAGCAGTGGGCACGCGGGATCAACGTACCCTCGAGGTGCCAATTGCGGGATCGCTGGATCAATCGTTGCCGCGTGGCGCCAACTATCGGCGCGAGGGCCCACAGTTCTGGGCGCGCGGGACCACAGTCCTGGTGCTGGGCGCGAGGGGCCAGGGCACTCTTCGCGCGGTTCAGCAGTGGGCACGAGGGATCAACCGTGCCCACTCGCGGCCAACTGTCGGCGCGGGGCCACGGTTCTGGACGCGCGCCTGCAGCTCGGCAGGACTTTGGCTGAAAGAAAATTACCCTCTATTCCTCTGAGATTGCCATTATTTGTTATTATAATCAATTCAAGAATAAGGCATATAAAGGAGATCCGGCTCGGCAACGTGTGAACTTGGCTGTCCTGCACGGGATGCGGCTACAACCATCTGCCTTGATGTAGGGCCCGGGACCCCGGGTGTGCCCGATGCCCCCAGGATGGGAGCCCCACACCCAAGTGCACCCTCACGGCCTCATCAGTCCAATTTCTGTCAACTTATGTGTTGACAAATTAGGGGGGAGAAGGGTTGCATCTTCTCCGAGGATGGCATGAGGGAAAGGCTGGGTGGTACAGAGGGTTCGCAGCCTCAGCCGCCGCCTGGCTTGGGGTTGGACCAAGTGAGTGGTTGGGATGCGAAGGGTAATTGGTGACCAGGAAAGTGCCAGGAGCAGAGGTTGGGGGGGGGGGGGGGGTGAGGGGGGTTACTGTCAGTGTTTAACATTGGGTTGATCTCGGGGGATCATCAGTGGGTGTCAGTGCCAGGTTCATCGAGAGCACCAAAGGATGCTGAGAGGGTGGGAGAGGCTAAAACCAGGGTTAGTTAGGAGACAGATCAAAGAGTCAGAAAAATGGTCAGTACTATGAGACTGCAGGATGAAAGTCTCATATGGAGCCAGTGGTTTCTCTATCCAGGGCTGCATCACGTAGCAATGTTACAACATTTTGAGATTTTAAAAATCAAGTCTGCAATTTATCCCAGATAATGCATAAAAAGATGATTAATTTGACACCTAAATCACTTACATATCTTCAGTATTAAACACGTTATGGCTATTTTCATACTTGGAAATTAGCATCTTGTTCCCCATTGCCTTTCCAATGACTTAACTCAAAAGCTGTGATCTAGGACAGTCAAAAGCCCATAACTTTCTTAAAAATTAAGAGCTCAATGAAATTTTCAGTTATTATAGATTGAAGCATTCTGAAACAATCTTACTCAGATGACCTGAAATTAAAGCATATAATTAGTTAGTTACCTAATTGTAGTTAATTACAAAATTCAATTACTAGATCTAAATATCTATCCACTTCTTAAGAAAAGATAAACATTTTTAAGTTGCCTAAGTGTCCAAATAACATTCGCACAATAATTCACAATATAACATGATTTTTAAATCTAATTTTCATGAATTTATAGGCTAAATGGAAGGAATTTGGTGTTTAATTCCTGTAAATTAATGGCCATTTAAATCAACTTTCGAGTGGGTTTTAGTGGAATGCAGTGGATTAGAACGTTGCGCTTTGCGGTGAAGTCGGCAGGAAAAATACTGCCGGTTCGTATTTGTTTTTGTCCCCATTTCGCAATATGAAAATGTAATTAAATGCTTCCTAAGAACCACGTTTTTATGTAAAAAATGTTTTCTCCCCACGTAAAATCCTTCCCGTTGTCGGCGCTCACGGGTTTAGAAGATGATTTTTAAATTACTCTAGCTAATAAATAATCTAGCGTAATTTTAAAATAATCAAATGTCGGAGCAATTTTTCTTCAGCAACGAAATCCCCTGACATGGATCGATTTGCCCTGTCTGTAGAAAAATGGCACTTTAAACACGCCCCCCTCCGAAAGGTGCCAAAGTCACGCACACGGTGAGTGGCAGAACTGCAGTGCTGCTCAAGGTAAGTTTTGTAACATACCTACATCATGAAGGTTGTCCCAGGATTGTCCAACAATAAATGTACCTGGGACAATATGGTCTAATTCTCTCAGCAATTAAGAAGTATGGAAACCACAACAGATAAGACATGGGCCAGTCGGGCTGAAAGGCTGATTTAAATGCTGTATAGCTTGAAATGCCAGCAAATGTTGGATTGAATTTGCAGATTGATGAAAAATGACCTGTAATTGTTATTGTGTTTCATTCTGTGGTAATTAACAGAATGGCAGAGCACTGAAATAGACAGCATTATGTGATCTGATTTCTCAAAATTTTATGAAAGATATGAAGCCATGATATAATTCCACTGTATAAATCTCAGCATGATAAGTATTGCTATCTGGAAGCAACATCACAACTCAGGAGTATAAACAAAAACAGATCTGAAAGTATCCAAAGACTGAAAATCCTTGAGGGCAGGTGATGGGGAGAAAGAAAACCGAGCCTCGATCTTTGATGTAAATATGCTTGACATTAGTAGGAGAGTCTTGGACAACAGGCCATAGCCTCACAATAAACAAACATACCTTTAGAAATGAGATAAGGAGGAATTTCTTTAGTCAGAGGAATTCAATGCCACAGAAGGCTGTGGTGGACTAAGTCAATGGATATTTTTAAGGTGGGATAGGTTCTTGATTAGTAACAATATCAAGGGTTATGAGGAGAAGGCAGGAGAATGAGTTGAGAGGGAAAGATAGATCAGCCATGATTGAATGGCACAGTAGACTTGATGGGCCGAATGGCCTAATTCTGCTCCTTCAACTAATGAACTTATGACTTTATCCCACAGCAAACCATCAGTAATGTCCTTGGTGCCACACCAGCCCAGCAAAGGATAGACAAGGCCACCTGATCACTAAAAAGCATGTGGTTTCTAGAACAGAAAATATACAAGCTGTAGTACTAAAATGGAGCAGAGAAGTATTCTGGTTTGAATTCATGTCCTTTTTTGCTTCATCTGAGAAGACAAAAATCTCAGTGTCAGAATCAAACTACAAGAAAGACGAGAAGCTCAATTGCAGTAATTACACAGGAGTCATTGTGCTGTCAGCCATAGGGGAAGTCCTTCCATCGGTTGGAAAATAATTAAACTCACAGGATATTTGAGTGCAGTGGAGTCATTACTTAGTGGGAACTGGAACCAAATAACTGCTCATGCATAGAGCATCTGCATTAGCACCAAGGCATGTGCAATCAAGCAGTCAAGGAAACGATGGAAATACTCTGCATGGCTAAGAATATTCTTTCTCAAGGTAGATGATCCTGATATTACTTGAGTAGTCCATCTTATCATTGGAGACATACAACTTACTAATCTGTTCAAGAAGGAACTGCAGATGCTGGAAAATTGAAGGTAGACAAAATTGCTGGAGAAACTCAGCATTTGACAAGAATGTAATCAACAACATTCCAAAGCAGTCCATTGACGACTCCCTAAGCATAATACCATCAAGTCAAGGAAGCCATCAAAACCTTCAAAAAACAATAAGGCAGCTGGACACAACGGAATACCAGCCAAGGTCTACAAAATTGGAGGTAACCTGCTCCATTACCAACTGCATCAACTTCTCATCAAGATCTGGATAAATTAAGATGTACCAGGAGACTTTAAAGACTCAGCAATCATTACCATCTACAAAAGGAAAGGCAATCGATCTGACTGCGGAAACTATTGTGGAATTTCCCTATTAGCAACTTTAGGCAAGGTCCTCGCCCGCATCATGAACAACTGACTTAAGCCTTTAGTCGAGAAGATCCTTCCGGATGCACAAGCCAGTTTTAGACCATCATGTGGAACACCCGACATGATCTGCACAATGCGTCAACTACAAGAAAAATGTCGTGAACAACTTCAACCTTTGTACATGGCATTCATCGACCTCACTAAGGCCTTCGATTCGGTATCAAGGGAGCTCTTATGGGATGTCCTACCCACCTATGGATGTCCTAAAAAGTACATTCAAATCCTGAGACTCCTCCACGATGACATGCTTGCCACAGTCATAGCCAGCAACAGCAACTGTGAGCCGTTTCAAGTCAGATCAGGAGTGAAACGGATGCGTGACTGCTCCAACACTGTTCACCATCTTCTTTGCGACAATCATCCAAATCATCAAGGACGACCTACCCCCAGGAATCGAAATCATCTACAGAACAGATGGCAGAATTTTCAATCTTGCCCCTCTCAAGTCCAAAACTAAGACATAAAATAGCTTCCTCATCGAGTTCCCATACGCAGACAACAACTGTGTTGCAGCTCACTCAGAAAATCATCTGCAACAGATCCTGACTGCCTTCAACAGTGCAAATACAAAACTTGGACTTGCCATCAACTCCAAGAAGACTCAGATTATCTACCAATCGTTACCAGCTGAGACAATTTGGAAAGAACCATCAATTCAACTTGGTGAAACAACCCTGGAAAATGTGGATCACTTTCCATACCTTGGAAGTCACCTCTCCTCCAATGTCAACCTTGTTGACGAGATCCAACATCGTCTTAAATGTGCTGGAACAGCTTTTGGACGTCTTAGAACGAGAGTCTTTCAAAGTCATGACATCCGAACAGACACCAAAATGTTAGTATACAAGGCAGTGGTGATTCCAACACTCCTGTATGCATCAGAAACCTGGACAACATACCGATGCCATCCGAAAACACTTGAAAAGTTCCATCAACGATGTCTTCGAAGCAGCTTAAATATCAGCTGGGAAGACAGAAGAACCAACGTCTGTGTGCTGAATGAAGCAAAAACATCTAGCATCGAAGCCTTCGTCATCAAGAACAAACTAAAATGGATCAGTCATGTTGTTCGGGTGGAAGATGAGCATCTACCAAAGCAAACCTTCTACTCCCAGCTTAAAGAAGGCAAACGTAAAAGAGGCGGACAAAATAAAAGATTCAAAGACGCCTTAAATGCCAGAAAGAAGAAATGTAAAATCAATGCCAAGGACAGGAAGCTATGGTGAATAATCATCCAAGAAGGAACAGAATTAGACGAAAAGAGAAGAAAACTGAAAGAGAGGCAGCAACAACCAAAGCCCGATCTGTCATCTGGAATTACCTGCCCTGAATGCCGAAGAACTTTCAAAGCCAGGATTGGGCTCATAAGGCACCTGAGAGTCCATAAAACAATGGAACGTAGACCATCATCCTCGACCTCGAGGGATAGCCATGACAACAACTAAGGTCTTAGGTTCCCACCTGCTTTAAAAGTGCCTCAATAATACTGAACCCCAAGAAGAGTAAGGTGACATGCCTCAATGACTACCGACCAGTGGCATGGTGATGACATGCTTTGAGATGTTTTCATGGTGCATCTCCACTCCTACCTCAACAAGAACCTGGACATATTACAATTTACCTACCGCCACAGCCGGTCAACAGAGGATGAAATCTCCCTGGCTTTCCAATCTGCACTGGACCACTTGGACAATAAAAACACATACGTCAGGTTATTGTTCATAGATTACAGCCGGTCAACACAATCATCCCCTGCAAACTGGTTACCAATACTGGCACCCTGGGCACCGCGGGGGGCTAAATGCATTCTTGACAAGGATTGTAACATAGTTGTGTAGTAGTTTATTTAGTATATTTGTTTGTCTTGTATTATGGTGGTGTGTTCTGTTTTCTATTGTATTGTAAATATTATTTATTTACCATCCACCAGGCGGTGCCGCACGATTTTCATCTTTTTCTGTTATTTTTAGTGTATTTAAAAGTTTTGTGTTAATGTTCTCTGGTTTGTTTTATGTGGGGGTGGGGTCAGGGGAAACCTTTTCAATCTCTTACCTTGCCAGAGATGCGATTGTTTTCTGGATCGTATCTCCGGTCGCACTGCGACCTAACATCGTGGAACTGGAGGCCATAGCACAGGACTGACTTTGAGCCCCACCGCGGGGGGTGGACATCATGGAGCCGATTCTTTGCCTGGGGTCGATGCTCCAACCGTGGCCTGCGGACTTTAACATCGAGGAGCTCGTAGTCTTGGGTTGAGACCAACGTCGGGAAGCTCCAAAAGCCGCACAAGTTTCGAATAGCCTCGACTCGGGGTCAAATCGCCCGGCGCGGGGGATCTGAGATTCCCCCGGATGCAGGAGCTTGATCGCCCAAACAAAGAGGCCCGCCGTCGGCTACAGTAGTAAGATCGTCCCATCAACGGTAGGTGAGAGTCCCCCCCGACCGCTGGAGAACAAAGAATACCTTCCATCACAGTGAGGAATGTGGAGGAGTCACTGTGGTGGATGTTTATGTTAAAATGTATTTTGTATGTTTTGTTACTTTTTATTGGTATGACTGTATGGCAAATGAAATTCCTCGAATGTTGCAAAACATACTTGGCTAATAAAATATGATTATGATTATTTTTAATAATTGAATACATTTTTTGATAAACAAAAATGGTTACCATGTTCATGGAACTGGGTCTTTGTGCATCCCTCTGCAACTGAATCCTCAACTTTCTCATCAACAGGCTGCAGTCTGTACGAATTGGCAGCATCAGTTCCTCCTTGATCACAATTAGCACAGGAGTACTTCAAGGCTGCGTCCTAAGCCCCATGCTCCACTCACTATATTCATGACTCGCAGTGCGCAGTTCTAACTCCATCTTCAAATTCACCGATGACACTACCAATGTTGGACAAATTACAGATGATGATAAGTCAGAGCATATGAAGTAAATCAATTGACTGGTGAAACAATGCCAGAGCTACACCCTTACTCTCAACATCAGTAATATCAATTGTTGACTTTGGAAGGGGAAGGTCGAGGATCCACAAACCTGTATTCATCGATGGTACAGTGTGGGAGACAGTCAGAAGCTTCAAATTTCTGGGCATGTATAACTCTGAAGATCTGTCCTGGACCCACCACATTGCTGCAACCATAAAGAAACTTATCATTGCCTCTATTTTCTTAAAAGATTGAGGATATTCAGTACTTCAACAAATATTCTCTTAAATTTCTACAGGTGTTCAGTAGAGATCATACTGACTGTTTGCATCACAGCCTGCATCGGCAATTCAAGCTCCCAGGAATGAAGAAGATTGCAAAATGTGGTAACACTGCCCCGTCCATTAAGGGTACTGACCTCCCCACCATCAAAATAATCTACAGGAATCGCTGCCTCAAAAAGGCAGCCAGCATCAAAGACACACTCCCCTGGCCACACTCTCATTTCACTCCTGCCATTGGGAAGAAGTTTTAGGAGCCTGAAAATTGTAACATCCAGGTTCAGCAGCAATGTCTTCTCATCAACCGTCAGGCAATTAAACACTACTACCTTTAAATAAACTGAACTACATAGACTTGGGAGCATTGTTTTTGTCTTTGCACTATTGTTTGTTTATTTATATATATACTGGACATTGTTTGTTGTTTATTAGGGTGTTTACTGAGTACTATGTGCAGTGCAGTACTACTGTATATACTATACTGTTGTGTTGCTACAAGTAAGAATTTCATTATTCTGTTTTGGGAAATATGACAAAGTACTCATGACTCTTGAACTATGAGTTATGAGAGAGATCTAACCCTACCCCCTAATGCATGAGGTATTTGGAAAACCAGATAAAGAGTTAACAACTACCTTGTTGCGATGAAAGATCTACCCTAACATTGCCACGTTTGGTGAATTTTTAAAATATGCATTGTAGGATAGATTTGTGCTTGGGCTAAATGACAAATGGATCCATTCCATGTGGTTGGATATCTCTCAGTGGGTCTGACTTGCAAAATTTCAACCTTGATGGAAGTGCAGTGAAAAATGTGAAGGAATTTTGTCGCTTACCAGGCACAAATTTTATGGTAGTTTTTATTTTGAAGGCAGTAACGAATACCCTATTCTTGAAACAGGAAACACTGTGTGTGAAAATTCCTGTGATAGAAATAATGGCAGCCATTTACCACACGCCCTTTACTTTAAGCAGACTAAGTGCGATTTGTGCCAGAAGACATTTTAAAGTCATGGTATTGCTCAGTGTTTATATGGTAGAAATGCAAATTGAGCTGTGGATTGTTCTATCACAGAAAAGGTTACTTACAGCAAGAAATTTAGTCTTCTACTCATTGCGTCACATGAATGGAAATAAGCTGTTTCTCTACAGAGGTCCAGCAACTATTCATCCCCATTCACACTAATGCTATTCTTCTGGCATTCCCATCGACATCATCAAATTATACCATTCACCAACATACTAGGGAGCACTAGAGTGGCACACTAACCTTCCAACCTTCCATGTGGGAAGAAATCAGAGCACCCCAAAAGCCTACATGGTCACAGGGGTCGTGCCAGCTCCATATGGAAAGCACTCAGAGGTCAAACTTGAAGCAGTTGCTGGAGCTTTGAGGCAGCAGCTCTACCAGTTGCATCACTGTACTTCCCTGATAATTTGATTCCTCTGGCAGAGTGTAGTTAGTTTCAAGACCTACTTAAGTGAAGCATTGGAAATACTGGGGCAAATAAATTTGTTATGTTGTCCAACAATTAGAAATGTAAATAATTTAGCTGACTAAACTTAGTAATGACATTATAAGGCAAGGATTACCTAAACAGATTAAATCACAGTTGGAAAAATACTTTGAACATTTATACAGATATTTTGAAATTACATTTGGAAACGTGCAAATACAGAAAATTCTTTAAAGATACATGCATTGGCATTATTGCTGCAAGGTATGGAGGCTTGAAAGCTGATGTCAAACTGTATTCAGTAAATGTCAACCAGTACCATAATCACAAAAAGCAAGGTGGAACAAGAGCTGGACAAATTAAAAAGAGTTCAAATATAAATAAGTGATAATGAATGTATGCCCCAATTATAGTATTTTCCAAATGAAAATAAAGGACATGCTGGAAATCTGAAATTTAAAAAAAGCAGTTCAAGCTGGATCAGGCAGAATTAGTGGAAAGAGTAACATAGTCAATATTTCATGTTGAAGACTTCATAGTAGTGTCTAAGGCAGGTGGATTATGGAGCAACTATGAATTATAATGCCATTCAATAAGATCGTGGCTGCTCTTTTATCTCAGTCATGTTTCTGCTCTCGCCCCCTCTTTTTGATTCCTTTAATATCCAAAAATATATCAATGTGTTAAAACATATTCAAAGGGAGACACAAAATGCTGGAGTAACTCAGCAGGACAGACAGCATCTCTAAAGAGAAGGAATAGGTGACATTTTGGGTCGAGACCCTTCTACATGCATATTCATTGAGTGAGTCTTTGCCCCCTAGGGTGGTGAATTTCAAAGATTCACCACTATATGTGTGAAAAAACGGCTTCTATATTCTGAATTGTCCTCCATGTTTCTAGATGCTGCAGCCAGGGGCAACGCGTACCTTTTCTACAATTTACAACTAATTTATTGTACTTTTTCCTGCAGTTCAAATGATTGATTTTCAACCTGAAATATTAACCGTTTCTTTTTGTACGAATACTTTGTGACATGCTGAATGATTCCACTATTTTCTGTTTTTATATCAAATTTTCAACATCTGCAGTGTTTCCCCACAAAAACATGTACCTCGCGAAGTCTCATAAGAATTCTGTATGTTTCAACAAGATTACCTCCCACTCAGCTTGATGTCTGCCTAATCTCTTTTCATCCATCCTTACACTCCATCCCAAAAAATAATCTGGTGAACCATCTTTGCAGTCTCTATATTGCAAATATATAATTCTTTGGCAAATCCAGATGCACTTTCAAGAGGGCCCTATATAATTGCAGGAAGATACTGTATCTATTATATTCAATTCATTTTGCAATAAATCCCATTAAATGTTACATTAAATGTAACATTCCCAGGTTTAAGGGTGACACAATGTGTGAGCTGCGAGGAGGATGATATGAGGATGCAGGGTGACTTGGATAGGTGGGGTGCGTGGGCAGATGCATGGCAGATGTATAATGTGGATAAATGTGAGATTATCCACTTTGGTGGCAAGAACAAGAAGGCAGATTATTATCTGGTGTAGGAAAGAACTGATGCTGGTTTAAATCGAAGGTAGACACAACATGCTGGAGTAACTCAGCGGGACAGGCAGCAGCTCTGGAGAGAAGGAATGGGTGATGTTTTGGGTCGAGACCCTTCTTCAGACTTCTTTAGATTATCTGGATTATGTCAAATTAGGAAAAAGGGAGGTGCAACGAGACCTGGGTGTCCTTGAACATCAGTTACTGAAAGGGGGTCAAGGAAAGGGCATTCACGTTGTGGCCTTGTTTAGAAGGATGAGAAGGGATCGTACAAAAACAAAATTCTTTAGGGATTGGACAGGCTAGATGAAGCAAAAATGTTACCAATGTTGGAGGAGCCCAGAACCAGGGGTCACAGTTTAAGAATAAGCGGTAGGCCATTTAGGACTGAGATGAGGAAAAACTGTTTCACCCAGAAAGTTGTGAATCTGTGGAATTCTCTGCCACAGGAGGCAGTGGAGGCCAATTCACTGGATGTTTTCAAAAGAGAGTTAGATATAGCTCTTAGGGGGAACTAAATCAAAGGATATGGGGAGAAAGCAGGAACAGGGCACTGATTTTGGATGATCAGCCATGATCATATTGAATGGTAGTGCTGGCTCGAATGGCCTAATCCTGCATCTATTTTCTATGCTTCCAACATAGTATTTTGTAAGTAAGGATACTGTGATTCAGCAATAAAATATAAATAGAGCAAGTGGGAAAAGGATTATCAAATGAAGTTTAATGTGGGGAAAGTGTGCGGTCATACAATTTCGGGAAGAAACACCAAAAAGTACATTACTTTCTAAATGGCAAGAGACTGCAAATGAGTGAGGTGCACATGGATCTTGGTGTCCTGGTGCATGAATCACAAAAAATCTAGCATGCAAGTCCGACAAGTGGTTAAGTAGGCAAAAGGTATTTTGGTCTTTGTTGCAAAAGGCTATACAGCACTCTATGGAGGACAATGATTCCAGGATTACGTAGGTCAATGCGCAAAGAACCAGCATATTTTGACTGGCCAACATTGTTATCCAGGTTATAAAAGGTTCCAGTGACTGACCAAAATATATAGCTTTTTTTTTTAAAGTTAAAGTCTCCCACTGTAGGTTATACTTTCCAATTGTTATTTCCTCAATACTGTTATAAGTGGAGTTATTTCATTTCAGTCAAAAATAAGTGATTTGCACCTTGGGTAGGGAACAAACCTTATAGCCACAGACTGGACAATCTGTCTCCATGAGTGAGATACTAGTCATTTTGGTAACTGAGCTTGATGAGAGTAATGTCATGGAATTTTTGGTCCCTTAATACAGTAGAACAAAAATGATCTGGAACTTGTATCTCCCTACTTGTCCGGGGATCTCTCAAAAAATACATTTATGTAACACATTCTGTGTCATCTCAGGTATAAAGTTAAATCCCAAATCAGAGCCTTGGATTTAATTTATTTTTTTTAATTTGACATGACCTGAACACAACAGTTATGGACAGGTTCCATTAGGCTTGATTGGCCAGCCAACCTCTGAAGCACCTGTTTTCTTAGGCAATACGGGGAGAAAAGAAGAGGTACGAAACTAGCTTGCTAATAATATAAAGGAGGATAGTAAAAGCTTCTTTAGGTATGTGAAGAGGAATCAAATAGTTCAGACCAAAGTTGGACCCTTGAAGACTGAAAAAGGTGAATTTATTTTGGGGAACTAGGAAATGGCAGATTAGTTGAACATTTGATAAGGTACTTTGGATCTGTCTTCACCAAGGAGGACACAAACAATCTTCCTGATGTACTAGTGGCCAGAGGATCTGGGATGAAGGAGGAACTGAAGGATATTCACATTAGCCAGGAAATGGTGTTGGGTAGACTGATGGGACTGAAGGCTGATAAATCCCCAGGGCCTGATGGTCTGCATTCAGGGGTACTTGAGGAAGTGGCTCTAGAAATCGTGGACACATTGGTGATAATTTTCCAATGTTCTATAGATTCAGAATCAGTTCCTGTGGATTGGAGGATAGCTAATATCCCAGTTTTTAAGAAAGGCGGGGGAGAGAAAACAGAATTATAGACCAGTTATCCTGACATCGGTGGTGGGGAAGATGCTGGGGTCAATCGTAAAAGATGAAATAACGGCACATTTGGATAGCAGGATTGGTCCAAGTCAGCATGGATTTATGAAGGGGAACGCTTGACTAATCTTCTGGAATTTTTTGAGGATGTAATTAGGAAAATGAATAAGAGAGAGCCAGTGGATGTAGTATACCTGGACTATCAGAAAGTATTTGATAAGGTCCCACATAGGAGATTAGTGGGCAAAATTAGGGCACATGGTATTGGGGGTAGAGTGCTGACATGGATAGAAAATTGGTTGGCAGACAGAAAACAAAGAGTAGGGATTAACGGGTCCATTAATGGCAGGCAGTGACTAGTGGGGTACCGCAAGGCTCGGTGCTGAGACGGCAGCTATTTACAATATACATCAATGATTTAGATGAAGGGATTCAAAGTAACATTAGCAAATTTGCAGATGACACCAAAGATACTAGTATCTTTGGATGACACAAAGCTGGGTGGTAGTGTGAACTGTGAGGAGGATGCTATGAGAATGCAGGGTCACTTGGACAGGTTGGGTGAGTGGTCAGATGCAGTTTAATGTGCATAAATGCGAGGTGATCCACTTTGGCAGCCAAAACAGGAAGTTAGATTATTATCTAAATTGTGTCAAGTTGGGAAAATGGGAAGTACAATGAGATCTGGGGGTCCTTGTTCACCGGTCAATTAAAGTAAGCATGCAGGTACAGCAGGCAGTGAAGAAAGCGAATGGCATGTTGGCTTTCATAACAAGAGTTGAGTATAGGAGCAAAGAGGTCATTCTGCAGTTGTATAGGGCCCTAGTGAGACCACACCTGGAGTATTGTGTGCAGTTTTGGTCCCCTAATTTGAGGAAGGACATTCTTGCTATTGAGGGACTGCAGCGTAGGTTTACAAGGTTAATTCCCGGGATGGCGGGACTGTCATGCTGAGAGAATGGAGTGGATGGGCTTGTATCCTTCTGGAGTTTAGAAGGATGAGAGGGAATGTTATTGAAACTAGATTATTAAGGGTTTGGACATGTGAGAGGCAGGAAACATGTTCCAGAACCAGGGGACACAGTTTAAGAATAAGGGGTAAGCCTTAGAACAGAGATGAGGAAACACTTTTTCACACAGAGAGTTGTGAGTGTGGAGTTCTCTGCCTCAGAGGGCGGTGGAGACCGGTTCTCTGGATACTTTCAAGAGAGCTAGATAGGGCTCTTAAAGATAGCGGAGTCAGGGAATACGGGGAGAAGGCAGGAACGGGGTACTGATTGGGGATGATCAGCCATGATCACATTGAATGATGGTGCTGGCCAGAATGGTCTACTCCTGCACCTATTGTCTATTGTCTTAAAGCTATGCTTGGTTTAGAGATTTACCTTTTTAATGAAAAAAATTAAGCATTCCTTTACATTTCATAATTCTTTCTGAATTTTCAGTTGAATATCTATTAAACCAAAATACATACACAAAATGTTGTTTTACTGCCAACGACCTTACAATTCTATGTAAAACATTCAGGAAGAAAACCACAGTACCAGTCGTATCTATTCCATCACTTCATGTCAGATTATAGCAGCAGTACTTGCTCTTAGGTGCTTTTCAATGAGACATTAATTACACAATATCAGATCTTTAAATAAATGCAATCACCATCTTGACAGTTTTCTGCACGAGGCGACTTACCTTTTTTCCTCAATTGCGCTACAAGGTGGTACATTTTATGGATACCACATACCGTGAATATACAAATATGATTCAAACAACTCTTAATTGATTATTGACAGATAAAATCAAATCCAGCTGACATTAAGGTTTGTGAGATAGTAAGCAGCCTTAAAACATGTGGAAGGTAATAAAAGACACGTCTAAGTAAACACAAAATTCAGCAATAAAAAAAAGTATGCATTCTTATTTTGGTGTAATGAAAAAATGGTGGTTGAAAATGTTCAGAAAGCATTTAATAGAATAGGAATGTTGAAATTTATGGTTTCCCTATATCTTTGTGAAAATATATTATATTGTACAGTGCATTGAATAAATATTAGATTTTTGTTAAAACGCCATCTCCTGGCATCAAGGGGAATGGTTTCAGGTAAGATAAGGAAATAGAGACACAAGAGACTGCCGATGCTGGAATCTGAAGCAAACCACAAACTGCTCGAGGAACCATTGAGTTAGGCAGCATTTGTGGAGGGAGTGGCCAGCCAATGTTTCACATTCAGACCCTTCTTCAGACTGAAAGATCAGAAACTAGGTGTTGAGATTTTTAATGAATATGCATCAAGGAATAGACAATAGGTGCAGGAGTAGGCCATTTGGCCCTTCGAGCCAGCACCGCCATTCAATGTGATCATGGCTGATCATCCCCAATCAGTACCCCCTTCCTGCCTTCTCCCCATATTCCCTGACTCCACTATTTTTAAGAGCCCTATCTAGCTCTCTCTTGAAATCATCCAGAGAACCTGCCTCCACCACCCTCTGAGGCAGAGAATTCCACAGACTCACCACTCTCTGTGAGAAAAAGTGTTTCCTCGTCTCCGTTCTAAATGGCTTACTCCTTATTCTTAAATTGTGGCCCCTGGTTCTGGACTCCCCCAACATAGTGAACATGTTTCCTGCCTCTCATGTGTCCATGCCCTTAACAATCCTATATATTTCAATGAGATACCCTCTCATCCTTCTAAACTCCAGAGTGTACAAGCCCATCTGCTCCATTCTCTCAGCATATGACAGTCCCGCCACTCCCTCAATAGCAAGAATGTCCTTCCTCAAATTAGGGGACCAAAATATGTCGAGGTAATTTATTCATTTGAAAGCACAGCTTGTGTACTGATCATCATCAAACTAGATGGTAGGGGAGCGGGATCCACTGAGGCAGGTGAGAGGCTGGAAGTTAGTATATATGGTGATAAAAGAAAGTTCAGTGCACAGAATAGGTAGAAGCATGACTGAGCAAGGAAGGACTGTTAGATTTAATTGCAATTACTTCAGCAGGAGAGGCCTGATGGATAAGGCAGATGTTTAGGTATGCAAGACTGGGACGTTGTAGCCATTACGGAAACCTGGCTAAGAGGGACAGGACTGATAGCTTAATGTTCCAGGGTACATGTACTACAGGAGAGAGAGACGTGGGGGTAAAAGGGGAGGGGGTGTTGTTACCATTACTGATGGTTCATCCAGTGAGGCAGTATGGATAGAGCTGAGAAATACAAAGGGGATGATCAGCTTGTTGGGAGTGTACTACAGTCCCCATAAATAATCAATGGGAATTAGAACAAATATGCCAGGTCCTATTTGCAAAATGTTTGCCCACTTATTCTAGCCATCGATCTTTCCTAACCTTTTCCATGATCCACATAATCTGTTTTCTCAATTATATTTGTATCATCAGTAAATTTGGTTACGTTACACTCGTTCCCTCCATCTAAGCCATGTAATAAAATTGTACATAGTTGATGCCAATATATATATATATATCTGTTGCATCTTGCTAGTTAAGCTTGAAAATCTGAAAATGACCTACTTATCACAACTCTATTTAGCCATGCTGATATATTACCCATGTTGTGAGAACATTTACCTTGCCCATTAATCTTTTATCTGTTAATGGAGATATCTAATGGTGTTGGCAGGAGGGGGAAGGGGGGGGGGGTGGGGGGGAGGAGGGGGCGTGTGGTGGTGGAAGGACTCCACTCAGCAGCCACCGGCCATGACACCACACTGCACCTCCCGACTCTACACAGCGGCTTACCCGACTCCACACACCGGCTTTCCCGACTCCACACAGCGACTTCCCCGACCCCACACTGGCTTTCCCAACTCCACACAGCGGCTTTCCCGACTCCACTCTTGCGAAATCAATCAGTGCGGCTCACGGACTCAGCCCCGCCTCCGGGGTTTTATTCTCTTGCAGGTGCCTGAAGGGGCATTACCTTCATGGTGACTGACAGGCAAGAAGACCAATCTGCTGATCTCACAATTCTTTAAACCTTCATAGCTTTTGTATAATTTCACCAATCGGAACAAAACTTGGTGTGCTTGGAGAGAGGAGAACGGTGAGTAAGGTGGCGAAAAAATCATACCGATAAAGCATACCGCTTTTGCGCAGATTTATAAAAAAAAAGCAAACAGGAAGTGGTCAGGATGAGAGTTTTAGTAATAGTATTGATAGATGTACAAGCACAACCAGGTCTTGTTGCACCCCCCCCCCCCCCCCAACTGACAATTCAGATAATAATCTGCCTTCCTGTTCTTGCCACCAAAGTGGATAACCTCGCATTCATCACAGCTGCTGTTCCTTTTTCATATTCATTTTTTATCCTCTTTTAGTTATTTTTATATTTCTTGAAAACACATCCGCCTAATCTTTTTTCTCTTTAAAAAAGTTTAACCTTCAGGCCGACAATACCGCCCAGCTGCAAGAAAACTAGCTCCCTTCCAGACTTGCATATATTTGATTCAGATAATTAACAATCCCTTAAGGTACAAATTCAAACGAATTACATCCCTCTATCTAATTTAAAAGTTTGAATTAAAATGTAGAAAGCAGTCAGTACAAGATACTAATAATGGAGACTAATGGCAAAGTTAAAAATACCTATATAAGGTGCTTAAAATCACACAGATAATTTCAATTATGTACTCAATTTTTAAACATCTCAGCAGCACGATATGATTAAAGACTAATCAGATTTGTTCAGGGATGTTTAAAAAAAACTACAGCAAAATGACAGCTTATTCACAGAAAGAGACAATTTGTAATCACTCATGAGTTATCATTTTTAAAATAATTTGGTTTGAATTACTTTTTCAGATTATTCTGAAACTAATTCTAATACCTTTTGAAGAAAAACTTGCTGGAGCATTTAAACATTTGTGGTTTTGAATAATTAAATAGAAATAAAAAAGTCAAGCTTTTAAATTACATTAATATTTAATTTACTGATAATGTTTTCCTCATATTTATTGAATTACCAGTGATAATATAGAAGATTGCCAGTCAACATTAAAATATAAATCTTTCCAACATTATGAACATTATTATCCAAAATAGAAAATTTTACTGGACTTCTCTCAGCAAGTATATTAATTATCTATCTTCAAATTTGTAATTGTTGCTGGCAATAGTGTGTATTTATAAATTATTGTGCCAACATTGATGATTTTTGTTGTTTTTGAGAGATGTGACAATTCCAGCCTTTTATTCACTGTTAGGCAACATGTTCAACATTATACTAATACAAAGCAAATGGTGTTGTAAAAAGACATGTTTTTTTTACATGTGTTTTTAAAGTCATAAGGAATCAGGCCCTTTGGCCCAGCATACCCATGCCAATGAAGGAGCCCCATCGACTTTAGTCCCACCTTAAAACCTTTCCTATTCATCTGTCCAAGTGTCTTTTAAATGTTTTTCTTAGAAGGCAAGAACCAAGATTCAATTTAATCTATGCACCCAAAAAGAAATGATTGACTCCACGCTTGCCAGATATTTCTCTATAAATTTAAGAAAATAAATTAAAAATTGACAGACTGATGGCAAAGGAACAAAATTATAAAAACGTTTTTATTTTGATAATCCAATAATTACAGTCTCATAAACAGTCACAATCTAAAAAATTAATTACAAATAATTGACAATAAGAAGTAAACCTAAATAAAAAACAATATGGGAACATCATATGTGTAGGAAGGATCTGCAGATGCTGGTTTAAACTGAAGGTAGACACAAAAAGCTGGAGTAACTCAGTGGAACAGGCAGCATTGCTGGAGAGAAGGAATGGGTGAAGTTTCGGGTCGAAACAGAAGAAGGGTCTTTACCAGGAACATCACCCATTCCTTTTCACCAGAGATGCTCAGGGTTACCAACTGTCCCGGATTCGCCGTATTTCGTCCCGGCGAAACAACCTAAATACGGTGTTCCGGCAGGCAAACATGTCGTTACGGAGAAGGGCGGGAACGAAAAATAATCAAAACAATAAACGGGAAGGGCGGGGGCGGGAGCGGGAATGAGCGGCGGTTGGACACGTGCAGCGGGAAGGGCGGGAGCGGGAACGAGCGGCGGTGGGACACGTGCAGCGGGAATGAGCGGCGGTTGGACACGTGCAGCGGGAAGGGCGGGAACGAGCGGCGGTGGACACGTGCAGCGGGGAAAGGGCGGGAGCGGGAACGAGCGGCGGTCGGACACGTGCAGCGGGAAGGGCGGGAGCGGGAACGAGCGGCGGTTGGACACGTGCAGCGGGAAGGGCGGGAACGGGAACGAGCGAGAACGGGAACGAGCGATGGTGGGTACAGGATGATGCTACAGACAGAGATGGTCAAAAGGCTGTTAAGACATTCATGTGCAAGGAACAGAGGTAACATTAGCATTGTGGGGCTAAGGGCCCATTGCCTGTGTTGTATGTTTCAATAGACAATAGGTGCAGGAGGAGGCCATTCGGCCCTTTGAGCCAGCACCACCATTCACTGTGATCACGGCTGATCATCCCCAATCAGTACCCCGTTCCTGCCTTCTCCCCATATCCCCTGACTCCGCTATCTTTAAGAGCCCTATCTAGTTCTCGGTTGAAAGCATCCAGAGAACCGGCCTCCACCGCCCTATGAGGCAGAGAATTCCACAGACTCGCCACTCTCTGTGAGAAAAAGTGTTTCCTCGTCTCCATTCTAAATGGCTTACTCCTTATTCTAAGACTGTGGCCCCTGGTTCTGAACTCCCCCAACATCGGCATTGTCATTTAGACAATTGAGTTTATGTGTATGTGTATACTAAAGGATGTTTATGTGTGTTTAATGAGTTTGTATATAGTACTAGTTGAAAAAAGGAAGGTTGGATTCAACGCGCGTTGCAGATTTTGGGTCGTTGCCATACATATTTCTGGTGCCGCAACATGTTACTGAGAGAAATGCATTTACCCCCATTTGTTACTGACAAATGGGTTGAATGTTACTGTGAACTAAATTTAGGGTTGGCATCTCTGGATGCTGCCTGTCCCGCTGAGTTACTCCAGTTTTTTGTGTCTATCTTGGGGGCATCTAATGGACCATTATTTAAATCACATAATCACAAAAGCATGCATTAACTTATACATCAAAGCAATAAAGTCAGAGCATTACTTCAATATTTTTATTATATATCTCCTTGCATTCAAATTATGAACCAAAAATAGTTATTTAAAATATAGGATTTCAAAATGCTTTCTGGGTCACTTAGTTAAGCTAAGTTAATTCCCTTTATTAATAACCTAAATTGCACAATTAGTCCCAGAATAGTTTGTCTCTGTTTCATACTTAAAGTGAAAACCCCAATAAAGAGTTTGCCAACATGCCAAGAAAATGATCACAAGATCTTAATTACACTATTTTAATATGCTGACAGTATGCAAAGCAATGTTTAACTGCATTTTTTGATTCTTTATCCATTAAATATGCTACAATTGTAATAAGTGATTAGAAATTATATTTGATCACATGGAATGTTCTATTTCCTTTTGGATTCTTTTAACATTTTCAAAAGATGTATCTATTAATTGAAATCATTGTATGCGCATTTGGACATTTTGTGAATGTCTCTGAAGATGCAATTAACTTGATTAAAGAACGACATATAACCACAATGCACATATGGCAAAATGGTGGAAAATGTTTTCAAGACCTATTTAGTTTATTAGATAATAATGCAGTAATCTCATTAAGGGTATCCCTTCACAAAATCAACTGCAAAGTCAGTTTTGTTTTACTTTCTTGTTTTTTTGTGTGCCACCCTGTACATATTGTCGGAGCTATTTTATCAAAGGCCAACTATTTGGAAGAGAGTTGCAGCATTTGCAGAAGCTGGAGTAACGATTCAGGCAAGTTAAGGTTAGTATGATGTTTCACATTAATTCTGTGACAAAATGTATAACTTGGAATGTAGAATAATTTATTTCCATAGCACACTAGAAAGAAACACAAAAGGACTAAAGCAGTTATAGATTTCAGCTAAAAATAGTTTCATACTGTTGATCTCTCTGGTCATTATTCATTTTATATTGTAAATAGCATTGATATTAAACATTTCAGAAATGATTAGTTGTGTTTAATTCTTTAAATAAAATGCTCATGTATTGAAACATTATTAAAATGAGCATATAAATTCTACAGAGCTGCAAATTAATATGAGCTGTTTTTCATATTGTGTTACACTTTCTGACATTTTGTTCATTATCCTGTTTAACTGATATGGGGCAGCAAAATTGCCTTAATGAAATGTTTTTGGTGGATACAGATTTCTGTAATTTTACATGCATTTTTTTAAATTAACACATTTTTTCCTGCAAAGTACTTTTATAACTATTCATATTTTTTTAAACCCAACAACTACTTTATATAAATAGAATTTTACATTGAGTTGATCTACTCAGGAACAAGATCTCAATTGAATTGTTTAGATATTACCATTGGTTTATTTCAACAGGATGATTAAAATTTAAAAACAAAATATACAAACTGAAAAGTTTTGTAGCTTACCTTATTCACGAGAAGAAATAACAACAGCTTTCAGTTGGTAATGCTGTAAGCATGTTTGCACAATTGAGATGGTGACTCAAGTACTATTCCTGAAGACTATGGCGCACCTCAATTTGGGTTATGCCTAGTTTAGTGTATTTAATATTTTTATGTAAGCAAATTCTTCTCTTTTAAGATAGGGTGGTAAAGAAAGCCTTTGGTGTGCTGGCCTTTATAAATCAGAGCATTGAATATAGGAGTAGGGAAGTAATGTTAAAATTGTACAAGGCATTGGTAAGACCAATTCTAGAGTATGGTGTACAATTTTGGTCGCCTAGTTATAGGAAGGATGTCAACAAAATAGAGAGAGTACAGAGGAGATTTACTAGAATGTTGCCAGGGTTCCAGCAACTATGTTACAGAGAAAGGTTGAACAAGTTAGGTCTTTATTCTTTGGAGCGCAGAAGGTTAAGGGGGGACTTGATTGAGGTCTTTAAAATGATGAAAGGGATAGACAGAGTTTACGTGGATACGTTTTTTCCCATTGAGGGTAGGGAAGATTCAAACAAGAGGGCATGACATGAGAATTAAGGGACAGAAGTTTCGGGGCAACGTGAGGGGGAACTTCTTTACTCAGAGGGTGGTGGCTGTGTGGAATGAGCTTCCAGCAGACGTGGTGGAGGCAGGATCGATTTTAACATTTAAGAGTAAAGTGGATAGGTATATGGACGTGAAGGGAATGGAGGGGTATGGTCTGAGTGCAGGTAGATGGGACTAGGGGAAAACAAATGGTCGGCACGGACTGGAAGGGCCGAGAGGGCCTGTTTCCGTGCTGTAATTGTTATATGGTTATATGGTTTTAAAATAAACACTAAAATGTATTCACAAAAAAATGCTAAGTGCTTAGTTGGTTTTCAAGAGTGACTCACTGAAAGTAGTTCTTTATGTTCCAGACAGATATGCATTGCTGGTAATTTCAATTTTAATTTCAATGTACCAATGACTAAAGTGCTTTATATGACATTGAATTGATGTATCAGTATTTTTCTACCTAAATGTTTGTTCAGTCAAATAGTAGCATATGAAGTTAATGTTGCATGTACATCAATCACAACAAGCTTGCTATATTAAAGTGTCATGTAGAAGAAATGTGCAAGTACCATAGAAGTGAAGGAAATTATACTTTCATTTATAAATAACAGAAAATGTTATTGATTTTTTTCAACCTTCACGTATCAATTTATAGTGGATAGAAAACTACAAATAATAATTTGAGAATGCCATGCAGCAGAGAAGATTTTTTTTCAATGTATGCTTTTGGATTTTCTGTATGTATATGTATGTATATTCTGGAAGTAATGCTCATATATTATTCTATGTATGTATATACTTCATTGACATCATATGTTTTTCTGGAGGGAAAATGAGAATAATTGAATTAAAATGGGAAAGTGAAATTTATCTCTGATCCATCAGGTATTTAAAAGTAATAGAAGAGATCATAGGAGATTGTTACGTTCTTGATTAATAAGGGCATCAAAGGTGACGGTGAAGACTGGAGAATGGGGTTGAGAGGGAAAAATAGATCAACCATGAGCGGGCTGAATCACCCAATAATACTCCAATGTCTTTTCATTGTGACATTCATAATGCAACAAAATATAAAATAATCACAGATCCAACTGGGTCAAGGTTAGCTTTTAAGGCACTTCAGCAAAAGCAATTCAGGAAAATAATTATTGTATCTGCCTAGGTTTCAATTACCAGTTTAAATTAATTGATATTATCCAATCTGGCATAATGACACAGCCACTGATTTTTTACTTTATTTAAAACACAGGAAAGGAATTTATATGAGAGTCAGTTTGCTGTACTTTGGCAAGTAGATACACTAAAATGCCAAGTCCGAAAAATTCTCCTGCAATGGGAAAAGCATTGTAGCCTGATGATGCATGAAAGCCAGTACATGTTCTGTGAAAGATTAGATATAGGCTAGGACCCCTAATTCAAATGAATTTATAATTTCTTTATACCAGACAAAGGAGCATAAAATAAAATGACATCAACCAAAATATTATGAATAAAAACAAGAAACCAAAATAACTATATTTTATATAAAATTGATGATGAGATGTTTGTTGGAGAGAGAAGAAGCTTGGAAAAGGTTTCCACCCCTTTCTTATTTATTTGAATGCCAAATAGAAACCACGGCCATTTTACCCACTGCTCCATTGCAGGCAATTAAAAGAAAATATCCATTCGGCCCAGAGGTAGGCAATTCAGCCACTCAAGCATTTAATAAAATCATGCTTGAACTAATTTTACTCAACTCTGTTTTTCTGTCTATTTGTGATAGGTTTTCACCCCCCACCCCACATTTATCAAGTGTACATCTACCTTTGCCTCAAAAATATATGAAGACTTTCTTTCACCTCACTTTGAAAATTAGTTCTATGGTCCACTAAGAAAAACCAATGTCCCATTGAAGAACAGGCATGTTTCCATGTATCCAAAGTCCTTGATGTTAGAAGTTGCAAATTTATGAGGTGCTGTTGGAGTAGCTTAGGAGGATATTAATAGTGCATTTACTACAAACCTACCACCTCCCTCAATTCTTCCAGTCTGAAAGAGGGTCTCGAGCCGAAACGTCACCCATTCCTTCACTCCAGAGATGCTGCTTGTCCCACTGAGTTACTCCAGTATTTTGTGTCTGCTTTCCACAATTATCGGGACTACACTTTCTCCCACCCTGCCTCTTGCAGATATGCTATCTCCTATTTCTCCGTTCATCCTATCTTCTCCCAAGATTGGGTGACATAGTGACAAAGCGGTAGAATTGTTGCATTACAGCGCCAGAGACCTGGGTTTGATCCTGACTACATGTGCTGCCTGTAGCATTTGTACGTTCTTCCTGTGATCACGTGGGTTTTCTCTGAGAGCTCTGGTTTCCCTCCCAAAGACGTGCAGGTTTGTAGATTAATTGACTTCTGTAAATTGCCACAGTGTGTAGGATAGTGCTAGTGTACGGGAGATCACTGGTTGGCACAGACACGGTGGACCGAAGAGCCTGTTTCCAAGCTGCACCTGTAAACAAATTAGGCTTTCCATTCTAGGACATACTCTTTAGTAAACAGGGTTTTTCCTCCTGCTGTCATAGATTGACCCCTCATCAGCATCTCTGTGTCCCATAGTTCTGCCCTCGCTCCACCTCCCCCCAGACAGAACAAGGATAGAGTTCCCCTGGCCCTCACTGTTCACCCCACCAGCCTCCCCATCCAACACATCATCCTCCAACATTTCCATCATCTATATGATTCTGTCACCGGTCACATCTTCATATTCCTACCCCTTTCCGCCTTTCGCAGAGATAGAGCCCTCCACAACTCCTTGGTTCATTCATCCCTTTCCACCTAGGTACTTCCCCCTGTAACCACAGGCGTTGTAATATCCGACCCTCTACTATGTCCCTCACCTCCATCCAGGGAGCATAGCAGTCCCTCCAGGTGAAACAGAGGTGCACTCTTCTAACTTCATTTACTGCATCTGGTGCTCCTGACGTGATTCCTGTACATTGGCCAGACCAAGCATAACCATTTTAACTCCTCTTCCCATTCCCATACAATTCTTTCTGTCCTGGCCCTCTTCCTTTACCAGAGTGATGCAAACTAAAGGAATAGCACCTCATATTCCACTTTGATAGCTTACAAGTCAATTATACAAGATGAAATAGAACATAGCAGTAGCAGGATTGGTCTGAGTCAGCATGGATTTACGAAGGGGAAATCATGTTTGACTAATCTTCTGGAATTTTCTGAGAATGTAATTAGGAAAATGGACAAGGGAAAGCCAATGGATTAGCAAATTTGCAGATGACACAAAGCTGGATGTCAGTGTGAACTGTGAGGAGTCTGCTGTGAGGTTGCAGGGTTACTTGGACAGGTTGGATGAGTGGGCAGATGCAGTTTAATGTGGATAAATGTGAGGTTATCCACTTTGGTGGCAAAAACAAAGGCAGTTTATTATCTAAATGGTGTCAAGTTGGGAAAAGGGGAAGTACAACGGGATCTGGGTGTCCTTGTTCATCAGTCACTGAAAGTAATCATGCAGGTGCAGCAGGCAGTGGAGAAAGCGAATGGCATGTTGGGCTTCATAACGAGGAGTTGAGTATAGGAGCAAAGAGGTCATGTAGTTGTATAGAGCCCTTGTGAGACCACACCTGGAGTACTGTGCATTTTTGGTCTCCAAATTTAAGGAAGGACATTCTTGCTATTGAGGGAGTGCAGCGTAGGTTCACAAGGTTAATTCCCAGGATGGCGGGACTGTCATATGTTGATAGAATGGAGCGGCTGGGCTTGTATACTATGTAATTTAGGATGAGAAGGGATCTTATTGAAACATATAAGGTTTAGACACGCGAGAAGCAGGAAACATGTTCCCGATGTTGGGGGAGTCCAGAACCAGGGGCCACAGTTTAAGAATAAGGGGTAAGATATTTAGAACGATTAGGAAATACTTTTTCACACAGAGAGTTGTGAGTCTGGAATTCGGAATAGCGGAGTCAAGGGATATGGGGAGAAGGCAGGAACGGGGTACTGATTGTGGATGAACAGCCATGATCACATTGATTGGCGGTGCTGGCTCAAAGGGCCGAATGGCCTACTCCTGCACCTATTGTCTATAACCCAATGGTATCAACATTGAATTCTCCAATTTTAGATAACTACAAATCCACCCCTGCTTTTTTTCACCTCCTCCCATGTTCCACCTGGACACACCTATTTCTCCCCTCTCCTTCCACTGATGTTCGTTCCTCTTCAACTCTTCAATTCTTTTGTTTCACATCTTCTGTCTTTTCATCTTTGACCTTTGTCCAACCATCTGCCTATCAAAAATCCACGTATTACCTGCCAGGGTTTTTCCTGCCCTTCCTCTCCTCTGATTTTTTCTTTCCCCTCCCCTACAATCAGCTTGAAAAATGGTCCGGACCCGAAACGTCACCTAACCATGTTCCCCAGAGATGCTGCCTGGCCTGTTGAGCTACTCCAATACTTTGTGTCTTTTCCTGCATGTCAGACTGTGCTAACTGAGAAATAATCTGAGTCTAAATTGCAAATAGATGAGTTAGAGCAGAATGTTTCTGCTTAGAGCACAATTTTCTGGTTTTGATACAAGCAGAGAAAGGGAGTTACATTAAGTTGTAAAATTCGATATTGAGTTTGGAAGACTGCAAGGTGCCCAAACGAAGGACGAGGCACTGTTCCTTGTGTTTATGTTGTAACAGTGCAGAAGACCACAGGCAGTTAGCTCTGAGTGGGGCAGTGAAGGAAAAGTTTATTTTAAACCAGTGGAAGGGGAAAGAGGTGTGAACGGGTCCTTTTCAGGATGGCAGACAGTGACTAGTGGGGTGCCGCAAGGCTCAGTGCTGGGACCCCAGCTATTTACAATTTACATTAATGATTTGGACGAGGAAATTAAATGCAACATCTCGAAGTTTGCGGATGACACGAAGCTGGGGGGCAGTGTTAGCTGTGAGGAGGATGCTAGGAGGCTGCAGGATGACTTGGATAGACTGGGTGAGTGGGCAAATGCATGGCAGATGCAGTATAATGTGGATAAATGTGAGGTTATCCACTTTGGTGGCAAAAACAGGAAGGTAGGCTATTATTTGAATGGTGACTGATTAGGAAAAGGGGAGATGCAGCGAGACCTGGGTGTCAAGGTACACCAGTCATTGAAAGTAGGCATGCAGGTGCAGCAGGCTGTGAAGAAAGCGAATGGTATGTTGGCATCCGTAGCAAAAGGATTTGAGTACAAGAGCAGGGAGGTTCTACTGCAGTTGTACAGGGTCCTGGTGAGGCCACACCTGGAGGATTGCATACAGTTTTGGTCTCCTAATCTGAGGAAAGACATTCTTGCCATAGAGGGAGTACAGAGAAGGTTCACCAGACTGATTCCTGGGATGGCACAACTTCCATATGAAGAAAGACTGGATAGACTTGGCTTGTACTCGCTGGAATTTAAAAGATTGAGGGGTGATCTCATAGAGACTTACAAAATTCTTAAGGGGTTGGACAGGCTAGATGCAGGAAGATTGTTCCCGATGTTGGGGAAGTCCAGGACAAGGGGTCACAGTTTAAGGATAAGGGGGAAGTCTTTTAGGACCGAGATGAGAAAATCGTTTTTCACACAGAGAGTGGTGAATCTGTGGAATTCTCTGCCACAGAAGGTAGTTGAGGCAAGTTCGTTGGCCATATTTAAGAGGGAGTTGGATGTGGCCCTTGTGGCTAATTTCTATGTTTCTATGATGTATCACGCTGGAAGAAAATACAATGGATGAGTTGTTGAGTACATTGCCTATTGGGTTTGGAAGGCAACTCTATTTTGCACTAGCCAGCAAGAAAGGGATTTAGAGCAGAATGCAGAAAAGGGATGAGATGTATTAAGGACTCTGTCAACTATGGTAGAGGGGAAGCCACAATTCGAGAACAGGAAGATATCCCAGAGGCATTATTAGAGGCAATATAAGGGAAATGGAGGGACTGGGAAAATGAAATGAATCATATGGGAGAAAAGGTTTAAGAATGTATGGTTGATAGCCCATCCCCTAAGATGGAGATAGAAATATCAAAAAAAGGAAATAAAGATTCAGAGAAGGAGAATTCAGAGAATGGTAACGAGATCTTTGAGTCCCACATGAGTGCAAGGGATGAGGTAAAGGAACAGGTGTTATAGCATCTGCAAATTCATAGCACAGTGCCATATGGAAGGGAGTGGAAGCGTCATGGATCTTTGAGTTCTCTGGCTCAGTATGCTATGCGGATGGAGTCATTGAATGTATTCAGGGAGGAGATTGACAGACATTTTAAACTACATGGGAGTCAATGGGAATCGTGCAAGAGCAGGAAAGAGATGCTTGAGTCGACATTGAATGGTGGACCAGCTTTGAGGGTAAATTGGCCTATTACTGGCTCTGTTTCTTATGTTCCAAAATTAGATTATACAAATCAATATCTACAATACAAATGTTAATATTTATTACCATTTTACACTACAACTATATCACCATATCTGTAAATGCAGCTTAATTATTCAACCTGGTACTGGAATCACGTACTCAAGCTCAACAGGAGGGTCTCTCACACCAGTTTGGAGTTACAATTTAACAACTGCCTGAAATAATGGTGGTAGGTAGAAACCGCTTGGAAATATTGTTAAATTTGTTGTATAAAGACGCTCTAGCCTAAGAAACATGCATATCATTGATATTGTGCATACACAATTATGACATTTGGTCATGTTATTGAACATGGAACATATTCAGTACCGTAGGTAGTGCTGCAATGCAAATATAGGTCACAGTTCCGAGAAACTGATACTCCTATCTGCCTACAAGTTCCGCCACGTCACCTCTGCTCACTTTTACAGCAGATTTAACTGATTATGGCTGAATAAATTTACTTTAGTTGATAACTGTTTCCCTTTATCCCAACTGAGGGAATATTTTTTCAACATTAACTCGTCTTGGAAAAATTACCTTTCTATTGATTTGAGAAGGAAGCAGTACTCAACAGAAAGTAAGTTGGCTTTATAAATGACGTAGAATCTCAACAATACAGAAGGTAAGATTTTATAAACACTATACCATATACACACTGCGTGGTGATAAAACATTGTTTAAATATTTTAAAGCTATATGCTATGCTACATATTGCCAAAAAATACTGCAAGTCTGTTGTATACCAGCAACTTGCCAATATTCTCAGTTGATGCAGCTTTAATTGATGCAGTGAAGCAGTGTTAAAATGCAGAATAACGTTGGTTCAACATTCAACCATTTTAAAGCAAGACCAAGACTTGGCTGGAAAATGCAAAATATGTGATTTGGCCTCTCAATGCTTTCACGGATAATTTAGTTTAGGTAGAAATGGCAAATTTGCGCAATTAAATCACAACAATTTTGTAATGAGCAAAAATCTAAATTGAATTGAAATCCTTTAAGAAGATTTTTAATGCACTAACGATACATTGACTTTAAATAAATTCTATGGTGCATGTAATCAGATGTCTGCTTATTTATACATTACTAAATATCTTTATTAAATATCGGCTAAGAATGGTTGACTTACTGCCTGAATCCTGTTGTTTTTCCTGGTTCTAAACCACAGATCAATGCTTCAGAAACAATTTGAGTAATTTTCAGAAGTAACATTGCAGAATTTTGTCAGTTATGTTATGGTGAACATTCCTTTTATATGTGCAGGAACCCTTTTATCACAGAGGATGCAATTCTATCAGATTAGCCGATTAACTTAATGTTGTCGTAAAGTGACAAATAAGTACCAAATACAAATGAGAAAATATACAATGCAGAAGTTAAGTTTCTTTAAATCTTGCATGTAATTCTAAGTCATCTTTTCATTGTAGATTTTGAACTATGATAAAAGCCCTATGTAAATTTATAAAAGTGAAAGAAATGACATTCCTTTGATTTTATGCTTCGTTGTTTTTATGGTTGCATACATTATACTTTATTCGCACCTGGAAGAATTGCCCAACTGACATAAATAACATGAATATGAGAAAGAAAAATGAAACATTCACTATTGCTTTACTTGCCTCATGTGCACACTCACGCTAATATTTTAATATTTGTTAGAACATCATGCATTATAATTTTTGTTAGTGTGAATATTTTTGTTAATGAGTTCTTAAGAATTTTTCATGACTATTATATAATTAGCAGGAAGTATATGTTGCTACCTGTGTTTCCTGAAGTTGTAAATATTCAAGAGAATACTTTGTGCTGCACAGAGGATCATAGAGCTGTACAGGACAGACACAGGCCCTCTAGCCCACTGCGTCCATGCCAACTATCAAGTCTATGACTTTTTTGCATATCTTTCATTCATTGTTCTGTATCTCTCCACATAACCGTCTATATCTCTTGTTTCCCTTATCTCTAACCAGTCTGAAGAAGGGTCTTGACCCAAAACATCACCCATTCCTTCTCTCCAGAGATGTTGCCTGTCCTGCTGAGTTACTCCAGCTTTTTGCATCTATCTAAGGCTATTTACTGCATCCCTCCTTGCTCTGCTTATTCAAGTAACTGTCCAGATGTCTCTTAAATGTTGTTACTGTTCCTACCTCTGGCAGTTATTGGGCCAAATTGTGCTTATGGCCAGCTGATGGGATGTAGAGGACTGCTAGGGACATACTGTGTAACCGCAGCTGTAGTGCACAGACTGTGGTGGAAGTTCGATACTGGCACCACAGGTTCCAGGTCATTCTGTAATGACGTGAGCTGAAGTGCAGATGTACTTCATGTCATAAGGAATAGAAGCAGAATTAGGCCATAGGGCCCATCAAGTCTACTCCGCCATTGAATCATGGCTGATCTACCACTCACTCCTAACCTCATTCTCATGCTTTCTCCCCATAACCTCTGAAACCTTACTATCAAGAATCTATCTATCTTTGCCATAAAAAATATCACTGCGTTGGCCTCCACAGCCTTCTGTGGCAAAGAATTTCACAGATTCACCACCCTCTTACTAAAGAATTTTCTCCTCATCTTCCTAAAAAACGTTATAACATTACATCCCTGTTTTTGTATAGAAGCCCTCTTGAAATAAATGTCAGTCCCTTTGTACCTCCGATTTCTGGATTCTCACCCCATTTAGAAAATAGCCTATGCTTTTATTCCTACCACCACAATGCATGACTCCACACTTTGCTGCACTATATTCCATCTGCCACTTCTCTGTCCACTCTCCCAGTTTGTCCTTCTGCAGAGTCCCTGTTTTCTCTACACTATCTATCCCCCATTCTATATATGTACCAACCTCTGTGAAAAAATTGCTCCTCAATCATCCCTGCTCATATTAAATCTATGCCTCCAAGTTTATGATTCCCCAGTTCTGGGAAAATATCTATGTGCATTCATCCTATCTTTGCTATTCATAATTCACTAAGAGCACCCCTCATCTCCCATATGCCAAACCTAACCAGTCTCTCCCTATAACTCAGTCCCACAATGTCTGGCAATATCTTTGTAAATCTTTTCTGAACTCATTCCAGCTTCAAGGCATCTTTTGTATAGTAGGGTCATCAAAACTGAATACAATACTCCAAGGTAGACACAAAAAGCTGGAGTAACTCAGTGGGACAGGCAGCATCTCTGGAGAGAAGGAATGGGTGAGACCCTACATCACCCAAATGTAGTTCCGACTACATTCTATCTCTGTCCCGCCCACTCCCGACATCAGTCTGAAGAAGGGTCTCGACCCGAAACGTTGATTTAAACCAGCATCTGCAGTTCTTTCCTACACGATAATCGAAGTGCAGCTTCACTGCCATCAACAGCAACATAATATTCTAACTGCGTAAGAAAAAACTGCAGATGCTGGTTTAAATCGAAGGTAGACACAAAATGCTGGAGTAACTCAGCGGGTGCGGCAGCATCTCTGGAGAGAAGGAGTGGGCGAAGTTTCGGGTTGAGACCCTTCTTCAGACTAATAATATTCTAACTTCTATACAGAGTACTTTGTCCAAAGAAAGCCAGCTGTAAAAGCATTTTCACCACCCTGTCTACTTTTATGCCACTTTCAGGGATCAATGTACTTGCACTCCAAGGTCCCTCTGTTCTACAATACTTCCCAGGGCCCTCGTGTTCACTTAAAGTCCTACCCTGGTTTGACTTCCCAAAACGCAATACCTCACTGTTATCTGAATGAAAATCCATTTACCATTCCTCCAGCCATTTACTGCTCAAGATCCCGCTGTCCACTGTCTACAATACCACGGATATTTTTGTCATCTACAAACCTGCTAACCATGCCTTGTAAATTTTCATCCAAATCAATAATATTAATGACCACATGCTTCTGCCTGCAAAAAATTGTATATCTGGTTTTATAGAAATGGGTTCAAAGCTTGAAAATATGTTTGCTTGTAACTTGTGCCTGAAGACCAGACACGATGCTTCTCATTTAACCATATTTGACACTAGATCAATGGTTTAATCATCTGAGCAGTAAAAATATCAGAACAAGTTCTCAAAAGTCATTAGACAGTTTAAACTTTAATCGTTTTAGAGATCAAATGAACATTAATAAAAGCAATGAGTTTGATGTCTTTGTCTTTTAAAATATCACCATTCTCCAGCAGTCCAACATCCACTCTTGTCTCTTTCTTGCTCTTTAAATAAGTGAAGGAACTTTTGGTATACTCTGTTATATTATCGGCTAGCTTACCTTCGTATTTCACCTTTGCTTCACAAATGCCTGTCATTTTTTTAGAAAACTTGGCTTAAATCTTCCTTGTTTTCCTATTTAAATCCATCACCACTGTCGTTGAAGTTATTTTGTGCTATTTAGTCTTGAACAGGTGCCATACGCTTAACTATCAATTTTATCATTGTTGAACACATTTTCCACTCAGCAACATCTAATTTGTGACCACAAAATATCACTCGTTGGTATCTGCAAACCGTAGTCACAGAAGTTTGTGTAATTTACCCAGATTCATATAAGTCATAGAGGTTTATACACCATGTTGCTAGTAGGATTTTTCTTGGTATTTGGAATGTCAGTTTAATATAGTAGCTACTACATTTCTTTGATTCTTGTACACAGAGAGAGACTTCTTGTTGTATCTATTCCTAGCGTATCTGGTCGTTTCTCATACCATGTTTATATTTATCTCTGCAGTACATTGTTAAAGTAATTTCTATAGTCACAGGAGCAAGCCCTTTGGCCCACAATGTCCCTGCTGAACATAATGCCAAGTTAAACACTCAGTAGGTTAAGCAGCATCTGTGGAAAGATCAACAGAGCCAACGTTTAAGGTCAAAGACACTCCAAAACCTGAGACTCTCTTTGACCATTAACTCTGTTTTTCTTGTCACAGACAATGCTTGAACTGCTGAGTGCATCCAGCATTTTCTGCTTTTGCCTCCACTCCTGTGATGCAGTTTCACATGGAGTGGGTAAAGCATGTACTGTTAACATAATCTCTGTTCACCTCTTGGCAGGAGCCTGCCTTGTGAGGAGTAGATGCATTTAGTACATCGCTCTATGTACAATGCGTACATAGATTCTCATCAAAAAACAAGTTGTAACGGGCTATTTAATGAGACAATCAATCAGATTGTGTGAGGGATTCTTCAGGCAATGAATTTCTGGGGTAAGGTACAGACAAATATGAAAATTGGGGTTGTGACAACATTCCCAAAATACATTTTCACTTTTTCCTGAGTGTGCAAAATTGTTGGTGTTTGTAGGAACTGCAGTATGACCAATATTCAAGACAGAAAGTCCAGAGGCAAGGAGGTGCCTTAAAAGGGGAGAAAGGGCTCTTGCCAAGAGAATGAATATGATAATGGTCCTCTTGAAGCTCTATCGCTTCGCCACTTTGCTGCCCCTCAACAGCTTTCTATGGTAAATTGCCCCCGTTGACAAATAATCTCAATCCCCTGTGGCAGAATTAACGTGTGATATTTCCATTATGAAAGCTAACACAAGTGATACACTATCTCCCAAACTGAACTGCCATCCGCTCCACCTAACTGTCTCACCATCTCTGGGTTCCATGACGCATCAAGTTCTGAGCTGAGGGAGAATTACATTTACAGTGATGATATGTTTTTGTTTTCCTTATTATGGTTCACAGGGTGCAGTAGAGTATGGAAATATGTAGCAGATGCCCCTTCCTGTGAATCTTAAAGGATCAGAATATAATCTTGATGAATGGTCGAGGCAAGCAGAAAGATCAGATATGAAACATGAGGCTGAGATATTGTGTGATTAGCAGATCTGGTAAATGGCAAAGATGATTGCATTTGGACAGACCACCAACATACAGATTTCTTATTTGGTATGCGAATGGAGACCATAGTAATTAGAATCCTCTTCATAACATTAAATCCTAGAGGGTACACCAAAGGCTGGAGAAACTCAGCGGGTGCAGCAGCACCTAAGGAGCAAAGGAGATAGGCCTGGAGGACAGAAAGGTCCCATTCTATTTGTTACTGCAGGAAAAGACACAAAGTGCTGAAGTAAATCAACAGCATTCAAGGACTCCATTGATTTGGGTGGGGATCCTTTTTCAGACTGGAGGTACTTGTTGCAAGCAACGTGCTCCAGGGATGACTGTGCTGCATGTGGGTGAAATAGCTGCCAAGATGTAGTTGAATATGAGTTCTGAGATTGTGTTTATGTGTTTCTGTCTGAGATGGGGCTGCATGCTAATGCTTGTGTTGTTGGACTCCAACCTTGCCAACATAAACCAATGAAGGCAAGCGTGCCATATGCCTTTTTCACCACTTGTCAACCAGTGATTCCACTTTCATGAAATGATATATTTGTACCCCAAGGTCGCTCAACACTTCCCAGGGCTCTGCTATTCATTCTGTAAGTACTGGCCTGGTTTAATTTCCACAAAGTTATAATCACAGCACTTCTACAAAACACACTGAACTTTAAATAGGAAACTTTCACTCATGTTTTCGGGAAAGTCAGCACTGTGTGGGCAAAGTGCGTATGCTACAGTTGGAACAATTTAAATAATCAAAGAGTTTAGATATGCTGATTTATATTGATCTATCAGATTATTTAAATGTCATTGAAAGACGTGCAAATGTGCTGAAAGACTTGCAAGTAATTTTTTAATTTCCCCTCCCCTATGTGTGTCTTCTGGTACTTTGTCAATATTCCCATTTGTGACATGAATTACCAAAAACAGAAGCAAGCAAAAAGATCACTTCACATTAAATTTGGTTGTAAAATTAATGTTGCCACATTCTGTGTGATTATGTATATTCATGCAGAATTGTGGCATGCTAAAGTTTCATATCATCACTGGAATTAATTCATAATTATTACACCGCATTCTTTCTATTATTTGCTCAAACACACAATGTGTTAATTGTACTATCAATGTTCATCAGCTGGACATTGAAATGTAAAACAAAATTGCTGACCTAAAATCCATCCCATTCACTCGCTCCTTCATTGTGAAATAAAAAACTGATACTTTTAAAAAAACAACTGTTAATAACGTAGGAATTTGTTTCAAAATTGTTTAAAGTTATGTGTAATAGTACTGAAAAAGTACAAAATTTGATACTGAACATAGAAGCTTAAAAGTAGTCTGTATAACGGTTCCAACACAAAATGTCGCCCGTCCAATCCCTCCAGAGATGCTGGTGTGTCGCTGAGTTCCTCAAGCACATTGTGTTTTCCTCACGATTCCAGCATCTCCAAATATATGGTGAAATATGATCAGCGCTGTCAAGAGTTGGAATTACTACCTGTGGCTCCTCTTTATGTAACCATGCACACAAGTCCCCAGGTATTCAGTGATGATGTCATTTGCCATGCTTCACACATCCAACTTGCTGCTGCATATTTAAGAGCAAAGATTTATCAATAAAACTACCATGTGCCCAAGCCCCAAAGGCAGGCCTTAATAATGGAACGTTTACTTGGGTACATATTAAGACCGCAGACATTACCTATGCAGCTGTTACTTTAACTGCCACTAAAAGCAGTAAAAGTCTTATCTCCAGTGCACTCTTCCACCAGATTTATTTGTGTTTTGCAGGTAGAGACGCCTTTGTTTGGGAACAGAGTAAGTTCCAGCAGGTGATGTATTGTCATACTGGCTGTCCACGTCTGCTGACAGCAAGTAGATAAGAAGGCAAACAGTGTTTTGGTCCTTTATTACGAAGGAGATTTGGAGTTTAAAAATAGGGAGGTTTTGTTGCAATTGTATGTGATGTTAGTGGGGGCAAATCTGGAATACTGTGCACAGTTTTGGTCCCCTTACCTAAAATGGGATAGGGTAACATTGGAGCTAGTCCAAAGGAGATTCACGAGGCTTAACTCTGAGAAGAGGCTATGTCTTATCAAGAGAGGCTAAACAGTTTGTGTCTGTATTCCTTGGAATTGGGTTGCTGTTCAAATATATAAGATCACAAGAGGCTTGACAGGAGAGATGTTGAGATGTCTTCATTACAGGAGGATTCTTGAACATGGAGACATGGTTTCCCAATAATTGCCAGAAAGAAGTTCACGGTGGTTTTTGAAAATACATTCTTCCCAATGAGGAGATCTCAAGGATCAGGAAGGCAAATAGAAAATAAAAATAAATATGTTTGAAATACTCAGCAGGTCAGACCGCATCTGTGGGAAGAGAAACAAAGCTAAAGTTTCAGGTTAATTCCACGTTTCCTCCAACAGATGTAGTCTGATCTGCTGAGCATTTACAGCATTTTCAGTCTTTATTTTACATTTCTAGCATCTGCATTTTTTTGAGTTTCACAACCAGAAGATTGAATTTACATCTGTGTGTACTAATGTAAATATTTATCTTGTTATATTATTTAATATGTGCAAACTGTTGATGGTTAATTAAGTTTATTTCCTTTTAAAGGGTTAGCAGTGTGGTATATATAAGTGTATAGGTACCTTTAAGAGCTGAGTGTTTTGGGTGATTTGACGTTGATTGATTCAGCAGATACTGTGGTTAAGTCAAAAGTCCAGTAAAGGATGTTTTGTTTGCATCTCTACCTCTTCCTAACCACCTATGATTTGCAGAAATGCAAATAAACCCACAGACCCCTTCAGGGAGGAATATACATTTGAAAACATGTGGGGTCAATTGAGAGAGACAGCATTTTGATTTGGTGAGTGCTTCAAGAAAAATTCCAGAAATGTTACGTACAGAGTACGGCTTGGTTGAATGTTGCTGTAATCTTGGCATTACTGCATGAATTTCAAACAAATGTCAAGTAATAACCGTGAACAATTAAATGTTACAGCTGTCATCAAATCTGAAATGGTTTGAGATAAATTGGCTAGCAGTGCTCAAAGTTAGTCTGCATATCATGAAGGAGAATTGGGTTGCGGCTAGGGCTGGTGCTGACAGCATTCTGGACATCATTTCCAGCCTAGGAAAGGTTCAAGAATGTGATGAGGGAGAAGATTGGGCCCCACGGTTTTCTGATGCTCTACTAAAGTCCTCAGTGCTTGAGGTGGCGAGGAGGTGAAATGTTCTGCTTCCAAAATTGTCATAGAGATGTTTCATATACTCAGAAACTGTGAAAAAGGTAAGCTGAGGTGAATGCCAGGACGCTGTTCATAATAGAGACACAAGGAATTGCAGATGCTGGAATCTTGAGTAAAACACAAAGTGCTGTAGGAACTCAGCAGGTCAGGCAGCATATGTGGAAAGAATGGATAGGCAACGGTTTGGGTCGGGTTGGGACCCTTTTTCAGGTCTGAAAATGAATCCCGACCCGAAATGTTACTTATCCAATCTTTCCACAGATGCTGCGTGACCCACTGAGTGACTCCAGACTTTTAGTTTTACTCAGTACAAGCTAACCTGGATAGTCCGACAAGATATTCACCTACCTCCAATGAATGGCCCATACTACCAGAGCTTCACTGCAGGAGATGTAGACAAAGACCTTGTGTAAACTGCAGGAGAAGGTAGACAGGTATTGAAATCCTTGAAATCATTTACTATCCTATGCACAGTTCACTACATCAAGCTTTGGAAATAATCCTCTGTACATCCCAAGCCCAAGTCATTAATGTACATCAACAAAAGTGATGTTTAAGAAAGAACTGCAGATGCTGGAAAAATTGAAGGTAGACAAAAATGCTGGAGAAACTCAGCGGGTGAGGCAGCATCTATAGAGCGAAGGAATAGGTGATGTTTTGGGTTGAGGCACTAGTCTGAAGAAGGGTCTCGGCCCAAAACATCGCCTATTCCTTCGCTCCATCGATGCTGCCTCACCCGCTGAGTTTCTCCAGCATTTTTGTCTACCTTCAAGAAAAGTGATGGTGCTTTTATTGTCTCCTGAGGAACTCCACTTCTCTCCAATCAAAAAACAAGCTTTCTTAATAATAGCAACAGAACGTAAAAAGGCTTCAGAGCAACACGTCCATATCCATGCCAACCATCTACAACGAAATCTAGTTAACAATACTTGATTCATATGTTTCTATGCTTTGGCAATTCACTGCTCATATACAGTAGATACTGAACTTTTCCGATCATGTAATGTTCAAATGTCTTCTAAATATTTCTATAATATCTGCCTTAACTGCTCTGGAAGGTCATTCTATATACGACTATCCTCTGTGTGAAAACGTTGCCTCTCAGGTTCCTATTAAATATTTCCCCTCTCATCGTTAACCTCAGGTTCTTGATTCCCCTACTCTGGGTAAAATACATTACTCTATCTATTAGTAAAAGCATCTACTCTGTCTATTCTCCTTCATGATCTGTGACACCTCAAAAAGGTTACCCTCAGATTACCCCTCAGCCTCCTGCACTCCAAGTAATAATGTTCCAGTCTGGCCAACCTCTCCCAATAGCTCAGTCCCCCAAGTCCTGGCAATATTCTCTTAAATCTCTATACTCTTTCCAGCTTAACAACATCCCTCCTATAGCAAGGGCACCAAAACCAACACAATACTCCAAATGTCTTGAATAACAGTAACATAACATCTCAACTTCTAATCGCAATGCCCTGACTGATGAAAGCATTTCTTGAACACCATGTCTACCTGCGATGCCATTTTCAAGGAACTATATACCTGCACTAGATCTCTCTGCTCAACAACACTGCCCAGGGTCCTGCCATTCACTGTGAAGATCCTGCTTCCAAATGCAACACATCACACTTACCTGCATTAAACTCTATTTCTCAGCCCACTTGCCCAACTGATCAAGTTACACAAAAGCTCTACTTCATTTCATGGCAGCAGAATAATAGAAAGTCTTCATTCACTGGAAATGAACAAAGTAAAAACCATCATAACTTTAAATGGAAAATGTAGAAACATTTAAAGTAGCTAAAATAAAGCATTAAATGCTAGAGACTGCCATTAATTTGAAATGGTCCAACAAATAGCATACTGACATGTTAAGTAAGGTGGCTTCCTTCAATCACGCTTCTATAATGCTCAGTTATATATAAATATATGAGTAGGATGTTCTTGCTTCACTTCTGGTTAGCTGTCTTAAGCATGTGACACCTTTGGGCTATTTACATCTGCCATTTAGTATTTGTATTGGCTATTCAAACAAAAATTCATATGAAAAGAGCCATTGTCATTTTGACAGTAAGTATGAAGGTCTGGATTCTGGATTTTTAACCTTTCTGCACCGAGTTTTAATTGGAGACTCTGCAGAATAAAGTATGCCATTGAGTTGAAGATTGCTTTTGTGAACTTAGAAACTACTAATATACCACATGGGAGTTTCTGGAATTTCTGAGCAAATAGTTTGCAGATGTTTTGTTAAACACTAATATTCATAGATAAATTGTGGAGATACAAATTTTCACTCAGTATTAAACTTTATAAATATTCGCCATACACAATTCTAACAGCTGAGAAATGGGGCGAGGCCACTAGTGACATCATCAGTTTCTTGTTGCAAAACAAAAAAATAATCAAAGGAAGCCATTGGTCAAATTTAGTTTGTGATCTGTGACAATCAAATATATCTATTTTTCTAAGGTTACTCTGGTATTTGGACAATTTAGAATAAATGTCAAGAAAAATATCCCACACATCAAACATTTTATGCATTGAGTAAATAAATGGGGTAACAATCTTTTTGAGGTCAGTTCCAAATTGTTCATGTGCTAGTTTTAGTCAATTACTTCTTCTACTTTCTGGAAGCAGCCACCCACGGTGCAATATCCAGAAGTGGAATGATTGGATTATTTTCAGTGGTGTTACTGTGGAATATTTTACAAATGCACCTGGCACATGAAATGCATTTGAAAAATGGCATTAATGAAAAGTCAACTGTAATGTCATTGTTTGGCAAATGGTCACACAGCGTTTTACTGGGTTCTACTGCCTCTATGCTCTTATTTCAGTTTTTGGAAAACTTCTCAAATCTGAAGTCTTCAACTGAGTCACTCCTCTTAACCACATCCCTTCCTGGCTTAATGGCTGTTTCCTTAAGTACTTTGGGACTGTTTATGCAATGGCTGGATTTAGTTTCCAGTTTTGCACATTTTCTTGAAATATTTTCATACTAAACTTAATTTAGCTGAAAATATTGTTCCACAAAATTTGATCGTTTGCTGAATTCAGCATGTAAAAAAAAAAAAAAATTTGCCAGGGAAAGATTTGGCTTTAACCCCATCTTAGTAAAAAGGAACCATGGACACAAAGGACCATTCATCGCCATTGCTTAAGCAATTAAAAATCAATTTACAGTTTTTCCCTACAAACTGCATCTTCCAATGCTCAAAGTATTTATTTTCTTTGAAGGGAACTAATTTGAAACCAGTTTCATTTCTTAGGATTTGCTGAAATCAGTGTCTTCAAGGATAACAATGTAAAAATTGGGTGAAGGGCTGACTTCCCCATTAACAATGCCCTAAAAGCTATTGTTTTTAAGAAAATGGTAGTTGATAAACTAGTAATTGTATGTGCCTTTACAGAAGAGTGAGTGAAGAGGGACAAGATTGGACTTTATTACCTTCCATCACAGTGAGGAATGTGAGGAGCCGCTGCGGTAGATGTTTATGTAAACTTTTATTTTATGTGGCTGCATGTCTTGTTGCCTTTCACTTAGTATGGCTGTATGGTAACTCAAATTTCACTGTACCTTAATTGGCACGTGACAAAAAACTGACCGTGGAACTTTGAAATCTGATAGGCTTTCATAAAAAGTCATTGAATTCAATCTGAAACCAGATTCTTAAACAAAGAAAACAGCAACATTATGAAGCATGGAGACACAAGAAACTGCACATGCTGGAATCTTAAGTTAAACATAAGTGCTAGAGGTATAGGAAAGGTTTAGAAGAATATGGGCCAAATGGCACGAACTGAGATGGGCATTTTGGTCGGCATGGATGAGTTCGTCCAAAAGGCCAGTTTCTGTGCTGTGTGACAATGGTTCTAACTTAGTGGGTCAGGCAGCAGCTGGGTTGTGAGGCATAATTTTGCTATGGTATATTGGAAACAACTTTAAATTGACAATAGTAGACAGGCAATGGCTAATATTTGCAGAAAGGGGCGGCACAGCGGTAGAGCTGCTACCTTACTGCACCAGAGACCTGGGTTCGATCCTGACTACGGATGCTATCTATATGGAGTTTATGTGGTCTCCCTGTGACCCTGTGGGTTTTCTCTGGGTACTTCAGTCCCCCCCCCCCTCAAAGTTGTGGAGATTTGTAGGTTAATTGGCTTCTGGAAATGGTCCCTAGTGCATAGGAGAGGACTAGTATGAATGGGTGATCGCTGGTCGGCGTGGATTGAAAGACCTGTTTCTACAATGTATCTCTAAACCAAATCAATACTTAGACAAGGAATGCATGCCTCGGAGACAAGTGCTGGGGCAACAACTGTTCACACAGTATAGCAATGATTTGGATAAGAGGACCTAGTGTAATGCATTTAAGTTTGTTAGTGATGCAAAGCTGGATGGTAGGAAGATGCAGAGATGCTTCAAATGGACAGAGACTGGTAAGTAAATAGACAAGGACATGGATTGAGAGGTTTAGATGTATATGAGTCAAATGCCGGTAGATGGGATTTGTTTAGATAGGCATCTTAATCAACACGGATGAATTGGGTTGAAGAGCCCGTTTCCATGCAGTATCTCTAAACTAAACGAAACACCATTTCTGTTGCACCAAATGGCAGCAGATACAATTTGCATAACAGGATGAAGGGTTCACAGGCTTGCAGAAAACATTTTTTTTAATGATAAGCCTTTGAAAATACAGTGTGATGGAATTTGCCAGATGTAGAGCATGTTTCTCTAACTCATTTTCTTTTGTACTCATTGCAAGAATAAATAAATGCAAGAAACCAACTTTCTATGACACTTTTCTATCCTTTGTTTATCTCTTTATCTCCATCATGGGAAAGACTATCAATTGACATCTCCTACAAACTTACTGTTATCAGTTATCAGGACTACACTTCCTCTTGCCCTGCTTCTTACAACAATGTTATCCCCTACTCCCAATATCTCTGTCTCCGCTACATCTGCTCTGAAGATGAGGCTTTCCATTCGAGAACATCCGAAATGTCCACATTCTTTTGTAAATGCGGTTTCCCTCCTGATATCATAAATGGATCCCTCACCCGCATCTCCTCCTTGTGTAGTTCAGCTTTTGTTCCCCCTCCCCCAAGACTGAACAAGGATAGAGATCCCCATCGTCCTCACCTTCCATCCAACTAACCTCTGTATCCAACACATCATCCTCCGACATTTCCGTCACCTTAAACATGATTCCACCACCAATCACCTATCCCTCCTCTCGCCACCTTCTGCAAACGCTGCTCCCTCCACAACTCCTTAGTTCACACATCCCACACCACCCCCTTCCCAATACTTTCCCTGCAACTGCAAGAGATGTAACGCATGTCCCTATACCTCCTCCATCATCTCCATCAGGGTCCCATCAGTTCATGAGCACTTCCTCTAACCTCAGCTACTGCATCCAGTGTTCCCAATGTAGCCTCCTGTACATTGACAAGATCAGGTTCAGTCTCAGCTCCTGTTTCGTTGAACACTTGGGCTTGGTCCACCAAGGGCGAGGGGATCTCCCAGTGGCTAACCATTTTAATTCCTTTACCCATTCTCATACTGACCTTTCTGTCAACGGGCATCCTTCATTGGCTGAGTGAGGCCATATGCAAACTGGAGGAACAACACCTCATATTCTGCTTGATGAGGTGTGTTCACGGTATGAACATTGAATTCTCCAATCCTCCCCATCGCCCTTCTCCCTTACTCCTTACCCCCTTCTCGGATGTGCCCCTATTTCTCCCATTCCCCCACCCCCTTCACCTACACTCCTTCCTTTAGCTTCACAATTTTCAACTCTTTAATCATATTGCAAATCATATCCAATTACGGTGCCAGTTTAACTGAGAGCAGAAGAAAAATAATTCTCCCCAAAAAATAAAATATCATCTTGTACTGCGACTCATTATGAATGCAGCAGATTTATGTATTAAGATCCCACTGCCCATTTAATAAATTACATAGGGAGCTAATTCAGTACTAAATGTTAAATTGATGTATTGAATATAGTAGAACCAAGTAAAGGTAGAATTACTCAAAAATATCAAATGCATTTTATAATGGAAGAAGAGTTATCAAAGAACCTACTTCTAAACAATCTGCGGGGAACCAAACTACAGGAAGTAACAGCATGTTTCTCTGCGGGTGAACTTACTTAGCACACAAAATGCAGGTGCAGCTCCAGTATTCAGCTCCTGTATCTTAACAGAAACCTTCAGTGTTCAGAAAATGTTCACATCTCACCTTAAAACATTGAAGGAAGAAGCAAAATTTTTGCAATTAAATGGAGAAGAAAATAAAACAGTCATGAACATAAGCATTGAGTAAAGAATGTTTATAAAAAACAAACCGGTACTTGTATGAAACTAACAAAGCCGAGTCCATTCTCCTAAATGGGGTGTGCAAGCTGGCCAAGGCATCTTGCACTAGGTGACAGCCTGTGTTTCTTGTAAAGCCACGTGCTTGCTCCATTTGCTACTTTCTGATAAGAGCATTTTAAATGCATGCTCACTTGGTATAGAGAGCATCGGTAAATTAGTGAGCACCAATTGACAATGAACTGAAACATTGTAAATATCTCCAGTTTAAGGCTGGATGATTCCCAATGCATTTACCTTCAGCCTTCAAAGGACTATTGAGCCTAAGAAACTAAATCCTTCTGTTATGCGGCTGAGTTTTGTCACTTTGTTGCATGGAGCAATTGATGACTCCATGTCACTACTTCCATTAATGCTTGGTATTAAGATTAGAGATAATATTAGTTGGGTGCTGAAACTAGTGTTTGGAAAGGCAGTCCTCAGCTGAAGGCAAAGAAAGAAACAAAGTGCTAGAATAATTCAGTGGGTCAGGCAGCATCTTTGGAGAACATGGCAGGAGAAATGGCAAGGCCACATAACACTGATAAAGTCTAAATTACTTTTTCAGTTTCTCCATGATCATTTGGGGTTGCAGTTAATGTTACCAGCAACACTCAGGAGTCATTGGATTTCTGATCCTAACTTTGGACACTATGGGACTGGTGGATTTGTGGTAACAACTTGGATAGCTTCACCAGTGGACTTCAGTAACTCTCTACCTCATGATCATTGGATAGTTAAAATGCAACATAAAGAATAGAAGGAGAGGTCGGGAAATTATGATTTTAACATTGTCAAATAATAGCCACTAATCAAATTGTGTGTGATGAAGGCAGACATGAAGAAAGGCACAAAATGCTGGAATAAATTAGTGGACCAGGCAGCATCTTTGGAGAACATGGGTAGGCGACGTTTTGGGTTCGGACCCTTCAGACATTCTTTTGGGAGGAGCAGGGGTGAAAGAACTGGAAGAGAGGGAGCGCAGGATAAAGCCTCCTCTTCCCTGTGGCCCACCTAAACTCCCACCCATTTTTCCCGTTCCCCATCACAATATTCCTTCCAGCTTCACAATTCGCACCTCGTCTGTCCTTATATCACAAATGTTGCCTTTTCTCTATTCATCTCTGGTCTTTGTCTAACCATCTGCCTATCAAACCACCCCCCTCACCTATCCACTATCAGTCGACTGGCTTTGGCCTTCCCCTTCTCTCTTCTAGTTCCTCTCCCCATCAGAATCAGCCTGAAGAAGTGTTCTAACCTGAAACATCGCATATCCATTTTCTCTAATCTGACCCGCTTTGCTCCAGCACGTTGTGTCTTCTGCTGAGTGTGATTAAGTTGGCTTTCAAAATAATGTTCACAGCTTCAAACGTTTCACAGCTTTCAATGCAACAAAAATATGCCAAAATCAATTTTATTTTTTGTCAAACTAAATATCCTTGCTGGATAATTGGATCTATTTGTTTTGGCATCATGCTTAGCACAGACATTGTGGGCTGTATTGTTCTGTTCTTTAATTGTTCTACATTATACACTGATCTTTTTGTTGTTATTTAGGTGTAAAGAGGCAAGAAACAAGTCCTGATCAGAAGCAAGAAACCCTCAAGGGAACCATGCGTGATGTTGCTTTCCACCTGCCGTTTTTTTTTGGGAGCATATCCCGTGTAGAAGCAGATGAATTCCTCCGGCTGGGAGGAATGTCTGACGGACTCTTCCTGTTACGTGTATGTTTGCGTAACCTTGGAGGTTACGTCCTATCGGTCGTCTTTGATCAAAAAATCCACCATTACACAATTGAACGGCAGTTGAATGGGACATATGCCATTCCTAGCGGAAAGCCTCACTGTGGGCCTGAGGAGCTCTGCGAATATTACTCAAAGGATGCCGATGGACTATGCTTTGTACTTCGCAAACCTTGCCTTCGACCTCCTGGCCTCGACCCCAAACCCGGAGTATTTGACAGCATTAGAGAAAATATGTTACGGGAGTATGCTCGCCAAACCTGGAACCTGGAGGTAATTATCAATATCTTTATACTTATAAAATTCTGATCTTGGATGTGTATGCATTTGTGTCATGTTCGTTTCACATCTCCTCGAAAACACGACGCGCTAACAGTGATGTTTTCTGATAGAGATTTACGCTGTGAAGTCAAAAATCGCCTTATCTGAAAATAAATTTCATGCATTATTTCTCGAGTTATTTATGAAAATTTAAAAAACTTAGAAAATAAACGAGCTGATGACGTCACAATGGGTCTGCTTGCACGGCCTGTGTACACTGTTTTCTACGCGCAGTCTGCTGCGCAGTTTTCTATGCTTTGCGAGTTATGTCACCCCCCCCCTCCGACTCGCAGTCATTTGGTCGTCGTGGGCCCCGCAGCCCGCTCGCTCGCAGCCCGCTCACCTGCCCAGCTCCCCTCCACCTCTCCCACCCCCCTCTCCACCCCCCCACCCCCCTCTCCACCTCCCCCACCCCCCTCTCCACTTCCCCTCTCCTCCCCCTCCCCCCTCCTCGTCTCTACCCCCTCCTCCTCATCCTCTCTCCCCCCTCCTCTGTACTCTCTCGCTCCTCCACCCCTCCCCCTCTATCCCCTCTCTCCCTCTCCACCTCTCCTCACTCTCCCCCTCTCCTCGCTCTCCCCCCTTGCCCCTCCTACCTCTTTCCCCCCTCCTCTCTCTCCCCCCTCCTCTCTCTCCCCCCCCCTCCTCTCTCCCCCCCCCAGTTTGAAGGTTGAAGTTGCAGCGGCAGTTAGCAGCGTATGACGTCACAATGGGATCTAATTTACATAAACTGTCTGTCAACAGTGTTTCACCCAGTGCAGTAAGAGATTTGTTGCTTTGTTGTACGGAGAAGGAGGGAGTGGGGGAGGGGAGGAGGAGAAATGTTATTTAAACATTGTGTTTAGTGGGGGGGTGGGATAGTGGAGAGGTGAGGAGTGGGGGAGCAGGGAGATTGAGGGAGAGGAGGGGGTAGGGAGGGGAGAGGAGTTATGGAGGGAGGGAGTGACTGAGGGTAGGGGAAAGGAGAGGGAGGGGAGGCAAGGAAGGGAGGGAGGGAGGGGAGGAGGCAGGAGGAGAGGGGAGAAAAGAGGGTGGGTGAAGAGTAGGGGGAGGGAGTGTTGGGGGATGAGGGCAAATAGAGGAGGATAAGGGTAGGAATAGGGATGGCGAGGCGCAGTAGGAGAGGGTTACCGTGACTTGAGTCACAACGGGGATCTCTGGTATCTCAACGGGAACCCGTCAGCAACACCTGCGCAGTTTGGGGCAATGGGTGAGTAGTGGAATGTTGCGTTTGGGGACCAGCCCTCCCGTGTGACAGAGACTCAACGGGTTCCACTTGGCGTAGTATTATATTAAAATTAAGAGGTTAGTTCATTGGTTAAACAAGTCAATTGAATCCCTTTTATATCTGAAACAATATCAATTTTAAGATGTAATTTTGGTTTAAAGGTGGTTATATTAGGGACAGTACACAGAGAGTGACACAGTGGCACCACTGGTAGAGCTACTGACTCACATAGCCACAGACCTGTTTTGATCCTGACCTCGGATGTCTGTGTGAAGTTCGCACATTTTCCTTGTGACCACGTGGGTTTCCTCAGGGTGTTCCGGTTTCCTCCCTCATTCCAATATGTGTGATTTTGTAGGTTACTGCCCTCTGTAAATTTCCCCTAGTGTGTAGGGAATGGATGAGTAAGTAGGATAATATAGAACTAGTGTGAACGTGCGGGTGATCGATGGTCAGTGTGGACTCATGGGACCAAAGGGCCCGTTTCCATTCTGTATCTCTAAACCAATCTAAAGTATTGGAGTAACTCAGCAGGTCAGGCAGCATCTGTGGAGGACATGGATAGGCAATGTTTCAGGTCCCAAAAGAATGATCCAGAACCGAAACATCATCTATCCATGTCCTCCATCACAGATACTGCCTGTCCCATTGAGTTCCTCAAGCAGCTTCCAGCATCTGCAGTTCCTTGCATCTCCGTTAGCACAGAGATATGTAATATTGTAAATAAATTAGGTGTTCCCAAAGGAGGTGGTAGATACAGGTACAATAACAAGGTTTAAAAATCATTTGGATAGGTATACTTATATAGGACATGTGTAGATGGAAATGGTCGGATGTAGGCAAATGCGAAAGGTATGGATAAACATCACGGTCGGCATAGACAAAATGGGTGGAAGGACCTGTAAATCTGCTGTACGATTCTATAATTCCAAAATTAAGCGCAAACAGAGGATTATTCCAAATGGCCAACCGATGCTTGTAGGAAACAACATTAGGAGTGGTCTAATGAATAATATTTGTAGTAATTTTGAAAATGTAAAAGTTTAAGTAAAAGTTAGTGATGGAGAAAGTCTGAAGAACTCGTATCTACCATACTTGAGTGTTCCCGGGCATGGTTCCGTATTTAACTCACATGATAACTCAGAGATAATGACCAACGTGGAGGCCAGTCAGCAGATAAATGACAGGAGTCCTTGAGGACCTGGCATGGGGTGGAGTAGATAGAGGAGAGGAAGAATGCCAAGGAGGAGTGAATTTGTGTGGGGACAGGTTGCCAGCAGTAAATTCACTGTGGAGATTAAGATGTGATGCACATGGCAGGGAGGTTCCTAAATATCCCAACAGTGCCTGGAACATTGCATCGGCTGCCCGAATCCAAAGTAAAAAAGTATCAAACATCTCAGCCCTTCTCTGGCACCAGGGTGCAATCCAAAAGGCTGGATCCAACTCTTCTGAAACTCCTTAAGGTTGGCAAAATCCGGACCAAGAAAATGGAAATGATTAAACTGACACAATTAATGTCTTAAAACAAAACATGTCTAGTAAAGTGTGCAGTTTGCAGTAAACTTAAAAGGTCTGATTTTCACTCTCTGCTGCTGTTCGAAAGGGACACGTGGAGTCTTAAAACATGAGTATAATTCTCACTAGCTTCATTTTGCAGGTGCATTGTTTCTTGGTACTCCAAAATATTCCAAATGGAATTTAAACTGGAGGTGGTGGAGGGAGGACTTAAGCCAGAAAGGGTTTTTGAGAAAAAAGCTTTGTGACAGGAGCTTTGTACATGCCAGATGACAGCAATGCAGAAGGACCCGCATGATACCTGCTCTCCCTTGTAAAGGGAAAATGTGCTCTAAAGATGCACAGCATCAAGACATCTGCAAACATTAGCAAATTTGCAGGTGACACAAAGCTGGGTGCCAGTGTGAACTGTGAGGAGGATGCTATGAGAATGCAGGGTGACTTGGACAGGTTGTGTGAGTGGGCAGATGCAGTTTAATGTGGATAAATGTGAGGTTATCCACTTTGGTAGCAAAAACAGGAAGGCAGATCATTATCTAAATGGTGTCAAGTTGGGAAAAGGGGAAGTACAACAGGATCTGGGGGGTCCTTGTTCATCAATCAATTAAAGTAAGCATGCAGGTACAGCAGGCAGTGAAGAAAATAAATGGCATGTTGGCTTTCATAACAGGAGGAGTCGAGTAGAGGAGCAAAGAGGTCCTTCTGCAGTTGTACAGGGCCCTAGTGAGACCACACCTGGAGTATTGTGTGTAGTTTTGGTCTCCAAATTTGAGGAAGGACATTCTTGCTATTGAGGGAGTGGTTAGTTCACAAGGTTAATTCCCGGGATGGCGGGACTGTCATATGCTGAGATAATGGAGCAGCTGGGCTGGTATACTTTCAAGAGAGAGCTCGATAGGGCTCTTAAAGATAGTGGAGTCAGGGGATATGGAGAGAAGGCAGGAACGGGGTACTGATTGGGGCTGACCAGCCATGATCACATTGAATGGCGGTGCTGGGTCGAAGGGCCAAATGGCCTACTCCTGCACCTATTGTCTATTGTCTAGAACATCTCAGTGTGGCTAGAGCAATAACATCAGTAGACACTGATTTTTTAATTATCATCATAACATTACTGTTGTCCCTCCTGATAAAGCACCTGTTATCTTTCCATAATGTATCTGTAAAATTGTCGAGTGGCGGCAGTGAAAATCTAGGTAACAAGGGTCCAGTGTTAAGTTTGCTGGATGTATAAAGTATAAAAATCAGAAGTGTTTATTTGTATATCCACTAAAATGTATTGGACATGCTATAAGGAACTGCAGATGCTGGAATCTTGAGCAAGAAACACAAAGGTTTGGAGGAACTCAGCAGGTCTGGAGGGAAATGGACAGACAGACTGAAGAAGGATCTGTCAGTGGCCCTCCACAGATGTTGCCTGTTGAGTTCCTCCGGCACTGTATGGTTTGCTCATCCTGCAAGATATTGGGGGAAAGCTGGTAAATTAAACTAGCAAATTGCTTAACCACAAGAACTTAACGAGAGAGAGAGACAGAGAGAGAACGAGAGAACGAGAGAGAGAGAGAGAGAGACTGATAAAGAGATAGAGAGAGAAAGAAAGAGGGAAAGAGATAGAGACAGAGAATCTTTCTTCTGTGAGTTTACTACAATACAGATAGACTGGTTCCACTCTGATCAACGCCTACAATATGACTATCTATATCTATATCTATATATAATATATATAGGGAGTATGTCACAATTTCAAAACTGTATATTTTACAAAATATTGTCTTGAAATTGCTTACTTTTCATAGGCTGGGTTTTATTTGGGCCTTCCAGACCCTCACCATAGCTACTGATCGTATCAAGATAACATCTATACTGCCCGCTTCACAATGCCACAAGTGGAAAATATGATGTGGAATGTTGCTCAATCATCACCACCTTATCCGGAGTTAGACCCTGCCACTTCCTGCCTGTGAAAACATGCTGCGAATTGTAACATTTGGTTCTTGATCAGCACGGTATATCACGAAATACCCTTGTCTTGTCTAAAAATTATGCACCGGGTGTATATCAACTTGAAACAATGAAATTACATCTGGGAAATGTATCCAAATACTGAATCCACAATTTTCCTTTTGGTTCCCTGTCCTGATGGTTTTGTACTCAGACTCAGAAAGCTCAAAGCAATGTTGATGCCGCGATAAGAAAGTTGTAATGGAGCAGTGAGAGCATCTGTCCCAAGGTTAGGTTTTGAGGTACATTGCTGTATAAAATTGTTGTATAGCCATGGAGTTTACAGGGTAGACAGTTGGAATCTCTTTCCGAGTATGTAAATGTCCAAGATTGGAGGGCACAGCTATATGATGAATGGGCAAAGTTTAACAGAGACTAGACTAAGTGGGGTCCCAGTCACATGGCAGGCCTGGTCCCACAACGCAACCCATTCCCCAATGCAATGGGGTGTGTGTGGGGGAGGGGGGATGTGGGGGTGTGTGTGTGTGTGGGAGGGGGGTGGTTGGGGGAGGGGGTGTGTGGGGGCGGGGTTGTGGCAGAGGGGAGGTGCGGGGGGTTTGGGGGAGGGGGGTGGGTTGTGGGGAATGGGGGAGGGGGGTTGTGGGGAAGGGGGGTGTAGGCGAGGGGGATGCAGGGAAGGGGTGTGTAGGGGAGGGAGGTGTAGAGGATGGGTGGTGTAGGGGAAGGGGGTGTAGGGGAAGGGCTTGTGTGTGCTCACTGGTTCCTGGCCCTGTATCCGACCGCACACCTGGCTCCAGTACCCAGCCCCAGACTCACTCAACTGCTCCCGTCCCCAGCGCCTGTTGCGCTCACAGCCACTACCCGCGGAACACAGCCCATACTCCGCTTCTTCAGCTTTATTCTCGGCGGCTTCTGGGCGGGTGGCTTCTGGGTGGGCGGCTTCTGGGCATGCTCATGGACTCACCCCTCCGCCTCCAAGGCTTTATTCTCCAGCGTTACCTTCATGGTGACTGAGAGGCGAGAAGACCAATCTGCTGATCTCACGATTTTTAAACTTTCTTAACTTTTATAATCTTCCACCGATCGTAACAAAATTTGGTGCCTTGGAACAGAAGAGAACGGTCAGTAAGGTGGTGAAAAACTCTAGCGATATAGGTTACCGTTTATGCACAAGCTTAAAAACAACGCAGACCGGAAGTGATCAAGATGAGTGTTTTTGTAATAGTATAGAATATAATAGAATAGAAGATAAAAGATGTGTGGGGCAAAATGTAAAAGTTTAAATAAAATTTAGTTGACGGAGCAAGTCTGAAAAACTGGTATTAACCATACTTGAGTGTTCTCGGGCACGGTTCAGTTTTTACAAGGAGGGGTGTGAAGAGTGTGTAGTTGTCATATATACCAAAAATGTAACAATGAAATTCTTACTTGCAGCAGCATAACAGGCCTATAAATACAGAAGTCATAGATAACATAATAAACAGCAAAAATAATACAATACAAACCTCAATATGATTGCAAAAGCCAGTTACCTTATAGAGGTGTATAAAATAACGAGGGGAATTGATAGAGTGAATGCGCCAAATCTTTTGTCCAGTGTAGGGCAGTCAAGAACCAGAGGACATAAGTTAAATGTGAGCAAGAAACGATTTAAATGGAACTTGAAGGGGAACACTCTGAAGCTGGTGGGTACATGTAATGAACTACCAGTGGAAGTAGTTGTGGCAGGTGCAATAAGTACATTTGACAGGAAAGGATTAGAGGGATATGGATTGCATGGACAAGATAGAGGAAGGAATGTAGGTGGAAGTGGAGGGGGAGGAGATAAATAGGTGTGAGTTCAGGTGGGGCACAGGACAAAAAAAAAGATTAAAAAAGGACAAAAGGGCATTTATTGTCACATACACCAATTGGTGCAGTGAAATTTGAGTTATCATGCAGCACACAAATAAGATAAACACAACACTTTAGAATTTAACATAAAACATAAAAAACATCTTCCCACAGAGGAATCAACATTTCCCACTGTGAGAGAAGGCACCAAAGTTCAGTTCACTCCTCAGTTCACCCGTGGTCGGGGCCTCCGCAGTTGCCGCTACAGGCCCGATGGTTATTTCAGGCCCTCGAATGGAAGAAAACTCTCAGGGGCCCAGAGCCTCAGAATCGGCCGCTTCCTACCAGAGACCGCGGCTTCCAAAGTCCACAGGCCGGGCTGGGCAGAGATTCAATGCTGGCGACCTCGGCGAGAGATCCCGGGGCTCCGTAATATCAAAGTCAGTGCCACCAGTGGCTGGAAGCTCCACAGACCACAGCTCCACGGTGTTGAAGTCAGCAGTCCCAGCACTCCAGAGCTCCAACACTGCTGAAGCTCTGGCTGGTCTCCAGTAGGAAAGGCCGCGCCAATCCAGATGGTAGGCTGCGAGGATGGGGCGAAGATGCGGCTTGGAGAATAGTCGCATCCTCGAACAGGAAATGACTAAGTAAAACAGTTTTCCCCTCTCCCCCACATAAAAAAAGACTAAAAGACCGCCAAAAAACTTTAAAACAGACTAAAAATAACAAAAAGAATGAAAGGACAGACAGCTGCAGGCGAGGCAGCCACACCCGATGGTGCCACCACTTGAAAAAAAGTGAAGCACGGGGGAGAGAATGGGGGATTGAAAGGGGTGAAAGAGGTGGGGGAGTGGGGGGAGGGGGGGGGCTTTGTGTAATTTCCTAAAATCAGAGAATTCAATGTTCATACCAAAGGGTTGTAAGTTACCCAAGCAGAATATGTGGTGCTCTTCCTCCAGTTTGCATATGGCCTCACTCTGCCAATGAAGGAGGCCCTAGACAGAAAGGTCAGAATGGAAATGGGAGAAGGAATTAAAATGGTTAGCAACTGGGAGATCCAGTAGTTCTTGGCAGACTGAGCACGTGTTCACCAAAATGGTCACAGAGTTTACACCGGATGCAGTAGATGAGGTTAGGGATGATGCGCATGAATCTCTGTTTCATCTCGGAGGACCGTTGGTGGCCCAGCATCTGGAGTTCCTTGTTTCCACAAGTTCCTCAATTGTAATTCCATTTGTTTCAACCTTGACTTTCCCAAATCTGCAGGAAATGTGCAACAGGCAGAGAACAGCAAGGGTCTGCCAGTGCAGCGCTCTCCTCCTTGTTGCTCTCTCTCACTCTCTATCTCTCTCGCTCACTGAGGGAATTTTGCCAATTTTCCTGAACATTTGATGAGCACATAATTCACAAATTAAGTTTGAAATGAACAATCCATATAAAAGTTATTTTATCAGGAGGTCTATTTTTCATCAATCTGAAAATTCCCATCCCTCCTTCTCAAACTCCATCTTTAACAAAGGACATTATTGCCACATCCTTTCCTCTGCTGGAAACCTGATTCAATTGGTGAAGGGACAAATCTGGGTCAGAACATGGCCCCCGATATGAATGCTGTGAATTATGAGTGTACACATGCATCTGACCAACCCTTCTCTGAACTTTTATTCTGTGTAACATGAGCAAATTAATATAATGGAGAAAGGAATTTCAGAGACATATGTGGTACTTTTGAGCATGATTAGCACACGTAATAATTCTAAAACAATCTTGCCACATGAGCTTAATATTTCTTGAAAGAAGTAAGAGTCAAAGAATCAATAACAGCACTCTTACGGAAGTGTATAGATCTGAGACAGTTTGTTGTCTTATCTGCAATTTCTATTATGTTCATTATTTCCTTCAAGTTTCCAGAATTTTCAGAGGTTGTGATTAATCTTAATTTTGTGCCCCATGTGATTCATCAATGAGGATCATTCAAATATTTTTGTTACTTTAAGCTTTTTGGGCATCAAATTTCCCGCACTTCCTTGATTCCACTTCCTTGGAAGGACATTATTGCCATAGAGAGAGTGCAGAGAAGGTTCACCAGACTGATTCCTGGGATGTCAAGACTGTCTTATGAAGAAAGACTGGATAGACTCGGTTTATACTCTCTAGAATTTAGGAGATTGAGAGGGGATCTTATAGAAACTTACAAAATTCTTAAGGGGTTGGACAGGCTAGATGCAGGAAGATTGTTCCCGATGTTGGGGAAATTCAGGACAAGGTGTCACAGCTTAAGGATAAGGGGGAAATCCTTTAAGACCGAGATGAGAAAGACTTTTTTCACACAGAGAGTGGTGAGTCTCTGGAACTCTCTGCCACAGAGGGTAGTTGAGGCCAATTCATTGGCTATATTTAAGAGGGAGTTAGATGTGGCCCTTGTGGCTAAGGGGATCAGAGGGTATGGAGAGAAGGCAGGTACGGGATACTGAGTTGGATGATCAGCCATGATCATATTGAATGGCGGTGCAGGCTCGAAGGGCCGAATGGCCTACTCCTGCACCTAATTTCTATGTTTCTATGTTTCTAATCTAAGTGAGGAGTTTGAGACAGTGGATGATGCTGGAGAAACATTCCAAAGTGATGAAGTTATCCGGTATTAATACAAAATTTGAGTTAAGATGGAACGTGAAATAGTTTAAACTGAAAGGAAAGTCATAAAATTGAACAAAAGAAAATTGCAAAGCAATGAGGAGTGAGTTGGCTGTAATAGAATTGGGCAGTATCAATGAAGACTTTATTATTTTTGCTCCTTCCATACTAATGTTTAAGAAAAAGCAACAATCAAAGTTGAATGATTAGTCTTATATTATTTGATATGATTGGATAGCATGCAAAAACAAAGCTTTTCATTGTACCTTGGCAATAATAAATCTAAATCTAAATCTGTATAATATAGCTTTACATGTTGCCAGTCATAAATCTTGTCAATGGAGTCCCGTCTGTATCAATTGTCTTGTTCACCGTGGTAAGCTCAATGATTTATTCCACTTTACACCATAATTCATTATGAATTGTTTCTGCATTCATATTGATTATTTCAACTAACAGATTGTTGTGCATGGTATGAAAAAAATATATTTCATACCATGAAATAGTTTATTTCACTTACATGCATAAATGCTTCCAAATCTTACCTGTTCTTTCAGTAGTACTGTGGGTTTGAGCCTTTGCAGCAGGCCAGGAATGAGTTTGTCAAGTTGCATCGGCACTCCCCCTAGAGGATTATTCTGACAATGATTTAACATTAGAATAATCATGACAAAATGAAACTTCCTCACAGCATTAATTTTTTTACAATTTCATCAACATTTTTGCTGCTGGTCTCCAAGGTTTGGGAGTGGGGCCATAATCAAATAAATGCCTACAGAATTATTTACGTAACAAGAATTAGGCTTTCAGTATGTCAAATCGAATATTATTTAAAAACTCAGCAGGTTCAACAAGTGTTCAAGATCTTTTGAAAAAGGTTTAGTTCAAATCATTGAGTTAAAGACAATTGAGGTTGTGAGTTGCTCACAGGATACTTTTAAGATGATCAAAGCATCATTTATTGCCACTAATGAAATGGCAGAGATCTATCACCTTGATATGAAGACACCTGTGGGGAATTGGTTGGCTCAGTAATTTTTGGATATTGACCAAAGATGAGAAAGCAATGGGAAAATATGCCCACAAAAGAACGCCACGGTTCAACAAGATAACTTGAATGTGACAATATTCTCTGACCCTTATGCTGGTGTTCCTGATAGTAGTTGGAAAACTTGGATGCACAGATAATGTAACTCTGGTGAGTTGTGCACTGTATACTGTAGTTCAGAGAGTACACAAATCTATATAATCGGTATGATCACAACTAGCCATGGAGACATACAGCATGGAAATAGGCCGTTTGGCCCAACTCATCCAAGATGTCCCATATACAGAGGCTTGCAAAAGTTTTCATACTTGAACTTTTCCACATTTTGTCACGTTACAACCACAAACGTAAATGTATTTTATTGGGATTTTGTGTGATAGACCAACATGAAGTGGTACATTATTGTGAAGTGGAAGGAAAATGATACATGGTTTCCAAATTTTTTTACAAATAAAAAACTGAAAAGTGTGGCATGCAAAAGTATTCGGCCCCCCTGAGTCAATACTTTGTAGAACCACCTTTTGCTGCAATTACAGCTGCAAGTCTTTTGGGGTATGTCTCTACCAGCTTTGCACATCTAGATACTGAAATTTGTGCCCATTCTTCTTTGCAAAATAACTCAAGCTCAGTCAGATTGGATGGAGAGCGTCTGTGAACAGCAATTTTCAAGTCTTGTCAGAGATTCTCAATTGGATTTAGGTCTGGACTTTGACTGGGCCATTCTAACACATTAATATGCTTTGATCTAAACCATTCCTTTGTAGCTCTGGCTGTATGTTTCGGACCGTTGTCCTGCTGGAAGGTGAACCTCCGCCCCAGTCTCAAGTCTTTTGCAGACTCTAACAGGTTTTCTTCCAAGATTGCCCTGTATTTGGCTCCATCCATCTTCCCATCAACTCTGACCAGCTTCCCTATCCCTGCTGAAGAAAAGCATCCCCACAGCATGATGCTGCCACCACCATGTTTCACAGTGGGGATGGTGTGTTCAGGGTGATTTGCAGTGTTAGTTTTCCACCACACTTGCATTTAGGCCAAAAACTTCAATTTTGGTCTCATCAGACCAGAGCACCTTCCACCACATGTTTGCTGTGTCCCCCACATGGCTTGTGGCAAACTTCAAACGGGACTTCTTATGGCTTTGTTTCAACAATGGCTTTCTTCTTGCCACTCTTCCATAAAAGGCCTGATTTGTGGAGTGCACGACTAATAGTAGTCCTGTGGACAGATTCTCCCACCTGAGCTGTGGATCTCTGCAGCTCCTCCAGAGTTACCATGGGCCTCTTGGCTGCTTCTCTGATCAATGCTCTCCTTGCCCGGCCTGTTAGGTGGATGGCCATGTCTTAGTAGGTTTGCAGTTGTGCCATATTCTTTCCATTTTTGGATGATGGATTGAACAGTGCTCCGTGAGATGTTCAAAGCTTGGGATATTTTTTTATAACCTAACCCTGCTTTAAACTTCTCCACAACTTTATCCCTGACCTGTCTGGTGTGTTCCTTGGGCTTCATGATGCTGTTTGTTCACTAATTGTCTCTAACAAACCTCTGAGGCCCTCACAGAACAGCTGTATTTATACTGAGATTAGATTACACACAAGTGGACTCTATTTACCAATTAGATGACTCCTGGAGGCAATTGGTTGCACTGGACTTTATTTAGGGGTTTCAGAGTAAAAGGGGGCTGAATACTTTTGCACGCCACACTTTTCAGTTTTTTATTTGTAAAAAAAAATTGAAAACCATGTATCATTTTCCTTCCACTTCATAATTATGCACCACATAAAATCCTAATAAAATACATTTACGTTTGTGGTTGTAACGTGACAAAATGTGGAAAAGTTCAAGTGGTATGAAAACTTTTGCAAGCCACTGTAAGCTAATCCTTTTTCCTGTAAGTTCTAAATTCTAACCACTCATTGGGTTATAGGATTTATTCATGATTACCTCATATTCTTTCTCCCAAATCTATCCCTCCCTCACCCTCTCTTACCTGGCTCATCATGATCCCTCACCCCTCCTCATCCACCTAATAACCACAGTATCCTGTCTCATCCGTTCCCCTCTCCTATTTATTTGGCCTATCTTCCCTCAAGTGTCAAGAGTATTGAATTCACTATGGCAATGGAGCTCATTATCAGAGCATCAAAATGGGTTGTGGGAGGAACAAATCTACAGTGTGGTCAGCGACTGCCACGTATACGAGCCTATATGAATGAGATAACAACACTAATGACAACTGTCCCCTGCACCAAGAGAATTCTGGAAAAACTTCATCAAAACATCACATGGGCAAGGATGAAGATTAAACCCAGCAAGTGAGGAAGCATCTCCATTGTCAAAGGTCAAGTCAAGGATCAAAGATTTCATATTGACGGAATACCTGTTCCAACTGTTTCAGAAATGCCAGTGAAGACCTTGGGCCAATGGTATGATGCATAGCTCAAGGACACCGAGCAGTTTGAACAACTCAAAAAGGATACCATCATGCACATAGCTCGCATCAACAAGACCTTGCTACCAGGAAAACTCGAGCTGTGGTGCTTATAATTTGGCATACTACCAAGAATCATGTGGACTTTAACTATGTATGAAATCCCCATCAACAAAGTGGAAAAGCTGGAAAGAATGATCAGCACATATGTGAAACAGTGGCTTGGACTTCCACGATGCTTAAGTGCTGTTGGACTGTACGGGAGTGACAAATTGGAATTACCCATTGCAGATATTGTGGAAGAGTTCAAATGCACTTAAGCAAGGTTGGTCATGACCCTCACTGAATCTGAAGATATTGTTAATCGAACAGCGGCCCCCCGTGTGGCAACGGGGATTAAGTGGGCCCCATCTGAAGCTGTTCAGGGTGACAAGTCTGCTCTTCATTTCCGGGATGTGGTTGGCGAAGTCGAACATGGGAGAGCCGGGCTCAGGCTCGTCCGAAAAGCTCCTCAATGGCACAAGGCAACATCAGTGCAGAAGAGACGGCTCGTGGTGGAGGAGGTGAGAAGACGTGAGGAGGCAGAGCGACATACCAAGGCCGTCTCAATGGCCAAGCAGGGCCAATGGACTGGCTGGGAGAGCCTGGAAAAGTGGAAACTCAGCTGGCGTGACATCTGGCAAATGGAGGGATCTCGGCTAAGTTTTGTCATCAGAGACACTAATGATGTTCTACCATCACCCCAGAACCTGAAGCAGTGGCTCAGAGAAGACCCCGCTTGCTCCCATTGCAAAGCACTTGCATCACTAAGGCACATTTTAACAGGATGCACTACGAGTCTCGCCCAAGGGCGTTACACTTGGCGGCATAACCAAATTCTGAGACAGCTGGCATCAATCCTGGAACAGAGGCGACCGATCACAAATGTTCACTTCACAACATTTGTACCAGCAAACCAACCTCCTGAGCACCAGATAACATCAAATGATGCAAGCATTCTGCAGCCTGCTCGGGATTGGAAAATGAAAGTGGACTTGGAAAAAAACCTTGTGTTTCCCCCTGACATTGTGGCTACAACACTCCAGCCAGACATGGTACAGTGGTCCACAACAGCCAAGTTGGCATACGTTGTGGAATTGACAGTGCCATGGGAAGATAGCGTTGAGGAAGCTTATGAGAGGAAAAAGACCAAGTACTCTGAACTGGCAACTGAAGCTGCAACTGAAGCTGCCCAGATCTTCCCTGTAGAAGTGGGATGCAGGGAATTTGTTGCTACATCTACGACCAGGCTATTAAAGAAAATGGTGGTGAGGGGTTGCTCCCTCCAACAAGCAATCAAGTCATTATCAAATTCTGCAGAAAAAAGCAGCAATTGGCCTTGGATCAAAAGGAGAGACAACAATTGGGCTGCAAGATGAAGGCAGGAGGGTATGGAATTGAGGGGGGTGTACCTGGGACGCCAGGTATCACCATTGAGCCCTCTGGAGATATTGTGGGCTTATCAATGAAACGTCAAAGAAGGAGGGTGCCCACCTGATGACCCCGATGATGTACCTACCCTACCTTTCACAACTCCAATCCCACTGCAAATATCAAGAGTGTCGTCTTACTACAGGGATTGAAACATCAAGTCCTATTAGCTCTACTGTAGTTCAGAAAGTACACAAATCACAATTGGCCATAGAGACATACAGCATGGAAATAGGCTGTTTGGCCCAACTCATCCACTCGACCAAGATGTCCCATATAAGCTAATCCCTGTTACAGTAAGTTCTAAATTCTAACCACTCTTTGGGTTATTGAATTTATTAATGATTACCTTATATTCTTTCTCCCAAATCTATCCCTCCTTCTCCCTCTCTTACCTGGCTCATCATGATCCCTCACCCCTCCTCATCCACCTAATAACCACAGTCTCCTGTCTCATCCCTCCCTCTCTCCTATTTATTCGGCCTATCTTCCCTCAAGTGTCATGAGTGTTGAATTGTCATATGTACCAAAACGGAACAGTGAAATTCATATTTGAAGCAGCAAAACAGGTCTGTAAACACATTATTCAATAGCTACCATAATAAAATAAACTAAAAAAGTTCAATTACAGAAAACAATATTAGTGCAAAACAAAGCAAAATCCTGAAGTCCTTGGTGCAACCAAGACAGTTTGAAATTTGGAGTTTAGTTGATATTTGTAGTGATCAGTAGTCAGATGGTTGTTAGGATGAAGCTGTTCCTCAACCGACACACTTTCAGACTCCTATACATTCTTTCCAATGGCAGGATAGAAATGAAAGTGTGGCCAGGGTGGTGTGGGTCCTTGATGATGCTGGCTGCCTTTCTAAGGCAGCACTTCCAATAGATGGTGAGGAAGTCAATACCCATGATGGACCCTCACCCCTCTCAGTCCTGATACAGGATCATGGCTCAAATTACCAACCATCCCTTTGTCACCACAGATACTGCCTGACCTGCAGAGTTCCTACGGTAGTTTGATTTTTGCTTCAGTTTCCAGCACCTGCAATCTCTTGTGCATCCATAAATTTAATGGAGTCTTCAAGTCATACATCATGGAAATAGGATCAGCGGCTCAGCTCACCCATGCCAAACAAGATGCCCCAACTAAACATCCCATTTCCCATGGGTACGCAAAATGCTGGAGAAACTCAGCGGGTGCAGCAGCATCTATGGAGCAAGGGAGATAGGCAATGTTTCGGGCCGAAACACATCTTCCCATTTCCCATGTTTGGCCCACTAAATCTTTCCTATCCATGTTGCTGTACATGTGTTTTAAAAGTTGTTGTAGTACCTGCCTCTACTTCTTCTTCTGACAGCTCATTCCATAAACCCATCAGCCTCTGTGTGAAAAAGTTGCCCTTCAGATTCCTACTAAATCTTTCCCCGCTCACCTTCAACCTATATCCTCCGGTTCTTGATTCCTTACTCAGGGAATTATGTACAATTTGATGTTTTAACCTGCTACCCAAAGTCAGTTCCTTTGAGATCAATAGAATGAAATTCAGGGGATATCATTGCTATTGCGTTGCACATTATAAAAAAGACGGGTTTAAAGACTAGGAAAATTCACTCAAAATAACTATCCGAGATCTGAGATTTAATGCATCCTTATCAAGCATTTTCATACCTCTTCACCCAGGTGTATATAGAGCATTACTGAGATGTCTGAGATCTGAGATGTCAACTTATTCATGTCAGGATCCACCAAATGAATCTTACCTGTACTTTCTCCAATACAGTCACGTCCTTCCTTTAATATGGAGACAAAAAGCTGTACACAGTACCCCACGTGTAGTCCTACAGGTGTCCTGTAAACAGGCCACCAGATCTTCCCCATCTTTATGTTCTGTACCCCTTGCAATAAAGGCAATATCCCATTAGCATTGTTAATAGTAAGATTAAATGAGAACTTACCAGTTTGAAGTTTGATCTTGATTTTATGAGGAGTTACGTTGGTGATTACGTGAAGAAGACCCGCCAGGCCGCACCAATCTTCAAAGCAGCGGTATGAAATCACAAATAAACAACACCGAAGTAAAAAGTAAGATCAGTGACTCGAGAACTACCAGATGATATTTCATGAGAGAGGGTTGGGCGTGGTGGGCATGTAATCACCAACGTAACTCCTCATAAAATCAAGATCAAACTTCAAACTGGTAAGTTCTCGTTTAATCTTACTATTTTACTTCGTAGTCACGTGAGTGATTCAGTGAAGAGTTCAAAGTTTTGTGATTTCATGCCGCAGATTACAAACTCGGCATCCCACTGCATTGATTGACTCGAATGAGAAATAATGCATTAGTAGTAACATTGCATTCAATGTAGTAATAGGGTTTATTTAATAATATAAACAAACAATAGTTTTTCTTTAATACCAGGGCATATAAACAGAACTTAAAATGGCATAAGCAAACAGCCCTGGATCAACAATCGGGCGATGATAAAAATTCTGAAACATCGGCTCATTTGCCCATCTGGCGGCCGCTATAATACGGTCGACGGGCAAGTCCTTCACTTTGGCCGCCGAAGTAGCTGCTGCCCTAGTGGAATGAGATGTAAACACATCTGTGTTAATACCAATCAAAACTTGTTTCAGCCACCTGGAGATAGTGTTAACTGACACTCTTTTATGTGTTTTTTTATAACTGATAAACAATCCTTTCTCCATATTATGTAAATTCTCTGTCACTGTAATGTATTGCATCAAATGTGTTTTTACGCATAAAGCTGGATCCGTAGGATATGCTGCAATTATTTTAAAACCTGTGACACCTGGCCTGCTCTGTTTGAGGAGGTCTTAAATGTAAAATGTAACATTGTCCACAGCAGTTTCCATTCTGTCTAACTGTAATTTTTGTAACATCTGTACCCTTTGTGCTGAAACCAACGCCATAAGCATGGCCAATTTAATGGTAATTTTGGTCAACGTCAAAGATGATAAAGGAAACCACTCACGTAGTTTCTTAAGGACTATACTTACATCCCAAATAGCCATATATCTAGGTTTGGGTCTGGAATTAAAAATGCCTTTCATAAATCGAACCACAAGAGGGTGAGATCCAATTGCATGATTGTCTGATTTCATCACTAAATATGATGACAAAGCACTTCTTGCTGTATTGATTGCACTATAACTTAGTCCTTCATCATAGTAAAGAGTTGACAAAAATTCCAAAACATGTGAAATACGTGCTGTACAATAATCCATATCATTTTGTACACAGTAAACTTCCCATTTCTTTACATAACAAAAATACTGCTTTTGAGTACTCGATCTCCAGGATGCAGTAAGCATGTCGACAGTTCGACCCGACAATCCTTGTCCCAGATATGGCCTTCTTAGAATCTGCAAACTAACAAATCAATACGGTCATACAACGGATGACATTCGCCAGTCACTGGATTCACCAATAAATTCCTTCATTTAGGAACAGCCATCAAAGATTGTGTCATCAGCTGTTGGATCAAAGGATACCATGGCAGAGCAGGCCAGTCAGGTATTACCAGTACCCCTGAAGCATTGTCCTGTTTGATTTTAAAGCGACATCGATTTATGAGACAGAAAGGTGGAAATGCATAAATATACATACCACCCCAATCCAGTGAGAAAGCATCAATCGCTACTGCCACAGGATCTGGTTCCCATGACACATATTTGGGAAGCTGGTGGTTTAGTCTAGATGCGAACAAGTCTACATCTGGTGTTCCATATTTGGCAATTATGTTTTTGAACACATCGTGATTCAGCATCCATTCTATGTTGTCATGGAATTTCCGTGACCTGGTGTCTGCCACTGTATTAAGTTTTCCTGGCAGATAAATAGCTGAGAGCCAAATGTGTTTATCAATGCACCAGATCCAGATTTGGTTTACCAGTCTGTCACAAGATACCAACTTGATACCACCCATGTGATTGACATATGCCACTGCCGTGGTTGTTTATCGATCTGGAGCTGAACATGCAGACTGCTTTTGTTAGAACAATAAGCTTTGAGCCCATGAAATGCTGCTAAAAGCTCTAAATGGTTAATTCCGCATGTCTGCAGAAGCCCAGCTTCTTCTGAACTCCATCTTCCACCACAACTTGAATTTGTGTCTGTGGCACCCCATCCAAGTGCACTTACATCAGTCTGCAAAACCATGGAAGGTTGTTCCAGCTCTATCATGCTAAAACTACTGGAGTCATGTTGAATCCACCATAAAATATCAGTAATTGCTTCAGTTGATAACTGCATGGGCCTATCGTAATGCCCAATTTGTACCTTAAGTGCCTGTTCTTTTGCTCTTTGTAACTGCTGATAATGCAAATGCCCAAATTGGACTGCTGGAAAGGCTGCTACCATTTTCCCAAGAAGTCTCGCCACTTGAAGGTTTACACTTGTTTAAAAGTGTTACACAATCCTCAATTAGTTCTGTACTTTTTCCAAATGGCAAGGTAATTACCATTTTGATAGAGTTCATTGAAAACCCCAAATAGTCAATTGTGGTAATTGGCGTAAGTTTGGATTTTCCCAAATGAATGACAAACCCCAGTTTTTCAAATGTGGATTTGACAACTGCCACTGATGTTTCGGCTAAAGCTTGAGTTTGTCCAATTATTAAAATATCATCCAAATAGGCCATAATCACATGGCCCTGACCTCTAAGCAACCCAAAAATTGGTTTTAACAATTTGGTGAATACTCTAGGGACTGAGGTCAATCCGTTTGGCAGTGCTTTATACTGCCATAATTGATTCATCCAATTGAATTTAAAATACCTTCTATGCTCGCAATGAACAGGCACTGAATAATAAGCGTCTTTCAGATCTATTGTGGCCATATAACAACCTTTATAAATGAGTTGCTTGGCCGTAACCAATGTTTCCATTTTAAAGTGTCTATATAGTACAAATATATTTAATTTTGTCAGATCCAAAATGATTCTACATCCTCCTTCCCTCTTAGGACGGGGAAAAATACTTGACACAAATTGATGGACTTGATGGTCCGTCTTTTCAATTACACCTTTGTAATATAATTTTATGATTTCAGCTTGAACCTGTATTACCTCTGTTTGTGAAAAATAAAGTGTTCTAACAGGAACATGTTGGAAAGGTAAAGTAACATTTGGAATAAATTCAATGCGAAACCCTTGAATTACACTTCTGATAAATAGATCTGAAGTAAGCTGCTTCCATTCGTTATAAAAAAGCAGTAATCTGCCACCAATATTCTCTTGAGTTATATTTAATATGTTTTTATGAGAACCAGGTCCACTTACCTCCCTGGTGACTGGTACACCCTGCTGACTCCAGCCTCTGGCAGTAGCTCCCATAGTCGCTCGTGCTCCCACCGAGGGACACCACCCACGTCCCTGTGCTGAGGCCCGGCTTGTCTTTGCAGTAGCTCCGGATGCTGAGGTGGTTTTGTAGGGATACTTTCTCTTCAGCTGTCTGCCGGGCATCATTGGTCTCATCAGATTCATTGTTCTAGCATCTTGATTTATTTCTTTAACTTGTTTGGTTAGATCTGCGCCAAACAGCAGATCAGGTGGTTGAACACTTGCTGGCTTGCAAAGCGCAGCGTATCTGGGATTAATGGAGGGCCTAATAGCCCTTTTCCTGAGACCATTGATCTCAAAATGGGAATTGCATAACAACCCTAGAGCCTCTTGGTGTGTTCTAGTCATATAACCACCATCCATTGTTCTTGTGAATGCTGTAATACCAGCAGCAAATAATTTCAGAATTCTTTGCATTTTTATTTCTTGGCTTCGCATACCGGGTCCCTTCTGACCCCAGATGACTTGATTCACCGTTGGAACTCTTAATACTTCACAGTTGCTTGGAGGCTCGTGTTTTTAGGCTGTCTCATCCATAGTAAGCTCCTGAAGCTGATGAGACACCATGTAATTTATTGTGGTAGACAGCTCTTCACCTAGTGGCTCACCTGCTCCTGATGGTACAGCAAATGGAAGTGCCAGTAGTGGAACATTTGACAATTCAGTTTCTCCTGGCTGAACGTCCCCATCAGAATCGGCCTCAGGACGATTCTGGCCTATTGCACTCTCCTCAAATTGATAAGGAGTTTCTGGCTGCATTGTTGCTGCTGGCGCTTCTTTTCCTAAGCACTGACACTCCTTCTCTTGGAGTGAAGTTCTTTGGAGGACTGTATGCAACAGTTCCGCCACTTGGGATAGGCGTGTGCACACTATCCAGCCCCGGTGAGGAATCATTCCCCAACTCCGTGGGCCTAGCAGACTATCTGTTGCCTTGTGCCCTAATGGCGGCAGCCCTGTGCTGTGTAGCACTAAGTCTGAAGTTGCTGTATCTGCACAAAGCGACTGAACAGGGGTATGAGGCAGGGCTTCCAAGCCTGAACTGCCGCGGGCGGTTGAAATGCGCTGCTTTCCCTTCCCTGTTTTTTCCATGCTAGCACTCGGTATAGCGTACCGGCCAGCACGGATTCAAGCTCCAGTGGAAAGTTTTCAACTTACCTGGAGTCTGCATACTTACCGCTGGAGGAGCTCCGTTCCTCACAGCCAACGTGCGTCAATGCGGCTGACGTACTGGTGCGCATGCGGCCTGGCGGGTCTTCTTCACGGAATCACTCACGTGACTCCGAAATAAAATTACTAGCTCTACATACATGGTAACATCCAGCAGTATTGATGTGCAAATAATGGTCTCCATAAATAATTGATCACATTTGTGTAAATAAATAAAATAATTAAAATAGATATCTGTGTAGGCATCTATCTCCAGAGATGCTGCCTGAGCCGCTGAGTTACTCCAGCACTTTGTATCTATCTAATGATAGATAGCTGCTCCGGCTCCATCAGCATGCAGTTCCACTGGGAGAGATGCAACACATTGTAATTTACGAGTTGGAGGAAAAATCCTGAGGTTTGCAAATAAAACTAAGATATGCCTGGGTGTGATGCCCAGAATTAGATAAATAGGATACAGAATGATTTAGCTGCGATCATCTTGTTTTCCTTCACAGGGCGAGGCGCTGGAACAAGCAATTATCAGCCAAGCTCCACAGTTGCAGAAACTGATTGCAACCACAGCACATGAGAAGATGGGTTGGTACCATGGCATGGTCAACCGTGAAGAGGCAGAGCGCCGTCTCTACTCTGGGGCGCAACCTGATGGGAAATTCCTGTAAGTTCTGGCATTTGGGGTGTATATTTGCTTTATAGAACAGGATCAAATATGGAAGGGTTGGTTGAACTATGGAGGGCTCTGTTAATCTAGCATGATTATCCTTCATCATCTCACAAACACAAACATCCATGTCTGTACAGAATACAAAGTTCTGGAGGAACTCAGTGGGTCAGTCAGCATTGTAGTGGGAAACAAACACGTGACGTTTCAGGCAGGACTGCCTTAACAGCATTAGAGGCCCCCGGAAAGCAGTGCACTGGGGCCCCTACTTCCAATTTCTTTATGCCGAATCAAATATGCCGTCAAGCACTTGCGATGTTCTTCTCCGTTTTCATGTTCAACAATAACATTCTACATTACATAGATTAGCATGGGGCCCCTATGCTCGTGGGGCCCTGGGCAACTGCCCAGCGTTCCCATGCGTTAAGACGACCCTGGTTTCAGGTCGGAATCCTCCATTTGCCTGACCCGCTGAAATCCTCCAGCAGTTTGTTGGTTGCTCAAGATTTCAGCATCTGTAGTTTCTCATGCAGCCACGTCAACGGCAAAATTTAATCTGGAAAGTAACAATGGGTTGATCAGATTGGAATTGTAGACCTTTCACCATGCTGAATATTAGAGCCAGTGTTACAAACCAATGTTGTCCAATGAAGAAAAGAGAGGGGATCGAATAGGGAAACTGGTGATGTTTAATTTTAAAGAAAAAGGAAGGCTACTGTAAATATTCGATCATTTTTCCTCATTGGTTGAAAATTCACAGAAATAAATATTATCTGTCAGCAGCAGGTACAAGGATGCACAGTGACTCAGTCCGAGCACTCTTACCCTGGAGAGGTGAGAGGTTAATTCTAATGTTTGAGCACAACAGTCCAGAATGACTCCTCATTGCTCCTGCATCAGTGGCATTGGCGCGGAAATTGTTGCACACAACTACAATTACTGCTTTATGGGGTTACTGCATGGTTGCCCAGCCCATTGCTTTGGCTGAGGGTGCTCTGCTCTAAACTGCAGTAGCTCCCAAAGGCATAATTGCATTACTCCATGCACTTCAGAGTTGCAGTACATCACACAGCTGCAGAGAACTAGAACCCCTTCCAGGCATCTAGAAATTCAGCATGCTTCAGTGCAGCTTAGCTTACAGACTTTCTTTTTTAATAGTAAGATTAAGCTAGAACTTACCAGTTTGAAGTTTGATCTTGATTTTATGAGGAGGTATGTTGGTGATTAAGTGAAGAACCCCGTCCAGGCCGCATTCGTGTCAATCTTAAAGCAGCAGAATGAAATCACAAATAACAATCAATGAAGTGACATAGTAAGATGAGTTTCGCGAGAACTGCCAGATGATATTTCATGAGAGAAGGTTGGGCGTGGTGGGCATGTAATCACCAACGTAACTCCTCATAAAATCAAGATCAAACTTCAAACTGGTAAGTTCTCGTTTAATCTTACTAATTTACTTCGGAGTCATATGAGTGATTCCATGAAGAGTTCAAGCTTTGTGATTTCATGCCGCAGATCGAAATCTCAGCATCTCACAGCATCGATTGACTCAGGATGAATGAATAATCAAAAATGCATTAAGCATGATATTGATTCAAATGTATTAATGGTTTACGTTAATAAAGAAATCAATAGCAACCCCTTTAACTCAGGGGAGGCTAAAGTGGACCCAAAACAAAATGGGCTAAACCCCGGGTCAGTAACCGGCCTATGGAATTTTTTTAAAAATCAATTTAGTTGACCGTCCTGCGGTCGCGAGGATATGGTCGAAGGGCATGTTCATTGCCCTGGCCGCTGACGTTGATGCTGACCTGGTGGAATGAGATATACAATCATCAGTGTTAATACCTGCATAATCCAGAACCTGCTGCAGCCACCTTGAAATAGTCTGAACCGACCTTCCTTTGTGTAGTTGTTTGTTGATTAATAAACAATGCTGATTCCACACTTTTTAGGATTCTGGTGGCCTTGATATAATATAGCAAGCCTGCCCTCCCACATAGACGTGAGACCGTGGGGTATCCAAAATGATCTTAAATCTTGCCACCCCTGGTCTGCTCTGCTTGTGTAGATCAGAATGTAAAATATAATGGCACCGACAGCCAATTCCATCCTATCTAGCCACAGCGTTTGCAATGTTTGCCATCATTGTGCTGATATTAGTGTCATAACTAAGGATGTAGTTGGAACTCCTTAGTGAAGTAATGTTAACATATTTTCTAAAACCAACTGCATATCCTTGTAGTGGGAGAACTTGTGTCAAGATCTCTTTAACAACTCGATATCCGGGTTGAACCCGACAGAGTAGTTCCCGTTTGTTGCAACTGTAGTGTCTCTATAGCTAAATTATTGTCAAATACCATTTAAGAATGAACTGGAAATGTCAGTAATCTGTATCGTATTAAATGTAACATTAACATTTAAACAAAATCACTTCCGATCCCCTCAATAGGAATGTACAGCTTTTTTGGGTGCTATTCCTGCACTCTGCAGTGAGCACATTCATGGCTTGATGTAACAACCTGAGCCATAAGTCAATGCATTCAAAATGTGTAAGTCAATAATTGTTTTATTATGCAAAGGCCGGTCTCCTGAAACACAGTTTGAACCAGCAAGCTTTCGTTTTTTGGAATAACCGTATACCCTTGTATTATTATGCCTGATGAAGCAGGCAACATGGCTGCTTAGCCAGTCCGACAGTATGAACCCAAGCGAGGTCTTGCTGACTGTTTTAAGACCTAGCTAATGAGGCAAAAAATTGAGGAAGACATAAAAGAACATTCGTCCTTTTGTAGTGCGAATGTATTTCTCCGCACTGTTGTGCCACATATTTTTGCAATCAGTGAATAAACATGCACCAACATGTCGATATTCGATGTAGCATTGAACCATACTTTCATAATACTTTGAGATCCGATACCTATTCTGTGTTGTCATCGATCTGAACTGGATGATACACCAGTGGCAAAGGAGATTAGGTAATTATTACAGGATACTTTTACTTGATTGCCATGTGACTAACATATGTCACCATCGTAGAGTAGCAACTTGAAATTGAGCATGTAGAATATGTATATTCGCTCAATAGCCCCTTACCCATGGGGTGCATCTAGTGTATATATTTAATTGATACCAACAATTGAAGAATTGGTAACATGCAAATCTCCAATACCTCCAACTAGAGATGGTATTCGGAACTTCTCAACTTAGAGTCCTTAGCATCAGTTTGTAATAACTGAATTCGACCAACCAAACTACTGGAGCAAATTCAAGTTCAAATGAGTTTATTGACATGTTCAGCAATGCTGAATATTGCTTTTTCATCATTGTGACTGAGGTAGCTTCAGCTGACAATAGCATAAGGTTGTTAACAATGGTCTACATGTCCTTTGAGAGGTTGCTACTTTGCACGATATGAGTTCCTTGGTTTGCTCAGCTGAAACACAGCTACTATATTGCCAATTACTCTTGATGAAATAAAAGTCTGTTTTATAACAGGCTCCTATTAACTCCAATCTCTTGCCACATAGGCTAATTAATAATTAAAGGTAAATCCCAATGACCAACAAACAGTTTATCCCATTCCGCAATGTTTTACTGTTATTAGTACAGTAATATTGTCTTTGATAACCTCTGTAATGGAAATTGCATAGCATGGATCTTTGAGACCCTTATGAATCTGTTGTTAGTCAGGAAAATAAGTGTTTATATTCGGAAAGTTCATATGCCGGACACTCTCCATTTTTCATAATAAACATGCCACTCCTGCCTTATTCCATGGGTGGTTTGCATGAGAACTTTGGCCCGATTTCCGAAACTTAACTTCAAAAAATAACCCTGGCCATAATCCAAACTTGCTTAGAATGCTACTACTGTGCCTCAACCAGATGTTTTTATCCTTTGTGTGTTGTACAAACAAATGTAAATATTACAACTTGTGAACGGTGCACTTACCCATGTTTTGGAAGTGCTAGACCCACTTTGTTGAGTAGGGTTGGTAAGGTGCATGGAATTTCTGAGCAATCATGCTGCCGCCAGCTCCAGTGAACCGCCTACTGCCGATGAGCGCCTGGGGTGCATTCTGAAACGATGACCGTTGCCCGCCGTTGGCCTTAATTGATTCGTCTGCCAGGTTTTCTTCCCCTGTTGAATAGGCCTACCTGAATAACAGATTCGGCGGCTGGCTCTCACATTCCCCTGTTGGCGCTGTTCACTGCTGGCACATATGTGCTTCAGTATGTTCTATTGACTTCTTTAGAGCCTGGAGTCAGTTATATCTTGACCTTTTGCTCTTCCCTCCTCAGAGAGGGCGATTCGTAGGCAGCCCTAAACAGGCGCTGCTGCAGGCCGCAGGATACCTATACTGATATGAACCCATTGGACCTATACCCGAATAGAAGATTCTGCTGGGATGGCAACTTCGTTGTCAGGAAAAAAGGTACCTCTGACACGTGCCCTTCATCCCTTGGGGTATGCCCCATGGCCATACCCTGAGATTCAGTGTCAGCAGGATACTGACCCGTCTTGGTCTCTGCCTCCAAGAGGGAGACCTGTAGCAGCTCTGCCCTGGTAAGTAAAAACAAACTTACCTTCTAGGTTTAACTTACCGCTGGCAGGAGCTTTGTCCTGCCAGTCTGGTGCTTGCGCTAGTGCGGCTGACGTACTGATGCGCATGCAGCCTGGACGGGGTTCTTCACGGAATCACTCACATGACTCCGAAGTAAAATGAAAGGCTCAATTGCAATGGAGGAGTACTGAGGAAAATGCAGAGATTATAGAATTTGTCTCTGGGGACTGGAATGTTCATCATTCTATTACCTTTGCTCAAGCTGTTGGGAAAGTTATTATAAACTAATTAATATATGTGTCCAAAATCTACATTATGAAATAAAATTAATATTCACTAAGAACAACAACGGTTATTAAAGGACACAAAAGTGGGTTTGTGAAAGAAAAATCAAATAGTTAAGAAAATAATAAAGTTCATTGCAAAAGCAAAAATGTGGACATGGCTGTTTATGGGTTATATAAATGGACGGTGGTCGGCTGCAAGCCGGCAGCCCTGTCAGCAGCGTGTCAGTTTTTTTCTACTTTTTTTGTTTTTTAGTATGTTTTAATGTATGTTTTTAATGTTTCTCTGTGTGTCCTGTGTGGGGGGTGGTGTGGGGGGATGGGGGAATCCATTTCGGTCGCCTCCTCCACGGAGAGGCGACTTTTTCCATGTTGCCTCCCCTGTGGCCTAACATCGACGATCTGTGCGGCCTTTCCTGGAGACACGGGGCTCGCCGGAGGGGAGCGTTCCGTTTCGCTGGCCCGCCGCAGCCTGAAGCTCCAGTCTGCAGAGCTCCAGCTGGCGCAGCGTCCCCAGTCTAGAGATCCAGCCGTCCGCGGGAGAAGAGGAAGCCACCACCGCCGGCCCGGAGCCTACTTCTACCGCGGGCGCGGCGGGGACTTACCATCAGGAGAGGGGTCCCTCGCTGGGGACCCCTGGAGGGGAGCTTCGACCGCCGGCCCTGCGGTCTGCAGTGCTTCTGGCTGCGGCGTGGCGGGAACTTTAAATCTTCGACTGCCGGCCTGCGGCCTACACCAACTTGAAGCCGCGGTCTCCGGTGGGGGAGGCACCGTTTCAGGACTTACCTTGACTTTCACATATGGATGCCCGCGGCGGCGGCTGCGGAGGGTTGAGGTCCCGACTACGGGGGAAAATGGAGGAGGACTGGCCAAATTTTGTGCTTTCCACCACAGTGATGAATGCTGTGGTGGATGTTTGTGTTAAATTTTTGTGTGTTCTTTTTCACTATACCGCTGCTGGCAAATTAATTTCACTTGCACATAAAGATGAATAAAACTGATTGTATTGTATTGTATTGATTGTATAAGACGTCTAATAAAGTATTACATACCAATGTTAATATTCAAAATAAAATTAGCAAAATAATTATTAAACTTGCCATTGGTTGAAAATTACGAAACATCCTTAAATACAGGAGAGGTGCTGGAAGACTGGAGGCAGCCAAATGTTGTCCCTCTTTTCAAGAAGAGCTGCAGGAAAAATGCTGGGAACTATAGGCTGGTGAGCTTAATATCTGTAGTTGAAATGTTACTTGAGAGTATTCTGAGGGATAGGTTATACAGGCATTTGGATGGGCTAGGGCTGATTAGGTCAATAAGGTCAGAGCTGTAGATGTTGTGTACATGGATTGAGTAAGGCATTCGACAAGGTTCCACATGGTAGGCTGCTCTGGAAGATTGGATTGCATGGGATCCAAGGAGAGATAGATTAATAGCAAATTGGCTCCATGGAAGGAGGCAGAGGATGATGGTGGAATGTTGCCTGTGACTAGTGGTGTGCCTCAGGGTTCGGTGCTGGACCCATTACTGTTTGTCATCTACGTCAATGATTTGGATGAGAACATTCAGGGCAAGATTTGCAAGTTTGCTGATGAAACAAAAGTCAGTGGTTTTGCAGACAGTGAAGATGACTGTGAAGGAATCTGGATCAACTGGCCAGGTGGGCGGAGGAATGATTGATGGAATTTAATACAGAGATGGTGTTGTATTATGAGACGTCGAACAAGGACAGGACCTACACAGTAAATGGTAGGCCTCTGGGTAGTGTTGTAGAGCAGATGGATCTAGGTGTACAGGTGCATGGTTCCTTGAAGGTCAAGTCATGGGTGGATAAGGTGGTCAAAAAGCCTTTTTGCACTTTGGCTTTCATCAGTCAGAGTATTAAGTATAGACGTTGGGAGGTCATGGTGCAGTTGCATAAGACGGTGAGACCGCATTTAGAATATTGTGTTCAGTTCTGGGCAGGAAAGATATTATCAAGCTTGAAAGAGTTCAGAAAATTTTACGATGTTGTTGCCAGGACTAGAGGGTGTGAGATATAGGGAGAGGTTAAGTAGGCTGGGTCTCTAATCCATGGTGCGCACTAAGATAAGGGATGATCTTATAGAGGTGTACAAAATCATGAGAGGAATAGATCGGGTAGAAGCACAGTCTCTTGCCCAGAGTTGGGGAATTGAGGACCAGAGGATATAGGTTCAAGGTGAAGGGGCAAAGATTTAATAGGAATCCGAGGGGTACATTTTTCACACAAAGGGTGGTGTGTGTATGGAACCAGCTGCCAGAGGAGGTAGTTGAGGCTGGGACTATACCATCATTTAAGAAACAGTTATACAGGTACATGGATAGGACAGGTTTGGAGGGATATGGACCAAGCGTAGGCAAGTGGGACTAGTGTAACTGGGACATTGTTGGCCAGTGTGGGCAAGTTGGGCCGAAGGGCCCGTTTCCACACTGTATCAATCTATGACTCTATAACTGTCTCCAAATGAACACATTATCTTTGTGAAAAGCAAAGCATATTTTAATGCCCATTATGAAATAATAGCTTCAGAACTACTGATAAGAAACCTCCATAAGGCAAATCCAGTGTGTTCGCTGGTCAGTTGTTTAGAATCTAGAACAGTACATCACAGGAACATGCCCTTTCCTGCACATGATGCTGAATTAAACCAATCTCCTCTGCCTACATGTGACCTATATGCCTCCATTCCAAAATATCTGTGATCTATATCCCTCTATCCAAAAACCTCTTTGATGCTACCATGGTACCTGCCTCCAACACCAACCCTTGGTAGCACATTCCAGGCATCCAGTATACTCTGTATTGAAAAAACTTGCTCTGCACATCTTTAAACTTTGCCCTTCTCACCTTAAAAGCTATGCCCACAATGCTCAGGCATATTCACCCTGGGAATAAAGTTTTGACTGTCTGCCCAATCTATGCCTCGCATCATTTTATATTTGTCCGGATATGATAGCGTCTCCCTGTTGCAGACCATTGCAGAGCCTTGAAGGAGATCAAAGACCGCAGACTTGCAGAAAACTGTATTAGGAGAGATGGAGTTATACTGGATGGTCCAGATGTTTTCTCTTTCTGACCACCAGTCTGTTTTTTTGGGGGGTTTTTTGAATTTATTTTATTAGAAGCAATTGTACAAGGTTAAGGCGATCCTTGTACAGGTTACAGCTTCATTTTTAACCTTATAACCTAAATTTTTTTAAAATAGAGAAAAACAGATTAAAAAGGGAGAAGAAAGAAAAGAATGAAGAAAAAGAAGTAAAATACAAGAGAGCAGGAAAAAGATCCCTAAGCTACCAAAGAAATGAAGGAGAAGAGAAATGAAATAAGAAAAGAAAAGATGGAGATATACCTCCCCCCTCCCCCCCCCCCCCCTCACCCATTCCTGGCATCGGGTTTAAATTTGTGTTTAACCATTCTGTTGTTGCAGGAATTCAGTAAAAGGTAACCATGTCTTAAGAAATTGGTCTGCTTTTTCCGCCAAGACAAGCCTAATGTTTTCCAAATGTCTGTTTTGAAGAATGATTTGATGCAGAATATAACGTGTTCAGACCAGTATGGTGTCCAACACTACCATGAGATGGAGACATATGGAACTGCAGATGCTGGAACCTTCTGCGGAGGGAATGGTCTAGTGACGTTTCGGGTCGGACCTTTCTTCAGATGACCTGAAACGTCGTGTCCACTACCATGAGATGTTCACTTTATAATATCTTGTAATGTTCTTTCTAAATAATTTTACACAGGTTTAAAACAACCTATAAAGTCAGCTAAGACAATGGTTTTTTTGCTTGTTCCAGGCTCAGACAACGTCAAGAATCTGGAACGTATGCACTCTCTATGCTCTATGGGAAAACATCCTACCATTACAGAATAGATATGGATAAATCCGGAAAATTTTCCATTCCTGATGGATCGAAATTTGATACTCTTTGGCAGGTTTATAACAATCGTTCTTATATCTAAATTTTTCAAAACTATTTAAGATTATGCATTAATAAAATGGGAAAGATACAATATATTAGTTGTACTCTGCAGACTATATTATTCAATATTAAACGTTCAAAATTTATGTATGGATGATAATGTTCTATTGAAGTATATTGTAAGTCATTTTCAACGCCTGTGCAGGAAGAAAAGTGCCTTGGAAGCTGAATCTTTAACCTTCTAAAACTGGTGGGTTACTGCCAGGTGAAGTGTTAATATTTTGAAATTTTGCAATTAATTATTTGAACATTTGGCACAAAATGGAGCATACAAAAACAAATAGCGTAAGTGGGTGCTTAATGAAGAAGTGGACTTGGTGGATCGAAGGGCCTGTTTTCATGTTGCATGTCTCTCAGCCTCACTAACCTGGTCTTTGTCTTTATTTGTGTGTGGGGGGGGGGGGGAGTCAACTTTCCATAGCCTTTATGAATAACGGGTAAAGACATTAAGGTGTGGATGAAATTTGAAGATAACATATAGATAAATATTGTGTAGAGGAGATAGAGACTACAAATGAATAGAGATAGTCTAAGTGAGCTGCCAAAGATCTGGATAATGGAGGATAATGTGAAAAAATGGGAAATTCACCATTTTGCCATGAATATTGAAAAATAAGGATTTTGTTTAAATGGTGAGAGATCTCAAAATTCTGAGATTTAGAGGGATTCTAGTGCAGGATTTGCAAAAGACCAGAAAGCAGATATATTTAGTAACTAGACTAAGTGGGACCTGTTGGGTCCTAGCATCACACGGGAGGGCTGGTCCCCCAATGCAATATTCCACCTCTCCGCCAATTCCAATATTGGTGGCCAGTGGGGAGGGGGGGCTTTCTGGAGCGCTAGTATGGGTGTTGTGGGCTGAAGGGACTGGTTTCCAGAGGGCTAGTATGGACAATGTGGGCCGAATGGATTCTTGGGCTGGCGGCTCAGTCACTCAAGCCTGTTGTGCTGGCAGCTCACTCACTCACGGCTAGGGGGCTGGCAGTTGACTCACGGTTATTACTTGAAATTCCATTTCAAGCAGGGTGCAAGGCCACCAATTCAAGTGCAGTTTCGTACCATTTCAAGCAGGATGCCACTAAAGACAGCGAGTCGTGACCTCTCCCTCCTCCATCTTGCAGAGACTGAGCCACACCCACACTTCTGGGTTTTATAGTCCCTCCCCCCCCCTTCCACCAGAAGGGGCGTGGCCTTCATGGCGTGATTGACAGAAGAGAGAATCTCAACATTTTTTAAACACTAATAACTCATTTATTTTTCATTGATGGGAAAAATCCTCAGCACCTGATGAGCGGAGGGGGACTCTGAGTAAGATGGCAAAAAAAATCAACAAGGATGGCCAATAAAAATCACAGCCGTACGTGGTAGTGTTTTTTTTTCTAAAATCAATATAAAACACAAACAGGAAGTGGTCAAGATTAGACTTTTAATTATATAGAAGGCAAGGCAACTTTAATTAGGCAACACAGCTTTAGCATTTCCAAACCAAAGGCAACACAGCTTTAGCATTTCCAATTCCAAACCAAAGGCAACACAGCTTTAGCATTTCCAAACCAAAGGCAACACAGCTTTAGCATTTCCAAACCAAAGGCAACGCAGCTTTAGCATTTCCAAAGCAAAGGCAACATTGCTTTAGCATTTCCAAACCTAAGGCAACACAGATTTAGCATTTCCAAACTATATTTTCAAACCACATTAAGGGCACTGACAGGTCAGTAAAACCACTCACAGTTTAGCAGACATGTGTTCAGTGTTATTCACAGCTCAGACTGAAAGACGTAACCCTCTCGCTCCCTCATCTTGCACTCAACACTTCTGGGTTTTATAGTCCCTGCGGAAGGGGCGTGGCCTTCAGGAGGGAGAATCTCAACATTTTTTAAACACTAATAAATCTTTTATTTTTAATCAATGGGAAAAATCCTATTGTCCTGTGCTGCGGAGAGGGACTCTGAGTAAGATGGCCAAAAATCACAGCCGTAAGTGGCAGCGTTTTATTCTAAAATTAATATACAGAACAACAGGAAGTGGTCAAGATCAGACTTTTAGTAATATAGATAAGGAAAGCCAACAGAATGATGGCACTTAGTACAAGGGAAAATTAATTCAAAAATAGGGATGTTATGCTTCAATTATATTGGACATTGGTGATACCACATCATGAACACTGTATACTACTTTGGGGTCCTGATTTAAGAATGGATGTTAATGCCTTGGAAACAATTCCGAGATGATTACTGGATGAATACCTGACCTAATACTTATTTCTCTGGTGCCCATGACAATTGGAAAAACTCTGAACTTCTCCAACTTTTCAACCAGTTCCATCCTTTCATCCTTTTATTAGTTTCTATTATGTCATCCTGCCATTGTCAGTCAGATAAACATAAAGTTAATTTACAAAATTATTCAAACCTCCAAGTTAAATGTTAAAGACCCGAATTATGCAGTGAACCAGATTTACTTCCATGTGCTTTTTTGAAACCACACTGAAATGTTGTTTTCTTTTAAAGCTGGTTGAATATCTAAAGCTTAAGTCCGATGGAGTGATAACCGTGCTACGTGAAGCCTGCAGTAACCCGAACCAAGCTGCTGGTAAGCATCAACATCGATCAATGGAGTAAGACTGTTCTATTCAAGTAGTTACAGTTCACCTACTGTGATTAATTCTATCTCTCTTTTGTCAATAACTGTTCACATGACATAATTGGATGCTGTATATTTTTAAAAACATTTTAGAGGTGTCTGTATACAATGGTAGGGGAGGGGTGATGGGGGGGCGGGGAGCAGCACGGGTGTATATATAGGAGAGTATAAGTGTCTGTGAGTGTGCAAGAATGTGTGAGGAAATATTATTACATCACTAACATGCATTGTGGTACTTCAAAAGAAAATTAACAATTATAAACGTGTTTAAGAAGGAACTGCAGATGCTGGAAAATCGAAGGTAGACAAAAATGCTGGCGAAACTCAGCGGGTGAGGCAGCATCTAAGGAGCGAAGGAAATAGGCAACCCTTCTTCAGAATATAAACGTGTCTGGAGTTCTGTTACACCTTTAGTTTCTATAACAGTGAAATTAGTAATTGACCAGCACTAGGCCTTATTCTTTCCACTTTGAATCAGGAGCAATGGGGCAACAATCTCAGTTATTTCTTTGTGAACTGGGCAAAATGTATTTATAAGAATGAAGTAAGACTTATTTACACCTTGCAATTCAGCCTCTGAGGAGATGAAGCCATGCAATTTTTTTCACAGGTATGGTGCAGAAAGAGCCAGAATCAGTAGTTTAGAAAATAATAACATTGGCAATTATGGGATTAGACTGAGGGTAAGACTGAGTGGCTGGCGCAAGCCTGAGATGCCAGTGTTGCTTCCTGCTCGCAGACAACATGGGCCAGCGCCCAGACATAGAGGCAAAGCATGAGCTGCCAGAATAACGACCAACAGCGCCCTCTCTTGAGGCAAGAGTGAACTGCAGGGAGAAGCCTGAGATCGCAACACCCCTTCCTTGAGACCAGCACTGAGCTGCTTAGGACAAGCCTGAGATTGCCAGCGCCACCAGACATGTGCCCTGACGATGAGGGACACCACCCTTGTGTGGTGCTGGACTTTATTATTACTGTAAATAAAACATATTATGTGAGTTCATATTATGTGATTTCATTTAGTGATTACAAGTAACATTAGCAAATTTGCAGATGTCACAAAGCTGGGTGGCAGTGTGAACTGTGAGGAGGATGCTATGAGAATGCAGGGTAACTTGGACAGGTTGGGTGAGTGGGCAGATGCATGGCAGATACAATTTAATATAGATAAATGTGAGGTTATCCACTTTGGTAGCAAAAACAGGAAGGCAGATTACTATCTAAATGGTGTCAAGTTGGGAAAAGGGGAAGTACAACGGGATCTGGGGGGGTCCTTGTCCATCAGTCAATGAAAGCAAGCATGCAGGTACAGCAGGCAGTGAAGAAAGCGAATGGCATGTTGGCCATAACAAGAGGAGATGAGTATAGGAGCAAAGAGGTCATTCTGCAGTTGTGCAGGACCCTAGTGAGATCACACCTGGGGTATTGTCTGCAGTTTTGGTCTCCAAATTTGAGGAAGGACTTTCTTGTTATAGAGGGAGTGCAGCATAGGTTCACAAGGTTAATTCCTGGGATGGCGGGACTGTCATATGCTGAGAGAATGGAGCAGCTGTGCTTGTATACTCTTGAATTTAGAAGGATGAGAGGGGATCTTAGTGAAACATATAAGATTATTAAAGGTTTGGACAAAAGGCAGGAAACATGTTTCCAATGTTGGGGGAGTCCAAAACCAGGGACCACAGTTTAAGAATAAGGGGTAAGCCATTTAGAACGGAGATGAGGAAACCCTTTTGCACACAGAGAGTTGTGAGTCTGTGGAATTATCTGCCTCAGAGGGCGGTGGAGGCCGGTTCTCTGGATACTTTCAAGAGAGGAACTAGATAGGGCTCTTGGAGATAACGGAATCAGGGGATATGGGGAGAAGGCAGGAACGGGGTACTGATTGTGGATGATCAGCCATGATCACATTGAATGGCGGTGCTGGCTTGAAGGGCTGAATAGCCTACTCCTGCACCTATTGTCTATTGTCTATTGAATTCGCCCTGCAGTGAGTGTCGGTGTGGTCACTGCTGAACATGCGTCGTCTCCGACGCCACAGCCCCTACATAAGCTATGAATATAATAATCCTCAGTGATGGTGAAATCAACATGTGTGTGCCAAATACAAAGCTGAAGTATTTGCAACCATCTTCATCCAGGAGCACCGAGCTAATAATCTGTCTTAACCTCCTTCTGAAGATCCCAACCATAGACACCTTGGGTATCTGTGATCGGTATAACACATGCCTATGATGATTCAAGTGTGACCCCTGGAATCTGTTCTACCATCTAATATCACAGCTAATATGATTGTACATTAACAAACAAGTCCAGGACATGTATATTCTTGTTAGACTGAGGGGCAAGGCAGGTGAGCGTAAGGAAGCTTGGATGACAAGGGAAATTGAGACTCTGGTCAGGAGTAAGAAGGAAGCATGGGGCAGGTATAAGCAGCTGGGATCAAATATATCCCTGAAGGAACTTTGCAAACTGAGGAGCAAGCTTAAAAAAGGCTTTAAAAAAAGGAAATCAGGAGGGCAAAATGGGGATAGGAGATGGCTCTCGCAAATAGCATTAAGAATAATCCAAAGAGATTTTATGTGCATAAAAGGAAGAAGGGGAACCAGAGAGAGAATGGAACCCCTCAGGAATCAAAGTGGTCAACTCTGTGTGGAGCCACAGTAGATGGGCAAGGTCCTCAATTAATATTTATCCTCTGTTTTTACTGTGGAGAGAGACATGAGGACAGGGGAACTTGGGACAGTCAATGGAAGTGTCTTGAGCATGGTCAGTATTACGGTTTAAGAGTTGCTGAAGTTCCTGACACGTATAATAGTAGACAGACCTCCCAGGTCTAATCAAATATATCTGAGGACACTAGTTATTTAGAAGGATGGGCTGATTATGGATAGTTAGCATAGTTTTTGTACATGAGAGGTTGTGTCTCATGCATCTGATTGAGTTTTTTGAAGATATGACCAGAATGGTTGAGGGCAGAGCTGTAAATGTATATTTGGATTACAGCAAGGCATTCAGTGAGGTTCTGCATGATACGTTGTGTAGGAGCTATGTATGTTTGGGCTAGCTACTGTTGGCATATTATATTAGTTTGTCTAGATATATCTTGCAGTATTATTCTGGACACTTGGGGGCGGTCATTAGTTGTACAGAGGGGCATATATATATGGGCATAGTGGACAGGGAGTGGCAGACCAGCACAGGGGTGGAGGGCATACAGTTCTCACCAGACCTGGGAGAACAGCTAGCTGCAACTTATATGCAGAATAAGGAAAACCTGGTACGTTCATCTCTTTGTTTGTACCACGACTGCAATAAAGAACCTATTGAACTGCAAATAATGACTGGAAAATCTGTTCTACTTGGTCTGCTTAAGATCACTCCTACTTACCTGTGTAGTAATGGTAATGGAAAGTTGGACATTAGAAGAGTAGGAAACTTGCCATGACAGGTTGCTTTGGAAGATTAGATTGCATGGGATCCAAGGAGTGATAGCTGAATGGTTAGAATATTGGCCTCTTGGAAGGAAGCAGAGGATGTTGGTGGAAGCTTCAATTTAGAATTTTAATTTGTTGGCCCATCCTGTCTTTGTGAGGAAAGAAACAAAGGTAGACAAGAAGGAGAAAAATAATTGTGCTGAATTGAATTTTGGAATGTGAAGGTCCACAAAAGAACCTTAATGAAAACGTGTATAATCGAAGTCTAATTGATTTCAAAATAAAATACAATGCATTCATTTTAATTCATTTTGCTTCACAGATCCAGTACAACCTCCATCACTTCCTAAGAATGTAAGTATCTTTTTTTATGATAGGTACATGCACAACTGTCTGCTTACGATAACATAACTGATGACATCTGTGCAGCCTATCTGAAAGAACTCTCCATTTAGATATATAGCCTACATCTAGAAATAGTGGACGAATTGGTGATCATTTTCCAAAGTTCAATAGATTCAGGATCAGTTCCTGTGGATTGGAGGATAGCTAATGTTATCATACTTTTCAAGAACGGAGCGAGAGAGAAAACGGGAATTATAGACCAATTAGCCTGACCGGTGGTGGAAAAGATGCTGGAGTCAATTATTAAAGAGGTAATAATGGGGCATTTGGATAGCAGTAAAAGGATTAGTCCAAGTCAACATGGATTTATGAAAGAGAAATCATGCTAGACTAATCTTCTGGAATTTTTTGAGGATGTGACAAATAAAATGGATGAGGGGGTGCCAGTGGATGTAGTGTATGTAGACTTTCAGAAAGCCTTTGATAAGGTCCCACAAGGGAGACTGGTGACTAAAATTAGAGCACATGGTATTGGGGGTAGGGTGTTAACATGGATAGAAAATTGGTTGGTAGACCGGAAGCAAAGAGTAGGAGTGAACGGGTCCTTTTCAGAATGGGCAAGCTAAGGGGAGTGGCACGTGCCACAGGCGCTCGGTGTTGGGGCTACAAAGTTTCACCTTATATTACAGATTGGAAGAGGGAATTAGGAACAACACTAGCAAGCTTGGATGAACAAAGCTGTCGGTGGCAGAGGGAAACTGTGATCGAGGATGTAGGAGGTGCAGGGGGACCTGGACCATATGAGTGGGTAGATGCATGGATATGCAGTATAATATAATGTGAGGTCCACTTTAGGTGGCAATAACAGGGGCAGATTATTATCTCAATGGGGTTCTGGTTACGGTATAGGGGAGAGGTGCAGCGAGACCTGTTGCTTCCTTGTAAACGGCATTGCAAAAGTTGGCTTACAGGTACAGACAGCAGTATGAAGAAGCTAATGGACTGTTGGCCTTCATAACAAGAGGATTTCGCTGGGGTAAAGCAGGTTCTTCTGCGGTTGTTACTAGGGCTCTGGATGAGACCAATTCTGGAGTATTGGTACAGTTTTGGTCCTCCTAATTTAGGGAGGACTCTTTGTGATTGAGGGCAGTGCAGCGTAGGTTCACGAGAATTGATCCCTGGGATGGCGGGGACTGTCAAATGAGGAAAGAATTGAAAAGAGGTAGGTTGTATACACTGGAGTTTAGAAGAAAGTGGATATCTTATAAACATATATAAAATATAAAAGGACTGGGCCAGACTAGAGCAGGAAAAATGTTCCCAATGTTGGGTGAGAGTCAGAACCAGGGGGCACAGTCTTAGAATAAAGGGGAGGTAATTTAAGACTGAGGTGAGAAAAAACTTTTTCACCCACAGAGTTGTGAATTTATGGAATTCCCTAACACGGAGGGCAGTGGAGGCCAAGTCACTGGATGGATTTAAGAGAGAGTTAGATAGAGCTCTAGGGGCGAGTACAGTCAAGGGATATGGGGAGAAGGCAGGCACGGGTTATTGATAGGGGACGATCAGCCATGATCACAATGAATGGCGGTGCTGGCTCGAAGGGCCGAAGGGCCGAATGACCTCCTCCTGCACCTATTTTCTATATTTCTATGTTTCTATATTTTCAATATTTCTTTTGTAATATTTATCAACTTGCTGGAGACACAAGAGACTGCAGATACTGGAATATGGGGCAAGATGTGAATTGCTGGATGACCTCAGTAGGTCAAGTAGTATCTGTAGAGGCAAAGGTATAGTCAACATTTTCAGACCGCATCAGGATGGCAGCATCCATGGAAAGTTCATGACCTTCATTCAGAAACCTTCCCTTTCGGCAGATGCTGCCTGACTTACATATTTACAATATCTTCTGATGCTGTTTCAGATTTCCCGTATTCAAAGAGTTTGCTTTTTGATTTTCCTTCGGGTGTTGATGAGAAAAAAGCCCAGTGAATTACTCCACTTCCACTTGTCCACAGACATCTTATCGATTTTGTTATTAAAGAGAAATGTCATTGCAATGCTCTCAGTGGCATTTGAAACCAATCTGAATGTAGCCAAGAGTTATATTCCACTTGAATTGAGCAGACTGAATGCATGTTAGGTATCTCAAGTTTCTGAATATTGTGCTAAATAGAATATTGAATTGTCCCAAATCTAGTTCAGAATGTGAAACAGAAAAATGGGCAAGATGAAAAGAGATTAAGAGAGGGAAAAAGATAATTTTACATGTATTTAGGTTTCTTAAATATTTTAACTTCACCAGCAGTAATTGAAATCTGAAGGAATGAAAGCCCATACCGTTGCATTAATTTTCAGTGCCCTTTAAGGAGGTATGAGAGTAATTGGGATTTATCACACCATTACAAATGTACCTACATTAGAACTAAATATTGTTAAACTTCATATTTACTCGTTTTCATGCTTTAGAATGTTGATAAAATTGATGTTGAACTTTCAGAGGCTTGGTGCTGCCAGTCTTACCTGCAACCTTGACGGATATACGCCGGACCCAATTCAAGGTGAGCTATTAGTCTTCTCTTCTTAGTTAGTTCCTCAGGAAAGAGAATGCTTCCACTCTGGTTCGGTGATTAATGACGGCATTTGGGAATTGCAGTTTCAACCAGTTGTGAAGTGGTCCATTACTGCTTTCTGCAAGCTTGTAGTAACATAGTGATGAGCACCAAAGACTGCAAAAATAGACAAAGGCAGTTGGCATGTCTTCGTTTAGAAGTTTTGCTTGTGGTCATAACCTGAAAGAGCGCAGAAGATTGGTAGCTATATTCTAGCTGCTATTGGCATCTGTAAGTTTTTGATAGTTAGTGACTCAATCCACACTTTGTCTGTAATCATGATAGAGAAAATCAAAGGCAAAATGGTGAAACAAGGTTGGATACATTTCATGGCATTTTATTTTTATTTTCTTTCATTCACTCTCCTGACGGTGTTGATCCTTTCTTCATCTGTGTGGCTCATACATTGCAGATGTCTTCAGCTTCACACACAAATTCATTTGAGACTCAGCAACCTTTAAGACTGTAACGTGTGACAGGAAGGTGTTGAATTCTGTATGTGGCCCAATGTTGGGCATTTTGATGATGATTGGATGAGTTAAATATAGCATTTTGAGTTCAAAATAGATTCAGAGTAAGGAGTTTAAAATGTGGTATATAAACACTGTCTCTGTTTAATTAATGATCGAGATAAATCGTGGTGACTAGGTTCAGGCCGTATATTATATCGAGACGGCCAGATTGTCGACGCCTAGCGTGATGATTTGTACTCATTACAGTTCACGTTGCATTATGTAGATCTGCCCTACAGTGTTGTACAGTTGACCCTGAAGAGTTAAAAGACAAGAAGTTGTACCTGAATGCGAGAATGCCTGATTGATGAAGTGGAGCTGGGATTATGGCAACTTTGGCTGTGTTTAAAAAAGGGTTTGTTGTATAAGATGAGGGGGATATAGTAAGTAGTTTGTCTGCAAAATTAACAAATCTCAGGGTTCATTGATCAAACTGTCACACAAATGGCTCATTCATCCTGCCACGGGATTCATAACAGACAAAGAAATGAGTAAGAAAATAATAAATCAAAACGATGAAAGACTATCAAATAAATCAACCAAGCAAGATTGATGTAAGTAATGATAATTGAAATGTAAGAAATTTAATCAAAACCAAATTACATATATTTTGGGGCATATTTTCCTGCCTGTGGCCAGGGCTTCTGTCATTCCAATGGAAGTCAACATCAGAATAACACAAACCCATGTGGTCTAGGACAGCGAGTGATACATTACATTGGATCTGTCACTAATCTCCATCGCTGGGTTCCAGATGAAGTTCTGGTCAGACATGAAATGAATAAATAGTTGAAAGCACTAGAAACAGCAATACAGATTAACATCTTGGAAGCCATGCACTATACCCTAATATGTTAATACTTCAGCTACTAATAAGTAGGCGTGCTCTCTTGCACCTTAATGGGCGCGATATCATCGCAGGCTATGGGGAGAAGGCACAGGAGCAGAATGTGCGTGAGGGCTACATAACGATAGCCATGATCTTACTTACCTAAAAGCAATTCTGCTCTTACAACTTATCTCAAATCTAGATAATCACTGCCCTACAGTGATTATCTAGATTATATGGAAGGTGCTGTCGAATAACCTGCCCACCAATGCCTACTTGAGTTTTACCCAGACTGCTCAGCTCCACACCACATTAAAAGTCTTGGTCCAAGCTTAGATCAAAGAGTTTATTCTGAAGGTGAGGTGAGTGACTGCCCTAATCATTTAACTGAGTGTGGCATCGAGCCCTGGTGAAATTGGCTATTAGATGGGCAGCAAAAGGAAACACTCCAGAGGCTGGCATGATATCTCCACCAAATAAAGTTTATTGTGACTGCTGGAGGGCAATGATCCCAACCACAGTTGGTACAGCAGGAGTTCCTCGAGCAGAGTCTTCATTCAAACCATCCTCAGCTGCTTTATCAATTACCTTCCTTCCATCATAAGATCAGATGTTTTCTGATACTAGCTCAATGTTCATTTCTATTCATAACCATCAGCAATTGAAACGGGCCTTGAGGCCATGAGCCACATGAGAGCAACAAAGAATAAAGCAAAACGTGGGCTGATACACGGGAAGTAACATTTGTGCCACAAAGGACAGGCATCGAACATTTCCAATGAGAGAGAGTCTAACCATTTACTTTTGACAATAACTGGCATTACCATTGCCAAGTCTGCTACCATCAATGTCCTGGGAGTCACCGTTTCCCAGAAACACTATTGGACCCGCTTCATAAATGCCGTGGTTACAAGAGCGGTCAGAGGTTGGATGTTCTGTGCTGAGCAACTCACTCCCTGACTCCTAAAAGCATAAGAGTTTGATGGAATACTCTAACCTAGTCCAGATGAGTGTGTTCCCAACACCTCTGAAGAAATTTGCACCATCCAGTACAAAGCATCCCATTTGATTGGAACTTCATCAACCACCCAAAATATTATTTGTCTCCACCAGTGGCTTACTGTGGCTGCGGATTGCACCATCTACAAAACACACTGTGGATTGGAACGATCTACAAACACCACAACAATAGCCCAGGCTATTCCCACACCACCTCCCAAACTCATGACTGCTACCACCTAGAATGACAAGGATGGCAATCTATGGAAATACCAGCATGTGCTAATTCACCGCCAGGTTATGTTCCATCCTGATTAGGAAATATATTGTTGCTCTTTCAACGTAGCTGGCTCTATTTCCAAGAACTCCTCCTTCAATAGCCCTGTGGGAGCTGTTCTCTGTAAGAACATATTCACAGCCATTCAAAGGGAGTTTACAATCACCACCTCAGTGCCAATTGGGAATGAATAATAAATATGGTCTTGTCAGCAACACGCAGATCCTCAAAATGCTTAATTACCAGTAAACAGTGTAGATTTGTGAGCTTCATTCATTTCAGTTGGAAATTCTTAGCCTGTGAAAGGAAGTTATTTTTTAAATAATTTTAATAATTTGAATCACTTCTACATCTTTGTATGCATTTTCATTGAGGTCAAAATGATTTAGAATAAGTCCATTAGTTTTTAAATGTCTTTGACTAAAAGAGATAAATATATGAAAGTCAATTGCAGCTTCAACAGCAGGCAAAACCAATTTTACCTTCAGTCAAGGCCATTGGGTTGTTCTTCATCTTGCATCCTAAGGCCCAGTTGCAATTGTGTCTTCACCCACCAACTCAAGAGGGTAAAATAGTAGCAGGTTAATCTGGGATGGGGAGTGTCAGTGGGGCTGGGACACAGGGTAAATTACTACAAATATAAATCTACTTAAGGACAACTGAAAACAAATAAGCACAGTGGTCAACTGATGTAATAAATGACACGGACTTGGTACATGTACAATCTTGAGATGAGACAATTCCTGTTTAACAATAAATTCAGAAAATCCTGGAAATGCTCAAAAGGTCAGGCAATATCCGTAAAGGAGAAGCTGTTAACATTTTAAGTCCAGGACCCTTTGGGAAAGAAAAAAATACAAGTTAGTTTTCAGTCAGCAGGGGGAAAAGAAGAAAGGGAATATGTGGAAGGGCGAGTCTGACTGCCTTAATGCAGTTACCAGCACGTTGAGCTTCATTGTTTGTATAATGTATTGTAAATATTACGACTGTTATATGTCTATTTAATTTTTTTAATCAAGAAAGCAGATTGACGTTGCTATCAAAGTGCTGAAAAATGACAATGAAAAATCACTGAAGGATGAGCTAATGAAAGAAGCTGAATTCATGCAGAAACTGGACAACCCCTACATTGTGCGAATTATTGGAGTGTGTCAGGCAGAACATCTGATGTTGGTGATGGAGATGGCTGCAGGAGGACCACTTAACAAATTTCTGTCCGGCAAAAAGTAAGTATTCCCTAATGTAAGAAGTTGATTGTTGGATCAAATTACATTTCCATTTATTAATGCGCACTTACTCCCAGGACACATCTGAATTCTCTGAATATAGATGGGACAGCTACACGTTTGGAAATCAATGCTGAAAACCTCTTCCAAGAATAGTGCAAGGACAGTGGGCAAAACACAACATGCTAGAAGAACTCAGTGGGTCAGGCAGCATCTGTGGAGGGAATGGACACAGGATGTTTGGGGTCCAGTCTGAAGAAGGGGCCTGACCCAAAACGCAGCTGTCCATTCCCTCCACAGATGCTTCCTGACCCACTGAGATTCTCCAGCACTTTTGCTCAAGATTCTAGTATCTGCAGTCCCTTATGTCTCCAATACAAGGACAGTATTGGGAATGAACAAGCATGACTGAGCTCCCTACGGCTTGTGGGATACTGCAGAACGTGTTTTAGCAGATGGGTAAATTCATTATTTAGATCAAGTTGATACCACTTGATTTGGAAATGTATCTTCTGCACGTTTTATTCTAGGTAAGTTTGTTTTCTGAATTGAAAAGGGTTAGGATGGTAGATTAAGAACATCAGTCTTGTTATGAGCAATGTGCAAACATCCAAGCAACCATCTTTTATTTCCTGATGTGGATAGAACAAATTTTGACCAGTAAAACAACATACTGAACCTGAATGATATGTTTGCAAAAACTTAAATATAACTACTATTCTAAAGTGAAAGTGGCGGCACATTGGTGTAAGTTGGTAGAGCTGCTGCCTCACAGCAACAGAAATCTGGGTTTGATCCTGATCTCGAGTGCTGTCTGTGTAGAGTTTGTATGTTTTCCCTGCAATTGCATTGGTTTCAACCCACATCCCTAAGACATGTGCGTTTGTAAGTTAATTGGCCTCTGTAAATTGTTCTGTGTGTGTGGGGAGTAGATGAGAAAGTGGGATAACACAGTACTGGTGTGAATGGGTGATCAAGGGTTGGCGAACTCTGGCGGGTGGGGGGGGGGTTGTTAATACCGTTGTCTTTCTAGACTAAACTAACTAATCAAAGTATTTTGTTTAAATTATTTCTTTAATAAAGAGTTCAAAAAATTTTATGCCAATCAATTAAATACTTTCCCTCAACAACCTCCATCAACCATGCCTGACCTAAACACGAGTTGGTCTATGATCCGATTCTCTCATTGAAGAAGGTAGTTTATCTCTTTTTACATTATAACAAATGTACATTTGCCTTATTAAACCAACTTGTCCAAATTATGTGTTAAGCTAATTTCAATGGTTTACTGACAATTAAAGCAAAGAGTGAAATGTTGGATTGCCCTTTGGTTTGATGAGTTATACATTCTGTATTTTGGAATTTCTGCTTTTATTATGACATATTTACCATGGTGTGTCTTCAACCTTAAAACTGGGTCAATTGTTTAGCTGGTTTCAGTATTGGCTTGTTTTTTTTCCGAAAGTCTTTGAAAATATGATTTAACACCATCTTCAGATTCCTTCATGCTGGTGTCTGACAGTATTGCTCCATAAAATGGAAATGTCCAAACGTCAGGTCAAACTATCTTGACATATCATGAGAAAGCATAGATTGTCGTCAACCGGATCTTGTTCATCAGTTTGTAATTTACAAATAATTGAGCAATAATTGCAGGGTTATTTTTCAAAATTAAGTTCTGACCACTAAGAAAACAACATGTTCATTCTTCGACATTGGGGTTACACTTCCCTTGTATCTGTGCCTTTACCGTAGATTGTCCATAGTTCGATTTCAAAATTTGTATAAAGCAGTGACTGTATGCCTCTGTCCAGATTACCGGCACTTCTAAAATGTTATTGTTCTTATGTGTTTATAGAGTGATGGTAGCTGGGAAACAGGCCTTCAGGCAACTTGCCCTCGACATACCAAGATGCCCCATTACCCCATAATCTCACCTTCCCTTCTTTATGGCCTATCCGTCGTAAACGTTTCCGATCCATGTACCTATTCCAAAATGTTTTTTGAAATTGTTCTCTAGTACCTGCCTCAACTACCCCCTCTGGCAGCTCGTTCCATATATCCACCACTGTGTCAAAAATTTGCACTTCAGGTTCCTATTAAATCTTTCCCCTGTCAACTTAAGTGTGAGCACTTCGGTTCTTGATTCCCCTGCTATGGGTAAAATACTCTGTCATATGCCATGTATATTTACCAATCATGCTTAGCTAATGGATAATACATGTGATTGAATTAGAAGATTTATTTGTTTATTTGTTTAGTCCTAGAGTTCAATTATAATATTACAAGTTAAAGTGTTTCCAATGTAGATACAGTACATTGATGTAAAAACGTGTTGATAAATGAAGGTTAATTTTTAATTGATATACAGGTATGTATAGGCACCTGTTGTCTACAAAAAGGACTGATATAAATAATTAACAAAATAATATTTAATCTAACACATAGTTCTTGGTGGCAAAATAATACCGCAATCAAATTATCTATCCTGATATATTTTCTCGCCAGAGATCAAATTTCTATCGAGACTGTTATTGAACTTCTCCACCAAGTTTCTATTGGAATGAAATACCTGGAGGAAAACAACTTTGTGCACAGGGATCTTGCAGCTCGGAATGTACTATTGGTCAATCAGCACTATGCCAAGATTAGTGATTTTGGATTGTTAAAGCATTGGTGACTGATGACAGTCAGTATACAAATATGGTATAACTATCTAATGAAATTCATAAAAAACTTACACTGATGTTTAGCTGACAACTACTAACTGGGGATGGTTCAAAGTGTAATTTTGTTCTGTGTGCTGTGTTCTCACAATTGGAATTTATATGAAGAACAAGGCCATGCAATGGCACCACCAGTGGAGCTGCTGCTTCACAGCTGCAGTGACTCAGGCTTGCTCCTGAGCACCATTACTGTCTGCTTGGAGTTTGCACATTCTTCCTATGCCTGCCTGCACCTCTTCAGGATTTCCGCCCACAACCCAAAAGTGTGTTGGGTTAATGGGACACTGCAAATCACCCTTAGGGTATTTCAGGGGTCTCCAAACAATGACCTGCGGGCCAGATCTGGCCCACCACAAGGTTTTATCCGGCCTGCAGCAAGCTCTTAACACGTTCCGTTGCGGCAGGTAATTTGTGGGTCTGTGTGGTTAGCGCGAGCCTTACAGTCAGTTTTGCCGTAGGCTATCAAGTTAAGGGTTTGTGTGCAGCTGCTGACAGGTTACTGTTAGTTGAACGTGACTAATACCCAGGGGTGCAGTGCTGCCGGAGCTCACCGGAGCGCCGCTCCAGCACCTCTGTAAACAAAAGCCAAATTAACAGAGTGGGGACATTCCTTATCACTGGTTCCAGGAGGGGGAAAAAAAAAAAACAAAGGGAAACCTTTCATTCACTACTGCGGTTACAAGGACACAGCAGAGTCAGACCACGTGCTGTCTGCATCCAGGTTGTGGGCCTGGTGTTGAGCGGAACTCTGGTGAGGTGGCGGCTCTGACTCGCTGGTAGCTGTGGAGACGCAGGGTGGCGGCGGCGGTCGTGGTGGAGGCCGTGGGGGTGGAGTAGAGATACGGGTTCGGCGCAGCAGCATAGCATGGTGGCCCGGTAGACACACTTGAAGGTCAGCGACAGTCGCCCCCCCCCCCACCCCGGGCACGTGCGCTGAGTAATCAGCCAGGGGTAGGCAGTGGCTTTTAAAAATTCTGAAAAACCCGCGCATTTGAGCAGATTATTATCTCCCCGCGTGAGCTGTCAGTCGTGTTTTTTTCTAATATCTTGAAAACTTGCGCACCCGCCCGATGATCTAAATGAGCACACGTTGGTTCCCCTGAGCCCATTGCTATTTTTCGTGTGGAAACCGCGCATGCGCTGATTGTTTCCTCCTCGACTTTTATCATGTAATAATTTGTTTTCAATAGGTCCTATCACTTAATATGTATTTAAAACTATGAAACTAAAAAATTTACTTACCATATTATTTGTGCACAAAATCCATTCTGCAGCTAAAAATATATCCATAGTTTGCCTTCGTGAAAACGCTTCAGGGTAATCTAATATAACCCTTGGAAAATCCGCTAAGAAAACTTGCGCATGCGCAGTAGGCCCTGGTGCGCATCCACGCAGTAGGCTGTGCGCGTACGCAGTGCGCGCAACGCAGCACCATGCACCATTTCACAGTGTAAAAAGGCAGAGTTGCGCTGCCCTTTACGGACCATTCCAACTGATGGCTTGAAGCAGCACGTAGAACGTGAGCACATACAAAAGATTATCTCTTAGGAGCATAATTCTCACCCGTGCCTTTACTATTTAATGTGACATTTTATATATTGTTTTATATTATATTTTTATAATATTATTTATATTTATATTAAAATAATGTACTAGTTTATAATTTTAGTCCAGTTAGGCACTGCCTACCTTGCCTACCTGACGGCACATGGCCACTGCCTCGATGGAGTGAGTGGGTGGGCTGAGAGTGGGGGTGGGTGATGTTGAGTTGGTGGGGTGGGTGAGAGTGAGTGAGGAGTGGTGGGTGGGGTGCTTTGAGTGGGTGATTAGGTGTGCTTTTGTAGTGTACGTGGGCTTTGGGGGGTGCGGTGTGAGTGAGTGAGTGAGTTTGTTGTGTGTGTGGAACGGTGTGAGTGTGTTGTGGAGTGAGTTGGGTGGAAGTGTGGTGTGTTGGGGTGGTGACTGGGGTGAGGTGGAGTGGGAGTGGGTGCAGTGGGTGGGTGGGTGGTGGTGAAGTGGTGATGGGTGAGTGGGTGTGTGAGTGGGTGGTAGGTGGGTGGAGGGTAGTGAGGTGAGTGGGTGGGTGGGTGGTGGTTTGGCGCTGGGTGTGAGGGGTGGGCGTGAGGTAGTGTTGGGTAGCCGCTGGGTGAGTGGGTTTCAGTGAGTGAAGTGAGCTGGGTGAGTGGTTCGCGTGGATGTGAAGTGTGAAAGTGGATGAGAGAGTTAGGAGACAGGGGGGGGAGTGGGGAGCGAGTGATGGGAGGGTGTGCTGAAGTGCGCTCGTGTGCCCGAAATGCGAGAGACTCAGGTGCGAGTTGGTGGTGGGCACACCACCTCCGTAAAAATACATGATTAACGTCTTTTTTCTTTACTTGAACATTATTATATATCAATGCGAAATTATATTTCATGAGAAAGTTATAATTAAAACTGACCTATTTCTTTATTTTTTTACGTCTGGCTGCGCAAAAATGTGCCAATATAATCTGAAACAGTTTTTGGAGGCCCTCTGTTGTAGGTGAAAGAGAAGAATCACAGAGAGGTTGAATTTCATAGGGAGTGAATGGGCTTGAATGGGACTGACAGGAAATAATTCAGAGAGCCAGCATGGACTTCTAAGGGCTGAAAGGTTCTTGTTTTTCTTGTGAACATGACAGTTTCTTTCATCACCATTTTTCTTCCCTCCTCTATCAGTGCTATTCTGGGGTAAAGTTCCATGAGTACTGGACATATAGTAGCCAGTTTGGCAGTATTTATATGTGATTCTCAATATTGCAACTGAGCTAGGTACACATTTCTTCAGGAGATGGTTTTGCACACCACTCTCTCTCACCTTGACAGACAGAAGGGGGCTATGTGAGGATGCTGTTCATTGATTTCAGTTCAGCTTTCAACACCATAGTCCCCCACCAGACTTGCTGAGAAGCTGCTGGAACTGGAACTGAACACTCCCATGTGTGCCTTGGTCCTGGACTTTCTTACAGCCAATGGATTGGGTGATGATAGTTTTCAATACTTACTGCCTGGATGGACTTCATACCTCTTTGAGCCAATTGACAGATTAAAATGAACTGGAAGTTTCTTACAGACCCTTAAATGTATTTTTTTTAAATAAATTTCACCGCCAAGCCCCAGGTGGTCAAGATGGGTAGACATACCTCCAACCCCTCATCATGAACACAGGATCCCACCAGGGTTGCGTCCTCAGCCCCCTACTGTACTCTCTGTACACACATGACTGTGCGGCCAGGTTCAGCTCCAACTCCATCATCAAGTTTCCTGATGACACTGTGGTGGTGGGTCTGATCTCCGATAATGCTGAGAAGGCCTACCTGGAGGAGGTGGCTGACCTGGCACTCTGGTGTCAGAATAACAGCCTCCTCTTGAATGTTACCAAAACTAAGGAGCGGATTGTGGACTTTAGAAGGGCACTACAACCGAGGATGTACATGCCACTGGGGATAAATGGGACTACTGTGGGTAGGGTGAGCAGCTTCAAATACCTGGGAGTCCAAATCACAGAGGATCTGACATGGACAACACACACTGCCGCTCTGGTGAAAAAGGCAAGGCAGCACCTTTACCACCTCAGGTATCTGAGGAAATTCAGAGTTTCTCTGAGGATCCTTCAATCATTCTACATTCTACATGTGCAGACAAGGTAAGACCTTGCTTCCCCACCGGAGACCGTGGCTTCAAGATGGTGTAGGCCGCAGGCCGCTGGTCGAAAATTTAAAGTCCCCACCGTGTCGCAGTCAGAAGCACCGCAGACTGCAGGTCTGGCGGTCGGAGCTCCTCTCCAGGGATCCCTGGCGAGGGACCCAGCTCAGGATGGTAAGTCCACGCCGCGCCCGCGGTAGAAGTAGGCCGCGGGCCGGCGGTTAGAGCTCTTCTCCTCCCGGGTCCCCAATGAGGGATCCCAGGCCCAGGACGCCGCCAGCTGAAGCTCTGCAGACCGCGGGCCAGCGAACGGAGCGCTCCCCTCCGGCGACCCCCAGCGAGGGCTCGCCCGCTCCGCGACGAAAGAGTCGTCGCTGTGCCCATTGCTGAAGCCCCGGGCGCGTCTCCGGGAAAGGTCGCACTGATCCTCGATGTTAGGCCACGGGGAGGGCGACATGGAAAAAGTCGCCTCTCTGTGGAGGAGGCGACCAAAGCTGTTTCCCCCTTACCCCCCCACACCACCCCCCACACAAGACACACCGAGAGACATTAAAAACATACATTAAGATACACTAAAAACAAAACAAAAAAATAGAAAACACACACTGCTGGCAGGGCTGCCAGCTCGCAGCACCCCCACCGACCTGGTGCAGTTGAATGTGATCCTGACCGGAAACATTTCGATCTGGTTTGACAACAGCTCTGCCCAGGACAGGAAGGCTCTGCAGAAAGTAGTGCCATGGGAACTACACTCCCCCCTCCTGCACGACCTATACACCAGGCAGATCCAGAGCCAGCAAGATCATGAAGGGCCCCTACCACCCCTGCAACGGACTGTTCCAGCTGCTACGGTCAGGCAAGTGCCTCTGCTGTCACGCTGCGAAACAGAGAAGATGAGACGGAGTTTCTTCCCACAGGCCATCAGGACTGTAATTACTTGTGTTTTTTTTTAAATTTAAATACTGTTCTGTTCTGATCTCTTGTTCTGTTGTTCAGTTGTTTTGCACAATCCCGCAGGCATTGTCACTTTCATTTCATTGTACATCTTGTATGTGTATGTGACAAATAAACTTGACTTGACTTGGCTTGAGATGGGGTCAGTGGTTAGTGATGGAATGCGCGTGTTGGAGCCAATTCTCCACTCCCTCTTGGTACAACAACAATGTATAGTCTTCAGTATATAATCAGATCTCAAGGTTCTGTTTAGAGAAGTGAATAATAGACAGTCAGTCGTTATGGAGGAGTTAAGAGAAGTGATTGAAATTTCAGATGGGTTTAATGTATAGAGATTAATAGAGGCAACATGCTTTAAACCTTCCAGAAGGCTTTTGATAAATTGTCACATTTGGGACAATTACAAATCTGCATGTGGCTTACCTGGAATATATACTGTAAATGTTAATAGTGTATAAATCACCCACTGAACAATCATAAAATAATGAACTGCAACCTGAATTTGAAGATGTTGTGTTTGAAAATAGAATTGCAAACTCCCTAGGATGAGCGATAAAATTACCCAATTTGCTCATTTTTGCCTCCCAAGAATTGTGATTCTTTCAATGTTTAATTTTGTAAACTCCCATGACTAAGCCTATTAAATTATATTTGCATGCCACTTAAAGTTCACAAGAGTTTTCTACTTTGCTAAAAGTTTGTTACTTCCCTGCTGAGTTTCTGTATAAAATGCTGAAAGCTCAGACACCCCGTATATAACAGTTAAGGGCCTGTCCCACTATACGAGTTTACCCAAGAGCTCTCCCGAGTAAAAAAAAATCAAACTCATGGTAAGTATGTAGAATGTACGTAACGGGTACGTCGGAGCTCAGGATGCCTCTTAGCGGCTCGTAATGCTAACGGCAGGTACTCGAGAAAAGCGGTAAGCTCGTGAAGTTTTTTCAATGTTGAAGAATGTCCACGAGAGCCCCGAGTACCTACGAGCGGCTATTACCATAATTCTCCAAGTTCTAATCAGGGGAAACTCGGGAGAACTCTTGAATTACCTCGTACAGTGGGACAGGCCCTTTAGCTGTAAATCTGTGGACTGCAGTGTACATGTTGTCTTCAGCAGATTGGACCAATACAGTAGGAATGTTACAAAATGTTGAGATTTTAAAAATCAAGCTTGTAATTTATCCCATCAGATAAAGCATCAAACTTTAATTTGATACCTAATTCACTTTCATATCTTCAGTATTATTGTTATGGCCATTTTCATACTCGGAAATTAGCATCTTGTTCCCTATTGACTTAACACAAAAGCTGTGATCGAGGACAGTCAAGAGCCCATAACTTTCTTAAAAATTAAGAGAACTGAATGAAATTTTCAATTATTATAAATTGAAGCATTCTGAAACAAATATAAAACATCTTACTTGGATAACCTGAAATTACAATTTCTAGCAACAGACCAAGTCTTTATGGAGAAGATCAGTTGCTAGCTGGTACATTGGCATATCATAATCAGTAGCATAATCATATTCCTCAGATTGTAACCAATAAGCAACTCTGTACACCTTGTTTTTCCTCAACTATTCAATTTTGGCATTGTAAACTACAGGTTTTTGCTCTTCAAACCACGCATGACATGCCTTTCTGCCCACTACTTTCCCATTAAGAATGTCCTGTAGATCATCACATTTGGAGTAGTCCAAATTTGGATAATCTTTGCGAATGCTGTCTAAATCAGTCTCTTTTACTGGGCATTTGGATTGACAATTTTTGCATTTCTTCTTCGGAGACATCTGTTTAAAATGTAAAGTAAAAAATACACTGAACAGCATTAACAGAAACAAGTTATTATTTGCAGTTTTTGAAAAAAGGTAGAAATGATAGTTAAATGTTGATAACAAATAGTAAATACCCAACAAAAAAAATCATATTCATCAGTTTCATCAAATCAATTCATCTAATCAATTAAATTAATCTAAATTCAATTACAATATCTAAACATCTATCCATTTCTTAAGAAAAGGCTAAAACATTTTAATAGCCTAAGTATCCAAATAACAAAACGATCCCATTCACATAATTCACAATCTAACATTGTTATTTTTTAAACCTCAATGTCATGAATGTACATGCCAAATGGAAGGAATTTAATGTTTAATTCCCATAAATTAATCTAGAAACATCCACTCTCAACATAATTAAAATTATTATTTTTTGCACAATACATGTGACTAAAACTGTTTTGGATATAGTATAAAAAATATTGGGCCGTCTATTGGATAGACAATACACAAAAATATAGACGATTTAGATAACTCTTAGACATGATTGTCCAAAAAATAAGGGAATTTTAATCATCTCTTGGACAGGGTGTGTGTTTGATGTGAATGATTTGGAGGGTACATTGCATTGCCATAAATTTTAAGCCATATCAGAGCAGGCAAGACCTAGGGTTCGTATGGGAAACCTATATAACAATTTTCAATAAGTATCGAAGGACTTAGACTAAAGCCAACCCCAGAATCTGTTATAAAACCACACTAACTTTGTTTTTTGTCCTGATATGATGCGATCCGTCCAGTGACATTGAAAGCGTTGAGGGGGGTTAGAAGTCGTTTTTTACTATCACCAGCGATTAAATTGTGTCCAGCGATATTTATTTAATTAAAACCCGGAACGAACGCGTCCGCCGATTTTTACTTTCATCAACTAGCAAGCCCGAGAAACCTGAAAGCATCCCAGTCACAACCCTACCCACACCTGCAGCCCAAATAAATCCCCACCCCCCACCCCCCCCCCCCCCCAACGAAGGCTCCGCACACTCGGCGCAGTGGCAGATATGAGCAGACGCTGAAAGTAGGTTTTGTGAACATAAATACAGTAGAGGGAATAATCCAGACCCAATGATACTGCATGATTAAATCATTATTTAATCTCTCTCCTGCCATCTGTCTAATGTAGAGAGACTTCCTTTCAGATTGTGCAGAGAATCGTAAATCTTTGGAGAGCAAGGAAGCTGTCATGAAGTTACTTAGAACCAGAGATTGCTAGATTTTTAGATATTAAAAGGAATAGAGAGACTGGAAGACGATGGGATAATGTCAATCATGACTTTGATAAATGAAGAGTGGGTCCAAAGGGCCAGGTGCCATACTCCTGCTCCTATTTCTTGTGTTCTTATGCAAGTACCAACTAGGAGCTGAATTTATAACCTGGTTGAAGAAATTCTTCTTTACATTCCTTCTAAGCCCCTTACACCTTACGTCAAATCTATAGATGTGTAGGAATGAACTGCAGATGCTGATTTAAACCGAAGATAGACACAAAAAGCTGGAGTAACTCAGCGGGTGAGGCACTATCTCTGGAGAAAAGGAAAAGGTGATGTTTCAGGTTGCGACCCTTCTTCAGACCTCGGATATAATACCATATAAGACCATATAGTTTGTAATGGTGAAAAGGTGACTAATGTCTACCCTATGTTTGCCCCTTATAATTGGGTACACCTCTATCAACTCTGCCCTCAGCTTTTACTGCTCCATGGAAAACAAACCCAGCCTGTCCAGTCTCTCCTCATAACAGAGACATTCCTTCCCAGGCAACATCCAGGTGAATCTCCACTACACTCTCTGGGGAACATTTTGTATCTGACTCACTGAGTTACTTTAGCAATTTGTGTCTACCATTGGTATAAGCCAGCATCTGCAGTTTCTTTTTATTACGATTTTTCAGATGTGGTTCGTCAATGTTTTATAAAGCTCTACCAAAGCCAATATTGTTGATGCACAAGGCCCAGACGTCTCCACAGAATCATTGATTAAGCTGGTCCTGAAAACAGTGTGTCTAGGAACCCATGCTTAACCATCACAATACATGGTGTTTATATATCCAGTAAGTAGAGAAATTCACAGCGTAAAACAGAGAGAATCACCACTGCTCAATTTCACTCCCTAATTAAACATACAACTTCCCTTATTGAAGCTATAACATTCCTTGACTCTCATATCAGAAAATAAGTTAGTGATCTTTAAAGACAGCATCTGCTCCATCATTTTATCCTGAGATTTTTTATAACCTGTGATTCCATAAGCTAGAATACTGTCCGATTCACTTCTACCTCACATCGAACATTGGACTTTATCTCTGGAATTGATGCTCTACAATGTTGAGAACTACATTCTATTCTCTGTATCTTCCCCTTTTCTCTACTTGAGCTTAGCTTGAATGTATTTATGTATAGTATTATCTTATTTGATTGTATAGCAAGCAAAACATAGCTTTCCATTGTAGATCAGTATACGTGACACTAATAAACCTAAACCTAAAACTTTTGTTCTGACCTCAGGCTCGGACTGCTGGGAAATGGCCAGTGAAGTGGTATGCACCTGAATGTATAAATTTCCGGAAATTTTCTAGCAAGGCTGATGTCTGGAGCTTTGGTGTGACGATGTGGGAAGCCTTGACATTTGGACAAAAGCCATATAAGGTAATAAACAAAGTTCGAGAGGAACTCAGCAGGGCAAGCAGCGTCTGTGGAGGGAATGAACAGACAACATTTTGGGTCGGGACTCTTCTTCAGATTGATGGAGCAGGGGAGGAGAGATCTGGAAAACTGATGGAACAAAGACACAGCCATTGGTGGTAGATGGATACGTGATGAGGGGGATTAGCACATGGGTGGAGTAAGTGACAAAGGCGAGTGAAAATGAGACAATATGAAAGAAAAGGAGGGTCTGGGGAGGGATATGGATAGTGCACGAAGGGGACAGGGCGGGTATAAAATTAAAATGAAGGACTCGGGAATTGGAGAAAAGGCCTATGTACAGAGCATGGTGTCAGGGGTGGGGGGCAGGTGTAATGAGGGCAGACGTAGGTGGTTGGAGAAATGTGTATGCACTGGGGTGAGGGCCAGCAGGGAAAAGAAAGGGGGAAGGCGTAATATTAGTTGAAATTGGAGAATTCAATGCATACTGTTTAATTATCAACCAAATTATCAACAGGTAATAAGAATATGAAGTGCCCCATATAAGGTCATGCCTGTCTTTACAACCCATTTTTTTGTGTGTAGAGTGTGTTCAGGTTCTGCCGCGACATGCTGTACTCGCTCATTTATCGTTTGTTGAAGTTTATGTGAAGATTACGTTTCCTTCACAGTGGTCTTTTTTTTCAACGTGACCAACAAAAACGTGAAAACACAACCAGACCAGTTAGTACAACGCTATCCATTGGGTGGTGCATGAACACGTACTCAACCTCCATGTTCACAGAGCAAACAAAGCAGAATGCAATGAAAAGTGAGAAATGAAACCACTGAGAAATTTTCCCCTGAATGTCTCAGACAATTTAAACATCTCTAGAGATGACAGATGACTCAACAAATGAAGCCCTGTTGTCTTGCAATATCTTTACAAGGAAAAACAAGGTATTGGAAGAACTCAGCGGGTCAGCCATCATCTGTGGAGGGAGATGGACAGAATGCATTTCAGTCCGGGACCCTTCGACTGACCGATGCTGTCGAAGGCAGCATCCCTCCATAGATGCTGCCTGACCTACTAAGTTCCTCCAGCTGACACAAGGAACAACATATGCTGGAATCTTGCATCAAATACTCTCTCATTGAAACCTACCAAATAATGAAAGGCCTAAATAGAGTGGATGTAGGGAGGATGTTCCCAGTAGTGAGAAAGTCTAGGACCAAAGGACACAGCCTCAGAATAAAAGGATATACATTTATAATGGAGATGAGGAGGAAGGAATTTCTTTAGTCAGAGGGATGGTGAATCTGTGGAATTCGTTGCCACAGGTGGCAGTGGAGGCCAAGCCATTGGATATTTTTAAAGTAGAGATTGATAGGTTCTTGATTAGCAAGAATGTAAAAGGTTGAGGGCAAAGGCACGATAATGGGGCTGAGAGGGAAAAATTGATCAGTCATGATCGAATGTCGGAGCAGACTTGATAGGTTGAATGGCCTAATTCTGCTCCTATGTCAAATGGTCTTATGGTCTTAACACAAAATGCTGGTGTAACTCAGCAGGTTGACAGCATGTGTGGAGAACAAATGTTGGAGTAACTGAAGTGCTGGAGGATCGATGGAGGACAAGTGCTGGAGGAACTCAGAACGCTTGTGTAACTCAGTTGAGTAGATGACCTGAAGAAAGTCAATAGTACAACTGTCAACAACTCTCTGTTATGTACAGCCAGTTAACACAAGCACTTTTGTAATTCTCCAACATTATTTTGTTGTTTGCAGCAATGCTGCCAGCATCTCGACGCGAGCAGCATCTTGTCTCCTTCTCAATCTTTTATATATAAATAAAAAATGTATTTGCAGTACCTAAGGGGTGTTAGGCTTCCAAGAACCATGCTATTATATCATTTTGGAAATAACTACATAGGACCTTTTATCTTGATCTGACTGAGCAGTTACAGATAGGATACATGATACTTGGACGGATAAAAAAAATGGGAGATACTTCGGCTATTTGACTTTACTTCATTGTCAGGTATCCATCCACTTTTTTTTTTTTATTTTTATTTTTTCTGATCAACCCAGGTTCTCTTTGGATAGAGTTTATGCACCCTGGGTGTTACATCAGCAATCATTTTTGCTGACACACACAACCAACTTTTGTACAGTGTTGTCCAGATGCATCATCAATGTGCTTGGCTTTGTGTGAACATAGTTTTCCCATCAAGCACATTTACCACACACCCCAGCCTCTTTATTCCTTGTCCACCAAGTGAAATTATTAATTTATGGTACGCTAATTTAACATTGTCCTAGGCTGTTTAACTGTGCACAAAACTCTGCTCCAGATCACGTGGCATATTAAAGCAAATGACATATGCCAATTCAACATTTCTCATGAGCCTCTGAGGATTCCATTCTCAATTAGACTAGCACAACCATATGTGGCTTCAAATACGCCGTGGAGCCTCGCAGTCTAGTCATGGAATTATTTATTTATCTTTGCTAAAATTGGGACCTTTTTGTGTCAGCCAGCACTATGACTCGAGTACTTTCTTTTCATATGCCTTTTCTTTTTCCGCTTATTAAATTTAATTTGCCTCATTTTATACATCACTGCATGAAAAGCAAATTCATTCGTGTAGAACAGAAAATGAAAAGGCCCCAGAAGTTGTTTAGTTTTTCATGAGAAGGAGTCGCTTTGGATCGTGCCTCATGATGAAATGAATGCCCATATCCGGTGAATAAAATATGCTTTAATGCGGGATATGCTGGACTTTTACAAGTAAGTTCAAACTGGTTTACATAATGCAAACACTCAAAGCATTAAATGATTAATGGGTTTAATTTATGATTATCCCATGATTTATATAGAATATTTGAATCTCATGTCTGGTATTCAGTTTTTAAATCAGCGCGAGGCACAATACGATATCTATATTTTGTAAATGGGATTTAAAATCCAGCGCCATTTAGCACTCCTGTTTGGAATGGGATATCAGATAGCGTTTCGTTTTACTTTTTTAAAGGGCAAGAGAGTCAGCAACACTATGTTGGCGCAGATACTACATATTTCCAAACACATTTGCCCACGAAGTCACGGTTATACCATGCTGTTCTCATAGAAAACTATACTCCCACTCTTTATGTCAACAAACCAAACCCAGATTCCAAACTCTCTTCTTCCTCTCTCATCTGATATTGCATTGGAGGCTTGATGGCATCATTTCCATTTTAAAGCAGTAATGTCCTCTACTTTTTTCGAAGCTTGATTTAATTAACATGATTGATTCATCAAAAATTCAAAATAAAACGTGGTAAAAGGTGAAAAAAAGGCTATGATTTTGTATGAACAGTTTTACTACATATTTTTCAGAACCTGATTTACCTTTTGTATTTTTTCTATCATATGAAATTCTTACAAGCAACATCATTCTGCTCTCACATACACGATCACACTTAGACTTATTTTTTCCAATAATTTTAGCAGACCTGAAGGTGTTTAGTAAATGTGTGACAGATGGAGGCATTTTCAGTGGAGGACTTAATCACTGAGCAAGGCTAAATGTACACAGTTACCNACACTCAAAAATCGTATGCAGTATTGGTCTTGTCAATAACTAAAAATCTTGTGAAAAATACAGAATTATTTCTAGTAGTGGTCTGTGGTAGCAGAAATACTAAGCCTGTAATACTTATAATGTTTTCACATGATAGTTCTGGAAAAAAAGTTTTAAAATTTATTTTCAAGTTTCTAACCAAATGTTTTTAGTTATAAAATATTCTTATATGTATCTTCATCTATACAGAATATCAATTTGAAATTTTCTTGGAATCTATTGTACTAGCAATACCTTTATTCACGGTTCACTGAAGGGAATACAAGATATTTTAATAACTGGAATTACTTGAAATATTTGGCTATTCATAGCAATCACAAAATATTGAAAATCATTAAGTGGATGGTAGTTGCTATAATTTTCCATCATGATTGCATATTTTGTTATAATCCCTGAACAATAAAGTATGGATAGTACAGGGGGGGACTTTTTATTCAGCAAAAGAGCCTTACATGCACCCTTATATAAACCACAGTGTGGATTATTATCTTTGATTGCAGTTCTTGTTAAGAGCCACTGCTTTTGGTATCTACATTGTTATTTTCAGGCACCATTTCTAGTGTGCTGCATAGCTAGCCACAGTAAAAAGATTAATCATAAATGTGGATTCTTATCTGCAGTGGTTTAACAGACTATTCCAAAGAGTACTCTGGTTAACTTTATGAACCCTATAGAAATTTGTGCACAGAAATTATAATTTTATTCATTCTAATTACCAGTTATTGTACAATTGGTCCAAATAAATTGGTTCAATTTGTATTAAGTATTTGTCATTATTCAAAGGACAAGGAGCATTTGTTCTCCTATGGAAATAAGTGATTGACAGCTAAAACACTTGAAAATAATGCACAGCAAACTGGGATGTATATTTATGCCGGAATCATAGAATCTCATGCCGCTACGATAGGCCCAAAATTTACTGCCGCCTCAGCAGCATTTTCAGACACAAAGTCCTTGTAGTTGTTGAAGTGTTTACATAAATAATAAAGGAATAGCATAAACTCGCAGAATAACTTTTTTTTTTTGTCGATGCAGTGATTACCTGTATAAGTGAAACGGCAAAGGAGATTAGCATTATTTATTTGTAGCTGCCAAACATGGATTAGTTCTGTAACGAGTAATGGGTTGGGTGTGTTGGCCATTGCTCCCACTGCTCATTCCACCTGATCTGGACGCTGACGGCTCCAGGTAACCAGACTCCACACCTTGGTCTGGGTAGTGGTGGAGTCTCCAGAGGCACAGTGAGGAAAACCTTCCCCAAATGCTCTGAATGTTTTGATAGCTCGCAATCAAATTCCTGGATAGGATAACATTTAGTCTGTTAACAATTGAGGCAAACAATGTAAAAATTTAAAAACTATTAACACCTTAAGAAGAAATTAAGAACACCTGTGAACACATAATTAAGAACTTTAACCTGAGCAAAACAATTTGAAAGAAATAACATCTTCCCCGTTACTTTCTACTACGCATTCTCTATTAAATTTGAAGGAATCTTATGCTTTGCACAGTAAGACTAGAATCCAAGAGGTCAATCCCAGTGCAATTCTGGAGAACTTCAGAGGACTGCTCTTCACCACCCCTCATCATGAGGACAATGGCAAAGTGAACTGATAGGTTCAGTATTCTCATTCTGCAATATTTAACAACCAATACTCGGAATTTCCTGATTTAAACAGCTAAATACTGGAGTCACATGTGCCACCAAAATCCAGCACCATCACTTCTCCAGAGAACTCAACTGTAAACTACTGTTCCCTTTGCCTGAGAAAAAACTTTGCCAGTTTTCAGATTTGACAACTGTTTCTACCCAGTTACCCTCAGGTAACATGGATCCTGGTTCAGGATTGTGTCCTTTACATTTAAAACACGTTCAATGCCTGATTTGGTTGGTAGTTTTGACCACCATAAATTGATCCTCGTGTTGAAATGGGTGGTAGAATCTGAAGAGATTAGACTGGAATGTGGGGAGAACAAGATCACCTTTTGTTCACCCGCACCTCCTCCAACCTCATCTATTGCATCCGCTGCTCCGATGTCAGCTGATGACCCAAGCAGTCGTCCCAGGTGCGACAGAGGTTCACCTGCACCTCTTCCAACCTCATCTATTGTATCCGCTGCTCTAGATGTCAGCTGATCTACATCGGTGAGACCAAGCGTAGGCTGGGCGATCGGTTCACCGAACACCTCCGCTCGGTCCGCATTAACCAACCTGATCTCCTTGTGGCTCAGCACTTCAACACCCCCTCCCATTCCAAACCCGACCTTTCTCTCCTGGGCCTCCTCCATGGCAAGAGTGAGGACCATCGGAAATTAGAGGAGCAGCACCTCATATTCTGCTTGGGCAGTTTGCACCCTAGCAGCATGAACATTGACCTCCAATTACCGGTAGCCCTTGCTGTCTCCTCCCCTCCTCACCTCTCCCTCAGGCCTCTGGCTCCTCCTCTTCCTTTCTCCTTTCTTCTCCCTGCCCCCTCCACCCTACATCAGTCTGAAAAAAGGTTTCGGCCCAAAACGTCGCCTATTTCCTTCGCTCCATAGATGCTGCCGCACCCGCTGAGTTTCTCCAGCACTTTTGTCTACCTTCGATTTTCCAGCATCTGCAGTTCATTCTTAAACACAAGATAGGATTAGTGAACAGGATACTTGATGGCCGGCAAGGAGGTGCGGTCATGCACTTTGGTGACAGGAATCCAAAGGTGACCATTACACAGCTGGAGAGAGGGATCTCGGGGGCTTAATTGATCCACAAAACATTAGCAGGCAGGTCCACCAAGCAATTAAGAATGCAAATGGCATCTTGGGCTTCATTGAAACAGTAGTTGGAGTTAAAATATAGGGAGGTTACGTTCCAATTATACAGGGTATTATATACATCACCCGTTGAGTTTCTCCAGAATGTTTGTCTACCTTCGACTTTTCCAGCATCTACAGTTCCTTCTTAAACAAGGTGTTGGTAATGTCACACGTGGAACACTGCACACAGTTTTGGCTCCTTACATAAAAAACAATGTCGTGACATTGGAGGCAGTCCAAAGGAGATACACCAGGATACTTCCTGGGATGAGAGGCTTGTCCTATGAAGAAAAGCTTGATAGTTTGGGTCTGTATTCCTCGTGTTCAGGAAAATGTGGGGCGATCTTATGCAACATGTAAGATTCTAAAGGGGCTTGGCAGGGTGGGCTCTGAGACGTTTTCACTTGTGGGTGAGTCATGAACAAGATAAAGAATAAGCAATCAGTCATTTAAAACTGAGGTGTTTAGAAACTTCTTCTCAGGGGGTAGAGAATCTCTGAAGTGCTCTTCTCCCGGGAGAGATGGAGACTAGATATGATGTGAAGATGGATTAATTTCTTAAAGATAGAGGAATTGAAGGTTTTGAGAAACAGGCTCGGAAGAGGAGTTGAGGCCAGTGAAGACAGCCATGATAATGTTGAAAGCGCAAGCTTGAGGCATCTGGTGGTGTACTCCTACTCCTACTTTCATAGATGCATAGAGACATACAGCATGGAAACAAGCCCTTTGGCCCAATTCATTCATGCCAACCAAGATGCCCATCTATGATAATTCTATTTACCCTTGTTTGACCCATATTCCTCTAAACCAAGGCACAACAAACTGTAGATAGTAGCTTACTATGGGTCATAAAAAAACTCTTAATATTTGCACTCAGTCTGCCAACCCTGCTCGATCTCCCAGCTGCTAACCATTCTAACAGCTCTTCCAATTCCCATACTGACCTTTCTGTCCTGGGCTTCCTCCATTACCATAGTAATTCTACATGCAAATTGGAGGAACAGCACCTCATATTCTGCTTGGATAGCAAACATTGGGTACCATGTTTTCCAGAGATTGTGCCCTGACCCACTGTGTTACTCCAGCAGTTTGTATCCTCACAATATTGCAAATGTGGTCTAACCAGAACCTTATAAAGCCTCAAAATTACACCCGTGCCTTTATATTCTAGTCCTCTCAAAATGACACCTAACATTGAATTTGCCTTTCTTACTACTGACCCAACCTGCAAATTGACCTTTTGGGAATTCTGCACAAGCACTCCCAAGTCCCTTTGCACTTCCGATATCCGAATCCTCTCCCCAGTTATCTTCCATTCCCTTAATGCAGCCTGGTCCCAACTCCCCTTCCCTTTGATTTCCACTCTCCGCAATGGTGATGTGCGCAGAGGAAAAAAAATAGGCGAGTTAAATTATGCAGAGACCATTTTTAAAGCATACATTGTCACGTACTTTATTTATGATAGAATCACTTGGGCAGGCCAAACTCAATGTGAATTTTCAGATGTTTCCAGGCCCAACACACTTTCTGTATTACACTGTAAACCAAGTTTAAACTATGACATAAACATTGTGTTTCTTCCATACTACCCTGGTATCTGCAAACACTTCAGTGTGGTTGTCTGTCAGCAACCTCGATAACATCATTCTTGCTGTTCACCAGGAACGTGGATGCATCGGCGCCTGATAGCAACTGACACATTAATTGGCCCAAGTCTTTCAGTTTATCTGTTTTGACTCACTTGTGAATATTCTGTTGACTACAAGATCATTATCTCATTCAAGATAATGGGGGCTGCAAGCAATTTTAATTCCCCTTCCCAGCCTCCTCCACAGACTGAGTGATGTCATTCACAAACATGAAGAACTGCATGGTGGCGCAGCGGTAGAGTTGCTGCCTTACACGAATGCAGCGCCGGAGACCTGGGTTTGATCCCGACAACAAGTGCTGTCTGTACAGGGTTTGTACATTCTCCCCGTGACCTGCGTGGGTTTTCACCGAGTTCTTCAGTTTTTCCTCCTCCCACACCTCGAAAGCGCACGTGTTTTTGTAGGTTAATTGGCTTGGTAAAATACAAAGAAATGGACCCTAGTGGTGGAGATAGTAAGTTTGGTTCGCTGGTCGAGTGGACACCGGTGGGCTGATGGGCCTGTTTCCGCACTGTAACCTCTAAACTAAACTAAACTAAATTTCAGATTCCTGCCATAGGTAGCCTACTACTCAATGTGCCGATGAATGGATGATTCTAATTCAAGTCAACCATTTTGGATACTGTTGAGGGAGAGGCTCATCAGGGAAATGCAGCAGCATCCAAGTTCATGCCACCAAGGTGGCTCTGCAGCTCATGAGGGGGGAAAAAAGAGGGGAAGGGCAATAGTAATAGGGATTCAATTGTCAGGGGAATTAGATAGCGTTTCTGCGGCCGCAACGAGACTCCAGGATGGTATGTTTGCCTCCCTGTTGCAAAGGTCAGGATGTCACTGAACCGGCTGCAGAACCATTCTGGAGGGGGAGGGTGAACAGCCAGTTTTTTGTCTAGTGGTCCATGTTTGCACCAACGAATAGGTAAAAAAAGGGATGAGGCCTCCTATGGTGAAGTTAGGGGAGGCTAGGAGATTAAACTTTAAAAGTAGGACCTCAAAAGGTAGTAAAATCTCCGATTTACTACCATACCACGGGCCTGTCAAGTAGAAAATAGAAGGAATATTGCAATCGAAACGTGGCTTGAAAAGTGGTGCAAGGGAGGGGATTCAAATTTTAGGGCACTGGGATCATTCTGTGGGAGTGGGAAACCGGTACAAACAGACGTTTTGCACCTGAATGGGAATGGAAAAACCAATTGTTTCTTGGGGAGGAGTGTTTTGCTAGTGTGTCGGGGAGGATTTAAACTAAATGTGGGGCAGGGGGATGGTACAAGAGCAGAGAGGCAGGTGGTGTAAAATAGGGTAGAAGCAATAGTAAGCAAGGTGGGAAAAAGTAAAGTGGCAGCAAGACAAAACCAGGGGACCAAAATCAAAAAGGCCACTTTTCACAAATTGTATAAGGGGTAAGTGCGTTGTTGTATACAAGCCTGAAGGCTTTGTGTCTCATGCAAGTGTCTTCGTTAATTCGATTAAGGTGGACGAGTTTGAAACGTGCAGATAGATATTAATTATTATGATAAGTTGGGATCACGAGACATGGCTCCAGTGTGACGATAGGCTGGATCTGAACAACCAGGATATTCAATAAATTCAGGGAGGGAATAGAGAAAGGAAAGGAGTTGGGTAAGCGTTTGCTGTTTAGAGGAGGAGATTAAACGCAATGGAAAGGAAGGACAATAGCTTGGAGGATGTGGAAAATCGGTATGGGTAGAGCTTACAAACACTAAGGGCAGAAACGCTGTGGTGTAGTGTACAGGCCCACCTAACATCGCAGAGAAGTTGGATGGTAATCAAACAGGAAATTGAATGCGTGCGACAAGGCAAAACAGTTATAATGGGTGACTGCAATCAAATATAGATTGGGTTAATCAAATTGGCAGCAGGTGGCTGAGGAAGAGGATTTTTGGGAATGTATGCGGGGATAGTTATACATCAACATGTAGAGAACCAACGAGAGAGCAGCCTATTTTAGACTGGGTTTTGAGTAATGAGGAAGGGATAGTTAGCCGTCTGGTTGTACGTCCCACGTTGGGCAAGAGTGCATAATATGGTTTGAGTTTCTTCATTAGGATGGAGAGTGACATTGTTAATTCAGAACAATGGGTTTCTGAAACTAATTGAAAGGTAAACTTTGAGGGTATGAGAACGTGAATTGGCCCAAGATTGACTGGCAATAATTATTCTAAGGGTTGAACGGTGATATACAATGGAAAGACATTTAAGACTGCATGGATGAACAAACAAAAAATTTGTTCCATCCCATTTTGGCAAAAGAATAAATCAGGGAAGGTAGTGCATCCGTGGGATAACAAGGGAAATCAGGATAGTATCAAAGCAAAGGATGATGCGTACAAATAGCCAGAAAAGCAGCATACCAGAGACTGGAGAAATTCAGAGACCAGCAGAGGAGGACAAAGGCTTAATTAGGAAAGGAAAAATAGATTATGAAAGAAAAACTGGCAGGGAACATAAAAACTGACTCCAAAAGTTTTTATAGATATGTGAAGAGAAAGAGGTTAGTTAAAACAAATGTAGGTCCCTTGCAGTCAGAAACAGGTGAGTTGATCATGGGGAACAAGGATATGGCGACCAATTGAATAACTACTTTGGTTCCGTCTTCACTAAGAAGACATAAATAATCTGCCGGAAATAGCAGGGGGGACTGTGGTCAAAGGACGAGGAATTGAGTGAAAATCCAGGTCATCGGTCGGGAGTTGGTTGTTGGTAATTGAATAGATTAAAGGCCGATAAATCCCGCAGGGCCAGATAGGCTGATCCCAGAGTACTTCAGGAAGTAGCTCAGGAAATAGTGGATGCATGTAGTGATAATCTTCAAAACTCTTTTTAGATTTCTGGAGTAGTTCCTGAGGATTGCGCGGGTTAGCAAATGTAACCCCTCTTTATGAAGAGGAGAGAGAAAACGGGAATTACAACCAGTATAGTAGACCTACACTCGGAAGTGGGGAAAACACTGCTAAAGTCAGTTATTCAAGATGGGATAGCAGCACGATTTGGAAAGTGTAAAATCATTGACAAAAGTCAGCTTGGAATTTACGAAAGGAAATCATGTCTGACGATTCTTGTGGAATTTTTCGAGGATGTAAACTAGTAGCGATAAGGGAGAACCAGTGGAATGTGGTATGGACTGGTCTTCAGAGGCTTTCGACAAGGTCCACATAAGATAGATTTAGTATACAAACTTAAAGCATACGGTAAATTAGGGGTTCAGTATTGATGTGGATAGAGAACTGCTGGCAAACAGGAAGCAAAGAGTAGGAGTAAGGGGTCCTTTTCACAATGGCAGGCAGTGACCTAGTGGGGTACCGCAGGGCTCAGTGCTGGGACCCAGCTATTTATTTACAATATACTTTATTTATGATATGGATGAGGGAACTTGAAGGAATATCCAGTTTGCGGATGACTCTAGCTGGGGGTGCAGTGTTAGCTGTGAGGAGGGAGGATGCTAGGAGACTGCAAGGTGGACTTGGATAGGCTGGGGTGAGTGGGCAAATGTTTGGCAGATGCAGTATAATGTGGATTAAATGTGAGGTTATCCACTTTGGTGGCAAAAACGCAGGACTATTATTTAAATGGTGGGGCCGATTAGGAAAAGGGGAGATGCTGCGAGACCTGGGTGTCATGGTACACCAGTCATTGAAAGTAAGGCATGCAGGTGCAGCAGGCAGTGAAAAAAAGCGAATGGTATGTTAGCTTTCATAGCAAAAAGGATTTGAGTACAGGCAGCTTGGGAGGTTTATACTTCAGTTGTACAGGGTCTTGGTGAGACCAACACCTGGAGTATTGCGTACAGTTTTGGTTCTCCAAATCTGAGGAAGGACTTTATTGCCATAGAGGAGTGCAGAGAAGGTTCACCAGACTGATTCCTGGGATGTCAGGACTGTTTATGAAGAAAGACTGGATAGACTCGGTTTATACTCTCTGGAATTTAGGAGATTGAGAGGGGGATCTCTATAGAAACTTACCCAAAATTCTTAAGGGGTTGGACAGGCTAGATGCAGGAAGGAAGATTGTTCCGATGTTGGGAAGTCCAGGACAAGGGATCACAGCTTAAGGATAAGGGGGAAATCCTTTTAAGTCCGAGATGAGAAAGACTTTTTCACACAGAGAGTGGTGAGTCTCTGGAACTCTCTGCCACAGAGGGTAGTTGAGGCCAGTTCATTGGCTATATTTAAGAGTGAGTTGGATGTGGCCCTTGTGGCTAAGGGGATCAGAGGGTATGGAGAGAAGGCAGGTACGGGATACTGAGTTGGATGATCAGCCATGATCATATTGAATGGCGGTGCAGGCTCGAAGGGCTGAATGGCCTACTCCTCCACCTAATTTCTATGTTTCTATGTTTCAAGTCATGAGAGTTTATTGTCATTTGTCCCAGATAGGACAATGAAATTCTTGCTTGCTGCAGCACAACAGAATATCGTATGCATAAATACAGAACATTTCAGTGTGTCTATATAGCAAAAACCATATATATACACATAAATATATATGATTGATTGATTGAAAGATACAACAAGGAAACCGGCCCTTCAGCCCATTGAGTCTACGCTGACCATCGACCTATTCACGCTTCTATGTTATCCCACTTTTGCATCCGCTGCCTATGCACTAGGAGCAATTTACAAAGGCCAATTAACCTACAAGCCTGCATGTCCTTTTTGGGATGTGGGAGGAAACTGGAGCAGACTCCACATAGACAGCATCTGGGGTCAGGATCGAATGTCGGGGTCGGCATAGTGGTGCTTCTAGATCTGATGCCTGTAGCGCCAGAGACCATGTGCACGCAGTTGATCAGATTAATTTAGATTGATAACATGTAGAGATATCATGGACTGAAGGACCTCTTCCTCTGCTGTACACTTCTATGTTCTATGTTCAATTTGATCCTCTGACGTCGTGAAATTAGCCAAGTGCAATAACAATACTGTAAAGTCAATTGATATTTATAGGTTATCTACAGATTTAAATCTAACTCTATAGATTTAGATGGATATGACCAAAGGAAAGCAAGTAGAACTAGATTAGATGGGGGCAACTTGGTTGGCATGGATGAGGTGGGCCTGTATCTGTGCAGTATGAATCCACGACTTGAACTTCTTGTGGAGTGGAGCACAAGACTCAAGGCAGGATTTCATTGCAGGCGGGCAACGGTTGTTCCCGACTCTTGACAAAAGATCTAGATTGTTGTTTCTGGTTTGGTTTGTGGTCTGCCTTGTGGATCACTCAGTAAAGTGTGGTGCAATTTTCGTCCTGAGCTCGCTGGACGATCTGAGCATCATCTTTTATCTTTTAGAACTTCTGTGCACAGCTGAAACATTATCTGTGTGTACAACAATGTAGCCATCAAATTAAGGCACCTCAATGATCTGTTCCATTGTGTTTACTTTCACAGGGTGGAGAATCGCCCCGGATTTGAGCTGGTTGAGAGCAGAATGCGTGACTACCACTATAAAATAACACAGAAGCCAGTACCAGTTTGATATCATGCTTGCGGTGATGTTATACTTACAAGCATCGGGTTTGATTTGCTTGTTGGCATTTTGCTGTACATGCCATCATAGAGTGTTCATGTTGTCAGTAGTTATGGAAGCTTAACGAAGCTGGAATTTTAGCATTCCTTATCAATCATGCAATCTGACTTTAAATAGAATAATTTACATTTTTTTAAATAATTTAACTTTGCCCTGGTTATTAAACGGAAATGAAAATGAGCCTCTGTGGCTTTACTATGACAGTAGTGTTAACATAGAACATAGAAAGATACAGTGCAGGAACTGGCCCTTTGGACCATAATGTCTGTTCTAAACATGATACCAAGTTAAACTAATCTCCCCTGCCTGCACATGATCCATATCTCGCATATCCATGTGCCGGTCTAAAAACATCAAATTCCACCAACATAGTGGCTTCTACCACCACCACTGTAAGAAGGACCTGCAGATGCTGCTTTACACCGAAGAGAGACCACCCCACCACCCTTGGCAGCACATTCCTACCACCCACCACCCATTGTGTAAAATGCTTGACTGCACATAGCCTTAAACTTTGCCCCTCTCAGCTTAAAGCAATTCCCTTGTCTTTGACATTTCCAATGGGAAAAGGGTTCAAAAGAGTCATCCTAATGTAATTGAGGACAAGTGAAAGTGTGAACATATTGTGCCAGTAAATGTATTTTGCATTGCAGTATTTTAGTAAACAAGGATGATTCTGTCACATTGCAGATGTTTGATGTATACGATCAACGTTATAACTGGCTTAGTTACAAATTGTGTGCACATTGTTTCATGGTGAATTATTATTTTTCAAGAATTTTGTTTGGCTCTGTGAAAATAAAGAAGTACCACATTTGATAGAAAATGGTGAATTTGAATTTATGGTTGTCATTCTGGCCACAAGTTATCATAGAGTAGAAAGCTATGTGTAGGGAGGAACTGCAGATGCTGGTTTAAACCAAAGATAGACACAAAAAGTTGGAGTAACTCAGCGGGACAGACAGCATCTCCAGAGAGAAGGAAGATGTTTCGGGTCGAGAGCAATGGATGAAGGAAAATATTTCCCTTTGTCCCTAAACGGCACTAACTAACTAGTCTTTGGGGGTGGGGGGGGGGGGTTAGTTGATTTAAACGTTGAACTTTTGTTATGCCATCGGAAAATATTTGTCGCTGTAACTTTTATGTGAATCTTGAAGATTTTGACTGAACCAGAGCTGGGAATTCTTCACCAAGGTTTGATTGACCAAGTCTTCCCAAATAGTAGAACAAAGATTAACTGAGAAGACTAATTCCAGTGCAGAAAATCAGCCTGAAATCCCCAGGAATTCAAAGTAAATTATTCGCAACATCCAAGAATAACTAAATACAATGTCTTGACACTGGAAACAAAACTATTACAAAGATTACATAAGTCGACAAGAGTTTTACTTCGGAGTCACGTGAGTGATTACATGAAGCCCCGTCAGGCGCATGCGTGTCATTATGTCGACGCATGTTGCATTGAACGGAGCTGGAGAGCGCAGCTCCACCAGCGTAAGTAGAAAACCTTGCAGGTAAGTGTTTTAAAACTTTCCAGCGAGACTTAAGCTCCGTAAGGCTGGCTTGTGAGTCAGCAGGAGCATGTGGTACAGCGGGAGGGGCAAGTATGGGTCACGCAGCATTGTGGTCCCATCTCAGCAATCGGGAAAATAGATAAGTGCGGTGCCGGTTCCGATACCGGTGGCCGTTATTTCCGTAGTTAATAACCCTCCAGCTGCTCTAGAGTCGCACGGGCTGAGGCCACAACGATAGGAAAACATACAAGGTCAGCTCTGAGTATGTGTTACCAGATGCAGTTTCCTGTGTGATACTGACATTAATACAAATATTATGCAAGCAGAATGTACCTGTCAGAATCTATAATTCTAAACATGAACATGGTTGACACACAAATACACAAGAAAATGTAAAATAAAGTAACTCTCCTCCAAGAGAGGACAAGAATGTGGGGGAGGCTAGAAATGGAGAAAATGCTCCACACTTTACTCAGTCAAGGGTCCAAAGACCCAAAGATTCCCAGGCAGCCTCCGAAGGAATTCCATACACTGAGTATGGTGCCTGTTTAAAAAAATGGGAATCTGACTCTCCAGTGCCTTGTTTAGGTCTGGATGAGGTCTCCCTAGAGCAAGACTCGGGAGTACCAGGGCAGGAGGAGACTGACCCTGAAGCTGGTGTCCCTACTTATGTGTATACACCAGAGCACAAGAGCCACGCTCCGGGTGTTCCCAATGTAGCATCAAGTGTTGCTATATCGGAATGGACTGGTGAGGCTATGGATGAGACCTGGCTGCCAACATTTATTTGGTTTCTCACTTGCTCCAAGAAACTGTTATGACTGAAACAGTAAAAAATATATAAAACACCCATCTATTGTGCCTCGCTCAGGGTGCCAACAGTAAACTCAGTAATTGGGCACCCATGAGTGTAACGATGCCAGGGCAGGAAATGGGTTTCCAGCATGTCCTCTCGCTCATATCAGTTGGCATCACTGCAGTTGGGGAAGACATACAAGGGTCGATAATGTCCAAAACTTATAAAGACATGCTTGCGTTACTCTGCAATGCCTATTCGAACCTAATTGTATGATGAAAATTGCCATTTGGCCAACATTATACCCAAAAAATGCAGGACTACGTAGGGCAAACACTAACCAGATTAATTATTGGTGAAAATCTGCCAAAACAATTCAGGATATTTGCCTTATAAAACTTCTCATCCCTGCTCTGAGGAAAAACAAGCAGGGTTGAATATGAAGGGGGTTTTGATTTCTGGTAGCAGCAGAGGCAGGGAGATGGGTATAAAGTATTATACCCAAATACAGCCCACATCAACCCTTATATTGGGAGAAGGAGATCCTCTAGTTCATTTACGGAGGTACAGGAACTTCATTCTATCACAGATAGAACTTCTGGGGTACAACCTCTGGTTGGGTGTAAGATTACAATTGTTTTATAATGAATGATGCTGCATAATATTTGATCGGTTTGGTGTTTGCTGCACCAGAAATTCGTCAGGTAGAAAATATGTTCCCAGACAGAAGAAGATGGGGGGTTGCAGAGTCATTCTGGACCTCACAAACTTTAATTCATATGTTCAGTATAAGCATTTTTTTTAAAGTACACCTTCAACACTGTAACACAGTTGTTATCACAAGGCTACTATATAGCTACTATAGACCTAAAAAATATACCTTATTATTCAGTACCAATTCATCATTATCGCAAGTACTTTAAATTAATTGGATGGGTCAGCTGAGGCAATTTAAAGAATTACCTAATGGGTTAACTTCAGCTCTCAGGCTGTTCAAAAAATTATTGAAACCAGCACTGGTGTTACTGAGGGCTCAGAATCACATTGTAATGACTTATCTAGAGGATATGTTAATTGTAAATGCCACTCAGGAGACAGCTGAAAGAACTGGTTTCAGCAACCATAAGCCTATTTGAAAGGCTAGGGTTTCTGTCCATCCAACAACATCTAAGTTACAGCCATCCCAAACAATTGATTATTTGGGGTTTGTCATTAATTTAGTTGATATGTCAGTAATTTGCTAACAGATAAGGTTGGGGATATTACAAATGCCTGTACTTGATTTGCTGAGAGACCTTATCCCTCCATCCGAGAAGTAGCTAAGGGTATTGGTAAAATGGTAGCACCAATTCTGCTGTCGAGTTTGGACCTCTACAGTATTAAAGTCTGCAAAGAGCCAGAGGACAAGCACTAAAAAATAAAAATAAAATAAAAAAATAATAAAAAATATTAAAATTATATATACATATATATATATATATATAAAACAATAAAATAAAATAAAAAACGTGCAGGTCATGCAGTTACTAACTAAAGCTTTAGCTGAATTGCAATGGTGGATTCTCAAGCTACTAGAAAATATTTTGGTTCAGCAATCTTCAGTGGTATTACAAACTGATGGGAGTGCTCTCGGATGGGGAGGTAAGGACAGCGCCACCAGTTGTTGTGGTCGATGGACTGTCCAAGACGATTAATTTTCCAAACACATGGTATCAATTATTTGGAGTTATTGGGGGCGTTTTATGCATTGATAGCTTATTGTTCTACAATGAATGACTTACATGTTCAATTACAAGTAGACAATACCATAGCTGTGGGAGAGACAATATTGTGGCAGACAACAGATCACGAAAGTTCAATGACAATACAGAATGGATGTTAAATCCAGAAGTTTCAAAAAGATTGTCAGTCGGTATGGGTACCAAATATTGATCTGTTTGCGTCCAGATTAAATCTCCAGTTGCCTAAATATGTCTCATAGGAGCCACACCCAGGAGCAGTAGCGGCGGATGCATTCTTGCTACATTGGGGAAGTATAGTCTTCTATGTTTTCCCCATTTTGCCTGATTAGGCAACGTCTCTCCAAAATAGAGCAAGACTCCGCCGCAGGCGTTTGGTGGTTCCAAACTGGTCTACACAGCCATTGTTCCCATTGGTGCTCAGAATGATGACAGCCATTCATGACAATCCCCAGCTGCAGTAGTTGTTGGTACATCCAGTAACAGGAGAAGTCATCCATTACATGATCGTATTAATTGTTAATCTGCAGGTTCTGATGGGCTGTCGGATGGGACCATGGATGTCATAACTGCACTAAGAAACAATATATGTCTCATATAAGGAAATGGAAAATCTTTTGTATACAGTCAGATATATTTTATCATACTGCAAACATATCGGATGTATCGGAGTTCCTTGCTATGTTGCACCTGAGTTATACTGCCATTAATAGTGCTCGGAGTACTTTGTCCTCCTATTTAGGACAATGTTCAGAACGACAATCTATCGGGTCTCATCCGTTAATATCCTGATTTATGAGAGGAATTTTAATAAAATCCTACCAAACCCAGATATGCAGAAATCTGGGATGTCAGTATAGTTCTCACATTGCTTCGGCAGTGGGCTCCAATTACGTCACTGTCTTTTCAGAACTTAATATTTAAAGTGGTTATGCTCATGGCATTAGGATCAGCACAATGAGCACAAACATTACAAATGTTGCGCTTAGATTGTGTGCAGTTGTCTGTAGATTAAAATGGTAAGATTTAACGAGAGAATCACCTGTTCGAAGTTTGATCGTTATTTTACGAGGAGTTACGATGAGGGATTACGTGAAGAGCCCGCCTCACGCTGGTAACGGATACTTCAAAGAGAAAACGGCATGAAAAACACAGAACACCAAAGCGGAGTAACATAGTAAGGCTCATAAAAAGACTTAGAAACCACCATTGATCATTTATTTTACGAGGGTGGGAGTGGAGGGCACGTAATCCCTCATCGTAAACTCCTCGTAAAATAACGATCAAACTTCGAACAGGTGAGTTCTCGTTTATCTTTACTATTTTACTTCTGGAGTCACGTGAGTGACTACGTGAAGTTTTAAAGGCTTTCTGTGTTTTTTATGTCGTTAGAAAATTAATCCGTAGACAGTCCGGCTAAGTAAAACACATACATGAGAAAGCAGACAAATGTTAGATCTTTTCACAATTATAATTTTTTAATGGTTGAAAGACCATATAATACCCTCCTTATATTTGAGGGAAAATGAATTACAAGTAACAATAGATATCTGTGGATACACAATCTGATTATAGCAATAATAATAGCAAACAAAGCAGGTGATTATAGTGCTCCCAACACCCGCGTGTCCAAAGCTTGTCATAGTGTGAACAGGTTTGTTGTAGAACTTTGAAAAAGTTTCTTCTTTACTCCACCTGCGATTTTTTTTTTTTTTAAAATATGCTCGAGAGGTACGTCCCGCCCTTCGCCGCGGATCGTAGCTGCCGCCTGGTGGAGTGAGATTTGATAGACATCAGTGTCTACTCCCGCTAAAACAACACCTGTTTCATCCATTTTGAGATAGTTTGAACTGAAGCTTTTGTGTGTGGCTTTTTGTGCGTAAGCAGTAATGTCTTTTCGTTTCCTCGAAAAGTGTCCGTAACTTTAAATATATTGGTTCAAATTCTAAACCACACACAAAGCAGGCTCAATATGAAAAGCTTGAAAGGTTACTTTGTTCCAGATCTCCTGGTCTCTACTTTGTTTGATCAGATCGTTAAACATAGAAGACAACGGTTTATCTGTAGTCCACATGCATACAGTCTAACGCAACATTTGTAAAGTTTGCACTTCTTTGGGCTGAGACCAGTGACATTAACTTGACCAATTTCATGTTTAACCTATCCTTGGCAAACCTTCAATTGGAGTCAATTCTCTAAGTAGAGCAAGTACAATGCTCACATCCAAATCTCTGTATATCTAGATTTTGGCGGATTTCTTGTGAAAAATTCCTTTCATGAATCGTGATATCAATGGATGCGACCCAATTTAATTTCTCACCAGGTTTCATAAGTCCTAAATAGGACGACAAGGCACTGCGTGCAGTGTTAATGGCACTGTAGAACTTAAATGTTGCCCAAAGTGCAAATTTGGCAAGGAATTCCAAAACATGAGTAACATTCACAGAATCATCAGAAATATTTGAACTGTGTGTGCAAAATTCTTCCCATTTCTTAATATGTGTCATATATTGTTTCTGTTGCTATCTCGCCATGATGCGCCAATAACTGTCAATGGTTTGTCCACAATCCCAGTTCCTGTAGTGGGTCTGGTCAAAACCTGCAGATTACAAATTCATATTGCATATAATGGGTAACCTTCATTTGTTACTGGATTAGTCAAGATATCACTACAGTTAGGAATCTGCATATACGGTTTCTTTAATCATATTCAGCATAACTGGGAAAACCAAGGTTGAGTTGGCCAATTTGGCACTACCAACAATCCGAAGCTGAATCTTGCTCTATTTTCTTCAAGCATCTCTGAATCAGAGCAAATGGTGGAAAGCATAAAAGAACATCTTTCCCCAGTGTAATGAAAACGCATCTACTGCAACTGCGTCCGGATCGTGTTCCCAAGACACATAATGAGGCAATTGTGATAAGCCTGGATGCAACAAATCAATTTCTGGCAACCCAAATCTCGTTCTAACAATATTCTTAAATATTTTGCTGGCTTAAGCATCCATTCCGTTTTATCTTTAAAAATCCTGGACCTTTCATCTGCTACACATTGTCCTTACCTGGAATATAGCCTTGCTGAAATCCATATCTGCCGACCAATACACCATTGCCATATTCATTGACCAGACAATCACATGATACTGATCTAACTCTCCCCATGTGATTGATGTAAACCACAGCCGTTTAATTGTCTAATTGTATTAACACATGCAGACCTTGTTTAGCACAACAATATGCTTTAAGCCATAAAAAGGCCCCCAATAATTCCAAATAGTTAATACCATACTCTTGGAGAAAAACCACTTGTTCTTCATTTTTCCATCTACCTCCACAACTGGAGGATAAATCTGTGGCCCCCCATCCGAGAGCACTAGCTTCTGTAGTAAAACCATTCAGGCTGTTTAATCATAATATTTATATTAGCAGCTTGTGGGACATTTTTCTTTTTTAACCCACCATTGTAATTCCAATACAGCTTCTTTGTTAATTACATAGGCCTGTCAAATGGCCTGCCTTCTCTTGAGAGCTCGTATATTGTACTTCGAGATATTGATAATGTTAAATGACCAAATTTATGCAGGAAATGCTGCTAGCAGTTCACCAATGGTTGTCGCCATTTCTCGGATGGAAGGATAAGGTTTTGAATGAGATAATGACAAGTTACCAAAATATCATCGACCTTTATCTGTTGGTAAAGATATTAACATAGTCACTGAGTTAATTTAACAAACCCCAAAAGTAAATTGTTTGTGCTGGCTGCAGCTGGGGCCATTTAATTTAGATGAATTAAGAACCTTAGCTTACCACAAAGCTTTAGTAACTGAAAACTGAGTCCTCAGCTGACTCCTGATAATCACTAATGACCAGAATGTCATTGAGATAAGCCATAATGATGTGCATTTTGTGCTCTAATTGGGCTAACTGGTTTCAACAGTTTCGTAAAAGACTAAAAAGCTGAACTCAGTCCATTTGGCAAGCTTAACTGCCATAATTGTCACAACCAATTAAATTTTAAGTACCACCGAAACTGATTGCATAGGTACAGAAATAATAGGGCGTTTCTTTTCATCAATCTTAGCCATATAACAACCTGCTGAATTAAATATTTTGCAGTATTCAATGTCTCCATTTGAACATGTTTGTATTCTACAAACTTATTTAGACTGTAAAGTCCAGAATACTTCTGCAACCATCATCTGTAATGCCTTCTACATTAAGACAAAATTTATGCTCGTGTTCAAAGTCTTTTCCATTACCCCTTTTTCAGATAATTAGGCAATGTGGACATTAATCTCTGCTTTTTCAATTGCAGAAAACACGAAACTTAAGCAGGTTTATTCTGTACAGGAGGATTAACCCCTTCTTTTAAAAGTAATAGTAGTTAATGAAAACTGTCGTAATATACTGATCAAAAAATAATAGTAAGCCAGTCTTAATAAACTTTTTGTAATCTCCCTTTAACTGGAGATTAATCCGCAGTTTCTTTAAGCATAGAAGAAGTCTTTAATTCCTCTCCATATGAGCGTGGTGGTATCCTTATCCCTGAATTCGGGTATAGTATTTGGTTGTGCAGTACAATAAAAACTTCCTTGACATATTTCTGCCTCTATTTCCAATATCAAATCCCCTTCTGGGCGAAAAATACCTTTTCGTCCAAAGACGAAGGTTTCATGCAGCTAAAATATTTAGCTTTTCATCCAATTTCAATAAGTTAGCAGATTACTCCAAACCAGATAACCAAGAGCTTAAACACCACTTGCTCGACACAGGTATGCAACCTTGGGTGAAAAAATGGGCCACAATAGCCATTTATTTTATACAAAATTTCATAGAAAGATTGCACAATAGCGTCTTTATTTTTTTGTTTTCCTTTCATCTGCCCAAAAGCCATAATAGCAGCAGAATAATTTGTGCGGATTTTTAAACCTCACTATTTGACGCTCTCATATTGGAGTCATGGATGCCCATATTAACGGATAAAACGTAGGCTTCTTCCAATGAGGCACAATTTCCTGGCTGTGCAATTTTAATATTTCAATCATCACAGAATCATGAAGTTGGTGAGATACCATATATTATATGTTGGCAGCTAGGTTTTCTTCCCTAGCCTCACCACTTCCTTCATATATAGCAAAACCTTTTGCTATCCCAGGCATCTTTGGCCTCTTTTAATATTTTTTCATTTTATTTTTATTTTTATTTTTATTTTGTGGTGTGCTTTCAAATGCAAATCACCATCAACAGGGTCTGCCTTCTGCAGCCCTAAATCAATTGGGATTTCATCCCATGAGACTTCTTCCGGCCCAAATCCTGGGTCCGGAGTTCAACTTCCAATTAGGCCCATGGCCATATCAGGAATAATTAAACCCCTCAGGGCTATTTTTAGGAACCTTCAGGGTACTTTGACCCTAGTCTCATATTTATTTGGAGAACTTCCTCCATATGCTCCATAATCAGTTCCACATAGTTTACTTATCTGGAGGACTTTTAATGTCAGAGTCATCAGAACTCACGGGCCTCTCAGATTTTTTATTTTATTTTATTTTCCATTTTTCATATTCGGGAGCATTTCTCTCCGTGGTTATCATTTTGTAAACTAATTCGCTAACGGGGTATATCTACGGCCACCGGTATCGGAACCGGCTCCGCACTAGCTTTCCCGTATATTTATTTTTCACCCCAGGAAGCATTTAACCCGCGAATATACGTTTACTTCATCATCTGTGCTTATCAGCACTAATAGACTCTGACCTGATTTAATATATTTCCTATACTGCTGGACTACCCAGCGCCCGCTAAGACATCCCAACTTTACTGTTCTTTACCTGCGGGGCCGTTCCGACCGCTGCGAGGAGTGCTCCTTACTGCAGCTCCTCCTTCCGCGTCAGCGTTGACGTCATGCCGTTACCAGCGTGAGGCGGGCTCTTCACGTAGTCACTCACGTGACTCCGAAGTAAAATTACTTTTTATGTCTATGATCTAAGCAAGCAAAGCAAGCCACGAAAGGCTGGAACCAAGGTAATCTTTAAAGCATACCCTGTCGACCAAACATTGTGTGTGGTTAAGCATCTGACTCAAGTAACTAAGAGTTATTGAAGTAACTAAGAGTCTCCGAGATTGTGAGACACCAATGCTCATTACCCACAAAAAAAACATAAAAACATTAAAAATTAAAAAAAAGTGACAGTACAAACTATTTCTAGATGGTTAAAACAGGTTCTGTATTTAGCTGGAGTTCACACTCATGTGTTTAAATCTCAACTCCACAAGGGCGGATCAATGTCCATGACGAAGGCGCAGAACGTGCCACTCGACCAAATTCTCGAGGCCGCAGGATGGTCTAAAGAAGTAACTTTTTCTAGATTTTATGATAAACCTGTTGTCACAGTGCCAGGGTTTGCACATGCTGTGTTGTGTTCTGTTCAATTTGTTTGCTTTGTTTCATATCATTTGTTTCATATCATTTGTTGTAATTTTCCCCTGGGATAGAGGGGTTATTACTTTCCTTGTTATTATTATTATTAACATAGTTATTGAATAATTTGAAGCAATGTTCAATATATTATTTATTCACTACTGTGTCAACTGAAGCAGTGTGTCGTATGGAGTGAATCTACCTACGGCATGAAAATCACAGAGCTTTAAAATCTTCACGTAGTCACTCACGTGGCTCCGAAGTAAAATAGTAAGATTAAACGAGAACTTAGCGGTTCGAAGTTTGATCTTTATTTTATGAGGAGTTACGATGAGGGATTACGTGCCCTCCGCTCCCGGCCCTCATAATCTAAAGGCTCATCAGGTAGTTCTAATCTTCTGTAATCCTTACTATCTTACTTCGGATATCGGTTTCTGTGTTTTTCACGCTGCTGCTTTGAAGTATGATGCACATACGCCTGGCGGGGCATCACGTAATCCCTCATCGTAACTCCTCATAAAATAAAGATCAAACTTCGAACAGGTAAGTTCTCGGTTAATCTTACTATTTATGTTGCATCTTTGGCTACTGTTATGCAAGTATGCATTACTCCATACTGCAATAAGATGACCATCTCCCTTCGTGCCAGTAAGATCATGTTGTCACCTTGGGATCAGAGGGACACATGGTTTAGGAGAGCACCAAACCTCGTATTCCCCTGACTCCACGGTGAGATTGATGATGATGATGATTCTTTACTGTCACACGTACCCATGTACCAGAAATGCTACTGATCAAGGCGTTTTCTTCCTTTATCTGTAGTCTCTGCTGACCTGACAACACCTTACCCACCCTCCTTCCCACCTAGTTTTTTCCATTTTGAGCTACTGAGAAGTTTCCCCACCTCCATCCGTCACCTCCTGCAGCCATCCTTCTGCTTCCATGCATCATGGTTGCCAAGGCTCTCTTCCCGAGCCAATGATGAAGCTTTAGGCTGCATTCCGACGCATGGGAGGTGAGTTCCAGAGCGACTGAAGGATCATTGAACTACATATCAAGCTTCTCTTGCCCCATGCTCACACGTCTGCAATTAAACTCATTGCTGGTTGAGATCCCACTGGCCATATAAACTTCCATTTGATGAGAATAACTTGGTCTCTGTGGCCTTGGTCATACCTTCAATTACTCATCTGACACCACATAATTTCATTGCCGTCTGTGGGCTCTTGCACTGGACACAGTGACTTTCAGGTTTCAAAGATAAGTGTGGCAAAATGGTGCAGCTAGTCGATCCCTACCTCAGGTTCAATCTGTGTGGAGTTTGCATGTTCTCCCTATGCTCACGTGGCTTTCCTCTGGGTGCTCCGGTTTCTTCCCACATCCCAAAGGCATGCGGGTGTGTAGGTTAATTGGCCTCTGTAAATTGCTCCTAGTGTGTGGGGAATGGATGTGCAAGTGGGATAACATAGAACTAGTGTGATGGATGCTCGATGGTCGTGTGGTCTCGCTGGGCCAAAGGGCCAAAGGGCCAGTTCTATGATGTATCTCTAAATAAAATACTGCAAATGCTGAAAATATGAAATCAAAAAATGCTGGAACTATTCAAGATGTTGAGGAGCATAGAGGACAGTGAACAGAGTTAATGTTCTCAGCATAATGCCCTGAGATTGTGAATGGTGCTACGTAAATGTAAGTTCCTTGTAATGATTAGACCTCGCTGATGAAGACACTGCATAAATGGAATTGCAACAAAGCAGTAAAAAAGTTAGCATTATTTTGCTAAACCGTTGCTGATTGAAGTACTGTATATGTCATCTTGTGGTCTGAAATTGAATCAAAGTGAGGATTAGAAAATGACAAAATCTAATTAAATGATTGAATTTTTTTCAAAGAAATACAGTATCAGTAATCAGTGCCTGAACAAGGGTCCTGACCTGAAATATCAACAATCCATTCTTTCAACAGTTGCTACCCCATTGTGTTCCTCCAGCACTCTATTTGTTGGCAGTCTCTGTAATGATGACTACAAACCCTCCCGAATATTGTAAATGCCCTTATGTTGTTTGGTTAACATTCAGGGAACAAAATTCTGCCTTCCCCCAATCTGATCCACGTTACTCCAGATCAAAACCACTCTGATCAGTGAACTGTTCCCAGGAATAGCTGGACAAGCCCATTGTCTGTGCGACAGCTATTCCTGTTTTAAAAGGGATAGGGCTAAAACTAGGTAGAATAATTAGGCTCCACATTTGGAAAGATGTCCAAAACTGATCGCAATTCAGTTGACTTCGTAAAGCCCTCCTCACCAAACATCTGTGGATTGATATTTAAACTGTCCCATGAATGAGTCAGTCACATCACATCACTGCAGGAGTTCCTCAGGCCAGTATCCTGGACCCCAACCACTTTTATCTGAGAGTCTGAAGAAGGGTCTCGACCCAAGACAGAAATGCTGCCTTTCCCACTGAATTTCTTCAGCATTCAGTGTCTATCTTAGGTGTAAACTAGCATCTACAGTTCCTTCCTACACTTTCATCTGTCTCATCAATAACCTTCCTTGATATACAGTAGTGAGTGAGGATGTTCGCTGATGATCACACATTTCCAATCCCATTTTAGTTGCAAGTAATCTGACTAAAACGTGCAGGCAATTCCACTGATATTAGTGATGACATTAATTCACCAAATAAGTTGTTTTTCTTGAAATTTACCATGAATTCAATATTGTGGCCTGAATAACTGCTACATTTTTCAAATTTTTAAATAATTGACTTTTTCAAGCAAAATCAACCAAATATGGTCAATATATAATGAAAAGAACAATTGAAATGAACTGGAAACTTTGCAACAGATGACCTGGACACAAACTGCCCACTGCTGCTGAACTCATTGTACCCACCCTTTTCTCTCATGACATCGAGTGGGGTCAGAAACATACAGTGGCCTAGGAACTTATTCAAAATTTCCTTTCTGACTTTCTAACAGTGACTGGACATAGCCCGTGATTAACTTAAACTGAACCATGACCTTAAACAAGGAGGCTTAACTTGCAACCAAGGAGGTGTTACACTTCCTTAGTCATACAAAGAATCAATCAAGGTAGCATTTTTAATAGAAAGACGGTCTGTTTTTCAGGTTTAAAAAAAATATATATGAAGCATTGCAACGCCACAGATTAAGAATATTTATAATATTATTAATTTGTTGTACATTTGTTGGATGACTTATCTTGAGGGAATTTTACATCAAGTCAAATTACAGAAAGGGCCTGTTTTCATTCAGTTCTCACTTTGAGATGCAGCAAAATCAAACATACCTTTTAAACAATGAAGGAGTCCGTGGGAATGTCACCAATGCATTTGTGTCACAGAAAGCACAGTGTCAAGTTGTATCACAGCTTGGGTTGACTACAGCTCTGCCCAAGACCGCAAGAAATAACAGAGTTGTGGCTATAGCCCAGTCCATCACTCAAACCAGACTTCAACCATTAACTTCATCTCCACTTTATACTGCATCGGGAGGGCAGCCAATATAATCAAGGACCTTCCCCAACCAGGTAATTCACTCTTTCCCCCACTCCCAATGGGCAGTAGATACAAATGTTTGAAAGTAAGTACAACCAGATTCAGGAGCAGTTTCTTCCCATTGTTATCAGACTGCAGACCAGTTCTCCTATTAGCTTGAGTTTAATCCCAATCCTCCAACCTACCTCATTGCGGACATTCAAGATTTTCTCTTGAACTTTAACAATAGAATGCTGAAAGCTATAGTCAGCACTTGTATTTTTTTTCTTCACTCTACATACTATGTTTGTGTATGGCTTGATTGTATTCATGAAGAGTATTATCTGATTTAATTGGATTGGACTTAAATGTTTTTCACTGCACCTCGCTACACTTGACAATAATAAACCAATACCACTACCAAGGCTTTAAGTACATCCTGAACCTTTTCCTCTGGCCAGCCGATAATCTCTTCCCAGGACAGAGATCAGAATCAACATCTGTTTTGGTGTCAGGCAGGTGAACAAGTGACACCAACATGCACCAATACCAGTCGAAAAGAAGTAGCTTTTCTGTATTTACTTATTTCAAATTTTCTGTAAATAGTAAATAAATAAAAAAATTGGGGCGCAATATTTTTTTATTCTACACCTCACAGATGGAGCCTTGCCTTTGGGCTCCTTGTGCACCCTGGGATGCTGCCGGCATGATGACTGGGGGGGGGGGGGGGAGAGGGAGGAGGAGAGAGGAGGGGGGAAGGGGGGGGACAGGAGCAGCGGGCAGCGGGAAACGTGCAGCATGGAGCGAGCAGCTTGGAGCGAGCAGCGTGGAGCGGGCAGCTGGGAGCGGGCAGCGGGGAGCGAGTGTCAACCACAGGAGGAGGGATGGGTGAGGGGGGGGGCGACAACACTCGCAGCGCGAACAAGACGGCGCAGACTTCAAAGTTTGTCAGATATTTGAAGATTTTCATTAATAACTCGAGAAATAAAGTGTGATATTTTCAGATAAGGTGATTTTGGACTCCACGGAAAAAATCTCCACATTTTTTCAAGAAGATGTGATTATACTCAAACAAACACACCCACGCAAACAAACACACACACGAACAAACACACACACATCCAAGATCAGACTTTTAATAGTTACTAGACTAAGTGGGACCCGTTGGGTCGCATCCCCTCAACGCGCGGTTGCGGGGGGGAGGGGGGTGGCCTGTGGCATCACACACACACTAACCAACCCCTTGACATTATATTAATATTATTAATTCGCTCCTTTTACCCCATCCCCGCCCTATCCATTCACGCATAGCTCTCCAACTCGCAGGTGTGTCTAGAGAGGGAGAAGGGGGAGGGGGGTAGAGCGAGGGCAGATACAGAGGGGGCAGAGACAGAGAGAGAGAGAGAGAGAGAGAGGCAGACAGAGAGAGCGGGGGGAAAGAGAGGGGGAGATAGAAGGGGGAGAGAGAGAGGGGAAGAGAGGGGGGGGAGAGAGAGGAGGGGGAAAAGGGAGGGGGGGGGGGAAGCCCGGGCCGAGCCGAGATTGGGGGAGAGAGGGGAGGAGCAGGGAGGTTCTACTTCAGTTGTACAGGGTCTTGGTGAGACCACACCTGGAGTATTGCGTACAGTTTTGGTCTCCAAATCTGAGGAAGGACATTATTGCCATAGAGGGAGTGCAGAGAAGGTTCACCAGACTGATTCCTGGGATGTCAGGACTGTCTTATGAAGAATGACTGGATAGACTCGGTTTATACTCTCTGGAATTTAGGAGATTGAGAGGGGATCTTATAGAAACTTACAAAATTCTTAAGGGGTTGGACAGGCTAGATGCAGGAAGATTGTTCCGATGTCGGGAAGTCCAGGACAAGGGTCACAGCTTAAGGATAAGGGGAAATCCTTTAAGACCGAGATGAGAAAGACTTTTTTCACACAGAGAGTGGTGAGTCTCTGGAACTCTCTGCCACAGAGGGTAGTTGAGGCCAGTTCATTGGCTATATTTAAGAGTGAGTTGGATGTGGCCCTTGTGGCTAAGGGGATCAGTGGGTATGGAGAGAAGGCAGGTACGGGATACTGAGTTGGATGATCAGCCATGATCATATTGAATGGCGGTGCAGGCTCGAAGGGCTGAATGGCCTACTCCTGCACCTAATTTCTATGTTTCTATGTTTCTATGAGAGGGGGGTGGGAAGGCCTGGGCCGAGCCAAAGTGGGGGGGAGAGAGGGGGAGGGAGAGGTGGGGGGAGAGAGAGGGGGGAGGGGGGAGAGATAGATAAAGTGAGGGAGAGAAAGAAGGGGGAGAGAGAGAGGGGGGAGAGAGAGAAAGGGAGGGGAGAGGGAGGGGGGAGGATGGGGGAGAGAGAGGGGGGAGAGAGAGAGAGGGAGGGGAGAGGGAGGGGAGAGGGAGGGGGAGAAGGATGGGGGAGAGAGGGGGGAGAGTGAGGGGGCGAGAGAGAGGAGGGTACAGAGAGGGGGAGTGAGATAGGGGGGAGAGGGAGGGGGGGAGGGGGAGAGGGAGGCCCGGACTGAGCCGAGGGGGGGGGTGAGAGGGGGGAGAGAGAAGGGGGGCAGAGAGAGAGAGGGGGAGAGAGAGAGGGGGGAGAGAGAGGGGGGGAGAGAGGGGGGGAGAGAGAGGGAGGGAGAGTGAGGAGGTGGGGAGAGCGGGGCGGAGGATAGACCCGAGCCGAGGCAAGAGTGGGTTGGCGAGCAAGCGAGTGTCGACCAAAGGAGCGCCGGTTGGGCCTGCGCAGTCTTCAGCTGTGATCTTTGGTTTTCACTCGACAGGGCGACTTTTGAACAACGGGGGAGGAGGGAGGGGTGGTCAGTCACAACGCGAGCAGACGGCAGGCAGGCAAATCCATTGTCACATCAAAAGTGAAAAACAGGCGTTTTGATTTTAAAGTTTGATCAGATTTGTGAAGATTTTTATTAATAACTCAAGAAATAAAGTACAACATTTTTCAAGTAAGCCGATTTCGGACTCCAGGGGGTAAATCTCTACCATAATATGCAAACATTTTCCCGTTCACGCGATATTTTTTCAAGAAGATGTGAAAACACACAAACAAATAAATAAAAACACACACACACACACACACACACACACACACACACATCCAAGATCAGAGTTTTATAGTTATAAGGATATGATTGAATCAAAATCAAGAATTCTAAATTCACTTTTCAAAAATTGTTTCACAATTCAGTTGTACTGATTTTCAGTATTTCATACTGATATTTGGGAATACACGAGGTTGCATGCAAAATACTGATTTTCAAAAATCTAGTTTCTGTAGTACGTTGTAGCTCTGTAATCATTCACAATCACATAGTGTTTTAGAATTCAAAATGTGATTTGTGATCTTGTTTATGAGTAATCATGGAAGTAGAATTTGTTATAATAGTGTGACAGTAAAATAGATTAGTTTGAAAGCGATCATAGTAATGTAAATGCACCATTCAGTTTGACTTCAATTTTCATGATGGAAATTGAAGTCGAACTAAATGTTGTATTCCATGTTGAAATTGATGTAATGTGAAGTTGTTAGGTCAGGAGGACCATTAAATGTGCACTGCACACATTAACACAGTCTAATAGTAACAGGCAATCAAATCAGCACACAAAGCATTTTCTAAAAAATGGTTTTCTGTACTGCAAAAACTTAGTATTTTATTTGCAGTTTTTGCATGCTCCTTTATAACATTTTACATAACATTTTACAACAGTACAACTTGATTATTAAAACAAGGACAACTCCACTTCTTGATTTAAAAACAATGTATACAACAATGACCCCAATCATCCCATTCTACCCACTCATTACTCTTGACTCAACCAAAATTATTTCTGAAATATTGGTCATAGATTTGGTGCAAAAATGCTCCAAAATAAGGTTCAGAATGCACCAGAAGCATCTAAAACCCCAGAGCTTCGGGCCTGGACACCGGCCGCGAGGGACTTCGAGCTTTGCGATGTGCGATGTGCGATGTGCGCACATTATTTAACGTTCAATTTTTGTAATCCTGTCATGCCACCCACCGCCCTTTTTGACAAGCTTTGTACTGGCCTGGTTGCTGAGGCCTGGTTGCTGAGGCCTGGTTGCTGAGGCCTGGTTGCTGAGGGCTGGTAGTTGAGGGCTTGAGGGTTGATTGGAGACAGTATGATTATTCAGGGCTGGTAATTGAGGCCTTACGGATTGATGGGTGAGTTACTTGTCAGAGGCTGAGCTAATCTACAGTGGAACAACGCATGACAATGTATCTTGAGGGTCCCAACCTAAAATATCGCCTAACCATGTTCTCCAGAGATGTCGCCTCCTGTTCCTACAGCACTTTGTGTTCTGCACAAGATTCCAGCATCTGCAGTTCTTTGTGTCTCCAGACTGATCTGCGCTGGTCTCAACCCCTCTTCCGCATTGTCCTTTGACCGTTCAAAGATTTAACCTAATCCATTGTTAAATCCTTTTGAGGATACAGCCTCCAGAAACCTCTGGGGTCGAGAACAATGGAGACTCATCACCAAGGCCATGTCTGCCTTTTACCCACGTCTAAGTGTGCCATTAGATGGGGTTGTAAAGAAGAGTTTCAATGGCTTCCCTGATCTATTGCAAATGGGCACCTCAAACCAGAAGTTGGATGCATTAGTACCCTTTTCCTATGCACGTTCATAAAAAATTGCCCTCATTGCTACATCACAGAGGAGGTACAAAAGCCTTAAGTCAAACACCACCAGGTTCAGGAACAGCTACTTTCCTACAACCATCAGGTTTTTGAACTGACCTGCACAATCCTAATCCTACCTCGACAACGGAAAAAGACAAACCTCGTTTGCCCTCTCCATATTTTTTTTGCAGACATTTTTCTTTATGTTGTCTTACAGAACTTACGTGTAATTTATGTGAAATTATGTATAATTTATGTTTTTGTTTGTTTGTGTGTGTGTGTTTATGTGGCATTGATGCTGCCACAAGCATAGTTGTAATTGTACCTGTTCCTCACCGAACCGGTGAATCTGAAAATATACGACTTGACTTGAGACATAGACATAGAAATTAGGTGCAGGAGTAGGCCATTCAGCCCTTCGAGCCTGCACCGCCATTCAATATGATTGGCTGATCATCCAACTCAGTCCCGTACCTGCCTCCTCTCCATACCCTCCGATCCCCTTAGCCACAAGGGCCACATCCAACTCACTCTTAAATATAACCAATGAACTGGTCTCAACTACCCTCTGTGGCAGAGAGTTCCAGAGACTCACCCACTCTCTGTGTGAAGAAAGTCTTTCTCATCTCGGTCTTAAAGATTTCCCCCTTATCCTTAAGCTGTACCCCTTGTCCTGACTTCCCCAACATATCTTCCTGCATCTTGTCCAACCCCTTAAGATTTTGTAAGTTTCTATAATCTCCTAAATTCCAGAGAGTATAAACCGAGTCTATCCAGTCTTTCTTCATAAGACAGTCCTGACATCCCAGAATCATGAACCTTCTCTGCACTCCCTCTATGGCAATAACTAATGACTTGAGGCATTGTGAGATCATACCTGGTGTAGATTAGATCAGCAGTCATTTTTGGATGAGGTCACACTCATCATGAAGGTGGGCAGACCAGTACCAGTCATGCAGGCAACCTGATGCGTGTCTGGCATCAGACGCACAACTGATGATTTCAGCGCTCATGCAATAGATATATGCAGCATGGAAAAAGGCCCTTTGGCCCAACATGTCCATCCCAACCAAGATGCCCTTTATAAGCTGGTCTCATATTCCTCTAAACCTTTCCTATCCATCCCTAATGCTACCTCAGCAATTGCTGGATAGAGTCATAGTCATACAGAAGGAAAACAGGACCTTTGACCCAGCTTGCCCATACCAACCATGATGCCCATCTACATTAGTCCCACCTGCCCACATTTGCCATCTCCCTCGAAACATTTCTTGTTCATGAACCTGTCCAAATATATTTTAAATGTTGTTATAGTACTTGCCTTAACTACCCTCTCTGGCATCACGTTCCATATATCCACCATCCTCTGTATGAAAATGTTGCCCCTCAGGTTCCTATTAAATCTTTCCCCTCTCACCTTAAACCTATGTGCTCTGATTCTTCATTCCCCTACTCTCGGTAAAAGACTCTGGATACTGTAGAACTCTGGAGTGGGAACAAGTTGTTTAGTCCTTCCTTAAAGAGCAAAGTCTTTTTTTGCCATCAAATTTAGTCAAAGCCTATTAGTATTAGAGGTTCAAAGTCAGTCTACATCAAAACACAAAATGCTGGAGGAACTCAGTGGGTCAGGCAACATCTGTGGAGGGAATAGACAGGCAACATTTCGAGTCAGAACCCATTCGATGTCTGGAAACATCACCTATCTAATTCCATCCACAGATGCTGCTTGATCTGCTGAATTCCTCCAGATAGATTGTTCATATCTTGTCTTGGTATCTATTTTCTCGAGTTTGAGCACTGTGGTTTGAGACAGAGTGGGAGATTTGTTTAAAAATATTCCCAGTTCAGTGTGTCATTTGTATGCAATAAACCTCCTCAATTTTCCCCACTTGTTCCATTAAGTATATTTAGGGGTAAGGTTTCTACTGGATTGCTATCTGCACTGCCAACATTTTGGTTTTTGTTGCTGGTCTTGATTTGATAAACCAGTAAACCGTTGTTAAAATGGCCCAAAGCGGGGAGAATGGTGTATGTTAATGCCGATTGTCTGCTGCAACCCAGTATGGAATTATTTGAAGAAGGGTCTCGACCTGAAAAGTCACCCATTACTTCTCTCCAGAGATGCTGCCGTTCCTGCTGAGTTACTCCAGCATGTTGTGTCTACCTAAGGGATTATCATTGTACAAGTAGTAGAAACAAGCAACTGCATTTGCTGGATAATACACAAAAAGACACAAAATGCTCGACTATTTCAGCAGGAGAAGGCAGCATCTTTGGAGAACATGGATTGATGACGTATGGGTCGTGACCCTTCTTCAGACTCAGGGTGCAGAACTGGGCCTGGAATCCAGGTGAGTTGACGGCTCCTGGCCTGCTGGTGGCTGGGGTAAAGGTGAGGATCAGCGGAGTCATTGGTCATGGCCCGCGGGCGGCCGGAGTTTAGGTAAGGGTCAGCAGTGGTGGCTGTGACAGCAGGCGTGACCTGGAAGCAGCCGAATAAGCCGTGTGGGTTGGCAGTGGCGGCAGTAGCTCTGGTTTGGAAGCGGCCGGGGGTGGAACGTGGGCCAGGGGTGGCGTCGGCAGCCCAGCCTGGCTTTGAAAGTGGGTAGGTCGACCCGCTATAACCAAAGTCTGTTATAAAGAAATCCGTTAAAATGAGGGGTTACTGTATTGTCAGTTGACTCACAATGTTGGGTTTCACTGTGTAATCCCATCTGTAGTTCCAGTTATCCCATCATTCATTTTCAGCACCACGGTTTAAGAATGTCAATGAAGAAACAAGGAACTGCTGATGCTGTTTTACCAAGGAAATACACAAAAAAATGAACAGAGAACAGAATTCCCAGAGATCCCGAGAGACATGCTTTCCTTCCTGCTGATGTTAAATATTAGCTCCACCTGGCCAGAGGAAATTGAGCAGAGAACATTTTAAAAACTTTTCTGCCTGGGAAAAAGGCTGAAAACCTGTTGCTGTTGTAGGTTCTGAAAACCTGCTACTAGCCACTATCCACAGGCTGTGGCGTACACAAGACTAGAGGGCATAGCTTCAAGGTGTGGGGTGGAAGGTTTAAAGGAGATTTGTGATTTTTTTTTACACAGACTGTGGTGGGTGCCTAGATTGCATTGCCAGGATTGGTGGTGGAGGCAGACACATTAGGTGTATTTAAGATGCCTTTAGATAGATACATGGATATGCAGGGAATGGGGGGATATGGATTATGTGTAGGCAGAAAACCTGGCACCATGTTTGACACAGACATCGTGGGATGAAGGGCCCTGTTCCTGTGCTGATCTGTTGTACTGTATATTCTATGCTCTGGTTTGCAGCATGCCTGACAGGTCAGTTTGCTCCTCGAAAACAAGGGCAGAGTTTCAGAGTCAGATATGCTGGAGGTTGAGATGAGACCTGACAGAAGTATATAAAATTATGAGAGGCATAGAGAGGGAAGACAGTCCAAGCCATTTTCCCAGGTTGAAAACGGCAAAGTCAAGAAGGCATAGCTTTAAGGTGAGAGGAACAGTTTAAAGGAGATGTGCGGGGCAGGTTTTCTATAGGGAGGGCAGTGGGGACCTTGGTGTCTGGTGCTGTAAGGCAGGAACTCTACTACCATGCCACCAAGCTTCCTCTGCATTAGTGCCAGCTGTCTGCATTATTGCCAGCAGTTTGTGACAATAATGTTGACTTCCCACCATCAAGGCTGCCAGGGCTGGATCAACCATTAAGCAAAATAAGCACTTCCTTAGGGCATCAAGGGAAGGGGGGCACCACAGAAATGGTTTACGGCAAATATAAATAAAGTGGAAGTATACCAAAATTAACATTATTTTCCATCTTACTGTTAGCTTTGTTTCATTTTGAAAAAAAAATATATATTTTATGGTTTATTATTGTTTATATTTTGGATTATATATATATGGGGGCACCAAAATCTTTTAAGTGCTTAGGGTCTCTACGGGTCTTAATCCGGCCCTGAAGGCAGCACAGCAGATCTAAGGTTCCAAACCTCAATGAGTGTACAGAGTGGAGATAACTTGTATTTTGTTTGTAAGCAAAGCATTGCTATCCCAAAAATACAGAGAATTTATTTCAACATTTGATATCACCGAATCAGGGAATATATCTGGAGGCCACGCCTGCTGTCACCGCCACCACTGCCGACCCTTACCTAAACTCTGGCCGCCCGCGGGCCGTGACCAATGACTCCACTGATCCTCACCTTTACCCCAGCCACCAGCAGGCCAGGGGCCGTCAACTCACCTGGATTCCAGGCCCAGTTCTGCACCCTGAGTCTGAAGAAGGGTCACGACCCATACGTCATCAATCCATGTTCTCCAAAGATGCTGCCTTCTCCTGCTGAAATAGTCGAGCATTTTGTGTCTTTTTGTGTATTATCCAGCAAATGCAGTTGCTTGTTTCTACTACTTGTACAATGATAATCCCTTAGGTAGACACAACATGCTGGAGTAACTCAGCAGGAACGGCAGCATCTCTGGAGAGAAGGAATGGGTGACTTTTCGGGTCGAGACCCTTCTTCAGATAATCCCTTACTCGGTTACAGCAGACAATCGGCATTAACACACACCATTCTCCCCCCTTTGGGCCATTTTAACAATGGTTTACTGGTTTATCAAATCAAGACCAGCAAGAAACCGAAATGTTGGCAGTGCAGATAGCAATGCAGTAGAAACCTTACTCCTAAATATACTTAATGGAACAAGTGGGGAAAATTGAGGAGGTTTATTGCATACAAATGACGCACAGAACTAGGAATATTTGCAAACAAATCTCCCACTCTGTCTCAAACCACATTGCTCAAATTCGAGAAAATAGATAACAAGACAAGATATGAACAATCAACGATGTAAATGAAACCCACAAGGAAGTTCACACAAACCAAGTAATACTGTGAGATGAACAAAACTTAAGACCATCATATGGACTTTACAGCCCACGGCATAATATAAATAAACATTGTCTGGACTTTATAAACCTCAGAAACACGCACCTTCTGTACTGGTGCTTACATGTAAGCATGGCAATGCAAAACTGACGTTTAGCAGCATCACAAATAAATAACAGGTTTATGGTGATGCGCAGCTACCACAGTGTTGCCTGCACAGTTTCTAATTACAGAAATATCCTTCAGTTTGTACATGAACTAATGTTGGGTTTTTGGATATTGTTGCATGTATTAAGGACAGGGTTTGAAATTAGATTAATTTATCAATTCATCCAGTAAGATTCACCAGCTAAGAACTTTTCCTGCAACATATATTGTGTGAATAGCATTAGTTTTATTATTGTTATGTATACTGAGGTACAGTGAAAAGTTATATTTTGCACCAAAAGCTATATTTTGCGTGCTATCCAAACAGATCAGATATATTAGACATAAACACAATGAAGTCAAACTCAAGTACAATAGTAAAGCATTGGGGTAGATACAGAGTTTTAAAGAAGGAACTGCAGATGCTGGAGAATCGAGGGTACACAAAAGGCTGGAGAAACTCAGCGGGTGCAGCAGCATCTAAGGAGCGAAGGAGATAGACGACGTTTCGGGTCGAGACCCTTCTTCAGATACAGATACAGCTTCTTCCCCTCTGTTACCAGACTTCCACAAGCTGGGGTACAGTTTGATTTACCAAACAAAGCTCTCTGTGGACAATGGACTTTTTCTCAGGAACTGTTACGCTACAATGCTGAGAAACTATATTTTGCACGCTGATATTTTTCTCTTTGCCTTAGCTGTTGTACATATGCATGACTGTAAGTGTATGACATGTATGGTATATCTGATCTGATTTGATTGGATGGCACACAACCAAATGCTATTCACTGTATCTTGGTACTTGTGATCATAATAAATCATTACCAAATATAATTTCCAATTCAGGCATGAGACCAGTTAACTGACCAACATCAACTAGTGTTCATTTACTTGGTACAACCTTCAGTTTCCAATTACAGAATTATTATCCTATCTTTAACTTGCACCCATCTTTTGGTGCAATCTCTATCCTTTTGCTTCCTTTGGTGAACATGAAGTATCAATACGATTAAAATTAGGTTCTCTATCTCTATATGAGCATTTATTATTGTCCTTAAAAGGACATACTTTTTTCATTCAAGGCAGGAGTCACCGAGATTTGAACACTTGTAAAAGAGAACTGACAAGCAATCATAATTTAGAATAATACTTAGTTTAATTTATTTATTGTCACGTGTCAGAGATACAGTGAGAGGCCTGTTCTGCATGCTGTCCAGTTAAACCATGTTTTCTCTTCTTGGTTGCTTTTATACTACCGACAAAAAAAAAGATAATCGTTTTTGTCGGCCACAGTGGTCTAATCCACCACGGTGAGTCCAAACCGAGAGGGCATACCTTTCTGTCTCGATCGGTCCGAAGAATTATCCCGAACCAAATTGTTTGTTCATTCCCACCACAGATGCTGCCTGACCCGCTGAGTTCCTCCAACATTTAATTAAAAATGATGAAGATATTATTGCTTTGCTGTTTATGGAAGCATGCTGTGTACAAAGTAAATGATGTGCTTCTTACATCCACAGGGATTATATTTCAAGTGTAGTTCATTGGACTTAGAAAAATCTGAATGCAATGTGAAGGGTGTTTTACAAATAATTTTGATCAATTTACTTAGATTGCAGTAAACGAGTCATAACATTTTGCGGTAAATTTAATTTATGCATATTTCAAGTTTATAGAAACTTCACACCACTGACTGCACATCAATGGCAAGGCAAACAACAAGACACTGCTTGTGCAAAGCTAACAGCAGAATGGCTTGACTTGAGTTTAACTGTCTAGCTGCCCCATCCCTGAAGTCACTGTATCTTCTGCAAATAAAAAAAAGCAAACTTTGTTCACCCTGCATCTATTTATACAGTGACTGAAATTTAGAAAAAAAAAGTTAAGAATTTACCAGGTGCTTTGATGGATTCCATAACTGGAAGACGGGGGTAAACAGGAGAGTGTGGGGTGATCCATTCTTTATTCAAACAAGATCACTGGAATATTGTCTGAATGGGTATTGGTCAGGAATGATGGACGAGATATGGGATTAAATGTCTTGCTGTATAAATCACTGAAAGCTGGTGCACAATGCCAAAAAAATAATTATATATCCAATAGAAAGTTGGTAAACCGAGTAATATAGCACAGAAACAGGCCCTTCGGCCCAACTCATCCATACCAACCACGATGCCCATCTAGTTTAGTCCCGTTGTTCTTTGGCACAATGATAATTCCGATCGTTTTGTAATGATCATTTTGACAATTCTTTGGCATGATGATTCTGTGATAATCCATCGTCTACTTTATTGAGGCAAGGGGCAAGAATTAGGTCCAAATCACGCTCAATTCACAATCCAATTGAAGTCAGCAAGAGCACCATAGCAATAGAGAGACTGGAGAGAAGGCCCACTGTGATCGTACTTTAGTTTAATTTAGAGATACAGCGTGGAAATAGACCCTTTGGCCCACCGGGTCCGTGCCAACCAGCGATCACCATGTATACTAGCACTATCCTACATACTAGGGACAATTTACAGAAGCCAATTAACCTACAAACCTATACATGTTTGGGAGTGTAGGAAGAAACTTTGGAATGTGGGAGGAAACTGGAGCACACGGAGAAAACCCACACTACCACAGGGAGAACATAAAACTCCGTACAGACAGCACCCATAGTCAGGATTGAATTGGAATCTCTGGCACTGTAAGGCAGCGACTTTACCGCTGCTCCATTGTACCTTCAATGACTTGAACTCTGCTTTAAATTGTCAAGTTGTGGGAACCTTTACATAGGGTGATGATGGAGGCAGATACGATAGTGGCATTTAAGAGACATTTTGATAGGCACTTTGATGTACAGGGAATGGAGGGAAATGTATCACAAGGCAGAGAGATTAGTTTAACGTGGCATCATGTTCGGCATAGACATTGTGGGCTGAAGGGCCTGCTGCCGAGCTGCACTGTTCTATGTTCTGTGTTCTTAATTGGGAACCAACCGTAGCTTAATGAGGCATCAAATTCTCTATGTGCTTCCTGGGTCCCGAGGTACTGAAAAGAAACGTCAGAGACTCAATATATTTGCTTTCAAAGTGATGGTATCAACTCAAAGACATAAATAAGAATGTAACTTTTTCTGGGGTATAGTGCAAGGAGGAATTAATGCAATATTAGCAGCAGACATTACTAATTTTACTTATTCCTAACTTGAGCAATGAAACTTTGCTATGAACTGTTATATGGGTAGATCAAATTACCCTGTTAAGAAATGGAGTGTAATATTTAAGACATGTTAAACTGTACTGCTACATAAATAATATAAATAAACCTTGCAGAATCTGTTCATATACTTGATATATTAATGTTGAAGTAATCCTCAACAGAAATTTTACATTTGCAGCTCAAACCATTTATAACAGAGAAAACATATTTTTCAGTTAAGACGAACATCACAAAAAAAAACTATGAGGTTGAAGTTGTTTGGTGTTTTATTTTTATCCAAACACTATGTGTCTTGCAGTTTAATCACCGGGAAATGGGTGGTTTTACCAGCTACTGTCAAGAGTAAGGTGCAGTGGGCTTGTGGCCTGTGTGTTAAGATCTGGTCAGTCACAAAGGCAAACATGATAACAGTACTTTCCACTGTGCAACATGTTTTTAAACATTAGCAGGCATAAAACTAATGTGTGGCAACATTAAGCTTCATTAGACACATCTAATTTTATTCTGACACAACAGTCTCATCAAGTGTCAAATTAAATTGTGACATTTTTGTGGTTGAGTAACTGCAGAGCTGCCAATTTTATTAAAGATATATTTTCATAAAATGTAATTTTTTTGTTATTAAACTTGACGATACTTTTGGAGGTTTAAAAGTAAAATCAATGCTGCACATATGCTCCAGCCCTGGTTCTGTCCTTCCTTCCATCAAACCAAAGTTCACTCACATAAACCCTACTCACTCAACAGTATAAGATCAAGACCAGAGTTTCCGTAGTTTCATGAGATTTGCTTCTTTTGGCACATATATTATGTTCTGTTTTGGTCACCCTGTTTAGGAAAGATGCCATGATGCTGTTCTTAGGGAGATGTATACAATCATTAGGGAAATAGACAGAGCGAATTCATAGTCTTTTTCCAAGGGTAGCAGAATCAAGAACAAGAGGGCATAGGTTTAACGTGAGATTTAATAGGAACCCGAGGGGCAACATTTTCACAGAGGATGGTGGATATGGAATAAGCTGCCAGAAAAAGGATGTAGAAACAAAGAACTGCAGATGCTTATTACCAAAAAGGACACAAAATGCTGGAGTATGTCTGAAGAAGGGTCTCGACCTGAAACTTCATCGATCCATGTTCTCCTGTGATGCTGCATAAAGTTACTACCTGCTAAGTTACGACAAAACTTTGTGTCCTTTTGCCAGAGGAAAGAGTTGAGGCTAGTATTATTACAACATGTAAAAGATATTTGAACAGGTACGAGGATAGGAAAGGTTTGGAGGGATATAAGCCATAAGTGGGTAAATGGTACTAACCTGAGGAGCATCTTGGTCAGCATGGATGAGTTGGGCCAAAGGGCCTGTATCCATGCTGTGCGACGCTACAACTCTATCATATGTCCAAGATTACAACGTAAAGTCAAAATTTCTGAGATCATCTTTGCTCACCCACTTCCTTGAATCATAATCTGTAAGAGCTGATCAGAAGTGGTGATGGTCACAGAAACGTTTGAAATCTTGCCTAACCTTGGTTGGAAGAGGAAGTTGTGTTGTGCTCTGTGAGGGAGTGAGCAGTCAGTAGGATCATAATCGGCATTATCACAACAATATCTACTGTTAATCTTCTGATAATCTTTTCACGTCAAAAATTTACTTGATTTTGTTTTCCATGTCCAAGGCATTATTTGGGACAAACTCCATTGGTGGCACTTTAAGGAGACTTTGAAAGTAACACCACATGCTTGGGTTTTAATGGGATTAGAAAGTTGAGAGAATTCAAGCACAGACGATCAGGACTTCTTGTAGCATCCCAGTCCAGGAGAACGGCAATTGCAATTCTCCCTCTCTTGCATACTGTTATAAACATTCGGCATTATATTTTTATGAAGTGGAGGTATTGCTACAAAGTTTGCTATTACCTTGCTATTAGTGGCCCATATTAGCTATTGCTGCATTGGATGTACCATGCTTCAGGCATGGTAAATAATGGAATACTCCATGGCCCAGGGCAAAGGCAGCAATCTTAATCTTCTGTGGGACAAAGGCTACATATTCGCAATGCAATAGTTTAAAATATTTGCTTCATGTTTAAAGCAGCATGTGTTTCTTTTTTGGCAGCTCAGTGGCACAGTGGTAGAGTTGATGTCATACAGCACCAGAGACCTAGGTTCAATGCTGACTACGGGTGCTTGTCTGTATGGAGTTTATACATTCTCCCCTTGACCTGCGTGGGTTTTCTCTAGGACCTCCGATTTTCTCCCGCACCCCAAAGACATACAGGTTTGTAGGTTCCACAAAAGGCTTGAGAAACTCAGCGGGTGCAGCAGCATCTAAGGAGCGAAGGAGATAGGTGACGTTTCGGGTCGAGACCCTTCTTGTCTGAAGAAGGGTCTCGACCCGAAACGTCGCCTATCTCCTTCGCTCCTTAGATGCTGCTGCACCCGCTGAGTTTCTCCAGGCTTTTGTGTACCCTCGATTCTCCAGCATCTGCAGTTCCTTCTTTAACAGGTTTGTAGGTTAATTGGCTTGGTATAATTGTAAATTGTCCCTAGTATGTGTAGGATTAGTGTTAGTGTGCGGGGATCGCTGGTCGACGTGAACTCGGTGGGACAAAAAGCCTGTTTCCATGCTATAGCTCAAAACTAAACTTAACTAATTGTTTTACAGATACAGTGCGAAAACAGGTCCTTCGGCCCACCGAGTCCGTGGCAACCAGCAATACCCGCACACTAATATTATCCTACACACGCTAGGGACACTTTAAAATTATACCAATACAATTAACCTACAAGCCGGTCATTCTTTGGAGTATGGGAAGAAACCGAAATCCGGAGAAAACTCACGCAGGTCACGGGTAGCACGTACAAACTTTGTACAGACAGCACCCTTAGTCAGAATCGAACCCAGGTCTCTGGTGCTGTAAGACAGCAACTCTACCTCTGCGCCACTGTGCCGCCCGTGATCTGTTGCAACTTTCAAAAAGCTCACCAAAGCTGGCCCTTTGCTCTGCAGCTCATTAATGCACAGCTCTGCAACTATGAGCATTGGCACCTATGATGGTTCCAGGCAACTGATGCAATCAGGGGGCAAATCCCTTCACCCTGACCGATCTGCTGTGCAGGGCAAGGTCACAAATACTGGTCAGAGAGGTTTATTTTACTTCGGAGTCACGTGAGTGACTTCGTGAAGACCCCGCCAGCACGCCTGCGCGGCATATCGTCGCGCAAATCAAAACTGCACCCGGTATCGGGTTATGGATTTGGTGTTCACCTTAGACACTAATTTAATGAAGTTTATCATCCCCACTAATAAAGCTACTGCTATATTAGAAGAGTGCCACAATCTTGCTTGCGCCAGGGTATCGACCATGCGGCAAACAGCAAAAGTTATTGGTATTGGTAACTCTAAATTGGTAACTGCATTCCCAGCTGCACGATTCGGACCGCTACACTACCGAAATTCACAAAGGTCACAAATCACAGCATTAAAAAACAAATGCTGGCTGCTTTTGATCGGCCACTTCGGTTACCACCGGAAGCTAGAAATGAGCTATAATGGTGGGTAGATAATATTAAAGAATGTCATTGACCTATTATAGGGAGCAACCCTGATGTTGTGCTACTAACTGACGCAAGTGCACCAGGCTGGGGAGCAACTGGTGACGATGTCCAGTTGTGGTGGCAGATGGAACTCTCATGAGTCTACATTCCTGGAGTCACATGGGATAAACTATATAGAAATGCTGGGGGGCATTTCATGGACTACGGGCTTACTGTACTAATTCATGGGATTACATGTCCGCTTTCGAATAGATAATGCTACAATAATGGCTTACATCAATCATATGGGTAGTATCAGGTCGCTAGTTTGCAATGAATTGGCTAATACAATTTGGCACTGGTGCATTGAAAGAAATATTTGGATTACTGCGACCTATTTGCCTGGGAAGCTTAATTCAGTGGCGGACACCAGGTCACGTGGCTTCAATGACAACATTGAGTGGATGTTGAACCCCCAAATATTATAGCTCAATTTGGGGACACCAGATATTGACCTATTTGCGTCCAGGCTGAACCATCGAATACCAACGTATGTGTTGTGGGAACCAGACCCTGGGGTAATAGCATTGGATGCGTTTTTATCCATTGGGGGAAATGGGTTGCTACGCGTTTCCCCCATGCTGCCTCACCAGTCGGGTATTGCAGAAAATTAATCTAGACTCTGCAACTGGCATATTGATCATTCCCGACTGGCCTACACAACCATGGTACCCATGGTTGTAGAAATTTAAAACAACCATGGATGGCGATTGGGAAACATCCCAAAATTGATTACTCACTTCCATTACGGGGGGGGTCAGTCATCCTTGCCATGGTCATTAAACTTGTTGGCTGCAGGTTCTGAAAAGACCGCTCATCCGGGCAGGCATCTCATCAAGAGCCATGAACCTTATTGCAGCATCGTGCGGGAATCAACCCGGAAACAATACCTCAACTCAAATCAGAAAGTGGGAGGTTTTCTGTGCCCGGAACAACAAGTCCTCCAACTCGGCAACAATACCGGATGTGTTGGACTTTCTAGCAGGCCTCCATTTTGATGCTGGCCTCAGCTACAGTGCCATCAACAGCGACAGGAGTAACGCTGTATTCATACCTGGATATAGGTATCAGCTCCCACCACCTGGAGTCTAAACTAATGAGGGGGAGTATTCAATACCAACCCTCCACGACCCAGATATACAGTAACGTGGGATGTGGGATCGTGCTGACCCTACTGAGGAGCTGGGCTCCAATAGATGAGCTACCATTGAAACAGCTCACCCTTAAGGTGGTGATGCTCATGGCACTGACGACAGCCCAACGAGTCCAGACGTTACAAAAACTGTGACTGACAGCATGGTGGCCAACCCTGGTCAAATAAAATTCTTTGTTAAAGAATTATTAAAACAGCACAGGCCAGGCGCATGGGTTGCAGCTGGAATTTCGGGCGTACCCTGTAGATGCCACACTCTGCATAGTCACCCATCTCCACCACTACATCCGAGTTACTGGAGTTATCAGGATGAAGGAACAGGGGCTCCTCATCAGTCATAAAACCACCGCATCATCGGGTGACTACACAGACGATCGCCAGGTGGCTCAGGGTGGTGCTGGATGCAGCAGGAGTTGCTACTAACATTTTTAAGTCTCATTCCACCAGGGCTGCAGCGAGAGCCATGGAGGTGCCCATGGACCACATTCTCGCCACCGCGGGCTGGGCCAGTGGGGAACAACCTTTCAACGGTTCTATAACAAGCCTCTGGCCGTTCCTGCGACATTCGCAGAAGCTATCCTGGGTACCGCTCAGTAAATGTCTGGCCCCGATTTAGGGGTTTGTTGTTTATTTGATTAATAAATTGTGTTGATTTTTCAGCCAGTTTCGACTGAACTCCATTAACAGTCTTCCTCCATCAGACTGGCGACAGTGTGATAAGCATGGACGTTGTCCAGGGCGTGAAATCACAGAGCTTTGAAATCTTCACGAAGTCACTCACGTGACTCCGAAGTAAAATAGTAAGATTAAACGAGAACTTACCAAGTTTGAAGGTTGATCTGTATTTTACGAGGAGTCGCGGTGAGGGATTTCGTGCCCACCGCTCCCACCCTCTATCATAAGGTCAACCAGGTAGTTCTACGGTTTTCATCTTACTATTTTTAGTCATGGTTGGTTCTGTGATTCCACACCGCTGCTTTGAAGGATGCCGCGCAGGCGTGCTGGCGGGGTCTTCACGAAATCCCTCACCGCGACTCCTCGTAAAATACAGATCAACCTTCAAACTTGGTAAGTTCTCGTTTAATCTTACTAGTTTAGTTTAGTTTGAAGGTACAGCAAGGAAACTGTCCCTTTGGCCCACAGTGCCCACGCCGACCTGCGATCACCCGTATGCTAATACTATCCTACACCCTAGGGAATATTTACAGAAGCCAATTAACCTACAAACCTGTATACCTTTGGAACGTGGTAGGAAACCAGAGTATCCCTACCCTCACCCAACCATGATGGCTCCCTGTGGCATTCAGTCCTGGCTACCATTGTACATGTCCATTCGATTGGTGGAGGAGCTGGAGAGGGAGGGAGAAGTAGTCATGAGACCAGCTTCTGAAAGAACCAGAGACACATCACAAAGCACTGTGAGGCCCATTGGTTGCTGCAGAGCCAACATCAAATATAGGACAAACTACAATCTGCAACAGTGCTTGCTTCCTGGAGATGGAAAGGTCAGCCAGGATCCCGTAACATCTACCAGGGGTGAAAAGAGGAGACAAAAAGCACTGCAGAAGCTGGAATTTGAATGAAAGACAAAGTGCTGTAGGAACTCAGCGAGCAAGGTGGCGCCTGTGGAAGGAATGGACAGACATTCTGAGGAAAGGTCTCAACTAAACATTGTTTGTCCATTCCCTCCACAGATGCTGCCTGAGCTACTGAGTTCCTCCAGCACTTTGTGTTTATGGGACTGAAAGGTTACAGGACAGGTTACAACCCATACAGGTTATGGGAATGCAGAAGTGAGGTACAGACAGATGCTTAGCATGATCCTAAACCACTTGAGGGGTCGACTGGCCTAAATCAGCTCCTAGTTCATGTTATCATGTGTAAGATCAGAGTTGTTGTGGAGCCTATCGATTCCCTCCACAGATGCTGCCTGACCTGGAGAGGTCCTTCAGCATTTTGTGCTTTGCTCAAGATTCCAGCAACTGCAGGTCCTTGTGTCTCCATTGGATTTGCAGCAGGAGACTGCACAGGAAAGTGAGTGGCCACAAGAATTCTTGGAGGAGTGTTAGGTATTCCCCCCCCGGTGAAGGCTATGTACTTAACTCTTTTGTTTCTCTCCTGAGTGCAGGCTCGTGGCTGGGAGTCAGGAATCAAGGGGTTAAGGACTCCTGTACCCGATTGGCCAAGCTGCGTCAGGTTGGTGACTCATCGGAAGCTTAAATACCAGAATCTCCCAGAATTCTCTCTCTCTTCGTTGACCCTGGCTCGTGAGCAGGTTGCTGGTGTGAGCTGCAGGAGGCCTGGCCACATGGCATAGAACTTTGTGTATTATTACCTACATTTGTTAATTAATATTGAATTGGGACAGATAAGGGCTGACCTGAGGGTTTTTGTGTATTTTGTTTAAGGATTATTTCCATTTAGGCAGGTTAGAGACTCTAGTTCGACGGCCCATTGCGAGGCTGGCTGGAGCACTGTTATCTTTGTTTATTAGTGTATTCTTGTCCTTGACTGGGTTGTTTGGATCAGGTTTGGGTTTTAACAAAATAAAAGACTATTTTCTTGAACTTGAGCCTGGTTTTTTGACTATGTTACGCGGCTCTGAAGCACCTGCATTCGGGAGTCATAACAGGAGGAAGTGACTGACAGCGGCTAACACCAGCACCTCCACTCTCGACTGTTTCGCTATTCAGAATCCACAAATGAACAAAGGGTTCTCCTGGGAAAGAAGTCGATCAGAATTCCCCTTAACACATCCTCGAAACAGACCATTTCTATCATTACAATGTAAAATTTATAGAGTCTTCGAATCATACAACACAGAAACTGGCCCCTCGGCCCAGTTTACACAAACTGACCAAGATGCCCCATCTACTCTAGTCCCACCTTCCTGCATTTGGTCGTAATGTTGGCAAATGGGAGTAGCCCAGTATGGCAACTTGGAGTTTGAATGGACAAGGTGGGCCGAAGAACCTGTTTCCATTCAATCCAGCTCCATGACTCTCTCTGCTCCTTCTCTTGCATGCTGAGAGGAAGGAATAGAGAGTGTCTGTGGTCTTCCTCAGACACATCAGTACACAGGGAGGTGCGACACAGTGCTTTTGTAACCTGTGGCAGAAATTACTGTTGGTGCTATGGTTTGAGGTTACAGTTGTGGCTGTAAGTGACATAGCTCAATGACAGCTTCACTAGTGAAGTGGAGGCATTTCATACGTTACTCTTCGTTAAAAAACGTAGTGTTTGCTCCAGCCTTACCAGAGGTCTGACCTCCAACATGTTGCTTCCTCTCCAAGCACTTTGCAGCATCTTCTGCCAAGGGTGTCTGCTTTGCTGCACAGACTTGTGACATAACATCAAAGCCAGTACTGTAAAATCACCAATGGCTGCAGCTGGTCTTTCAGGAAGTAATGGACAATAATTGTACGAGATCTGAGTAAATTCATTTGTGGAAGCAAAGTGAATTGAAGTGTGTGCTGTAATGGAGCAAAGATATTCCAAACCAAGCAGCAACCAGTTATCCCGAAACTAAATCTTTCCGAAATAATTATGCCCAAAACACCCAACCTCCAGCAAACAGTGTAGTTCTGGATACCCAGGTACAGGAAGGATATCATTAAGTTGGAAATAACACAGAAGAGCTTCACCACAGAAGAGGTGATGGACACATTGGATCAAAGGGCCAATTTGTGTGCTGTGCTCTTCTATGTTCTATGTTCATGTTCTATGTTCATGTTCTATGTCCCTCACCCTTACCTCATCTTACCATCTCATCATGACCTGGAATTTATCCACCTGCTGAGATATAGGGTGGCGGTATAGACGTCATTAAACCGTCCACACTGGAACTTTTTGGGGAAATAAAAATACTTTTGATTGCTGGTTCATTGGTTCAAGACCACTGGTGGAAAACGTAAGGAATTTGTTTCCACAGACGGCTGTGGAGGCCAAGTCATTGGGTATTTTTAAGGTGCAGATGGACAGATTTTTTATTAGTAAAGGTATCAAAGGTTATGGGGAAAAGGCAAGAGAATGAGGTTGAGAGGGAAAGTTAGATCAGCCATGATTGAATGGTAGAGTAGACTTGATGGGCCAAATGGCCTAATTCTGCTCCTATGACAGATGAACATTAAAATATTGATGGTGAATGTGATTTGCTGAAGGGGTTCCGATGACTCCCTCATTATCTGCCAGTTGTTTATATTTCAGTCACCATGGCAGACCACCAGCTGGATCTCAGGGATATCAGCTATCCCTGACTCCTGCCACTGGGCTGACCTCCCAAGCAGCCAAGCACTCATAAATTAATATTTGAGAGCCAGTGCATATTAGAGTTGTCAGACAGTGCAGGAACAGGCCGTTTGACCCAACCGCCACTCAATGCTAACATATATAGGGCTAGTTTTTCACAGCTTTGTGTTTTGTTCATATTGTGGTGATTCCGCTTGTGCCTCTTTATTGCCTCAATAATTTTCAAAGATTTAATATTGAATCATTATTGTACACATCAAATTCTTCCCTCTTAAACTACAGAAGGGAACATATTTCTTTGGATCTTCCATTTCAGTCTGTTTCGCCAAAAGTCACATTGTTATTTAACTTATTTTTGAACAAATGTATACCACATTAACTTTAAAAATAACCTATTTTAAGATTGTGCACAATGCAATTTCCTTATATGTTCTGAATCGTACACTGTGCAGTACAATACAAATGAAGCAATGTTATGCACATAGCAGACTGCAAAAGACAACAGTATTTGACTGAAAGATACAGCATGGAAACAGACCCTTTGGCCCATTGAGTCCCATTTTCACATTCACTCCCTACACATGAGGGTTCTTTTTTCAGATGCCAATCAACCAACAAATTTGCAAGTCTTTAGAATGTAGGTGGAAACCAGAACACCTGGAGAAAACACATGTGGTCATAAGAAGAATGTGCAAACACCACATTGACAGAACCTTAGGTCAGGTTCAAACCAGGGTCTCTGATGCTGTGAGTGAAGTCAAGAGTCAACAGTGTTTAATTGACATATGTACTGAATGGAACAATGAAATTCTTACTTTCAGCATTATTACAGGCCATTGTCATAGATAATATAATAGACACAAATTATAGACATAGAGGGGTTGTTTAATTGAAACATAATAGACAAAAATATTCAATACTGTACATTAAACACTCACATTTTAATTAAAATTAAAAAGATTTGACATTTGAGGTCAGCTGTTTTATTTAGAAATAATAGTTTATTTTTCATCTATCAGATGCATTGGAAATATTTACAATGATAATGTTATTCAGAAGATGGGTGAATGGTCATGTGGTGGACTGTAAGGTTCTTCAAACGCTGTTTATTTCCGGTTTTGTTTCCAATTGATCTAAACAGCCCACGGCCTCTAATCGGCCAGCCACTCGGCCCCCGCACCGTGTCGCAGGTGAGCTCGGCTTTTCTCAACACTGCCCAGAGGCGCGTGCGCTTTTTTAGATGCGCTCGTGTGGTTGTCTCTTGTCATTTAGATCTTCAGACTGATAGCACAAGACCTGACAACATTGTGTTCAGCGTATTCGTGAATTCATTGTTGCTTTGACTTGTTTGACATTTATTTAAACCCCGGCATAAAGAACTGCAGATTCTGGTTTACACAAAAGGACACAACGTGCTGGAGTAACTCAGCAGGTCAGGCGGCGTCTCTGGTCAGTCAGAACATGGATAGGTGATGTCTCTGGTCGAGACCTTTCTTCAGACCCGAAACATCATCTACCCATGCTCTCCAGCGATGCTGCCTGACCTGCTGACTTACCCCAGCACTTTGCGTCCTTTATTTAAACCTACTTCGACCTGGTGTGGCAAAACCACTGAGATATTTTCTAGCCAGTTATAAATAGTTAATTTACCGTGACTTTTCTCATAATATAAACAAATCTTTACGGAATACTCCGCGTTATCCACGAGATTTCATTTAATGCAAATGAGTTAAATACAAGGGGTAGTCTCCGCGTCAGACACCTGGGTTCGATCCTGACCTCTGTGTGGAGTTTGCACGTTCTCCTCGTGACCGCGTGGGTTACCTCCGCGTGCTCCGGTTTCATCCCAATACCCAACACAATGCGGGTTTGTAGGTTAATTGGCGCTGTGAATTACCCTGAGTGTGCAGAGAGTGGACGAGAAAGTGGGATATCATAGTACTACGGGTGGGTGATCGATTGGCGTCGACTCGTGGGCGGATGGGCCCGTTTCCATTCTGCATCTCTAAACTAAAACCCCTGTCTCAAAGACTCACACCCGATATCTTTCAATAAAACTCCCAAAGGTAATTAGTTAAGATAACCTTCACAACGAACATAAGGTGTTAATGCGTTCAGTTTACCTCTCAGACATTGGTCAAACATCCTGCAACGTCCCATCCGATTGTTTCCACCTTTCCAAGGGTAGACACATCCAATGTCAGGTAACTCTCCGCCAAGTGAGTTCATGTATCAGTTTCCCGTAATACGTTACAATATCGAATAATTGACCAATGATGATTAAAACCAAATAATATTAATGAACATACAGCCTAATTAATCAATTCACACATTAGTCTGCAATGGTACACAGCACGGAAAAGGGCCCTTCGGCACAACTGGTCTGTGCTGACCAAGATGCTCATTCGAAACAAATATTATACCATTTTGAAATAATATGTCCACTGTTCTGTAATGGGCTACCTAAATGAATTGTACACTAATACTGGAAGTAATTGACCCAATATCCAATGCAGAATCTACTCGGGGAAATCCACTGAATATCCCACACCACAAAACTAGACAGAATAACTATAACACATTCCCCCCCCCCTCCCCCCCCCCCCCCTCCCCCCCCTCACCCCCCCCCCCCCCCCCCTCATCCCCCCCCCCCCCCCCCCCCCCCCTCAACCCCCCCTCATCCTCCCTTCCACCTATATTACTTTATTTGGCCTCATATTTCACGCCTCTTCTATCCTTGTCTCCAATTTAATGTTTTTTTCCATCTCTGGCCTTTGCCATTTACTCCACCCAGCAGCCAATCAACCCCCAATCCCTTACCTGTGTCCACCTATCACTTGTCAGGCTTTGTCCCGGCCGTACCTCTTACCCCCCCCCCCCCCTCCTCTGAAAGGTCCCGACCCGAAACGTCACCTATTCATGTTCAAGGAGGAACTGCAGATGCTGGAGAATCGAAGGGAGACTAAATTGCTGGAGAAACTCAGCGGGTGCGGCAGCGTTTGGCAACCCTTGAGCCAACCCTTCGGCAACCCACAGCCGAAACCCATGTATGCTGCCGCACCCGCTATTCATGTTCTCCGGGGATGCTGCATGGCCCGCTGAGTTTCTCCAGCACTCTTGTAGGGCGCCAACCCTGTTCATGATCGCCCTGGATACTTTGCATGATGTCAGCTAATTCTGCAATGAGGCGCTTTAATAAATATGACAATAAACTAGCGAAGGGTCGAGTAATTTTATTTATACTCTGTATTTCGACATTTTCAACGATTTAGTGATCGAATCAAAGGTTTCAACAGCGACCCCCCCACCCCCCCCCCCCCCCCCCCCCCATCTCCTTCCTCCCATAAAACTGTCCAATAATCTTGTGTAAACCAAATTAGACATCCGTGGTGACAAATGAACTGTAGATGCTGGAACAATGAGCAAAACACAAAATGCTGCAGTAACACAGCGGGTCAGGCAACATCTGGGAAGGGAATGGACAGATGACCCTTCTTCAGAAGATAGCCTGTCCATTCCCCCAGTACTTTGAGTTTTGTTTTAACTTCTGTGATGATATCTGTAAAGTAAAGCAATGAAGGTGCTGTGCCCTGAAACAAGGAATGTGATCTCAAAGGGGCTTGAACCAAACTGCACAAAAAATGTGTTGTTCTTCCGATTCACCTCTACCCCATTGCGGACATCGACTTTGTCTCTGGAACTGATGCGCTGCAATGCGGAGAACTGTATTCTGCATTCTGTATCTTCCCCTTTGTTCTACCTGTCGTACTTGAATTCGGCGTGATTGTATTTATGTGTCCAATTACCTGATCTGATCGGATAGCATGCAAAGCAACGCAGTCTGAAGAAGGGTCTGCACCCGAAACGTCACCCATCCATGTTCTCTCGGGATGACCCGCTGGGTTACTCCAGCATTTTATGACCTTTTGTGTAAATCAACTTCTGCAGTTCCTTGCTTCTACTTCTAAAGCTTTTCTCTGTACCTTGGTACACGTGACAATAATAAACCTAAAGCTAAATATGTTTGAGATAGTTCTTTGTCTCAGGGCTTATTTGTTTTTTGAATTATTTCGGCCTGAGATCCGTGTGTTGTGCTTTTGAAAGGAGATTAGTTATCTCACACTGCATTATCTTTAGCTATTTTTTAAAGTATGACCTGACATTATGCCTTTTAACAACACTTTTCCTTGTTTTGGGGCACAGAACAGTAATTGTTTTACTCTGCAGCCGTTATCATAGAGGTTTAAAAGGCACCGAGGAACTCAGTGGGTCAGGCATTGAATGTCTTGCATTGGATGTAGTTTACCCCGTATACTGACTTGTTTCCACAAAGCGCTGAAGGCCAGCGGGTTTCAGAATGGGTTGTCATTTTATTTAATACCTTAAATCACCAAAAGCAATATGTTGTCTTTTCAAGCTGCTCTGAAACCTCGCCGATGGGGAAATGTCCTTATTTAAAGACCACCGTCGGCTCGCTGGGCGCTGCCTGTAACCCATCACTTGCCATTGACTTGCCCGTTCACTCCCACCGCTCCGGCCGGGCTACGAGGCATGGTTCCACGGCGCAAGAGAGAGTTCGTGCCCCAGGAGAAAAAGGGCGCCACTTAATGGATGTGACCCAAACTCGATAAGTGGAGCTTCCCCGCCCAATGGATGCTGGGCTCAGGCCAAGTCTGAATCGCCCTGGAAAGACTCGCAGGGTCTGGCCAACGCCTTCAGGTTATCCGACCTTAGAGTTGAGGGTGCTTCCACCAAAGGGGGACAGGATGATTTGGGAGTAAGGTGTACCCTGCCCTGTCCGGCCCACAGGGTCTCCGCCTGCTGCCCAGGAACTCCTGGTACACCTCGACCGACCTACAGGACTCGGGATCACACGCCAGCCTTCCTCACAAACTCCTCTTCAAACCCACGGGAATGGAGAAACAGGCCATCAGAGGCTACGCTGTTTGAACAAACCACTCCCCGGGACATCTCGACTGGATTCTCAGAATCTTTGCATCGATTCTCAGAAGCATCTCCCAGCTCCTAAAACGAGCCCGCATCGAACTGCCTTCGGGAAGGTACCCCACCTTACCCCCCACTTCACCCGGCGTTGAGAAGAAGACTGCCGCTTGCTGGGAACTTCCACAGTCAATCTCCCGTTGCCAAGAGAGTCGGGTTCAGCGATGAATTACAAATGCAAACGCGACGCCCAGAATCTAAATGCCGATCCCAATGTCTTTCATCTGGGAAGAACTAATCTTTTGAAAACAGTGTCAGTAATAGAGTCATACACCAGGGAACCCAACTGGTCCATGTCAACCAAGATGTCCCATCTAAGCTAGTCCCATTTTCCAAAGTTTGGCCCTTATGCCTCAAAACCTCTCCTATCCATGTTACAATCCAGTATATTTTAAATTCTGTATGAGTACCTGCCTCAACTACATCCAACTACAGCTCATTCCATATAGCCTCCACCTCTTGAGTGAAAAGTCCCCTTTTAGATTCCTATTAAATCTTTCTCCTCTCATCTTAAACCCATGACCTCTGGTTCTTGATTCCCCTATCTTGCATAAAAGCCTGTGCATTAACCCTATCTTACCCACTCGTGATTTTGTACTGCCCTATAAGATCATCTGTCAGCCTCCTGGACTCCAAGGAATAAAGTCTTAGCCTGGTTAGTCTCTCCCTATAGCTCAAGCTCCTGGCAACATCCTTGTAAATGGCAATATTCACGTAAAAATTGTTTAAAGGTGATGCGGCCTGGGTGATAAATTCCATGTCTCCCTTCAACTTTTTAGTGCAATAGAGAGAAAGTAAGTCTAATAAGATCTTAAAGAACAGTCTCACATCAATCGTGTACCATTCCAATAACCCCAAGCATTGAGTATCTTTCTCCACAATAGTTGACTGATTTGTTGGGAATTCCCAGCATTTGGAATTGAATTGAATACATTTTATTAGCCAAGTATGTATACATACAAGGAATTTGCCTTGGTGCTTTGCTCGTAAGGATAACAACACGATATACAGTAGACAATTCAAAATAAAACATTATAATTGAAACATGTGAAGAATGAAATAAAATACCAGAGCAAAAGGAGGTTGCAGACTTTTGGCTGTTGAGTAGAGCTACTGCTCTACTAGTCTGGGCTGGTGACAGAACTGAATTTCAATAAATATTCTTATTAATTGCTTGACATTCTACTGACCATTTCTTCCACTTCACATTATGGACATCAGTTGTTCAAAATAAAAATGGAGAATGTGAAGAGATAGTGACACACTGCACTCCCGATGAAAGATTACAACTTATCACAAAATTATCTACAAAGAGCTAATGCAGATCTTGGGTCTTAAAATGGAAGCATCTTTGTTGATTTTGGTTGTGAACCGGTTGTGCATCAATAGAAGAGTTGAGATAAAATCAGTTCCATTATACCGACTGCACAATAGAATCAGTCCATTTGAATGCATGAAGTATATGCAGCAAATAATGTCACAGAACAAAATTGATTTGACCTAATAACTATAGCACTGAAATGTATTTATGATCAATAGGTAGGGAATAGGTAGGGTACTCCAGAGACAAGGACAGGGCAGATTTGAACACATGTAAAGAAGTAGACTTCACAATGTAAAACAACATGAGAGTAGCAGAGAAGAATGATCTTGACCTGGTGGAAAAGGATAAAGCATCAACACAGATAGAGGCAGTAGACAACAGGGATGCTAAAGTGGAGGCACTAGAAACCGTGAATGCTAAAATCTTGAGCAAAACACAAAGTGCTGGAAGAACTCAGTGGGTCAGGCAGCATCTGTGGAGGGAATGGACAGGCAACATTTTGGGTCGGGACACTCCTTCAGACTGATTGAAGCATTTGCTAGAGTGATTCATGGCACCCTGAAATATAATGAGAACAATTATGGCACAAGAACAAGCTCTTCGCCCCACAATAACTCTGCCAACATGATGCCAAATAAATTGGAGAGAGAAATAATCAAGAAACAATCAACATATAGGAAATATGAAACAGATAATACAACACAGGCATGGTGATGTAGCTCATAGAGCTGCTGCCTCACAGCACCAGACACCCAGATTTGATGCTGACATCGGGTGCTGCCTATGTGGAGTTTGCACGTTTTCCCAGTGACTGCATGTATTTCCTTCAAGTGCTCCATTTCTTCCCACATCCCAAAGGATGTGTCGGTTTGTCCATTAATTGGGCTCTGTAAGTTGCCCCTAGTGTGACGGAGAGTGAAGTGAGTGTATCAGAAAGTGAGACAACATGGAAAAGTGTGTACAGATAATCGATGGTCGGTGTGGACTTGGTGGGCCGAGAGGCCTGCCTCCATGCTGTGTCTTTCATTCAATCAATCAATGGGATTGATGGACATGGGGTCTGTAGTGGGTCCTTGGCTGTTTGCGATACATGCTAATAAATTGGATGAAAAGACAGGAGAACTTCACAAAACCGTGACGAGCGTGTCGACAACGCAAGAGAACAGAACAGACTAGAACAGGACCACTTGCCCCCTTGAGCCTACCCCCCCCCCTTCCCACCCCCCAATTAAAATGATTACAGCTACTCTGCCTCAGGATTAATCTACTTCACTCTGTCAATTCTTCATACATTCACCAATCTTTGAATAATTGATCTACTTCCCCATTAAATATATCAAATAAGGCGGCTCCTCAACCCACTACCCTATGCAAAAATAATTATTTTGCGTTTCAGTTTTAAATAGTCACCTCTAATTTTGTATCAGGAACCCATTGTTAGTTTAAAACACAGTTTGGAAACAGACCCTTCAGCCTACCAAGTCCATGACGACCATCGATCAACAGGACAACTCTCTCATTCCAGGAATCTAGACTGCTTCAATGCCATTAAATTCATCTTCCGGTAAGGGCATCAAAACTACGCCCACGTGTCGCCTTACCACCAACCTGGACAAATGTAAAATATCTCTCAATTTTCAAACTCTAAATCTCTTACATTTGAGGCCAATACCTATCCACCTACTAACTTGTGCACAAGAATACAGGATCCGTGTGCACTTCACTCATCTGCAGTCTTTCTCCATTTAATTAAAAGTCCTCCTTTAGATTCCTCATAAATCAAGGTCCCTAGGCTTCTTCACAATCAGATCATTGCCACTGTTCTGTTACAGACCCTTTCCTCTTTTGAATTGGCTTTAAACAAGGTTAGGGCCGATCTTCCATTGCCCCAAATATCTGCCTTCCTCCCACTGTAACCCATCATTTGTTCCAACATGGTCTCAGTCAGGTCTTCAGCTGGAGGTCCACCTCCAGGAACTTTATTGAAATGCAGATGTTGGAAACTGAAGCAAAAAGAGAAATGCTGCAAGAAATCAGCTAGTTAACGAAGCTGGTTTCACTTTCCACAGATGCTGCTTGACTGACTGAGCTCTTCCAGAATTTCTGTGATGGAACACAAGGATTGGCTCAGCGCAGAGAGCAGGCTGCACTCAGCATGCCAAGTAATCTATCAGAATGGTCTATCAGTCACATGCTCCCTCTTCTGGTTCTGGGATTGATTAATTGAAAGATACAGCATGGAAATATGTATCAAGTCCAGGCCTATTATTGATCACCAATTCACACTAGTTTATTATTGCCACGTAGGCACAATCATACTTATTTACAAGAGTGTAAGAATACTTGATTAAACTGAGACAGTTCACAAGAATCATCATGTTTTCGGGCCATTTTGTAATTGAAGTCCAAAATTGTTAACCATGTCTTAAAGTCTTAATTTGCACTATGTCCATATGGTATCTTAAACGATATATATACAGTGATGATAAATATAACAATAAATATGTGATAAACTGCAGAATTGTCAGGATTATATTGCTGAAAGTGTAAAAATATGATGGTGCAATTATGGAATAACGGAATGAGGTTGAGTTAAACGTAAGAGTATATTGGCTGCATATTTCACCCATGGCAGAAGATTCACCCCCTACACATTATGTCAAGGCTCATAAAATAAATATATTTATACATCACATAATGATATTTTTTACTGGAGTAGTCTCTGCTGCTTGTTTCATTTTTTAAACACCAAAGACTACATCATTCATATTGTAATATGTGTAGAACTTGGTTAGAGCAAGTATATATTTATATAGTTCTGTTTGTCAAAATTTGCACCAAAGTATTACTTTTCACAGTTTTGAATAGACTCAGCCTCTTATCAATAGTAGCATCTAAAGTAACAACAGGATGCACTCGATGTGACCAGTTTGCTGAAGCACAGGTTTGCATTGTACATAAAAGCACCTGTGTACCTAACACCTTTGTTAACACAAGTTATTCAAGGGAGCTCTGCTTTTAATCTGGGAGATGTGATATTGGTAACTTGGCCAAAGGATGATTATGAACATTTGAATAATTCTAAATCTTTGAGCAGGTTCTTTACCACTTCTGACTGAATTTAATCAATTGAAAGGTACAGCGTGGAAATAGGTCCTAAAGGTCCTATTATAGGTTGTGATGCAACAGGTAAATATGCTCTCTATCATACACCTGTAGAAATTAGACATCACTCCAAATACATCTCCAACCAGTAAGCCCTAGTAGAGCTAATCTTAAACAAACAACTGAGTAGCAAACTCTGAACCTTTGACACTGTTTGATCTTGAGATAATGGAAATCTATATTTGTTTATGGTCAGGATACCACTTCAATGAATTATAAAAATTAGAGATGATTATTTAACACATTTTCTATGGTTTATTACTCAGAGAAAACCCATGCAAAAACAAGTCTACCTTCCTGGATGATCCGCATCTACTTCAGTTGCTTCAGAGTCCCATGCATTGTCCCTTCTTCAGAAAGTCCTCATTTGAATCAATGAATGCAGTGCCCTCCATAATATTTGGGACAAAGACCCATGATTTATTTATTTGCCTCTATACTCCACAATTTGAGATTTGTAATGGAAAAAATCACATGTGGTTAAAGTGCACATTGTCAAGTTTTATTAAAGAGTATTTTTTATACATTGTGGTTTCACCATGTAGAAATTACAGCAGTGTCTATACACAGTCCCCCCATTTCAGGGCACCTTAATGTTTGATACATAGCAATGTCATGTAAATTAAAGTAGTCATGTTTAGTATTTTGTTGCATATCCAGTGCCTGCATTGCCTGCTTGAAGTCTGTGATTCATGGACATCACCAGTTGCTGGGTGTCTTCTCTGGTGATGCTCTGCCAGGCCTGTATTGCAGCCACCTTTAGCTTATGCTTGTTTTGGGGGCTAGTCCCCTTCAGTTTTCTCTTCAGCATATAAAAGTCATGCTCAATTGGATTCAGATCGGGTGATTGACTTGGCCACTCAAGAATTTACAATTGTTTTAGCTTTGAAAAACTCCTTTGTTGCTTTAGCAGTATGTTTGGGATCATTGTCTTGCTGTAGAATGAACCGCCGGTCAATGAGTTTTGAGGCATTTGATTGAACTTGAGCAGATGGGTGTGTCTATACACTTCAGAATTCATTATGCTACTACCATCAGCAGTTGTATCATCAATGAAGGTAAGGGAGCCAGTACCTTCAGCAGCCATACATGCCCAGGCCATAACACCCGCCCCACCGTGTTTCACAGATGAGGTGGTATGCTTTGGATCTTGGGTAGTTCCTTCTCTCCTCCATACTTTACTCTTGCCATCACTCTGATATGTTAATCTTTGTCTCATCTGTCCACAAGACCTTTTTCCAGAACTGTGGTTGCTCTTTCTTGGCAAACTGTAACCTGGCCATCCTATTTTTGCGGCTAACCAGTGGTTTGCATCTTGCAGTGTAGCCTCTGTATTTCTGTTCATGAAGTCTTCTGTGGACAGTGGTCATTGACAAATCCACACCTGGCTCCTGAAGAGTGTTTCTGATCGGTCGGACAGATGTTTCTGGGTTTTTCTTTATTATAGAGATAATACTTCTGTCATCAGCTGTGGAAATCATCCTTGGCCTGCCAGTCCCTTTGCAATTAGTTAGCTCACCAGTGCTCTCTTTTTTCTTAACGGTGTTCCAAACAGTTGATGTTGGTAAGCCAAAGATTTGTTTGATGTCTCTAACAGTTTTATTTTTGTTTCTCACATCATAATTCCCGTTTCAAATGTCATTAGAAACGGGAATAGTGCCGGAGGATTGGCGTACTGCGCATGTTGTTCCATTGTTTAAAAAGGGTTCAAAGATTAAACCTAGCAATTATAGACCTATTAGTTTGACGTCAGTGGTGGGCAAATTAATGGAAAGGATACTTAGAGATAATATATATAAGCATCTGGATAAACAGGGTCTGATCAGGAACAGTCAACATGGATTTGTGCCTGGAAGGTCATGTTTGACAAACCTTCTTGAATTTTTTGAAGCGGTAACTAGGGAAATTGATGAGGGTAAAGCAGTGGATGTTGTCTATATGGATTTCAGTAAGGCCTTTGACAAGGTTCCCCATGGAAGGTTGGTTAAGAAGGTTCAATCTTTGGGTGTTAATGGCGGAGTAGCAAGATGGATTCAACAGTGGCTGAATGGGAGATGTTAGAGAGTAATGGTGGATGGCTGTTTGTCAGGTTGGAAGCCGGTGACCAGTGGGGTGCCTCAGGGATCTGTGTTAGGACCACTGTTGTTTGTCATGTACATCAATGATCTGGATGATGGGGTGGAAAATTGGATAAGTAAGTATGCAGATGATACTGTAGATGGTTTATATGCAACCAATAATATAGTTACCTCACTCCCATTAACCCCGCCTAGTTAACATCAATCATAACGCCTTCCCCTTCCTGGGCGCGGCAGTAGAAGAATGTAGCTAGTGCTTGAAGATGTATGTAATACCCTGTGCTATCATTAAAAGATGTTGCACACTTTAAGAGTTTGTAAAGTGTTTATTTACATGGTGTCAGAAGTGGGATGACACTTGCGTCTCCTGTCTATCGGGTTTTATTTCTTTTTTTTTGATTTGTGTTTTTTGTGCTTAATCTCTCTGGCCATGGCGTGCTCTTGCAGAAAGCCCGCGCAGCTTGTCTTTGATGCTGACATCTCTGAGCGCTGGGCCACGTTTGAATTTGATTTCACACACTTTGTCAATGTCGCACACCGCGCTGATCCTGACTCCCTTAAAGCTTCCCTCCTACTCAACCTTGTCGGACCTGATGCCATGAAGAGAGCCAGAACTTTCACCTACGCTCCAGCGGTCCTGGGCGACAACGACGAGGTGATTACTCCTGCAGAGTCTGCCGGCGACCCCGCTTGCCTGCTACGTAAGTTCAGGGAGATTTGTGACCTGCCCTCGAACTGCATTCTAGAGAGGGCACGGTTCTTTACAAGGAGACAGTTGCCGGATGAACCTGTTGAATGTTTTATTGCTGATTTGCGTCATCTCGCCCAGTGGTGCCGTTTTGGTGACATGACAGACCAGCTCACTAGAGACATTTTAGTAACTGGCATGCGTGACCAGAGGCTGCGATGTGAGCTTTTGAGGGATCCGGATCTAACGTTGGAAAAAGCCATGCATACCTGCAGATTGTCTGAGGTCGTTGTTTTGCCAGATGACCACCGGGACTCGGGCAATAAATCTGTCAACCTGGCTGGGTTTAGGAGCCCACAGCCTCGGATGGGAAACAATGTTTTTCTGCCGCTTGCCAACCCTGGTCCTGGTGAAGTGCCCCAAAAAAGGTGCCCAAACTGTAACTACATGCACCATAGACTGTCGACGTGTCCCGCCTTTGGTAAGGCCTGTAACTTCTGTAAAAAGCTAAATCATTTCTCTGCCTCCTGTCGCTTATTCCGTTCCCGTGGGAGACAGGCACAAACCTCCAGACCCAGTCTAAACATGCTGAGACAATCTGATATCCGTTACGACTCACAGCCCAACTTAGCTGAATCCTATGATGCAGATCCAATTAATCCTCCCGAGGACTCGCATGTGTTTACCCTCCTACAGACACCCGCCCACCGCACTGATCCCTCCGTATCTGTGACTGTCAATGATGTAACCTTCCTTGCAAAGTTAGACACAGGTGCGAAGGTCAACGTTTTGTCCATGAATCTTTTCAACAAGATAAAGAAATAATGAGCCCCTGGTTGCTGACGATGCTACCCTGCACGCCTATGGTGGAGAGATTCTAAGGCCTGCGGGGAGGGCCACTTTAACTTGCGTGCTGCAAAAGGCCACAAGAAACCTGGTTTTCTATGTTTTGAACTCTGACTGTGTAACCCTGTTGGGCAACCGTGCGTGCCAGGATCTTGGCCTGGTGTCCTTCGACCGCATGGTCCACAAAGTGCAACTGTCGTTTAACCCGGTTGCAGAATACCAGGACCTGTTCGACGATGACCTGGGGAAGTTACCACTGACATACCATATTTCCATTGACCCAAATATACAACCCGTGGTCCGCGCACCTCACAGGGTGTCTCACGCCATGAAAGACAGGGTCGAGGCGATGCTCAACAAGATGGTCGAAAAGGGGGTGCTAGAAGCAGTTAGCGAGCCCACCGATTGGGTCTCCACCATGGTTGCCACGATTAAGAAAGACAAGAACGAAATACGTGTGTGTATCAACCCGAAGGACCTTGCCATCAGGCGACCACACTACCCCATGCGGTCTGTTGAGGATGTGGCGGCTAAGGTCGGGCAAGCCACCGTCTTTTCGGTCCTAGACGCTAAGAACTCGTTTTGGCAGATCCCGTTGGACAAAGCGTCTTCTGACCTGACGACCTTCGCCACACCGTTCGGCAGATTCAAGTTCCTGCGAATGCCATTCGGCATCAATTCTGCTAGCGAGGTGTTCCAGCGAACGATGGAGCAGATATTCTCGGACCTGCCATGTGCCATCATCGTGGATGATATCCTGGTTTATGGGAAGGACATTGCCGAGCACGACCTGAACCTCCGCCGCGTCCTGGATCGGGCGCGACAGGCGAACCTGAAGCTGAATCCCAAGAAGTGCCGGTTTCGTGTCTCAGAGGTCACGTATGTTGGACATGTTTTCACCTCTAACGGACTAAAACCCGACCCCTTGAAGGCAGCTGCCATCTCCGAGACGGCAGCCCCCACTGACGTGCCAGGTCTGCAACGATTCTTGGGCATGGTGAACTACCTTGGAAAGTTTGTACCAAACCTCAGTGAGCTGAGTGCTCCCCTGCGGCAGCTGACAAAAAAGGATATCGCCTGGGTCTGGCTCCCACATCACCAGCAGGCCTTTGACTGCCTCAAGTCGAAACTGATTAGCACTCCGACGTTGCGGTTCTTCGACGTGGGTCGCCCCATCACCGTCACCTGTGACGCTTCCAAGTTCGGCCTGGGTGCGGCCTGCCTTCAGTTTGTCGATGGATCGCTGCATCCTGTCTCCTATGCCTCCCGCACCATGACGGACACCGAGCAAACGGTACGCTCAGATCGAGAAAGAGCTGCTCACGGTGGTGTTCGCCTGCTCCAAGTTCAGAGACTTCCTGTTCGGCAGCAGATTTACGGTCGAAAACCGACCACCAGCCACTGGTGACAATCCTTAACAAGCCGATTCACGCTGCCCCTGCCAGGCTGCAGCGTATGATGCTGCAGCTCCAGCGTTTCGACTTTGATATAATCTACAAGAAGGGCACCGAGATGCACATTGCGGACACCCTATCGCGCGCCCCGCGGACCTCCTGCGCTCGCCACCCCTACGAAACAGAGGACTTGCTCGTACTGGGCGTTAACTTTATTCCCACCAAGCAGCTACAGGTTTTGGCCGAGCACACCGCTGCCGATCCGGTTTTGCAGCGGCTTGCCTCTGTGATTAAAGCAGGGTGGCCAACAAAGCGCTCCGCTGCGCCGTCTGAAACACAGCCTTTCTTCCTGGTCCGCGACGAACTGGTGCTCCAGGATGGCGTTATCGTCAAGGGACATAAAGTTGTAGTCCCGTCCTCCCTGTTTGACTTTTACTTTTGTGCAGCCCATAGCGGACACCCTGGGGTCGATGCAACACTCGCCCACGCTCAGTGCCAATTCTACTGGCCTGGAATGGCCATATATATCCGAGACCGCGTTTCTGCCTGCTCCACGTGCAGCAGTCTTGCTCCACACCAGCAGCGACAGCCCCTGCTGCAACAGCCCGCCCCTGCCTTGGCCTGGTCCTCGCTGGCTGCCGACATATTCGAGTGGCGTGGTAACCACTACCTTGTCCTGGTTGACTCATACTCCAACTGGTTCAAAGTGGATTTGCTGACATCCCTCACGTCGGAGATGGTGATCAGAAAGCTGCGGAAACACTTCTCCACTTTTGGGACCCCTGTCAGGCTGCAGACTGACAACGGCAGGCAGTTTACAAGCCGAGAATTCAAAAGTTTTGCCGACAAGTGGAACTTCGTGCATTTCACCAGCAGCCCAGAGTACCCACAGAGCAACGGCCTTGCAGAATGGGCCGTCCGCAGCGCCAAGCTTCTGATGGAACAGGCGCGACTATCCAACTCTGATTTGTATTTGGATCTCCTGAACCTCAGGAATGTTTCCAGGGATCCGGCCATGGGGTCACCTGCTCAGCGTCTGATGTCCAGAACTACCAGATCTACCATCCCGATTGCCCAGCGCCAGCTGAAACCTCGGGTGCTGGAGCCCGCCTCCGTGCAGAGGCGAATTCAAGAGAAACATGACAGCCAGCGGCGTTCCCACGATCGGTCGTGCAGACCACTCGATCCCCTGTTGCCTGGACAGGTTGTTCGGTTGCAGACCGCCAGTGGTCACTACCGTCTGGCCACCGTGGTTGCGGTGGCCGACTCACCTCGTTCGTATCTGGTCGACTGTGAGGGTACCATCTACCGAAGAAGCCGACAACACATGCTTGCCGTTAATGAGCCAAAGCCGCAGCCCCCGGGGCCCTATGCCCCGCCACTCTCCTACCAGCAGCCGGCTGCCGTCCCGGCTGGTGTTCCCTGCATGCCTTGGTCCCCGTCGCGGGCGCCTGGTTCCCCTCTGCGCGGGTCCCCTGTTGCCGGTCGCGGTTCTCCCTCTCCTGTTTCTCCCACCCCAATGCCCTTCCCTGGTTCCCCAGCTGCATCGCGTCCTCCTGTTTCTTCTGCTCCTTCGGGGGAAGGGGGAGACATCCGTACGCGCTCGGGCCGGATCAGCAAGCCACCTGTTCGCTACGGCGATTTTGTTTAATTCTGCTGTTTAATTCTGTTGTCGTGACAACAATCTGTTTTTTGATTTTCTAAGGGGAAGGATGTAGATGGTTTATATGCAACCAATAATATAGTTACCTCACTCCCATTAACCACGCCTAGTTAACATCAATCATAACGCCTTCCCCTTCCTGGGCGCGGCAGTAGAAGAATGTAGCTAGTGCTTGAAGATGTATGTAATACCCTGTGCTATCATTAAAAGATGTTGCACACTTTAAGAGTTTGTAAAGTGTTTATTTACAGATACTAAGATAGGTGGTGTTGTGGATAATGAAGTAGATTTTCAAAATCTACAGAGAGATTTGGGCCATTTGGAAAAGTGGGCTGAAAGATGGCAGATGGAGTTTAATGCTGTTAAGTGTGAAGTGCTACATCTTGGCAGGACAAATCAAAATAGGATGTACATGGTAAATGGTAGGGAATTGAGGAATGCTGTGGAACAGAGGGATCTAGGAATAACTGTGCATAGTTCCCTGAAGGTGGAATCACATGTAGATAGGGTGGTAAAGAAAGCCTTTGGTGTGCTGGCCTTTATAAATCACAGCATTGAATATAGGAGTAGGGAAGTAATGTTAAAATTGTACAAGGCATTGATAAGACCAATTCTGGAGTATGGTGTACAATTTTGGTCGCCTAGTTATAGGAAGGATGTCAACAAAATAGAGAGAGTACAGAGGAGATTTACTAGAATGTTGCCAGGGTTCCAGCAACTATGTTACAGAGAAAGGTTGAACAAGTTAGGTCTTTATTCTTTGCAGCGCAGAAGGTTAAGGGGGGACTTGATTGAGGTCTTTAAAATGATGAAAGGGATAGACAGAGTTAACGTGGATACGTTTTTCCCATTGAGGGTAGGGAAGATTCAAACAAGAGGGCATGACATGAGAATTAAGGGACAGAAGTTTCGGGGTAACGTGAGGGGGAACTTCTTTACTCAGAGGGTGGTGGCTGTGTGGAATGAGCTTCCAGCAGAAGTGGTGGAGGCAGGATCGATTTTAACATTTAAGAGTAAAGTAGATAGGTATATGGACGTGAAGGGAATGGAGGGATATGGTCTGAGTGCAGGTAGATGGGACTAGGGGAAAACAAATGATCGGCACGGACTGGAAGGGCCGAGAGGGCCTGTTTCCGTGCTGTAATTGTTATATGGTTATAATGGTTTCTTTGACTTTCATTAGCACAACTTTGGTCCTCATGTTGATAAACAGCAATTAAAGTTTCCAAAGGTGATGGAAAAGCTGGTGGAAAGACTAGGTGCTGAGAGCTCTCTTATACCTGCATTAAGGAGACATTTAAACACACCTGAGCAATTACAAATGGCTGTGACGCCATATGTCCCAAACATTATGGTGCCCTGAAATGGGCGGGGGGGGGGGGGGGGACTATGTATAAACACAGCTGTAATTTCTACATGGTGAAACCAAAATGTATAAAAATACCCATTATTAAAATCTGACAATGTGCACTTTAACTACCTGCAATTTTTTTTAAAATTACAAATCTCAAATTGTGGTGTACAGTGGCAAATAAATAAATGATAGGTCTTTGTCCCAAACATTATGGATGGCACTGTATATTAAGATCTCTTGAGAATCAAACCTGGGGGAAAATAGTGGCAAAAGTTATTTGGCAAGGAGATAAGAGTGTTTAATTGGCATACTGCATGAACTAAAAACAGAACAATGAAATTCTTACTTGCAGCAGCATAACAGGTGAGAGAATTGATATGCCACTGAATATCTAACTTCTACAGGTAGTAGACATTGCCCGGTCCATCACAAGTATTGACCTCACCACCATTGAAGGGATCTACAGGAAGTGCTGCCTCAAAAAGGCAGAGTGTATGATGAATGACCCAAGAATTTCATTGTTCCATTCTGGTACATGTGACAGCTAAAAATACTTAACAAATTAAAGAACCTATGGATGTCATAGAAACATAGAAAATAGGTGCAGGAGGAGGCCATTCGGCCCTTCGAGCCAGCACCGTCATTCATTGTGATCATGGCTGATTGTCCGCTATCAATAACCCGTGCCTGCCTTCTCCCTATATCCCTTGACTCCACTAGCCCCTAGAGCTCTATCCAACTCTCTCTTAAATCCATCCAGTGATTTGCCTCCACTGCCCTCTGTGGCAGGGAATTCCATAAATTCACAACTCTCTGGGTAAAAAAGTTTTTTCTCACCTCAGTCTTAAATGACCTCCCCTTTATTCTAAGGCTGTGGCCCCTGGTTCTGGATTCACCCAACATTGGGAACATTTTTCCTGCATCTAGCTTGTCCAGTCCTTTTATAATTTTATATGATTCTCTAAGATATCCCCTCATCCTTCTAAACTCCAGTGAATACAAGCCTAGTCTTTTCAATCTTTCCTCATATGACAGTCCTGCCACCCCAGGGATCAATCTCGTGAACCTACGCTGCACTGCCTCAATCACCAGGATGTCCTTCCTCAAATTAGGAGACCCAAACTGTACACAATACTCCAGATGTGGTCTCACCAGAGCCCTATACAACTGCAGAAGAACCTCTTTACTCCTGTACTGAAACCCTCTTGTTATGAAAGCCAACATTCTATTAGCTTTCTTCACTGCCTGCTGTACCTGCACGCCAACTTTCAGTGACTGGTGTACAAGGACACCCAGGTCTCGCTGTACCTCCCCCTTACCTAACCTAACCCCATGAGATAATAATCTGCCCCCTTGTTTTTGCCACCAAAGTGGATAACCTCACATTTATCTATATTATACTGCATCTGCCATGCATCTGCCCACTCACTCAACCTGTCCAGGTCCCCCTACAACCTCCTAACATCCTCGTCACAGTTCACACTGCCACCCAGCTTTGTAATCATCCGCAAACTTGCTAGTGTTGCTCCTAATTCCCTCTTCCAAATCATTAATATATATGGTAAACAGTTGCGGCCCCAACACCGAGCCTTGCGGCACTCCACTCGCCACTCCCTGCCATTCTGAAAGGGACCCGTTCACTCCTACTCTTTGCTTCCGGTCTGCCAACCAATTTTCTATCCATATCAACACCCTACCCCCAATACCATGTGCTCTAATTTTAGTCACCAGTCTCCCGTGCGGGACCTTATCAAAGGCTTTCTGAAAGTCTAGATACACTACATCCACTGGCACCCCTTCATCCATTTTACTTGTCACATACACAAAAAATTCCAGAAGATTAGTCAAGCATGACTTCCCTTTCATAAATCCATGTTGACTTGGACTAATCCTTTTACTGCTATCCAAATGCTGCGTTATTACCATAATTATTTCACCCGTGTCTGCCTTCAAGGGACCCACTTTTGACTTTGCTACTTTTTTTCCCTTAACATATCTAAAGAAGCTTTTACTGTCCTTCTTTATATTCCTGGCCAGTTTCCCCTCATACTTCATCTTTTCAGCCCGTATTGCCCGTTTTGTTTCCTTCTGTTGTCCTACGAAAGTTTCCCAATCCTCTGGCTTCCGGCTACTCTTTGCTGTGTTGTACATCTTTTCTTTTAGTTTTATTCTATCCCTAACTTCTCTTGTCAGCCATGGTTGCCTCCTACTCCCCTTAAAATCTTTCTTCCTTTTTGGACTGAAATGATCCTGCGTCTTCCAGATTATGCCCTTAAATTCCTGCCATTGCTGTTCCACCGTCATTCCTGCTAGGATCCCTGTCCAGTCTACTTTGGCCAGCTCCCCTCTCATGCCTTCATAGTCCCCTTTGTTCAACTGCATCACTGCCACTTCCGATTTAACGTTCTCCTTCTCAAATTGCAGATTAAAACTAATCATATTATGATCACTACCTCCAAGCGGTTCCTTTACCTCGAGTTCTCTTATCATATCTGGTTCATTGGACGACACTAAATCCAGAATTGCCTTTTCTCTGGTCGGCTCAATTACAAGCTGCTCTAAGAATCCATCTTGGAGGCACTCTACAAACTCTCTTTCTTGGGGTCCTGAACCAACCTGATTTTCCCAGTCTACCTGCATATTGAAATCCCCCATCACCACAGTGGCATTACCTTTGTTGCATGCCAGTTTTAACTCCTGCTGCAACTTACACCTTACATCCGGGCTACTATTTGGGGGTCTGTAAATAACACCAATTAGTGTCTTCTTGCCTTTACAATTCCTCAACTCAATCCACAGTGACTCTACCTCGTCAGTCCGTATGTCTTCCCTGGCAAGGGACTGAATTCCATCCCTCACCAGCAGAGCTACCCCATCTCCTCTGCCCACCTGCCTGTCCTTTCTATAGGATGTATAACCTTGAATATTAAGTTCCCAGGCCCGATCCTCGTGCAGCCACGTCTCAGTAATCTCCACAATGTCATATCTACCAACCGCTCGCTAACTGAGCCTCAAGCTCATCTACTTTACTTTGTCATGGCTGTCAATGGCACCTCTGCTCTTTCCACCTCCCATTTGTTCATCGTCTGGGCTTTCTACTGGTACAAAGTAGCCACAACAAATACCTTGAAGGTCGCAGGGGAGGAACAGCCAAACCAGCGAGTGAGTAGATTGGCTGAAGGAAGGCTTTCTCCTTGGCGAGTAAAGTTCGGGAGGTTTAAAAAGAGCGCCAAGAGTCAGCCCGGGGCAATTACCTTGAAGATCGCAGACCAATGAGTGAGTGGATTGGCTGAGACATCCTAGTTGTGTGGACAGTTGACTTAATTAGATAAAATTAAGTTCAGGTCTAGGGGAGCAGCCTTGGTGAGGGGAAGTGCCTTGGTGTGAGGAAGTGCCTTGGTGAGGTAAAATGCGAGTCTTTGGCTTAAGTGTCTTCGGCGAGGAGGCTGAGGCAAGGAGGCTACACCTGAACCAGTTGTGTGTTTAATTTAATTAAAATATTTAAACTTGTGATGGCAGGAATGTTATTGCAATGCATTTGTTGCAGGATGTGAGAAGTCAGGGGCACTGCTGGTGTCACTGACCACTACAGCTGTGGGAACTGTGTCCAGATACAGCTCCTCAAGGACCGAGTTAGGGAACTGGAGCAGCAGCTGGATAACCTGAGGTCCATCCAGGACGACAATAGCTTCCTGGACAGTACCTACAGTCAGGTCGTCACTCCAAGAGTGCAGGAGGTGTGACGGGTAGAGACGGAAAGAAAGGGGATGAAGCGAGTGCAGGAGACCTCGGTGGAAGTAATTCTTATGAACAGGTACACCCTCTTGGGAGTTGTCAGGGCAGACGATGCTTCCAGTCTGAGTGGTGGACTGGTCTGTGACTCGAATCCTAGCGCTGAGACTCGACCGGTGAGACTGATGTCAGGCAGAGCCATTGTGGTGGGTGACTCCATTATCCAAGGTACGGACAGGAGATTATGTGGCAACAGGCAAGGATGATGTGTTGCCTCCCTGGTGGCAGGGTCCAAGACATCTTAGACCAAAGTCAGAACACCCTCGAGAGGGAAGATGAGCAGCTGGAAGTAATTGTGCATGTTGGCACAAATTATGTGGGTAAGAAGACGAAGGAGGTTCTGTAACGTGAGTATAGAGAACTAGACAGGAGGCTGAAAAGCAGGACTTCCAAGGTGGTTATCTCTGGGTTGCTTCCAGTACCTCGTGCTAGTGAGGGTAGGAACAGGGAGATAGGGGATCTGAATGTGTGGCTGAGGAGTTGGTGCAGGGGGCATGGATTTAGATGTCCAGATCACTGGAATCTCTTCTGGGGCAGGGGTGACCTGTACAAAATTGGAAGGGGACCAACATTCTGGCAGGCAGGTTTGCTAGTGCTGCACGGGTGGGTTTAAACTAAAAAGTGGGGGGGTGGAGTCAACAACGTGGGCGCGCATCTGTGCAGCTAACGGGAAAGGGAGTGTAGGAAAGGTCACATTTAACCTAACAGGGCAGGGGGATGGGACCCAATGGAAGGAAACAGTGGGCCATAAAAGGAGGACAGAAGCAAAAGGTAGAAGGGAGATAAGAAAAACTAATCTGAAAGCTTTGTGCCTTTACGCGAGGAGCATTCAAAATAAGGTGGATGAATTGAAAGCGCAGTTAGTAGTTAAGGGATATGATATAGTTGGAATTACGGAGACATGGCTCCAGGGTGACCAAGGCTGGGAGCTAAACATGCAGGGGTATTCGATATTCAGGAAGGATAGACAGGAAGAGGAGGTGTGGAATTGCTGATTAAAGAGGAGATTAATGCAATAGCAAGGAGAGACATTAGCTTGGATGCTGCAGAATCAGTATGGGTAGAACTGCAAAATAGCCAAAGGCAGAAAACGCTTGTTGGAGTTATATACAGACCACCAAACAGCAGTAGAGAGGTTGGGGATAGCATCAAGCAGGAAATAGGGATGTGTGTCGCAAAGGTACGGTAATTATCATGGGTGACTTTAATCTGCATATAGATTGGGCCAACCAAATTGGTAACAGTGCTGAGGAGGAGGATTTCCTGGAATGTATACGGGATGGGTTTTTAAACCAATATGTGGAGGAACCGACTAGAGGGCAGGATATCCTAGACTGAGTATTGTGTGATGAGGAAGGATTAGTTAGCGATCTTGTTGTGCAAGGCCCCTTGGGCCACAGTGACCATAATAAGGTGGAATTCTGCATTAGGATGGAGAGTGACACGGTTAATTCAGAGACTAGGGTCCTGAACTTGAATAAAGGGGACTTTGAAGGTATGAGATGGGAATTGGCTAGGATAGACTGGCAAATTATACAAATCAAAGGGTTGGCAGTGGAGACGCAATGGCAAAGATTTAAAGATCGCATGGATGAAGTGTCTGGCGAAAACATAAAACTGGGAAGGCAGCTCAACCGTGGCTGATGAGGGAAGTCAAGGATAGATGTTAGATGTTAGATGTTAAATCTAAGGAAGAGGCATATAATTTGGCCAGCAGTGGGAAACCTGAGGACTGGGGAAATTTACAACTCAACAGAGGAGGACAAAGGGGTTAATTAAGGGGGGGGGGGGAGCATAAAAGAAAGCTTGCGGGGAATATAAAAACTGACTGTAAAAGTTTCTTTAGGTATGTAAAAAGGAAAAGATTAGTGAAGACGAATGTAGGTCCTTTACAGTCAGAGACACGTGAATTTATAATGGGAAGCAAGGAAATGGCAGAACAGTTAAACGAGTACTTTGGTTCTGTCTTCACTAAGGAAGACACAAACAATCTCCCAGAAATACTAGTGGACTGAGGATCTGGTGTGCTGGTGGAACTGTTGGAAATTCACATTAGTCATGAAATTGTGCTGGGTAAACTGCTGGGACTGAAGGCAGATAAATCCCCAGGGCCTGATGGTCTGCATCCCAGAGTAATCATGGAGGTGGCCCTAGAAATCGTGCATACATTGGTAACCATTTTCCAATGTTCTATAGACTGGATCTGTTCCTGAGGACTGAAGGGCAGCCAATGTAACTCCACCATTTAAGAAAGGAGGGAGAGAGAAAATGGGGAATTATAGACCAGTTAGCTTTATAGCGGTAGTGGGGAAGATGCTGGAGTTGATTATTTAAGATGTTATAGCAGCGCATTTACAAAGCAGTGATGGGATGGGTCAAAGTCAGAATGGATTTATGAAGGGGACATCATGTTTGCCTAATCTTTTGGAAATTCCTTTGGATGTAGGATGTAGAAGGGAGAGCCAATGCATGTGGTGTATCTGGACTTTCAAAAAGCATTTGACAAGGTCCCACTCAAGAGATGAGTGTGCAAAATTAGATCATATGGTAATGGGAGTGGGGTATTGACTTGGATAGAGAACTGGTTGGCAGACAGGAAGTAAAGAATAGGAACTGATGGGTCCTTTTCAGAATGGCAGGCAGTGACTAGTGGGGTGCCGCAAGGCTCGGTGCTGGGACCCCAGTTGTTTACAATGTATATTAATGATTTAGACGTGGGAATTAAATGTAACATCTCTAAGTTTGCGTATGACATAAAGCTGGGTGGCAGTGTGAGCTGCAAGGAGGATGCTATGAGGCTACAGGGTGACTTGGATAGGTTGGGTGAGTGGGCAGAAGCATGGCAGATGCAATATAATGTGGATAAATGTGAGGTTATCCACTTTGGTGGCTGGAACAAAAAGGCAGATTATTATCTGAATTATGTCAGATTAGGAGAAGGGGAGATGCAACGAGACATGGGTGTGCTTGTACATCAGTCACTGAAAGTAAGCATGCAGGTACAGCAGGCAGTGAAGAAAGTTAATGGCATGTTGGCCTTCATTGCGAGAGGATTTGAATTTAGGATCAAGGAGGTCCTACTGCAGTTGTACAGGGCCCTGGTGAGACCGCACCTGGTGTATTGTGTGCAATTATGGTCTCCTAATTTGAGGAAGGACATTATTGCTATTGAGGGAGTGCAGCGTAGGTTCACCAGGTTAATTCCCGGGATGGCGGGACTGACATATGATGAAAGAATGGGTCGACTGGGCTTGTATTCGCTGGAATTTAGAAGGATGAGCGGCTATCTTATAGAAACATATAACATTCTTAGAGGATTGGACAGGCTAGATGCAGGAAAAATGTTCCTGATGTTGGGGTAGTTCAGAACCAGGGGTCACAGTTTAATAAGTGGTAGGCCATTTAGGACTGAGATAACGAAAAACATTTTCTCCAAGAGAGTTGTGAATCTGTGCAATTCTCTGCCACAGTGGATGCCAATTCACTGGATGTTTTCAAGAGAGTTAGATTTAGCTCTTAGGGCTAAGGGAATCAAGGGATATGGGGGAACAAGCCGGAAAGGAGTACTGATTTTGGATGATCTGCCATGATCATATTGAATGGCGGTGCTGACCTAAAGGGCCGAATGGCCTACTCCTGCACCTGTTTTCTATGTTAATATACAATAATCACATGCAAAAAAATTAATAATCAGTAAAATTAGGTAACCAGACCATAAGAGTGCAAACCAAAAACAAAGTCTATACTTGATCAATGCTATTGGGCAAGAGTGACCATAATATGGTTGAGTTCTTCATTAGGATGGAGAGTGACATTGTTAATTCAGAAACAAGGGTTATGAACCTAAAGAAAGGTAACTTTGAGGGTATGAGATGTGAATTGTCCAAAATAGGCTGGCAAGTGATTCTTAAAGGGTTGACGGTGGATATGCAATGGAAAGCATTTAAAGACTACATGGATGAACTACAACAATTGTTCATCCCAGTTTGGCAAAAGAATAAATCAGGGAAGGTAGTGCATCCGTGTTTACAAGGGAAATCAGGGATAGTATCAAAATTAAAGATGAAGCATACAAATTAGCCAGAAAAAGCAGCCTACCAGAGGACTGGGAGAAATCCAGAGTCCAGCAGAGGAGGACAAAGGGCTTAATTAGGAAAGGGAAAATAGATTATGAAAGAAAACTGACAGGGAACATAAAACTGACTGCAAAAGTTTTTATAGATATGTGAAGAGATAAAGATTAGTTAAAACAAATGTAGGTCCCTTGCAGTCAGAAACTGGTGAATTGATCATGGGGAACAAGGACATGGCAGACCAATTGAATAACTACTTTGGTTCGGTCTTCACTAAGGAAGACATAAATAATCTGCAGGAAATAGCAGGGGACCGGGGGGTCAAATGAGATGGAGGAACTGAGTGAAATGCAGGTTATCCGGGAAGTGATGTTAGGTAAATTGAATGGATTAAAGGCCGATAAATCCCCAGGGCCAGATAGGCTGCATCCCAGAGTACTTAAGGAAGTAGCCCCAGAAATAGTGGATGCAAATATTGATAATTTTTCAAAACTCTTTAGATTCTGGAGTAGTTCCTGAGGATTGGAGGGTAGCTAATGTAACCCCACTTTTTAAAAAGGGGAAGGAGAGAGAAAACGGGGAGTTACAGACCAGTTAATCTAACATCAGTAGTGGGGAAAATGCTAGTTATTAAAGATGGGGTAGCAGCATATTCGGAATATGGTGAAATGATTGGACAAAGTCAGCATGGATTTATGAAAGGTAAATCATGTCTGACAAATCTTATAGAATTTTTCGAGGATGTAACTAGTGGAGTGGAGAAGGGAGAACCATTCGATGTGTTATATCTGGACTTTCAGAAGGCTTTCGACAAGGTCCCACATAAGAGATTAGTATGCAAACTTAAAGCACACGGTATTGGGGGTTCAGTATTGATGTGGATAGAGAACAGGCTTGCAGACAGGAAGCAAAGAGTAGGAGTAAACGGGTCCTTTTCAGAATGGCGGCAGTGACTAGTGGGGTACCGAAAGGATCAGTGCTGGGACCCCAGCTATTTACAATATATATTAATGATCTGGATGAGGGAATTGAATGCAACATCTCAAAGTTTGCGGATGACACGAAGCTGGGGGGCAGTGTTAGCTGTGGGGAGGATGCTAGGAGGCTGCAAGGTTACTTGGGTGAGTGGGCAAATGCATGGCAGATGCATTATAATGTGGATAAATGTGAGGTTATCCACTTTGGTGGCAAAAACAGGAAAGTAGACTATTATCTGAATGGTGGTTGATTAGGAAAAGGGGAGATGCAACGAGATCTGGGTGTCATGGTACACCAGTCATTGAAAGTAGGCATGCAGGTGCAGCAGGCAGTGAAGAAAGCGAATGGTATGTTGGCATTCATAGCAAAAGGATTTGAGTACAAGAGCAGAGAGGCTCTACTGCAGTTGTACAGGGTCTTGGTGAGGCCACACCTGGAGCATTGCGTACAGTTTTGGTCTCCTAATCTGAGGAAAGACATTCTTGCCGTAGAGGGAGTACAGAGAAGGTTCACCAGACTGATTCCTGGGATGGCAGGACTTCCATATGAAGAAAGACTGGATAGACCCGGCTTGTACTCGCTGGAATTTAGAAGATCGAGGGGGGATCTTATAGAGACTTACAAAATTCTTAAGGGGTTGGACAGGCTAGATGCAGGAAGATTGTTCCCGATGTTGGGGAAGTCCAGAACAAGGGGTCACAATTTAAGGATAAGCGGGACCGAGATGAGGAAAACATTTTTCACACAGAGAGTGGTGACTCTGTGGAATTCTCTGCCACAGAAGGTAGTTGAGGCCAGTTCATTGGCTATATTTAAGAGGGTTAGATGTAGCCCTTGTAGCTAAAGGGATCAGGGGGTATGGAGAGAAGGCAGGTACAGGATACTGAGTTGGATGATCATATTGAATGGCAGTGCAGGCTCGAAGGGCCAAATGGCCTACTCCTGCATCTATTTTCTATGTTTCTATGTTTCTATGTTATTAGGGTTATGACGAGTGGTTCAAGAGCCTGATGATTAGGCACCTTCATCCCAATAGTAGCAACGGGATAAGGTGGTGTTTGTCTGATGATGATATTTGATGATTTAGCTGTTTGCTTTCTCTTGAGAAGGGATAGAGATTCCAATCCAGCAACATCTAGCAATTGGAGAGCAAAGAAACTGCAGATGCTGGAATCTTGAACAAAACACAGAGTGCTGGTGGAACTCAGCGGGTCAGGCAGCATCTGTGGAGGAATGAGATAGGTGCTGTTTTGGATTGGGACATCTAGCAATGGCTGTGAATCATTCCTAGTCTGAAGCATGTGTGAGGGTGGGCTTTTCACTCAACTTACCTACCCCCACTGTAGAATCTGAACCTACACCTTTAGTTTTAAGATCTTAAACCATTAAGACTTCCATTTCAAGTGGGCTATAAGGACATTCTGAAGTTGAAAAAAATTGATCAATGTATCAAATCTTTTTTTAAAAATCAGTGTTTGAAAGGAATTCTGGCAAAACAATGGGCAGACAATGAACTGCAGATGCTGGGATCTTGAACAAAACATACAAGTGCTGGAGTAAATCAGGGGGTCAGACAGCATCTGTGGAGTACATGGATAAACTGGAGGATTTTGCACCAGCACTTATGTTTTGCAGATGCTGCCTGGTCCGCTGAGTTACCCCAACACTTTGTGTTTTGTGCAATACAGTGGACTAGTTTGGCTTGGAACAATTTTGACACAAAAGCCATTTAGCACACAATGTTTGATCCCCACCATTGAGTTATGTGCCTGGATTAATGCGCGTAAAATCCATTCCCAGTGGTGACCATCAAGGGATGTCCAGCAAAAATTAAAAATGTCACGATGAATCAATTCAGTGACAGCTTTCAATACTCTCATTCAAGTAGATGTGTCGATGGCGCTATGATGGAGCGCCACCTGAAACTCTCGGTGGTAAGGCAACAAGCGAGGGCATGGCCGGGTGACGGGTTTCGGCACCATCAGTTCCACACTACAAGGTCGCTCCTTGCCTTTCTTTCCCCGATTCAACTTTCCTTCAATCTATCGACAGAGATGTTTTTATCGAGAAATATGATATATCAAATAAAATTATTTCCACCATTATTCTTCAGCTTCATTAATGTTTCCGGTTATTAAAGCAACGTTGATCCAATATTTGGAGACACAAGGAACTGCAGATGTTGGAATCTTGAGCAAAACACAAAGAGCTGGAGGAACTCATCGGGTCAGGCAGGATCTGTGGAGGGACACGGAGAGGCAACGTTTCAGGTCTGGACCCTTTAGACCAATATTTCTGATTGTTCTAATATTGATTGGCAGGCGAACCTATTGGCCTAATCGTGTTTACATATTTTAATTATTCAGTTATGATTACCTGGTTTTACAGAGATTTAGAGGGATATGGGCCAAATGCGGGTAAAACGATGTGGCTTAGATGGGGCATCTTGGTCAACATAGAGGAGTAGGGCTGAAACGCCTCTTTCCAGATTTGGTTACTCTTTCAGTTTACAGCATGGTTAGGCCGATTTCTTCAAGGCATTCTAAATTAAAACTAAATTTACCTTGCCACTTGCGGCCAATATTAATGATATTATTGATCCCCCGACCGGTTACCCCCGACCGGTTATGATAAAGTGCGCTGTCATATGCTGTTGCGTAAAGACAGCGCGCTTGTTCCTTGTTACACGCTGCTTTTGCATAAAGACATTTTGACTCACAAACACGTCGGTGTTGTCCGCACTCCGCACTGTTCTCGGGACAGGGGGCGAAACAAATGTTCCACCGCGGTTATATTCGGAAAATACGTCCTAGGTGAGAAACTTTCAAGTAGGTATTTGGATTTTGTTTATTATTGTCAGATATAGTGAAAACCCTGCATTATATATGTTGGTAATTTTCAACACGTCTCATTACAGACAACAAAGTCAGTCCTTACACAATGCTGTTTAAACACAATATGCTACATTAGCAAACATTCTGTATGCATCACTGAATGTGATTTTGGCATTGAGACATAAGGGACTGCAGATGCTGAAACCCTGAGCAAAAAAACAAAGTGCTGGCGGAACTCAGCGGGCCAGGCAGCATCTGTGGAGAGAAGGAATGGGTGACATTTTGGGTCGAGACACTTCTTTTAACCCAGCATCTGGGGAAGGAACGGACAGACGACGTTTCGGGTCGGGTTCCTTCTTCAGACGCCCCGACCCGAAACCGCGTCTGTCCATTCTCTCCACTGATGCTGCCTGACTTGTTGTGTTCATCCAGCATCTTGTGTTTCGCTCAGTATGTTGTCACCCACTGTGTAGGATTTATTTTTAAACACATTTGTGACAACGTCGAAAGAGTTTGTAAGTCACTTCAGTCCTCAAACGATAGCACTGATATCCATCGTTGCTTTGAACTGGAGAGGAATAAAAGGTAATGCGATTGAGATGGGTTTAGGTGTGGTGGGTGGGAGGAGGAGGATGAGGATGGAATCGACTGATTATCTTGGCGCTCTTTCTACCGTGAAAGCGTTGAAACACCAGGTGTCAAATATTGATCTAAACCATTACTTAAAGAAGGCATCAAAATGTAAACCGCGAGGGTAATCACCATTCGACCTTCCTTGGGGTTTTGCCGAGTTGATCGACTTCCTGGAAGTCTGTTCGCACTACAAAGACACGGCTACTTTTTTTGAAGCCACTCGGAAAAGCAGATCTTGAAACCCAGTCCGTCTGTACATTGTCTAGAGGTGCAAAATACTTTGTTAAAATAATTAAACCCATGTTGCATGGTCCCGGAGATTCGCTGGCCCTGCGCTCACCATAATCCTCACGCATTGCGCTTAAATATGCTTATTGATCTGTACAGTTGCAGGTATTGAAAAATAGGCACTGCTGTTAAAAGCTTTCATTTTCTTGAGGCAACTGTTCAAAACCGCCTACAAACAAATGGTCTTTCATATTGGCTTGAAGCCGATGAATTGCCAACGGGACTAGGCTGTAATCTCTGAAAGAAGGTACTTCTACTGAAACAGAAACCTCTTGCACGACTTTTCGCTACCACAATATACATTTCAGATAAGCCCTAACATAATTGGATTTTTAGAATCTGGTTGGAACCAGAAGGATTCATTCAATCACAGCAGCAATTTAAACCATTCTGTCGTAACAATGTCATGGTTTTCTTTAAATGTTCTTTAATGAGACCCTTCTTCAGAATCCAAATCCAGAAATGCTGCGTGACCTGTTGAGTTCCTCCAACAGTTTTCTATTATTTTGATGTGTTAGTTTCTCCAAACCTTCTCCTCTGAAATCAATTTGCAAATAAACACCAACTATTCCTTAATCTTCGCCAAACCTAATAATGGACAGTTTTGACAAACCAATGGACCACGAATGGCTCCTTAATCTTCGCCAGCATGGACATGGACAGTTTTGACAAACCAATGGACTCTGGACTGTGCTGAACCCCATACGTTCTATCCAACCTGCCAACAAGCAATCACCCTTTCCCCACCCCTCTTATTCAATAGCCACTGTAATCGCTAGATACACACCTGATATGTCCACCAGATATCACTGAATAACTATCAGAATAAAAAATCCCAGGTACTGGGCGGTGTGATCAACACTTCCTTAAATAGCTCAGAAATCAAGCAGCAGCCCTGGGCCTTGGATGATCTGTATGGGATGCTCGGTGTTCATTTAAGTTCCGTCTTGTTTCAGAGATCGAAACACAAGGAATTCAGATGCTGGAATCCTGAGCAAAATACAAAGTGCTGGACGAACTCAGCGGGCCACGCAGCATCTGTGGAGGGAATAGACAGGAGACGTTTCGGGTATTCTGAAAAGTCGCCCATCTATTCCCTTCACAGATGCTACCCGACCTACTGAATTCCTCCAGCACTTTGTGTTTTGTTTCTAAGATGGCCTGACAACATGAAATTCAGAGACAACTACATACAATCTACTTCTTCTTGCGTGTGGCATGCACAGCCTAAAGTTGTAGGACAACTTATCCTATTTGATCCCATTTGATTGTGACTAAATACTATATATCACAATGTCACACCCTTCCAAACGATGGAGCACAATTTCATTTGTATTTAATAAAAGATAACAAGAACATTTTGAGGGGAAAATGCACACTTTTAATTGGGGTTTAATTGCCGAACAAATATTTTAACAATGCGACTTTGCGGATAACGAATCATCAGGGATTCTTACAATGGAAGAATGATTGCGTATTTTGCAGATTAGGTTTCGTGGAAAATAAGATATTCGTGGGCTAGTTTTTCCGCTACTGTACGTTATAGACTTGTGAAAGTTGCATGTAAATTTTGCCAGCGTAGGAAGTCGGCCCGCCTACCAGCGTGCCTTTGGGGCAATGGCTGGAAATGTTGTTTTGGGCATGTGTAATATCCACCTATGAAAGAATGACACTGTCTTAAAAGTACGAAAATGTATACAAATAGCCAGATAAATAATGTACTCTTCAGATCCCTAACGTCGCAAGTTATTATATCATTAAATTATTCTACATTTATGGTAAGTCACAGTACTATTTATGTTTATCGGCTAATATTGACAAGTCTATTTAGTAGGTTTATATTGTTGCATGTGGTGAAAAGTAGTAATATCAAGAAAGAAAGAATGAATATGCAATGAGATAGTGAACTATGTCAAATGTGATAAAATCCTAGTCTATGGAAAAATGTAACAACATTTTGATCAATGCTTTGAATTACAGTAACGTTGTGTTATATGTCAACATTTATACATTAAGATGGAATGAAGAATTTAACGTTTTTTTATTTCATTACTTGACTTAAACTGTACATACGAACTTGCCTCTGGGTCACTGTGTGAGAGCTTAAGGAACTGCATTATTTGATATAAACCCTGGCCACAATTACAATGTTTCACAAATATATTTTAAATAATGTATAATAATCAATTATTAAATTATTAAAACAATATAATTAGAATTTAATATCACAGAAACATTTCCTATCTAAAAGTATCTGTGGTCGTTTCTGGGTCTCATTGTAAATATATTGTAAATAAACTGTAAATTAATGATTAAGGATTACCATTAAAATTTATGAGAGTGCTTATAATTTTCCCTGTACTATAATCTGAAATCTGCACCTCTGCTGAGTTCACATCACTCTCTAAGAGAAATGGGATTTACACGGCAACAGTTACTTACTAAAATCAAAGATCTATATGAATTTAGATGTTTGATAATAATAGTCTTCATATTGAATTTCAACATATTCATATATAAAATTAGCTTGTATTAAATTGCTCATAACTATTTCAGAAAAAAATGCTATTTTACTGTACTTGTTTAGTTCCTGAAAGTGACCCTATTGCCTTATCTAAATTCTGAATCAATATTTCATACCCAAATTTGGATTGTTTTCCCAAGAATTCTAACAGTTAAGGGGAGACCTAATAGAAGTGTATAAAATTCTGAAAGGTGGACAATCATAACCATTTTCCCAAGGCGGAAATGTGAAGGACGAGAGAGCGTAGCTTTAAGTAAGAGGGGCAAAGTTTAAATAAGTTGTGTGGTGGCAGTTTTTACATGGAGGGTGTTCGATGACTGGAACGTGCTGCCAGGGGTGGTAATGGAGGCAAATATTGTGGTATTTAGGAAATGTTTCAATAGGTACATGGATATGCAGGGAATTAGAGGATATGGATCATGTACATGTGAGATTTGCTTATAGTCATAGAGTGATACAATGTGGAAACAGGCCCTTCGGCCCTACTTGCCCACACAGGCCAACGTATCCCAGCAACACTAGTCCCACCTGCTCGTGTTTGGTCCATATCCCTCCAAACCCGTCCCATTCATGTATCTGTCCAAAGATTTTTTTAATGTTGGGATAGTGCATGCCTCAACTACCTTCTCTGGCAATATGTTCCATACATTCACCACCCTCTGTATGAAAAAGTTACCCCTCAGATTACAATTAAATCTTTTCACCTTCACCTACTCTGGACAAGAGATTCTGTGCATCTACCCGATCTATTCAAATCTATCTTGGTATTATGTTTGGCATATATATTGTGGGTCAATGGACCTGTTCCTATGCTGTACTTTTCTATGTTCTATATTCTTAAATTGCATTATATTGTTTACAGCGTAAAATTCAATGAAACACAGAGAAAATAGAGGATAATGAAAAATATAATCTTCACATCCTTGGTTCCCTCTAGGTCTATAGAACACAATTATAAAAATACATTATGTTGTAAACCTACCATAATTGTATTTAATAATGCATTTATTTAAGCAAGAATACAATTACTCGCAATTTATGGAGTCATAATGCCATTGAATTTCTAAAACAATGGTGCCGAAAACTGTCATTGCCTCAATATAATTGAGTTGAAATGCCAATATTTGTTGCACACAATATGCAGGACAGTCTAAAAAAGGGATTCACAATTTGAGATGAAATTGAATAGTCATTTGGTAAAGAGGATACACAACAAAGGGCAGATGCTGGATTCTTGAGCAAAACTAGAGCAAGAGTACCTCAGCGGGTATCGCAATTCGAAGAAGGGTTCCATCCAAATATCTAACTATCCAGTCCCTACTGCTGCTTGACCTGCTGAGTTACTCCAGTTATTTGATAACATCTATTTCAGGTTTGGAGCCATCTGTAAAAGACTGGAACAAAATATGTTGTTTTGGTTGTTGTTTGATTGAAACAGGCAAAATGAAGGAATAATACCAAATCATTTTAATACTTGATGTTTTCTAAAGGGTGTACATGACTTAGTTATTCTTCTCAATAAAAAACAATTCCACATCTGCCTTCACTATGTAGACATAAGCAGTAGTTGTTCAGCTTTGGATGCGATTACATAACCATTCTCTGATATTGCTAAACTATATAAAAATTGCCATTACAAACTTTACAATTTTAATAATTCCTGAAGTTTACGGATGAGAGCCATTTCAATTCCAGGTACACAAGCCCATCTTCCCTGATCTGCATATAATCCCCTAAGCAAATATTACTATGTCTGACTAAAATTCAACTGAGACATTTCAAATTAAGTGATTAAACCATTGACATCTTAAATCGACAGATATGCCATGACAAACTTTTCAAAATGGGTTTCCTTTTACAAGAAAAATATTTTATGTCTTTTTAATCTCAGTTCAAACTGTTTCAAAGCTGTCAGACAACTTTGGATAGTCTATTAACCATCTTTAATTCACATCTGGTGGTGGGCAGAATTGTGTTCTCTTCTGGTTAAGTGCAGAGTTAATATTATCCTCTTCCGTTATGTGTTATGCACAGTGACATGCCCCAGAGCTTAGTTTGTAGAGAAAAGGTATTGCGAGCGTGGGTTTTCATCATGGAGAAACACTATTTCTTAGAAGCAAGGTGAAGAACTTTAGGTACAATCAATGATTCATTGTTGCGTAGACACAAAATGCTGGAGTTGTGTCCTTAGCGGGACTGGGCATCTCTGGAGAGAAAGAATGGGTGATCTTTCGGGTCGAGACCAGAGTCATGGAAAGGGAAACGAGAGATATAGACGTAGAGAGTATTGTCTTCACACTATCGTAGTACTGACACCCGCGACTGTTGATGACCCGTCACTGATTCTCAGTTCTGTCATTTTAATACGAGCACACCAAAGCGTAAAACATTCGAAAGTAGATAACGTAGGTAAACTGCGAATGAACCGTCTGCATTAAATTCTTCCTGCTTAAGCCGGTCTTTAACAATGAATATTATTGATTTTCAAATCTTTAATTTTGTTCTTAGAAATGCGATCTCACGTTTGGTCGCCGAAACAATTTTGCGTAAAGATGGCAAGTGGGTGTTCGTTTCACTTTTTCAGTTTCTTTGAAAAATGTCTAGACATGGAGGTGGGATGTTAAATGTTGGACTCATCGCGGTTAATATTTTTTGGAACGTTTGTATTTGATTCTTCTAAACCTAACGCAATCTGGCATATTTTACTTAAATGTGTGTTGGTGCTTTGGGAAACAAGACTTTGGATCAGTTGGCGCGTTTGAAGTTACTGCCCATCGCCTATAACAGTCATTTTTTTTTGTTATTTCTTCTGGCTTTAAAGCCTTCAATTACACCTGTTACGCGATCTGGTGACTTCGCAGCAAAATGCACAGGTATCGAGAAACGAATGAGGTAATCATGGACGAGAAGGAAATACATTGCAGAGAGAGGCGGGGTGGAGGTGTAGAAGGGGACGTGAAATAAAATAAGGAAATTGAGACACAATGAACTGCAGATGCTGGAATCTTCAACAAAAGCACAAAATGTTGGAATCACTTATCGGGTCAGGCAGCAAAAAGAAAAGATGTTATCGCATGTGAGAGAAGGGGAGAAATAAGAGAAACCCAAAACCGAACAGAATGGGGAAGTAAGAAAAGAGCATTTACGGTCCTGAAACCGGTGTTGATGGAAGAAAAAGTTCGGCAGCATCATTGATCTGTTAGTTGTTTCATGTTATCGCATTAAGGAGACAAAAGACCAATATCGCATTCGAAACTATTGGGTAATGAACAGTGTAAAAAAAACGCTTCCGCGGAAGGGCACCCAGCAGCCCACATCTGATACCTGTGAAACTCCACCATTACGAGATCTCACAGCCCGGGCGGCTGCATTGCAATGCAAGTTACTCGAAATGTTTGCATAACAGTTTAGTTGTCATAACGAAATGTAGATTAGGTAAAGAAGCACGGAAGACCGCAGTCTCCTCTTAGCCAATCCAATAGCATTGATTCCAGCTCATATAAAATAGATCAATATCCCGTGTGAAAAAGGGTCCTGACTAGTAACGTCTGCTATCCACGTTCGCCCCAGATGCCATGGATCCGCTGAGTTATTCCAGTACTTTGCGTTTTTATTTATAAGCCAGCATCGGCAGTTCCTTGTATCTCCAATATTATAATATTATTATATTTATATTAATATTAAGCACTTCCAGTATTGTGTGTTGCACCGCCTATATAAGGAGCTGTCTGCATTTATTTAAACGCTGCTTTGATGACATTGATAATGCTGATGTGCTTTTTTTTAAATAACAGATTTGATAAACGAGTTGGCTGTCACGTTGGAAAGGGCCCGGGAGAGGCGCGGCGCGGCGCGCGGGCGTGAAAGGAGCGGGAGCGCGCCCCGCCAGGCCGGGGTGCACGTGCACGGCGCGGGCCTGAGGCCCAGCGGCAGGCGGGCGGGCGGACGGACGAGGCGCAGTCGTTGGGCGATCGATGAGGAGCGGTAGCTGCCTTCCTTCTCGGTGAGACGGGCGAGGGGCGAGCGGAGGGAAAGGCCCCCGGCCGAAGCCTCGGACACCCGGTCCAGATATGCTGTCGGCCTTCGACGTCAAAGTGGACGTGGAGCCGCCCGGCCCGAAGCACGATGGCTTCAGGAACCGGTTAAACTCCCGCAGGAAGAGAGAGTTCATGCCCGAGGAGAGGAAGGACGCGTGCTACTGGGAAAAGCGGCGGAAAAACAACGAGGCCGCCAAACGGTCGCGGGAGAAGCGGCGCTTCCACGACCTGGTGCTGGAGAGGAAGATGCTGGCGCTGAGCGACGAGAACGCCTACCTCAGGGCCGAGCTGCTCACGCTGAAGGCCCGGCACGGCCTCATCACTTCCTCAGCTTATACCCAAGAGGCACAAATCCTGGACAGCTACATGCAGAAGCATCTGGCAAGGCAGAGAAGCATGGAGATGGATGCGCCTATTTTGGAAGTGGATTCCCTCCCATTCATCCGAGATGGCATCTGCAACAGCCATATGATATGCGCCCCAGGGAGACTTTCCGTTGAATCTATGTCCCAACATGTACAAGATAATCCATTTTCCAAAGCCTATGTTATCCCTACCTCAGTTGGACTACAGAAGCAACATACTCCAGAATGCTCTGCTGGTGAGCCGACCATGCACAATATTCCCTTGAATCAATTAATATATTCCCGATACCCCTGCTCATTCAATGAAACATATGCCTGCTACAAACCTTCAAGTGTTTTCACAACTGCAATAGAAGTGAACAGTAAAAGCAGCAAGAGAGAATCAGAAGATGATGCTGAAGATGAACAAGAGGTTCCTAAGATGCATCATTTTTCTTCTTTCAAGGACTGCAGATTTGAATGCCCAACAGTCATGAAATCAAATTGTTCTGCCCTTCCTCACAAACTGAGAATTAAGGTAAAACCGATGCTGGCAAAAGAAGAAAAGGATGGTCCAGAATTTGATCTTGAAATGTCCTGGAAGAGACAGACTCCACTCGGAAATACCAGGAATATTTCAATGACAGAGATCAAAGACATTGATGTGAGTTTGTGTGATGGTGTTTGTGAATGCAAAGCAGCATTTAAACCTGTTACTTTATTGCCCATTTGCCATTCAGTTTAATTGAAGGTTTTATTATTTGTGACCATGAATTGTTTGTTTATTGCTCATGAATTCTTTATTTTGTGTTTTGCTTGGAAATTTTACAATAAGGGGGAGAGTAAACTTAAGTTGTACATCAAGTTGGAACTTTTAAACTTTTGATAATGCCATTGAAATTGAATTAATTATGTTTTGGGAATATTTAGTGTTAGAGAGAAAGAATGATCTACCAAGTTATGGCTTTTATGTACTTGTGAAAAATCCCCAAAAGATGCTTTTTAATGTCACAGGATGATTTTATCAGATTGCTTTGATAGAAATGTTTCAAGTACAATGTATTTTTGTGAATTAAATGGAAATACATTTATATGATTAAACATTTGTTTTTGGATGAAAAACAATGAATAATTAACAAGAATAACAATTAAATGAAATATTAACATACTGCAGAGCAGCACAGCACAGGAATAGGCCTTCAGCCCACAATATCCATGACGAACATGATGTCGTTAAACTAATCTCATATGCCTGCATCTCCATATGCTTATTTAAAAGTATCTTGAGCATCACTATTATATCTGCCCCCACCACCACCCGCGCAATGCTTTCCAGGCACCCATCTCTCACTGTATTAAAAAAATTTGCCCCACACATCTACTATAAACTTTTCCCCTCTCATCTTAGCCTTGCTCTGAAGTCTTTGACGTTTCCACCCTGGAGATACAATGCGGAAACTGGCTCTTCGGCCCAGCGAGTCCGCATTGATCAGCGATCCTCGCACATTAACACTATCCTGCACACAAGGGACAATTTACACATACACCAAGCTAATTAACCTATGTACCGGTACGTTTTTGTAGTGTGGGAGGAAACGGAAGATCTCAGAGAAAAACCAGGTGATCACGGGGAGAATGTACAAACTCTACAGACAGCAGCTTTTATGGGATCGAACCTGGGTCTCTGCTCTGCGCCGTGCCACCGTGCCACCCGATAATTTTTATTCCTCAAAATTTTATGTACTTTCTCTACTCAACTCCTGATGTTCCAGAGAAAACAAGCCGTTTGTCCAACCTCTCCTCATAGCTAATATCGTCTAATCTAGGCAACAATCTGGTAAAACAGCGGTTCAAACAGCATCTCTGGAGAAAGGGAATAGGTGATTGAGTTGGATGTGGCCCTTGTGGCTAAGGGGATCAGAGGGTATGGAGAGAAGGCAGGTACGGGATACTGAGTTGGATGATCAGCCATGATCATATTGAATGGCGGTGCAGGCTCGAAGGGCTGAATGGCCTACTCCTGCACCTAATTTCTATGTTTCTATGTTTCTATGTGATGTTTCAGGTCGAGACCCTTCTTCAGACTGAAGAAGTCTAAAATGTCACCCTATTCCTTTTCTCCAGAGATGTTGTCTGGCCCGCTGAGTTAATCCAGGTTTTTGTGTCTTTCGTTAGTTTAAACAGCATCTGCGGTTCCTTCCTACAGCATTCTGGTAAACCTCTTCTGCACTCTCTCCAAAGCCTCCACATTCTACGGCGACTAGAATGGCGCACGATAATCCAAAGGTGGCCGAACCAAAGTCCTATAAAGTTGTTAGAAGACTTCCTGACTGTTGTTCTCAATGCCTTGACAGATAAAGTCAAGCATACTATATGCTTTCTTTACCATTCCATCTACTTGTGTTACCACTTTCAGGGATGTCTGGTCCAGAAGATCCACTTCGCATCAATGCTGTCAAAGGTCTTGACATTAACTATATACTTTCTCTCATTCGACCGCCCAAAGTACAACACCGCACTTGCTCACTAAACTCATTGCTTTTCGATGCTTTAATCATGCTATCTTCCGCTGATTTACCTCCAGTAATCTACCTGTTTTGTGTTATATCTAATCAGATGTTAAACTTTTAAAAACATGGTAATTTATTTAATACTTTATTAAATCAATTAATATATTCCAGATATTACCATTCATTTAATTCATAATATAAATGTTGATGTCTTTCCAAGTATTTTTATTTGGAAGGAAAAATGTTCACTGGGTAGATCCAAGTCTGTTTGGCCTTTGGAATCTAAAGTAAGAATAACTCAAGAGAGTGTGTAAAGTGAAGCAGTAGTGCAGTTTCACTGATGTAAACAGTTCTTCACCTGCTATCACTGACTTTACTGTATGAGCATACACAGTAAACGACAGACAATTTGAATCTCAAGGCATCAAAATCTAGATACAGCTCTCTCAGGTTCTTGACATACGTTAATTAAGATATAGATAGTAGTTATAAAGCCGAGCTTCTGTTTCCATCCATTAATATTTTCAGTCTTCTGGGTTTTGAACCGTGCGAGGCTAAGCAGCAACTCACAGAGACCTTCTCATATCTTTCCCTTAATCATGATCCCATCAACAAACACCACGCCACTGTCTCTCAGACCATCACAGATCTCATTACTCCGGCAGTTTCCCTTCCACATTTGATAGTTGCTCAATCCTGTACTGTCTTTTTCTAGCTCCCATCCATAATCCACAATTAGGGCTACCCTGGTAGGCCATTCTTTCACCTAGCTCTTGCCCCACTGAACACATCTCCTCATACCTCAATTCTATCTTGCCCACTCCCACCTTCTTGGCCAGAACTCACACGCTCTGCCATTTCAACAACTTCTAATTCCTAGGCACCCACTAGTTCATTTTTACCATAAATTTATTTTAGTTCCCTTCTCTTTAAATATATACCAGTTTTTCAAAATATAACTGAACATATTTTGGATATCTATAAAGCACATTAAGATTGAATTCCTTCATATGATTAGTTCCCAGGTTCTGCAGAATGTGTTTTTCTACCACATTTCTTTTGTTTGCTACTATTTACATTTTTGAGCGCCTTTGAAGTTGTGAAATCATACGTGATGTATTTTGAGCTGTAACTCTGAGTACCAATAAGATATTTGATGGAGCGGGCATTCATATTTATTTATAACAAAACAGAAGGAAGTCATTTTATCCATCAAGGCCATTCAATTTCCAAGCAGAACAATTCCCTTTCCTCTCTTGCAACCCTAACTGACAGGTGCACGTAGAATTGGAGAAGCAGCAACATTTTTAGACACTTTTGTTCCATATCTCTAAAATCTTTATTAAAAAAAAAAAATCAAACCTGGATTTAAATTTAACAATTGACTGAGCGGAGATTGACAATTGTGGAGGAGTGTTGAAAGTATGTGCTGTGTGCAGTGCACCACACAAAATGGTGATTTTCAGGAAGAACATCCTTAGTTTGTATAATTTATCTTTATACATATCTCGATTCCCACTGCCTTTATTAAATCTAAGTCAAATTTCTTTTTCACAGTAATTTCCCACGGAGTTGTGATGTTTGGAACTGCTCTCAGCATTGCTGGTTTAATCATTACTTTTTTAACTTATAGCTAGCATTCTAAGTATAAGATCAACATTCTGTGGGCCTTTATGAATATGTGTTTGTGTATCTCCTTGACATTGTTCATTGATGAGTCACTGGACCGCCAGTATTTTCTGCTAATTAGAAATGATATTTTTTTCCCCACTTTAGCGTAATGAATTTATTTAAATTAATTTAGTGGGAAAATTTGTGTCAAATACCATTCAGCAGTTTTATCCATTAATATCTTCTTGTAATCATGTAATTATCGCTTTAGAATTTGTAAAACTTAATATTTTCAGCCATCATTAAACAGTTACTGTATCTTGGAAAAGAGCATATTCTTGAAGGACTACATTTGATAAAAGTGTCAAAAATTGAAGAGAAATTTAAGAAGTACAAGACCAAGTTGGGCCCTGTTCCCCCAACACAATATTCCACCAGTCACATTTTTATGTAAATGAGATTCATACTGAATGTAAACGGAAGAATTTGATTAAAACGGAGTTTTTTGAAAATCGCGATTTTTTTAATGTAAATAAGATTCGGGATCCTATTGTGACGTCATTATGACGCCGAACACGGCTGATGGGTGGGGCAAGTGGAAAAGTGGTTTGAAAAGTGATTTTTGTAAAGTTTATAATGTCAATAACTTGTAAAATATACCATCAATCTGAACCAAATTAGTGGTCTGGATTAATAATCCAGGGATAAGATATTTAATCTATCAACAACATAATTCTGCTCCAATAGATATTAAAAGCCAGATCCTTTTAGTTCATTGAATTCGCATTCCTGAATCTCATTTCTTCCAACTTATTTGGATATTTTGCAGTTTGTGTTTTGCTGCAAGCATAATTTTACTGCCTTGGGGAAAATTAATGTACAGAACACCATATATCCACACATGGGTTACTAAACTATTTACTTGCCAGTTAAAATCCCTGACAAAAATTCATGGTGAATATCACTTCGAGTCAGAGAGACCTAGTGCATGGAAACAGACCATTCGGCTCAACGAGTCCTTGCTGACCAGGATTCTCACCTGCATTTGGCCCATATCCCTCTAAACCTTTCCTACCCAAGCACCTGTCGAAAATGTTGTTGTTGTCCCTGTCTCAACTACTTCATCTGGCAGCACGTTCCATGTATGTATTCCCTGCTTAGAACAAGCTGCCTCTCGAGTTACTCATATATCATTTCACTCTCTCCTTAAACCTGCGCCATCTAGTTCTTGATTTCCCCTTCCCCAGGAAAAGACACTGCACATGCATCCTATCTTTTCCCCAGTTTAGGTGGACGGCCATGTCTTGGTAGGTTTGCAGTTGTGCCATACTCTTTCCATTTTCGGATGATGGATTAAACAGTGCTCTGTGAGATGTTCAAAGCTTGGGATATTTTTTTATAACCTAACCCTGCTTTAAACTTCTCCACAACTTTATCCCTGACCTATCTGGTGTGTTCCTTGGGCTTTATGATGCTGTTCGTTCACTAATGTTCTCTAACAAACCTCTGAGGCCTTCACAGAACAGCTGTATTTATACTGAGATTAGATTACACACAAGTGGACTCTATTTACTAATTAGGTGATTTCTGAAGGCAATTGGTTGCACTGGATTTTATTTAGGGGTATCAGAGTAAAGGGGGCTGAATACTTTTGCACGCCACACTTTTCAGTTTTTTATTTGTAATAAAATTTGGAAACCATGTATCATTTTCCTTCTACTTCACAATTATGCACCACTTTGTGTTGATCACATAAAGTCCCAATAAAATACATTTACGTTTGTGGTTGTAACGTGACAAAATGTCGAAAAGTTCAAGGGGTATGAAAACTTTTGCAAGCCACTGCATCTCCAGGGATGTGCTTGATCTCTGCTGCATATTCCTGACCCATGCCTCCTTTTACCTTAGTCTCAATTTCTCTCCTCATTCAAGGTTCCTTACTCCAACCTGCTTATCCTTCACCCTTTCAGGGTTGCCTGTCCCGTGAATCTGACTATCACTTTTTTTAAAGTATTCCACTTTTTGGACATTCCTTGGCCTGCAAGCAAACGACTCCAACAAACTTTTGCAAGTTATTGTTGAATACCATCAAAGATAGCCTTTCCTCAATTTAGAACTTTAACTTATGGACCAGCCTGGTCGTCATCCATAACTATTTTAAAGTGAATAGAACTGTGGTCGCTGGCCCCAAAGTGCTCATCCACTGTCACTTGCCCTGTCCTATTCCTAAAACTCCTAAACACACTTGGCACATTCCACCCCATCTAAACCCTTTGCACTAAAGTAGTCCCATTCTCTATTGGGAAAGTTGTTGATGACAACCCTATTAGTCTTGCAGTTGTCAGCAATCTTCCATCATATATGTTTCTTTACTTTCATTTGTCGGGGGGGGGGGGGGGGGGGGAAGGGGGGGGCGATAGTCCAATCCTAATAAGGTGATCATCCTCTTTTAATTACTCAGATCCACCTATATAAGCATCACTGGATAATTCCCCAATATTGCCAACTCGGACTACTTCCATGAGATTCTCTTAATCAATAAAGCTACCACAATCCTCTTTCACCCCCTTTCTTTATCTTGCCTATAGGACTTGTAACCTGGAGCATTACATTGCCATCCCCCCTTTACATGTTCTGTAATGGTTATAATGGCCTAATCACACTTGCCTATACATGCTCTGTATTCATCCGCCTAACCTGTCATGTCTTTCGCATTGAAATTAATGTAAGTTAATCCAACCGGCTTTCTTTGCTCCTTTCCTGCTCCTGCCTGTCCACTGAACTTTCTATCATTGATCTGTATCGACTTCCAGCCTTCCACCTTTCTCACTCGTGGAATAGATACTGTCCTGCTAATCTAGTTTAAACTCTCCCTTGTAGCATTAGCAACCTGCCTGCCAGGACATTGGGCCCCCTCTAGTTCGTGCGACCCATTCCTCTTGCACAGGTCACCTCTGCTCCAGTAGTGATCCCAATACTCTAAAAATCTGAATTCCTGATCATTGATCCAATTCCTCAACCATGCATTCATCTGTCCGATCTTACGTTCCTGCCCTCACTTAATATGTTATATTGGTTTTACATTTTATGCAATTAAAAATTGTAACCATCTGGGGTTTTTGTTTTCCCAAATTATAGAATTTTAATTTAAAAAAAAAATCAATAATATCTCTTGAAGAGTTGGGAAAACTGTATAGCCAAATCAAGAACAAAGTTAAAATTTGCGGAAATATTTTTGGTTTATTTTGATTCTAAAATACCCTGTTAATGCAGTAACTGTTTTACTGCAGTAATCATTTATACAACAATGAAACAATGAGCTGTTGTACTTAACAGCTGTTATTTTCTTCACTGGTAATATGAAGTTCCAAATATCTCCTTCAGAAAATGTATGGTAATTTTCTTTTGCAACATTTTGTACATGTATTTCAGTAAATTCAGAACAATTATTGCAACACTGAATAAACATGGTGGTTAAAAAAAAGATACACAGTGCTGGAGTAACTCAGTGAGTCTGGCAGGATTAATCAGCAATAATCATTTTAATGAGGATAACGAAGATGGCAGTAGTAGAATTTTGATATATGGAGTTCAATAAAGCATCCAACAAGGTCTCTCATGGTAGGCTGCTCTGGAAATTAAGGCACATGTGATCCATGGAGACTTAATGGATTGGATTCAAAAATTAGCATGGCCAATTGAAAAGTTGTCAAAGAGTTCAACAGGATATAGAAAAGTTGGAAATTTGGGTAGAGAAATGGCTGATAGAATTGAATCGGGAAAATTATGAGGTGTTGCACTTTAGGGGATTAAATGCAAGAGGAAAGTATATAGTATATAATAAATGAAAGGGCCAAGATCAAGGGTACACGTCCAGAGCTTAGTGAAAGCAGATAGGCTGGTAAAAAAGGCAAACCCCATACTCACCTTCGTTGGTTGAGGTGTTAATTATAAAAGTTGGGAAGTTATGTTGCAGCTGTATAAATCTTTAGTTAGGCCACATTTGATGTATTGCCTGTAATAAATTCAGATTGCTGTATTACAGAAAAAATGTGGAGTGCTTTGGAGAGGGCAGAGAAGGGGTTTTCCAGAATGCTGCCTGGATTAGAGCATATTAATTATTAGAAGAGGTTTGATGGGCTAGGATTGTTTCTTTTCTGGAATGTCAGAAGTGACAATCTGCTGGAAGTATATAAAATAGTAAGATTAAATGAGAACTTACCAGTTTGAAGTTTGATCTTTATTTTATGAGGAGTTACGATGAGGGATTACGTGAAGAAGCCCCGCCAGGCGCATGCGCTTCATACTTCAAAGCAGCGGCGTGAAAACACAGAAACTATAGTCGAAGTGATATAGTAAGACTCAGAAGACTAGAACTACCAGATGATCTTTGCGATTATGAGGGCTGGGAGCGGAGGATACAGATCAAACTTCAAACTGGTAAGTTCTCTTTTAATCTTACTATTTTACTTCGGAGTCACGTGAGTGACTACATGAAGATTTCAAAGCTCTGTGGTTTAATGCCGTAGATCCATTCCATACGACACACTGCTTCAGTTGACACAGTAGTGAATAAATAATGTATTGAACATTGCTTCGAATTATCCAATAATTATTTTAATAATAATAACAAACAAAACAGTAATAACCCCTATGTCCTAGGGGGAAATTACAAATAAAATTTATAAAGACAAAGAAATCAAACCGAACCCAAAACAGCATGCCCAAACCCTGGCACTTTCAGGACAGGTGTATCATAAAATTTTGAAAAGGATGCCTCCTTAGACCATCCTGCGGCCCTGAGCATTTGGTCTAGAGGCACGGCCTGCGCCTTCGCTGCGGATGTTGATGCCGCCCTGGTGGAGTGAGATTTAAACACATCAGTGTCTACTCCAGCACAATCCAAAACCTGTTTTAACCATCTAGAAATAGTTTGTACTTATGAGGTTTTTTGTGACTGATGAGCATTGCTGTTTAAGAGTCTCTGAGACTCTTAGTTACCTCGATATATTGACTCAGGTGCTTAACTACACATAACGTTTGGTCAACGGGGTATGCTTTAAAGCTTACTTTGGTTCCAGCCATTCCTGGCTTGCTTTCCTTGATTAAATCATACACATAAAACGTAATGTTATCTGCAGAAGAATACATGCTATCTAGTCGTAACTTTTGCAATGTTTGCACTCGTTGTGCTGATACTAGCTCCAAGAGCATAACCACTTTAAGTGTTAACTTCTGAAAAGACAATGACGTAATTGGAGCCCATTGCCGAAGCAGTGTGCGAAGTATACTGACATCCCAGATTTCTGTCTATTTCGGCTTAGGAGGGTTCTTGTTAAAGATTCCTCTCATGAATTGGGATACTAACGGATGAGACCCGATAGATTGTTGTTCTGAAAACTGCCCTAAATAGGAGGACAAAGCACTCCGAGCACTATTAATGGCACTATAGCTCAAGTGTTCATCAAAATGCAATGTAGCACGGAACTCCAATACATCCGGTATGCTTGCAGTATGATAGGATATATTTGACTGCAAGCAAAACATCTCCCATTTCTTAATATGAGACACATATTGTTTTTTAGTGCTATCTCTCTAAGCTGCAGTTATCACATCCATGGTCCTACTCGACAGTCCAAGCACTTGGAACGGTCTGGTCAGAACCTGCAGATTAATAAATTAATATGATCATGTAACGGATGACTTTCTCCTGTTACTGGATGCACCAACAAATTACTGCAGTTGGGGACAGTCATGAATGGCTGAGTCATCATTCTGAGCACCAATGGAAACCATGGCTGTGTAGGCCAGTCCGGAACCACCAAAACGCCTGAGGCGGAGTCCTGCTCTATTTTGGTGAAGCATTGCCTAATGAGGCAGAATGGGGGAAAAGCATAAAAGAATGTACATCCCCAATGTAGCGAGAATGCATCCACCGCTACTGCTCCTGCATCTGGTTCCCACAAAACATATTTAGGCAACTGGTGATTTAGCCTGGATGCAAACAGATCAATATCTGGCAAACCATAGCGGCTGACAATCATTTTAAAAACATCAGGATTTAACATCCATTCTATGTTGTCATTAAATTTCCGTCACCTGTTGTCTGCCGCCACATTATCTCTACCTGGTAGGTAGATAGCTGAGACCCAGATGTTACTGGAAATACACCAGTCCCACATAAGGTTAGCCAGATTATCACATGATACTGACCTTATTCCTCCCATGTGATTGATATATGCAACAGCCGTGGTATTGTCAATCTGGAGCTGAACATGTAAATTATTCATTGCTGAATAATAAGCTTTTAATCCATAGAATGCACTCAGCAATTCTAAGTAATTTATACCATGCCTGTGCAGGATTAAATCCTCTTGCACACTCCATCTACCACCACAGCTAGACTCGCTGTCCGTGGCTCCCCATCCCAGAGCACTCACATCTGTTTGTAAAACTACTGAAGGTTGCTGAACAAAAATGTTTTTGGTAGTTTGTACAATATTGATAATCCACCATTGTAATTCAGCGATGGCTCTGGCTGGCAACTGCACAGGTCTATCTAATTGACCTGCATGTTCTTTAAGTGCTTGTTCTCTAGCTCGTTGCAGACTTTGATAGTGCAGGAGTCCAAACTCCACTGCAGGGAAAGCCGCCACCAATTTGCCAATAACAATGGCTACTTCCCGGATGGAGGGGTATTGTTTTTCAGCTAAACTAGTACAGACCTCCCTGATTTCCACAGCCTTGGCTGTAGGCAAAGTCACTGACTTATCAACTGAATCAATGACAAACCTCAAATAATCAATTTTTTGGGATGGCTCTAACCTGAATTTTGTTGGATGGACCAGAAACCCTAACCTTTCAAACAGGTGTTTGGTTGCTGAAACCGACTCCTCAGCTGTCTCCTGAGTGTTTCTTATGATTAAAATATCATCTAAATAAGCCATTACAATGTGATTCTGGGCACGAAGTAGCGCCTGCACTGGTTTCAACAATTTCGTGAACAACCTGCGAGCTGAGGTTAACCCATTGGGTAATGCTTTAAATTGCCACAGTTGTTCCATCCAACTAAATTTCAAGTATCTCCGGTACTGATGATGAATTGGTACTGAATAATTTGCATCTTTCAGATCTATGGTTGCCATATAACAACCTTCTGATAACAGCTGTTTAGCCTGTATAGAAGGTGTCCATTTTATAATGCCTATACTGGACATAGGAATTTAACTGGGTTAGATCCAGAATTACTCTACAACCCCCATCTTTTTTCTGTCTGGGGAATATATTGGACACAATTTGTTGAGGATGGTATGTCATCCTCTCAATTACCCCTTTTGTAAACCGCAATTTCTTCATTTACCTGCTGAGTTTCTGGTCCAAAAAAACAATACCCGACTAGGCATATTTTGTGCAGGTGGATGAATTCCTGACATAAACTCTATTCGAGACCTTGACGCAGTGTCCAGTATAAACCGATCAGATGTTATGCAGCACCATTCATCATAAAATAACTGCAACCTACCCCCAACCGGAGGTTGTTCCCCAGAAGAGTTATCCTGGACTGAATGAATCACCCATACCTCTACAGTCGACCTTGGAGTTCTTGTCTTTTTCACCATACTGGGGTTGTAGTTGGGATATACAGGTGGGTAATACCGCCGTCCCACTGGCCCCACACTGCTTGGCCCTGCCCCCGGATCTGACCCCCTTTGTGTTGAAAACGACCTGCGAGGTGGCATCCTGGCGGAAGGAACGTATGTCTTCATGAGGCCATATTGTCTTGACCTCTTCCTCCAGGTCTTTGACTTGTTTGAGCACCCCAAATAAATAATCTGGCGCTTGAATATTGGTGGACCTGCATAAAGCTGCAAATCACGGGTTCAGTGAAGATTTTATGGCTATTTTCTGTATACAATTCACCTCGAAATATGCATTACACAGCAGGGCCAGCATATCCTGCTGTATGCCGGACATTGGTGCCCCTCAGACCATTTTGCCAAAGGCCGTGATGCATGCAATTTGAGAACCGGCTGGAAACGGATTTCTTGTCCACGCATCATTGCACTCATTTGTGCCCAATTAGCAGAGTTCACAGTGGGCACTTTGAACGACGCACAATTCACAGGTATTTTGTATCTGGTGGCTGTTTTTTTCCATTATTGTATCTTGTAGCTGGTGAGAGGCCATGTAATTGATATTGGCCGCAAGGTTTTCTTCCATGGCCTCCCCAGTATCTTCCGGAATAGCAAAGTTCCTTGCTACATCCGGGACACCTGGAGCATGACTCATGTCCTCTGGTGTGTGCTCAAAAGCAGTGACACCAGCTTCAGGGTCAGACTCCTCCTGCCCTGGCTCTCCCAAGTCTTGCTCCAGGGAGGTCTCTTCCAGCCTTAAACGACTTGCTGGAGAGGGTGATTCCCATTGGTAATGATAAGCAGTGTAATCTTCACTGTATTGGCCTCTATGTGAGGCTGCCTGGGGAATCCTAGGGGCATTCGACCCAGATTGAAAAATCTCATGGCTCATTAGAGTTTGGAGCATCTTCTCCATCTGGTCGAGCTGTCCCCATACCTTTTTATTATCAGGAGGGGAGTCTTTCTCATCATCAGACCTGATAAAAGGGGCCTGAGAGATTTTCTCTTGGCCTTCCTCCCTGGTGGAGTTGCCTCAGTGCCCTGAAGCACTGGAGCTTATGGAGGCAGTTGAGCTGCCGGTAGAACAGCAGCCGGTATCGGAGCCGGCGTTACTGCAGCCGTTATCTTCCGACCCGATTTGCGAGCGGCAAACGGGCCCGCGCTTTCCGCTCCTACTACGGACAGTTTTCTTACCAACACCCTCCATTACCACTAACTCCCGCTGGCTCCCGAGCCAGACTTACAGAGTTTAAATACACGCAGGGAAAGTTTGAAATTGACTTACCTGTGGGTTTACTACTTACCGCTGGTGGAGCTGCGCTCTCCAGCCCGTCGGCCGCCATGCGCGGATGTAATGACGCGCATGCGCCTAACGGGGCTTCTTCACGTAGTCACTCACATGATTCCGAAGTAAAATTAAGAGAGGCATAAGTAAAGCAGATAGAGCTATTTCCTGAAACTACAGTATAAATGTCAATTACAAGAGACCATAGCTTTAAAATAAGAGGAGGAAAGCTTAATTGAGATCTCTGAGTTCAGATATTGTATACGGAAAGTGGTAAGTGCTGCACTGCACTGCCAGAGGAAATGGTGCAAGCTGATATGATATCAATGTTTAGGAGACATTTAGACAGATGCATAAACAGATAGGGGATGGAAAAATATAGAATACGTGCAGGCAGTTGTGCAGTTTAAATTGGCATCATGATTAGCATAGATAATCTTGAAAACAGATCATTTTTCCAAGACATGGACACTCTTTACTGATTTCTTACAAGGATAGTATGGCGCAACACAACTTTGGATTTAAATCTAACTATGGGTTGGGCGAGGTGGGTGGGGAGGGATGAGAGGCAGGTATACCATCACTTCTTTGTCTCTTTTTCTTTTTGTCCTTTTATTTTTTTGTATTCGTCTCTTCTTTCTTTTTTTTCCTTTCATTCTTTGGCTACACTACTTTGGTAGTCTAGGGATTCTATCTTTGCACATCTCACTCTTTCCCTCTCTTGCTTTTTCTCCTTTCTTTTCTTCTAACTCAAAGCTAAAAAGTTAAAATTAAAGCTGTACAATAACTGTACAATTGTACATTTGCTTCTAATAAATAAATACATTTTAAAACCAAATGACTAGCATAGATATTGTGGGCCAAAGGGCCTGTTCTCATGCGGTACTGTTCTGCATTTTATGCTGAGATCAATGAACTGCATACGAAATCAGATGATCAATGTTATAAACTATTTTGAGTTCTGCTAGTATACAACTGACAGCATCAGACCATCACCTGTTTTAATGAAGTGGAAGTAAACACCATTTCTGATACCCTGACAATTTCTGGGTGTCACGACTAAGAATGTTGCGGATTGATGTGCGAGATCCGACTGGTTTGGTACACCACCTAATCTTTAGACTATAATAATTTATCGCTTTTTGGTAGTGTAGAAAACAAATTGTCAGTTTAATAGTAAGATTAAACGAGAATTTACCAGTTTGAAGTTTGATCATTATTTTATGAGGAGTTACGATGAGGGATTACGTGAAGAAGGCCGTTCCCACGCTTGCGCGTCAATCTTCAAAGCAACGGTGTGAAGTCACAGATAACTTGTTGAACTAACATAGTAAGATTATAGATGACTAGAACTACCAGATGATCGTTATATTACAAGGGTAGGGAGTGGAGGGCACGTAATCCCTCATCGTAACTCCTCATAAAATAACGATCAAACTCCAAACTGGTAAGTTCTCGTCTAATCTTACTATTTTACTTCGGAGTCACGTGAGTGACTATGTGAAGACTTTGAAGGTCTGTGATTTCATGCCGAGGAACGAGTCCACGCGTCACAGCTGCATCAATCGAACCAGGACGAGTGAGAAAAATTAATGCATTCAAACATGACATGTTTAACAATACTAATGCTTTAATAACAAGAAAGAAAATTAAACAGTGACCCCTCTCACCCAGGGGGAAACTGTGAAACAGACCTTAAAACAGAATCAGCAAAACCCCCAGATCTGGCGATAGGCTTATTAAAAAACCTCTGGTACGTCCTCTTATTCAACCATACCATTGCCGCCAGAATTTGGTCAAGCGGTACGTTCATATCTCTTGCTGCTGATGTTGATGCAGCCCTGGTGGAATGAGGTTTAAAAATGTCAGTGTCCACTCCTGCACACGCCAGAACCTGTTTTATCCATCTAGAGATGGTCTGCACCGTAACCTGTTTGCGAGGTTTGGTGTAGCTGACAAAGAAGGAGAGTTCCGAGCCTCTCAAGCTCTTGGTGACCTTAATGTATTGGGTTATGGATGATACAACACACACTCGTGGATCTGAGGGGTATGCCATGAAACTCAACTTGATCCCTTGTACCCCTGGCCTGCTCTGTTTGATCCTGAACGAAAAAGGCGATGTTATTGCAGGAAGAATTCATACTGTCCAGTCTGAGTTTTTGTAGCGTCTGGACACGTTGTGCTGAGGCCAGGGCCATGAGCATGACTACTTTCAATGTCAGATAGTGTAGGGACAGAGATGAAACTGGTGCCCACTGACGGAGCTGCGTGAGGACCACGCTGACATCCCATATGTGTGTGTACCTGGGTAGAGAGAGTGGAGCTAAAGACGGCCTTCATAAATTTGGTTATTAAGTGGTGGGACCCTACCGTGTGGTGTGGTGACCCCAGCTGTAAATAATTGGACAAAGCACTGCGGGCACTGTTAATGGCACTGTAATTAAGTTTGTTATCGTGAGAAAGTGACGATAGAAATTACAAAACATCAGTGATTGAAGCTGTGTGATATGAAATGTGAGAGCGGGAACAGTACATCTCCCATTTTCTTATGTGAGAGATGTACTGTTTCTGAGTGCTCTTCCTCCAGGCCGCAGTGATGACATCAACGGTACGCTCTGAAAGCCCAAGCCCCAGGAACGGTCTCCTCAGAATCTGCAAACCAACAAATTTATACGGTCATGAAGAGGGTGGCTTTCCCCTCTCATTGGGTGTACCAGCAGATTTCTGCTCTTGGGCACTGCCATAAAAGGTTGTGTGATTAAGGCTAGAACCAGAGGGAACCAATGCTGAGTAGGCCAGTCTGGCACTACCAGAATGCCAGTGGCGGAATCTTGCTGAGTTTTTGCCACACATCGAGTAATGAGGCAGAATGGGGGGAATACATACACAAATTTACCACCCCAATGTAAATTTGAGAATGCATCCACCGTTACTGCCTCTGGGTCTGGCTCCCATGACACATAAATTGGTAACTGATGATTGGGCCGGGAAGCAAACAGATCAATGTCCGGTACACTATAACGAAGGACAATATCATTGAACAATTTGCGATTTAACATCCATTCTTTGTTATCATTGAACTATCGTGATCTGGTGTCTGCCACTGTGTTATACCTTCCTGGTAAATAGATAGCTGAAATTCAGATGTTTCTTGCAATACACCAGTGCCAGAGGAGGTTGGACAACCTATCACAGGATACAGACTTACTGCCACCCTTGTGATTAATGTACGCTACTGCGGTAATGTTGTCAATCTGAAGTTGGACATGCACATGATGCCTGTTGGTACAAAAAGCCTTTGACCCATAGAGTGCAACCAACAACTCTAAATAGTTAATGCCGTGTGATTGAAGCATGGATGCTGCCTGCAGATCCCATCTGCCCCGCAGCTTGATATCGGTAGCACCCCAACCTATTGCACTGGCATCAATCTGCAGCATAACTGATGGTGTATTGACTAAAATGGTACTAGAGCAGCACTGAATATTGGCTATCCACCATTGTAACTCAGTCAGCGCGTCAGCTGGTAGCTGCATGGGTCTATCGAAACGACCTCTCTGAAGCTTATGTGCCTGTTCCTTTGCACGCCGTAAATTTTGGTAGTGCAAAGGCCCGAATTGAGCAGCTGGGAACGCTGCCACTAATTTTCCAATTACCCGAGCCACATGTCTAATAGAAGAGTGATTATCAACAATGAGTTTCCTGCAGGCTTCAATTAACTCAATAAAAGAGTCACTGACTTGTGTACTGAGTTAATGGTGAACCCCAAATAGTCAATGTCCTTAGATGGCACCCAATTTAGACTTAACTGGATGGATGATGAATCCTATCTTTTCGAAAATGAGTTCTGTAGCTGACACAGATAATTCAGCTAATTCGAAAGTCCTCCCAATGACTAGAATGTCATCCAAATATGTCATGACAATATGATTCTGTGCTCTGAGTAACCCCAGAACTGGTTTGAGCATTTTGTAAATAGTCTGGGAGCCAAGGTTAATCTGTTAGGCAAAGCTTTAAACTGCCACAACTGATCCATCCATTTAAACTTAAAAAAATTCCTGTGCTGCTCATGAATGGCCACTGAATAGTAAGCATCTTTGAGGTCAATGCTTGCTATATAACATCCTCTGGAAAGCAGTTGTTTAGCAGTGACAAATGTTTCCATTTTGAAGCGTTTATACTGCACAAAGGTGTTAAGCTCTGACAAATTTAGGATAATTCTACATCCTCCATCCTTCTTTTGCCTCGTGAAGATATTGGATACAAACTGATAAGACTCACGCCTCGCCCTCTCAATTACACCTTTTTTGAACAAATAGTCCAGTTCTCTTTGTGCACTTACACACACACTCCTGTTGAGAAAACACAAAAGTACGGCCAGGTGTATGCTGAGTGGGTGGAGGCAAGTCGGAAATGAACTCAATTTGGAAACCTTGAATACTATGCAGTATAAACGGGTTAGATGTTATCCACTGCCATTCATGTAAGAAAAATTGCAATCTCCCCCCAACTTGTAATGTACCCATCGCAGTCTCACCTACCTTATATAACATATAACATATAACATATAACAATTACAGCACGGAAACAGGCCCTCTCGGCCCTTCCAGTCCGTGCCGATCATTTGTTTTCCCCTAGTCCCATCTACCTGCACTCAGACCATACCCCTCCATTCCATTCCCGTCCATATACCTATCCACTTTACTTTTAAATGTTAAAATCGATCCTGCCTCCACCACTTCTGCTGGAAGCTCATTCCACACAGCCACCACCCTCTGAGTAAAGACGTTCCCCCTCACGTTACCCCTAAACTTCCGTCCCTTAATTCGCATGTCATGCCCTCTTGTTTGAATCTTCCCTACCCTCAATGGGAAAAGCTTATCCACGTCAACTCTGTCTATCCCTTTCATCATTTTAAAGACCTCAATCAAGTCCCCCCTTAACCTTCTGCGCTCCAAAGAATAAAGACCTAACTAGTTCAACCTTTCTCTGTAACATAGTTGCTGGAACCCAGGCAACATTCTAGTAAATCTCCTCTGCACTCTATTTTGTTGACATCCTTCCTATAATTAGGCGACCAAAATTGTACACCATACTCCAGAATTGGTCTTACCAATGCCTTGTACAATTTTAACATTACTTCCCTACTCCTATGTTCAATGCTCTGATTTATAAAGGCCAGCACACCAAAGGCTTTCTTTACCACCCCATCTACATGCGATTCCACCTTCAGGGAACTATGCACAGTTATTCCTAGATCTCTCTGTTCCACAGCATTCCTCAATTCCCTACCATTTACCATGTACGTCCTATTTTGATTTGTTCTGCCAAGATGTAGCACTTCACACTTATCAGCATTAAAAACCTTAGGGTTTACCGGCGGTGATGTCGCTGCTTCTGCCCCCGAGGTCTGGGGGGTAGGGCTGCTGGGGGGGGGGCGCCGCATCTTGAACATGCCCGGCTCGGGCCTTGTTTGGTCAGGTCTTCTCCGAACAGGAGGTTTGGGGGTTGAACATTCCCCGGCTTACATAGCCCAGCAAATTTAGGATTAATGGCAGGACGGATGGCATTCTTTCTAATACAATTAATTTCAAAATGTGCATTGCACATTAATGCCATTGCGTCCTCCTGTGTAACCGAGAGAGGCGCCCTTCCACTGACCTTGCAAAGGCTGTGATGCCTGAGGCAAGTAGCCGGAGTACTTTTTGTAGTTTAACCTTCTGGGCTCGGACGCCTCCTCCAATGTGCCCCCAAATAGACTTGTTTACAATGGGGACACTCAGTGAGGCACTGTTTTGTGGAGAATTGTACCTGGCAGTGGTCTCTTCCATCGTCTGCTCTTGCAGTGGATGGGAAGTCATGTAACAAATATTCTCGGCCAGCTCTGCATCCAATGGCTCACCGGTGAGGGCTGGGACCGCAAATCTGGATGCAATGGACAATATACCTGATGGTCCCTGTAGCCCAACTGTGCCTCCGTACTCTGGGTCAGCAGAGCACTGACCTCGTACTGACCGTGCCAGTCATCTGACAAGGAGATATTATGCAGCCCTGACACAGGCGCTGCTGCCTCGGGCTCTATAAACTCTTAAAAAAACTTACTTGAAGCTTTTAACTTACCCGCTGGAAGGAGCGACGCGCCCGCCAGCCAGTCCTTGCGCAATGCGTCAGACGTAATGATGCGCATGCATGGGGACGGCCCTCTTCGCGTAGTCAATCACGTGACTCCGAAGTAAAATCTTCTATTTTGTTGCAACATAATATTTATTCCTGTAAGGAATGAGAAATAATTTTAAAATTTAGATATGCAATTAAAATATGCGTTTTATCATAAAAGCCAATATGTAATGGAAATAGTTTTTAATATTTTATGGAAGTTGGCATGTTTTAGGTAAAAAGCACCGAAGGCTACAAAGTAAGTTTTTACAACTCTTGCGTCGTGGAGACTTTCAGAATAGCTTTCTACACGATATCATAATTTATGTCCACGGCAAATCTTATTATTTTTGGTGCCTTATGGCCCTGTCTCACTGTGCGAGTTGACCCACGAGGTACCCCGAGTGAAGTCTCGTGGCTGTGCACGAGACTTCAAGTTTATGATCAAGTGTGTAACCGAGTTCCCACGGGTATGTCATTGCTGCGATGTTCCAAGTTCCTCTCCCGAGTTAGCAAGTTCCTCTCCCGTTACTCTTGAGCCAACCGTGAATGAAGGTATGTTTTAATAAAGCAACAATGTTAAAATACATCTCCATCCTGTGGTTTTGAGTTATTTCAGCGCGGCGGCATCTATTGATATGACCTACAATGGGAAAATGCTCATCCTCCAGTAACCAAGCATTTCTTGTTGTTTTATGTTTTTAAATACTTTTTTTGCAATGGATCTCTATTTTAAATAATTTTTAAAAAGGAAGCAGCTCGGGTGACTGACATTGAGCGGCCGCCGGGACCCGACAGCAGACACACACACACACACACACACACACACACACACACACAGAGAGAGAGATACACACAGACAGCAGGACTGGCCGCCACTTCAGAGGAAGGAAGCAGCTCGGGTGACTTTGAGCGGCCGCCGGGACCCGACAGCAGACACACACACACAGATAGACAGAGAGGGAGAGAGACACACACACACACACACACACACAGATACACACAGACAGCAGGACTGGCCGCCACTTCAGAGGAAGGAAGCAGCTCGGGTGACTTTGAGCGGCCGCCGGGACCCGACAGCAGACACACACACAGATAGACAGAGAGGGAGAGAGAGACACACACACACACACACACACACACACACACACACACACACACACACACACACACACACACACACACACACACACACACACACACACACACACACACACACACAGAGATACACACAGACAGCAGGACTGGCCACCACTTCAGAGGAAGGAAGCAGCTCGGGTGACTTTGAGCGGCCGCCGGGACCCGACAGCAGACACACACACAGATACACACAGATAGACAGAGAGGGAGAGAGAGAGACACACACACACACACACACACACACACACACACACACACACACACACACACACACACACACACACACACACACACACAGATACACACAGACAGACAGAGACACACACACACACACACACACACACACACACACACACACACACACACACACACAGATACACACAGACAGCAGGACTGGCCGCCACTTCAGAGGAAGGAAGCAGCTCGGGTGACTTTGAGCGGCCGCCGGGACCCGACAGCAGACACACACACAGATACAAACAGATAGACAGAGAGGGAGAGAGAGAGAGACACACACACACATACACACACACACACATAGAGAGAGAGATACACACAGATAGCAGCTGGCCACCACTTCAGAGGAAGGAAGCAGCTCGGGTGACTTTGAGCGGCCGCCGGGACCCGACAGCAGACACACACACAGATACACACACACAAACACACACACACACACAGACACACACACAGACACACACACAGACACACACACAGCCACACACACAGCCACACACACACACACACACACACACACACACACACACACACACACACACACACACACACACACACACACACACACATATGTGGCGTTTCTGCTCGGGACCCTTCTTCAGACAATCTAATGTCCCATAATATATTCTTTAAATATTAAGTTTTCTGTTGAAAGTGTGGTGCCGTGGTTACGGGTTGTCGGAAGGAAGATGATGAGGTCTGGTACAAGTTGACTTTGTTTTCAGTAATCAGGCCTCCGTGTTGGCCGATGCCTGGTTGATCGAGCGTTCATACAGTTGCGAGCGAGCGAGGTCCATATATAGGAGCAAGGAACGCGAAGCCTCTGAGGGTTCATTGTTCCCCTGGTTTGGATTGCTCCCAGGAGAGCGGGCACAAAGAAAAATTTAGGCATTTTTCTGTGGAAGGGGGAGGGCAGTATAAAAATCGAAAGCATTGTACAGCAGCACTCTCCCCAACACGAAACACAGCGCAGCATAAACAATTAAACAGCTTCACTTTTAAAAGCAAAGACACACGTTAAATTACACGGCCCCAAGAAATCGCCTCTCAATTGCTTCGGGGTTGGAATTGAAATATATATAATATATAATATGTATATACATATTATACTACTTTGGTTCAGTCCCTTTCAGATTATAAAAAAGTTCCCACGATAGACTCACGAGACACTATGGTAAACGCACAGGCCATTACGTTACTGCAACGAGTTTAAATGTTTCCATTTTTAACTTGAACAGTTAATTTGACTCGTGGAAAAAATCAAACATGTTTGATTTTTTTCACGAGTTAACAAGTTTCCCGAGTACCTGCCGTTAGCGCCACGAGTGGACAAGTTGAACGCGCGAGTTCCGACGTTCCCGCTACGTGATCACCACGAGTGAAAACTCGGGGTCACTCGTGGGCCAACTCGCACAGTGAGACAGGGGTTTTAGTTTCTCCCATCACCTTTTCATACCTTCATGCCTTAAGCTAAAGTAATTGTCACTGGAGCAAGAAGCTTTATGCCTTGCCCTAGGTCTAAGGTTTTGTTCATTGGTGGTAATGTTATTTTAGGCTCATGGACTTCAACGTGTTTTTTAGGTTTACGGTCCTATGCTGAATTACAGTGTGTTGTGTTGCTGAAGGCGTCATCATTTTGATGGGGAATTAAACCATGGCTGCGTTTACCTTTTAGGTGAATGTGAAACACGCTATGTCAAAATATGAAGTAAAGAAGCACTCGGGTTCTGAAAAATATTATTTTCCAGCATTCTAACTTTGTCCCTCTTTTGGCTGGATCAAATTATGTTGAAACGCAAAAGTTTGGTCTTAAAAACTTCTATCTTCAAAACGAAACAATCTTTAAGAGTGTTGTTTTAATAATTATGTCAACAATGCAATTAAGTGTTGCACAGGGTTTTAACATTTTGCAGACTTTTGACTGTGATGTCTGGGCAGAGTTGGTTCAGTAAAGCAAGATCACTTTGCCTGCTTATCTAGCAGGTAGTGAGACAAAAATCAAGTCAGTATCTTTCTTTTGGTTTGTGAAAAGCTAATCTGGTACTGAAGCACATGCAATACATCATTTAAATTAATTTTATATTGCAATTGTAAGCACGTTTTAAAATAGCTGCAACATTAATAGCATTCATAGCAATCATAGTAGCATTCATACAAAAGGATTTGAGTATAGGAGCAGGGAGTTTGTACTGCAGTTGCACAGGGTCTTGGTGAGACCACACCTGGAGTATTCCCTACAGTTTTGGTCTCCAAATCTGAGGAAAGACATTCTTGCCATAGAGGGAGTACAGAGAAGGTTCACCAGACTGATTCCTGGGATGTCAGGACTTTCATATGAAGAAAGACTGGATAGACTCGGCTTGTACTTGCTAGAATTTAGAAGATTGAGGGGGGATCGCATAGAAACTTACAAAATTCTTAAGAGGTTGGACAGGCTAGATGCAGGAAGATTGTTCCTGATGTTGGGGAAGTCCAGGACAAGGGGTCACAGTTTAAGGATAAGGTGGAAATCTTTTAGGACCGAGATGAGAAAAACATTTTTTACACAGAGAGTGGTGAATCTCTGGAATTCTCTGCCACAGAAGGTAGTTGAGGCCTGTTCATTGGCTATATTTAAGAGGGAGTTAGATGTGGTCCTTGTAGCTAAAGGGATCAGGGGGTGTGGAGAGAAGGCAGGTAAGGGATACTGAGTTGGATGATCAGCCATGATCATATTGAATGGCGGTGCAGGCTCGAAGGACCGAATGGCCTACTCCTGCACCTACTTTCTATGTTTCTATGTTTCTAAAGGTGATAATTTACTCACTAAAATCATTATATTGAAAGATATTTAAAAGTAAATTGTAATATACAAAATATATTTTTCATTGTGTTTATTTCACTATTAAATAAAGCATGCAAAAATAGCACTGACTTTTTGGAAAGAAAATTGTTTTTAAATTGCATAATTGTCTATTTTAACCACCTTCTGTGCCAAGCATATTTTGAAATCTTATTTAAAATGTGCATTGTTATTACTGTTATTTGAAATTTCCTTGCCAGCAGCATACTTGTTACGAATCAAGTGAACAGTTATAGACAATAGACAATAGAAAATAGACAATAGGTGCAGGAGTAGGCCATTAAGCCCTTCAAGCCAGCACTGTCATTCAATATGATCATGGCTGATCATCCACAATCAGTACCCTGTTCCTGCCTTCTCGCCATATACCCTGACTCTGCTATCTTTAAGAGCTCAATCTAACTCTCTCTTGAAAGCATCCAGGGAATTGGCCTCCACTGCCTTCTGAGGCAGATAATTCCACAGATTCACAACTCTCTGGGTGAAAAAATGTTTCCTCGTCTCTGTTCTAAATGGCCTACCCCTAATTCTTAAACTGTGGCCCCTGGTTCTGGATTCCCCCAACATTGGGAACGTGTTTCCTGACTCTAGCGTGTCCAATCCCTTAATAATCTATATGTTTCAATAAAATTCCCTCTCATCCTTCCAAATTCCAGAGTATACAAGCCCAGCAGCTCCATTCTATCAACATATGACAGTCCTGCCATCCCAGGAATTAACCTTGTGAACCTAAGCTGCACTTCCTCAATAGCAAGAATGTCCTTCCTCAAATTTGGAGATCAAAACTGCACACAAGAGTGTTTAATAGTAAGATTAAATGAGAACTTACCAGTTTGAAGTTTGATTTTTATTTTATGAGGAGTTACGAAGAGGGATTACGTGAAGAAGCCCTGCCAGGCGCATGTGCGTCACACTTCAAAGCAGCGGCGTGAAAACACAGTAATTATAGTCGAAGTGATATAGTAAGACTCAGAAAACTAGAACTACCTGATGATCTTTGCAATTATGAGGGTCAGGAGCGGAGGGCACGTAATCCCTCATCGTTCTCTAAGCACTGTTAATGCCTTTTCAAAGATATACAGATAGGCAACCCTGCATTACGGCCATTCGGGAAATCATGAGCAGTACACCAGCAAGGAGCCTGTACGAATTCATAAATCACTAACCAAAACTTTGAGATACAAAAAAAAAGTTCTTACATAATTTATATGAAAACAAATTAAATAAATCAACACAATTTTTTTTAAAATTTGCGTTCTTGATGCATGTGCAGATGATGCAGTTGCACATTAGGGAAAATTGCAACATGGACTGTTTTCTGGGAACCTCATAACACAGGGGATGCTTGTGCACCATTGACACAATATATTGACCAAACTGTCAGGTGGAGCAGGTTGTGTTTGGTGTTCAGACTTAACAGAATGTCAATGAATATGCAGACAATATTGTGGGCTTTACATCCATCATATTGAGTTTTACCTATTACAAACATCCTAGGATTTTAATTCATTTTGCTGCCATTTTAGAATTAATATTTTAAAGCAAGGGTTACTTGTCTTGAAAATATGAGACTCAAATTCTAATGTTTTTTTACCAAAGTTACAAAATTCTACAGATATCCAACAGCATTTTGCTAATGTGTTCGCCGATTATTCACAAATTCTGGTGATTCGTCATCTGTTCCTGTTGCTTGTTTGAAACACTGCTGGCCTCTATTTCCTGCTCTCCCTTGAAATTCTCCAGGCCCATTTCTCATGTTACCTTAAAATTCACAGTTGCCCTGGTTCCCATGTTCTCGTCAAACCTACCAGATCCATTAAATAATTTATTATAATACATTTAAAAAAAAGGGATTTAAAAGTTCGATTGAATATTTTATAATAGTGCAGAAAAGCTGTCAGTGAGACCACCACAATTCTGAGCATTCTAGTTAGCAGTTTGACATGAACAGAGCAGATGTTATCAAGATTATTTTTGACCTCAAGTTTAGGTCACAAAATATAAACAAGGTAGTACTTGAGCATCTTTTTTTCACATTGTATAGCTCTTTTTCTTCTAGGTGATAGTTTCCATTTTTGTTTCAGTAGTTCTCCCTGGCTAACTTAGAGTGAAAGTGGGATTAGCATAAAACAGGAACGCGAATCTGTGCTTTGGAAATTTTACTCATTTAAAACTCTTATTTGTAATTTGTTTATTTGAGATATTCCAGTCTCAAAAAGCAAAAAAAAAGTTTGAAATATGGTCAAGCCTTTTATTGGTATCGTTTGTAAACACGTACCCCAGATTGGTGTATTAACTCAAAGAGATTTGTTCATCAGCCTGGCAGTATTAAGCTAAACCCTAATCTCCGTAAATTTGGATGAAAAGTTTGGATTTAATACTTTTTGATATTTGTAATATTTGTGTGAAAGCTTAACGTATTTTCTTAACACCTTTTCTTAGTAACATCAGCATGATGCATTTTATCAAATTATGACTGTCAAAGGCGCAGTCTGTTAGCTTTGCAACACTGGGTAATTTGACATTATTTGCCATTAAATTTATTCTGTAGCTTGTTGGTCAATTGAAACATTTCACTTTCTTTTCTCTTGGGTTTCATATTGATTATGGAGAGAGAAAAATTACATTTGTTCTTTGATGTTTGATTGTATTTTAACATAGTATGTGCTGGCATGCTGCATGAACACTTCCTCCCACTTCTCCAGCCTTTTGTGTACCCTCCTCCCACAATTGATTTGATTTATTTTTACTTCATTAAAGCAGAATGAAAAGCATAATTTTCAAAATGTGACTGCTCCCACTGGAGAAAAAAGGGGATAAGTGATAGAGGTTAAGGATTTTAATTTGATAGAGATAGTTTGTCCATACCGAAGGAAGGTAATAAATAATGGGATGCTTTGGTATAAGTGACCGTAACCTGTTACTGCCAGAGTCACCTATTGGCTGCCACAGGTGAGATTCATAGCTTTTACAATCAGTTTAAGAAGTGGACCATTATCCTATTTATTAATAGTGCGCTTAAACTAAAATTGTTCACCTCAACATCATACTTTATGCTCTAAGTCATCTTGGATCAAGGGGGCTTTTACAGTGTGGTGATTATAAATTTTGCACTACAAATTCAATTGGGTGGAACCTGCTGCCATTTACAGAAAGGAGATTGGGAATGTGTAGACTCAGTACTCATAGAATAAGACAGTATCGAATTCAAGATTCAAGATTCAAGTGAGTTTATTGTCATGTGTCCCAGATAGGAAAATGAAATTCTTGCAGGCAGCGGGGAGATGAGTGAGTGGCCAGGATGATGTGGGTCCTTGATGATGCTGGCAGCCTTTTTGAGGCAGCGACTGCGATAGATCCCCTCGATGGTAGGGAGGTCAGAGCCGATGATAGACTGGGCAGTGCTTACAACTTTTTGATCTATTTTCTGGATGCCGGATCTTTGAAATATTTTTAGCTTCACTCCTTTTCCCAAATAGGCTTGTTTTTGTTCCTTCCTATGTTTTGTTCAAAACAACTTTGACAATGTATGATCAAATCTACTTCGATCATCATACATTCAGACAATGTATTCAGATGACAGCAACTTATTGTGTAAACTACACTCTTTCCCTCAGGTCTCTAAACCAATTATACTACAGTATGTCCTTTCGAATCTGATTCTTGTGCCACTGCAATTAGTTGTTCCTTATTTTCTTTAGGAAAAATCTGACATGATCTTGGATACCTACTGGTTCTCTCTGAAATCTGTGTAAAATTGAAAGGTTGAATTTATTTTCAAAAAATCATTTTGGATGCTCACTTTATTCATTGAAGTTCCACGCTGATAATTTGTTAGTTGTATTGTGTATTTCCTATTTCCTTTTGGTTTGTATTAATTCTCTTGATAGGTCGTCATTATTCCCTTGCTTATCCCCTAGATTTTATTTCTGGAAACAATTTCAATCTGGATTTAATTGTTGCCCCTGTAATTCAGTTCCCCCTGTCCCCTTGTCACCCCTGTGAATTTGTTGCACCCTGAATTTATTACATTTATTACATCCTCTTGCATTTTATTATTATTCCTCTAACTTAACCTTCTTGGTTTCATCACTCCTGAACCTTTGTTCAGCTCCTGATTTCATTTAACTTCCATTTCCGTACCATGACAAAATGATCCCAAATGCTTTGCTGTAAGGCTATCAAACAAAATGTAACATGCAATTCATAAAAGATGTTAGGTTGGATGACCAAGGACTTTGTTACTGAGGTAGATGTTAAGATAAGTTGGAAAATCAAGTTATAACAGGAAGGGAATTCGGGATCTTATGATATTGGTTAATGAAGGTACACATTCCAAGATGGGGAAATATATCTTCAGGTAGAAGCATGCCTCTACCTGGTGCATGCTTACTTCATTCTTGTGACCAGGACATCAATATCTAATATTCCTACTCCTGCTAGCTCCCTGTCCTCCACTTTAACAAGAACATGCAGACATTTTGCTCTCACTTAAACAGTGACTGAGACGGATAAATTGAAGGAGTATGGACCTCAGTCGTGGAAGGAATGTGACAATGATTTAACCTGGATTTATGGTAATTTATATTTGGTTTTTAGTAATTTTGGGGGATGTAATTATATTTGGTAAGATCAGAAATTATAGCAGCCTCTACCTGATGCATGCTTACTTCTTTCTTGTGACCAGGACATCAATATCTCTGATTCCTACTCCTGCCAGCCCCCTGTCCTCCACTTTAACAAGAACATGCAGACATTTTACTCTCTCTAGCTCACTTTTAAAAGCTTCCCAAATGTCAGACATCTGCTAACCCACAAGCAACCTACTCCGATCGACTTTAAGTTAATGGTGAGCCATCGCTTGAAATGCTACAGTTCCAGTGAAGAGACTCCTTCAGTGCTGGTGACAATTGAGGAATTGGTGTTGCTCTGAGGGAAATCTGCAAGTGACAGGGCTCTAAGGTGCCTGCTACCTATGTCCTCTTTGTTGATAGAGATTACAGGTTTGTGAAATGCTATTGGGCTGATCTCAACAAGTAAATGCAGTGCATCTTATAAACAACACATATGTCAGCCACTATTTATTGGTGGAGAAGGCGAGCATTGTCTGGGATGATATCAAGGGGCATCTTGGTCGGCACAGTTCAGTTGAGCTGAAGGATCTGTTTGACTCTATGCCTATTACTCCCTGACCACATGCTGGATGTCCCTTGGATTCTTCTTGTTTTGGAGGTTGCATGAAATTATTTGGACCATTGTTTAAGATGGTACGATTCTGAGAGTAGTGTTTGCACACACAGCAGAAGTAATCAGACTTCAATAACCCAGGTATATCAGCATGCAAAGTATTTTGGAGAATTTAGGAATCTCTTGTTTTGGGGCTGAATCTGAATATATATAATTCTCAGTGAAGCTTTATGCAAAATTTTACAATGCTTTATCATCAGAGAATGGTAGTGTTTGCCTGTAATTGTCAAGATAATAACTACTTGAAGCGTTATTTCCCTTCCAAGAAACCATATGAGATGATATCGGCTTCATTTGTTGCTGAATCAAGGCATGGAGTCGTACAGCGTGGAAACAGGCCTTTTGGCCCAACTTGCCCACGCCAACCAACATGCCCCATCTACACTAATCCCACCTGCTTGTAGTTGGCCCATATTCTTCTAAACTGATCCTGACCATCCATGTACTTATCTAACAAAGAGTCATAGTGTCATACAGCGTGGAAACAGGCCAATCATATTGTGCAAGCCAATAATTTTGTATACAGAGGAAGGAGCCGTGCACTTTAACATCTGATTAGATTTGACAACCTCCAGTCATTGTTGAGAAGAAACAGGCGGTCAAGCAGATCCTGTTCTTCAAAGCCATCTGCTTCATAAGACCATAAGACATGGGAGCGGCATTAGGCCATTTGGCCAATCGAGTCTGCTCCGCCTGTTGATCATGGCTGATCTATTTTTCCCTTTGAACTCGTGTAACCTTTGACACCTTTCCTGATCAAGAACCTGTTAATCTCTGCTTTAAAAATGTCCAATGGCATGGCCTCCTTAGCTATCTGGGAGGAATGAATTCGATAGGTTCACCACACTCTGACAAAAGAATATCCTTCTCATTCCCATGCTAAAGATATGTCCTTTTATTGAGAGCCTGTGCCTTCTGGTCTTAGATTCTCTCCCTCTACTGAAAACATCCTGTATCTGTGCCATTCATTATTTCGTAGGTTTCAATGGGATTCCTTCTCAACCCCATTCTCCTGCCTTCTCCCTGTAACGAGTACAGGCCTGTACCTGTTCGAGTTTAGAAAGATGAACAGCTTAATTGAAACTTACTGAAAGGCCTGGATAGAGTGGATGTGGAGAGGAAGGCACAACTTAGAATAAAAGGACATACCTTTAGCAAGGAGATGAAGTTGAATTTATTTTGAAGTGTTGAGTATTGAAGTGGAGTTCTGGTCACCCCCATTACAGGAAGGATCTGGAGGCATTTGAGAGGGCACAGAGGAGGTTTACCTGATTGCTGCCTGGATCAGAGCTTTAGAGAGTATCAGCTATAAGGATAGGTTGGATAAACTTGGGTTGTTTTCTCTGGAATGTCAGAGGTAGAGGGGAGACTTGATAGAAGTATATGGTAGATAATCAATACATTTTTTCCCAGGGTGGAAATGTCCAACACTAGTGGGCTTAGCTATAAGGTGAGGGGGGAAATGTTGAAATTGAAAGGCACAGGGGAAGTTTTTTACACAGAGAATGGTGGGGCCTAGAATGCATTGCCAGGGGTTGTGGTGGATGCAGATATGATAATGACATTTAAGAGGCTTTTACATAGGCACATGGAATAGAGGGATATGGATCATATGCAGATGAGATCAGTTTAACTTGGCATCATGTTCGGCGCAAACATTCTGGGCCATAGGGCCTGTACGATACTCTTGTATGCTCCATGTTTAAAATGATGGAAAATGGAACCAGCTGTTTGGTCGATATATAGTTGGGACAATGGGTCTGTTTTCATGCTGTTTGACTGACTATCTAAAATGACTAAAAAGAGAACTTAAAGAAGAAGATGAAGTGATGCACTGCAATCATGGACCACATTGAATCTCACAAATGGGCCTCTTGGTAAGTTGTTTTGCAAGATCACCTGCAGTGCAAGTTCTGCCATGTTGACATCAGCTTAAGAGCAAGCCGGGGGTTTCCAGAGGTTTTTCAAAATAATTTATGATACATTAAACATGGTTTGTAATTTAAAAAAAAGTCTTCATTGAGCTCCAGCTTTAAGTATTCTGTTTACACACCTTGACAACCAGAATTAAAAGAGAGCAATTCTCTGAAAACAGATAGACATTTCTGCAAATATCTGATTTGTTCTCTTCATTATTATTGCACGAAAATTCCTGAACTTGAGTTGTGCACTGATAATGCAAGCTAGGTACATATGAATATCAGAATTTGTAGATGAAGATTGCCTCTCAAATCTCTTCCATCATTCAGCAAGATTGTAGCTGATCCAATCCTGGCCTCAATACCAAATTCCTGCCCTCTCTCTCGTTACGTCGACTGGAAAACGTTCGAATGATATGGGCCAAAAGCGGGCAAGTGGGATGAGTGTAGATGGGGCACTTGATTTTTATGGGTAAGTTTGTGGGTATGCCTAAGGGCCTGTTTCCGTGGTGGATGACTCAACAACATGGAAGCGTATGCATGCAGTGAACAGGAAAGAAATTGCCGGAAAGGTAATGTTTAAACTAATATGGCAGGGGGATGGGAACCAATGCAGGGAGACAGAGGGCCTTAAAATGAGGGCAGAAGCAAAAGATAGAAGGGAGAAAAGAAAATCAAATCAAATCTGAAAGCTTTGTGCTTTAATGCGAGGAGCATTTGTAATAGTAAGATTAAACAAGAACTTACCAGTTTGAAGTTTGATCTTGATTTTATGAGGTGTTACGATGAGCGATTACGTGAAGAAGGCCATCAGTCGTCATGCGCGTCAATCTTCAAAGCAGCCGTGTGGAATCACAGATAAAAGAAGTTGACCTAAAGATAGTAAGATTTGGAGAACTAGAAACTACCAGATGACCTGATAATATGAGGGTTGGGAGCGGTGGGCACGTAATCGCTCATCGTAACTCCTCATAAAATCAAGATCAAACTTCAAACTGGTAAGTTCTCGTTTAATCTTATTATTTTACTTCGGAGTCACGTGAGTGACTACGTGAAGATTTCAAAGCTTTGTGATTTCATGTCGGTTCGAATCCACGCATTACACACTGATTGGATTGACAATGGGTGAGTGAGAAAATATTAATGCATTCAGACATAACACAGTTGGGTAACAAAACTGATGCTTTAATGCAAAACAAAACAATAGTGACCCCGCTCAACCTGGGGGGAAACTATAACAGAATTCAAAATGGTACGTGCAAACACCCCCAGTCCGGCATTGGGTTTATTATAAAACCGGCGGAACATCCTTTCATTGGCCCATCCTGCCGCCGCTAGGATGCTGTAGAGGGGCACGTCCATAGTCCTTGCTGCCGACATTGATGCAGCCCTGGTGGAGTGAGATTTGTAAATGTCAGTATCTGCTGCAACTGCCAGTAACTCTTTTTACCATATAACCATGTAACAATTTCATCACGGAAGCAGGCCCTCTTGGCCCTTCCAGTCCGTGCCAAACATTTATTTTCCCCTAGTCCCATCTACCTGCACTCAGACCATACCCCTCCATTCCCTTCCCGCCCATATACCTATCCACTTTACTTTTAAATGTTAAAATCGATCCTGCCTCCACCACTTCTGCTGGAAGCTCATTCCAGACAGCCACCACTCTCTGAGTAAAGAAGTTCCCCCTCATGTTACCCCTAAACGTCTGTCCCTTTATTCTCATGTCATGCCCTCTTGTTTGTTTCTTCCCTACCCTCAATGGGAAAAGCTTATCCACGTCAACTCTGTCTATCCCTTTCATCATTTTAAAGACCTCAATCAAATCCCCCCTTAACCTTCTGCGCTCCAAAGAATAAAGATCTAACTTGTTCAACCTTTCTCTGTAACATAGTTGCTGGAACCCAGGCAACACTCTAGTAAATCTCCTCTGTACTCTCTCTATTTTGTTGACATCCTTCCTATAATTAGGCGCCCAAAATTGTACACCATACTCCAGAATTGGTCTCACCAATGCCTTGTACAATTTTAACATTACTTCCCTACTCCTATATTCAATGCTCTGATTTATAAAGGCCAGCACACCAAAAGCTTTCTTTACCACCCTATCTACATGCGATTCCACCTTCAGGGAACTATGCACAGTTATTCCTAGATCCCTCTGTTCCACGGCATTCCTCCATTCCCTACCATTTACCATGTACGTCCTATTTTGATTTGTTCTGCCAAGATGTAGCACCTCACACTTATCAGCATTAAACTCCATCTGCCATCTTTCAGCCCACTCTTCCAAATGGCCCAAATCTTTCTGTAGACTTTGAAAATGTACTTCATTATCCACAACACCACCTATCTTAGTATCATCTGCATACTTACTTATCCAATTTTCCACCCCATCATCCAGATCATTGATGTACATGACAAACAACAATGAACCCAACACAGATCCCTGAGGCACCCCACTGGTCACCGGCTTCCAACCTGACAAATAGCCATCACCATTACTCCCTGGCATCTCCCATTCAGCCACTGTTGAATCCATCTTGCTACTCCGCCATTAACACCCAAAGATTGAACCTTCTTAACCAACCTTCCATGGGGAACCTTGTCAAAGGCCTTACTGAAATCCATATAAGACAACATCCACTGCTTTACCCTCATCAATTTCCCTAGTAACCTCTTCAAAAAATTCAAGAAGATTTGTCAAACATGACCTTCCAGGCACAAATCCATGTTGACTGTTCCTGATCAGACCCTGTTTATCCAGATGCTTATATATATTATCTCTAAGTATCCTTTCCATTAATTTGCCCACCTCTGACATCAAACTAACAGGTCTATAATTGCTAGGTTTATTCTTTGAACCTTTTTTAAACAATGGAACAACATGCGCAGTACACCAATCCTCCGGCACTATTCCTGTTTCTAATGACATTTGAAATATTTCTGTCATAGCCCCTGCTATTTCTACACTAACTTCCCTCAATGTCCTAGGGAATATCCTGTCAGGGCCTGGAGACTTATCCACTTTTATATTTTTCAAAAGTGTCAGTACTTCCTCCTCTTTGAATCTCATAGTTTCCATTGCTACTCTACTTTTTTCCCTTACCTCACAGAGTTCAATATCCTTCTCCTTGGTGAATACCGAAGAAAAGAAATTGTTCAATATCTCCCCCATCTCATTTGGCTCTGCAGATAGCTGTCCATTCTGGCTCTCTAATGGTCCAATTTTATCCCTCATTATCCTTTTGCTATTAATATAGCTGCAGAAACCCTTTGGATTTACTTTCACCTTTCTTGCCAAAGCAACCTCATATCTTCTTTTAGCTTTTCTAATTTCTTTCTTAAGATTCTTTTTACACTACTTATACTCATCTAGCACCTCATTTATTCCATGCCTCCTATAATTATTGTGGATATCTCTCTTTTTTCGAACCAAGTGTCCAATTTTCCTTGAATACCATGGCTCTTTCCAATTTTTACTATTTCCTTTCAACCGTCTTTTAGCCATCTGGAAATGGTTTGTGTTGACACCCTATGGTGTGGCCTTTTGTGGCTGATTAGGACAGCTAACTCTGAGCCTCTGAGGCTCCTGGTGACTGTAATATACTGGTGCAAGTGAGCGACCACACATAGTCATGGATCTTCAGGGTATGCCAGGAACTCAAGCCTGGGCCCTGGCACCCCGGGCCCTGCTCTGTTTAACTAAATCATAAATGATGAAAGTTATGGTGTTGGCAGTGGTGTTCATGTTGTCGAGTCGCAGTTTGTGCAGAGGCTGGACTCGTTGCGTCGTAATGAGCGCCATTAGCATGACCACCTTGAGGGTGAGTTTGTGTAAGGATAGTGTAGTGGCTGGGGCCCACTGACGGAGTAGTGTTAACACCATGCTAACATCCCATGTGTCAGTATACCGTGGCCTGGGGGGTGTAGTGTTGTATATGCCCTTCATGAATCTGGTAATAAGGGGATGCTTTCCCACCGGGAGGGCCCCCATTCCCAGTACTAAATATGAGGACAGCGCACTCCTGGCACTGTTGATGGCACTGTAGCCTAATTTCTAGTCATGATATAAGGTAGACAGAAATTCCAGTATGTCTGTCATGCACACAGTGTCATATGTAATGTTGGATGCCCGGCAATACCCGGCAAGAAATCCCACTTCTTGATATGGGAGGCGTACTGCTTTTATGTGCTGTCCCTCCAGGCCGCTGTAATTACATCCACCGTTCGATCAGCCAGTCCGAGTCCCAGGAAAGGTCTCCTCAGAATCTGCAAACCAACAAATTGATTTGGTCATGTAGCGGATGATGGCTCCCCGTAACCGGGTGTACCAGCTGCTCCCTGCTGTTGGGGACAGCCATCAAAGGGCTGTGTCATGATTCTCAAGACAAGTGGGAACCAAGATTGCGTATGCTAATCTGGCATACCAAAAGGCCTGTGGCATTGTCTTGCTTTATTTTGACCAAGCATCGGCTGATAAGGCAAAAAGGAGGGAAAACATATAAGAACATTCCTCCTCAATGCCGTGTAAACGCATCGACTGCTACTGCCCCTGGGTCTGGCTCCCATGAGACATATTTGGGTAACTGGTGATTCAACCTGGAGGCAAACAGGTCAATATCCGGCGTGCCATATCGGGCAACAATGTTGGTGGACACGACATGATTCAGCATCCATTCCGTGTTATTGTAGTGGTCTGGTCAAGGTCAGGAAAAGACCGGACGGCAGGCGGATTCAAAAGAAGTTTTTTATTGTTGCAGCTCGAGTACACACACAACGACACTCTTATCTCTAGCTCAAGGGAGTGACCACAGCTAACCCCGTGCCAGACCAACGGCTCCTGTCCCTCAATCAGCGAGGGGGATGATCCAAGGAGTGGCATACCCCCCAGGGACCGCCACATTATCATTAAATGATCTAGTGTCCGCCACCATATTATATCTACCTGGCAAGTAGATAGCCGTGACCCAAAGGTTCCTTGTAATACACCAATGCCAAAGGAGGTTTGCCAATTTATCATATGATACAGATTTTATTCCTCCCATGTGATTGACATAAGCCACTGCCGTGGTGCTGTCAATCTGTAGTTGAACATGCACATGATGCATACTGCAGCAATAAGCCTTTAAGCCATAGAGTGCTCCCAACAACTCTAAGTAGTTTATGCCATATTGCTGTAGTATTAAGGATTCCTGAACATTCCATCTGCCCCCGCAGCTGGAGCTGGTGTCTGTTGCCCCCCAGCCCAGGCCACTCGCATCGGTTTGTATTATTACCGATGGTGTGTCTATTTGAATTTTCTTAGAACAGTGATGTATATTGGTAGCCCACCAGTGTAATTCCACAATGGCGTCTGGTGGTAAGTGCATATGTTTCCTGAATTGGCCTGCGTGAGATTTGAGGAGGGCCCGTTCCTTTGCACGTTGTAAATTTTGGTAGTGCAAAGGTCCGAAGTGTGCAGCTGGAAAGGCTGCCACAAGCTTGCCAATTATGCTTGCTACTTGTCTGATTGTTGGCTGCTGGTTAGCAATTAGCTTATTGCAGGCTTCCATCAAGTCTGACTGCTTGCCACCTGGCAGAGTCACCGACATTTGAATTGAGGGCACACAAAATGCTGGAGAAACTCAGCGGGTGCAGCAGCATCTATGGAGCGAAGGAGATAGGCAATGTTTCGGGCCAAAACCCTTCTTTAGACATTTGAATTGAGTTGATTGTAAACCCTAGGTAATCAATTACCCTAATTGGAGTCAATTTGGACTTAACTGGATGGATTAAGAGTCCCAGCCTCTCAAACATGAGTTTGGTAGCTGAAACAGATGCTATTGCTGATTCCTTTTGTGTCCCCAATTATTAGAATGTCATCCAAATAAGCCATCATGATGTGGTTCTGTGCTTGTAGCAGTCCCAGAACCGGTTTTAGTAATTTTGTAAAAAGTCTGGGAGCTGAAGTCAGCCCATTTGGCAACGCCTTGAATTGCCACATCTGCCCCATCCAGTTAAATTTCAAATATCTCCTGTGCTCCCTGTGTATTGGTACGGAGTAGTATGCATCTTTGAGATCTATGCAAGCCATATAACATCCTTTGGAAACCAGCTGGATAGCTGTACCAAAGTTGTCCATTTTAAAATGTTTATACTGCACATGGGTATTGAGTTCCGTCAAGTCTAGGATAATACGACTTCCTCCATCCTTTTGCTTGGGAAAGATGTTCGATACAAATTGGTGTGGTCTCTGAATCACCCCTTTTGTATGCCAAGCCTGAATTTGAGCTTGTATCTCAAATCTTTCCTGTTGTGGAAACACATATGTGCGATTTTGTAAATTTTGAGTGGGTGGTGACGAATCAAGAAGGAACTAATTTTGTACACTGTGTAGTATGAATGGGTCTGCTGTAATCCAATTCCATTCATTCAAAAATGTTGTAGCCTCCCCCCAACTTGTATGTTAGAGGTGTGTAATTTGTCCCACAAGGGACTAGAGTCTCCTACCTTGGGCGTTACTGCCTGTATGGTCCTGGCCTCTGGCCTCCCGCCTTTGCACAGCTGGAGTCTGCCTCCTGTCCCTGAGCCCCGAGGTGGTTGCGCCTGGTGTGGAAGGCGGCATAGGGGTGGCCTCGTAGCGATGAGCCCCTGGGTGGAGTTGGGGCTCGGCTCATGAGGCGGAGAGTCTTGGCCTCGTCATCCAGCTCTCGGACCTGCTTTGGCAGGTCTGCCCCAAAGAGGTAGTTGGCCAGCTGTACATTGCTGGCCTTGCACAGCACCGCAAATTTCGGGTTGAGTGCCGGCCATATTGCGCTCTTGCGCAGACAGTTTATCTCGATCAGGGCATTACAGAGGAGTCCCACAGCATCCTGCTGTGTCTCCATCCGTGGCCCGCCATCGATAGACCTGGCAAAAGCCGTCACCCCTGAGGCCAGTAATTTTAGAATTTTCTGAAGTTTTACCTCCTGGGCTCTTACTCCTGCTCCAATATTGCCCCAGATGGCGTGATTGACAGCCAACACACTGAGGGAGGCACAGTTGGCAGGTGTACCGTAGCGGCCGGTGGTCTCCTCCATAAACTGGTCCTTGAGCTGGTGCGAGGCCAGGTAGTTTATGGTGGTGGCCAGCTCTTCATCCAAGGGCTCTCCGGTTGGGGTAGTTATGGCGACCTCGCTCCCTAGGGTGTTCCCCTGATGTGCCTCCCTGCTCTGAGTCAGGATACTGCTGACTCCGTGTACTCCCCTCTACACAGAGGGAGACACACCGCAGCCCTGTGTAAGGTGCTGCTAGCGCGGGCTCCCGTGGAGACCCGGGCTGATACTGCTCCCTCCTCTGGAGCAGATCAGTCTGGAGGTACCTCTCCAACAGGTGCTCCATCTGGGAAATGCGCCCGCAGACGCTTCCCAGTGTGGGAGGTGATTCCTCTAGCCCGGACTCATCGGAGTCTATGGGTCTGGCAGACTTGTGGGTGGCTTTGAGCCCCGGCGGGACTGCCACTGTGCTCTCCTGTAGCACCAAGTCTGCTGCCGCTGGTTCCAACACCCCCGTCCGCTACAAGTAGCACCGCGGTCGTCCGTAGCCGACTTCGCAGGCCGTCTCTGCACCTTCGACATGGTAGGTTCGTTTTGTTGGTAGAAAGCTAACAACCGAACCTGCCAAACAACGACCGTAAGTAACTTTAAAAAAAATCTTACTTCAGTCAGTCGTTGGCGCATGCTTCAGACATAATGACGCACATGACGACTGACGGCCTTCTTCATGTAGTCACTCACATGACTCCGAAGTAAAATAAGGTGGATGAATTGAATGCGCAGCTAGTTGTTAACGGATATGATATAGTTGGGGTTACGGAGACATGGCTCCAGGGTGACCAAGGCTTGGAGCTCAGTATGCAGGGGAATTCAATATTGAGGAAGGATAGACAGAAAGGAAGAGGAGGTGGGTTGCTTTGCTGGTTAAAGAGGAGATTAATGCCATAGTAAGGAGAGACATTAGCTTGGATGCTGTCGAATCGGCTTGGGTAGAACTGCAAAATAGCCAAGGGCAGAAAATGCTTGTTGGCGTTGTGTACACACCACCAAACTGCCGTAGTGAGGTTGGAGATAGCATCAAACAGGTAATTAGAGATGCTTGTGGCAAAGATACAGCAGTTATCATGGGTGACCTTAATCAACATAGAATGGGCGAACCAAATTGATAACAATACCGAGGAAGAGGATTTTCTGGATTGTATACGGGATGGTTTTCTAAGCCAATATGTAGTGGAACCAATTAGATCTGGCTATCCTAGACTGAGTATTGGGTAATGAGGAACGATTAGTTGGCAATCTTGTTGTGCAAAGTCCCTTGGGCAACAGTAACCATAATATGGTGGAATTCTGCATGAAGATGGAGAGTGACACAGTTAATTCAGATATGATGGTCTTGAACTTAAAGAAAGACAACTTTGATGGTATGAGATGGGAATTGGCTAGGATAGACTGGCAAATGTTACTTAGGGTAGTCGGTGGATATGCTATGGCAAATATTTAAAGATCAATTGGATGAATTACAACAATTGTTCATCGCTGTCTGGCATAAAAATAAAACAGGGAAGGCAGCTCCACCGTGGCTAACGATGGAAATTAGGGATAGTGTTAAATTCAAGGTAGAGGCATATAAATTGGCCAGAGGAAGCAGCAAAGAGGACATACCTGTAAGTAGCAGGCACCAGAGAGCCCTGTCACTTGCAGATTTCCCTCAGAGCAACACCGATTCCTCAATTGTCACCAGAGGACATGAAATGGTGTTGGGTAAACTGTTGGGACTGAAGGCAGATAAATCCCCAGGACCTGGTGCTCTGCATCCCAGAGTAATCATGGAGGTGGTCCCAGAAATTGTGAATGCATTGGTGAGCATTTTCCAATATTCTATAGACTCTGGATCAGTTCCTGTGGATTGGAGGGTAGCTAATGTAACCCACTTTTTAAGAAGTGAGGGATAGAGAAAACAGGGAATTATAGACCAGTTAGCCTGACATCGGTAGTGGTGATGATGTTCGAGTCGATTATTAAAGATGTAATAGCATTTGGTGGATTTGGAAAGTAGTGACAGGATCGGTCAAAGTCAGCATGGATTTATGATGGGAAAATCATGCTTGACTAATCTTCTGGATTTTGTTGAGGATGTAACCAATAGAATAGATAAGGGGGAGCCAGTGGATGTGGTGTATCTGGATCTTCAAAAAGCCTTTCAAAAGATCCCACACAAGAGATTGGTGTGCAAAATTAGAGCATATGGTATTGGGGGTAGGGTCTTGACATGATTGAGAAGTGGTTGGCAGACAGGAAGCAAAGAGTAAGAATTAACGGGTCCTTTTCAGAATGGCAGGCAATGGGATGCCGCAAGGTCAGTGCTGGGACCCAGCTATTTACAATATATATTAACGATTTAGATGAAGGAATTAAATGGAACATCCCCAAGTTTGCTGATGACACAAAGCTGGGTGGTAGTGTGAGTGCGAAGAGGATGCAATGAGGCGGCAGCGTGACATGGATAGGTTGGGTGAGTGGGTAGATGCATGGCAGATGCAGTATAATGTGGATAAATCTCAGGTTATCCACTTTGGTGGCATGAACAAAGAAGGCAGATTATTATCTGAATGGTATCAGAGTAGGAAAAGGGGGGGTGCAGCGAGACCTAGGTGTCCTTCTACATCAGTCACTGAAAGTGAGCAAGGACGGACATGGTGGCGCAGCGGTATGAGTTGCTGCCTTACAGCTAATGCAGCGCCAGAGACCCGTGTTCAATCCCGACTATGGGTGCTGTCTATATGGAGTTTGTCCGTTATCCCCGTGACCTGCGTGGGTTTTGTCCGAGATCTTCGGTTCCCTCCCACATTCCAAAGATGTACAGGTTTGTAGGTTAATTGGTCTGGTAAATGTAAAAACTGTCCCTAGTGGGTGTAGGATAGTGTTAACTATCGGTGGGCCAAAGGGCCTGTTTCCGCGCTGTATCTCTAAACTAAAGGTACAGCAGGCAGTGAAGAAAGCAAATGGCATGTTGGCCTTCATTGCAAGAAGATTTGAGTATAGGAGCAAGGAGGTCTTGCTGCAGTTGTACAAGGCCATGGTGAGACCACACCTGGAGTATTGTGTGTACTTTTGGTCTCCTAATTTGAGGAAGGACATTCTTGCTATTGAGGGAGTGCAGCGTAGGTTCACCAGGTTAATTCCCGGGATGGCGGGACTGACATACTATATGATGAAAGAATGGGTCGACTGGGCTTGTATTCACTGGAATTTAGAAGGGTGAGATGAAATCTTATAGAAGCATAAAATTCTTAAGGGATTGGATAGGCTAGATGTAGGAAAAATGTTCCTGATGTTGGGGGAGTCCAGAACCAGTGGTCACAGTTTAAGAATAAGAGGTAGACCATTTAGGACTGAGATGAGGAAAAAACTTTTCAGGCGGGGAGTTGTGAATCTGTGGAATTCTCTGCCACAAAAGGCAGTGGAGGCCAATTCACTGGATGTATTCAAGAGAGAATTAGATGTAGCTCTTCGGGCTAACGGAATCAAGGGATATGGGGAGAAAGCAGGAACAGGGTACTGATTCTGGATTCCACTACAAACCTACTGACTCCCACAGCTACCTGGACTACTCTTCCTCCCACCCTGCTTCCTGTAAGGACTCCATCCCCTATTCCCAATTCCTCCGTCTACGCCGCATCTGCTCCCAGGATGAGGTGTTCCACACCAGGTCATCACAAATGGCCTCATTCTTCAGAGAACGGGGATTCCCCTCCCCCACTATTGATGAGGCTCGCACCAGGGTCTCCTCCATACCCCGCAACACTGCCCTCGCTCCCCATTCCCCCACTCGCAAACAGGGCAGAGTCCCCCTGGTCCTCACCTTTCACCCCACCAGCCGACAAATACAACATATAGTCCTCCGCCAGTTTCGCCACCTCCAACGTGACCCCTCCACCCGCCACATCTTCCCATCTCCCCCCCTGTCTGCCTTCCGCAAAGACCGCAACTCCCTTGTCAATTCTTCTTAAGGGGTTGGACAGGCTAGATGCAGGAAGATTGTTCCCGATGTTGGGGAAGTCCAGGACAAGGGGTCACAGCTTAAGGATAAGGGGAAAATCCTTTAAGACCGAGATGAGAAAGACTTTCTTCACACAGAGAGTGGTGAGTCTCTGGAACTCTCTGCCACAGAGGGTAGTTGAGGCCAGTTCATTGGCTATATTTAAGAGTGAGTTGGATGTGGCCCTTGTGGCTAAGGGGATCAGAGGGTATGGAGAGAAGGCAGGTACGGGATACTGAGTTGGATGATCAGCCATGATCATATTGAATGGCGGTGCAGGCTCGAAGGGCTGAATGGCCTACTCCTGCACCTAATTTCTATGTTTCTATGTTTCTATGTTTCTTCCCTCCCCTCCCACTCTACCCCTTCCTCGGGCACTTTCCCTTGCAACCGCAAGAAATGCAACACTTGTCCCTTCACCTCCCCCCTCCACTCCTTTCAGGGACCCAAGCAGTCCTTCCAGGTCCGACAGAGGTTCACCTGCACCTCCTCCAACCTCATCTACTGCATCCGCTGCTCCAGATGCCAGATGATCTATATCGGTGAGACCAAGCGGAGGCTTGGCGATCGCTTCGCCGAACACCTCCGCTCAGTCCGCAATAACCAACCCGACCTCCCGGTGGCTCAGCACTTCAACTCCCCCTCCCATTCCACATCCGACCTCTCGGTCCTGGGCCAGAGTGAGCAACACCGCAAGCTGGAGGAACAGCACCTCATATTCCGCTTGGGGAGTCTGCATCCTTTGGGCTTGAATATTGAATTTTCTCAATTCTGTTAACCCTTGCTGTCTCCTCCCCTTCCCACCTCTCCCTCAGCCCTCGGGCCCTGGCATTCCCTCTATCTCTATCTCCCTCCCCCACCCCAGTCGCACCAGCTTCTCATTTTCACACCACAAACAGCTTACAATGGCTTGTTCCCTTTATCATCGATACTTTTTTGCATATCTTTCATTCATTGTTCCTTATCTCTCCACATCACCGTCTATATCTCTCGTTTCCCTGATCCCTGACCAGTCTGAAGAAGGGTCTCGACCCGAAACGTCGCCTATCTCCTTCGCTCCTTAGATGCTGCTGCACCCGCTGAGTTTCTCCAGCTTTTTGTGTACCCTCGATTCTCCAGCATCTGCAGTTCCTTCTTTAAAAAATACTGATTCTGGATGATCAGCCATGATCATATTGAATGGCGTTGCTGTCTCAAACTTATTTTTTATGTTTCTATGCTTCTCTGACATTCATATAGATCAGTTACTGGTCAATATCTGCCTTGAATATATTCAATGGCGCTCCTGCTCTCTCTGAAGTAAATAATTACACAGAGCCACTGAGGTGATCACTTTTTGATTAGTGTGCCTCTGGGTAAGTATTGATTTTTCTGAATCCTCAGTAATTGCACATCAAATGTTTTGCATGGGAAGGAGAATCATCAGGTGCTGAGCATCAATCCGGGAAAGCACATTTCCTCTCTAGTATAGATGGAGTCCATGGAAGGGAGGTTGGTTTATGTGATGATCTTGACTTTGTCCATGGCGAACCATGCTGTGATGCATCCTGATAAAATGTTTTCTGCAGCGCATCTGTAGAAGTTGGTGACGATTATTGGGGACATGCTAAATTTTCTAAGCCTTCTAAGGAAGTAGAGGTGTTGGTGTACTTTCTTAGCCATTATAGCGATGTGGCTGGTCCAGTATAAATTTCTGGTGATATTTACTCTTAAGAACTTGAAGCTTTCGACTATCTCTACTTCGGCACTATCAATGTATACCAGGGTGTGTTTACTGCTTTGCAAGGTGAAGTCAATCACAATCTCCTTGGTCTTGCTCACATTGAGGGAGACGCTGTTTCGGCACCAGGTTACGAGGTTCTTAATCTCCTTCCTGTACTCCGTCCCAGCATTATTTAATATCTGGCTGACTCTGGTGTTGTCTGCGAACTTGTAAATTGAGTCGAATTTTTACTTGGCTGCACAGATGAGTGTATAAGGAGTATAGTAGGGGGCAGAAAACTGCGGGGCACCATTGGTGAGAATTATCATGGAGAATAATTTGTAACCTATCCTCACTGATTGTGGTCAGTTGGTCAGGAAGTCGAGGATCCAGTTGCAGAGGAAGGGCTGACTCCAAGGTCCTTGAGTTTGGGTTCACCTTCAGGAAGGCCAATCAAACTTCTGCAACAGTGCCTCTGGTTAAAGGCACTCTTGAGTCTGACAGGATGGATGTCATCGCCCTATTGGCCTGCTCAAAGTGAGCATAGTCCATCAGGCATTGGGACTCAAGTTTGTCCCAATGTTGTCTCTTGGCATTCCTGAATCCTCAATAGAGGAATACAGATCTTGCGTAGTCAGATGAAATTAGTTTAGATTAGCATAAAAGTTTTTGCAAACATCGTGGGTTGAAGAGATTGTTCCTGTGCTGTATTAATCTAATTTAAAAGGTAACGGATTTTATTGAACATAAATTGTGAAGTAGATCACTTGAGGCCATTTTTACATTAACAAACCTAAAATGTGTGGTGAAACATACCTTTATTGTAGAATAGATAAAAGTAGGAAAGTGTGGTGAATGGTAGATTCTAATATTGCTGTTAGTGGGGAAATTATTGGGGAAGTACAGTTTATTCTGCAATCAAGATGTAGTGAAGCTAACATAGACAAACAAACTGGTTCACTTAGCAAGGTTCACTTAGCAAGGTCCTGTGGTTCACTTAGCAAGGTTCCATCCACTCCCCCACCAATACCAACACCCCCTTATCTTGAGTTTTGTCATGATTCACTATAAATGTCACCTGAAAAGAAGTTTGAAACTTCTGTGGGCTTTAGTAGTGTGCAAATTAACTTTCTTGAACAGATATTTGTCAAAAAGTTTGTATATTTGTGGCTGAAAGATACCAATACCTCAATTGAGCTAAATGGGAATGTGCATATTTAGAATTGGCAAGTTTGTCCATCCAGTTTTTGCATTTCACTGAAACAGAGAATATGACATTTCACTGCAGCAAGGCCTCTAAGAGGCACTGATCTACATAGCATTACAAACACCGTTCTGGTAAAATTTCCATAGACTTAATCTATAATTCAAACTTTCAAAATCACTCAGAATCCAAACAGATCAGATCAACAAACTAACAACCCCTGTTTGGAACGTGTTGGTTACTTACTTTAGTGTCACACAAAGGCAATAGCACAAAAGACCTGGACTGCAGCATCATCCTAGTTACGCTGATATCATCTACCCTACACCTTAGACAACTGTCCATCTGTGGGCTGCAAGCGAAATCCTGCTGATCACCATTGTTAGGAAAGTATTTCACCTATATCAATTGTAAGAAAAGTGATGCCAGCCTTCATTGCCAGTTATAAAACGGCACACATTTAATGATAACTGCAAACCAGGATCTCTCACCTTCCACTTCAGCACAATCTTGATCCAGAAATGGACCAAAAAGCTAAATTATAAAGGTGACATTCACAACATCATCATGTATCATCTATATATGGTTAGGGACGGGTTACATTTCAACTACCTCAACCTGAGATCACAGAAGCCAGTCATCACATAATATGATTCACACCATATCTTGGAAAATAAAACTACTGAAAAAACTGGGACTAGACTGAATCCCAGTTATATTTCTGAAGACCTGCAAAGAACAATCTGGAGGAGGAATTCAGCAGGTCAGGCAACATCTGTGGGGGTAAATGGACAATCAGTGTTTCAGGTCAAGATCCTGCATCTGGACTGAAAGGATGAAAGGAATCAGACCAATTGAAGGGTCTTGACCCACAACGTTGACTGTCCATTTCCTTCCACAACGTTGACTGTCCATTTCCTTACCTGAACCAAGGAGTTCCTAAAGCAATTTTGTTTTGTTGAAAATGGGAAAAATTGTTTGAATATATTTTGTTCACATAAAACAGGATAGTTTCATAATTTCATTATAATATTCTTCACATTAGAACCATTTTGGAGCTGCAATGATTCGAGGAGTTGGCTGTAAATAATGGTGTTGAAGCTTCTACAGCGGCTTTAGTTATTGTTACACTCCACTTACAGAATGACCAGAAAGAAGGAAAGGGTCCAAAGGTAAGATCTCCTTGGCAGTGGTAGTCATTGGAGATGAGGGAAGAGGACTTTGACAAGAAGACATTCACAAGGAGTCTTCTGGAAACATTCACTTTTGTCTGACATTTAATTACGAGCAAAAACGTGCAAAATAATTTGAAGTTTAATCAATCCACTTTCTTCCAAATAGGTGTCAAGAAATTGTCAAGAATTAGTGGGGAGCACAATTAAAAGATTCACTCTCTACCACTTACAAGACCAATGGCAGCATTTACTAATGCACTCGTGACATTCTATCTGCAAATGATGAAACATTTCATTCATCTTTAATCACATTAATCAGCTGTGGAAAATATACATTTTCAAAATATTAAATTTTGATTGATTAATGCAACTATGGGAAATATTTGTTGAGAACTGAAGTAACATTTAGTTTAATTTTCACAAAATGATTAACTTATGCAAAGATTAATGAATGCAAACATCTAAAAAATGTCACCTTACCTAATGTCAATCCATTCACTAAATTTTATACAAAATTCTTATTTGATGTCACTGAAAAAAAATGTAATTGATGGCCAACCAAATGCCATCATCATGTGACATGTCTTCTAACGAAAACACCACCCTGATTTGGGTGATGTATTCCTCCTTCCCCCCGAAACGTCTGAAGAAGGGTCTTTTCCCGAAACTTCACCCATTCCTTCTCTCCAGAGATGCTGCCTGCCCTGCTGAGTGACTCCAGCATTTTGTGTCTACCTTCAATTTAAACCAGCATCTGTAGTTCTTTCCTACACACTTAATAATGTTCTACCTTGTTTTGAATCATTTTAAAATTCCTTGTATATGAATACTTGGCCAATAAACTTACTTACTTACTTACTTACTTACTTGCACAGATTTTATCTGTTTTCCATTGTTTAATTCGCAGATACAGCAATTGCCGAAATACATTACTAATAAGTTTCTTTACACTTTTTCCATCTGCAAATGATGAAACATTTCATTCATCTTTAATCACATTAATCAGCTGTGGAAAATATACATTTTCCTGCTTTATCAAAATATTAAATTTTGATTCATTAATGCAACTATGAGAAATATTCTCTCAACAGAGAACTGAAGTAACGTTTAGTTTAATTTTCACAAAATGATTAACTTATGCAAAGATTAATGAATGCAAACATCTAAAAAATGTCACCTTACTTAATGTCAATCCATTCACCAAATGTTATACAAAATTCTTATTCGATGTCACTGAAAAAAAAATGTCATTGATGGCCAACTAAATGCCATCATGTTAGCATAATGCGATCATCAGAAACTGATAAGTATCAGCTTGAAAGCAACACCATATCTCCACACTGTGGTTGTGTTGTAATATATGTTCTGCAATATTTAAAAATGAAACCTGACTAGGAGCCAATAACATATTCTTATGTTAAGATTGAGTTTAAGATTTCACAGAAATTGAATGATATAAAACAGAACAGCAGATGTCTTAGAACACAAGAGTAAACAGCAAACTGATGAGGATCTCAGTGGGTCAGGCAGCAGTTTGGTTTTGCTCAAGGTTCCAGCATCTGCAGTCTCTAGTGTCTCTATATTCGGGAGTGTTTGCAAAGATCTGTATGTCCAACCTCTGCAGCCTAATCTAATTTGGTTTAGTTTAGATATACAGCGCGGAAACCGGGCCTTGTGTGAAAAGTGGCAAAGATTGGACAATGCCAGTTTGAATGATATGGAGGCAAACTGGTTTGGGCAACAGTGATCTTTACTTCAGACGTCGTGGATGTCTCCAGAAGGTGCACATATCTCTGTAACATTGGTTTTGAAAGATTAGGCAGTGCATTTTTGTTCCTTGGAGTGCAAGAATTTAGGATTCAGCTCCTACTGGACTCAGTCCTCTCCTTCTATGGGCACTTCTAATAAGTACTCTACACTTGTTGCTGATTGCCTTATTTGTTGACCCATATACAATCATTTTAAACAGCAACAAAAGACAAATCCGAGTTGAGGTCTCTATTAAATCCACCATCTTACATTACTGGCTCTTCGTATGAACTCAAACTCTGCAACAAATAGCTGACAACAAATCTGCAATTACAGATTTGCCTTGACAGGTGCAGGGTGCGACCCACCTTTGTGACTTGCTTTCCTGCACTCAGACCAAATTGCAATTTTACTGCTGTTTCAGGTTGAATCGGTTGAAGTTTAGTTTAAATTTAAGTTTGAGCAATGATTGGCATCATCTGCGTACTTGATGCATGCAGACATAAATGGCCGAAGGAGGTTTACACTAAGCACCTTATGTAATATTAGTTCCCATCACAGTTAGTAAATAATTTTGAGTTATAGTCACTTGTATAGGTACCTTTTGATGGAATCATGAAATTATGACAAATTAAAATTGATTAGCTTTTCATAATATTTTCCTTCTGCAAAACCTGATTAACTCGGACAGACTTGTCACTTTATTGATCTGGGAGTAGTTTTATATCGATCCGGCAAATGTTTCTGAAATGAGTTGAGGTAGCAGAGTAGAAATGTGCAGCCGAATTGTGCACCATTCTTGAATACAATGCAAGAGATGGTCTAATGACCTAACCAGCATGCTACCAGACCTATCTAAGCCAAACACGCAGAGATATAGTTTTTAGGATTTACGCCTTTGTTTTTTTAATCTTTTAACCATTTCCTGAAAGTAGATGCAACTATGCTGACACCATTATCTTTGAAGTCAAATATTCAGGGCCTTTCAGAAGAATCATATCAAACAAAGTTAACATTTTTTGGCATAAGGACAGAATTAAACTCCTGGTGACAATACTAGGCTTCCTATGTGTGAACAGATCCTTTAGAAGAGTGGTACTTTTTCTGCCCTTCCTTTCCAGCTTTCTCTCCCCCCAAAGTAGAATCAGTTTGAAGAAAGGTCCCAACCCAAAACGCCACCTATCTATGATCTCTAGAGGTGCTGCCTGACCCGCTGAGTTACTTCAGCACTGTGTGTCTTTTTTTGTGGCACCTCGTCAGAGACTAAAATCCACGTGCCTGTTCTTTCTACCTCCACAATGATACTTACACATGTTCCATTCCTGACAATCAAGCCATCGATAACCTTCATTATGCTTAAGGATGAGGAGATTTTACAAAATACCCAGTCACCAACTTGCACTTGTAGCCTCCATATTTATTTGGTTAATCTGGTCACAACTCAATTCAGTGATAACAAAATTATTGATGGTGGGAAATTGACAATGGTCTTGCTGTTGAAAATCAAAGGGTCGTGGTTGGTACTCTCCAATGCTGTAGAGCAGGGGTTATCAACCAGAGGGGAATTCCCCCCAGGAGGGATTTCAGGTTTTCAGGGGGGGAATGGGGACCACAGATTAGCAAACTCAAACTGTTAGAATGTTGATCTTTGTATTGCCTTTGCATATTATTTGGAATACACTTTTTGAGGCAGACAATCTTGGAAAGGAGGGGGGAATGACATATCGTGAAAGGGGTGCATGGGACAAAGAAGGTTGAGAACCACTGCTGTAGAAGTTCTTTGCTTGGCCGTTAGGTAGCATTAATGTACCCTGTATTTATCGCCCAAACCTGAATGGTTATTAAACGTGTTATTACGGATTAAACTAAGACAGTTTAATTTTCTGGGAAGTTATGAATGGAATTTAACATGACAGAATCATGCCCAAAACTACTAAGGTTTTACTATATGATGGAATTAAATAGCTGAATGTGATTGTGTCCGAGACTTTGCCTTGAAGGTCTTCAGGGATTAAGCAATTGACTGTATCTAACCCCAGCATGTTAAAATATGCCGACGCCTATATATTGGCTCAGTGGACTATACACGTTGTATAGTCCGTTGTATAGTATTTGATCTAGTATTGGGTTTATGTATAGTAATAGTAAGATTAAATGAGAACTTACCAGTTCGAAGTTTGATCCTTATTTTATGAGGAGTGACGATGAGGGATTTCGTGAAGACCCCGCCAGCACGCATGTGCAACATTCTTCAAAGCAGCGGTGTGAAATCACAGATAGTAGAGTTGACTGAAGATAGTAAGATAAGAGAACTAACATACCAGTTGACCTTATAATAGAGGGTTGGGAGTGGAGGGAACAAAATCCCTCATGATAATTCCTCATAAAATAAGGATCAAACTTCGAACTGGTAAGTTCTCGTTTAATCTTACTATTTTATTTCGGAGTCACGTGAGTGACTTTGTGAAGATTTCAAAGCTCTGTGATTTCATGCCCTGGAAATGAGTCCATGCTCACACACTGCCATAATAACCAATGGAGGAAGTATGTTAACGTATTTCAGACTTGTACATTGCTGAAAAACAAACAACGTATTATTTAGCAATAATAATAATAACCCCTAAATTCGGGGAAATTATAATACAGAACTTAAAATAGTGTCTGTAGATATCCCAGGCATGGCCACAGGTTTGTTATAACCGCTGAAAGTTGTTTCATTAGACCAACCTGCCGTTACAAGGGCGTGGGCCATGGGACTTCCATCATCCTCACTGCACGATGTAGCTGCAGTCCTGGTGAAATGAGATTTAAATATCAGTGTCCACCCCTGCTGCACTACCCTGAGCCATCTTGATACGGTCTGCACGGTACTCTGTGATGAGGATGTTTGAACTTATCAGTAGAGCCATTTCCGTTCCCCTGAGTCTATGGTGACATCCAGTTAATGTAGGAGGTGGTTCACTATGCATAGGCATAAGCCAGGAACTCCAATTTGAAGCGCTGTGGAGGCGTGGGGTGTGTCGTCGCATGCCGATGAAGCTTTGTTCGTCGTCGGCCTTGATTAGTCCGACTGCTTTCACATCCTGGTCTTACCTGTGGGAAAAGTCTTACCTGAAGAGAGGATTCGGCGGCTGGATTCATTTCTTGGATTGCATGCTCTCCAATGTCACCTGGGTAACGCTGTTCACTGCCGGCACTTGTAGCATTTGCGAGTATCTCTTGAAGCCATACGCATGTGCCCCAGTATGTTCCATGGACATACTTAGAATTTGAAGTCAGTTCCATACTGATCACTCGCACTCCCATCCACAGAGAGGGAGATTCGTAGGCAGCCCTGAAAGCAGGTGCTGCCGCAGGCCCCTGAGGCTACCTGCGCTGACGTGGCCCCTCCAGCGGCCCTATGTCAGGTTTTTGCTCTGGGTCAGACTGAAACTGACCCTGAATGCTCCCCTCCTCAGAGAGGGAGACATTGTGCAGCCCTGAAAACAGGTGCCGCTGCCTGCGGGTTCTCCATAATACCCGGGCTGTTAACTCCCTTCTTTGGGGTACATCATTGTGGAGCACCTCTCCATAAGGTGCTCCATGTGGGTTTGAACATTTGAAAATGTTACCCATGCAGGAGGGAATCCTGTCCATCAGGAAACTCCCGTAGTCCACAGGCCTGACCGTCTTACCTTAGGTTTGACCCCTTTTCTGGGGACCCACAGCGGTCTGGAACCAGCTGACCGCTATATGTTGGTGGGGTCCCTCCTGGCCTGACTTCCACAGGCCTGCCCCACTGCTGTAGGTTTACCCCCTACGTGGGGAACCACAGCGGTCTAAATATAGCTGGCCCCTGTATGTGTGGGTGAACCCTCCTTGCCTGACTTCCTAGACCTTTCCGGCCTGTGGTTTATTTACCCCCTACCTGGGAACCACAGCCGGTCTGGAAGCAGACGTCCCCTGTAAGTCGGGTGATGGGACCCTCCTGGCCTGGCTAGCAGACCTGCCGGTGTGGTTTGTTTAACCCCCTTCCCGGGGAATCACTGCCGGTTTGGAGCAGATGCCCCCTATGTGTCGAGGGTACTCTCCTGGCCAGGCTACAGACCTTGCCGGCGTATGATAGTTTAACCCCCTTCCGGGAAGCCACAGCCGGTCTGGATAGCACTGACTGCGATGTCAGTGACTTTCGGGGGCGTCCAACGGCCGCCGGCTACCCGCTCTTCCGCGGTCTCTGCAGCCGGGTTCCCCTCGGTCCCGGTATCCATGGCTGAGTCAGGGATCCCCCGCGGTCCATGATCGGTTCCGCGGCCTGTCCGGACTTCGCCCCAGTCATACAGGTACCTCTCTGAACAGAGAGTCCTGCAAAAGAAAAACAGAAGAAACCTGGAAAAAAGGTAACTTACCGTCAAGTTGAACTTACCGCTGGACAGAGCAGAGTTGCTACCAGTCGGCTCGTTCGCGCTGAACTTGTAACGTAATTACGCGCTCAGCAGACTGACGGCCTTCTTCACGTAGTCACTCACGTGACTCTGAAGTAACATAAACCAATACCTATATAGAGAATTTTATTGTACCTTGGTAATTTTCAGGATGATCAATAACTTGGCTGTGCTGCCACCGTGGCTTTGGCAGCGTTAGTTCCACATAACAAGTCTGTAGCACAGGACATTTTCATACACCATAGCCTTAATTTTTTGCTTTGGGTTCAGTTATTAAAAGTAGCAAACCAATTTGCCTTCTGTGATAGACGGGGTTTAGGAGGTGACTGAGATGAATCAATCATGACGCACATCTTACCGATTGCAGTTGAAATCAGGGTATCGTTTTCTCAGGTGCAGGATTCAGCCATAGTTGGGGATAGTTAGTCACCCATTGGTTATTTCATTTTCACAATGACTGAATGTGTCAGGACTTTGATTTGATTATCTGTATTTAGTTCGTTCACACAGCCTGCTACCATGCTCTTTGAGTTAGTCATACAAACGGAAACAGGCCCTTCAGCCCGACTGGTCCATGCCGACCAACATGCTCATCTATGTTAGTCCCATTTGCTTATGTTTGGCCAATATCCCTCTTATAGATACATAGATATATGGACAATAGGCGCAGGAGTAGGCCATTCGGCACTTTGAGCCAGCACCGCCATTTAATGTGATCATGGCTAATCATCCGCAATCAGTACCCCGTTCCTGCCTTCTCTCCATATCCCTTGATTCCGCTAGCCCAAAGAGCTCTATCTAACTCTCTTTTGCATCCAGTGAATCGGCCCCCACTGCCGAGGCAGAGAATTCCACAAATTCACAACCCTCTGGGTGAAAAAGTTTTTCCACGTCTCAGTTCTAAACTGAGTAAAGTCCAGTAAAGTCTTATCAAAGACTATGTGTCCAACAAGATGGCTGCACCGTTGTGTCTGGCTGCCCGCCGACACTCGTCTGGATGTCCGCATGATCCGCAGGCAGTCTTAGCCTACGAACGCCAGGCTCTCCTGATGATCAGAGCCTCTGTTGTCGACTTCTTCGTCCGGGCCTCTGGACAAAACTTCCTCCATAGATCGCTCCTCGCTCAACTCCCGGTAGGTGTGCGGGCCCGGCCTTACAGTTATCACCGTACAAACCGAACCAGGAGGCGGAGTAAACACGCGGGAGCCCTGGAAAAGCTGAAGTATCTCGACATCAGTCTACCTCGCCCAGAACAGCTTACCTCGCCCAGCACTGCGAAGTCGGACCTGGTCGGCCGTACCGCTTCATCCATCGGCGGTCCCTCGAGCTCATGTATGCCTCTCTCCGTTCGATTATTCCGGTCCCCTGTCGGCCCGCGGGCTCCCAGCCAGGCCATTTGTGAAAAGCAGCCACGTGGTCTCCCTGAACCTCCGCCCGCTGGCGTGGGAGCCGCTAATGGACCATAACTCACCTGCTGTCCCTGCTAAAGTGGCGCTGAACAACGCAAGATCCTTATCGAACAAAACCTTAATTCTCAACGACTTCTTCACTGCCCGTGGATTAGACGTTTTACTGGTCACAGAAACCTGGCTTAAACCTGGTGAGCTTGCTCCACTCGTGGAACTCTGTCCTGATAACTGTAACTTTTTCAGCTCGCCCAGGTTCTCCGGATGCGGTGGGGGCCTAACCATTGTTTAAGAAACATTTTAGCTGCCGCCTGCTGAACGCTGATAATTTCTCTAGTTTCGAAGTGCAACTAATTATAGTAGATCTAGTCTATCCCCTCTTAATTGTTCTTGTGTATCGCACACCAAAAATGCATAAGGACTTTATCACCCAATTTGCTGATCTTATCTCTAGCCTTTTGCCCAAATTTGACCGAGTCTTGATTCTTTGTGATTTTAACATTCATGTCTGCTGTCCTACAGATCCTTCAATCTGTCCTATAGTCCTTCAATCTGAATCTACTTACCACTGGATCCACTCACAAGCTTGGCCACACACTGGACCTGGTGATATCGTCCGGTCTCCCAATTTGTAATATAGAACTATTGATGCCTGTCTGTCAGATCATAGTGCAATTATATTTGATGCATCTCTGCCTTTCTTTCCCTCAAAATCTCATCTCCCTGTTCTCTACTCCCGCTATATAAACTCATTGATTGTCAGTTAGTTCTCTGAGACTCTCATAGCTGCTCCTGACATCTGCACCATCGAGGCTTCTCCCCCCCCCCATCTCAGCACTGACGATCTCATTTTTTTATTCAATACCACTTGCTCTACCATCCTAGATTCTGTTGCTCCTCTTAAAGTGAAAAAGCCTAAGCCTAAAGGTTGGCCTTGGCTCAATGACACTACCAGAGCCCTAAGAAGAGAGTGCAGAAAATCAGAATGGCAGTATAAATGTGATAAGCTTCAAATTTCCTTTGTATTTCTGAGAAACAATCTTCTCAAATATCAGGAAGCAGTAAAGTCTGCGAGAACGCAATACTTTTCCGACCTTATTTCCAAAAACGCTCAAAATTCCAAGGTCCTATTTAGTACTATTAGTACTCTGTCATATGTCCCGCCCCCAGTACCAGCTTAGCTGGGTCCCCTGCCAAGTGCGAAGAATCCTCTACTTTTTTCACCAGTAATGTTGAGAACATTAGAACGAATATTTCCCCTCCCACCCGTGACCTAACTGTCTCTTTGGTCTGTTCTTCTAAATTAGACTGCTTCCAACCCATTACTCTATTCTCCCTTGTAAAGCTTGTCTCCAATATGAAACCTGCAACCTGCCCCATTGACGTTGTTCCCACTGCCCTTCTGAAGGATGTCTTTGCAATAGTCGATCCCAGTATCCTCTCCATCATCAACAGTTCTCTGGCCACTGGCAATGTTCCAACCTGTTTCATGCACGCGGTGGTCCAACCCCTCCTGAAAAAACCTAACCTAGACCGCACCTTGCTTAGTAACTACAGTACTATTTTTAAACTGCCTTTCCTCTCAAAAGTCCTTGAAAAGGTAATTCTAGACCAACTAATGCCTAATCTACACCAAAATTCCATCCTGGAAAGTTTCCAATCAGGTTTCAGGGCCCACCACAGCACAGAGTCTGCCTTGTTGAAGGTACACAACGACCTCCTTATCGCCATCGACTCCGGCGACTGTGCAATCCTGCTCCTTCTCGCTTAAAATGTTGGCTGGCTCAGAACTTCCTTCAAGTTAATGAGAGCAAGTCTGAGGTCATCCTACTCGGCCCATCCGACTCCATCAAAACGATAACAGGCAGCCTTGGAAGCCTAACCTCCTTAGTCAAACCGCACGTCAAAAACCTTGGCGTGATATTTCACTCCGCATTGAAGTTTGACAAGCAAGTCAACTCTGTGGAAAAAGCTGGTTTCTTCCAGCTTCGTACCATAGCTAAAATCAAATCATTCCTCAAATTCGACGACCTTGAAAAAATCATCCACGCATTCATCTTCTCCCGCCTTGGCTGCTGCAATTCCCTATACACTGGCATCAGCCAATCATCCCTGTCCCACCTGCAATTGGTCCAAAACGACTTGGGGCTACTGACTATCCCGCGGTCTAGGTTTAAGCTCAGGGGTGACTGCGCTTTTGCGGTTGCAGCACCTAGACTGTGGAATAGCATCCCGCTCCTCATCAGAACTACCCCCACCATCCACTCCTTTAAGTCACGACTCAAAACCTATTTCTACTCCCTAGCGTTTTCGAGCCCCTCTGAGGGGGCGCTGTAAATTGTTCATGTATGTATTGTTAGGTCTGTCTACCGTTGTATTTATCAAATTAGTATCTGCGTTGATGTAAAGCACTTTGGTCAACGTGCGTTGTTTCTAAATGTGCTATACAATACATTTATTATTATTATTATTATAAATGGCCTACCCCTTATTCTCAAACTGTGGCTCCTGGTCCTGGAATCCCTCAACAATGGGAACATGTTTCCTGCATCAATCTTTGTGTCCTAATGTTTTTCAAATGTTGTTATTCTACATGGCTCAATCACTTTCTCTCTCTGGCAGCTCATTCTATATACCACCCTCAGTGTTCACAATCTGCCCCTCAGGTTCCTGTTAAATCTTTCCTCTCATTTTAAACCCTTTAGTTCTTGATTATCCAAACCTTCCATATTCCTCAGTGAACCAGTGTTGGATGCTAAGTTGAATGGTAATAGAGGTGAATATATTAGGTTGCAGATTCTGGTCAATTACATTTCTGTTGCTTCTGGTGACATCTCATAGCTGCTAAATGTATTCTGAATCTATCCCGGTGAGCATGGTGATGGTGCACACAACACGAACAGCATGGACCTGCATTCCAGATTTTATATCTCATTAGTGAAGCGATCCATTGCATACTCAGCCCCACTAGATTAGATGTGCACAACTGACAGGTGGATTTCCTGCACTTTTACTTCTGCTTTGTTTGACATTTCTGCATCAGTTTTTGTTTATAGATTAGGAATTGTTAAACTGAAGTTCAAAGAACACCTGGTTAATACCCAAAAAGGCACAAAGTGTTGGAGTAACTCAGCAGGTCAGGGAGCATCTCCAGTGAGATGCCTTATGAATAAAGTAATCAACATGAATCAAGAAATTCAGTGATATTTTTCAAATGGACCTACTTTTGGAGAAATATTCAGTACAATGTGCAAGTATAGATGACAGTCAGTACTTCACCCATGAACAGGATGTATTGGTTGTTTTCTGTGGACCCACCAGTCAAAGATTTTTTTTTTTGTGTGGGGTTAGGGGAAGCAGACTGTGCTTTTCACATTGGAGACTGAATTTTAATACCTGATAACTTCAACATTATTTCCATGTGAAATTTCTTGTGGTGTATCTGTAGTCTTGAGTTAATCTATGTGAGTATCAAGCAGATCACCACACTTGACTCCAGCATTAACTCTGCCTCCAGCATCAAAAATACTAACTGTGAGGGCTTGCCTTTAAGTGGAAGGGTTACCTAGCGTGTTAGTAAAACATACTGTTTAAAGCCTTGGAACCATGGCATATAAATGTTGACACAAGGAACTGCAGATGGTGGTTTACAAAAAAAGACTCAAAGTGCTGGAGTAACTCAGCAGGTTTGTCAATATCTCTGGAGGACATGGATAGGCGATGTTTTTGGTTGGGACCCTTCTCCAGGCTGCCTGACCTGCTGAGTTACTCCAGCACATGGTCTTTTTTTTACATATAAATATTTATCTTTCATTGCACGAAACAAAATAATTTAACTTGAGAGGTGTCTATGACAAATGCCAAGCACCAGCTCACAATTTAAAGGTGGGTGTGAGTGTACTGCAGTGAGTAACTTAACTGAAGAGTAACCAAAAGTGTTTATTTGTCACATGTACTGGGTATGAACCGGTCAATGAAATTCAAGTGACAAGACAGTCAAGTTATGAGTGTTTAAATGTCATTTGCATGAAATCGCAACAATTACATTCTTACTTGTGGCAGCACAACCGGTCTGTAATCACAGTACTCAATAGATAACATAATAAACGCACAAAAAAGTTTGAATAAATATAAAAACCCAAGATAGTGCAAAACAAAATGAAGCCTGAAATTCCTAATGCAACCAAGGCAGTTTGTGGTTTGAAGTCTAGTTGGAGTTTGTAGTCTTCAAAAGCCTGATGGTTGATGGTTCATACTTGCTGCAACTTTACTGGCACATGAGACACAACAACAATAACAATGAATGGAGAATAAATGATAAATTATTCTGATAAACTATTTCATGATAGGTCAAAAACTGCAAAGAGCAACCACATTAGTGCAAAATCCACAGTGGTTCGGTCTGGTTGAGGTAATTGGAGGTAGAGTTGTGCAGGGTGCTTTAAGAACTGATGTTTGATGGGAAGCTTTTCTCAGGAGCCTGTGCCTTCATCTCTTGCATGTCTTTCATCATCGTTGGATCATGTACTTGAATTTAATTTTAAACATTACTGTATGAGTACCCATACCATACACCAAAAATCTCTCTTGAAATTGAATAGTCAAGTCGAGTTATTGCCATATCCACACATACGAGAGGTACGGTACAATGAAAATCTTGCATGCAGCATTACAGACTCAGACAACAGACAAACCATAAATGGCACATATATAATACAGAAATTCTGCAAGTCTGAAAATAGAAAAGGGAGTTAAAAAGTAGAAAACTAGAAAAAAGTTAATTGAGAGTAGAAGCAAGAAACTGCAGATGCTGGTTTATAAAAAAAGAAACACAGAGCTGGAGTAACTCAACGTGTCAGCCAGTATCTCCGGAGGACATGTGTAGGTGGCGCTTTGGGTCCAGACCCTTCTTCAGACTGATTGTAGTGGTTGGGGAAGAAAGCTGGAAGGGAGGAGGGGCAGGACGAAACCTGGCAAGTAATAGGTCGATACAGGGGGGGGGGGGGGGGGGAAGGAGGGTTGATAGGCAGATGGTTGGACAAAGGCCAGAGATAAAAAAACACAAGGTGTGAAATAAAGGGATTGAAGTTGTGAATTGTATTTGGGAATCTAGTCCAAAATAGTAAAATGAAATGAGAACTTACCAGTTTGAAGTTTGATCTTTATTTTATGAGGAGTTACGATGAGGGATTATGTGAAGAAGCCCCGCCAGGCGCATGCGTGTCATACATCAAAGCAGCGGCGTGAAAACACAGAAACTATAGTCAAAGTGATATAGTAAGACTCAAAAGACTAGAACTACCAGATGATCTTTGCGATTATGAAGGCAGGGAGCGGAGGGCACGTAATCCCTCATCGTAACTCCTCATAAAATAAAGATCAAACTTCAAACTGGTAAGTTCTCGTTTAATCTTACTATTTTACTTCGGAGTCACGTGAGTGACTACGTGAAGATTTCAAAGCTCTGTGATTTCATGCCGTAGATCCTTTCCATATGACACACTGCTTCTGTTGACACAGTGGTGAATAAATAATGTATTGAACATTGCTTCAAATTATCCAATAAGCATTTTTTAATAATAATAAACGAAACAGTAATAACTCCCCCTTTCCCAGGTGGAAATTACAAATGAAATTTAGAAAAGAAAAGAAAACCCAAAACAGCATGCCCAAAACCTTGCACAGGTTTATCATAGAATTTTGAGAAGGTCGCCTCCCTAGACCATCCTGCGGCCCCGAGGATTTGGTCTAGAGGCACGTCCTGTGCCTTCGCTGCGGATGTTGATGCCGCCCTGGTGGAGTGAGATTTAAACACATGAGTGTCTACAGCACAATCCAAAACCTGTTTTAACCATCTAGAAATAGTTTGTACTGACACCTTTTGATGAGGTTTTTTGTGGCTGACGAGCATTGCTGTCTCAGAGCCTCTGAGACTCTCAGTTACCTCGATATATTGATTCAGGTGCTTGACTACACATAGCATTTGGTCAACGGGGTATGCTTTAAAACTTACTTTGGTTCCGGCCATTCCTGGTCTGATTTGTTTGATTAAATCATACACATAAAACGTAATGTTATCTACAGAAGAATACTTGCTATCTGGCCGTAGCTTCGGCAATATTTGAACTCGTTGCGCTGATACTAATGCCATGAGCATAACCACTTTAAGTGTTAACTTCTGAAAAGACAGTGACGTAATTGGAGCCCCTTGCCGAAGCAGTGTGAGAACTATACTGACATCCCAGATTTCTGGAAATCTAGGCTTAGGAGGGTTCTTGTTAAAGATTCCTCTCATGAATCGGGATACTAACGGATGAGACCCGATAGATTATTGTTCTGAAAACTGCCCTAAGTAGGAGGACAAAGCACTCCGAGCAGTATTAATGGCTATATATATATATATATATATATATATATATATATATATACTATAGCTCGTGTTCATCAAAATGCAATGTAGCAAGGAACTCGAACACATCCGGTATGCTTGCAGTATGATAAGATATATCTGATTGCAAGCAAAACACCTCCCATTTCTGAATATGAGATACATATTGTTTTTTAGTGCTATCTCCCCAAGCTGCAGTTATCACATCCATGGTCCTACTCGACAGTCCAAGCCCTTGGAACGGTCTGGTCAGAACCTGCTGATTAACAGATTAATACGATCATGTAACAGATGACTTTCTCCTGTTACTGGATGCACCAACAAATTATTGTACAGTTATGAATGGCTGAGTCATCATTCTCAGCACCAATGGGAACCATGGTTGTGTAGGCCAGTCCGGAACCACCAAAACACCTGAGGTGGAGTCCTGCTCTATTTTGGTGACGCATTGCCTAATGAGGCAGAATGGGGGAAAAGCGTAAAAGAACGTACGTCCCCAATGTAGCGGGAATGCATCCACCGCTACTACTCCTAGATCTGGTTCCCACGAAACGTATTTAGGCAACTGGTGATTTAGCCTGGATGCAAACAGATCAATATCTGGCAAACCATAGCAGCTGACAATAATTTTTAAAATATCAGGATTTAGCATCCACTCTATGTTGTCATTAAATTTCCATGACCTGTTGTCTGCCGCCACATTATCTCTACCTGGTAGGTAGATAGCTGAGACCCAGATATTTCTGGAAATACACCAGTCCCAAATGAGGTTAGCTAGATTATCACATGATACTGACCTTATTCCTCTCATGTGATTGATAGAAGCAACAGCCGTGGTATTGTCAATCTGGAGCTGAACATGTAAATTATTCATTGCTGAACAATAAGATTTTAATCCAAAGAATGCACCCAGCAATTCTAAATAATTTATACCATGCCTTTGCAGGATTAAATCCTCTTGCACACTCCAACTACCACCACAGCTAGACTCGCTGTCCGTGGCTCCCCATCCCAAAGCACTAACATCTGTTTGTAAAACCACTGAAGGTTGTTGAATCAAAATGTTTTTGGTACTTTGTGTTATATTGATTATCGACCATTGTAATTCGGCGATGGCTTTGGCTAGCAACTGCATAGGTCGATCAAAATGACCTGCATTTTCTTTAAGTCCTTGTTCTCTAGCTCGTTGCAAACTTTGATAGTGCAGAGGTCCAAACTCCAATGGAGGGAAAGCCGCCACCAATTTACCAATAACACTGGCTACTTACCGGATGGAGGGTTGTTGCTTTTCTATGAGACTGGTACAGACCTCCCTGATTTCAACACCGTTGGCCGTAGGCAAAGTCACTGACATATCAACTGAATCAATGACAAACCCCAAATAGTTAATTTTTTGGGATGGCTCTAGCTTGGATTTTGTTGGATTGTTAATTGATAAGCATTTGAAGAAACAGGCTATAAAGTTGGTGTTATGGTTTGAATTGGTGTGGAAGGGGGTATTGCTTGCTGGTGCAGACAGTACTCTATCTCGTCAGGAAATGGGGGACCTCATTCGATTGAAGGAGTTAGAGCTTTAAATGAAAAAGGAGGAAAGGGCCTTAAAAGAGAAAGAGCTCATGCTCCAATCAGAGCTTGAAATGAAAGAGGAGAGGGCCTTAAGAGAGAAAGAGCTCCAATCAGAGCTTGAAATGAAACACCTTGAGCTGCAGGAGAAGGAGTTGAATGCCTCCCGAGTTTCTTCAAGGGAACGGGAGGTGTCTAAGGCCGCGGTGTTAACAGATGAGTATGTATTGACTCATAAAACTGAGTTTGTTGGGCGATCCTATAGTTTTGGTACATTAAATTGTGGTAGTGTCTCCGGTGGCAGTGCCAAAGCTGCTTCTGAGCCTGCTAGTGTCAGCACTTTGATACAGGGGGAGGTCCAAGCTGATACGATTGACGGAGATTTCAGGACTAAGGAAGGTCCTGTGTGCTACTATTGTAAAGGGAGCGGGCACATCTTAAAGTTGTGTCCCGTACTGCAAAGGAAAAATGCAAAGCCTGTGGCTTTGGTGGGTATACAAAGAGCACCTGTGGTTCCTGGGATGCCTGCGTCTGATGAGTGTAGGAATTATTCTGCATTCATCACGAAAGGTTTTGTTTCTCTAGAGGATGGGGGTCATAGAGTTCCAGTATCCATCTTGCGTGCTACTGGTGCTACTCAGTCCTTTATATTGGATAGTGTACTGCCGTTTTCTGGGGAGTCATCGGTTGGGTCCAGTGTCCCTGTGGTAGGATTCGGGTTGGAGGACATGGTAGTGCCTTTGCATACCGTGAGTCTCGTGTCCGAGCTGGTTTCAGGCCGGGTAATTGTTGGGTTACGGCCGTGTTGGGGGATGACTTGGCAGGAGGTAGAGTTCTCATTACTCCTGAGGTGACGGCTGTTCCGATGGTGCAGAGACATGATAGATTGGCTATACAGCATCCGACGGTCTTCACAGCTTGTGCTGTCACGAGGGCTATGGCTAAGAGCCAGGCAAAGTTTGAAGATGTAGTGGACCTGAGTGAGAGCATTTTTGGGGATCAGGATGATGGATCCTGTGTTCTGGAGGGTGTTTCTACATCTCAAGATGGGGTCTTGTCTGAAAATGTGCCGGTGTCGCTGTCACATGACCGGCTGGTTGAGGAGCAAAAGAGTGATCCAGGTTTATCGGATCTGTTCGACTGCGCGGTACCCGAGGGGGATATGGATTCCACAGCAAAGGGGTATTTTCTGAGGAATGGCTTACTGATGATCTCCCTTGGATATGTCAGGGCATGATGATTGGAGTGTGGTTGATCAAATTGTGATACCTCATCGGTATAGGGACGAGATACTCTGTTTGGCTCATAATGGACCTATGCGTGGACATTTGGGGGTCAATAAGACGTATGACCGTATCTTACGGAATTTTTTTTTGGCCAGGGTTGAAAAAGGACGTGAAGCAGCACTGCAGGTGTTGTCACATTTGCAAGGTGGCAGGAAAGCCGAACCAATCGATTGTTCCTGCGCTTTTATATCCAATCCCTGTGGTCCGATAAACCTGGATCACCCTCACAACACAGAATTCCTCAGTCACCAGAAACCTACCAAAAAAAAAACCCCAAACTGTCTAGGGTCCTCAAAGCTTAGGACAAGCCCCCATTTTGTTACGACTCCCGAATGCAGGTACTTCAGAGCCGCGTAACATAGTCAAAAACCAGGCTCAAGTTCAAGAAAATAGTCTTTTATTTTGTTAAAACGCAAACCTGATCCAAACAACCCAGACAAGGACAAGAATAAACTAATAAACAAAGATAACAGTGCTCCAGCCAGCCTTGCAATGGGCCGTCGAACTAGAGTCTCTAACCTGCCTAAATGGAAATAACCCTGAAACAAAATACACAAAAACTCTTGGGTCAACCCAATTCAATATTAATTGACAAATATAGGTAATAATACACAAAGTTCTATGCCATGTGGCCAGGCCTCCTGCAGTTCAGAATACAGTCCGTTCATGAGTCAGGGTCGACGAAGAGAGAGAGAGTTCTGGGAGACTCCTGGTATTTAAGCTTCTGATGTGTCACCCGTCACCTGATGCAGCTTGACAATCGGGTACAGGAGCCCTTAACCCCTTGATTCCTGACTCCCAGCCACGGGGCCTGCACTCAGGAGAGAAACAGAAGAGTTAAGTACATAGCATTCACCAGGGGGGGGGAAGTACCTAACATGGATGGACGAGAAAACCTAACCTCTCAAACAGGTGTTTGGTTGCTGAAACCGACTCCTCAGCTGTTTCCTGAGTGTTGCTTATAATTAAAATATCATCTAGATAAGCCATCACAATGTGATTCTGGGCACGAAGTAGCGCCAGAACTGGTTTTAACAATTTCGTGAACAACCTAGGAGCTGAGGTTAACCCATTGGGCAATGCCTTAAATTGCCACAGCTGTCCCATCCAACTAAATTTCAAGTATCTATGGTACTGATAATGAATTGATACTGAATAATACTCATCTTTTAGATCTATGGTTGCCATATAACAACCTTTTGATAACAGCTGTTTAGCAGTATTGAAGATGTCCATTTTAAAATGCCTATACTGGACATAGGAATTTAACTGGGTTAGATCCAGAATGACTCGACACCCACCATCTTTTTTCTGTCTGGGAATATATTGGACACAAATTGTTGAGGATGGTATGTCGTCCTCTCAATTACCCCTTTTTGGAACAAAACCCCAATTTCTTTATTTACCTGCAGAGTTTCTGGACTAGAAAAAAACAATACCCGACTAGGCATATTTCGTGCAGGTGGATGAATTCCTGACATAAATTCCATTCGAGCCCCTGAGACAGTGTCCAGTATAAACAGATCAGATGTTATGCAACACCATTCATCATAAAATAACTGTAACTCACCCCTCAACCGGAGGTTGTTCCCCAGAGGATTTATCCTGAAATGAATGAATTACCTGTATCTCCATAGTCGACCTTGAACTTCTTGTTCTCCTTGCCATGCTGGGGTTGTAGTTGGCATACACAGGTGGGTAAGGACGCCGTCCAACTGGTACCACTCTGCTTGGGCCTGCCCCGCCATCTGACCCCCGTCATGTCGAAAAAGACCTGCGAGGTGGCATCCTGGCCGAAGGGATGTAAGTTTTCATGAGGCCAATCGTTTTGGCCTCTTCTTCCAGGCCTTTGACCTGTTTGAGCAGGTCCTCGCCAAATAGAAAATTTGGCGCTTGAATGTTCGATGACCTACACAGAGCTGCAAATCGTGGGTTCAATGTTGGCTTGATAGCAATTTTCCGGATGCAGTTGATTTCAAAGTATGCATTGCACAGCAGGGCCAACATATCCTGCTGTGCCCCGGATATCGGTGACCCTTGGACCATTTTGCCGAAAGCCGTGATCCCTGCCCCCACCAATTTGAGGACTCACTGGAACTGAATCTATTGTCCACGCATCGTTGCGCTCATTTGTGCCCAGATAGCAGAGTTCACAGTGGGCACAATAACAATAACAGGTGTCTGGTAACGCGTGGTCGTTTGTTCCATAAGGGAATCCTGTAGCTGGTGAGAGGCCATGTAGTTGTTGTTAGAAGCCAGATTTTGCTCCATGGCTTCACCAGTACCCTCCGGAATGGCAAGATTTCTTGCCACATCCGGGACACCTGGAGCGTGGCTCATGTGCCTTGGTGTGTGCCCAAGAGCAGTGACACCAACTTCAGGGTCAGACTCCTCCTGCCCTGGCTCTCCCGAGTCTTGCTCTAGGGAGGTCTCTACCTGCTCTAAACAAGGTGCTGGCGAGGGTGATTCCCATTGATATTCACAGGCGGTAAAGTCTTCCTCGCCATATGCGCCTCTGCGTGAGGCTGTTTGACCGCGATTGGAATATTTCGTGGCTCATCATTGTCTGAAGCATTTTCTCCATTTGATCAAGCCGTCCCCAGACATTCTTGCTGGAAGGAGGGGAGTCTTCCTCATCAGACTCGTCGGATAAAACGGGCCTGAGAGATTTCCTTTTGGCCTTCCTCCCTGCTGGAGTGGCCTCAGCGCCCTGAAGCACTGGAGTTAATGGAGGCCGGTAGTTCTGCTGTCGGCGTCGGAGGCAGCGTTACCGCAGCCGGTATCTCCCTACCCGATCTGCGAGCACTAACCGCGGGCCCACGAGTTATGCTCCTACTACGGATAGACTTTTTTGCAACTCTCTCCATTGTCTAACGGTTCCCGCTGGCTCCTGAGCCAGTCTCACGGAGTTTAAGTACCCGCAGAAAAGTTTTAAATCACTTACCTGCCGGTTTACTACTTACCGCTGGTGGAGCTGCGCTCTCCAGCCCGTCAGTGCGCCATGCGTCGGACATAATGACGCGCATGCGCCTGGCGGGGCTTCTTCACATAGTCACTCACGTGACTCCGAAGTAAAATTAGGAATCTACTGTATTGTCATACAACAACTGGTCCATAGTATTCTGTTTGTTTGGTAGGATTACATTCGTGCAAGGCAGCTCAAGATCTTGATTGTTGAGGAAAAGTAGTTGTTCCTGAACCCAGTTGTGTGGGATTTAAGGCTTCGAGAGGTCCTTCCCGACATGAGGTAACAGTGAAAAGGGGACATGGCCCAGGTGGCGGGGTTTCTAAATGCTAGATTTTGCCTTTTATGTCATGTAGCTTCTTCTTAAATATTTTTATTAGATGTAAGTACATATTAATAGAATATACTTCTCACATACATTCGTAATATTATTAATATTAACAGTTATGTTAATGAAAAATAAAGAAATGAGTGGAGTATTAAAAAAGTTATCCATCATTGGAGATATATCCATGATTTGTTATACGTGATTCTTCATCTATTTCATTATTCAGGCTTCAGTCAGGCTCTCGTACCGAGCCATTTTGACCCTTTAGATATTCAATAAATGGAGACCATATTCCTCTGAAAAGATCCAACTTGTCCAATAGGACAAGCCTTAATCTTTCCAGATGAAGTGTCTCCGACATTCCTGTAATCCACATTTTGATTGTGGGGGATGTAGGACCTTTCCAGAATTTCAATATTAATTTTTTCCCAATTATTAAACTGTAATCAATAAAAATTCTTTGATTTGTTGTTATTAATTGATCTGTTTCTAATATTCCCAGTATTATTAACTTTGAGTCAGGGATCAGATTCATATTAACAACATTCGAAATTATCTTAAATATTTCTGTCCAAAATTTGATAATTTTTACACAATTTGTAAATGAGTGCGTTAAGTTAGCTTCTAAGTGCTGACATTTATCACATATGGCAGATACATTTGAAAAAATACTATGTAGTTTGGATTTTGAATAATGTAGTCTGTAATATTTTAAATTGTATAAGAGAGTGTCTAGCATTTAACGAGCAGTGGTGTGTATGTTGTAAACTTTCATCCCATACTTCAGGTCTAATGATTTGACCTAATTCGTTTTCCCATGATTGCCTATATATTTCTGTCATTGGGACATCGTTTTCCAATAAAATATTATAAATATATGATATCAATTTTTCTGTGTTTGGCTGTTTATTTAGACATTCATCTAAAATCTCTGCCTTTCTATTTCTAATTTCCTGTGTGTTTGCTTTTACATAGTCTCTAATTTGTAAATATCTAAAGTAATCTTTTGAATGTAATCCATAAATTTGTTGTAATTCTGAAATGAAAGGAAAGAATTTTCCCTGTAGAGATCGCCCATCTTATTAATTCCATAGTTTTTCCATTGTAAAAAACCTTTGTCCATCATTGAGGGTTTAAATGTAACGTTATTTACAATGGTAAGGACTAGTGGCATACATTCCGATTTTAGTGTTTTCTTTATTTGTTTCCAGATACGTATTCCACTTTCTATTATAAGGTTTTCACTATAGGTTTTCTTACCTATTTTAATATTGGCGAATGAAATCGAACTAATTTCAAAAGGCGAACAATCTTTTTCCATTTTTAACCAGGTTGGTTGTTTATCTGTCTCTACTAACCAAAAAATCATTTTTAATATTAACTGCCCAGTAATAAAACATAAAGTTTGGCAGTGCTAGACCTCCATTTATTTTTGATTTACATAAATGTTTTTTATTTATTCTATGGCTCTTATAATCCCAGATAAAGTTGGTGACTATAGAATCAACCTTCTTAAAGAAATTTTTAGGAAGATCAATTGGAAAAGATATAGTAATTGCGGGAGAAAAAATATTTTTATTGCATTAATTCTACCTAGCATTGAGATAGGTAATGTTTTCCAGTATAAAATATTCTTATTTAATGTATTCAATAAAAGTGGAAAATTGGATTTAAATAAAGAATCAAATCTTTTTGTTACATAAATTCCAAGATATTTGATTTTTTTTCGTTTGCTGTCTTAAAAGGAAATTGTTGTAGTATATATATTTACCATTATTGGCATAAGTTCACTTTTATTCCAATTAATACTATATCCTGAAAATAATCCAAATTCAGTTATTAATTTTAGTAAATTTGGAATACTAATTTCTGGCTTTGTAATATAAAGTAATACATCATCCGCATATAAAGAAATTTTATTTTCAGAATCTCTGGTGTCATACCCATATATTTCAGGATGTAATCTCACCCGTTGAGCTAATGGTTCTATTGCAAGTGCAATCAGTAGTGGGGATAAAGGACAACCTTGTCTGCAGCCTCGAAATAGATTTTACTTCGGAGTCACGTGAGTGACTACGTGAAGACCCCTCCAGGACGCATGCGCGACATATCGTCAAACACATTGCGGAAGCGACAGTCGGGAGGAGCGCCGCTCCTCCAGCGCGAGTTTTGAAAAATTACGGAAGGTAAGTCTTACCTTTTCTGGTGAGCGTGGCGACTCGGTGTGTTTCTTTTTCAGAACGGAGGAAGCACCATGGAGTCGCGCAAGGGAGAGCAGCAGCTGATACCGCTGCTGTGGAAGCAGCCAGCAGCGTGTCGTCTCTCCAGAGCTGCAGGTGCTGCCAGCAGCTGCCGGCTTCTCGCCGCTACAATCCGCAGGTGCGCCGCGGTCGGCGGCAAAACCACCCGGAAGTCGGACAGGTCCGTTGATTCGGCTGGGTCCGGACCTGAAGACACCCCGTTCACGGATAGGGACGGCGGGCGTCTTTCCCGCGGGAGCGGATGGGGAGCAGTGCTCCAGCGTGACCTGCTTATGCAGGGGCAGAGTCACAGTGGGTCTCCTCGCAGACCCACGGCAGCATCCTTTCAAGGACTGCCAAATGTCTCACCCTCTTCGCAGGGGAGCATTAGGGGTCAGAGCTGGGCTGACCCTGAAGAAGGGGCAATGGCTGAACAGTCAGCTGTGAGGGGTGCCAGAAGAGAGAGCAGCAGAAGATTTGTGGGAACACATGCTGTATCAACTCAAGAAGGACTGCCTATACAAAGCTGCAAGCCAGTACAAAATACATGGCTACAAAACAGCTACAGGAGCAAGCCATTAACTTTATGGCTGGGAAGTACATTGCTCCAGAGAACTCCATTTCTCTTAAAGTACCAGCAGTCTATGACCCCATCTGGGGCAACAGGAGCCCAGAGGAAACTGCTGGCTGCTAAAATCACAGCAGTACCAGGACAACTGATGGGGTTAATTTGCCTGAAGAGTTACTAGATGCTCTAGCAGACTGTGTAATACTCAGTGGAGATTAACAGTTACAGGAAGAGCATCATCAAGAAGTGCGGAATTATGCAAGACAAGTAGCACACAGGCGCCAAAATTGCTGTTGGGGGACCTCCCGAAGCAGGTGAAAGACCTGCATGAGGAAGCCAAGGCTATAGGCCTGATCAAGGTGCCAAGCACCTCTAAAACCCACTATCAACAGCGGCAGCACCCCTACACACCCCCAGACATCGGTGCTATGGAAGACCATCTGGTGGTGAAAGCTCGAAGGCCGGCCCACCTGCACAGCGGTCTTTCAAACCATGGCCCAGCCCGGCCTTCATGGAAAATGCGCCAACCCCACAACGCAGCAACACAATACCAGAAGAAACAACTGCGGAGACAACCCACACAACACCGGTAACCATGGAGGTAGGTGGGTCTGGTTGTCTTAAAAAACATTGCATGTCCGATTCATCAAAAGTTGGGGGACGGTTGCACTTGTTTCATCATGTGTGCTGCACTTTTACCTCTGAACTTTTACATACTCGGAAGTATTCAGAATTACAAAATTGAATTTGTATACGAACTACCGTCCCAGTTCAGCATACGCCTAGCAGGAAGTTCATACTTCACAAAAAGAGAGAACAGCAGGCCATGCTGAACTGTTAAGACTAAACACAAAAGGGATTGAGAAAACAATCAGAGAATTTCAAGAGTTCGTATCAAATATATTTATAAAAACTAAAAAGATGGTGGTTGCCGTATCATTACAGATTTGACCGAACTAAATACTTCCGTTCAGTATGCCCATTTCAAAATAGACACGTTTGTCACACACAGGGTCATCGTAAATACCTGAAATTTATCTGGATGGGACAGCTATGGCAGTATGCCTTATCCAATGGGTTGTCATCAGCACCCAGGCTATTACAAATTCATTAAAACCAGCTTTAGCATACTTAAAGAAACATAACCATATCGTCATGGCTTACCTTGATGATATTCTCATTATAGGTGAAAATTGGAGCTGGCTACATTGGTGGTATCAGCCACAACACAGAGATTTAACGTACATCCAGATGTCAAAATTGGAACCCTCCACTACCATGGATTATTTGGGGTTCACTATTGACTCTGTTCATATGTCTATCACCTTGCCACCAAACAAAGTGACAGACTTGATGGGAGTATGCAAAAGCCTCACTGGCATCAGGGAACCATCCATTCGGCAAGGAGCAAGAGTGATTGGGAAATTGGTGGCTGCATTCCCAGCAGCACAATTGGACCACTCCATTATTAAAACCCGGAAGAGGGAAATTTTAGCTCTCAAAAATCATGCAGGCCATTTCAATAGGCCTATGCAACTACCAGGGAAAGTAAATCAGAATTAAACTGGTGGATAGAAATGTTCAATATTATCCTAACCCCATCACCCCATTCTATATCCCTAGGGTACATTACAGACTGATGCCAGTGCTAAAGGTTGGGGAGCAACTAATACCACCGCAAGTTGTGGTGGCAGATGAGTGCACAAAAATTATTCTGTTTTAAAGCACTAGCAATTAATTATCTAGAAATGCTGGGAGCGTTTCATGGACTCAGGGCCTACTGCTCAGATGAGCACCAGTTGCATGTACGGTACAAATTGATACCACAGTGGGGGCCTATATATAATCATATGGGTGAAATAAAGTCGATATCATGTGATGAATTGCCTAATAATATCTGGCACTGGTGTCTGGGAGAGAGATTTGGATCTCAACCACTTACCTTCCAGGTAAGCTAAATACAGTGGCAGACACCAGGTCACGTAAATTTAACGACAACATTAAATGGATGTTGGATCGGAAAGTGTTTACAGATATTATAGACCGGTATGGGACACCAGATATCAACCTTTTTTCCATCCAGACTAATTCACCAACTACCAACATATGTTGCTTGGGAACCAGACCCAGGGGCAGCAGCGATGGACGATTTCTCGCTGCATTGGGGGGGGGGATTTGTTTTGCTATGCATTTTCCCCTTCTGCCTCATCAGGCGAGTCTTACAATAATTAAACAAGACGCCGCAACGGGTACCATGGTTCCCAACAGTACAAAGATGGTCTCAGAACCCTGCATCTGGATCAACAACGGCCAAGGAGGTTGGCACACCCCGTGCGGGAAAGTATCCGTGCCATGACTGTATGAACTTGTTGATTTTCAGTTTCTGAACAGGCCATTTCTGGGATACGGACTCTCCGACAGGACGATCAATGCCATCGCAGCGTCGTGCAGGGAGTCAACGAGAAGACAGTACCTGACATATGTCAGGAAATGGGAAGTGTTCAGCACCAGGACGAACACTACATATGACTCAGCCACCAACACTGAAGTGCTGGAGATCTGGCCACCCTTCATTTCGATGAAGGATTGAGTTACAGTGCCATTATTGTGCAAGGAGTGCCCTATCTAATATCTGGGCAGAGGGAGTGATCACCTGGCTATAGGATCACACCCACTAGTACCTAAACGAATGAGGGGTATTTGTACTCTATTCCCCCCAGGCCCAGATACACCTATATATGGGACATAGGTAGTACACCATGTTACGAGGATGGACACCAATATCGGGGCTCACTCTGGACAAACTAATATCCTAGATGGGTATGATTATGGCACTTGGATCAACACAACGGGTCCAATCCTTACACAAGCTAGAATAGGACATCATGTCTGTCACAAATAGCAGACAACCTGCTACATACAGGGGTACTTAAACAAGACTGACCCGGTTCCTTTGGCCAATATTAGAGTTCTGGCCTATCCTGCAGATAGTCGGCCCTGCATAGTGACACATATTTTCCAATACATAGTCACCAAGACACTTATGAGAGAGCTTTCTCATTAGCCATAAATGCCCTCACCTAAGGTCACAGTGCAAACCATATCCAGATGGTTCGGGTGGTATTACGTGCAGTGGTGAATACTAATGTTTCAAATCTCACTCCAACAGGGCTGCATCTACATCGGACGCTAGGATGATGGGAGTTCCTATGGACCACATCCTTGCCACAGCGGGGTGGAGCAATGAACGCATTCAATGCTTTATAATAAACCCGTGGCCGATCCTGAGACGTTTGCAGGGAAAAATTAAGTTCTGTAAAATAAATTACCCAATGTGGGGCATATTATTTTAGGTATGAATAATACCTTTATTGTTTTTCAGCACAGTGTCGTGTGTGAAATACGTTCATCCTCCGTCCCAGAATGGCAGTGTGTGAGCATGGTCTCGTTCCAGGGCATGAAATCACAGAGCTTTGAAATCTTCACGTAGTCACTCACGTGACTCCGAAGTAAAATAGTAAGATTAAATGAGAACTTACCAGTTTGAAGTTTGATCTTTATTTTATGAGGAGTTACGATGAGGGATTACGTGCCCTCCGCTCCCAAAACCTTCTATTATAAAGTTCAACTGGTATGGAAGTTCTCTCTTATCTTACTATATTAGTCTACTCTGGTATCTGTGATTTCACACCACTGCTTTGAAGAATGTCGCGCATGCGTCCTGGCGGGGTCTTCACGTAATCCCTCATCGTAACTCCTCATAAAATAAAGATCAAACTTCAAACTGGTAAGTTCTCATTTAATCTTACTATTAAATTTAGTTGATAGCATTTGATTTGTTATTCTGGCTGTTGGATTAGTGTATAATAATTTAACCCAAGTAATAAACTTCTCTACCAACTTAAAAGTTTCCATAACCGAAAGCAAGTAAGACCATTCCACCTGGTCAAAGGCTTTCTCCGCATCTAACAAAATAATTACTAGGTCTTTATTAATACCTCTTTTCGAATATATAATATTGTATAATCGTCTCAGGTTATATGAGGAGTATCATTTTGGTATAAATCCTGTTTGATCGGGGTGAATTAATTTATTAATAACTGCACTTAGTCTTTGTGCTAATATTTTGGTTAGTATCTTTTGATCAGTATTTAAAAGAGCTATAGCTCTATATGATCCTGGGTCATCCAGATCTTTGTCTATTTTAGGTATAAGTGTTATAATAGATTCATTTAACGTTTCTGGTCGTTTTTGGTGAGTATAAATGTATTCATAGAGTATCTTCAGACGTGGTGCAATCAGATCATAAAACGTTTTGTAAAATTCCGAGCCAATACCATCTGGTCCCGGTGTTTTACCATTTTTTAATGATCTGATAGATTCTTCGATTTCTTTTACTGAAATTTCAGCATTTAGTGATTCTCTATTTTGTGAATCCAACCCATTCATATAACATTTTTTTTATTCTTATGCTTCTATTCCTATGCTTCTATTCCTATCCTGTTTTCTGTTGTTTTAGCTGAATATAAATTTTTATAATATTGCAAAAATCTCTCATTAATATCTTTAGGTTGTACTAATAGTTCGCCATTATATGATTTAATCCTATGGATTATTTTTTCTCCCTCCATCTTTCTTAATTGATGAGCCAATAATTTTTGAGGTTTATCTCCAAATTCAAATTGTAATTGTTTAGTGTATTGGTAGAGTTTTACAACTTGATCTGAGTATATTTTATTTAACTTATATTTCAGTGCAGCGATTTTATTATGTGTTGTTATGGATGGATTTGCAGCATTCTCTGTGTCTAATTGTTTAATCTCCTTTTCCAATTCCTGTTGTTCCCACCGATTCTTTTATTATTAAATGCTTGAGAAGAAATCATAATTCCACAGGCATATGCTCGTTTCCCATAATAGGGAAGAGGATATTTCCGGTTTATCATTTATTTCAAAGAAAATCTTGATCTGTTCTATAATATATTCCTGAATTGCTTCTTTTTTTTTAAATTTGTGGATTAAATCTCCATTGTCCCCGTTTTTCCGTTTTACCATTTATTTTAATCATAAATGTTAAAGGTGCGTGATCTGAGATTGTAATGTTATGGTATTTTGAATTATAAGTGAGTGAGATAAGTTTAGCGTCAACCAAAAAATAATCTATTCTTGAATAGGTTCTATGTACAGGTGAACAAAATGAATATTCTCGTCCAGTTCGATTTTCTACTCTCCAAACATCTTTAATATTACTAGTATCCATATATGCATTTAATAAGTCACTGGAATGGGATTTGGTTTTCCTTTGTCTTGTGGATCTGTCTAAATGGGAATCTAATGTACAATTTAAATCTCCTCTAATTATTAAGTTATGTTGTGCTATTTCCGGGATGTTGTTAAATATTTTCTTAAAAAACAGTGGACTATCAAAGTTTGGTCCATATACATTGCCAAAAATCATTTTTTGTGCATTTAATTCTCCTATTACAATAAGGTATCTGCCATCATTATCAGTTATAGTTGATGTATGTTTGAATAAAGTGCCTTTACGAAATAATATTGCTACGCCTCTTGATTTGTGTGTAAAAGAAGAATGATTCGTTTTATCTATCCATTTAGCTTTCAGCCTATGCTCGGCATCTTTTTTTAAATGTGTTTCTTGAATGAAAATCACATCAGCTTTAATTGCTTTTAAATGTGCTAATTCTTTACTTCTCTTAATTGGATCATTAATACCTTTACCGTTCCAGCTGCTAAATGTTATTCCTTCATTCCCCGTATTCATTTTTAAATCTTGTATCTTTTGTCTATGGGGGTCTATAATAGAGCCAATGGTTCAGTTCGACAGACCTGACCTTACACCCGAACTCCGAATAGACGAATTTTAAGACCCTTGAATGTCTCTCACGTAGAGAAGAAAAGAGGATAGGTTAAGAAATTAGTATTGTGCACAAAGAAGGAAAAAACTATATCTAGTATAGTGTAGTTAGTGCTAGCCATACTAGTATGACTAACCATCTACCGACTTCCGTAGTTGATGTTGTGAACTTAACCAGCTCCTTTTTTTCTTGGAATTTTTATTCCATAGCAATATTTTACCGGGGATATTAAATTTTAAAATATTCGGGTTCCAATAGTCGGAAATGTGAGGATACAAATATTTAAAACTTGTTTGAAAATCTAATTATAAAAAAAACGAAAAGAAAGGAAAAAATAAAATAAAAATGAAAATTACTAGTAAAAAAGAAAGAAGGTTTCCAAAGAGGACAAATGAAATCAAACTCTATATTTGACTCTAATCATTCCATTTTAAGTAAACATTAGTCATTAGTGATAATTATTAATTCTGATTAGTAAAGATACCACGGTATAATTTTAGTATTTATTAGTTATTTGTATTAGTAGTGCAGTTATACTAATTATTAGTATCCATGGGAGAGTTTCTGATCCACATCTTTCTCCAGCTTCCTTAGTCACCACTTCAATTCCATCCAGTCCTGCAAAGTCAGTTTATTCAATAGTGAGGCATCAAGCATCCTCTCAAGCCTTAATCTTCTGGGCAAAGTCCAATGCTTCCACAGGATTGGTGAAAAAATGTTCCTTCTTGTTGTAAGTGACTCTTAGGGTAGCTGGATAGCTCAGACCATATTTCAAATTCTCCACTTCCCTCAAGATACTTTTAGTCTCATTAAACGCTTTTCGTTTCCTGGAGACCTCTGCTGGATAGTCTCGATAAATACTGATCCTGTGTCCTTCAAATGCAAGACTTCTGTTTCTTGATGTTTTTTGCATTATCTCCTCCAAGACGTGGTCGTACTGTACTTTGTCATTTGTCTTGGGGGAGCATTTGGTCTTGTCTGACGTCTCATGACTCTATGTGCTCGGGCTAGTAAAGGCTTTTGTTCCAGAGATAAAACTTTTTGCAGTAAATTTGCAGTGAATTCTTGGGGATCTTGATCTTTCTCTTCCCCTTCTGGAATACCCGCAATTCTTAGGTTCTGTCTTCTCTGGCGACCTTCCAATTCAGTACATTTCTCGGTTATTTTGCCCAGTAATTCAGTTAGACGTTGATTTTCTGTAATAAGCTTTGCTGTAGTCTGAGCCCATGTTTCGGCTAGTTCTTCAAGGTCTTTTATGACAATCATCTGTTGGTTCAGTGCCTGTTCCACAGGATTCAGCCTTTCTTCAAAATCAGTTTTCACATTTTTGATTTTATCATTTGTCTCCTTTGCCAGTCCAATCATTATTTCTGCGATTTCTTTCTTCAAATCATCCGATGTATTCTTAGTCGTGGTATTAATGTTGGTATTAATTTCAAGCTTTAAGTCCTTCATTTCCTGCTTGATTTTTTTTATTTCTTCACCAACATTCATCAGCTTTATTCCTTCCCTTAAACCAGCAATTTCACATGCAATAAAAGTTTAAAGTTCTTCACCTTCCGATTTTTTCGTCGTTTTTTTGTCACATCTTCTTGGGATAACGTCCTACCTGAGCCCGCGGCTTCAGTCGGGCCTTCCCCCGGTTTCAGCCTGGTAGCCCGACTTTTCGGTTTATCTTCGGGTGGGCTGCGCTGTGTACACATAGTAAGTCGAGCGCCTGATGACGTCACTCACAGCAATCGGTGCAGAGACAGCAGGCAGCAGGTAGGTCGGTTTCTCCCCGATTTTTCTCCGTTTTATACAAGGAGCTGGCTGGCATTATCTTCTAGCCCTCCATAGCGCCACCGGAAGTTGTTATGTAGCTTCTTCTGATGGTGGGGATGGCTGCGCCTGGATGGACTGGGCTAAGTCCACCACACTCTGTAATCCCTTGGGTTCCTTTGCCATTCCAGATGCAAGCAGTCAGGATGTTTTCTACAATGCATCTGTGGAAATTGTTTATTCAATGATTGAGCCTCCACAGCTGAGACTTGGTGTTCCACCTCAAAATACAATGCCCATTTATTCAAAAATATAATTGAATACAACATTGATACATGTTCCTGATCTTACCTTATGTAATTTATGTAACTAATTTCCATAAATGCCGCAAAAGTGGTGATAAGCATTTATCAGAAATGTTTGAACTCTGTTCTTGATTTTTGATTAATAATCTATTGAAACATAAACAGAAAGCTGGAGAAATCTGCAGCTCCAATAGCTGTCCTGATATTTCAGAGTTAACTGTAATCAACAGCCAGAAGATTAATTAGTCGCTCAAAAAATGAGATGATACTTTCAAAAAGCCTGTAATTAAGTATTATAAAAAGCAACGGCTGCTTTCTTATCTGAACATATCAAGAAAACATTAGGTCACATGTATAATGCATTATCAGCCATAAACTAAGATGAATCAAAAGGAAGTCAGAGAGAAAAGAGGAAACCGGATGTCAGCTTTAGAAATATATCTATTTTAGAAGAAAATATTCCTTATCAGTAATCTTCATGTGGTGGTGTGGCAAAAATTACATTGACTGGGGTGAATAAATGTCTTCTTGAAAATGTGCTAAGACTATTTTAAGTTATTTATAGTATACAATCTATTAATATAATAAAGCATAAATGGTAGGAATGAAATGTCCCTCCAAGCAGCTATGACATTTGATTTACAGGGGTTTACATGGCTTTAGAAGGGTTTAGAAGGGTTTACAGGGGTTTAGTGGAGTTTACAGGGGTTTAGAGGGGTTTACCGGGATTTATATGTGTTTACAGGGGTTTAGAGGGGTTTGCAGGTGTTTAGAGGGGTTTGGAGGTGTTTACAGGGGTTTACAGGGCTTTCGAGGGGTTTAGATGGGGTTACAGTGGTTTACAGGGGTTTAGAGGGGTTTACAGTGATTTAGAATTGTTTAGAGGGGTTTAGAGTGGCTTGGAGGGGTTTACAGGGGTTTAGAGGGGTTTGGATTGGTTTAGAGGGGTTTAGAGTGGTTTAGAGAGAGATTTAGAAGGGATTGCAGTGTTTAGTGAGGTTCAGAGGGGGTTGAGAGGGGCTTAGCATGATTTGCAGGTGTTTAGAGGGGTTTGGAGGGATTTACCGGGGTTTAGACAGGTTTAGAGGGGTTTAGAGGGGTTCCGAGGGGTTTCGAGGGGATTAGAGTAGTTTACAGGGGTTTACGGGGGTTTAAAAGGGTTTATAGGGGGTTGCAGGAGTTTAGATAGGGTTTAGGGGTATATACATGGGTTTGGAGGTGTTTTGAGGGGGTTAGAGCGGTTTACAGGGGGTTTAGATGGGCTTAGAGGGGGTTAGAGGGGTTTAGATGGGTTTGGAGTGGTTTAGAGGGGTTCACAGGATTTTAGAGGTGTTCAGAGAGGTTTACAGGGATTTGCACGGGTTTAGAGGGGTTTGCAGGGGTTTAGATGGGCTGACAGGGGGTTAGAGGAATGTAGAGGGGTTTAGAAGGGTTTAGAGAGTTTTACAGTGGTTTACAGGGGTTTAGAGTGGTTTACAGTGGTTTAGGGGGGTTTGGAGGGGTTTACAGTGGTTTAGAAGGATTCAGAGGGGTTTAGATGGGTTTACGTGTTTAGAGGGGTTTACGGGGTGTTTAGAGGTGTTTATAGGTGTTTAGAGCAGTTTAGAGTGGTTCGGAGGGGTTTGGAGGGGTTTACAGTGGTTTAGAGGGATTTAGCGGGGTTTAGATGGGTTCACATGTTTGTAGGGGTTTACAGGGTGTTTAGAGGTGTTTATAGATGTTTAGAGTGGTTTAGAGTGGTTTGGAGGGGTTTAGAGGGGTTTGGATGGGGTTTATAGAGGGTTTACAGGGGTTTACAGGGGGTTTACATGTGTTTATAGGGGGTTTAAAGGGGTTCACAGTAGTTTAGAGGGGTTTACAGAGGGCTTAGAGGGGTTTAGAGAGGTTTACAGGAGTTTAGAGTGGTTTACATGGGTGTAGAGGGGTTTACAATGGTTTACAGGGGTTTACAGTGATTTACAGTGGTTTACAGGGGTTTAGGGTGGTTTAGAGGGATATGGAGGTGTTTAGAGTGGTTTAGAGGGGTTTACATGAGTTTACAGTGGTTTACAAGGGTTTAGAGAGGTTTACAGCGGTTTACAGGGGTTTACAGGGGTTTGTCTGGTTGTCCGCCCTCCGTATCTGATAGGATGATAACATTTATCACAGTTATTAATACTTTTTACCGTAATTACATGCAGAGCAAACAATACCACGACTGCTCCTTTCATACTGTTAGTTATACATTTATTTTTTTCTAAAAGTTAATGTTAGGGGCTTATTTCCTGGCTTCACCATCCACTGTTCCTCCTTATCAGGAGCGGGTGAATCAACGGGCCCTTTAAACTGGATTGCATGGGTCCACCCTTTTTCTTTTGTTCGTACTGCTGTCTCGGTTGTCAGTAATACTAGGTATGGGCTGGTCCACTGGGGCTGGAGTTTCTTCTCCATCCAATTCTTGACCAGTACCCAGTCGCCGGCCTTTACAGCATGTATTGGAAAGCCGAGTGGTGGGCTTTGAGCCAATAATCCATTAGCTTTTAATTCTGTAAGGGAACGAGAAACTGCCAGTAAATAGTTCCTTAAGAATACATCACTGCCCTCTATGGTGGGTATTCCTTCTATCTTTCCCAAATAAGGTAACCCAAACAACATTTCATAGGGGGACACTGCTAACTTTGCATGGGGTCTCCGTTGCTTTTCTCAAAGCCTTTCTGTTTCCCTACTGCTCCAAACATATGCCAGACTCCATGTACATATGCTGCTCTTAAAGCCTTAATTTCTGCCAATTGAGCTAAGCAAGATTGCAGGCAAGCTTCCAATTTGATTACCTTAAAGTCTAATTCATCCTGATGCATCACTTCAAACCCTGCATACTTGCTATTATGATCCCTTTAACAAGAAACATCCACAAGCAAAACCTTTTTGTCCCCTTCATTCAAAGGCTCTGACTGTAAAACATTTCTCAGACTTTGTGTCCTTCTTCCTTCATTATTTTTCTTAATGGCATCACAATTTCAACTTACTTCCCAATCTAGTCTGAACTATATCCTGCCATTCCCAATATCATCATCATCTGTTCTACTCTCTGAGGTTTGGGAACTTCAATTATTGCTTCAATTTGATCCTGCGCTGTAGCTTTTACTTCGTCCAAAATATTCTACCTGCTGCTGACAAAACAACAACTTCTTCCTTGATACATTATGACCTCCTATGCCATCTTTTCCAAGATAATTACAATGTATCTCTCTCACATTGCTTCTCACTTGTGGAACAAACCAACAAATCATCCACATACTATATCAACACCTTCCAAATCTGCCTACAACATCTGATTAAAAACATGGCGCTAGTATTTAAAACCCTGCCGCATCCTAGCATAGGTGTATTTAATACCTCTTCTTAATAGCTATGTTCACCATTATCTTAATATTATTATTATTTCCTGATTACTGTACCTGTTCACATCCCCAACACACCTTATCCATTACCTATCTTCTTACTAGCCTTCCTTGACCTCTTCCTTGAGACCCCTCCCTCCCTTGGGGATTCCAGTCCTGTCTGGGCTTATATCCAGATTTATTTCACTCCTGATAGGGCATTTGAGGAAATACTCTCCCAAAGAGTGGTGAGTCTCTGGAACTCTCTGCCACAGAGGGTAGTTGAGGCCAGTTCATTGGCTATATTTAAGAGTGAGTAGGATGTGGCCCTTGTGGCTAAGGGGATCAGAGGGTATGGAGAGAAGGCAGGTACGGGATACTGAGTTGGATGATCAGCCATGATCATATTGAATGGCGGTGCAGGCTCGAAGGGCTGAATGGCCTACTCCTGCACCTAATTTCTATGTTTCTATGTTTCTAATACATTTATTTTTGGCATGGAATCTCTGGCCCCTGTTTGGCTCTGTCATAGGACTCACTGTGTGTCGGTGCTTCACTTATTTCAGACTTTTCAACCAGGTCTGTTGTTACTGACAATATTGTCTTTCCTTTTTCATGCTCTTTCTTTTTGAGCTCTTCAAGTTATATTTGCATCATTTTTCTCTGCACCTTTTCCTGCTGGCCTGCAAGTATTTTTCCTATCTTTGCAATATTTCTCAACCTCGTTGACCAAATGATCACTGAATCAGGGGTGGAAAATAGATTACAATCCCACCACCTCCTCCAATCTAGACTTGACTTTAGGAGGAATGTCATCCACCACAGTGGTTCAAAATATTGTTCATTAACTGGTTGCCTTCTATTTTTGTTCAGTTTCCAGTCTCCACCTTTTCAGCTTGTTCTTCAGATAGGCTCCTACCTGACTGCCTGACTGTGTCAAACAGCATGCCATTGTTTATTGCATTGTTCACAGCATTTTTATACCAGCCATCTTCAGGGGTTCTGTCAGTTTAGTGGTTCCTATCACTTTCACCAACAGTGCCTTCAAATCTCCCATAGCCAATAATCGTCCTCCAAAGCTATAATCCATTTCCTGCCCCATCAGGAATATTGGGTAAGGTATTTCTTAGCCCTCTCAGTTTATGGGTCCCCCAAAGGATAATCTCTGTCTGGCCTGCTCTTATCTTTTTAAAGCAGTCTCATCAATTTATCCCTCTGCTTCCCACTTTAATCCTTTCTGATCTGCCTTCTTTCTCATTCTAAACTCAATTTCTTACTTCTATCACCTTTGTCTCCCTTCTTCTTTACCCCTTGCTGTACTGCCTGCAACATCATTTTTGCCTTTCCCTTCTGTTTTTCCTCATCCCGTCGTACACATACTTTCTGAGCCTCTGTTAACAATTGATTTAATGGTTTGTCATTCCAATCCTCCAATTTTTCCAGTTTCTTTCTAATATCTGGCCATGACTTGGTTACGAAATTAACTTTTAGTAACTGCTGACCTGCGTCTGCTGCTACCCCCGGTGCCTGCAACCCCTTTTCCCAGATCTTTATTCCTGCTTGTCTGACCATCTGTCTTTCTTCTGAAGTAAATAAACTTCCCATTATTGACATCATTGCCTGCCAACTCCTTTTTTTTTTCCCCTGGGCCCCATTAATTTATTACCTTTCTCCAACCAGAATGTTTATCTAAACAAACCATAAAAGCTGCTTGTTGTTCAGCAATTAACTTATTTCTAATTTTGTTCAAACCATTTTCCCTACAATTCCCAAATTCCAATTCCTAGTTTAAATACATACGACTAACAATTTTCCAAATTAACTTTACTGAAAAGAAATCTATAGAAGCCAAGTATTTCCTATAGAAAGCAAATCTATAGAAGCCAACTTTCCCCTTTTAAGTTGCAACGATACAAAGCGTTGTCCGTTACCTTATAGCTATTCGTAACCTCCCCCATTGCTTACAATTTCTTAAAGGAACACACACACCTACCCTTACAGCATGTGGCCTACAGCAAACAAACCTATCACATATATAAACTTCCTCATTCATACAAAACCGGTTTTTACACACAAATCACATTAGTTCCATTCTTACTTCAATGAAATTATGCAATTTCCTACACAGATTAAAGTTTCAAAATTAACATATTTTGCACTAACTCCTCATGTACCTGACCAATCTGTATATGAGTTTCTTCTATAGATTGTGTGAAACAACTCAATATTTCTTTCATGTGCTGCTCCTTTCTTTTTTAACTTTTCGTACTCAAAACATTTGGCACTGTGATTTTCATTAGCTTTTTGCAATGTCTGAGTGATACTCTGAATATTCTGTACTGTCCAGTGCAACCAGACTGAACTCCCCCTTATTGGTTCCTTTGGGTAATCAAAATAATAGAACTTAATCGTAGTCTCCTTATCTTTTACCCCCGGGACTTCCTTCTCCCCAAGATTGCCACATTCGCCCCAATGGACTATCAGGCGGAATGTGCGGCTCTTCACCAGTGTGAGCCTTGTCCTGTTTCCCCCCCATACTTACTTTTCCCGTTCCGGTTATCTTTATCTTATCGGACTATTCCCGTCCGACAGACCCTCGGTCGCCCAGGCAATGCTTAATAGTTTTCTTACCCGGGTCTTGTGCACAAGAATCGCTCGACTGTCCCTTGTTTATTTATCTGACACTCCCTCTTGCTTCCTGAGTCTCATGTCCGAATATCACTCGCTCAAACCGCTGATGGCAAGCAAGGAGATCAGAGACTGCTGAAATCGGCAGGGTGCACCTTCCCTTCCTTCTGTGTTTCCACCGAGCAGCCGGAGTGGCGATCCCGGACGAGCCCCCACTTTGTGAGATATGCGATGTGCTCACAATCACTGCTCAGAGACTAAATCGTGGAAGCAAGAGATTCTTTATTTGCGAGTCTGCAGAGTCGGGTGCCTCTCCAAGTTGAGACACACCGAAGTCAGAAGGGTAAACCCCCTTTATACACACAATTCTACATCCAACCTCCTCTCCTTTGACCCCCTCCAATCAGACACTGAGGTGCACAATCTGTAGGTACGTCCCCCCAGTACCTCCCACATCATACATCGCATGCCCAGACATGTGCATGGTAATGAGCAGTTTCTTGACCAGGGGTGTGTTGTAATATTCATTTATTTTATTAAGCATGCTCAGTTGTCTATGACCTGCCCTAGTTTTACTCACCTCCAACTGAACTCTCTCAGTTCTCCTATATCAGCACTAAAGCTAAGCTATAGTGACAAGGGTCCCATCTATCACTCCCTTCTACTGATAGGGATCTATCTACATCACTCCCTTCTACCACTATACAATGCTATCACTTCTTACTCAAGGATGCGTCTGGTAACTTATATACACAGCTGTGTCAGAACCCTCTCCCTGGCCTCTATCGGTTTGAATCCTCTTTAAAGCCCCTTACAATAGTGGGGTTTAATCACTTTATCCCTCACAGAGGGGTTTAGAGGCATTTAGAGTGGTCCAGGGGGGTTTACATGAGTTTACAGTGGTTTACATTGATTTAGAGAGGTTTACAGTGGTTTACAGGGGTTTAGAGAGGTTTACAGTGGTTTACAGGGGTTTAGAGAGGTTTACAGTGGTTTACAGGGGTTTAGAGTGGGTTAGAGGGGTTTGCAGCGGTTTACAGGGATTTACAGTGGTTTACAGGGGTTTAGAGTGGTTTAGAATGACATGGAGGGGTTTAGAGGCATTTAGAGAGGTTTAGAGGGGTTTACATGGGGTTTACAGTGGGTTGGAGTGGTGTAGAGGGGTTTACAGCAGTTTACATGGATTTACAATGCTTTACAGGGGATTTAGAGTGGTTTAGAGGGGTATAGAGGGGCTTAGAGGTGTTTAGAGATGTTTAGAGGGGATTACATGGGGTTTACAGTGGTTTAGAGGGGTTTACAGGGGTTTAGATGGGTTTAGATAGGTTTAGATGGGTTGAGAGGGGTTTTGAGGTGTTTGTAGGGGTTTACAGGGGATTCGAGGGGTTTACAGGGTGTTAGAGTGGTTTAGATAGGTTTAGATGGGTTGAGAGGGGTTTAGAAGAGTTTACGGGGATTTAGAGGAGTTTACAGTGCTTTAGAGGGGTTTAGAGCTGTTTAGAAGGATTTAGCAGGGTTTAAAGGGGTTTACATGGCGTTAGTAGGGTTTAGATCGGTTTTGAGGGGTTTACAGTGTTTTAGAGGGATTTAGGTGAGTTTAGATGGGTTTACAAGAGTTTACAGGAGCTTATTGGGGTGTACATTGGTTTAGAGGTGTTTAGAGGGGTTTGGAGCGGTTTACAAGGGTTTGTCGTGTTTAGTGGGGTACAGAGTGGGTTGAGAGGGGCCTAGAAGTGTTTGCAGATGTTTAGAGGGGTTTACAGGGATTTACAGGGCTTTAGAAGGGTTTAGATGGGTTTTAGAGGGGTGTACAGTGTTTTAGAGGGATTTAGATGAGTTTACAGGGGTCTACAGGGGTTTATAAGGGTATGGAGGGGTTTAGATGGGTTCAGATGGGTTTAGAGGGGTTTACGTGCAGTTTGGATGCGTTTAGATGGGTTTGGTGGGGTTTAGAGGGGTTCAGAGGGGTTTAGACCAGTTTAAACCCATCTAAACCCCTCTCAACCCCTCTGATCCCATCTAAACACCTCTAAACCCCTCTAAACCCCTCTGAACCCCTCTGAACCGCTCTGAGCCCCTCTAACCCCACTAACCTCCTCTAAAGCCCTCTGAGCCCCTCTGAACCCCTCTCAACTTCTCTAAACCCCTCTAAACACCTCTAAACACCTCTAAACCCATCTGAACCCCTCTGAATCCCTGTAGTCCACTAAATCCCATCTAAATCCCTCTGAACTCATTTAAACCCTTCTAAACCCCTCTAACCCCCTCTAACCCCCTCTGAACCCCTCTTAAACCCTCAAAACCCCTCTAAACCCATCTGAGCCCCTCTGAACCCCTCTAAACCCTATTAGAGCTCTAGGGGCTAGTGGAATCAAGGGATATGGGGAGAAGGCAAGCACGGGTTATTGATTGGGGACGATCAGCCAAGATCAAAATGAATGGCGGTGCTGGCTCGATTCAGCAGTGGTTTGGGGACGATCAGCATGATTGGGGACGATCAGCATGATCACAATGAATGGCTTCCTCCTGCACCTATTTTCTATGTTTCTATGATTAAATCATGGTTAATCTGATTTTTAGAGAAATTCTTTTTTTCCAGTCCAATCTTCATAATTCTTAATTCCCCTGCAGTTCAAAAATCTATTTTAACCTTGATTGGAGGTGACCTAGAACAAAAAAGTCATATGGGAATAGGAAGAGGAGTTAAAAAGATTAGCAACTGGGAGATCCGACAGTCCTTAACCTACCGGGTGTAAGTGTTCGGTGAAACGGTTGCTGAATCTACGCTTGAACTCGCCAATGTACGGGAGGACACATTGGGAACACTGGATGCAGTAGGGGAGGTTGGAGGAGGGTTATTTTGGCTTTAAATTTTTTTACTCCTCTCCTTATTTTACACCTTTCTTTTTCACCTCTAGCCTTAGTCATTCACTCGACTCCCATCTGCCAACCTAACTCCCTCGCACACCTGCATTCACCAATCACTTGCCATGCTTTGTCACATCACCACCTCTATTTCCATTTTTCTCCTTACTACCACCAATACTCTGAATAAGGGTCCTGACCCGAAATGTCGTCCATCCATTCTCCACAGATACAGCCTGACCCGCTGAGTTACTCCAGTACATTGTGTTTTGCTCGAGATTTCAGCATCGGCACTTCGTTTTATCTACTCGTCAGAATTCAACAGTTCCATGGAAATTAATCAAACAGCCCATTCGGTGCTGACATTTTGATATTTTCTAGATAATGAAAAAATATGTTTGTTATGCTGTGCTTGTTCCTGGGCCTATCTAAAAGTCTCTTAAATACCCATAAGTTTCTCCTTCCCCAACCATCCTTGGCGCATTCCGGGCATCCATTGCTACATAAAAAAATTGCCTTGCATTTCTCCTATAAATTTTAACCCTTGATCGTAGAGCTATGCCTTCTAGTGTTGGATATTTCCACCCTGGCAAAAGGTTCTGACTATCTACTTTATCTGTACCTCTCATCATTTTATATATCTCTCTCAGATTTCCCCTCAACCTCCGAAGCACCAGAGAAAACAATACAAGTTTGTCCAACCTATCCTTATAACCAATATGCTCTTTTCAGCAGCATAATCACTGATCTGATGAGAACCATTCTTAAAGTAAACATCTCTGTAAATGTTTTGGCTTGTGGTAAGTAAAAGAGACTTTATTAGCATTATGATCTATAATTACTGCTTTACAAACTTTCTGGCTCTAACAAGCTCATTACAAGACTTTGGTTAGGCCACACTTGGAATATTGTATGTGCAATTCTCATTAACATACTATAGAAAGGATCTGATTGTGCTAGAAAATGCAGAAGAGTTTCACCAGGATCATGTCTTGAATTGAGGGCTTTAGTTACTAAGAGGGATTGGATAGGCTATGATTGTTCTAGCTAGAGTGCAGGAGGCACAGGGTTGCCCTGATAGGGATTTACCAAATTAAGAGGTACTTAGATAGGGGAGGTAGTCAGAGTTTTAGGTGAGGGGAGAGAAATTTAAAGGAAACATGAGTGGCAAGTTTCTCACACAGGGTGGTAGGTATATAGAAGGAACTACCAGAGGAGGTGGTAGAAATAGATACAATTACAATGTTTAAAATGCATAGATACTGTATATGAATAGCAAAGGAATGGAGAGATATGGGCCAAATGCATTAAAATGGGATTTGTGTAGATGGACATCTGGGTAGGCATGCACAATTTGGGCTGAAGGATATGTCTGTGCCATATGCCTCTGTGACATTGTTTCTGTTTTATTTTTAATTATTTGATAATATTAAATTGAACCATCATCTAAACATGCCTTATACCACCTTATCAAACCAAATCTAAGTGAAAAGGTGTTTAGCAAAGCAAATGTTTTATTTTCAACATTCACGTGGGAGAAAGGTTTCTATTATGGGGGATGGATGGGGATTTCTGCAAACTTTTTTGACTGTTGTGTCATACTTGAGTTTCAGTGCAAAATGTGGCTTACATTTATGCTCAAAGACAGCTCCCTCAAAGACAGCTCTCTCGTGTTTAGAAACATAGAAACATAGAAAATAGGTGCAGGAGTAGGCCATTTGGCCCTTCAAGCCAGCACCGCCATTCAAAATGATCATGGCTGATCAGCCAAAATTAGTACCCTGTTCCTGCTTTCTGCACATATCCCTTGATTCTGTTAGCCCTGAGAGCATTATCTAACCCTCTATTGAAAACATCCAGCGAATTGGCCTCCACTGCCTTCTGTGGCAGATAATTTGTGGAGGAAAACGGACAGTCAATGTTTTGGGTTGAGTTATTCATCTAGCCTGGAGTCCCTTGAATGTCCATTTCCCTCCATAGATACTGCTTGACCTGCTGAGTTCCTCCAGTTGCACTCTATTTTCTGGTTACAGATTCCAGCAGTCTCTTCTGCCTCTGTTTTACACATTTGCTGAATTACACATTACCCATTGTACTGTGTAATGGAGCTGAGGAACAAGAAAGGGATGATCAATTTGTTGGGGATGTACTACAGACCCCAGAATAGTCAACGGGAATTAGAAGAACAAATGTGCCTGGAGATTGCAGACAGCTGCAGGTCAAATAAGGTTGTTGTCGTCAGGGATTTTAACTTTCTCAATAAAGAATGGGAAAATCATAAGGTTTCAGATGGGGTGCAATTCCTCAGAAGTGTTCAGAAGAGTTTTCTTAAGCAGTATGTGGAGGCCCTCACACGTGAGAGGGCAACGCTGGATCTAGTATTGGGAAATTGGGAAGGGCAAGTTAATGAAGTGTGTGAGAAGGACCCTTTTAGGACCAGTGACCACAGTTCGATTAGGTTTAAGATAGGTACGGATAGGGACGGAGAGGGTCCACGTGTTAAGATGCTCAACTGGGGTAAGGCCAACTAAGGGTATGAGAGAAGGTCTCACTCAAGTTGACTAGAGCATGTTATTAGAGGGGAAAAGAACATCAGCCAAGTGGGATGTTTTTAAAAGTGTACTGAAGACAGCTAAGGATGTGTATGTTCCCATTACAGTGAAGGGCAAAGCAGGCAAACGTAAGGAAGCTTGGCTGACTAGGGAAATTGAAATATTAGTCAAAAACAAGAAGGATACATGGGACAGGAATAGGCAGCTGGGATCAAGTGCATCCCTGAGGGAGTTTCGGGAATGAAGGAGTAAACTAAAAAAGGAAATCAGAAGGGCAAAAGGGGACCAGGAGATAGCTCTGGTGGGTAGCATTAAGGACAATCACAAAAGATTTTATAAATACATAAAGGGGGAAAGGGTAACCAGAGAGAGGTTGGGACTCCTCAGGAATCGCAGGAGCCACAGGAGATGGACAAGTTCCTAAATGAGTATTTCTCCTCTGTATTTACTGAGGAGAAATACAGTAGGACAGAGGAAATTGGAGCAGTCACTGGAAGTGGCTTGAGAGCAGTCACGGTTACTGTCGAAGAAGTACTGAAGGTATTGTCGTGTTTGAAGGTAGACAAATCTCCAGGGCCTGATCTGATATATCCGAGGACATTGTGGGAAACTAGAGAGGAAATTGCGGGAACCCTGGTTGAAATTTACGAGTCATCATTTATAATAGGAGAGTTGCCGGAAGACTGGAGGGTGGCAAATGTTGAACCTTTTTTCAAGAAGGGCTGCAGGGAAATGCTGGGAACTATAGGGCGGTGAGCTTAACACCTGTAGTTGGTAAGTTACTAGAGAGTATTTTGAGGGATAGGATATACAGGCATTTGGATGGGCAAGGGCTGATTAGGGAAAGTCAACATGGTTTTGTTCGTGGGAGGTCGTGTCGAACAAATCTGATTGATTTTTTTTGAAGACATGACTAAAATGTTTGATGAGGATAGAGCTGTAGATGTTGTGTACGTGGACTTCAGTAAGGCGTTCGACAAGGTTCCGCATGGTAGGCTGCTCTGGAAGGTTAGATCGCATGGGATCCAAGGAGAGATAGCTGAATGGATAGCAAATTGGCTCCATGGAAGGAAGCAGTGGGTAATGGTGGAAGGTTGCTTCTCAGTCTGGATGCCTGTGACTAGTGGTGTGCCTCAGGGTTCGGTGCTGGGCCTGTTACTGTTTGTCATCTACATCAATGATTTGGATAAGAACATACAGGGCAAGATTAGCAAGTTTGTTGATGATACGAAAGTTAGTGGTTTTGCAGAAAGTGAAGATGGTTGTGAATGATTGCAGCAGGATCTGGATCAATTGGCCAGGTGGGAGGAGGAATGGTTGATGAAATTTTAATACAGAGACGTACAAGGTGTTGCATTTCAGTACGTCGAACAGGGCAGGACCTACACAGTAAATGGTAGGCCTCTGGGTGGTGTTGTAGAGCAGAGGGATCTAGGAGTACAGGTGCATGGTTCCTTGAAGGTCGAGTCGCAGGTAGATAAAGTGGTCAAAAAGGCTTTTGGCATTTTGGCCTTCTTCAGTCAGAGTATTGAGTATAGAATATTGGGAGGTCATGTTGCAGTTGTATAAGACGTTGGTGAGACTGTATTTAAAATATTGTATTCAGTTCTGGGCAACATGTTATAGGAAAGATATTATCAAGCTTGATAGGGTTCAGAAAAGATTTGCGAGGATGTTGCCAGGACTAGAGGGTGTGAGCTATATGGAGAGATTGAGTAGGCTGGATCTCTATTCCATGGAGCGCAGGAGGATGAGGGGAAATCTTCTAGAGGTATACAAAATCATGAGAGGAATAGATCGTGTAGATGCACAGAGTCTTTTGCCCAGAACAGGGGAATCGAGGACCAGAGGACATTGGTTCAAGGTGAAGGGGAAAAGATTTAATAGGAATCCAAGGAGTAACTTGTTCACACAAAGGGTGGTGGGTGCATGGTACAAGCTGCCAGAGGAGGTAGTTGAGACTGGGACTATCCAACATTTAAGAAACAGTTAGACCGGTACATGGATAGGACAGGTTTGGAGGGATATGGATCAAACGCAGGCAAGTGGGACTAGTGTAGCTGGGACATTGTTGGCCGGTGTGAGCGAGTTGGGCCGAGGGGCCTGTTTCCACACAGTATCACTCTTTGACAATGATTGGCTAAAGAGTCTATGAACCATTGCAATCAGCTCAGATATCTCCACACTGAAATCAGGATAGGATCTGTTTCTGCTTGACCATTGAGCAATAATGGGTTTCTAACATCATTTCCCTTTACACCTCCTCCTCTTCTACTTTTCCTCTTGCTCCTTCTTTGCATCCTTCTCCATCAGCTAAACAGCCACTGACAAAGACCACACTTGTGTGACTGTCAATTTGCAGAGGATGCTAAGAGTCACCGTGAATCAGCATACTCGCCATTGTTACTGGAACATGCATCCAGGACAGTAGAATGGTTGGGTGAACACACCAGGATTTGCTCGATTCTACAGCAGGTGACAGCATATCTCTCATTGAACATACATATACCCTTGTGGACAGAGTCCTCACAGGTATCAAATGAAGGTAGGTAGACAGTTCATGGAGTCACATAGCATGGAAACAGGCCCTTCGGCCCAACTTGTCCAAGCCGACCAAGGTGCCCCATCTATACGTTCCATCTGCCCTCTTTTGGTACATATCCCTCAAAACATTTCCCATCCATGTCCCTCTCCACATGCCTTTTAAATATTGTTACTGTTTCTGCCTCAACAACTTACCAGCAGCTCATTCCACATACCCACCACCTTTCCTATCTTAAGAGGACTCCAAGTAAATAAGGATGGAGCCACTTACAACCTGCACCGCAGAGAAGCTCAAAATCTTGTCCACTGCCACCCGCCTCTCTTTACCAAAGGAAAAGCAAATAACATCCCTCCTTCAGTGGAAGCATGTCACCTTCCTAATGCAGCAGGGTCCTACATCTTGGTGAGGTTGCTGGCCCTAGCATGTTGCTGAGAAAGCTACTAAATCAAAGAAATCAAAGAGCATCGTCAAGTTCGCTGCCACGGGAAGTGTTCCTTGCCTGGCTCTGTGGCTGCTGTTGTGGTTGTGGTGTGTGGCATATCTCAATCATCACTTCATAGCAGCAGCAGAACCTCTTGCAGCAGATGAACTTTGGCCATCTTGCAAATTTTCAAGGCACGTACAAACCTGGAGTGTGATTATTAGTTTATGTACATGCCTCAAAATTCTTGGCCACATCCAGAGCTAGACACTTCTGGAATGGCAACCCGATTTTTGGCAGAATAGTGAAGCAATAACAACTGTCAAAAAAACATGCTACCGAAACTTCCTATTAATTCTGACCGAGCATCTTTAACACCCATTTCCTTTCACAATGAGAAGGACTATGCAACAAGTACTTGGAAACACCACTAACTGTTTACCACGAAGTTTCATACCATCCTAACTTAGAAATATGTCTGTGTTCCTCATTGTCGCACAGTGAAAACTATTCATTACGCTCACTATAGAATTTGAGAAGAAGCTCTGCAAGGTAATTAGAGGTGGATATTCAAAGTCAACCTTAGAGCAATTCCTATTTCATAGGTGAATTAAATATCTCTCATTCCACCATAATCTCTAGTCCAGTTTAGTTTATTGTCACGTGTAGCTTTTGTTGTGTGCTATCTAGTCAGTGGAAAGACAATACATGGTTACAATTGAGTCATTTGCAGCGTAAAGATACATGATAAGAGAATAACGTTCAGTGCAAGGTAAAGTCTGATTAATGATAATCTGAGGGCCACCAATGAGGTAGATAGTAGTTTAGCACTGCTCTCTGGTTCTGGTAGGAAGATTCAATTGCGTGATAACAGCTGGGAACAAACTGTCCCTGAAACTGGAGGTGTGCATTTTCACACTTCTGTACCCTTTCCCTGATGGGAGAGGGGAGAAGAGGGAGTGGCCAGGTACGATACATCCTTCATTATGCTGCTGGCCTCGCCGAGGCAATGTGCAGTGTAAATGGAATCAATAGAAGGAAGGTTGGTTTGTGTGATGGTCTGGGCTGCGTCCTTCTGATTACCACATTACTTTCTGATTATCCTACCATCCGCTTGAGCACAACTGAAGTTCAATGTTATAAATCCTATTTACCCAGCCAATCAAGCCAAAAATACATTCAAGCACCAATTAATCACTCCGCCACATATCCTAAACACCTGCCTTTGCTTGTCTTACACCTCCCACACTATACTATCCCAGTGGCTGCAACAAGCGTTGTTTACTTAGGGTGGAGAAAGGGACAGACTGACTGTGATCAATTCTGCAACTACAATACCAGTGCTAGACTGCACCATAATGCTATTATGTACAACACTCTAAATCTCATGGATGCTCGCTAGGACAAATAGTTCTAGCTATTTTGCACTGCCATCCAAACTCTCATGAAAACCTAATAGACTTCAGCTGCTTGCAACATGAATATTTTTGAAGAACCCTACCAAAGATACATCTCATACCTGATTTCTGATTTCATTATTATATGATAGCAGCTAGAAGAATTATGGAAGAATTATGGCCAGTTTTAATTTTGTCTGTGTAATGGCACCCATATACCCAATACCCATATAGCCTCACTAGACGAAACATCTGTAATGTCACCTCTGCACACAGGTATGACATCCTCCTTAACCAACAATGCAACCACCCCTCCTCTTTTTCCTTCACCCCTGTCTCTCCTGAAGAACCTGTACCTCGGATCATTGAGCTGCCAGTCCTGCCCCTCCTTCAACTAGGTTTCAGTCATGGCTACAACGTTCCAGTCGCTTGTACCTATCCATGGCCTAAGCTCATCTGCCTTACCCGTAAGGCCCCTTGCATTAAAATACCTGCAGTTTAAACCAACCCTCCTTCCTCGTTCTCCGCCTTTCACCTGTCTATTCTGTCCACTAACCTTTCCCACACCACCCTCCATTCTAACTTCTAGCCTATCACGTGCCTCTGTCCTGCACGAGATCCCACCCCCCTGCCAATCTACTTTAAACTCTCCCATGTAGCATTAGCAAACCTTTCTGCTAGGATGCTGTTCCCCCTCCAGTTAAGGTGCAACCTGTCCCTTTTATACAGGTGACCCCTGCCCCGGTGTCAGGGGTTATGGGGAGAAGGCAGGAGAATGGGGTTAAGAGAGGAAGATTAATCAACCACGATTGAATGGTGGAGTAGTCTTGATGGGCCAAATGGCCTAATTCTGCTCCTATCACTTATGTACTTAGGAATTAATCAATTAGCGATCAAATGCATGCAGCATACCTTGTCAATGTTCAGGCTTGAACAATTCAGTGGTAAATAATGTTCAACTCAGACAAGACGGTGCCAATAACCATCCCAAAAAGGATTCTAAATTCCTCCTCTTAACAATCAACAGAGTTAATGTCACCGAATTCCCCCTCAATACCAAAATGATAGTCATCAATTACTAGTATTTAAACTTGATCTGCAATATAAATGTGCAATGGAAAGTTTAAAGCAAGTGACTAATGTCCCAGGAAGCACAAGGAACTTAAATGCTGGAATCTTGAACAAAACATGAGTGCTGGAGGTACTCAATGGGTCAGGCAACATCTGTGCAGGGAATGGACAACCGATTGTTTGGCCCAGGAATCTTCTACGTCTAAAGAAGGGTCCTGACCTGGAATGTCACCTGTCCATTTCCTCCACAGATATTACCTGACCTGCTGATTTTCTCCGGCACTTGGTGTTATGATTGAAGTCCTATAATTGATGGTGCACTATATCATCTGTTTGCATTCCTTTTTTTTAGATATGTGATCATATTAGGCAAAAATTACATTAAAATGCAATGTCATTTGTTCGGACCTTTGTTTGAGGATTACTGGGTGAGTTTATTCCTGCTGATGCACAGTATGACTCCCTGTAGACGTTTGGCACTAAATCTGGCAATGCTGCCATCAACATTTGTGTTGAGGCTTCATCTGCCCATTCTGCAGAAATCAGGCCTGTATGAACAACCATTTTTCCAGACTGTATGATTCACATTAAAAAAATACATTTGTGGTTTCTACTTCAGGCGGGGACTATACCATCGCCTGTGAGATTGAACTGTCCAATCTCACAACCAAGGTCTGTAAAATTTCAAACAAGGAAATCTTTTTGCATTGAAATAAAAATGTATTTTTCATATTTCCTTTATTTTTGGTTGTTACGGTCTTTGACATCATTGTATTCTTGATAGGTCGTACTATATATATCAAAACACCATCTAGCTCACTACACAACTGAAGCTGGCTTTTATGCCTTATTGTGTGAAATGCTCTTATACCCCAGCCTCTGACAAGATCCCCGGAAACAATGTGAATTGACACTGCAGATTATAATTTTCTGCATGTTTACAGAATCAGACCAAGTTCTGCTTTGTATTCATTTCATTCATTTTTAGCTCATCAATATTAATCTTACCTTATTTCTACATTGTTACTAATCACTGTCACTGAGACTCGAATGCTAGGATAATCTGCCTTTCACCTACAATTTTCCATTAAGTCATTTAATTTATTTTCAATTTTCTTTGAGTGGGAATGGGGATTTCCAGCCTTGTGCAACAGGCTGCTGTTACATGTATTTGTAGTTTCGCTTACATACTCTTTAGCCTACTGTTGAAGACATTTGGAAACTCCTTGCATGTTGCATCAATTATGCATGGTGTCCTAACCTTCTTTACTTCACTATTTCCTTATAAATTTACAACTGTATACTAAGACTCAGATACTCAAATTGCTCCAAACTTTCTCTAACTTGCTCTGTTTGGAAAAGTCAGCTATCAATTGGGAATATCAATTGAGTTGCTCTCAGTTCGTTACTATACTCCCTTTACACTTCTGACTGTTAGGCCAAATTTCGCTGGAACTCCATTTATAAGTTTGCATGCGACACCACTATAGTTGACCAGATCTCCAACGATGATGAAACGGAGTACAGGAAGGCAATCAAGAACTTAGCACTACGGTGTGAAGTCAGCAACCTTTCCCTTAATGTCAGCAAAACGAAGGAGCTGGTCATCGACTTCAGGAAGCCGGGTGGAGAATACACCCCAGCCTGCATCGATGGTGCTAAAGTGGAGATGATCGAGAGTTTCAAGTTCCTATGTGTAACTATCACTAACAATTCATCCTAGACCAACTGCATTGAAGCTATGGCCCGGAAAGAACACAAAAACCTCTACTTCCTCAAAAAACTAAGGAAATTCAGCATGTCTCCAGAAACCCGTACCAATTTATACAAATCAACCATAAAAAGCCTCCCATCTGGATTCATCACAGCTTGGTATGGCAACAGCTCCGTGCATGAACCCTAAGAAATAAATGTTGTGGATGCATCACGCAAACAAGTCTCCCTCTCCTACCAACTCCACCCACACTTTCCATTGCCTGAGGAAAGCAGCCAACATAATCAAGGATAACTCGCAGCCCGTTCATTTGTCTTCCCATCAGGCAAAAGATACAAAAGCTTAAAAGCATATGCCACCAAATTCAAGAACAGCTTCTTTCCAGCTGTTTTCAGACTTTTGAATGTGCTAAGAATGCATTCTTTATCACCCGATCTATCTTGTTGTGGTCCTTGTATTTTTTCATTATATGTAATTTCTCTGCAGTCTATTTCTTTTCTCTTTTACTTTACGTGTTGTATCCATGTATGGGTATGATTGCCCGGATAGCAGGCAAAAACAACGTTTTTCACTGTATCTCGGTGCACGTGACAAGACAGTATTAAACCAATACCAATGCCAGAACAGCACAGTTGTGGAACGCCATGGCACAATTGCAGAGTTACCTCTTGATCTTTTGCAATTTCATGCATTTGTCATTTTTAGCCCAGCAGTGTGAACTGTGAAATAAGCTCAATATCAAAGAGTGATGCAAGCTGGACGATTTAACACTGCAATGGCAGAAAGCAGTTGGGACAGTGTCCCAAAGAGGCCAGACGAATCTCGGATAGATTGGTAAAAAAACAGTGTCCACAAAACCCGTGTCCTTTGTGCAAGATTCTGTACAAAATCATGAGAGGAATAGATCGGATAAACATTCGGTCACTTGCCCAGAGTAGGGGAATCGAGAACCAGAAGACATAGGTTTAAGGTGAGGGGGGAAAGATTTAATAGGAACCAGAGGGGTAACATTTTCACACAATGTGTGGTGGGTGCATGGAATGAGCTGCTGGGGGAGGTAGTTGCAACATTTAATAAACATATAGGCAAGTACATGGATTGGATAGGTTTTGAGAGATATGAGCCAAACGCAGGCAGATGGGACTAGTGCAAATGGGACATTGACTGGTGTGGGCAAGTTGGGCCGTATGACTTTATAACTAATATCAAATGGGATCAGTGAAATCTTTCTGCAAATAAAAAATATAATTTTTAGACCAGTGAGGTGGAATGTTTCACTGCAGACACATTTTGTGTCTTTCACTCCCGCCATGCAGACATATTTATGATAATTAAATTATTTATTATAATGATTGCAAGCTGTCAACTTCAACAAAAGTTATATCGGAAATGACAAAGAAATCTAGAACTCTGCATGGGACATATGGATGCACAATGGATTTTGCCTTTTTCAATGCATGCATGTGAAACTTATCCCATTGTGAAGCTGACCTTCCTTGCACTATGGGTAAATTAGCAATGCCTTGTGCATGAGACAAAAGAATGAGACAAAAGGGTCTTGACCCGAAATGTCACCTATTTCTTTTCTTCAGAGATGCTGTCCGACGTGCTGAATTACTCCAGCATTTTGCATCTTCGGTTTAAACCAGCATCTGCAGTTCCTTCTGAGACAACAGAACCTTTCAGGCATGGATATAATTTAATTGTGTCATCTTTCACTGGTTTCATAAGATATATAGTAGGAGCAGGATTAGGACGTTCAACCGATTAGGACAGTCTCCTCTGCCATACGATCATAGCTCATCTATGTTTCCCTCTTCCCATGCCCTCTCCCCATAACCTTTGACATCCGGAGTCCCCTATCCCACTTTCACGGCCTAATTCGCGACCTCTGCCGAGTTTGCCCTTGACTCATACTCGCAGCATGGTCGCCACGAGGTCGTAGGAGGTTGTAGGAGGTCTTCGTAACTCTTCCTCATGCTCGTGAGTGGTCTCCACGTACTCGTGGCCTCAAGTAGGTCGTGGCGTTTTTACCAACCTGATAGAAAATGTCCACGAGTAGAAAAAAGGTTGGCATGGAAAAAATCAATACTTTTTACTCGTAGGTAGGTCGTAGTAGGTTGTGATGGTAGTTGTAGGTAGTGGTAGATAGTCGTAGGTAGTCGTAGGTCGGTAACTGGCCCGAGAGAAAAAATGCAAACATGACATCATTTTATCATGTGATCATTTTCCACTCGTAGGTAGTCTTAGGTGTGGAAGACTGAGGTCGAGGGGGGGTCGAGGGGGGGTCGAGGGGGGTCGTAGGAGGTCGTAGATATAGTCGTAGAAGGTCATAGACATAATCATAGGAGGTCGTAGACATAGTCGTAGGAGGTCTTTTACTTCGGCGAGTAAACACGACCTTGACATTTTTTTCAACTCGTCTAGGGTCTTCTAAACTCGTGGATTAGGTCGTCCAAGTTGGACAGGCCCTTTACTAATTAAGAATCTATCAATCTCTGCTTTCAAAACACCCAATGACCTGGCCTCCACCTACATCTGTGGCACTGAATTCCACAGATACTCCAACCTCTGGCTAAAATATTTTCTCCTCATCTCCATTCGGAAGGTGCAGCCAATTTTCTATCCATGATAGAAGTTTCTTGTGTTTGGAGTTAACAGATTAGTTTCTCTTTAACACGGCAACTATGGTGTCCAATTGCGCAATTAAGTCCTGGAGAAAAGTTAATATGTCAACTTTGCCATGCCTTGAAACAGTCTTGGTAAATCCACGCTGAGGCATGGATTTACCATGCATATTATCAGCAGTGTTCTGGCTCTGAGAGACACCAGCTGATGCAATCCATCAGTACAGTCCAAACTGGAGCAGATGTTGGACCTTTGGAACAACATCACAACATCTTGACACATCAACAAGGTCGTCAGGAACAATCACTTGCAGCGGGTCAGCAGTCCATCAGATGTAAGCTTTTGCAGACTCAATGAACTGCAGATGTGTTAAACCTTGAGCAAAACACAAAGTTCTGGAGGATCTCAGTGGGTCAGACAGTATCTCCGGAAGGAAAAAATAGGTGAATTTCCGGGTTGGGACCCTTCTTCAGAAGGGGGCTTAGTATGAAGAAGGGTGCTAACCAAATCATTGCCTGTCCATTCCCTCGACCGATGCTGCCTGATCCACCATGTTTCTCCAGCACTTGTTATGTTGTCTCATTACCTTTGAGCAATTGCAGGCTACCATTTGATGTGGTGATAGTTGTCTGCATGTGCTGAACAAGCTGTTTCCTATGATTCGATGATAAAGGAAGTTTTGAGGGGGCCAGGCTGCTTTGTGCATTTGTATGTTCCAGCCCCGATGTGTTGATTTCTTTAGGGCCTGATGACAATGTGTCATTCACCAGGAGTGAGTGTGAGACATGTAGGAGGCAGGTGATGAGTCTGTAACTCAGTATTTAGGTTAGAGATACATCATGGAAACAGTCCTTCAGCCCACCGAATCAACGCAGACTGTCAATCATCTGTTCAATCTAGTTATTTTTTATCCCACTTTTGCATCCATTCCCTATACACTAGTGGCAACCTACGAGGCCAATTAACCTACAAACCTGTACATCTTAAGGATATGGGAGGAAACCCATGTGCTCACTTGGAGAACATACAAACTCCACACAGACAGGACGATGGTCAGGATTGAGCCTGGGTCTCTGGCGCTGTGAGGCATCAACTCTTCCAACTGTGCTACTATGCCATCATAGTCACCAGATGGCTTTAGTAATTAATTCTATAAAAGATTCTACGAGATAATTTCACCACGCTTACAAAATTTATATATACATGCTTTTAAAGAAAATATATTACCAGAAACATTTGGGGAAATTTCTTAATTTTAAATAACTAACTGAGTCAACTATTACACTTATACCTAAAAATGATAAAGATCTAGAAGACCCAGGCTCATATAGAGCCATAGCACTCCTAAATACACATTAAAAAATATTAGCAAAGACCCTAGCAAGAAGATTGAGTAAATATGTTAGCAAAAGGGGTTTGCAACAAGTAGATTGGATACGAATGGAGAAAGAGGATTGTTCCCCCTATAATATAGGAGTGATTCTTCTTTCTCCGATGAAACTGAACAATGTAATATATAAGTAGAATCCAATCATTCACAGCACAATACGATTTTGGAAACAAATAAAATTAACTTTAAAATTAAGAAACTTATCGCTTCTTTCCCCAATAGTTAACAATCCCTCATTCAAACCATCTATTACTTATAAAACGTTTATTCTCTTATGGACATTTGTGAAAACTATTTCACCAGGGGGCTCCACCTACATCCTTGACTTTGACCGGAGCTCATTAGGTAGTTATCCTTCTGGCGCTGGTTAGCGCAGCAGGTTCAGTCGCTACATATTTGCGATGGTACAGGATGATTACATCTATAAATAATAAAATATAATATTTTATGTTTATAAATACTTGAACAGAGCAGAAGGGGTGTCAGGTCTCAAAATAGTTACAGGCAAGCCAGGGGACCTTTGGTAACGTAAGCACACATATATACAACAATACGTCAAGGTCACTGAGAGCCTTCGAGGTTCTGAACTAGCAATGTTTGTTAGTCACAAAAAACTTAGAAGAACATATCTGTTCAGGCCACTCCAGATGATAAAACTGAGTTTGCGATATTTTGGAATGGATTCTGATTCCAGATCTCATTCCACCAGGGCTGCTACAACATCAGCAGCAAGGGTATTTACGTTCCGCTGGACCACATCCTTTCGGCTGCAGCAGGGTCCAACGAACGAATCTCCAAACATTTATTATAATCTATTGCTAGACCAAGGGCATTTGTCAACTCTATTTTATGTTCTAGTTATACTTTCCATCTGGGTGAGAGATGTGAATATTATTACTTCATTTAAACAGCATCAGCAAGTTTTAAATCTATGTCATGACTGTATGCATTATGAATGTTTTCCTTCATTTGTCAATGAAGCAGTTGTGGTTGTGTAGACTTGTTTTTCACGGCATGAAATCACAGAGCTTTGAAGTCTGCACGTAGCTACTCACGTGACTCCAAAGTAAAATAGTAAGATTAAATGAGAACTTACCAGTTTGAAGTTTGATTTTTATTTTATGCGGATCTACGATGAGGGACTATGTGCCCTCCACTCCCAATCCTCATGATGTCATCTGGTAGTTCAAGTCTTCTGTTATCTTACTATTATACCTCAGTCACTATTACCTGTGATTTCACACCGCTGCTTTGAAGATTGATGCACGTGCGGCTGGAGGGGGTTCTTCACGTAGTCCCTCATCGTAACTCCTCATAAAATAAAGATCAAACTTCAAACTGGTAAGTTCTCATTTAATCTTACTAAAACATTGCAAATTATACTTTGAGTGCATGCTATCCAGGAAGATCATGTATGAATTCATCAGGTAGTGCAAAAGAGAACATAAACAGTGCAGACCATTGTACTATAGCTACAGAGAAAGTGCAGATTAAAAAAGTGCAAGGGTTACAAGGAGATCGACAGAAAGTTTGAGAAATTAAACCCTAGCATATGACAGGTTAATTCAAGAATCTGATAACAATGGGGAAGAAGCTGCCTTGAATCAAGTGGTATGTACTTTCAGGCTGTTGCATCTTCTGCCCGACACGAGAGGAGAAAAGAGAATGACTGCGGTGTTAGTGGTCCTTGATAATGTTGGCTGTTCTCCAGACGTAGCATGAAATGTAGATGGAGTTAAGGGAGATGGCTGGTTTGTGTGATGGACTGGGTTGCAATGACAACTCTGAAATGTCTTGCAGTCTTGGACAGAGCAGTTGCCATACCTAGTTGTGATACATTTGGACAGGATGCTTTCTACGGTGTATCTGAAAAAATTGGTAAGAGGTGTAGGAGACATGCCAAATTTCCTAGCCTTCTAAGGATGTAGAGACATTAGTGTACTTCCTTTGCCATATCATTAATGTATTTGGACCGGTAGTACCATTGTTGATGATACTTAAACCAAGAAACCTGCTGCTCTCACCAATTCCACTTCAATTCTATTGATATTTACTGGGGCATCTACTCTACCATGCTTCCTGAAGTTGATGAACAGCTCCTTCGTTTTGCTGACATTGAGAGAGAGATTTCAGAAACAAAGAACTGAAGATGCAGGTTAATGCGCAAAAGGACACAAAGTTCTGGAGTAATTCAACAGGTCTGGCAGCACCTGGAGAACATGAATAGATGACGTTTCGGGTCGAAACTCTTTTTCAGTCTGACAGGAGGATCCCAACATCCCATCTATGTTCTCCAAACATGCTGCCTGACCCATTGAGTTACTCCAGTACTTTTTGTTCTCTTGAGGGAGAGATTGTTGTGTTGACCACACAGCTAAGCTCTCTAGCTCCTTTTTGTATTCTATCTCGTCATTGTTTGCGATGTGATCCACCATGGTGGTGTCATCATTAAACTTGTAACATCATTAAACTTGTAACTAGTAAATAACATTTAATTATTGTCATCAGCAACTAATTATTAAAACTCCGAGACTGAACAAATGCAAATCACTGGGTAAATCTAAAAATATCCAGGAAAATTCAACAACAATTATGTTTCCTTCGTTGTTTTGATTGTAAGGGGAGAACATTTACATGGGATTGAATATCAGAAACCATTTTTATTTAAAATGGGAACTGATGCGTTTTGAATGGTTCAAAATCCACATTGTGTATTCAGCAGGGATTTTACTTCTAGATCTTTCTCCACATTGGTTCCTACTCAGTCACACATGAACAGAGACATAGCTAACTCACCCCACAAGTTTCTTGACTACCTTTAGTCACTGGTGTCAAAATGGTTGTGGGTGCCATTTTCCCACACTCATCACCCATCACCCACACCCTCTGTGCTGCACAACATTACTTATCCAATATCAACGATAAAAATAGAGGTGGAGAGTCTTATTAGAGGACAAAAAAAACAGAAATCTCCAGGACCTGACAATGTTTCCCTCTACTCTTAAGCTCTGTGCCAAACAGCTGGCACCGGTCTATACAGACATTTTTAACCAGTCCCTGCAAACATGTACTGTCCCTGCCTGCTTCAAAGTCTCCACTATTGTCCCTGTACCCAAAAAGCGAAGGATTACTTCTCTTAATGACTACTGTTGCACAGACCTCTGTAGTCATGAAGACACTTGAAAGGCTTGTGCTGGCCAAGCTGAAAAAAATCACAAACTCCCTGCTGGACCCTCTGCAGTTTGCATATTGGGCCAGCAGGTCTGTGGATGATGCAGTCAACCTGGGCCTGCATTTCATCCTACAGCACCTAGACCACCAGGGGACCCATGCGAGGATCCTGTTTGTTGATTTTAGCTCTGCATTCAACACTATTGTGCCAGAGCTACTACTCTCAAAACTTTCCGAGTTGACTGCGCCTGAACCCCTCTGTCGGTGGATCACCAGCTTCCTGACGGACAGGAAGCAGCATGTGAGGCTGGGAAAGCACATCTCGGATCCGCAAACGTTCAGCATAGGAGCACCGCAAGGCTGCGTACTCTCTCCTCTCCTCTACTCTCTCTACACCAACGACTGCACCTCCACAGACACCTCTGTCAAGCTTCTCAAGTTTCCGGACGACACAACCCTGATTGGACTGATCCAGGATGGGGAGAAATCTGCCTACAGACAGGAAGTGTCACAGCTGGCGGCCTGGTGCCGTCGCAACAACCTAGAGCTCAATGCTCTTAAGACAGGGGAATTGATTGTAGACTTTAAGAGAGTTCCCCCTCCCCTCACCCCACTCACCACCAACAAAACCACAATCACATCTGTGGAGTCTTTTAAGTTCCTGGGAACCATCATCTCCAAGGACCTTAAGTGGGGGGCTACCATCGACTCCACAGTCAAAAAGGCACAACAGAGGATGTACTTCCGATGGCAGCTGAGGAAGCACAATCTGCCACAGGCAATAATGGTCCAATTCTACACGGCCATCGTAGAGTCTGTTCTCACCTTCTCCATCATGGTCTGGTTTGGCTCAGCCACCAAGCAGGACACCTGGAGGCTGCAGCGAATCGTCCGATCAGCAGAGAAGGTTATTGGCTGCAACCTTTCCTCCATTGATGAACTGTACACTGCAAGGGCCAGGAAGTGAGCGGGCAAGATCATCTCTGATCCCTCTCACCCTGGCCATAAACTCTTTGAATCACTTCCCTCTGGAAGGCGACTCCGGACATAAAAACAGTTTTTATCCATGAATAGTTGCTCTACTCAACAGCCAAAAGTCTGTAGCCTCCCTTTGATCTGGTATTTTGTTGGTTCAATGGTGTTTTATCATTAATGTTTTATTATTATTAATGTTTAGTGTTTTCTGAGTCATTCGTAACTGTCACTGTATGTCATGTTACATGTGGGCGGAGCAGCAAGGCAAATTCCTTGTATGTGAATACTTGGCCAATAAACTTACTTACTTACTTACTATTTAGGTTTTTTTATGCCAGTTGCTCCCTCTTGTGGTTTGGGCTGACTCATGTGAAGGTACAGATACTTGCTTGATTTGTGCCCTATATATATCCTGAGTATATTTTATGCACTGATGTGAATCTTCCCTAAATTATTATGAACTGTATTTAATTTCACTAGATTACTGCTTTAATGGAAGAATTCAAGTACTGTCAGTGTATTTGCATAATTGTACTTGGATCAGCAAGATAATTGAAACATGAAATTAACATAAATGGGGAAAAGAATTCAAGTTAAGACAAAGCAGCAGATTTAATAGGAACCCGAGGGGTAACTTTTTCACACAAAGGGTCGTGGGTGTCTGGAATGAGCTTCTGGAAAAAGTAGTTGAGGCAGGCAGTATCACAACGTTTAAGAAACATTTGGACAAGTACATGAATGGGACAAGTTTAGAGGGATATGGGCCAAACGCAGACAGGTGGGGCTAGTGTAGATCATGCATGTTGGTCGGTTTGTGGGCAAGATGGGCCGAAGGGCCTGTTTTCACACTGTATGACTCTATGACAGTCATAAGCTCAACAGCACTGAGGAGACTGAAGATGGAATGTGAAAGGGGATACTAGAGTTTAGTAGTGTGGGTTGACATTGGCAGTGAGTGAGGAGCGATGGAGAGACATGAGATGGAGAGTGAAAGAGAGACAGTGGAGATAGTTGTAATGGGAGGTGACATGCTGAGTAATGGGAGACTGGAGATGGGGAGTGATGGTGAGACTGGAGATGGGGAGTAATGGGAGACAAGATGGGGAGTGATGGTGAAACTGGAGATGGGGAGTGATGGGAAACTGGAGATGGGGAGTAATGGGAGATTGAAGATGGAGAATGGTGACGACTCAAAATGGAGAATGATGGAGACTGGAGATGAGGAGTGATGGAGAGAAACGAATTGGGAGTGCTGGGGACACTATAATTTTGTTCGCTGCTCTCAAGACATGGCTGCATCTCCCACGTTTCAGTAGATTAGGTGTGCTGCCACATTAACTCTGCTCCTTTGCTCAGTTGGTATTAAAGCTCGGTGATTCATTTGCACCCTTGGCGAGTGGCATTGGGTGAGAAAGGAAATCATCATAAAGCTGTAGGAGAGGACCTGTGGCTGTCTAGACAACATCTGAAGGGCACAAGCGGCAGGCAGTTCCAAATATGGAGATAACTACTGGTGAGCCATTGAGAGATTTGGTTAATGGGAATATATTTGCAACCTGCTTCTCATTCTTTGGATACGGTATTAGCAACCATACCCAACCTAGTGATGATGGTTAATTTGCCACTGTAACTTAGCAGATTCTCCATAGCTAATTCTGCAACACACACCTGACTTGCATAACCAGTCAGAACCTGTAAGCCTTTGCATATTTCCTCACATAAATTACCCCCTTAACATTATGTTAACGATAAAACATTGAGATTTTCTTAAATACTAAAGTAATTTTAAAAGATACTTTGTTGATTTTTAACTCCACTTCCAACCATTTATTCTGAGCAGTTGATTTGCGGGGATAGGAGAAATGAAGAAAAAAATTAAATGTATTAAATATTGCAAAGTGTATCAAAATTTAAAAAGGGTTCAAAGAATAAACCTAGCAATTATAGACCTATTAGTTTGACGTCAGTGGTGGGCAAATTAATGGAAAGGATACTTAGAGATAATATATATAAGCATCTGGATAAACAGGGTCTGATCAGGAACAGTCAACATGGATTTGTGCCTGGAAGGTCATGTTTGACAAACCTTCTTGAAGTTTTTGAAGCGGTAACTAGGGAAATTGATGAGGGTAAAGCGGTGGATGTTGTCTATATGGATTTCAGTAAGGCCTTTGACAAGGTTCCCCATGGAAGGTTGGTTAAGAAGGTTCAATCTTTGGGTGTTAATGGCGGAGTAGCAAGATGGATTCAACAGTGGCTGAATGGGAGATGTCAGAGAGTAATGGTGGATAGCTGTTTGTCAGGTTGGAAGCCGGTGACCAGTGGGGTGCCTCAGGGATCTGTGTTGGGTCCACTGTTGTTTGTCATGTACATCAATGATCTGGATGATGGGGTGGAAAATTGGATAAGTAAGTATGCAGATGATACTAAGATAGGTGGTGTTGTGGATAATAAAGTAGATTTTCAAAGTCTACAGAGAGATTTGGGCCATTTGGAAAAGTGGGCTGAAAGATGGCAGATGGAGTTTAATGCTGTTAAGTGTGAAGTGCTACATCTTGGCAGGACAAATCAAAATAGGACGTACATGGTAAATGGTAGGGAATTGAGGAATGCTGTGGAACAGAGGGATCTAGGAATAACTGTGCATAGTTCCCTGAAGGTGGAATCGCATGTAGATAGGGTGGTAAAGAAAGCCTTTGGTGTGCTGGCCTTTATAAATCAGAGCATTGAATATAGTAGGGAAGTAATGTTAAAATTGTACAAGGCATTGGTAAGACCAATTCTGGAGTATGGTGTACAATTTTGGTCGCCTAATTATAGGAAGGATGTCAACAAAATAGAGAGAGTACAGAGGAATGTTGCCAGGGTTCCAGCAACTATGTTACAGAGAAAGGTTGAACAAGTTAGGTCTTTATTCTTTGGAGCGCAGAAGGTTAAGGGGGGACTTGATTGAGGTCTTTAAAATGATGAAAGGGATAGACAGAGTTGACGTGGATACGTTTTTCCCATTGAGGGTAGGGAAGATTCAAACAAGAGGGCATGACATGAGAATTAAGGGACAGAAGTTTAGGGGTAACGTGAGGGGGAACTTCTTTACTCAGAGGGTGGTGGCTGTGTGGAATGAGCTTCCAGCAGAAGTGGTGGAGGCAGGATCGATTTTAACATTTAAAAGTAAAGTGGATAGGTATATGGACGTGAAGGGAATGGAGGTGTATGGTCTGAGTGCAGGTAGATGGGACTAGGGGAAAACAAATGGTCGGCACGGACTGGAAGGGCCGAGAGGGCCTGTTTCCGTGCTGTAATTGTTATATGATATGGTTAAATGGGACCCCAACACTGTGAAATGCACCTGCCACCATCTTTACACTGGTGAGCAGCGTCCCTGCCAAACAAGTACCCACCCTAGAAGGGAACGGCACATTGAATCAGCAGCAGATTGGCTCAGCTGGTAGAATTGCTGCATCACTGTGCCAGAGACCCGGGTTTGATCCTGACCTCGGATGCTGTCTGTGTGGAGTTTGCACATTCTCCCTGTGACTGCATGTGTTTCCTACAGGTGCATGGGTTTCCATCCACATCCCAAAGACGTGTGGGTCTGTAGGTAATTGCCCTCTGTAAAATTGCCCCGAATGTGCAAGGAGTGGATGCAAAAATGGGATAACATAGAACTAGTGTGAATGGATGATCGATGTGAATGGTGGGCCGAAGGGCCTGTTTCCATGCTGCATCTCTAAACCCAACTGCATTATGTTGGCTTCCAGCTTACACTTCTGCTCCACCTACTGCCTCCCCTATCTCAACATTTCCTACACCCTTTCCCTTTCATGTTTTCCAATCCTACAGTCCAGCAACACAAACAATGTGAAGGTGAAGCAGTGTTTCACATGAACCTAGTGTACTGCCTTAGATGCTCACATATTTGCTCCTGTTCATTGCAAGTTAAGTGAGGTGATCTAATAGAGGTGTATAAGATCAGAATGGGAATGGGTAGGGGGAATGGATAGGGGGAATGCACAGTGTATTTTACCCAGAATAGGTAAATCAAGAACCAGGCGATAAAGGGTTGAGGTGAGAGGGGAAAGATTTAGTTTCAGTTTTGGTTTTAGTTTTGATTAGAGGTACAGTGTGGAAACAGGAACTTCTGCCCACCGAGCCCACGTGATCACCCATACACTAGTCTGAAGAAGGGTCTCGACCTGAAATGTCGCCAATTTCTTCTCTCCCGCTGAGTTTCTCCAGCATTTTTTGTCTACCCATACACTGGTTCTATCTTTCACACTACGGACAATTTACAGAAGCTAATTAACCTGGAAACCTGCATGTCTTGGGAATGTAGGAGGAAACCTGATCACCCAGAGAAAACCCACGCAGTCACAGGGAGAACATATAAACTCTGTACAGGCAGCACTCGTAGTCAGGATCGAACCCTGGTCTCTGGTGCTGTAAAGCAGCAACTCCTTGAAGAATAAAGCCAAAAAGTCAATGCTTTCATCGGAAGAAAATGGAAAAATACCAAAAGAGTCATTTCACACTGCCTGTATTTTGTTTCATTCATGCAGTGAGAATGGCCATAAGTATATCTTGAAATGTCAAACCATCAAAGATGGAGAGAGATAGTGGTGGTGTGAGCTATGACTTTGTTTCACTATTATTGTAACACTAATATTTACTATTATTCCATCCAAAAAATTCTCCTGTGAATGAGAGTTTGGTGCTGAAATACTACTTCAGTAACCCACACAGAAAATGTTGATAAGTTTAGCTCAGTATTGGTAAGTAGTACAAGTCCAAATTTACTTGCCCAAATAAAGCACAAATCATTAAGTTTTAAGTGTGCTGTGTTGGAGAACTTTGTTTTTCACACTGGGGAAGTGGTGATGAGCTTGACGTCTGGTGTGATAAATTATAAAGGGTTGCTAATATAAAGAATAATTTATTTCAGGTTAAGAAACGGTACAGAGAGGTGAGGGGAGCAAATCTCTCTGAAGAAGAGGATAGGAAAAAACTTTTGGAAATCTCGCTTGTCGAATACTCTTGACATGCATTCTGACTGCAGCAAGCCACTGAGATCTCAGAATTACACCTTTTCACACATGGGTTGTTTCTGGGTTCTGGGTTGTTATGGGTTGTAATTCATTAGAACTCCTGTCAGCTGATGAGTAATCTGTTAAGTATCTTTCTGAAGCATAGTTTATGTCTTCTGTTTGCTTATTGCATTTTCCTCATCTGCAAATTCATTGAGAAATTCTGAAATGTGTTTGAGGAATTGTTAGATATAGGTGGATCTGACATTAAATAAGAAACAGCGAGCAAGGTAAGAATGAGTGACTGAAGGTGTTTACTCTGGGCTTGCGGACATGAAAGCTGTTCCTAACGTAGCAAGTGTGGAACCTTTTGCGACCATAAGTTTGTGGTTTTTGAGGGTTATGAGATCATCTTCTGCCACTGAGTCACAGGGCCATCACTTTGTCTTACATCGGGTTGTAAACTATAAGTCGCACATACTAAGTCATGAGAAACGTTTGATTTGAGTTTATCATACTGCTGGTTAGAAATGATTTTTGACTAATTATTTAGGAAGAAATAAAGTATATTTTTCTAATCCAATTATTTTTTGATTTGCCCTTCATAGCATTATCAAGTAACAGACAAATTGAATATTCCAGTATTATGAGGTAGAACAGATATTTTTATGATCAGGAACAGTTTTAGATTTACCAGTGGGCAGAAACCAGGGAGGTACTTTATGTAGTTCAAATCTCTTGTGTGTCTTACTTACACATGTCCTGTTTACCCTGCCTTATTCAGCAGGCTGCAGAGACTCCAATTTGAAGCCAGATGGGTCCTTAAGTGGGCAGCTCAAGGTCCATTTATATCGTTGGAAGTCAATGCCCTTCACAGTGGCAAGAACCATTGTGGTTTTTCTGCTAGAAAACAGCCAGTGGAGTCTGGACCCAGCAAATATTAAAACAGGTACACTCTTATCTTTTTGATTCCTTGTGAGCCATTGAGGTAGGATTAGACTTTGCATGACCCAGGTTTCCCCACATCACATCCCTCATTCCTGACCCTTCCTATTGGTGATGACAATTCCTCTCATAGAAACTGCAGCAAGAAATTCCGCTGCTCAATTGACAACCAATTTTCAACTTTCTTCAGTCAGTTAAGGAGCTGTCCCACTACGGCGACCTAATCTGCGAGTTTAGAAGAGTTTGCCCTCGACTAAAACTCACAGCATGGTTGACACATGGTCCTAGGAGGTCCTAGGAGATCACTGGAACTCTCCTTCATGCTCGAGGGATGTTCCCGCCTACTCACGGCCTCAGCTAGGTCGCGGAAATTTTTTCAGCAAGTTGAAAAATTTTCCGCGAGTATAAATTGGTCGGCATGGTTCTTTTGAACTCGTAGTGCAGTGGAGTGGGGTCGCTATTTAGTTACAGGGGGTCGAGGGCAGTCGTAGGCAATCTCCTTCGCTGACCGGGCATTTTAATAGGCTCATTGGAGTTTTCAGGACCAAGGAAACCCAACTGGTAGGTTAAATACCCGCTAAACTTTATTAAATGTTGTTTGACGTCTTAAAAGTTTCTCCACTCCTTCTCCCCCCTTTCTCTCCCCTTTCTCTCCCCTTTTCTTCCCTTTTCTCCTCTTTTCTCCCCTTTTCTCCCCTTCCCTTCTCTCCACCCCCCCACCTCCCCCCCACCCCCTGCTCTTTAAAGGACCGTACACTGTGCAGCCATCTTTCCCTTCCTGTTCATCGCGGGTGTGAATTTCAGGCAGCGCTCCCCCCACTTTCCCTGGCCCCAGTCTTTGCGAGGTGTTTGTGTGTGTGCGGTCGATCCAGCCCGAGGTTTTCCAGGCAAGTGCCCTCGAACTTGAAGGTCGAAGACACTCTTCTGAACTCGCGGATTAGGTCGCCGCAGTGGGACAGCCCTTTTAGTAGACTACTGCATGCAGATAAAGGATGACAGTTTACTGAAGATTTACGTAAAGAAAAACATATCAATAGCTTACTCGCACAGTGTGTCTTCCATAGAAGCACTTTCATTGTATGAAGCTTTATTTTATGCTGAAGGTGCCAATGAAGAGCATTGATTATTAATTTATTTAATCGCTGTGAAGAATGTTGGCAAATGTTAGTGTTGTTGGGATCCTTGAGAGATGGATTACTGTCCAGGTTACTCTGCTTTTTTGCACCACCGTCACTTCCCCATTCATGTGATTCTTACTGGTGCTGTTGACTTTTCTTGTTGTAGCACAATCCTGCAGTAAGGAAACATGTTTAGTCAAATGAATTAATTAAAACATTAATGCAAAATAAAGTTTAAGAAAAACCCTGCTTAAATCTGGTCTTATTAATGAAGGTTGGGAACCCCTTGCAAAATGTGTGGGGCTATGCCAAATGCCCCGGCTGTGGTTGGCATAAAGCTGAGGGCCAGCAGTTAAGACTGTTAGCCCCTTGGTTCCATAGATTACAAGAGCAGGGCAAAGCAAGAGGTCCGATGCACCCACATTTGATGCAGTGCATTCCAGACAATTGCACTGAATTGCTCGGGAATGGATGTGCTGGAAGAAAAATGCATGTAGATAAGTAGAGCAGATATCAAAGAGGAGTGAGATGTAAAAGCAGAGAGAGGTTTATGGGTGGAAAGGAACAAAGTAAAGAGGGGGGATGGTGGGCTTGGGCAGATGGGTGAAAGGAAAATAGACACAGTGCTGGAGTAACTCAGTGGGTCAGGCAGCATCTCTGGAGAACATGGATAGATGACTTTTCACAGAGTGGAGTAACTCAGAGGGTCAGGCAGCATCTCTGGAGAACATGGTTAGGTGACATGTCACAGAGTGCTGGAGTAACTCAGTGGGTCAGGCAGCATCTCTGGAGAAAAGGTATAGATTATATTTTGGGTCAAAACCCTTCTTCAGTAATATTCATGATGTGACATGCAGACATTCCTGAATGTTACCCAAACCATCGTGAGCTACTTTGTGAAGGTGCTTACCCTCTCCTATAACATCTCTGCTGCCTTGGGTGATGCAGGACAAGACACGAGCTTTGGGACAAGGTGTGAAGCTGTTGCAGTCTGTTCCAGCCTGGTAAAAGCCTGGATGGAGCGGATGTGGAGAGGATGTTTCCACTAGTGGGAGAGTATAGGACCAGTGGCCACAGCCTCAGAATTTAAAAAAAATCCTTTAGGAAGGAGATGAGCAGGAATTCCTTAAGTCAGAAGGTGGTGAACTGTGGAATTCATTGCTGCAGACAGCTGTGGAGGCCAATTCAGTGGACATTTTTCAGGAGGAGAGTGATAGATTCTTGATTGTCAGAGGTAATGGGGAGAAGACAGGAGAATGGGTTTGAGAGGGAAAGATAGTTAGTCCTACAGTGTGGAAGCAGGCCCTTCGGCCCAGCATGTCCCATCTACACTAGTCCCAGCTGCCCACGTTTGATCTATATCCCTCCAAACCTGCCCTATCCATGTACCTGTCTAATTTTCTTAAATGTTGCGATAGTCCCTGCCTCAACTACCTCCTCTGGCAACTTGTTCCATACACCTACCACCCTTTGTGTGAAAAATATACCTCTCAAATTCCTATTAAATCTTTTCCACTTCACCTTAAACTTATGTCCTCTGATCCTTGATTCACTTACTCTGGGCAAAAGACTTTACCTGATCTATTCAAATCATGATTTTATACACCTCTATTAGATCATCCCTCATCCTCCTGTGCTCCATGAAATAGAGTTTCAGCCTACTCAACCTCTCCCTATAGCTCTGGCCCTCTAGTCCTGGCAACATCCTCGTAAATCTTCATTGTACCCTTCATTACCCCTCCACCCGCCACATCTTCCCATCTCCCCCCCTGTCTGCCTTCCGCAAAGACCGCTCCCTCCGCAACTCCCTTGTCCATTCTTCCCTCCCCTCCCACTCTACCCCTTCCCCGGGCACTTTCCCTTGCAACCGCAAGAAATGCAACACTTGTCCCTTCACCTCCCCCCTCCACTCCTTTCAGGGACCCAAGCAGTCCTTCCAGGTCCGACAGAGGTTTACCTGCACCTCCTCCAACCTCATCTACTGCATCCGCTGCTCCAGATGCCAGATGATCTATATTGGTGAGACCAAGCGGAGGCTTGGCGATCGCTTCGCCGAACACCTCCGCTCGGTCCGCAATAACCAACCCGACCTCCCGGTGGCTCAGCACTTCAACTCCCCCTCCCATTCCACATCCGACCTCTCGGTCCTGGGCCTCCTCCACGGCCAGAGTGAGCAACACCGCAAGCTGGAGGAACAGCACCTCATATTCCGCTTGGGGAGTCTGCATCCTTTGGGCTTGAATATTGAATTTTGTCAATTCTGTTAACCCTTGCTGTCTCCTCCCCTTCCCACCTCTCCCTCAGCCCTCGGGCCCTGACATTCCCTCTATCTCCATCTCCCTCCCCCACCCCAGTCGCACCAGCTTCTCATTTTCACACCACAAACAGCTTACAATGGCTTGTTCCCTTTATCACCAATACTTTTTTGCATATCTTTCACTCATTGTTCCTTATCTCTCCACATCACCGTCTATATCTCTCGTTTCCCTGATCCCTGACCAGTCTGAAGAAGGGTCTCGACCCGAAACGTCGCCTATCTCCTTCGCTCCTTAGATGCTGCTGCACCCGCTGAGTTTCTCCAGCTTTTTGTGTACCCTCGATTCTCCAGCATCTGCAGTTCCTTCTTTAAAACTTCATTGTACCCTTTCCAGTTTGATGACATCTTTCCTATAACATGGTGCCCAGAACTGAATACAATACTCTGAATGTGGCCTCACCAACTACTTATGCAACTGAAACATGACCTCCCAACTTCTATACTCAACCTGACCCGCTCAGTTACTCCAGCACTCTGTGAAACGTCACAGAACAGGGCAAGATTAGCAAGTTTGCTGATGATACAGAAGTGAGTGGTTTTGCAGATAGTGAAGACGGTTGTGAAAGATTGCAGCAGGATCTGGATCAATTAGCCAGGTGGGCAGAGGAATGGTTGATGGTTGCATGGTTCCTTGAAGGTCGAGTCGCAGGTTCATCAGGTGGTCAAAAAGTAATTTAGCACTTTGGCCTTCATCAGTCAGTGTATTGAGTATATAAGTTGGGAGGTCATGTTGCAGTTGTATACGACGTTGCTGAGACCGCATTTAGAATATTGTGTTCTGTTCTGGGCACCATGTTATAGGAAAGATGTCAAACTGAAAAGAGTACAGAGATCCCCATCCTAGAACAGTCCAATCAGGGTTGTGTCATCTGCAAACTTGAGAAGCTTGACAGAGGTGTCTGTGGAGGTGCAATCATTGGGTGTAGAGAGAGTAGAGGAGAAGGGAACGTACGCAGCCTTGCGGTGCTCCTATGCTGAGCGTTTACAGGTCCGAGATGTGCTTTCCCAGACTCACATGCAGTCAGGAAGCTGGTGATCCACCGACAGAGGAGTTCAGGCACAGTCAACTCGGAAGGTTTGTAGTGTAGTAGCTCTGGCACAATGGTGAGCTAAAATCAACAAACAAAATCCTTGCATAGGTCCCCTGGCGGTCTAGGTGCTGGAGGATGAAGTGCAGGCCCAGATTGACTGCATCATCCACAGATCTATTGGCCCTATATGCAAACTGCAGAGGGTCCAACAGGGGGATTGTGATATTTTTCGGCTTGGCCAGCACAAGCCTTTCAAGGGTCTTCATGACTACAGAGGTCAGAGCGACAGGCCTGTAGTAAGACAAGTAATCCTTGCCTTTTTGGGTACAGGGACAATAGTGGAGACTTTGAAGCAGGCAGGGACAGTACATGTTTGCAGGGACTGGTTAAAAATGTCTGTGAGTATATATAGGTATAATACTAAAAATACAGTTAACAAACTTTCCCTATATACAGATGATGTATTATTATATATCACAAATCCAGAAATCAGCATCCCTAACTTGTTAAATCTTATAACTCAATTTGGTTTATTCTTGGGATACAGAATTAATTGGAATAAGAGTGAGATTATGCCAATAACGGAATCTAATTTATATATATTGCAACAATCACCTTTTAAAATAGTGAATGAAAAATGTAAATACTTAGGAATTTACGTGACCAAGAAATATACTTCTTTATTCAAATCAAATTTCGTGCCTTTACTTAATAAATTGCATAAGAATATTCAATATTGGAAAACACTTCTAATTTCAATGCTCGGCGGAATTAATGCTATTAAAATAGTAAAATTAAACGAGAACTTACCAAGTTCGAAGGTTGATCTTTATTTTATGAGGAGTTGCGGTCAGGGATTTCGTGAAGACCCCGCCAGCACGCATGTGCGACATCCTTCAAAGCAGCGGTGTGGAATCACAGAACGCACCATGACTGAAAATAGTAAGATGAAGAACGTAGAACTTAGCAGTTGACCTTATGATAGAGGGTGGGAGCGGAGGGCACGAAATCCCTCACCGCAACTCCTCATAAAATAAAGATCAACCTTCGAACTTGGTAAGTTCTCGTTTAATCTTACTATTTTATTTCGGAGTCACGTGAGTGACTTCGTGAAGATTTCAAAGCTCTGTGATTTCACGCCCTGGACAACGTCTATGCTATCACACTGCCGCAGCCACATTAACAGCCTTCCTGATGGAGGAAGGCTGTTAATGCAGTTCAGTCGGAATAGGCTGAAAAATAATGCATATTTATTGCACAAATAATAATAAACAAATAACCACGAACCCGGGGACAAACATTCACTGAGCGGCTCCCAGCACGGCTTCTGCGAATGTTGCGGGGGCGACCAGTGGTTTGTTGTAGAACCTTTGGAAGGTTGCTTCACTAGCCCAGCCCGCTGTGGCGAGGATGTGGTCCATGGGCACCTCCATGGCCCTCGCCGCTGATGTGGATGCAGCCCTAGTAGAGTGAGATTTAAAAATGTTAGTAGCGACTCCTGCCGCACCCAACACCGCCCTGAGCAACCTGGCGATAGTCAGCAGTCACCCGGTGATGTGGAGGTTTGTGGCTGATGAGGAGCCCCTGCTCCATCTTCCTGATGGTTCGTGTAATGCGGATGTCGAGGTGGAGATGGGTGACTATGTAGAGGGTGGCATCAGTGGGGTACGGTCGAAACTCCAACTGCAGCCCATGAGCCCCAGGTCTGTGCTGCTTCAATAGGTCCTGGACAAAGAAAGTCACCTGTGTAGGGGTGGAGACCATGCTATCCAGCCGCAGCTTTTGTAATGCCTGGAATCGTTGAGCTGTAGTCAGTGCCATCAGCATCACCACTTTGAGGGTGAGCTGTTTGAGCGGTAACTCGGTCATAGGAGACCAGCTCCTCAGTAGGGTCAGAATGATCCCTACGTCCCAGGTGAAGTTGTATCTGGGCCATGGAGGGTTGGTTCCCCTCATGAATTTAGACACCAGGTGGTTGGAGCCTATACCTATGTCCAGGTATAAGGACAGTGCACTCCTGGCGCTGTTGATGGCACTGTAGCTAAGGACAGCATCGAAATGAAGGCCCGCTAGGAATTCCAGGACATCAGGGATTGTTGCCGAGTTGGAAGTCGTGTTGGTACGGGAGCAGAATGCCTCCCACTTCCTGGTCTGTGTGAGGTACTGCCTCCTGGTTGATACTCGGGAGGATGCTGAGATGAGTTCCATGGCTCGTGGTGAGATGCCGGCCTAGACGAGCGGCCATTTTAGAACCTGCAGGCCAACATGTTTAGGTGACCATGGCACGAGTGACTGTCCCCCGTAATGGGGTTAGTAATTAATTTGGGTTGTTTACCAATCAGAAGCCATGGATGTTTCAAGATTTTGAGGACCATCGGGTACCATGGCTGTGTAGGCCAGTCGGGAATGATCAATATGCCAGTTGCAGAATCCAGTTAAATTTTCTGCAATACCCGACTGATGAGGCAAAATGGGGGAAATGCGTAGCAAAACCATTTCCTCCAATGGATAGAAAACGCATCCATTGCTATTGCCCCAGGGTCTGGTTCTCAAGACACATACGTTGGTATCTGATGGTTCAACCTGGACGCAAAGAGGTCAATATCTGGTGTCCCATAGTGAGCTATAATATCAGCAAAAATTTTGGGGTTCAACATCCACTCGATGTTGTCATTGAATACTTGTGACCTGGTGTCCGCCACTGTATTGAGCTTCCCTGGCAAATAGGTCACTGTAATCCAAATATTTCTCTCGATGCACCAGTGCCAAATTGTGTTTGTCAATTCATCACAAGATAACGACCTGATACCACCCATATGATTGATATAAGCCACCACCGTTGTGTTATCTATTTGGAGGCGGACATGTAAGTCCCGTGAGTTAGTACAGTAAGCCCGTAGTCCATGAAAAGCCCCTAACATCTCCAGATAATTTATCCCTTGTGACTGGAGGAGGGTAGACTTGTGAGAGTCCCTTCTGCCACCACAACTGGACATGGTGTCAGTTGCACCCCAGCCTTGTGCGTTTGCGTCAGTCTGTAGCACGACGGATGGGTTGCTAACAATGATGTTGTCAATCCACCATTGCAGCTCAGTTCTAGCCTGTTGTGGCAACTGGATTGGTCGATCAAAGTGCCCAGCATTTGCTTTTAATGCTGTGATCTTTGTTCTTTGTAAATTTTGGTAATGTAACGGGCCGAATTGCGCAGCTGAGAATGTAGCTACCAGCTTCCCAATCACCTTTGCCGTTTGCCGGATAGTCGGAACCCTGGCGCAAGCAAGGCTGTGGCACGCTTCTTTTATGGCGATAGCTTTGTTGGTTGGGATAGTGATCATCATTAAGGTTGTGTCAAGGGTGAAACCCAGTTAATCCATAATTTGAGAGGGGTGCAGTTTGAATTTGTCTGGATGGGTTACAAGCCCTAGCTTCTCGAATAAAGATTTGGTTGCTGAGGGGGATAGGTCCTTGGCGTCCTATCTGGCTGGCGCTGCTTCCAAGTAGTGTGTGGTTGTTGACGGTGATATGGGTGGGGTTTAGCCGGAGGAGGTTTCATAAGGCCCACAGTTTTGGCCTCCTCATCAAGTTCTTAGACTTGCTTGGAGTGATCTTTTCCAAACAGTTGATGAGGTGGTGGAGCGGTGGAGGGATGGCACAACCCCGCAAATTTCGGGTTGAGAGTGGGACAGGTGGAACTCTTGTGCAGGCAGTTTATTTCAAACTGGGCATTGCATAGAAGTGCCAGGGCATCCTGCTGCTCGCTGGCCACATTGTCGACATCGAGGGTCCTGGCCTCGATGGCGACAATGCCCGTCGAGAGGAGCTTCAGGATGCGCTGGAGACGGACGTCCTGCATCTTGGTGGTCATGCTCAAGTGTCCCCAGATCTGGGCATTAACTGTAGGAACACTGAGATTGATGCAGTTCTCAGGTGGTTTGAATTTATCCATGGTCTCATTAAGTACCTGACCCTGAAGCTGGTGAGTGGTCAGGTAATTAATGGTGCCCGCCAGTTTGTGGTGCAGGGGTTTCCCAGTGTGTGTGGCCATGGCAAATTTGCCCACCACGTCCAGCATGTCCTCATCGTGCTCTGGCTCTGCGGTCTCCGGCAGTCCCGGGTCATCTTCGAAGGCAGCGGCCGAACCACTGCTGGCACTCCTGGCTGGTGAAGACGAGAGGCTGAGTGGGCTCCTGGCGTGGCTAGTAGAGGCCCGAGAGTCCCGTTCATCCCGATCCCTGTCCCGCTGGAGGAGTTGCTCCACCAAGAGCTCCAACCGCTCAATGCGACCGTCCCCGCTACTCGCGGCGGACAAGCCGACTTCCCCAGGCCCTGCAAATTCTCTGGGGCTTCCACAAACGGACCACACCTCCATAAGATGCAGACTAGGGTCCGATGGCAGGTTGTCATGGCCTACCGCCCCTGTAGGCTCATACGATTCCCGCACGGACTCTCCGCTAGACGGCCTTCGAGCAGAGTGTGACGGCCCACCTGCCTGGTAGGAAGGCAGGGGAGATGAATCGGCGACGGCCCCCGGAATCTGGCTCCCCGGAGTCCGTGCAGGCTTACCTCCACTGTCACCCAATGTTCTGCGTGGAGGTGCATGGTCGGCAGCTGCCAGAGCTAAGCTATCCGACTGTCTACTGCTGCTACCAACGCCCTTGACCGCAGCCTGACGAGGTGTTATGCCGGCAGCACCTGCTCCTGCAGGGCTGCTCGACACAGCAGAAGCCCTGCCAGACTGCCCTACAGCAGATATCCCCGGCGTCCGTACGTGGCGTATTGCCTGCTGCTGGGCTCCCCTGTAGCGCAGCCGTTCCCCGGCCCGGTCCCCGTGGATCCACTGCAACTCGGGGTGAGGTCGCTGGCGATGAGCGAGGCTCCTGTCCACGTACCTATCTGCTCCCCCGCTTCCTGGGGATGGGGGCATGAAGTCTGGGTCGGCAGTATCCAGCTCCTGTGCAGGTCAGCCATTCAGGTGATAAGTCGGGCGCTGGTGTAACGGAAGCGCCCGACTTCCACACTCTTGCCCCCGACCGTCCGGATGCTGCCGGTGGTGCTCGCAGCTCCGGTGGCAAAGGCCGCTGGCTTGTCGATGCCCCGCGGCTCCTGGAGAGTGTCGCCTTCTGTTTGCCTTTGGTGTCCATCCTGTTGGAAGTAAAGGTTAGTGGACTTACCTGACGACCTTTTGAAGGAGCTGGTGGAGAGAGCGCACTCCCCCCCCCCCCAGCTTGTTGAGGCAAATGCGCGCGACAATATGTCGCGCATGCGTGCTGGCGGGCTCTTCACGAAGTCACTCACGTGAATCCGAAATAAAATGATTTTCCTTCCTCAACTATACCTCTTTCAATCAATTCCGATATATCTCCCAAAAAAATTATTTAAAAAAGTCAACTATTGTAACAAGTTTTATTTGGGTTTATAAGAACCACAGAATAAGCAAAAAACACTTATGTAAACCCAAGACGAATGGAGGATTAGTCTTACCAAATTTCTTATTTTATTTCTGGGCAGTCAATGTCAAAAACATAAACTTCTGGTTTGAAGATATGGATCAACAACCATACTGGTTAAAGATGGAAAAGGAGGATTGTCTGCCTTTTGAAATTGGTCCGATTCTGTTAACTCCTACAAAATTGAATTAAAAAATCTATAGTGAAAATCCAATTATATATAGTGGTATTCGAATTTGGAAACAAATAAAAAAGACATTAAAATTGGATAATTTATCACTTTCTCTCCCTATTGCAAATAACCCTTCATTTAAACCTTCAGTATTGTATAAAGGTTTTGCACAATGGAAAAATTATGGAATTAAAGAGATGGGACATCTTTATAGGAAAGGTGTGTTCCTCTCGTTTCAGGAGGTACAACAGAATTATGGATTACACTCAAATAATTTTTTTAGATATTTACAACTTAAAGATTATGCTAAATCACATACACAAGAATACAGAACTAGAGAGCCAGAGATTCTAGATGAATGTTTGAATAAACACCCCAACACCGTCAAATTAATATCATACATTTATAATACTCTTTTAGACCATGAGAATCCGTCGACGGAATTATATAGACAGCATGGGAAAATGAATTAGTTCAACCCATAACGAAAGATATTTGGGATGAAAGTCTACAACATATACATCAATGTTCGTTAAACGCCAGACATTCTTTAATACAATTTAAAGTACTACATAGATTGCATTATTCTAAAACAAAATTAAATAGAATTTTTCCTAATATCTCTCCTATCTGTGATAAATGTCAATACTCTGAGGCTAATACCTTTGTAAGTTGCATAAAAATTAAAAAAATTTGGATGGATATTTTTAAAATTATTTCCGTAGTGGTTAATACAACTGGAGCCCGATCCCAAATAAATAATATTAGGCATATCAGAACAATACCTAAAACTTACAATAAATCAAAGAAATTTCCTTGATTACAGTATAATAACTGGGAAAAAATTAATATTAAAATTTTGGAAAAACCCAGCAACCCTCACAATCAAAATGTGGATTGTAGAAATGTCGGAGACCCTAAATCTGGAAAAAATTAGGTTTGTCTTAAATGACAAACCAGAATTATTTACTAGAATATGGTCTCCGTTCATAGATTATCTGAAGGGGTAGAATGGGCCGACGCTAAAACCTGAGTGAAGCTTGAACCCAGGACTAGATGAATAGTTATGTTCTCTGACCTACGGACCTATCTCCTAAGTTGTATTATGGATAGTTTATGCTATCTTTCTAATTTTCTTTTTTTTCTTTCTTTATTTTTTCTATCTTTTAAAAAAAAAAAATAATAATAATTAGAGTCAATGATAATATTTAACCGATAAATGAAGACCCCAGCTGCATAGGTAGCGGGGTCCCTGGAACTCTGGATATTTAATATGTAACCGTTTAACAAAGTTTGTAGTGGTTTGGACTATGATATGTACATGCCTCTAATAAAAATGTAACTTAAATTTTTTTTTTTTTTTTAATGTCTGTGAGATTTCCGGCTTTTCTGTCTTCTGAAACGCCTCTCCACCTCCTCTATTTTTATTGTTGATGAAGTGATGTTGGAGCGAGTGAGTAATTGGGTGTGAAGTGGTGATTGGAGTGGGGTAGGTGTGGAAGGGCCCAGTCTTTGCAGACTGAGGCCAGGCTGTGAGTGGGTGTGAAGTGTTGGTTGGGGGGGAGAGGGTGCAGGGTCCATTCCTTGCAGACTGGGGTCTGGCTGTGTTGGTTGGGATGGAGTCTTGCCTTAAGTAGGTGTGAAGTGGTGAATGGGAAGGAGAGGGTGCAGGATCCATTCCTTGCAGAATGGGGTCTGGCTGTGTTTTTCGGGGGGGGTACCAGGGTTACGTTTCTGATTTTCAAACCTGCAGTAAAACTCATTCAGATCATTTGTCAGCTGACAATTGTCCAAAGAACGGGGGGGGGGGGGGGGGGGGGTTTCCTCTTATAGCTGGTGATTTATTGCATGCCCTTCCAAATTGAAGAAGAGTCACTAGCTGAGAACTTGCTCCTCAACTTCTCAGAGTACCTTTCCTTGGCAGCTCTGATTCCTCTTCTCAGCTCTTTATCGATGAGGCTATCTTTTAACTCTTTAAGGATTAGGCTATCGGCTTGACGCATATTTTTCAGTATTGTTATCAAGGAAAAGAAAGCAGTTCCAGTGCTTTGATATTATTTGATAATTTTTAATATTATTCACATGGAGGAGAAAATATAATAGCTCTAAAACCTACCTTAATTTTTTTGCAATCTCACTAAAGATAACCCCCTTTCCCTCTCCCCTCCACCTCTCTCTCCCTCCCCCATCTCTCTCTTTCATCCCCTCTCACTCTCCCCCTCCCCTCCCTCCTCCTCTCATATTCTCCCTCTCACAGTCCTCCCTCTCACATTCCCCCCTCTCACATTCCCCACTCTCACATTCCCTCCTCTCACATTACCCCCTCTTTCACCTTCCACCCTCCCACGCAGCGTTGGAGGGCCGCGGCGATCGGGGGGGGGGGGAGATGCGGGGATCCACTCCTGGGGGGGGGGGGGTGAGAGGCGAGGGTCCGCTGCAGGGGGGGGGGGGGGAGGAAGGCGTGGGCCCGTCGGGAGTTGGGGGGGGGGTGTCGTGGGTCCGGCGGCGGAAGAGGCGAAGGCCAGGAGCGGCGTCTGGTGTCAAGGTTACGGCTTCTGCCAGTCGTTCCCACTCCCGCCCGGCGATGGGAAAACGATCACCTGTTAGACCCCTCGCGGGTAGTTTGCTACCCTGGATAAAAACCAAAGATACTAGAGGATGAAAACCAGACACCCGCTCCCGCAAGGCAATATTCCACTATTTATCACAATAGACACGAGGCATCCAAGCGATCGCTGATTGTGTGGACTGCAAAATGCGATCTGAACCCGCCTGGGCCCACTGCGTGCACGCGGAGAGACAGCATCATTTTGCGTCTCTACTGCGACGTCGGCTTCCCCCAACTGAGCAGACGCGGATGGTCTCAATTGTTTTCCACCAAATCATCCAGGGGGCATGAACCAGATTTTCGGGTAAACGCTGATTGTGCTCCAAATTTTTTTTTCCTCTGGATTTTTTCTTACTGTGGGGAAAGAAAGTTGGGGTGCGAGCGCACCCAACGCACCCCCCCATTCGGACGGCCATGCATGCTGAACATGATGCTAAATTAAACTAATCTCCTCTGGCTGCACATCAAAAGTCAAAGTCAAAACTCAAAAGAGTTTATTGTCATGTGTTCTTGACAGGACAATGAAATTCTTTCTTTGCATAGCACAACAGAACATAGTAGGCATTGACTACAGTTATATACTTAAATACACACATTAATTAATAAATTAATAAAGTGCAAATAATAGATGGAGGGGTATTAATGTTCAGAGTTTTGTCCGAGCCAGGTTTAATAGCCTGATGGCGGTGGGGAAGTAGCTATTCCTGAACCGGGTTGTTGCAGTTCTCAGGCTCCTGTACCTTCTACCCGAAGGTAGCAGGGAGATGAGTGTGTGGCCAGGATGGTGTGGGTCCTTGATGATGCTGCCAGCCTTTTTGAGGCAACGGCTGTGGTAGATCCCCTCGATGGAAGGAAGGTCAGAGCCGATGATGGACTGGGCAGTGTTTACTATTTTTTGTAGTTTTTTCCTCTCCAGGGCACTCAAGTTGCCGAACCAAGCCACGATGCAACCAATCAGCAAGCTCTCTACTGTGCACCTGTAAAAGTTAGAGAGAGTCCTCCTTGACAGAACGACTCTCCGTAATCTTCTCAGGAAGTAGAGGCGCTGATGAGCTTTCTTAATAATTGCATCTGTGTTCTCGGACCAGGAAAGATCTTCACAGATGTGCATGCCCAGGAATTTGAAGCTCTTGACCCTTTCAACCATCGACCCGTTGATATAAACAGGACTGTGGGTCCCCATCCTACTCCTTCCAAAGTCCACAATCACTTCCTTGGTTTTGCTGGTGTTGAGGGCCAGGTTATTGCGCTGGCACCATATGGACAGTCGCTCGATCTCTCTTCTGTACTCCGACTCAACCCCATCAGTGATACGCCCCACTACAGTGGTGTCGTCAGCGAACTGGATGATGGAGTTCGCACTGTGACCGGCTACGCAGTCATGAGTATAGAGTGAGTACAGCAGGGGGCTGAGCACACAGCCTTGAGGTGCTCCCGTGCTGATTGTTATCGAGTCTGACACATTTCCACCAATACGAATAGACTGTGGTCTGTGAATGAGGAAGTCGAGGATCCAATTGCAGAGGGATGCGCAGAGACCCAGTTCTGCGAGTTTGGTAACCAGCTTGGAGGGGATGATTGTGTTAAATGCCAAGCTGTAGTCAATGAATAACAGCCTGACATATGAGTTTTTGTTGTCCAAGTGGTCCAGAGCGGAGTGGAGGGCCAGCGAGATCGCGTCCACCATTGATCTGTTGTGGCGGTAAGCGAACTGCAGAGGATCCAGGTTTTTGTCAAGGTAGGAGTTGATTTGTGCCATGATCAACCTCTCGAAGCACTTCATCACCACAGGCGTTAGTGCCACAGGTCGATAGTCATTGAGTCACGTCACCTTACTCTTCTTGGTCACCGGTATTATTGATGCCCTTTTGAGGCAGGTGGGATCCTCAGACCTCAGAAGTGACAGGTTGAAAATGTCCGTAAAAACTCCAGCCAGTTGGTCCGCACAGGTTTTTAAAACACGACCAGGTATGCCATCAGGTCCAGACGCTTTTCGAGGGTTCACCCCTCTGAAGGATTTCCTGACGTCGGCCTCTGTGACTGAGACTGAAATACCATCACAGCGAATGGGGGCTCGTGAAGGCACATCGGTGTTCTCCCTATCAAAGCGTGCGTAAAATGCATTGAGCTCATCAGGGAGTGATGTATCGCCGACATCCGAGCTGCCTCCTGGTTTCGCCTTGTAGGAGGTGATTGCATTCAGTCCCCGCCACAGCTGCCGAACATCTGTCTCATCCTCCAGTTTGGAGCAGAACTCCCTTTTGGCCTTTTTGATGGCCTTACCAAGGTCCTATCTGGACTTCGTGTAGACCACTGTATCATCAGACATGAATGCCCGGTGTCTGGTCTTCAGAAGAGTGCGGATCTCAGTTCATCCAAGGTTTCTGATTGGGAAATACTCAGAAGGTTTTGGTAGGGATGCAGTCCTCCACACATTTCTTAATGAAGTCTGTAACGACTGTGGCGTATTCATTCAAGTCCGTTGCCGAGTCCTTGAACATTGCCCAGTCTACAGACTCCAAACAGTCCTGTAGTTGTTCCTCTGCCCCCCCCCCCCCCCCCCCCCCCCCCCCCCCGACCAGCTCTGTACTGTCCTCACCTCTGGGGGTGCGCTCTTTAATTGCTGCCTGTAGGCAGGAAGAAGCAGCACCACAGTGTGGTCGGATTTACCGAAGTGAGGGCGAGGGATAGAGCGGTAAGCATTCTTGATGGTGGTGTAGCAGTGGTCGAGGGTGTTTGGTCCTCTGGTGCAGCAGGAGACATGTTGGTGGAAGTTAGGGAGTGATTTCTTGAGGTTTGCCTTATTGAAATCCCCAGCAATGGTGGTAAAAGCCTCTGGGTAAGACGTCTGGTGTTTGTTGACCACGGCGTGCAGCTCCTCCAGTGCCAGACGGACGTCTGCCTGGGGTGGGATGTAGACCGCGGTCAGGATGATGGAGGTGAATTCCCTCGGAAGGTAGAAGGGATAGCACTTCACCGCCAGATGTTCGAGATGTGGAGAGCAGGAGTTGGACAGGACTGCCACGTCTGAGCACCATGCAGAGTTGACCATGAGGCAGACGCCCCCTCCTCTCCCTTTCCCCGATGCCAGTGCACGGTCCACATAATCTGTATTTCACCTTTCTTTGCATATCCACATGGCAACCTAAAAGCCTCTTAAATGCCACTATTGTATCTGCCACCACTACCACCTCTGACAGCAAGTTCCAGGTGCCCACTCCCCTCTGTGTAAAAATACGGCACTTTTTAGGCAGAGAATTTCAAAGATTCATGAGCATCGCTATGAACAGATTTCTTCCTAACTCAGTCCTAATGACCTACCTTTCATTCTGACACTGTGACTCTCCAGACATTCCTGCAATGAGAAGCATTACCCGTCAAGCCCTGTAATGGTTTTCTATATCCTGATGTGAAGCTTCTCAGTTCATGAACGTCTGAGATATGCATTAGGAGCAAAGGAGGGCACTGTACCCCTCGGCCCTACTTTCCATTAATTAGGGTTAGGGGTGATTTGATTAAAGCCCTCAGTAACCTTTCACACACTTGGTTCTCAAAGCTTAATACGTCTCCATGAATGTACAGCTGTGGATGTAACTGCCAAGCAGACATTTCCTTAATAAACAGGAAACAACGTCACTGTAAGGATTGATTCTATTGCCCACTTCAGATGAACACTGGGCCCCCGCAGCAGTTGCTGTGAGTGCCTCTGGTTTTATTTTTATGAAGTGTTAATGAGTTTAGCACATGCTAGGCATACATACCTTCAGTTCCACAGTCAGTTTCACATTGCATTGCACTGTGTCCTAGATAATAACTATGGAGCAAGCTTCAGAGCTTGGTGATTACCTGTGTCTGTTGTAAAAGTGTTCTGGTTTTGAACATGATATTGCAGAGAGCTCAGGAAAGAGTTTGCAAGGCATATTGAGAAATAAATGAATATTTTGGGGGAATAGAACATAAAACAAAGAACAGTAGAGCAGGAACATACCCTTCGGCCCACAATGACTGTGCTGAGTATGATGGCAATTTAATCACATCATCCATACCCCTCCATTCCCTGCATATCCATGTGCCTATCTACAGTGGCTTGCAAAAGTATTCATACCCCTTGAACTTTTCCACATTTTTTCACGATCCAACCACAAATGTAAATGTATTTTATTGGGATTTCATGTGATAGACCAACACAAAGTGGCGCATAATTGTGAAGTGGAAGGAAAATGATACATGGTTTTCAAATTTTTTTACAAATAAAAAACTGAAAAGTGTGGCGTGCAAAAGTATTCAGCCCCCTTTACTCTGATACCCCTAAATAAAATCCAGTGCAACCAATTGCCTTCAGAAGGCACCTAATTAGTAAATAGAATCCACGTGTGTAATCTAATCTCAGTATAAATACAGCTGTTCTGTGAAGGCCTCAGAGGTTTGTTAGACAACATTAGTGAACAAACAGCATCATGAAGCCCAAGGAACACACCAGACAGGTCAGGGATAATGTTGTGGAGAAGTTTAAAGCAGGGTTAAGTTATAAAAAAATATCCCAAGCTTTGAATATCTCACGGAGCACTGTTCAATCCAGCATCCGAAAATGGAAAGAGTATGGCACAACTGCAAACCTACCAAGACATGGCCGTCCACCTAAACTGACAGGCCGGGCAAGGAGAGCATTGATCAGAGAAGCAGCCAAGAGGCCCATGGTAACTCTGAAGGAGCTGCAGAGATCCACAGCTCAGGTGGGAGAATCTGTCCACAGGACAACTATTAGTCATGCACTCCATAAATCGGGCCTTTATGGAAGAGTGGCAAGAAGAAAGCCAATGTTGAAACAAAGCCATATGAAGTCCCGTTTGCAGTTTGCCACAAGCCATGTGGGGGACACAGCAAACATGTGGAGGAAGGTGCTCTGGTCAGATGAGACCAAAATTGAAGTTTTTGGTCTAAATGCAAAACGCTATGTGTGGCGGAAAACTAACACTGCACATCACCCTGAACACACCATCCCCACTGTGAAACATGGTGGTGGCAGCATCATGCTGTGGGGATGCTTTTCTTCAGCAGGGACAGGGAAGCTGGTCAGAGTTGATGGGAAGATGGATGGAGCCAATGCAGGGCAATCTTGGAATAAAAGCTGTTAGAGTCTGCAAAAGACTTGAGACTGGGGCGGAGGTTCACCTTCCAGCAGGACAACGACCCTAAACATACAGCCAGAGCTACAATGGAATGTTTAGATCAAAGCATATTCATGTGTTAGAATGGCCCAGTCAAAGTCCAGACCTAAATCCAATTGAGAATCTTTTGCAAGACTTGAACATTGCTGTTCACAGACGCTCTCCATCCAATCCGACTGAGCTTGAGCTATTTTGCAAAGAAGAATGGGCAAAAATTTCAGTCTCTAGATGTGCAAAGCTGGTAGAGACATACCCCAAAAGACTTGCAGCTGTAATTGCAGCGAAAGGTGGTTCTACAAAGTATTGACTCAGGGGGGCTGAATACATTTGCACGCCACACTTTTCAGTTTTTTATTTGTAATAAAATTTACAAACCATGTATCATTTTCCTTCCACTTCACAATTATGTACCACTTTGTGTTGGTCTATCACATAAAATCACAATAAAATACATTTACGTTTGTGGTTGTAACATGACAAAATGTGGAAAAGTTCAAGGTATATGAATACTTTTGTAAGCCACTGTAAGTGCCTCTTAAATGCCACCATCATGTCTGCTTCCACCCCCTTCCCTGGCAGCACGTTCCAGCCAATTACCACTCTCTGTGTAACTTGCCCAATTCACCTCCTTTAAACCCCCTGCCGCTCCCCACCAAGCCTTAAAGCCATGCCCATTACTTGCTGATATTTCTACCCTGGGAAGAAATTCTGATTGCCTACCCTATCTATGCCTTTCCTAATTTCATATACTTGATAGGTGTCTTTGAATATATAAGACATTGAGAGAAGTTGAAGGCATGGAATGTGGAAAGTGCAGTACAGGAACAGGCCTTTCAGCCCACATTATCTATGCGGACTGTGATGCCAGTTTAAATTACGTATGATTGCACGTGATTCACATCCTTCTATCCATTGCCTGTCATGTGCTTATCTGAATGCGCCTTAAATGTCGCTATTGAATCAAGCGAAATGGTAAGATTAAACGAGAACTTACCAGTTTGAAGTTTGATCTTTATTTTATGAGGCGTTACGATGAGCGATTACGTGAATAACCCCGCCAGTCCGCATGCACGTCAATCTTCAAAGCAGCGGTGTGAAATCACAGATAACACTAACTGAAGTAACATAGTAAGATTATATACCAGACCTTCCAGTTGACCTTTAAGATTTTGAGGGCCGGGAGCGCTCATCGTAACTCCTCATAAAATAAAGATCAAACTTCAAACTGGTAAGTTCTCATTTAATCTTGCTATTTTACTTCGGAGTCACGTGAGTGATTCCGTGAATATTTCAAAGGTCTGTGATTTCACGCCGATCCAAATCCAGGCGTCTCACACTGCATCAGTTGACTCAGGAGGAGTGAATAATGAGCAATACATTGAAACATGGTACTGATTAACATGTTGATGCTTTAATTCACAAATAAACAAAAGAAAACACAATAGCGACTCCTCTCTCCCAGGGAGAAGCTATGAAACAGAACCTAAAACGGAATGGGCGAACACCCCGGGTTCAATAAGTGGTTTATTATAAAACCTCTGAAAAGTCAATTCATTTGACCCCCTGCGGCCGCGAGGATATGGTCTAGATGGACATCCATTGTCCTCGCTGCTGATATTGATGCCGCCCTGGGGGAGTGAGATTTAAAATTGTCAGTATTAACTTCTGCACAACCCAGCACTTGTTTCAGCCATTTTGAAATGGTCTGAATGGACATTTTCATATGTGGCTTTTTGTGGCTAATAAACAATGCTACCTCAGTGCCTCTGAGGCTCTTGGTGACCTCGATATAACTCCGCAAGTGCGCCACTACACACAGCCGTAAATCCGTGGGATATGCTGACAATACAAGCTTGAATCCTGACACCCCTGGTCTGCTTTGTTTAATTAGGTCATAGATGTAAAATATAACGTAATTCCCTGATGACCCCATCCTGTCCAGGTGTAGTTTGTGCAAAGTCTGAACGCTTTGTGCTGATACCTGCACCATGTGCGTGACCAACTTTAGGGTAATCTTTGGCAATGACAAGGATGTGGCTGTACCCCACTGACGAAGCAGCGTGAGTACCATGCTCACATCCCAGATTTCAGAGTACCTAGGCCTGGGGGGATTGTAATTAAAAACACCCGTCATAAATCTGGATATTAATGGATGAGATCCTACAGACTGAAGGTCCGACCCCCGGCATAGGTATGATGACAGAGCACTCCTGGCACTATTGATGGCACTATAGCTCAACCCTTCATCAAAATATAACTTGGACAGAAATTCGAGCACTTCTGGGATGGAAGCTGTGTGGTACGTAATGTTCCCATGTAAACAAAACTCCTCCCATTTCCTGACATGAGAGATGTACTGCTTTTTCGTACTATCCCTCCAGGACGATATGATGGCATCCATGGTACGATTGGATAGTCCCAGACCCAGGTATGGCCTTCTTAGAATCTGCAAATTAACACGATCATAACACGATCTCCAGTCACAGGGTGCACCAATAGATCATGACGTTTTGGAACCACCATAATAGGCTGGGTAATAATGTCCGAAATGAGAGGAAACCATGGCTATGTAGGCCAGTCGGGTACCACCAAAACTCCTGAAGTGGAGTCCTGCTTGATCTTGGTCAAGCACGGACATGACGAGGCAGAATGGGAGAAATGCATATAAAAACATTCCGCCCCAGTGTAGCGAGAACACATCTACCGCTACTGCCCCTGGATCAGGTTCCCATGAAACATACTTCGGTACCTGGTGATTGAGACTGGATGCAAACAAATCGATATCTGGCATCCCATACCGAACAACAATCTCATTAAATACATCATGATTCAACATCCACTCTGTGTTGTCATTGAATTTGCGTGACCTGGTGTCTTCCATCATTTTGAATCTGCCTGGTAAGTAGACAGCTGAAATCCAAATGTCCTTTTTAATGCATCAATGCCAAATAAGGTTAGCCAATCTGTCACAAGATTTTGACTTGATTCCACCCATGTGATTAACATACACCACTGCCGTAGTGTTGTCAATCTGAAGCTGAACATGTAAGTGATGCATAGTGATACAGTAAGCCTTGAGCCCGTAAAATGCTCCTAAAAGCTCTAAATAATTAATTCCATGTGATTGGAGAATAAATGCCTCATGCATATTCCATCTGCCTCCATAGCTAGAAATGGTATCAGTAGCACCCCAACCTAGGGCACTAACATCAGTCTGCAAAACAACTGAAGGTGCTTCCATCAGAATTTTGCTACAACAATTTGAAATGTTTCTAAACCACCACTGTACTTCAGCAATGACTTCAAATGGTAATTGCATGGGCCAGTTGAAATGACCTGCATGTATTCTGAGTGCTAGTACCTTTGCCCTCTGTAAATTTTGCTTATGCAAAGGTCCATACTGCACAGCTGGAAAGGCAGCTACCAATTTGCCAATGAAGCTGGCCACTTGTTTAATTGAAGGCGATTGCTCCCCCAAGAGCTTGATACAGCCTTCAATTAAATCTAATCTCTTGCCCTTGGGCAGAGTCACAGACATGTGAGTTGAATTAACTGTGAATCCCAAATAGTCAATTAATTTAACCGGCACCAATTTTGATTTACCTAGATGGATGATAAACCCCAATCTCTCAACCATGAGTTTAACAGCTGAAACCGATAACTCAGCTGCCACCCGGGTTTTTCCAATTATTAAGATGTCATCCAAATAAGCCATTACAATTTGACCCTGAGCCTGGAGTAACCCCAGTACTGGTTTTAGCAGCTTTGTAAATAATCTAGGGGTAGAGGTTAACCCATTAGGCAGTGCTTTAAATTGCCATAATTGCCCCATCCAGCTAAATTTCAAATATCTCCGATACTCTTTATGAACAGGCATGAGTAATATGTATATTGAAGGTCTATACATGCCATATAACACCCTCTGGAAACCAATTGCTTGGCAGTAACAAATGTTTCCATTTTTAAATGATTATACTGCACAAACGGATTAAGTTGTCAGGTCCAAAATAATCCGACCCACCATCTTTCTTTGGTCTAGGAAAAATATTAGATACGAATTGGTGAGTTTGATAAAGTGTCTTCTTAATTACAATATCATTTTCCAATTTCAGCTTGAAACTCCAAATTCTCTTTTTGTGAGAAAATGAGTGCCCGCTCTGGCATGTGCTGTGTGGGTGGACACAAATTGGGAATAAATTCAATTTGAAACCCATGTATACTCTGCAGTATAAACAAGTTTGATGTTATTTCATACCATTCTTTCAGAAACCAGTGTAACCTCCCCCCAACTGGTAGGTAATTCTCACTCAATATTTTTCGACAAGAACCAGACCCAGCTACCTCCATGGTTACCGGTGGAGTTCTTTGTCCCCTGGTTCTGGAGGGAAAAGGCATGTTTGCCCGTACTCCTGCTGGAGTGCGCCAGCTGCGCACATTGAATGGCCGGCTTGGTCCTTGGCCGGACCTGGTTTCGGCAAACCGCTTGTAGGGGTATTGCCTCCGAAGGGTTCTGCTGGTCACTGGTGCCTTGATGAGCCCGACAGTTTTTTCCTTGTCGTCCAGCTCCTTCATCCGCTTTGCGAGGTCTTCCCCGAACAGCAGATTCAGTGGCTGGATGTTATTAGGCTTACACAGGGCAGTGAACCTCGGGTTAATGGTAGGGCGGATGGCGCTCTTCCTAAGGCAGTTTATCTCAAAGTGTACATTGCACATGAGAACCAGGGCTGAACGGCAGTTAGGTGCCCACCATCCACCGACCTACCGAAAGCCATAATGCCCGATGCGAGCAGCTCCAGCACCCTTTGCAGCTTTATCTCCTGCGCCCTGATGCCTACTCCCATGTGGCCTCAGATGGCATGGTTTACGGCTGGTACTTTAAGCAGGACACAATGCGCCGGGGTTTTGTACTTCTTGGCCGTTGTATCCATGGCCAGCTCCTGAAGCTGGTGTGAGGCCAAGTAATTTATACTCGCAGCCAGCTCTTCCCCCAGCGGCTCTCCGGAGTCTATTGGGCCGGCAAACCTTGCCGCCAGGAATGGGACCTCTGGTTCGTGCCCTTCGTCCCTTGGCGCAGCCTCCAATACTAAGCCCACAGATTCGGCATCAGAACCGAACTGACCCCTCCTCCAAGAGGGAGACACTAGGCAGCCCTGTAGGTGCTGCTGGCGCGGGCTCTTTGAGAGGCCGGCGCTCTTGATGGAGCATCCTCTCCAGTAGGAGCTCCATCCTGGATATCCGTGATATGGTATCCATTCTCGAGGGAGAACCCTCCCGACCAGACTCGTCTGAGTCTATCGGCCATATAGACTTTCTGGTGGCCTTACGCCCCCCCCGGCGCAGCCATGGTGCCCTCAGACACCAAGTCTGTATTCGCTGGTCTTGTTATTAGTGGCTCAGTAGATGAACTAGGAGGCCGCCCGCTACCCACACTCCCGCGGTCTTTAGTTACTTTTGCAATGGCTCGCCTTGTTCTCAACAATTTCTCCATGCTTGGACTTGTCCTCCTGTAACAAGATTTAACAAGCGCAAAAACGACCTCCAACAAGTTTGACACTTACCTGAGGCTTTTTAAACTTACCGCTGGAGAAGCCCGGCTCCTCCCAGCCGGTCGCTGCGCCATGCGTCAGACGTAATAACGCGCATGCGCACTGGCGGGGTTATTCTGCCTAAAATAGAACTTATTTCACTTGAAGAATTTCCGTGCGTGATGATTAGAGCCAGTTTCTGAACAGAAAGTTATAATCATGGAACTGCCATGAACCTACTTACAGTTTATATATCTGTCTCCCAAATACGCTGACATATTTATACATCTACAGCCACCAAAAGGAACTTCACAGCTACATGCAGTTCAGCAAATATCGGCTGTTGTCTATGCTCACAGTTCCACACAGAAATTACTGATATTTATACATACATTGACATATTAATATTGTTTATTACTTCTATAAAGGCAACAAATTAGTTTAAATAGACCAACAAATGTTGAAAAAGCAGGGAAAGCTATCCAATTGAATTGAGTGTTCATCTACAAGTATTGGCAGAAGTAATTTCTAAAGCATTGTTGTTGAGGACTCACTGTAACAGATGGGTGTTGTCCCATTTTGAGTTAACACTCAGTCTAAAGAAGGGTCTCAACCTGAAACGTTATCTATCCATGTCCTCCATGGATGCTGCCTGACCCACTGAGTTACTCCAACACTTAGTGCTTCGCTCAAAATTCCGGCAACTGTAGTTCCTTGTGTCTCTCTTCAGTCAATCATTAGTCAAGTATATATGATTTGGCTTAGTTTAGTTTATTACTGTCATGTGTACCAAGGTACAGTGAAAAGGTTTTTTGTTACGTGCTGTCCAGTCAGCGAGAAGACTACACATGATTACAATCAGGCCGTCCACAGTATACAGATATAGGATAAAGGGTATAATGTTTAGTGCATGATAAAATCCAGCAGCTTCCGATGAAAGATAGTTCAAAGGTCTCCAATGGAGTCGATGGGAGCTCTCCAGTTGGTGGGAGAAAGGTTCAGTCTAACAGAAGTTGGAAGTTTGACAGATACATTTCCTTGAGAGCATTCAATTGTTGAGCAGTGAATGTAGGGAATGATATGATTTGGAGCAGATGTTGGCAGTAGTCTGCCAGATAACAGGTGAATAGTTATATATAATAGGACAGGAGGAGACATATTCAAACCTTATACACCGGCATTGGTCAGTGGATTCTGGTGATCCTATGTTCCATCAATTGTTAGAGAACTATATTCCACCCTCTGGTATCTTTCTCTTCATTCTACCCATTGCACTTGTGCTCGGCGTGAGGTTTAGGTTTAGCTTCATTATTGTCAAGTGCACCAAGGTACAGTGACATTTTGCATGCTTTCCAATCAAATCAGATATGATACATGAATACAATCATGCCAAACTCATGTACAATAGATAGAGCAAAGAGAAATTCAGGGTGCTGAATGTAGTTCTTAGCATTGTAGCGTACTTATTCTGGAGATAAAATCCAATATATGTAATGAAGTAGGTTGAAGAATCAGACTGTAACCCAGCTTATGATGGTATTCATATATTGTATTATCTGTTTTGATTGAATAGTAGGCAAACTAAAGCGTTTCTCTGTATCTCAGTGCACAGGACAATAATAACCTTAAACCTAATTGTCCATAGCACAACTGAGTGTGCACTTCAGGGAAGAGGCCTGGAAGAATTTACCAAGACTCTGGGCTGAACAAAAATGAGGGGCTCCGTCATGGACCTCCCCGCTAATAGAACCGAACAAAAAGGTGATCAAGTGAGAACTCTCCCCAGATTTTGTCACGAGGTTTATTCACCCTGACTATCCAGGCAGATGCTTATTGTCCATAAGGTCACAATACCACGCCCTGCATATGCTGGTGGCCTAGGTCTGTGCTTCCTCAGTTTCCCTGGAGGTTTAGTGTGAAACTGTGATTTGCCCACTGCGTAGCAACCCTGTAGAGGCCTCAGTGATGGAGAAGCCACGCACTAAGGGTGACACTTCCATGCTTGGTTGTTCTTGCTGCGTCGTTGCCAACTGCAATGCAGGCTGAAGGTGAACAGCATGCCAACGCACATAACTTGCAGCAAGTGAAACGCTTCTATTTCACCCACGTACACTGATCCGTACATTAATTCTTGCCAGTATTCCGACTTTCAGTGCACCTAAACAATCTGGAATGCGTGCAGTAGGTACATGTGTTTGCCTTGTATTCATTATGCATATTATGAACCGGAATGAAAGTGGTTCTTCTTCTTGCATATGGCATGCACAACCTAAAGTTGTAGGACAACTTGTTCTGTTTGATCTTATTTGATTGTGCACGCCAGGTTGATTGCATTCATCGAAACAGTGTGGACCACGTGAAGGTTGCAATCTCCCACCCCAATGAAAGTGGTTCAAAATACAAGATAGCCTACTTTAGGATTCAGACTTACTGTTCAAACAGAACATGGTCCTATACCAGTTTGCAATTACCATTATAATTAGGGGCTAATTTTAATAGAACTTCTGTTTTTTTTTCCCCCACTGCCAAAACATTCCAGTAAATTATTCAAATTTTACTCATGTATCCCTCGTATAGAGTACTGCAGACAGTATTATTTCCTTCTCGTTCAAACAAATCTTAATTTACCCGGAAAGTTCCCTTTTCTCAACGGATATTATACCTCTGCAAAAATACCTCTTCCTTTTTTTCCTTATTTTTTATTGTTGCCTTGAATCTGCCAATTGTTGCTGGTGAGTAGCTATGCGTAACGGCAGTGACAGAGTGGCATCATGCCACATTGACCACGGACCGACCACGCAAGGTCCTGGTGTGAGGAGTAGAACTTCTAAAAAAGATTCTGGTGGTGAGAACTACAGTAAATAGTGCAGTTTCATTGCAGAGCACAAACCGCACATAGATTGGCTGCCTTTCAGAGATTTCCTGATCAGTAACACCTTTAGTTTCATGACCTACTCACACAAAACCATATTCTTATTTAATACTTTTACTAGCATAAAGGCTTCTAATATGTTTTTTTTTTTCATTACTGATGATCCAGACTTGCAATTGGAATAATATTTGTGTAATTCCCTTTTGGAAACCAATTTTTCTTTGGAATCTTTTGTGCATTGTGTGATGACTGTATTTTTAAAATTATTGACATAAATTAAATTATTCACAATACATATCAACAAATGTAATATTTACATGGAAGCACTATTGGATAATTATGTTAGGTCTTCAGAATAAGGAATAGTATCAGTGGATTTATAGACAACGCGTGGTCCAGAAAACAGAGAGAGAACACATTTAAGAAATTGGAGACTAGTTAACAATATCAAGTTGGGAAAAATGGAAACTACTTAAAATTGCAATTGAAAAGCATAGAGAAACTGAAAACATAATTAAGAGTAATTGGCATTGATTGCACAAGCGAAAGCCTTTCTCAATCAACCCATTAGTCAAGATCCTCTAATTTAAAGCAGGCAGTACCATTGCTACGTTTTAATGGCATCAGAGTGTAGGATGGCACAGTGGCTCAACTGGTACAGCTGTGGCCTCATAGCGCCAGAGACCTGGGTTCAACCCTGCTCTCGGATGCTGACTGTGTGGAGTTTGCGCGTTCTTCCTGTGACCACGTGGGTATCCGTCCGGTGCTCCAGTTTCCTCACATGTCCCAAAGACATGCGGGTTTGTGTATTAAATAGCCTCTGTAAAAATCACCTCCAGTGTGTCGAGTGGATGAAAAAGTGGAATAACAGAACTTGAGTGAACAGGTGATTGTGAGGACTGGATAGGTCAAAGGCCCGGTTTGTGTGCTGCATCTCTAAATAAACTAAACTAAACAGACCTTGATCATCACTCTGAGAGCAACTGTGTTCCATATATTCCTATTGGAGCCCAGTACAGGATCACAAACCTCTGTGGATCTGCTGATACACTTGCTGGGAAATCGCCGTGCTGAACCTTGCTTACGTCTTGAAGGCCCATTCATTTCAATAAGTATGCATGACTGGGGACAAAATGGTACTTACATAACCATTTTCTTTTTTGCCGTTGTCTTTTGTTGTTTCTTTGTGTTTTTAGGTCTTGTTTTTAACGTTAAAGTATTAAAATTCTTAGTCGTGTTTTCAATTTCCACTTTTTGTGAATGTTTTGTCAGTTTGGTCATCTGGGAAGAGATAATAGGTCTTAACTAGCTATCATAACAACCCTGCAGGGCAGAGCCTGACACTTAGAACAGAGATGCTTTGTTCTGTACAGGATCAATGCCAAGGGCTGGAATTGGGTTCTCAGTCGATGATAGCAGCTGGGGACCTACTATGGGCAAGAGCGAGCATTTGTTCAAGCAAGCATTTCAAGATCTGTTCAGTGGAAGATCTGAGTCTTTGAATTCTTTCAAGCAGTAATAGACAGTGCAAGCAGCGGGAACAAAGTGTAGGCAAATTCCTTTATTAAAATGTGAAGGAAGGAACTGTAGATGCTGGTTTAAACCTAATAGACACAAAAAGATGGAGTAACTCAGCGAAACAGGCAGCATCTCTGGAGAGAAGGAATAGGTGATGTTTCGGGTCGAGACGCTTCTTCAGACTGGTCAGATTGGTCACGCATTCCTTCTCTCCAGAGATGCTGCCTGTCCCGCTGAGTTACTCCAGCATTTTGTGTCTATCTTCGCCTTTATTAAAATATTGCATTATAGACACACACCATGCAGAGTCGGAGATTTCTGGAATGAATGGTAAGCTGATGACAAAATAGAAAAATACAGATATTGGTATTAATTCATTAGTATCATGTGTACCATGAAACAGTGAAAAACTTTGTTTGCGTGCCATCCAGGAAGATCAGACCATACATGAGTACATCAGGTAGTGCGAAAGGGAAAATAAACAGAGTGCAGAATTCATAGAATTCATACAGAATTACAGCTTCATAGAAAGTGCAGGAAAAGGTGCAAAGGCTGTAACAAGGTAGATAGGAAGATTGGCAATTCATCCCTAGCATAGGACAGGTCTGTTCAACAGTCTGATAACATCTGGGGCGAATCTGTTCTTGAAACTGGTGGTACTTGCTTTCAAGCTTTTGGAACTTCTGCCTGAATGGAGAGAAGAGAGAATGGCTGCAGTGGTAGTGGTCCTTGATTATGCTGGCTGCTTTACCAAGTCAGCGTGAAGGGTGGATGGAGTCAATAACGGGGAGGCTGATTTGAGTAATGGATTGGGCTATGCTCACTATTCTGTGCAATTTCATGCGTTGTTGGGTGGAGCAGTTGTTAAATCAAGATGTGATGCATCCCGATTGGATGCTTTGTGTGGGTCATCATTCGAAATTGGTAAGAGTAATTCATGGAGTCATAGTCATAGAGTGATACAGCATGGAACAGGCACTTTGGCCCAATTTGCCCACACCAGCCAACATGTCCCAGCTACCGCTAGCCCCACCTGCATGTGTTTGTCCCCTATCCCTCCAAACCTGCCCTATCCATGTACCTCTCTTAACTGTTTCTTAAACATTGGGATAGTCCCAGTCTCAACTATCTTCTCTGGCAGTTTATTCCATACACCTACCACCCCTTGTGTGAAAAGGTTACCCCTCAGATTCCTATTGAATCTTTTCCCTTTTACCTTAAACCTTTGCCTCTTGTCCTCGATTCCCCTGCTTTAGTTAGTTTAGAGATACCACGTGGAAACAGGCCCTTCAGCCCACCGAGTCCGCACTGACCAGCGTTCCCCGCACATTAACAATATCCGACACACACTCGTGCCAATTTTGACATTTACCTGTACCAAGCCAATTAACCTACAAACCTGTACGTCTTTTGAATGTGGGAGGAAATAGAAGATCTCGGAGAAAACCCTTACAGGTAACGGGGAGAACATACGAACTCCATACATGCAGCACCCGTGGTCTGGATCGAACCCTGGTCTCCGGCGCTGCAAGCATTGTAAGTGAGCAACTCTACCTCTGTGCTACCGTGCCACCGTGTACTCTGGACAAGAGACTCTGTGTATCCACCCAATCTATTCCTCTCATGATTTTATTTGCATACATTGTATATTGATACAATCATTGAACTTCCGAACTTCCTCAGTCTTCAATCCTCAGGTATGTTTCAACATGGTTGCACCAGGACAAATTGTTGGTCATATGGGGGAAACTTTTTTTTACCTCTTTTCGCGACGGAGATACGACTTTCTCCGTGTCGTATCTCCGTCTGCACTGTGGCCTAACATCGTGGAGTTGGCGGCCTCTTGTTTGGGACTTCTGGAGCTTCAAAACCGCGGAGCCTGCGGACTTTAACATCTTGGAGCGGGCGATCCCTTTGCCAGGGGTCGGCCTTTGGTGCTCCAACCTGCAGGAGCTGTGGACTTTAACATGGTGAGGTTCGTGCTCCCTGATTAGGGACCGATTTCGGGAACTACAAGCCGCAGGTGATTCGACCATCCCGATGCAGAAGCTTAGACTGCCCCGACTTGGGAGCTCGATCGCTGGCTGCGGATGGTTTGACTCCCCCAACCGTGGGAGGAAAGAAGGAAAGAAGATAAAACTTTATTGCCTTCCATCACAGTGGGGAATGTGGAGGAGCCGCTGTGGTGGATGTTTATGTCAATTTTTTATGTAGTTGCATGCCTTTTGCTTGTTTTGGTATGACAGTATGGCAAACCAAATTCCTTGTATGTGGCAAAAATACTTGGCTAATAAATTATGATTATGATTATTATGATAATGATATTTATGCCAAGCTTTCTGCCAAGCTTGACTAATCTTCTGGAATGTTTTGAGGATGTAACTAGGAAAATGGACAAGGGAGACCCAGTGGATGTAATGTACCTGGACTTTCAGAAAGCATTTGATAAGGTCCCACATAGGAGATTAGTGTGCAAAATTAGGGCACATGGTATTGGGAGTAGAGTGCTGACATGGATAGAAAATTGGTTGGCAGACAGGAAACTAAGAGTCGGGATTAACGGGTCCCTTTCAGAATGGCAGGCAGTGACTAGTGGGGTACCGCAAGGCTCTGTGCTGGGACCGCAGCTATTTACAATTCAATTGACCTTATAGGACTTGATATTACAATCCCTACTATAATTGGCACCTTCTTAATATTTTGAGTGTGGGTAGGGGTAAAGACTTCATTGGGGTCATCAGGTGGGCACCCTCCTTCCTTGGTATTTCGTTGATAGGCCCACGACACCTCCAGAGGGCTCAACAGCAACACCTGGCGTCCCAGGTGCGCTCCCCTCCGTTTTACCCCTTTCTCTGGTCATTTTGCAGCCCAGCTGGAGTAAACATAAACATAGAAATTAGGTGCAGGAGCAGGCCATTCGGCCCTTCGAGCCTGCACCGCCATTCAATATGATCATGGCTGATCATCCAACTCAGCATCCTGTACCTGCCTTCTCTCCATACCCCCTGATCCCTTCAGCCACAAGGGCCACAACCAACTCCCTCTTAAATATGGCCAACAAACTGGCCTCAATTACCTTCTGTGGCAGAGAATTCCACAGATTCACCACTCTCTGTGTGAAAAACGATTTTCTCATCTCGGTCCTAAAAGACTTCCCCCTTATCCTTAAACTGTGACCCCTTGTCCTGGACTTCCCCAACATCGGGAACAATCTTCCTGCATCTAGCCTGTCCAACCCCTTAAGAATTTTGTAAGTCTCTATGAGATCACCCCTCAATCTTCTAAATTCCAGCGAGTACAAGCCGAGTCTATCCAGTCTTTCTTCATATGGAAGTCGTGCCATCCCAAGAATCAGTCTTCAGCCACAGCCAGTTGCTGCTTTGTTCGGTAGCCTCTGACAGCGACCTGATGGCTTGCCGGAAAGCCTGTCCTCGAACTCCCATTCCCTTCAGGAGCCTGGTTGTTGACATGGCTAGAAAACCCTCTACAACCAACCTCTACAGGGAGCACCTGAGTACGCCAGCCACGTTGTTCTGCCTCAGCTGTTAAGTCTGGATACTTCAGACATTTGCATTCATGCGCTTCACCAACTGCAGCCTCCCAAGCCACAGTTAACTCCATGATGTGCAGGGGCTTCTGTGAGGTTGACCACAAGATCATGTCCGGCCTGAGATTAGTTGTGATGAGCTTCTGATCTAGATCAGCCTGCATTTTCCAGTTCCGGGCAATGTCCAGGAGGATCAGTTCCTTTATTGCAAATGGCTTCTCTGGAAGTCATCCTGCCTTTACAAAAGGGGTGGTGCTCGAGAAACCAGGCATTGGGGGAAGGAGGGCATTGATGGTAGTTCTCCTTCCTTCCAAGATAATCACCAGTTGTTGCAGGACCTGATTGTGCCTCCAGGTGTCGCGGCCTGGTGAAAGACTGGTTTTGCAGCCAGTGATGATGTGCCTTAATGTTGCTGGGGTTTGGCAGAGAGAACATGGTGGATCTTCTCCAAGCCACTGGTTTAGGTTCTTGGGTGTGGGAAGAACATCATAGGTGGCTCTGATGATGAAGCTAAGATAGCTTCCTTCCATTTCCCACAGATCCTTCCAGGTAAGCTTACGTGCTCCAAGTTTTCCCAAGTAGTCCACTGGCCCTGTTTGGACTGTGAGACTGCCTTTGTACATCTCTCTGCCTCCTCTTGCTGATGAACCTCAGCAACTACCAACTTTCTTCCCTGGGTGCATGTTGCCTTGTGCCATGTGGGTCGACTTGTCCCGAGTCCAATCCCATCTCTTCTCTGCTGCACCTGTCCTACAATGTCTCCATGCCTGAGAGCAGATTTTGCGAACAGCCTCCGATGGGGTCCACTTCCTCCCAGTTTCCAGTCTGGGAACAGCTGCTCGTACCGCATCATCTTGAGACTCGGTCAGGGTCATGTCCAGCCTCACTTTGGCGCATTTGTATTCTTCTGTGAGGCTAGAGACATGCAGTCCAGAGCGCTGTGTCCATACAAGCCGAAATTGCTGAGGCAACATGGGAGTCCAAGCCCCTTCTTGATGTATGAACTGACTGTCCTCTCCAGCTTCTCGACTTTGGTGATGGGGACGTCGTAGACCGTCAGAGGACATTTCAGACGAGGGAGCAATCCAAACTGCAGGTACCACAGTTTCAGCTTACCAGGAAGCGAGGTCTTGTCTATGCTAGCAAGGCCTTTGATGTTTTTTCCCTCAGTTGGTCACACTGGTCTGAGTCTTTGAGGCTTGCATTGTACCACCATCCTAAACTCTTGACTGGTAGCTCTGACAACATCGGAATGGGTGTTTCATCAATGTGGAATCGCTTGTCTACGATTTTTTCCTCTGATGTTGGTATGCTCCTGGATTTGTTGGGTTTCTTTTTTTTTTACTTTAGTTTTTATTGCTTTTATGTATACACAAATATAACAAGGAAACATACAACATTACAATGAAACGTACAACAGTGTAGCGGGGGGTTCAGTTTACAATTAATGATGCAGTATACAGAACTATTTTCATATTAAACATTTTCCAATAACTTACATTATTGTCTATATAATTATACAATGTTGATGTCTTTATTTCTATACCTATTCCAAATGGGAAAAATGGATTAGATTTGCTGCGTTTCAACTTCATCCGGGCCCACGCTATGTTCGCATGAAGCTTTTCCAGCAGGCGCTTGGTACATGCAATGGTTGAGGTCAGAGTGGTCATGTCATCCATGTAGGCATGAATGGGAGGTAGCCGTTGCCCAGACTGTAGCCGCTCTCCTCCTACGACCCACAAAGAAGCTTTGATGATAATTTGCATCGCCATGGTGAAGGCTAGCGGGGAGATCGTGCAACCTGCCATTATTCCCACTTCCAGTGATTGCCATGATGTTGTGTATCTGTAATACAGAATTGCAAATCTTGGAAGTCGTTTCTGACCAGGTTTGTAATGGTCTTTGGCACATGGAAGAACTCGAAGGCTGTCCAGAGGAGAGAATGGGGAACAGATCCAAAAGCATTGGCTAGGTCCAGGAATAAGACGTGCAGATCTCTTCCTTCCCTTTTTGCAGACTGGATTTGATGCCATATCATGCTTGTATGTTCTAAGCATCCAGAGAAGCCTGGTATACCAGCTTTCTGTACCGACGTGTCAATCAGGTTGTTCTGTTTTAGGTAGGTTATCATCCTTTGAGCAACAATGCGAAAGAAGATCTTCCCTTCAACATTCAGGAGATTGATTTGCCGGAATTGGTCGGTTTGAGGCATCTTTTTCCTTGGGGATCACCACTCCCCCTGCTCTTCGCTATGCTTTTGGGATGGTTTGCTTATTCCATGCTATCTTCATTTATCTCCATAGGAACCGTAGAACATTTGGAGCATTTTTGTACAGCCGGTATGGAACTCCGTTTGGTGCAGGAGCTGAAGCTGCCCTTGCCTTCCTTACGGATTTCTCGACTTCGCTCCACCTTGGGAGGGTGTTGTCCAACTGGTGTTCTGGTTGAAGAATGGGTGGCATGTCTGGAGGTATCCCCCTCGGCTCAAATCTTTGCTTGTCTGTGTACGTTGATTTCAATTCCAATGTCCTCCAATTCCCTCTTTGACACCTTAAGTGACCGGCTCTTTTCTTTTGTGAAGAGTCCTTTCACAAATCTGAAGGGATCCTTGTAGAAGGATGTTCTTGCCCTCTCCTTCTTCTTGCGTCGAGTCTGACGTTTTCTGCTCTCCGCAGTCTTCCCAGGAATTCCTTTAGATCTGCTTGCAGGTGATTGATGCCCACTCTTTCCTCCAGTGAGGATTTCCTCCACTGTTTTACAATATATATTAATGATTTAGATAAAGTGATTACAAATAACATTAGCAAATTTGCAGATGACACAAAGCTCGGTGGCAGTGTGAACTGTGAGGAGGATGCTATGAGAATGCAGGGTTACTTGGACAGGTTGGGTGAGTGGGCAGATGTATAGCAGATGCAGTTTAATGTGGATAAATGTGAGGTTATCCACTTCGGTAGCAAAAAGGAAGGCAGATTATTATCTAAATGGCCGCCCTTATTCAACGAATGTAAACAACCTGGCGTGCACAATCAAATAAGATCAAATAGAACAAGTTGTCCCACAACTTTAGGCTGTGCATGCCATAAGTAAGAAGAAGAAGGAGATCTAAATGGTTTCAAGTTGGAAAAAGGGGAAGTACAACGGGATCCGGGGGTGCTTGTTCATCAGTCAATGAAAGTAAGCATGCAGGTGCAGCAGGCAGTGAAGAAAATGAATGGCATGTTGGAATTGAGTATAGGAGCAAATAGGTCCTTCTGCAGTTGTACAGGGCCCTAGTGGGACCACACCTGGAGTATTGTGTGCAGTTTTGGTCTCCAAATTTGAGGAAGGACATTCTTGCTATTGGAGGGAGTGCAGCTTAGGTTCACAAGGTTAATTCCTGGCATGGCAAGACTGTCATGTGCTGAGAGAATGGAGCGGCTGGGCTTGTATACTCTGGAATTTAGGATGAGGCGATCTTATTGAAATATATGAGATTATGGGTTTGGACATGCTAGAGGCAGGAAAAATGTTCCCGATGTTGGGGGTGTCCAGAACCAGGGACCACAGTTTAAGAATAAGGGGTAAGCTATTTAGAACGATGATGAGGAAACACTTTTTCACACAGAGAATTGTGAGTCTGTGGAATTCTCTGCCTCAGAGGGCGGAGGAGGCCGGTTCTTTGGATACTTTCAAGAGAGAATTAGATAGAGCTCTTAAAGATAGCGGAGTCAGGGGATATGGGGAGAAGGCAGGAACGGGGTACTGATTGTGGATGATCAGCCATGATCACATTAAATGGCGGTGCTGGCTCGAAGGGCCGAAAGGCCTACTCCTGCACCTATTGTCTATTGTCTTTGAACTTGAAGTTCTCGACCATCTCCACTTCAAAATCATTGCTACAGACTGGGGTCTGTACTCTACCACACTTCCTGAAGCCAATGACAAGCTCCTTTGTTTTGCTGACATTGACAGAGAGATTGTTGTCTTAACACCATCTCGCTGCCTCTTTCAAGTAATCTCATAATTTGTGGCTGCGATTCCCATGCAAACTGGTTGGGTTACGAACAGTTCTCAGGAGTGGAACCATGCTGTAACAAGGGAGGACCTGTATAGGTTGCCCTGCATTTTGACAAATGAATGGAGCACAAAGAGTCAGTCATTCACTTGGGTTACTGTGGTGAGCGAGAAGAAGGTGATCTACAAACAGCAAATCTAGCCATGTTTGCGGTAGCTCCAGGCTTCCGATGATGTTTGAAGCACACTCTGCTTCCAAGCTTGCCTGCAGGCCTCACTCTCTGGTGGTCTCCCCTTTGACTGCACCTTGGCCTGACTTTCCAGACACAATGTTGAGAGCAGTGTTTTATTGGCTATCATTTATCAATGAATCTCTCAAGACCTCACTTCATCTTGCCGCAGTTTGGAGTTTGGGCTTCCTCTGTATCAGTTTGGATTTTTTGAATAGGTTGTGGAGCATAGCCATTGGCAGACAATCCTGAGACATTTCCAGGGTGGCACCATGATGCAGCTAATAGAGCTGCTGCCTCACAATGCCAGAGACCTGTTTTTGATCCAGACTTCAGGTGCTGTGTGGAGTTTGCACGTTCTTCCTGTGACAGCCTCGATTTACTCCGGGTGCTCAGGTTTCCTCCCACATCTCAAAATCCCTGTGGGTTTGTAGGTTACTTGGACTCTGTAAATTCCCCCTAGTGCGTGGGGAGTGGATGAAAAAATAGTATAATATAGTAGTGTGAATGGGTGGTTGATGGTCAACGTAGACTTGATGGGCCGAAGGACTGGTTTCCATGCTGTATCTTTAATCTAAGATTGTTTATTATGACCTGCTTTTTACCAGGTAAATTAGAGATACATGTATAAATCTCACTAGGTTTAGAATTAAATCAAAACTGAAGAATGTCAGTTCTGTACTCTACAATGCAGTATTATCTGATCATCAGGGGAAATTAAAAAACAATTTATTTGCAAATTGGGAGGTATTAAAAGTAAAATAATATTAGCCTTAATCTTTCTCTGAGGTTAACTGGTCTGACGTCACAGTCGGCGTTTGCTCTTTGTGGGACATCTATTGCAGAGGGAGTGGTTGTAAAAACCAGGTCATGCAATTCTGCAAAGCACAAGCAGGCATCATAAAATAACCACAACAGGGAAAGTGCTTAGGTTTATTACTTATCCATTCATATTTGGTTGCGTAGACCACAGTTAACCTACTTTAGTTGTCCTATTTGTAAGCTGGGACAAATTTACAGGTAAAATACAAGTAACTACAGCACGGCACTTCGTATTGCTGGGTTTTCCCCTTTTTTACCCTGTATTCATGTTCAGACTGAAGACCAGCTCTGCCTTGCCAGCTGTGGCAGCTTGCACCTTTTGCAAAGCAAATGTGGTTGGGTGGAGGCCACAATCAATAAGTGAGGGCAATGGGCTGGCTCCAAGACATTTCTCCTCCCCCCCACTCCCCGCACCCACCCCACATCCCGCACACTACAGTATATCTTTCCTTTTTTTATAGCATTAACCTTTACATTATTGTGCATATAAAATCATGAGGGTAATTGAGAGAGTGAATGTACACAGTCATTTTCACAGAGTAGGGGAATCAAGACCCAGAGAACATAGGTTTAAGGTGAGAGGGGAAAGATTTAATTGGAAGCTGAGGGGTAACTTATTCAGACATAGGGTGGTGGGCATGTGGAATAAGCTGCCAGATGAGGTAGACGAGTCTGGTAACATTTAAAAGACATTTGGACAGGTATATGGATCGGAACGGTTTAGAGGGATATGGGGCAAATGCAGGCAGATGGGACTAGGTTAGATGGGACAACTTGGTCGGCACGGGAAAATTGGACTGACGGGCACTTTTCCGTGCTGTATGAATCTATGACAATATTATCAATCAAGCTAATAGATAAACCATACATTTAAGCACTGATTCAGATTAGTAACTGATGAATTGTCAGAGTGCTGTTTGCCCAGTAGTATTTAATTTGAAAATTGATTTGGCTTTGAGTAAATTGTAATGATGACCATTTCCAGTTCAAAATGCACAAATTCTTTATCACATCGTGGAAATGTCAAAGACGAGAGGCTTTAAGGTATTAAGGGCAAAATTTAAAGGAGATGTATGGACATTTTTTTTTGTACCCAGAGAGTGGTGGGTGCCTAGAATGCACTGCCAGGGTGGTAGAGGAGGCAGAAATTATACTGGTGTTTTAGAGGATATTGGTTAAGCACCTGGATGTGCAGGAAATGGCAAGATATGGATCACATGCAGATAGATGAAATTATTTAACTTGGCCAGGGCACTATGCCGAAGGGCCTGTTCCTATGCTGTACTGTTCTATGTTCTAATTTTGAAATATGGTATATCATGGAGCATTCAGCAGGACAGCAAGTTCGGAAGAGGGCTCCACCATTCATTAACATTAGCTTTTAAAGTGTCCAATCGGAGTAAAAGCAGCTGCCTTTTCCCTAAATATTTCCTATAGAGACAATGCAATGGGTGTCTCTGAGGCATACCACTGGTACTGCTGTTTCAGTGGGAACTGGGTGTCACAGGTGTATAAGATAAGGTCAGGGAACCTGGAGGAGGAGGCGATGCATGCGGGCCAATCCTATCCATGGAAATTTTCCAGGCCTCCCCACAGAGTATTGTCTCCATAAACTCTGGTTTTCAAGGGTAGCGATCCCTGAGACAGGTTTGAACCTAGCCACTTACATCTGACTGCCCTGCTTTCACAGTGCAAACCAAGGTCATGACCATTTTAACTTCCTGGCTTTAGGGTTATTCCATGCAGCCGCAACTATCTTTGTAACATTTCACGGCTTCCCTGTTCCCTGCAGCATTAAAGAGGGACTTTTATTTCAGCGAGGAGGAAGCTGCATTGTGCACACAAATATCTGCAACCATTGTAGACTTCCCCAAGCTGCCACTCACTGACTATAGTACACACTGACAATCCTGATCAACACAACTTCTGTAAATAAAAAAAGCTCCCACTCTCTCACAATCCAAGTAGCCTCTTACTATACTCCCTCTACACTCATGATTTTGGAGCTAAAATATGGTCTAACTCCATTTACAAGTTTGTAGATAATACCAACATAGTGGGCCAGATCCTGAATGATGATCATATGGCTTACAGGAAGGAGACAGAGCTTAGTAGCATGTGTCAAAAACAAAAAAACTCTCCCTCAATGTCAATATAATGAATCAGCAAGTCATGAACTTCTGGAAGAGAGCTGGAGTACATGCTCCAGTCTGTATCAATGGTGCTGAAGTGCAGATGGTTAATAACTTCAAGTTCCTAGGCATACATTTTATCAACAATCTGTCCTTGACCAACCACATTGATGCTACTATCAAGAAACCCTTCTACTTCCTCAAAAGACTAAAGATATTCAGCTTGTCTTCAATGATTCATTGAATTTTTACAGATGCACCACAGAAAGTATCCTGTGGGATGCATCACAGCTTGGTTTGACATCTGCTCTGTCCAAAACTGTAAGGACATAAATCAGTACAGCACAGGATGTCTATGTTGAACCAAATTAAACTAATCCCTTCTGCACACCAACATTTATATCCCTCATTTTCTGCATAATCATGTGGCTATCTTGAATATTCTAGGAAAAACAACAGTCACCTGATAATGTATCCTCTGGAACATAGCAATTAATTCTCTCTCTGCACAACAACAAAATCTTTTGTTGCAAGAATGGAGAGCAGCTGGAGGAACTCAGTGGGCCAGGCAGCAACTGTAGAGGGAAATGAACAGTCAATATTTCAGGTCAAAACCCTTCATCTGGATTAGAGTTCCTGGTCTCCTTTTACTGCATCTGCATCTGCAGTCTCTTGTGTCTCCAATTAAACATTATTCTTTACATGGAAGAGAACAAGAAACCACAGGCTCTAACAAGCTGATCTGATCACACAGTTCTGAAGACAGTCAGAGAGAATGTTAACATACCCAGATCACCAAGGAGGAGATGGCACTGAAGGCTTGTTCACATCTTCAACCTGTCACCCTCTGGGCAGGACGATGCCAAGGCTTTGTGGAGCACACATGTAAGAGGGAATATTTTAGAGAGAAGAATCAACAGGATATCAGAGGCCATGCTCAGAAATTCAGTCTGACAATGGGTCCCGAACCAAATCATTGCTGAACCCATGTCCTCCAGAGATGCTGCCTGACCCACTGAATTGCTCCAGCACTTTGTGTTCTGGGCAAGATTCCAGCATCTGCAGTTTCTTGTGTCAGCTTTGGCAATAATGTTTCATGTGGGGTCTGGTCTGTGGTTCTTCCTCATATTTGAAAGCATGTTTCAATAGATTTCAAAAATCCAGCTGGCCTGGGAACATTGAGAATTAAATGTAGTCTATTCACCTTCGTAAATAAGAGATTAAACAAGTATTAAGCAATGCCACAGACTTACAGCATGCAATGAACTGGATAATCAATGGCTTAACATGATAAGCAATATGTTCCTGGTACTTTACCACTGGGTGGCGCCAGCAATGGTTGCCTCGCCAACAGTCAGTCTCATCCCTTCCTTCTTTGTTGTTTTTTTAGTATGTGTTAAATGTATGTTTTAGTGTTCTTTAGCTTGTTATATGTGGGTGGTGGGGTTGGTGGAAACCCGTTTTAATCTCTTACCTCGACGGGGATGCAATTTTTTTCGGTATCGTATCTCTGTCCGCACTGTGGCCTAACATTGAGGAGTTGGCGGACTCTGCTGGAGACCGACTACGGGAGCTCCAACCGTGGGAGCCTGCGGACTTGACATCGTGGAGCTCATGATCCCTGTCGGGGATCGACCTTGGAGCTCCAACCGAGGGAGCCTGCAGACTTTAACAATGTGGAGCTCGCGGTCCCTGGTTAGAGACCGACTTCGAGAGCTCCAATCCGCAGGAGCGTCGACCGTCCCGACGCAGGAGCTTCGTTCGCCCCAATGCAGGAGCTTTGATCGCCGGCTGCGGGAGCTTCGATTGCCCCAACTGTGGATGGTTTGACTGCGGGAGAATAAAGAGGGAAGAAGATTAGACTTTATTGCTGGTGAAACTCAGCGGGTGAGGCAGCAGCTTGGAGCGAAGGAAATAGGCAACGTTTCGGGTCAAAACCATTCTTCAGATATTGACTCTAAAGAAGGGTTTCGACCCGAAACGTTGCCTATTTCCTTTGCTCCATAGATGCTGCCTCACCCGCTGAGTACTCCAGCATTTTTGTCTACCTTCGATTATCCAGCATCTGCAGTTGCTTCTTAAACATTTAGACTTTATTGCCTTCCATCACAGTGAGGAATGTGGGGTATCCGCTGTGGTGGATGTTTATGTTAACTTATGTAGTTGTTGCTTTTTTTAGTATGGCTGTATGGTAATTCGAGATTCACTGCACCTTAATTGGTACACGTGACAATAAACTGACCTTTGAACCTTTTAACTTAACACTCCCTGGGTAGAGAAGATGTCCCTCAAGTTCCCTCTGAATCTCTTGCCCCTTACCCTGAATTATTGCCCCCTGGTTTAATCCATTTCTGATATGGGGGTAAAGTTTCCTGCAGTCTACCCAAACCACTCAAAATAATTTTAAATATCTCAACATGCCGTCTCTTAATTTTCTCTACTCTGGGGAGAACAGGCCGAGTTTCTGTGGCAACATCCTGATGAATCTGTGTTCCTCTCCAGCACTATCACATCCTTCCTGTAGCATGGTGACCACAATAGCATACAGTATTCCAGCTGAGGTCAGACAAAGGTTTAAGAAAGTTGAAGCATAACCTCCATACTTTTGTTTTAAATGCACGTCCAGCGAAGCCAGTATCCCATATTCCTTCCTAATAATGTTATTTATCCATGTTATCATCTTCAAGGGCCAATGGACTTGTACTTCAAGTTTCCTCTGCCCCTCAATATTACCAAAGACCCCACCATGTAGGTCCTAGCCTCAATAGTATTCCCAAAATACATCTTACGCTTCTGCCCAAAAGACAGATGGTGAGAAGTCCATCTCTGTACAACTGGGCTACAGTATTGGTGGGGTTGGGTTTGTCACTGAATAACACTGGGGTACAGTACTGATTGGAACTGGTCTGTCACTGTATAACACCAGGCTATAGTATTGGCAGGGACGTGTCTGTCACTGTATAACATTGGGGTATGGTACTAGTGGGGACATGTCTTCCGCTGAACAACACTGGGTACAGAACTGGTGGGGACTGGTCTGTCACTGTATAACACCGAGGTACAGTACTGGTGGGAACGGGTTCGTCACTGTATAACATTGGGGTACAGTACTGGTGGTGATAATCTTTGTCACTGTATAACACTGGGGTACAGTAGTGATTATAAATGGTATGTCATTATACAACACTGGGGTACTGTACTGGTGGGGACTGGTCTGTCACTGTAAAACACCAGGGCACAGTAATGGTATAATGTGTCCATCAGTACAGTAGTTATTGAGGTTGCCAGGATGGAAATCTCTGAGTGGGAAGTGTTAGTCCTTTGAGCAGAAGTTGTCACCAGCTAGCTTACAAACATTTTTTTTGTAAGACCTAACCTTAACTGCAGGACAATCTTAAAAAAATGTAGTTGCTTTGTGGAGAAGACAGATAACATTGCAGAAATGTAGCCACATTAACAGCAGTGATTTCCTTAAGTCAGTGGGTGTGTTTGGGATGATAGGAGGAAAGAGATTAAACTGAATAAGAACTTGTTCTCTTAAAACTTGTTATTGCTGCTGCTGATGGCATTAAGTCGTGGCTGTAGTTGAGAGTGCTCAGCCGTTAATCTTCAGAGTTAGAAACAGAGAAACATAGAAAATAGGTGCAGGAGGAGATTATTCAGCCCATCGAGCCAGCACCGCCATTCATTATGATCATGGCTGATCGTCCCCAATCAATAACCTGTGCCTGCTTTCTCCCCATATCCCTTAATTCCACTAGCCTCTAGAGCTCTATCTAACTCTCTCTTAAATCCATCCAGTGATTTTGTCTCCACTGCCCTCTGTGGCAGGGAATTCCACAAATTCACAACTCTCTGGGTGAAAAGGTTTTTTCTCACCTCAGTCTTAAATGGCCTCCCCTTTATTCTAAGACTGTGGCCCATGGTTCTGGACTCGCCCAACATTGGGAACATTTTTTCTGCATCTAGCTTGTCCAGTCCTTTTATAATTTTATATGTTTCTATAAGATCCCCCTCATCCTTCTAAACTCCAGTGAATACAAGCCTAGTCTTTCCTCATATGACAGTCCCACCATCCCAGGGATCAATCTCGTGAAGCAACACTGCACTGCCTCAATCAAAAGGATGTCCTTCCTCAAATTAGGAGACCAAAACTGGACACAATACTTTAGATGTGGTTTTACCAGAGCCCTATACAACTGGTTGCGGAGAGGGAGTGCCACAGGGTGAGGGGAAGGCTTGCTTTCGTCCCTCTCATATGTGGGTTCAGAGAAAAGCAACAGCCTGGAATATACATCCCACCAAGCTGATGACCACTTAATTGTCATTACCGTATGAGGAGCGATTATGGCTCTGGGCCTGTACTCGCTGGCATTTCGAAAGATGAGGGGAAATTTCATTGAAACCTGCCAAATAATGAAATGCCCAGATTAGCAATGTTACAAAATTTTGAGATTTTAAAAATCAAGTCTGCAATTTATCCCATCAGATAAAGCATAAAAAGAAGTTTAATTTGACACCTAATTCACTTTCATATCTTCAGTATTAAAAACGTTATGGCCATTTTCATACTTGGAAATTAGCATCTTGTTCCCCATTGCCTTTCCATTGACTTAACACAAAAGCTGTGATCAAGAACAGTCAAAAGCCCATAACTTTCTTAAAAATTAAGAGAACTCAATGAAATTTTCAGTTATTATAGATTGAAGCATTCTGAAACAAATATGAAACACTATTACTTGGATGACCTGAAATTAAAGCATATAATTAGTTAGTTATCTAATTGTAGCTAATTACAAAATTCAATTACTGGATCTAAACATCTATCAATTTCTTAAGAAATGATAAACATTTTTAAATTGCCTAAGTGTCCAAATAACATTTACACAATAATCCACAATATAACATGATTTTAAAATCTAAGTTTCATGAATTTATAGGCCAAATGGAAGGAATTTAGTGTTTAATGCCTGTAAATTAATGGCGATTTAAATCAACTTGCGAGTGGGTTTTAGTGGAATGCGGTGGATTGGAGCGTTGCGGTTTGCACTGAAGTCGGCAGGTAAAATACAGCCAGTTCATACATTTTTTTTGTCCCCTTCTCGCAACATGAAAATGTGATTAAATGCTTCCTAAAAACCAAGTTTTTATATAAAAATAAACTCTATCGCTTCTTTTATTGCCTATGTTAGGTCCGTTCTACTGTCGGCGTTCAGAGCTTTAGAAGATGATTTTTAAACTACTCTAGTTAATAAATAATCTAACGTAGTTTAAAAATGACTTCATGAATGAAATGTCGGAGCGATTTCTCTTTAGCGACGAAATCGCCCGAACTAGATCGATTTGGTCTGGGAAAAAACGGCATTTTAAACCTGCCCCCCTCTGAAAGGCGCCAAAGTCACGCACACGGGGAGCGGCAGAACTGCAGCGCTGCTAAAGGTAGGTATTGTAACATACCTACCTAGATCGAATGGACGTATAAATAATTTTTCCAGTAATGGGAGAGGCTAGAACCGAGGGCACAAAGAATAAAAGGACGTACCTTTTGAATAGAGATGAGGAGGAATATCTTTAGCCAGAAGATGATGATTCTGTGGAATTCATTGCCACAGACGACTGTGGAAGCCAAGACATTAGGTATTTTTAAAGCGGAGATTGATGGATTCTTGATTAGTAAGGGCGTCAAAGATTACAGGGAGAAGGCAGGAAAATTGGGTTAAGAGGGATAAACGTATCAGTCATGATCAAATGGCGGAGTAGACCCGATGGGCCGGATGGCTCTTATGGTTATATGCAAGGGGACTGGAGCAATTAATTCTTACATGCTGCAGCTTTAGAGGCATACCCCCTCCATAACACTAGGGCCAATGTACAGATGTCATTTAACTTACAAACCGCATGTCTTCGGGATGTGGGATGAAATTGCTGCACTCATAGGAAACCTACCTAGTCGTAGTGTCAAAGTTTGTTCCTTAAAAAGCAGATAGCAACAAAATTGTTAAAGGTAAACAAACCATGGCAATCTTTAATTGATTCGTCAGAGTGGCAAGATCTACAACGAGCACAAACGTTGCTCAGTGCTTCTCGGGCTCCACTTACAGAACAAAGGAAAATTAGCACAATTATACATTTTTCTTATCAGTAAAACACTCCTACTAAGACTGGGTATGGCATGGTTGAAAGATTCTATCGCCTTTCAGAATATAGGAAAAGCTGGGTTCAAAACAAGCTCATCCAATAACAAGTTATTACTTATCTCTGGAGCGTCAGCTATATTTTTCAATCTTGCCTTCTTTAGGCCTTGAAAGAAGCACATGTTATTATGCAGGCTTCCATCTTAATGTCTTTATTAAAAAGACAACCTGTCCTCCATATTGTGTTCCATATAATAGTAAGATTAAATGAGAAAATACCAGTTTGAAGTTTCATCTTTATTTTATGAGGAGTTACGATGAGGGACTACGTGAAAATCCCTGATTGCCCGCAGTGCGCGTCAATCTTGAAATCACAGGTAATAGTGACTGAAGTATAATAGTAAGATAACAGAAGACTAGAACTACCAGATGACATTTATGAGGGTTGGGAGCGGAGGGCACGTAGTCCCTCATTGTAACTCCTCATAAAATAAAGATCACACTTCAAATTGGTAAGTTCTTGTTTAATCTTACTATTTTACTTCGGAGTCACGTGAGTGACTTCGTGAAGACTTCAAAGCTCTGTGATTTCATGCCGTGAGAAACGTGTCTACACAACCACAACTGCTTCATTGACAAATTAAGGAAAACATTCATAATGCATACAGTCATGACAGATTTAAAACATGCTGATGCTGTTTAAATGAAGTAATAATATTCACATCTCTCACCCAGATGGAAAATATAACTAGAACATAAAATAGAGTTAACAAATACCCTTGATCTAGCAATAGGTCATTATAAATGTTTGGATATTCGTTCGTTGGACCATGCTGCAGCCATAAGGATGTGGTCTAGCGGAACGTAAATACCCTTGCTGCTGATGTTGTAGCAGCCCTGGTGGAATGAGATCTGGATCAGAATCCATTCCTATATAACGCAAACACTGTTTTATCATCTGGAGTGGCCTGAACAGATAACGTTCTTCTAATTATTTGTGACTAACAAACATTGCTAGTTCAGAACCTCAAAGGCTCTTGGTGACCTTGACGTATTGTTGTATATATGTGTGCTTACGTTACCAAAGGTCCCCTGGCGTGCCTGTACTATTTTGAGACCTGACACCCCTTCTACTATGCTCAAGTATTTATAAACATAAAATATTATATATTATTATTTACAGATGTAATCATCCTGTACCGTCGCAATTATGTAGCGACTGAACCTGCTGCGCTAACCAGCGCCAGAAGGATAACTACCTAATTAGCTCCAATCAAAGTCAAGGATGTAGCTGGAGCCCCCTGGTGAAATAGTTTTCACAAATGTCAACATCCCATACGGCATTGTACTGGTCCTGGAAAACCTTGTGTTAAGATATCCTTATAAACTTGATATCTGGGGTGAACCAGACAGAGCGGGTCATGTTTGCTACAGCCAATTCAATGAGAAGGCACGTTGGCACAGTTAATGGCCATACAACTTAATTATTGACAAAGATCATTTAAAATGAAATCCAACATCAGTAATTTGTACCGTCTTCAATGCAACATGAACATTCAACAAACGCTTTCTATCTCCTGGAAAAGAAAGTCCTGCTTTTTTGTTGCTATGGCAGCACACTGAACATATACAAGGACCGATGTAACAACCCAAGCCGTAGAGCAGTCTGTTGAATCTGCAGACCATAATTTGATTTTAATATGCAACGGCTGATTTCTCATGCCACAGACTGAACCAGCAAGTTACCATATAAGGTTATATTATTATTCCCGACAACCGGGAATCAGTTGCATAGGCCAATCACACAATAGGAACCTAAACGGCTCTTCATGACTGCATTTGAAGCCCCAATTAATGAAGCAAAATGGAAGAAGACACAAAAGACCTTCCTTCTCCCTGTAGTGAGAATGTATCTTTCGCCACTGTTATGCCACATATTTTGCAACCTGTGAATAAGCATGAAACAACATATGTATATTCGGTGTTCCACTGAACCAGAATTTCATAAATACGGTGTGATTCAACATCCATTCTGTGTTGTCATTGACCTATACCTGATGTTACTCCAGTGGCAAACGAGATTATGTAACCATAACAGGATTCTTTACTTGATTGCACCCACGTGTACTAACATATGCCACCATCATAACATGTCAACATGAAGTTGAGCATACAAATATGCATATCTGCTCAATTATTCTTAACCCACAAATGCCGGTAGGGTCTATAGATATTTGACACCAATAAATGAAGAATTGGCAACTCATGCAAATCTCCTCCAGCTCCAAACCAGAGATGATATTTGCAATTTCCCATTCTTAGGCCATTAGCATCATTTTGCAATATTATGAGATATTTACTGATTAACCTACTGGAACAATGCTGAACAATGTCTATCCATCATTGTGACTTTGGCAGCTTCAGCTGATAATAGCAAAATGTGTCGACCATGACCTTCATGGCACTTTAGAGTTCTCCATTAGGATTTCAATTCTCCCACTTGCACAGCTGAACCACATCTATTATATTGCCAATTAGTCTTAATGAATAAACTGCTGCTTTATAACAACAAAACTGTAACAGGCTTCTATTGACTCCAATCTGTTGCCTAGGATGGCATCATGAGCCAATTGATAACTCAATGTAAATCGTAATGACCTGATAGAGTGCGTGGAACCTTTGGTGAGCTTTCATGCTGCTCCCTCTTCAGTGAACCGCTTACCTTCATCCTGCAGGATTTGCCTGTTGAATAGGGCTTACCTGACGAACAGATTCGGCGGCTGGGTCTAATGTCCCCCTGATAACGGTGTTCACTGCATATGTGTTGTGATGGCAAATCTTGCTGTCAGTAATGATCTCTGACACGTGACCATCATCCCTTTGGGTATGTTCACGGGTATACCGTCAGACTCGGTATGCTCTCCTCCTCCATGAGGAAGACATTAAACAGCCCTAATACAAGGCGCTGCTGGCACGGCCTCTCAAATTGGCCAACACTGCCATGGACCCGGCGTCAGATTAATACTGACCCGTTGGCTTTCATGTGTTGGGGTATGCTGCTCTGCAACACCTCCAATAAGTTTATTTGATAACAACTTAATTTTAATTGAATAGAGGAGCCCATTTTCTCAAACATGGTTTGAGACTGAAACAGTGGATTTTATCAAAATACAGCGTTAAAATTATCATCCAGACTTTATTGTCATTATACTATTATATTGCCTCATACAGCAATGCCTCCTCCAAATATCTCCAATGATACTGTAAATGGGCTCACCCTATGAATCCAGTTGTCAATCAGCCATATTTCATAATGAACAGGCCACGCCTGTCATCCTTCGCGTCTGCCTTGAACGGCAACTCTGGGCCGATTCCCGAGCCTGTCTTGTAAGACAACCTGACCATAATAATGAACCTTGCCCATATTTTTGAACCTATCTTGAAGGCAACCCTGGTCAAAGTACTGCGCCTACCTCAACACAATTCTGGCCCATTTCCAGCCTGCTTAGAATGCTAGTATTGTCCAATTTTGCATGGTTAGATGCCTCTAAATCGATGAAGATGCCTTGATCATTTGTATTGTTCAACCAAGTGTAAATCTTATCCACTTGTAAATGGTCCCTTGCTGTAGAACTTCAGTGTAAGAACAAACTGCCCCGGGAAGCTCACCTCTCCCATGAGGGAAACATTATGCAGCCCTTCTACAGATGTTGCTGCCTACATTAAGCAGCCCTGCTACAAGGTGCTACTAGCGTGGCTCTCCCATATGCTGGTGCTGCCATAGCCTCGGTCTCAACATAAAACAGCCCTGTTATATGGTGCTGCTGGTGTGGCCTCTCCCATAGGCCGGCGGTCCATCGACTCGGTATCTCATAAAGCAGCCCTGTAAAATAGGTGCTGCTGGCTCGGGCTCATCCTTATGCCCGGCATCCCATCAAGCAGCCCTGTGCAATAGGTTCTGCTGACTCGGGCTCATCCATATGCCTGGCATTGCCATAGATTTGGCATCCCATAAAGCAGCCTCGTGGAATAGGTGCTGCTGGCTCAGGCTTACCTATATGCCCATCATTATCACAGAATCGACATCCCCTAAAGCAGCCCTGTGCAAAGGTGCTGCTGGCTCAGGCTCACCCATATGCCCGACACTGTCACAACTCCTGTAGTTGGAGTGTATCTAGATGGAGCCTCCTCTCCACAAGGGCTCCATCCGGGTCAACCTAAAATTTTTACATTACCCGGAGGGGAACCCTCCCGGCATCAGGGCTGACCATATTGGTCGATTCCCCCCCTATTCTAAAATACTGCGGTCTAGACACCGCATTGCTGCTGGGCTTCCCCTTGCCGGGGAACCCTAGCGTCTGTGTGCTTTACCAAGGAGAACCGCCCCACGGCACCCGGGCTGACCGTGGTCAGCTTCAGCCCATATCGTGGGCCACTGCGGTCTAAAACCGCACTTCTGCTGAGGTTCCCCTCCCCGGGAACCCAGTGTTCAGCAGTCACTGATCATTCTAAGTCAGTTTCAGCCTCATATCATGGGCCACTGCGGTCTAAAACCGCACTTCTGCTGCAGTTCCCCTCCCCGGGAACCAAGTGTTCAGTGTCGGCACCCGCGAACCACTGTGGAAAAAAGGGTTCCTGCAGGACATCAAAAAACAGGTAAGAAATACTTACCTGAAGTTTAAACTTACCGCTGGCAGGAGCAACGTGCCTGCCAGACCAGTGCTCCGCAAATGCGTGCGTCGTAATGACGCGCACTGCAGGTGATCGGGGTTCTTCACGAAGTCACTCACGTGACTCCAAAGTAAAATTTGCAAAGTCATTCAGGCTTGGCACCGAGCCATTCTTTTGTTTTACTAGACCATGCTTTTGTAGAAGAATGACTCCATTTTAGATTTGACGATTAGATTTGACTATTAGCTCTTTCATTCACTCCTTTTTATCAAACATGATAATTTTCACAGTCCTTGGTAGGCACACACAATGGTCGCAAGCATTAGAGCAATGATTAGCTAAATGATTGAGCCATAATGTATCACAGTACCCTAAAGTCCACCAAACCAAAGGTATGGCTACGAGTTCAATAGTACCCCAAAGTCCATCAAATCAATGGTATGGCAACCAGTTCTCACTCTCTTCATTGACAACCATCCTGATGAAGCTTGTTTAGGTTTGATGGATCAGGTGCCACCTGCAGGCAGTGTAATCCTTCCAGCCGATATTTGGTATGTGCCATAAAGTTCGCACCTATCTGTGAATGTTGCCAGTCTCTTCGTAGATCGTTGCACAGGTGTTCCCCCCCCTCTCGGCCTGTGGTGGGGTTCATCAACTTGAGCCAGACCCTAGCGTATCCATTGGTTTGGACATCTTCTCCTCCCAGTAGGTTTTAGTTGGCCTGCTTCCACATCACCATGTAGAAGCGGCTGGTGGACTGGAAGCCAAAGACAAAGCCACCGTAGATTGTATTCTGTGTTGGCGTAGAAGGTGCCATTGAAGTTGATGGCTTGAATTCCTCAAATCCGCCAGCAAGGCCAGGGTCAGAGTTGGCGGTCTGCAGTAACTCCCTACCCTTGTTGAGCACTATCTAGTTAGGACCAATCTGCATCGTCCCCTTTGGAACTTCCTCAGGTCAGTCTCACTGATGGCGCTGTTCTCGGGGCACATTTCATAGATATCTGGGATGTTGTTGTCAAAGTCGTCCTTGCAGTTGTCGCCTCTGCAGTCTCCATCGCATCGATCTGGTCATGGTTAGGAACAAAACGGCAGTTGTCCTTCTCATCAGAAACGCCATCATTGTAATCCTCATCAATGTCCTGATTGTCATCACACTGATTACCCACCAGGTCTGAGTCATTGTCTTCTTGGGATAGGGTTATGCATAATCTCTATCAAGAGGTCCATCTGTTTCAAAATGTTCAGCTTCCCTTTTTCCTAGACCCTTGGTCATACGATATAGCTCAAAATGTTTCAAGATTGTTGATCAAATGTGGTTTGTCTTTCCGAAATTTTGACTATAGGCTTTGCACTTCCTCCTGATCTGTAAAGAAGTTCTTTCTTCTGTATGGATCAGCTTTACATGGCGAAGCAGGTAGCGATCAATCAGAAACACCTTGTTACATCCTGGGTGGGAGCAAGGTCTTTGACGCACCTCTTCATGCTGCTCTTTTATGCGTTTCTTTAGTCCTTCAACTCCTCTGTATACAGCACAGCAACCCTTATACTGACATCGATACATGGTGGGAAAATCTTCCCTTTCCAAATTTGACTTTGGTTTCCGACCACGTTTTTGTCTAGATTGTTTCTTCACATCCTTAATATTGTACTTCTTAACTGGTAACCTACCCTTCTTCTTCCAATATGGTTGAAAAGATGCATCCGAAGAACCATTCTTAACTTTTATTTCTCTGTTATCTTCACTTGATAAATACCTTTCAGAAAGATCACTGGACTCCAATCCATCCACAACTTCATTTCTTATGGAACAAGATGCTTCATTGCAGTTAACTGTTTTTTTTCACATTTAATGGTTGAGTTGTATCTTGAACCTGAACTTTTTCCCAAGGGCACTCTGTATATTCAGGATCTGAGCACAAGAACATATCCTTCTTCAATGGGGATTCCCAGTTGTCTACATGCACCGACTGCGAAGTGGCTCCACTGCATGTACAAGGCTGAAAGTCTGCTAACACTGGGACAGGTTGATGCTTCGCAACATTGTCACCCTCACCATTTTCAGTCACTGTTCCATTCCGGGATGAAAGGGTTATTGAATCATCCAGAATTTCCTCCAATGAGTCCTTATTTCTACTGGATGGGTACTGTCCCTCATCAAAAACAACGTTGCGACTTGAATGCATGTCCAGGATGTAACTGTGGCAAAGTGGAATCCAGCCTCACCACGACACCAACTAGCATCTTCCCTTCTGTTATCAGAGTTCTGAACAGTCCTTCCAATTGCTAGGATTCTGCCTGATTCGCCTCTACCCCATTGCAGATATTAGACTTTGTCTCTGGAACTGGTGTGCTATAATGCTCAGAACTATATTGTCCACACTAACCTTTCCTTTGGTCTACCTATTTTAGATGAGTCTGGCTTGATTGCATGTATTTATGTTAGTCCTTTGTGTCTTGCTGACACTGAAAAAGGGTGCAAGATTCTTTAGACTCATCATTTAGCTGTTGAATAACTATTAACTGGGTTTCTGCTTAATTAATGTTTCTATACTTAGCTGACGATTCAATTTCAATAGGTTTGTTTTATTTTTGTATTCTGGGTCAAGGGATGAACCACGGACATACGAACATCCAAATTGTGAGCCTTCTCGAACCACTTCTCACATCGGTCACAAGCAAATTCAAGTTCAGCTTCTGCTTTGTGCTTGGTCATATGGTATTTCAAGGATGCTCTTTGCCTGCACTGGAAACCACAAACTTCACACTGCAAAGGTTTTGCTCCAGTATGGCGCATTTTGGTGAACTGACAGGTGTTTCCGCTGTTTGAAAGTCTGTCCACATTCATCACAAATGTAGTTTATTTTCACAAATGGAGTCATTCTTTCTCCCAAGTTGTCCATCAGCGTGTGAAACCAGCATTCTTCTTCCTTCTCCATCAATGCCAACTGTCTGTCTGATCCATCCCAACTCAGCACCTCGCTTTGATCCTGGCTGGTTTTTACCTCAATCCAGTTCTGTAACTGAGTTGCACTCCAAAATCAAGGCTTTTCAACTCAACAACCTGATTGCTCTCCTTCAGCTGCTGTGATGGAAGCGAGATGGTCATTTTCAGACTGGGCATTGGTGAGCACATTTCTCACCTGTTTCAGCTCGGGCGGTAGCTCCGGAATAAGCTGCCACCTTTTTCTGGTTACTTCAAGAACCTGTGGTAATGGATCCATCTTGGTCAGTGTTATATACGTAAGGACAGTTGTCAGCCTTATTTAGGACATCTTGGTGCAGGGGTGCTTCCACAAGTCCAGCCCATCTGGACCAACCTCAGGATAAGAAGTAGAATAGGATAAGAAATAGCCCCATTGTCCTTTCTTGGTTCTCCTCCATTTACAGTTCTCCTCCATTTACAGTATCAGATGTCTCCAATGGGGGTAATCTTCAATCTTCACGGCGGTTGGTGTCATAGTAGTCCCCTCCAACACAGTCCCAATTTTGTCCGATCCCACTACCTTATCAGTACGTAGTCTCCCAGTAGTATGGACTGTGTCTGTGCTCAACTGGCAGTGGCTTCTGCGTTTTCAAACCCTGTGAATGCAAGACTGACAAGGTTCTACTTAATTGCTGTGAGTATGTAATTAATTCATTGCTGTGGGTCTGTAGGTCATAACTAACTTCCACACTCTTTAGTGTCCTATTCATTCCCTCCACTAATCCAGAATTCTACGGGTGGTGGGGGATGTGAGATCACTCTTTAACTATCTACAAGGCACTTTAACTATCTACAACTATCTACAATCCTTTAAAAATAGATAATTATTTAAAAAAAAAACAATTAAAAAATATTCCCAATTGTTCCAATCTATCTCCCCAAATTTACAATTTCAAATTAACAGATTTTGTTCTGAGATGAAGGCATCTCCAATCTCATCGAACACATCTACCTGGATGCCAAGTGGCCAACATGGAATTCAGGTCTCTATTTGAACTCAATTCACAAGGTAAGATATAGGAAGAAAATAAACTTAAAGTTAAGAGAAAACAAAGAATAAACAATTAATTTTCATAGATTGCAAACTCATTCAATTACATCCTATTTCATCAGATATAGAGCATTTCATCAAAAGGGGCAGATATATGAATATATAAATATAGCTTGGGACTGGATGTCAAGTATCCCGATAGACTTTGGGAGAAATGAAACAGACATAGCAAAATCCTGAACACAGTAGAATAGAGCTGCCAGTATCTTGGCAGCATAGCCTTGAAAAAAACAGTGAGCTCTCTAGTCTGATAAGACAGAACTTGGATGAGTGACAACTCGGATGAGTGACAACTTGAAAGAACATGAAGATCCATTCTGAAGACTGACCCAAAACGTTGCCTATTTCCTTCGCTAGTCTGAAGAAGGATCTCGACCTGAAACATTGCCTATTTCCTCCGCTAGTCTGAAGAAGGGTCTCGACCCAAAACTTTACTTATTTCCTTCGCTCGATAGATGCTGCCTCGCCCGCTAGGTTTCTCCAGCATTTTTGTCTACCTTCGATTTTCCAGCATCTGCAGTTCCTTCTTAAACATGAAGATCTATCTAATCTGATAAGGGACAGAACTTCGATGAGTGACAACTTGAAAGAACATCCTAGAATGATTTTGAGAGAGCTTTGGATTTGAACAAATACTTCCCTTTGAACATTAAAAGAAAACTAGTCCAAAAGAATGGCAAAACATACATCAGGTACATAAATTTGTCCCAGAGGAGTTAGCCAAAGTGGCTCAGCCCCCTCGTTTCCAAAAAAATCACGTGGCACATTAGAGACGTCTCTCTGTATTAATTTTACATTCCTCTCCCTTGTCTGACAGAGCCGTTCTGTTTAAACAAATCTTTGTTTCTGTGGGAACCAATGTGCAGAATTTGCAAGCTAGGGCATTCCCCTGGGAGACTTTGTGAACTGGGACTCGGAGGGCTTGCAAAAGTCATCTTCTTGTTGGAGTGAGAATTTATAATGAACAAAGGGAGTAGTTTAATGTAATGGTGGGCGGGCTAATGTTCAAAATGGGAGTGTCCGAGCTGTCATTAGACAGTGATCCAAATTCTTATCAGTGCTTTCTTTCTCTGCCTTAGCCCTTATCTCCTATTCCTCTGTCAACTGGCATCCTATCTGAAGTACTTTAATCCTTCCAACTTCTATCTCACGTTTCCTCTTGCTTCTTTTCTTTCTCTCTCTCTCTCTCTCTCTCTCTCTCTCTCTCTCTCTCTCTCTCTCTCTCTCTCTCTCTCTCTCTCTCTCTCTCTCTCTCTCTCTCTCTCTCTCTCTCTCTCTCTCTCTCTCTACCCCCCCCCCCCCCCCCCCCCTTCAATAGTTTCCATATTCCTCCTACTGGTCAAGACTCATCACTCAAATGTTTGGTCAATTTACAATTCAATATTCTATAATCCTTGTTGCTCTTATGAAACAAGTAACACGTGTGTTCTACAGCTGTCTTTCTGTCAGTCTTATCCAAATTATTTCCATATCTATCCAATCTCCAAATCACTATTTACTTAGTACACAAACTGTAACAATCTTTTTCAGCCTGATATGCCCTATCCTTTATATTAGTAACAAACCTTTGCAGCCTGTAATGCCCAAATCCTGGTTACTCTCTCTGGTAGCAAAGTCACAAAAGTATTTTCAAAACACTATCTCTTCAAGACACATTGTCTTTCCAATACACTTATTTTCAAGACATCTTGTCTTTCCAATACACATTAGTGAGGTAGGGCTGTAGTCAGGGCTGTGCAGGGTGGTTCATGAGCCTGATAGTTGATGGAAAGAAGCTATTCTTGAACCTGGTGGTGGGATCAATACTAGTGGTGGACCGGGCATTGTCCACCACTTTCTGACACCTCCTTAATTCCTGGGTGGTGAAAGTACTGAACCAGGCTGTGATGCACTCACCATATACTTGTACAAGTACTATAGAGTATTCGGCAACATGCTGAACTTTCTAAAATTTCTGAGGAAAGTAGAGGCGTTGGTGAGCTTTCTTTGTAATTACAGCAATGTGCTGGGCCCAGGACAGATCATCAAAGATGTGCATGCCCATGAACTATCTCTGTATTGCCTCGAAACTAAGTTAGCATTCCTGCATACCTCAGATTGTTGTTATCGCATGCCTTTCAAAGGCATGCTTCTTCACATGCACCATGCTACAAAGAACCAATAAGAAATTAAATTCTCAAGTGCATCGCTGGGGTGTCTAGGTTGTTAACAATATCAGCAATTTGTGAAATGCAGACGGTTTTGAGAAAACCGGAGACAGAAAGCTTCGCAGTGGCATGTGCATTTTTCACATGACTTAGAATGGTAGTGAGTTATTAACCATGCTTGTGATCCCCAGCAGGGGATGGAAAAGAGCTTTTAAAGAACGATTAAGAACATGATTATCGAAGTTTAGTTTGTAAGTCATGGGTAGGATAAAAGGCATAAACTATGGTGGCGCATGTCCTTAACAAAACTTGTAATATCTGACCTTCGCTCACAATTGATGATTTACCTGTTAAAATGGATTTGCAGACTGGAGGGTTTGATTTAATCTAATGCTAGTTTATATGATTTTGGCCATACAAAGGACAAAAGACAAAGGACAAAGGACATTTGTTGTCACATACACCAATTGGTGTAGTGAAATTTGTCTTGCCATGCAGCACATAGATAAAGATAAGACATAACATTAAAGAATTTAACATAAAACATAAAAAACATCTCCCCACAATGGTTCCCCTTATGAGGGAAGGCAGAAAGTCCAGACCCCATCCCCAGTTCACCCATAGTCGAGCCTATTGAGGCCTCCACAGTCTGATGGGGGCCGATGTTCCAGGCCCTTCTTCGCCGGGTGATGGTGCTCCGGTGGCGGGACAACCCTCTCAGCGGCTCGGGGTGCCTGTAACGGTCGCTTCCTTGCTGGAGACCGCGGCTTCCAACGCCAACAGGCCGCTCTGGATGGAGCTCCACAACTGGCGATCTCGCCGAGAGATCCCAGGCTCCCAATTTAAATTTCAACACCGCCGCCCGCAGCTGGCCGCTCCACAGTCCCGCAGCTCCGCGATGTTCTCCTGTGGTCTTCAGCTCACCGGAGCTCCAGTGCAGTGACCCAGGCAAGGCATCGCCCGCTCCGCTCCTCGATGGCGCCTCAGCGCTGCGCCGCTGCCGAAGCCGTGGTTCTGGGCGGTCCCTCCAGGAAAAGCTGCTCCAAGCCCGCTGGTAGGCCGCGAGGACGGGTCGACGGTGCAGCCCGGAGAAAGCTGCCTCTCCGACCAGGTAGGGACCCTAGAAAGCAGTTTCCCCCTTCCTCACCCCCACCCCCACATAAAAAAGACTAGGACTCCGAAAAACAGAAAAACTCAACTATCTAAAAATAAAAAAAGAGAGAAAAACAGACAGCTGCAGGCTGGGCAGCCATACCCGTACAGGACGACGCCCCCTTACGTATAATGTAATCCTTGGTTGTTTAAACAATATTTAGATAGTGAATGTTTTCTCGAACCTTCTGTTCAAACTGTCAAAAGATACAGACCAAAGGATATTGAGTCATAAAGTTTAAAATGTAAAATGAAAAAATCAAAAGGGAATAGGGAAATAAACTGTGGCTTTGCGAGTTTCAATAATTAGACACTTTTTCAAGAACCTACAGAACCTAAATCTACAGATATAGAAGCAATATTAAGAAGCAAACTTGCCTGTTTAGATTTCAGTTTATTTTTCTCTGCCACATCCTTTAAAAATTAAATCGGAAAAGGAACTTAGGTCTGATGGTTTAATGTAATGTAACATCAGTGGGAGTGCTACTCATAGTAGGGGAGGGTCAGTATCTGTGATGTTAATTCTCATTGTCTTGAAAATTGATTGGGTCATCGCATGTTAGGAAATGTGTGTGATGGTCAAGAATCAAGAGACATATTGTCATATGTCCTGAAATGGAACAATGAAATTCTTATTTGTCAAAGGAATAGTGTCAGGAGAATCTATTGTCTAGAATGCTCCGAGACTTGACAGAGTGTGATGATTGTGGAAGCAGGAGGAAATATTTGAAACCAGAATTATTACAACATTCGAGTTATTTAATTATGTAATAAGTATTTCCTTTACTTTCTGTATTTGACCTGAACATAGAGCAAGAAACAGGAACAGGCCCACAATGTCTGTGTCAACCAGTAGTGCCAACTTAAACTGCATGGACTTGGTCTATATCTTTCCATTCTCTGTCTGCTGTTGTATAAGTTTAAATTCCATTTAGATGGTGCTGCTGTACCTGCATCCACAACATCGCCAGGCAGCTTGTTCCATATACCATTCTTTGTGTACAAACCTTTTCTTCATAAACTCTCTTTAAACATTGGGCATCTCACCTCAAAGCCATGCTCTCTAGCCTTTGACATTTTCACCCTGGGAAAGACCCTGATTATTTGCTTTATTCATAACTCTCATCATTTTATGCGCTTCTATGCGTTCAACCTCCAACACTCCAGAGAAAACAATCCAAGTTGTTTCTTGGAATCCACCTGTATGCTTGGAATTTGGTGGCGAGTTGAAACCATGTGCTCTGATTTGAAGGTAAGAGTGCCACCATCTGGCCAAACTACATAATTAAATGAATGGGAACTTTTTTAGACTAGATGGTACAGAAAACTGAAGAGAGAATTTGTAATGCAAATCTTGTTGCAACTGCATTTCTGCAGCATTTTTCAGCTGCATTTCAGTTTGCAGAAAATAATCAAATTCATTCCTGCAACTATGCTTTTCCATTTCCTCCAAAGTTACCTGCAAAGCTCCGGTCATATTTGGTGAATTATGATTATTCCTGATTACGTTTTCTTAGAAGTAAAAGTTGTTATTTGAAACTTTTTCTTTCTAATTAAGATCTTCTGAAATGAGAGCGACACTGACCACATTTTCAGTGAACTTTCAGATATCACCCATAGGTTCTGAACTCTTTGAAAATTGTGTCCTAAAAGTAATCAGATTTTTGTCTTTTGTTGGTATTTGCACAACTTTTCAAGACAACTGTTTGTTTCTGACTGGAGACAAGTGTAAAGCACTGCTTAAAACTCTAAGGTAGTTGATGCCATTCTAATTTGCAAGAAATTTGAAGAAGAGGCCTGGCCCAAATTGTTATCTGTCCATTCCCTCCACGGATGCTGCCTGGCCCACTGAATTCCACCAGCACTTTGTGTTTTACTTAAGATTCCAGCATCTGCAGTTCCTTGTGTCTCTACTTTATTGTCTTACTTTGGATTAATAATAGATTTGGATTAGTAATTACTTTAGATTAGTAAACCAGTTAGTACTGTGCAGTAATACTGTCACATGAATGAATGTTTAAATCCTCCATGGCAACCAAGGTCTTGGGAGCCCTACAGGCTAGCTTGATAAATGTACAATTCCAATAAATACAATGGATAAGGTACTGCTAAATTCCAGCCATTTGCAATATGATATAAATGAAAGTCTTTTTGGTAGGTAAAGATGATGGATCTCAAAATAATGTGCAGTGTTTTTACCCAGTAAATAGTTTAAGGTGACAATATCAGTGAGGGTAATCATCATTTAGTACATAAAACATTGAAAAGTACAACACAGGAACTTCGATCCACAATGTCCCTGCCAAACTCAATACCAAGATAAACTAACCTCATCTGTCTGCACATGATCCAGATCACTCCATTCACTTCATCCATGTGGCCATCTAAAAGCCTCTTGAACACAACCATCGTATCTGTATCAACCATCGTCCCTGGCAAGTGGTAGGAACAACTAACACATACAATTTTTGGAAAATTGGGCATGGGTTTACAGAACAAAAATATATCTTAAATTAGTTTCAATTTTTTGAATTAACCATAAATAATTTACCTCATTACCAAAGAAGTAGAGTAGCCCATGTGTGTAGGTCGTGGTAGAATCTGGAAAGAATTGATGGGAATGTGGGGATTGTGAAATAGAATAAATGTTGGATTGGTGTAAATAAGTTTCTGATGGTTGACTCAATGGATCCAGAGCTCTATTTCCATGTTGTATGACTCCATTACTCTATTTTGAAGAGGAAGGGGATGGTTGGAATTTTGCAAGCATGGAGGGATCACAGTGTAGAAATAAGGTACTGCAAATGCTGGTTTACACAAAAGGACACAACGTGGTGGAGTAACTCAGCAGGTCAGGCAGCATCTCTGGAAAACATTAATAGGTGATATTTTAGGCTGGGTCTGTTTTTCAGATTGATTATAGAGTGTGGCGAGTGGGAAGAAAGCTAGAAAACAGGAGATAGGACAGGTTGAATGGCAAAGTAGACGTGATGGGCCGAATGGCCTGATATAGTGTGCTCAATAAAGTGTGGCCAAGTGCGAGCTGTACGTCTTTGGAGTGTGGGAGGTAACCGGAGATCCCGGAGAAAACCCATGCAGGTCAACTCCATACAGACAAGCACCCGTAGTCAGGATTGAACCCAGGTCTCTGGCGCTGTAAGGCAGCAACTCTACCACTGCGCCACCGTCCCACCCTTTGGTGATAACATAGAACTAATGCGAATGGGTGATTGATGGTTGGTATGGACTCGGTGGGCCAAAGAGCCTGTTTCCATGCTGTACATTTCAATCAATAAAATCAAAACAATTCTGTAAGTTTTAAGATAGTTTTGGAGAGGGATATGTCTGGTCCTCAGATGAATGTACTAAATTGGGTGAAGGATGCCTGCAACAGTATCAGGCAGGAATTGGGTAAAGTAGATTGGGAGTAGCCCTTTGGGGGTTAATCCACATCTGACACGTGGGAGTCTTTTAAAGGCCAGCTGGTTATAATTGAGGATCCATGTTCTTGTGAGGATGAAAGATAAGAATGGCAAGGTTCAGGAAGAACTTAAATAAGGAATTAGAAATTCAATTTCCCACCCTGGTTATTCCTTCTACACCCCCCCCCCCCCCTCCCCACTACCACCAACTCCACCCAACATTGAATCCCAATTGAAGATACATAAGCTTGAAAGCCCACTCTGCCAGACTCAGGAACAGTTTCTGCCCCTTCTATTAGGCTTCCAAGTGGCCTAATATGGCCTAATCTTATGGAAGATAAGTTTTGATTTACCTCTTCCCCATGGAGGACATTGGACATTTGTCTCTGGAACTGATGCTGAGAACTTATGCACCGTATCTTTCCATTGAAAAAAAGTAACTCATTGAGTGGATGAAAATAAAAACGCCATGGAAACAATTGTAATACTATTTATTGCCTTTCCTGACATTTTGTATCTAACTGCAGTTTTGTATTTTTTCCGTGAATGAGCCAGTCACCTTCTCTCAAATCTCACCTCACAACAGCAGAGCATACCAATGTCAGTAGCACCTGCGATGCACAATGTATGGACCCCGTTCTTGATAATCTTCCTGGCGAACCCACAGAGATTGGAAAGCATGGAGAGAGGCTAAAATGGAGCCACCAATCCACACGGCGTACTTCCTCTCTGGGACAGCGTGGATGTTGGTTTTGGTGTCTTTGGCAACCAAAGCAAAAATCTCCCTACAAAACCGAGAATAAAACCCTTCAAACATGGTTGAGCCTCCACTCAACAGAACATTGTCGTACATCAACTGCTGAACCTGCGGCTGGACTCTTTTCAAGCTGTTGATGGTCATGGTGTGAATTCCTTCTTGGTTGGATCCCATGACTGATGGGTTGAATAGAGCCTCTGGACATTTCATCCTCTCCTTGCCTATAGTAATGACGTGGCCGTCAGGGAGCTCATAGTCCACAAGGTACTCTTGGTCAGCCAAGTGTGTCTCCTTTTCCTGGTCAACAGCCACGTAGCAACATTTTTGCTTGATGTCCTCCACAATGTATCTACCCTTCTCGTGAAACGCGTTGCCCGCCTCCCCCAGCAACTTTATCAGGTAAGTGGTGAGATCGTAGCCTCCCAGATCGATCCGACTGATCGCATCTGGCATATTGTACCCGTCGTGAACTGGTACAGCGTGGGTCACGCCGTCTCCAGAGTCCACAACGAGCCCCGAGGTCTTCCCGTAGGAATACACCGCCAACACCGACTGGTAAGAGACGTGCATGGCTGGGACATTGAAACGCTCAAAGAGAAGTTCTGCTATCTTCTCCCTGTTCGTGGTAGGACTGAGAGGAGGGTCGGATATCAGGATGGCGTGCTCTTCTGGACAAACCTTCAGATCCTCATAAAATACGTGCCGGAGAAGATCTTCCGCAGCCGTCCAGTCCACGATGATTCCTTGCCGGGTTGGTTGGACCAATTGGAGGTCTGGCTCGGTTGAGACCGTCTTTCCCACGGTGATGTTGTTACGTTTGCTCTTCCCTCTCGGGTACCCAACCACCGACCCAACCACTGACCGCGGCATGGGGTCGCCGGCGTAGCCCACCTTGCAGATGCCCGATCCCATGTCCACCACCAACGCTCCAGTCTTCATTATTGCAATTTTGGGCACCGAGGCGGTGTCCGGTTTCTCCCGGGACTTGACGTCTCTCACCGAGCCGGGCGACGAGGGCGGACGCGATGTTTTCGTTTTATCCGCGGTTCCCGACGGCGGCCGCTGAATCTTCTGCAACATTTCTCAAAGTCTACACAGAAACACAAGGCTGGGGCTTCCTTGTATGTAAACCTGCTTATCAATTTGATAAAACACGGGATGAAATGTGTTTAAATCCTACCCACATATTTGCACATCACAGACACAGCAATTATGACGGCGCCGAGATGCAACTTGCGCTCAGGCACTTATGGTAATATTTTGTTGCCATTATTTATAAAGCTGCAAGTTAAATTTTCAGGATGACACAAGAGAATGCAAATGTTGAAAAAGCAAAACACAAAAGTGCTGGAAAAACTCAACGGATCATGCTGCATCTGCGGAGGGAATGAACGGACAGGCGACGCTTTGTGTCCTGATGTGGCTTAGTCCATTTTGGTCATTCCCTCCGTAGATGCTGCCTGACCACATGATTTCCTCCAGCACTCTGTGTTTTGCTGAAGATTCGAGCATTGGAGTTTCTAGTGTCTCAATTTTGCTACTGTTTACCAGAATTATGCCTGGATTAGAAGGTATTAGCTAAAATAAGTGGTTGGACAACGCTGGATTGCTTTGGTTGGAATGCCAGAGATTGAAGGGCAGATCTAATTATGAGAAATATAGATAGGACATAAATTGGTTATATTTGTATTAGAATTTATGAACTACACAGATATGTCCTAGAAAGTTATAATTTGAAACAGGTAGAAACCTCATGAAAAGTTTAAATTGGAACAGGGCAAAGTAATTATAAACTCAATCATTTTCCAATCTTCACAGTTAATTGACAATTATTTACCATTTCCCGCTGCAGCTTACCAAAAGTGGATGCAAAGATGTGCCACTTCATAAATCTTGATGCAGCAAAGGAACTTGAAGCACAAAACTCATGGTATACATTTCTTGGTGGACACCAATAACTTGTCCTTCCCCAGCCCTGAACTTGGGACTGTGGTTGAGCTTCATGAAGGAGAAGTACTCCATGAAATACAATATAATCTCTTGCCTAAACCCATCCTCTTTTTTTTCCAGCTGCTCGATCTGCTTTGCACATCATCTCCTCATTCATTCATGTTGTATTTCAAGGGGGTTACTGACCAATGCAACCATGCCTGGGAGATCTGGTGTATGGAGAAGCTTGAGTTGAAGGCAAAAGTGTGGCGTGTGTGATGCAAGCTGAACTCACTTTCAGTCCTTTCAAAAGGAAGTTGTAATTGTAACTGGATAACATTTCTGCTCCTCCCATGTTGTGTTGAAATGTTATCCTGGCAATAGAGAGGCTCTGGAGGGTTGTGTGCGTCTGGCATGGGCTTGCAACATTTGCTATAAAGGCCTGGGTTCGGTACATACCTTGGAGCTTGCACATTCTCCCTGTGACTGTATTGCGTTCCGGGTACTCTAGTTTCCTCCAACATCCCAAAGACATATGGGGTTTGCTGGTTCTTCTCCGTTTGTGTGTCGTGCACAGCCTAAAGTTGTTGGACAACTTGTTCTATTTGATCTGCCGTTTGTGCACGTCGAGTTGATTGCATTAGTCGAAACAGGGCGGACCACGTGAAGGTTGCAATCTTCCACCCCGGGTCTGTCGGTTGATTGACCTCTGTAAATAAATTGCCCCTAATATGTAAGGAGGGGATGCAAAAGTGGGATTTCATAGAACTAGTGTGAATGAGTGGGCAATAGTTGGAGTGGATTTGGTGGCCTGAAACACCTTTTCCAAGCTAAACTAAACCATTACAGTTCCACCCCATCTCTCTGTTTCAGCTTTCTCCCTCTACTCTTGAAGAAGGGTGCCAACCCGAAACTTTGTTTGTACATTGCCCACCTCCTCAAATGCACCCTAATTTTTTTTCCACACTTTGTGTATTACCCTTAAACCAAATCTGCTTATTCCTCCACATCTGTTGACCAGCTGAGTATTCAAACTTACCTGCCTTTGTTAGACCTGCAATTTCATATTAAAAATGGCCAGTCACCGGAGCAGAAATCAGTAGGTAGCTTTGAGCAGCGGTTGTGTTCAGAGACAAAGTTTGCTAGTTTTCAGTCTGAAGAAGGGTCATGGCGAAATGTCATCTATCCACATTCTCCAAAGATGAGGCTGACCCACTGAGTTACGTTGGCACTTTGTCTTTCTTTGTAAACTAGCAGAGAGTCATACAGTGTGGAAATAAGCCCTTCGGCCCAACTCGCCTATCCTGATCAACATGCCCCGTCTGCACTAGTCCTACCTGCTTGTGTTTAGCCAATTTCCTTCTAAACATATCCTATCTGTGCACCTGTCCAAATGTTATTTTAAACATTGAGGTAGTACCTGCCTCATCTACCTCCTCTGGCAGCTCGTTCCATACACCTCCCACGCTTTTGTGTAAAAATGTTGCCCCTCAGGTTCCCATTATATCTTTTCCCCCTCACTTTAAACCCATATCCTTTGGTTCTGAGTAAAAGACTGTGCATTTACCCTATCTATTCCTCTCATCATATACACCTCTATAAGATCTCCCCTCATCCTCCTGCACTCCGAGGAAGAAAATGCTAGTCTGCTCAACCCGTCCCTATAGCTTAGGCCCTCAAGTCCTGGCAACATCCTTGTAAATCTTCTCTGCACTCTTTCCAACTTAACGTCTTTCCTATAATGGTGATAAAAACTGGACACAGTACTCCAAATACACCCCCCAAACCCCTCTTTAACAGACTGTTAGGAAAACTACCAGTTAATTTTTAAAGGATTTTCTTGCTTAGTGAAATCCAGACAAGGCCAATCAAAGCCTTTAAAATTCCAAAGTTGAACAAAAAGTATATCTATTATCGATTATTTTTTAAGAGGATGCATTTCTTGAATATACTAAAAATAAGTAATTAAATATTAGAATAATTCTGTAATCTAAATAACGAACAAGTATCTTCTGAGGAATATGGTTGAATAAATTAATAACAGAAAAAATAAAGTCGATATATCAATCTTTTATTATCATCTTTATATAAAATGACATTTTCAAGTAAACGTTTAATAATCTCTAGGACAAAATAAAACTCTGATCTCAGTAGCACATGTGATACACAATGTTTGGGCCTTGGTCTTCGTAATCTTCTCGACGGATCCACATCGACTGGAAGGCATGGAGTGAGGCCAAAATGGAACCACCAATCCAGACGGCGTACTTCCTCTCCGGGACAGCGTGAATTTTGGGCTTGCAGCCATGGGGTGACAGGGCATACAGCTCTTTGCAAAAACGTAAGTTAAAGCCATCGAATAATGTCGAGCCCCCGCATAGCAGGACGTTGTTGTACATGATGTGTCTAACCTGGGGCGGGATCCTTCGCAGACTTGTATTCGTGGCTGTGTGGATACCGTCCTGGTTTGTCTCTATGAGTGTTGGGTTGAACAGAGCTTCGGGACACTTAAACCTCTCTTTTCCAATGGTGATAATATGGCCATCTGGTAGCTCATAGTCCACACAATGTGGTTGATTGGACTGTTTCGTCTCGTTTTGACAATCAGGAGCGACGTGGCAACATTTCTGCTTGATGTCCTCCACTATATATCTGCACTTCTCGTGAAACGCGTTGCCCGCCTCCTCCAGCAACTTTATCAGGTAAGTGGTGAGATCGTAGCCTCCCAGATCGATCCGACTGATCGCATCTGGCATGTTGTATCCTTCGAGAACCGGGACAGCGTGGGTCACGCGGTCTCCAGAGTCCACGACGAGCCCCGAGGTCTTCCCGTAGGAATACACCGCCAGCACCGACTGGTAAGAGACGTGCATTGCGGGGACATTGAAGGACTCGAATAGAAATTCTGCTATCTTCTCCCTGTTCGTGGTGGGACTGAGAGGAGGGTCGGAGATCAGGATGGCGTGCTCCTCTGGACAAACCTTCAGATCCTCATAAAACACGTGCCGGAGGAGATCCTCCGCCGCCGTCCAATCCACGATGATACTATGTTGGGTTGGTTGGACCAGTACGAGATCTGGTTCGGTTGAGACCGACTTGCCCACAGTAATGCGTTGCTTGTTCTTCCATCTTGGGTATCCCGTTACGGATGCCACCACGGAGTCCGGCCTGGGTTGGCCGGCATACCCCACCTTGCAACTGCCTGACCCCATGTCAATCACTAGTGCCCCAGTCCGTACGATGGGACAATCTGAGTTCCCCTTCACTTGCGCTTTAACCACTGATCTCGGTTTTACCTCCTTGCCCATCCCTTTGGACAATGTCGATTGGGATTCCTTGTGCTTCCCTACAGAATAGGCCGGAGCTCTTTGGACCTGCTGCAACATCTCTCCCAGCTGAGAGGTTCCGCGCATGCTGCCTTCCTCCGACGGCGCACACGCGCACACACATTGTTAAAGAATAAAGCAATGCAATCTCTTGAATTGCTTACGGTGCGCCATCACAAAGTCAAAGATGGCACTCATTGTGACGTTTTTTGATGCATAAATTGCTGGTTGCGAATTTTAAGTAGTATTTTTTATAGCTGTTCCAATGCAATAATGGATACGTGACAGACACTATTGCAGAGAAAAACCTTATCCCCAAATAACTGAACTTGTACGTTACAGTTATTTTCCGTTCAGAAATTTCATGGAAAAAATAATTTTGGAGGTCAGAATATTAAGGAAACAGGGCACTCGCGTGTGTCATTTCCCTTCACAGAGAGTGTCTGGCCCTATGACTCTATGGCCCGCTGAGTTCCTCCTGCACTTTGTGGGCCTTTTTGCTCAGGATTCCAGCATCTGCAGTTCCTGTCTTCAGGATACTCTGCCTGTCTGCTGCGTTTTAAAGTGTATTAGTTTCCTTGGGGTAAGTAAAACACGACGTTGTGACGGATTGCAGCGGGTCAAGCAGCATCTGTGGTGGAAATGGCCAGGTGACATTTCAGGTCCAGACCTTCAGATTGATGGGTTAGAGTGAAGGCAGATAGCTGGTAGATAGAGGTGAGGGGGAAAAAAAGTTGGCAAGTGATAGTTGATCCAGGTGAAGAGGGGTGATTGGTATGTATCAGATGGGGACAGGGGTGGAGAAGACAAAGGCGTGTTGATGGTGGAATATGACAAAGAAGAAAAGTAGAATTAAATGTAGAATTAGAGGCGGGATGGAAGGGGGCAAGCAACATTGGGCACAGGGTTGGAAGTGAAAGGAATTGGGTGATGGGGTCAGGCACAATGGAAAGAAAGATTTACAGGGAGTGATATAAGATTGGAGACACTGGGTGGATGGGGAAGGGTTGGGGGCTGGGGGGGTTGGGGAGGGATTAGCTGAAATCGGAGAGACATTTTCATGTATTGCTTCTTCCAATGTCTCATAATGTGTCTAATCCAACATAGGCTCCCTCCTGTTGCAAAAATAGCTGTGTGACCTATCTGTGCATAATAGTCTTTTGAAATGATACATAAAACAAAATGTAGAACAGTACAGCACAAGTACAGGCCCTTTGACCCATAATGTCTTGTCAAACATGATGCCTTCCCTCTCATCTGCCTGCACATTATCCACATGAAAGATCAAGGCCAAAGGACAATTATTATCACATACACCAGTGAAATTTGACTTGCCATTGCAGTACACAAATAAAGATAAGACTCAACATCAAAGAATTTAACAGTAAACATAAAAACATCCCCCCACAATGGTTCCCACTGTGGGGGAAGGCAGCAAAGTCCAGTCCCATCCCCAGTTCACCCATAGTCAGGCCTATTGAGGCCTCCGCAGTCACCGCTACGGCAGCCCGATGCTTCAGGCCCTCTCGCCGGATGATGAAGCTCTGGCGTCGGGTGAACACTCTCAGCGGCCTGGAGTGTCTGGAGCGGCCACTTCCTCCCCGGAGTTCGCAGCTCCCGAAGTCCACGGGCCACGCCGATCGGAGCTCCGACTGGCGCTCTCGTTGTGAGATCCCAGGCTCCGCGGTGTTTAAAGTTCAGCGCCGCCCGTGGCTAGAAGCTCCACAGACCGCAGCTCCGCGATGTTGGAGTCGGCGGTCCCATCCCTCCGGAGCCCACCGCACGGAGACCCGGGCAAGGCATCGCCCACTCCACGATGGCGCCCCAGGACTGTGCCGCCGCCGAAGTTGAAGTCACCGGCAGGAAACGGCACTCCAGACTGCCGGTAGGCCGCGAGGAAAGGGCAAAGATACGGCCCGGAGAAAAGCCGCATCTCTGACCAGGTAGGTACTGAGAAAAATAGTTTCCCCCTCCCCCCCCCCACATAAAAAGAATAAAAGACCTCCAAAAACAAACACTTTTCACTAACTAAAAAATAAAAAAAGAGTGAAAAGACTAACAGCTGCTGGCAGGGCAGTCAAACTCGACAGCGTCCCCTACGACACATCACTGGTCGGTGTGGACTCGGTGGGCCGAAGGGCCTATTTCCTCGCCGTATCTCTAAACTAAACTAAACATTAATCCTTGGGCATTTCTATAGCTATCTGTATAATTAAAAGTCTCATCTTAACCACTTTTTGTTTGCACTGTGCTTTGATTTTAGAAAAAATGCTACCACATATGGCTGTGGTTTTTTGGCCATCTTACTCAGAGTCCTCCTCTGCTGCACAGGCGCCAAGGATTTTTTCCATCGATGAAAAATATAAGACTTATTAGTGTTTAGAAAATCTTGAGATTCTCTTGCCTGTCAATCACCGCCATTAAGGCCACGCCCCTTCCGGTGGGAGGGGGAGAGACTATAAAACCGGCAAGTGTGGGCGTGGCTCAGTCTGTCTGCAAGATGGCGAGGGAGAGGTCACAACTCTCCGTCTGAGCTGGGAAACTACAGAACACTGTGAGTATACAATGTACTTGAATACATGATTTGTTAGCCCTTAATGAAAAGGAAATGAGTTGTTTGGCCTGCCCTGTGCTTGAAACTGCAATGGCAATGGAATTGAAGTGAAAATGCAATGAGCTGTTTGGCATGAGCCTGCCATGTGCTTGAAAGTGCAATGGCAATGGAAATGAAGTGAAAATGCAATCATCTGTTTGGCTTGACCCTGCCCTGTGCTTGAAAGTGCAGTGACAATGCAAGTTATATGGTTATAAGTGGTGAAAATGCAATGAGCTGTTTGGCTTGGCCTGGCCTGTGCTTGAAACTGCAATGGCAATGGAAGTGAAATGAAAATGCAATGAGCTATTCAGCCTGCCTTGTGCTTGAAACTGCAATGCAATTGGAAATGAAATGAGTTGTATGGCCTGCCTGAAACCACAAATTTCATCCCACAAGGCCCCTATTAACCACAAAACCAGTCCCTTTTGCCCAAAATGCGCGTATTAGCCCAGGGGGAGCATTTTGGCCCAAAAGGCCCGTGCCAGGCCATGCAAAATCCAGAAAAAGTGCCTTTCATTAAGATTTCACGCAGATTTTTTTTTAAAGAGCCCCTTCGGCCGATCAGGAGTCCATCAGTAAGTATGCCCCCTGCAAGTTTTAAACCTCACCCCAGTATTTTTCTCCCTCCCTTCATTTTCCCCCTGTGAGATCCAGGCCTGGATAGACTTTCCTCCTTCATTGCTGTGATGTGCAGAAAAAGTTGAAAAATGTCTAAAATTGATTCCACACCCTCTCGCCCTTCAAAGAGTCTCTCGCCTGTTTTGGGCAGAATTTATGGCAGTTTCTGAGCTGCCAGCCAACCAGGCCAGAGTGACTGAGCTGCCAGCCCACCAGACCTGAGTGACTGAGCTGCCAGTCCACCAGGCCTGAGTGACTGAGCTGCCAGCCCACCAGGCCTGAGTGACTGAGCTGGCAGCCCACCAGGCCTGAGTAACTGAGCTGCCAGCCCAAGAATCCATTCGGCCCACAATGTCCATACTAGCCCTCTGGAAATCAGTCCCTTCGGCCCACAACACCCATAATAGCGTTCCAGAAAGCACCTCCCCCCCCACTGGCCAGCAATATCGGAATTGATGGAGAGGTGGAAAATTGCGTTGGGGGACCAGCCCTCCCGTGTGAACATGGAACCCAACGGGTCCCACTTAGTCTAGTCTTAAATATAAGGGAAGAATTTCCCACGAATGTTGTGAGCAATGATTTATGCTCGACAAAAAATGTAGTAATTTGAGTTATTTTTTCTGACAGATTCATCCCCAGTCAATTTACTTCCTTACACCTGGGAAACAGACTGCATTGTTGAAGATATCATCTGAATATTTTATACTGGCTGTGGATATTCCAAATCTCATTAAATTTTGCAAAATACCATGATGAATAATTATCCATTGTTCTCAATATGCATGATAGACAATGCAATGACCCAGGACTATTCAGGGAATATGTGTGTCATAGAATCATACAGCATGGAAACAAGCCCTTCAGCCTAACTCATCCATGCCAACCAAGATGCCGCATTTAAGCTTGTCCCATTTTCCTGCATTTGGCCCATATCCCTCTGAACCTTTCCTATCCATGTACCTGTCCAAGTGTCTCTTAATTTTGTCATAGTACCTGCCTCAACTACCTCCTCTGGCAGCTCATTCCATAGACCCACCATCCTCTGAATGAAAAAGTTGTTCCTCATGTTCCTATTAATTCTTTCCATTCACACCTTAAACCTTGGTCCTCTGGTTCTTGAATCCGCAACCCTGGGCAAAAGACTCACCTTATCACATTCATGTATGATTTTATACATCTACCCTCCAAAGAATAAAGTCCCAGCTGGCCAAACTCTCCCTATCGCTAATGCTGTGTCCTGGCAATATCCTTGTAAATCCTCTCTGCACTCTTTCCAGGTTAATGACATCCTTCCTACAGGAGGGTGATCAAAACTAAATACAATACTCCAAATGCAGCCTCACCAACATATTGTACAACTGTAATAACTTTCTAACTTCTGTACTCATAGTGGCACAGCTGTGGAGCTGCTGCCTCAAAGCACCAGAGACCCAGGTTTGATCCTGACTTCAGGAGTTGTCTGAATGAAGTTTGTACATTCTTCCTGTGACCTTTATGCCCCTGTCCCACTTAGGAAACCTGAACGGAAACCTCTGGAGACTTTGCGTCCCACCCAAGGTTTCCGTGCGGTTCCCGGAGGTTTTTGTCAGTCTCCCTAATGGTCAAAAGTGGTTTCCATTTTAAAAATCGGTAATTTTTTAGTCAAAGCCGGTTGCGATGCTAATTGAAGGTGGTTGCCGGAGAACAAAAACCTCCGTGAACCGCTCAGAAACCTTGGGTGGGGCGCAAAGTCTCCAGAGGTTTCTGTTCAGGTTTCCTAAGTGGAAAGGGGCATAAAAGGGTTTTCCATGGGTGTTCCAGTTTCTTCCCACATCCTAAAGATGTGCAGGTTTGTCAGTTAATTGGCTTCTGTCAATTGGTGCTCATGTGTAGTATGGTCCTATATGGGTGGTCATGGGTGGCGTGGACTCAGTGGGCCAACAGACCTGTTTCTGTACTGTATCTCTAAACTCTAAACCCAGACTGATAATGTCAATATACCAAATGCCTTCTTTACCCTATGACGCCTTCTTTGGCCTATGACGCCATTTTCGGCAACTATGAATCTGTACTCCTAGATCCTTTTGCTTTACAACACTTCCCAGAGCCTTGCCATTCACTGTGAAGGTCTTGCCCTTGTTTGACTTTGTGTGTGTGTGTTTATGGGGTGTTGGGGGGGGGATGTTGTTGATGAAGGAGAGTCAATTAGCCTAGCAACTGATCAATTGTTCAATTGGTTCAATTATAGCATTTTGAGATTAGGTTTCCGGAGGTACGCATGAAGGGATTGTATCAATTTAACTGTAGGGCAAGAGCAGAGAGCAGTGTGCACATTAACCACCAAAGAGTGCAATAAGAGAGGGCACATTGAAGGAGCACCTTTGAGTGATGATTTATCGGGTTATAATAAAAACCCAAAGAGTTGGAGTAATACAGAAGGTTAGGCAGCATCCCTGGAGACATTTTTGGTTGGGACCCTTCTCTTAACTGATTGTGGGGGGGGAGGGGGGAGGGAGCGGAGAGGAGGGCCAGGCAAGGTAATAGGTTGATTTAGGTGAGGAGGGGTTTTAATAGGCAGATGGTTGGACAAAGGCCAGAAATGAAAAGACACAAGGCATTTAGACAGAAGGATTGCAGAGTTGCGAATTGTGAAGCTAGAGGAAGGAATGTTGGTGAAAGGAAAAATCAGTGCAAGTCCAGATGGGGCCCAAGGAAGAGGGGACATGTGGGAGGAAAGAAGGGGGGGGGGGGGGTTGTCATATGGGGTGAAAAGGGAGAGAGGGAGGGAATTGTAGTTACCTAAAATTGTACCCAAACGGAATCTGAGGTGTTGTTCCTTCCAGTTTGCATGTGGCCTTACTCTGGCAAAGGTTAGTATGTGAATGGAAAGAGGAGTTACAAAGGTTAGTAAGCAGGAAAACCATCAAACCTTGGCGGACTGAGCAGATGTTCTTAGTGAAACAGTCGCCGAGTCTATGCTTGCTATCGCCAATGTACAGAAGGCAACATTGGGAACACCAGATGCAGTCGATAAGGTTAGAGAAGGTGCATGTGAGCCTATTTCTCACCTAAAAGGACTGCTTGTGTACCTGGATGAAAATGAGGGAGTTGGTCTGAGGACAGATGATACATCTACTACTGTCAGTGGGCTCCGAAATGAAAAGGTACTTCTCGGACTCACCGAGAAGTACTGAAGAAAACCCAAAAGCCAAACGCGAATGGAACCGAAAGGTATAGACCTGGAACGGACAGAACTCAGAACTGCTATCGAACTGACAGAATGCATAACTGATTAGGCGGCACCCAATTGGTGATGATCTAGGGTATTTATACCAAGTGATAGATTAGTGGAGCAGATTAAATGCAGGTGTAACTCACATTGCTCAGGGGAGGAGTGTGGAATGAGTCTCAAGTGTCTTGAGGCTTGGCAAGTGTGACAGGAGCTCCCCCTCTCACGGACGCCTCCTGACGTCCTCTTTGGCTGGTCTGGATACTGCTGATGAAAGTCACGGATCAGGGAGAGTTCCAGTATGTCATGGGCAGGAATCCAGTTCCTCACCTCTGGACCGTAGCCCTCCCAGTCAACCAGGTACTGGATCCCTCTGCCATGCCGCCGGGACTACAGCAGTTGCTTTGATATGTACACCGGATCACGGTCAATGATGCGGGGTGGCAGAGTTAACAGAGGAGAGGGAGACATGGAGCTGGGGCGGTCACGGTGGTGCAGTGGTAGAGTTGCTGCCTTACAGCGAATGCAGCGCCGGAGACCTGGGTTCGATCCCGACTACTGGTGCTGTCTGTACAGAGTTTGTACTTTCTCCCCGTGAGCTGCGTGAGTTTTCTCCGAGATCTTCAGTTTCCCCACACATGTACAGATTTGTAGGTTAATTGGCTTGGTAAATGTAAAAATTGTCCCAAGTGAGTGTGGAATAGTGTTAATGTGCAAGGATTGCTGGTCGGCGCGGTCCTGAAGGGCCCGTTTCCGCACTGTATGTCTAAAACTAAAACTAAACTAAAACTAAAACTAAAGACACAGGCTTAACCTGGGATGCGTGGAAGGTGGGGTGAACCCGCATAGGCCGGGCCAGTCTAAGGCGGACAGCAGAGCGGTTAATGATCTTGAGAATCGAGTATGGGACAATAAAACGGGATGCCAACTTACGGGCCTCAACGTGGAGGGGGAGATCTCGGGTGGACAGCCGAACCCTCTGACCAGGGCGATAGAGAGGGGCTGGGGTCCGGTGACATGGAAACATAGAAACATAGAAAATAGGTACAGGAGTAGGCCATTTGGCCCTTCCAGCCTGCACCGCCATTCAATATGATCATGGCTGATCATCCAACTCTGTATCCTGTACCTGCCTTCTCTCCATACCCCCTGATCCCCTTAGCCACAAGGGCCATATCTAACTCCCTCTTAAATACAGCCAATGAACTGGCCTCAACTACCTTATTTGGCAGAGAATTCCAGAGACTCACCACTCTCTGTGTGAAAAATGTTTTTCTCATCTCGGTCCTAAAGGAATTCCCCCTTATCCTTAGACTGTGACCCCTTGTTCTGGACCTCCCCAACATCGGGTCAATCTTCCTGCATCTAGCCTGTTGTGTGTATCGGGAAGCGGTGCGGAGAACGGGCCTCCTTCCAGATCTGATGACTGCGGCTCACAAACTCCTGGGCAGAGGGAACGGAGACCTTCTCCTCCTGGTCTGGGAACAGAGATGGCTGATAACCAAGGGAGCAGTGGAATGGAGACAGACCGTTGGCAGAACTGGACAGAGAATTGTGGACATATTTGATCCATACCAATTTGCTAGACCAGGTGGTAGGTTTGTCAGACACCAGGCAATTTAGGGTGATCTCCAGGGCCTGGTTGGTTCTCTGTGACTGACCATTTGATTGTGGATGGAATCTAGATGAGAGGCTGATGGCGGTGCCAACCAGGGAGCAGAAAGCCTTCCAAAATTGTGAGGTGAACTGCGGACCCCTATCAGAGACGATGTCTCGAGGGAAACCATGACATCTGATGACCTGGTTTATGATGACGTGAGCGAGTTCTACAGCAGATGGGAGGTTAGGAAGAGGAAGAAAATGAGCAGCCTTGGAGAAACGGTCCACAATGGTAAGAATAACTGTATTACCCTCGGACGGAGGCTTGATGTACTTTTTGTTGGACAGAAATTATGTACATGAGGCTGTATTTATTCCACATTCCCATTTGTCTGCAGATGGTGGTAATGGTGGGCTTCGATGCTGAACACGTCCAGTCCTTGTTATGAAAGTATTCCTGCAGTGATGTTGGTTAAGATGCCCTACGGCTGAAGGGATATTGTTGTCATGGAGAACTTGGAGCCGGTTTGTTCTATCTTCTCTCCCAGAGGTAGGGAGAGATATCGGGGAGGTGTTGTCTAGGTAACCCAGTGCTTCAAACAGATCCTGTAAATGGTATATGTTATGGTCACAGCGCTAACAGAATGTGTATTGATTTCAGCAGTGCAATCTTGCTGCAGCGATCCTGGTGATTGATGGATATCCTTCACATTCACAACTTATAGAAAGCACTTCCTCATTCATTACTACCATGGCTGAAGAGCCTGATGAGCCTTGGCCTCATATAGCACCTTTTTATGAATCTTTGACATTCTGTACATTGATATTCAGAGATAGAGAGGGCAGTTTCTTCCCTTCTGTTATCAGGCTACTGAACCATCCTATCAACAACAGGACCTGGACCTCAGTATAGCAGAGAACATATGCAGAGCAACAATTAAGCCTTGTGAGAAGACAACATCCATTCTGAAGTTCTCAAACTTGGTGGTGAGAAATCTCAGTGACCCATGACCTCATTTTCCTCATTGCGAAAAGGAAGATATGCCATGGGTCTTCAGAGATGCCACGATCATGTCCAAAGAATGCTCTCTGCATCAGGAAGGTCATCGCCAAGGTCATACCAGTGGCCGATGAGCTCCACAAATTGTGGATTCTGTCTGTCTAGAGTTACAGTAGAAGTGATCTTCGTCATAAGAAATGCAGAGAGCAGCAGCACAGATCTAAGCCACTGAAGCTTTTGACTCCATCAGACTGGAGGTCCTATAAAACTGGAGGTCCTTGAGATCAGTTGCTCATGGCCAAGCATTCCTGGTAGTCAGTGGATTTTGAGCTTTCTATGGTGGCAATATTGGTGGTATCTCTTCAATGCTTTGAGGTAGTCAAAGTGTCAGGAGCATACAAGAAGCTGGAGCTGATTACTGTTAAGGAAATCAAGGTTCGTGGTCTTAATATTTACAGATTATTTCCCTCGGACAGCCAAACAGTTTGCTGGCACACTAGAGCACTGGAGTTGATGGTGTCATTCATCTTTGATGACTACCCTCATAGATAGGTGGTTTCCAACATATTGAACATGGAGCATGTTTTTTCAGGGTTACACCATAGACTTTTGGGGTTACTGGCAGTGTTGCACAACCAGGGAAGGATGATAATGGATCTTTGTTTTGCAGATGCAAAACATAGGGCCCATTCTCACGTACACTTCAACTTATGAGTCAACAATGACATGCAGTAAATGATAGACCCGTGAGGAGTGTTGTGGAACAGAGAGAACCAGGGGTGCAGGTACATAGTTCCATGAAAGTGGCAACACAGCTCAGCAAGGTGGTGAAAAAGGCCTTTGGCATGCTTGCCTTCATCAGTCACTATATTGAGTACAGGAATGGGGATGTCATATTACAGCTCAACAAGATGTTACTAAGGCTACATTTGGAATATTGTGTAGAGCTTTGGTTGTCATACTATAGGAAGGATGTCATTAAACTGGAAAGGATGCAATAAAGAAAATAAAGACATTTTCTCACAGGCTTTTGTATTTTCAGCTATGGCTTTTGTCCAAGCATTTGTCAATCAAAGCCCCCTCAATTATCACTTGCTAGGCTTTGTCTCCCCCTCACCTCTCTTCCACCCCCCCCCTCCCCCCGCCCCCATTACAATCTATCAGAATAAGGGACCAGATCTGAAATGCTGCCTGTTAATATCCTCCAGAGATGCTGCCTGCCCTCTGAGTTACTCCAGCGCTTTTTTAATCAATTTTTTGTAAACTGGCATCCACAGTCCCTTGTGTCTACATTTATGAGGATACAATCAGAGGCTGGGTAGGCTGTGAGTTTTTTCCCCGGAGTGTAGGAGATTAAAGGATGGACCTTAGAAATGTATAAAATCATGAGGGATATAGATAAGATAAATAGCCATACTCTTTTCTACATGGTAGGGTGGTCTGCACCATGAGGGCATAGGTTTAAACTGAGATTTAAATGGAACCCGAGGGGCATCTTCTTCACTGAGAGTGTGGTGCATTCATGGTAGGTGCTACCACAGGAAGTGGTAGAGGTGGGTAAAATTATGGCATTTAAAAGGCACTTGGACAGGTACATGAATAAGAAAGGTTTGGAGGGACATGGACCAGAAGCAGGCAGGAGGGACTAGCTCGGTTAGGCACTTTGGATGGCATGGACGAGTTGGGTTAAATGGTCTGCTTCCGTGCTTTGCAGATTTATGACTCTATGACTTGAAGTGCACCATCTGAATGTACATATTCAAGTGGTGTCTGCATTTTGCAGCTTGATATCTGTAGGGTTGATCTTGGTTACAGACTGGAGATGACCTACTGTAGTTTGTACAATTTCCCATTCGTCCAGTGGATTATCTCCTTTGCAGTTTGAAGCTTGCAGGAGGTGATTTTTTATCTTAATATTCACACAAACATAGAATACTGTTCTTGTTCAACAGCGTCCTGTGACTGGCAGTGAGATGACAGGCTGTTTCTTATTGTTCCATTTAAGAAAAACAGGACTATGTGGAATGTAAGGCAAGATATTAATTTGCAATTGGCCGCATTGTGTTGCTGTTCAGAAGTTTGATCTTCAGACTCTGCTTCATCTGTGTTTTAAGATTGTGTGAAACCACACCACCGGAGAGATTGAATTTTCCCTCATTTTGGGAAAAGAAAACTGGGAATGTGGTTCCCAGACCACAGGCAGTGCCCTGGATACAACAAGGTTCCATCGCTCAGAATTGTTCGTAACCCGATCCGTTTGTGAGTTGGAAATGAGCTGGTGGAATGTGTGGAGGAGGATCACAGAAACAGCAGCGACAAGAGAGTGAACCGGTGCGAGAGGAGTGGCTGACAGACGGCCTCGCTGATCCACAGTGAATGAGTGAGGTGGCCCGCAGCTCTGCTCAGCTCCACCCAGCCATGGTTGTTGTGGCTCAGTGGGTCGGGTAGGGGTGTGGAGAGAAGGCCCATTGAAATGCCTGAAACCCCACAGCAGCCGGCCAATCTATCCCTGTCCATCTCACCGCTTTCCCAAGTGCTCATTCATACATAGAGCTTTGATAAGTCGGGCGTTTATAACCTGGGAAGAACTAGTAAATACAATGAATTACTTTCTAAATATTGAATGGTGGGAAAATTAGTGAATAGTCTGGTGCCACAAACAATGAAAAGTTAAATTGATGGAGAGATGTTGGTTGCAAGGATAAGCATTGGTCTGGATACCATAAGGGTCCCCTGTGCTTTTGATGATGGCATGGATTCCTTTAGGACTGTCGGACATACACAACGCACTTATTCTAAATTTAATATCCCAACGGTACATTTAGAGAATGGAATGCTTCTTGCTGCAGTAACAGATGGGCATTCAGTGCACCTGCACGGCCATAATCTTTCGTACACTAGGGGGCACCAGAGACATGTCCTTTGTTGATGTTCATACAAATGTACAATGATAATAAGCGAGTTCAGTATTTCAACTGAACTGGTCATAAGTCACTCGAGATAAACATTCTCAATAGCTGAGTTGCTGTGTGTATTCAGACCTGCGTCTCATCCTTAGTCAGGATCGAACCTGGGTCTCCAGCACTGACAGTGCTGTTGAATTGCTACTGGAGTTAGATAATGTAGAACAAGTGCCAAGTGTGATGGGCGTTGACTTGGTGGGCCGAAGGGCCTGTTTCTGTGCTGTGTCCCAAACCAAATTAATCTAACTAGGTAAAGGTAAGTCTGGGTGTATGGGTTCCATTCTTACTCGGGCTGCCGTCCCAGGTAATACAGGGTTATTATACAGGGGCGAACCACGCACCCCTCTCCTGCATAACCCCAGGAAGAAGATTTGTGAGCAGAATCTCACGACCATTCCCGTCCCCTCCCAAGTGTCCCATCCCTGTCCAAGGGCGGCCGGAGATGTCCAGGGTGACGGGACACTGGCCCGGAGCACTGGCGGCCCCAGGCTTACAGCCAGCGCGGAGAAAAAGCGCTAACTCCAGCTCAACTCTGCTCCAACTCCCGAGGAACCCGATCCCCAACTGGCCGGGTCCTTCAGCTGCACCACTCGCCTTATCCAGTGGCTGTCAGTTATTATACAGGGGCGAACCACACACCCTTCTCCAGCATAACCCCAGGAGGCAAATTTGTGAGCAGAGACTCACTCCCGAGTGTCCCATCCTTGTCCTGCGAAAGCCAGAGATGTCCAGGGTGATGGGACAGTGGCCCGGAGTATGACCATTGTCACAAATGCAATGGTCACAAATGACCATTGCAAACCCCATGATTCCTTGGGACTCATGAACTCGCTTATTCATGAAATAATGCTTCTAATAATGCCCAGCTGATAAACTATGAAACATCTGATGAACGAAAGGAATTTTTATTACAGAAGGATGATTACCATGTATAAGTAGGAAAACACTGCAATGACCACGACTGATCCTTTGCCTTTAGGAATTGTAAAAGTGGCTGTGTGGACAGTAATTTTACTTTAGCTATTTATTCATACTTATTTTTGTAAATTTGATCTTCAACAACTGGGAAATTGTCCTTATGATTATTATGGTTTCTCCTCATGGAATTAACTGGCGTTGCCTGTCCTTTCAATCCTTTTTTCTTGATAAGTAGATAAAATAGGGAGAAGGTATTTCTGCTGCCAGGAGGTTCCATAACCAGGGGAGACAGACCTGTGGTAATTGGCAAGACTATCAGTGAGGAGTAAGGATTTTTCCACGTTGTGCTCTTTTTAAAATTATCTGGAATCCACTGCATGAGAGACAGACAGGTAGAAGTTGAATGAATAACAATTTTAAAAGATACATATTTGAAGAGGTAGACTTCTCCCGTGCTTTGGGGAAAGGCGAGAGTCAGGTGAATTCTTTAGAACCTGCTCGAGACAGTAGGTTGAGCCCAACTGCAGTGTAGACACTATTCCCTTGAAGTTTGTCAGAGTTATACGACATGGAAACAGCCCTTCAGCCCTCCTCGACTATGCTGACAAAAATGCCCCATCTGGTCTGCATTTGGCCCATATCCCTCTAAACCTTTCCTATCCATATACCTGTCCAAATGTCTTTTAAATGTTGTTATAGTGCCTGCCTCAACTACTTCCTTTGGCAGCTAGTTCCATATATCCAACACCTGTGTGAAAAAGCTGTCCCTTAGGTTCCGATTAAATCTTCTCCTCTCACCTCAAACCTATGTCCCCTGGTTCTTGATTCCATACTCTGGGTAAAAGTGCATTTACCCTATCCCCCTCATTATCTTATACACCGCTATAGGATCACCCCTCATCCTCTGGCGTTCCTAGGAATAAAGTCTTAACATGTCCAACCTCTCCCTACTGCTCAGGCCCTCAGGTCCTAGCCACATCCTCGTAAATCTCCTCTGCACACTCCGCCAACGACATCCTTCCTATGGCAGGGTGGCCAAAACTGAACACAATACTCCAAATGTGGCCTCACAAACGTTTTGTACAACTGTAACATAATATCTCAGCTACTGTACTCAATAATCTGACTAATGATGGCCAATGTACCAAAAGCCTTCTTGACCACCCTATTGTGACCCCACTTTCAAAGAACAATTGGGAAGAATAGTGAAAGGCTTGGATAGAGTATTGGAGAGGATAGCTCCATGAGTTGGAGAGTCTCGGACTAGAGGTAGCCTTATGGGCCTGTTCCACTTATGCAACTTTTTAGGCGATTGCAGGAGACGTTGCAGTCACCACATGGTCGCCACATGTTCGCGGGTGGTTGCCGGGGAGTCGCCTTCATGGCTGTGAGGAGTTCCCACATTTTGGGAATTAGTGACAGCCTCATTATGGTTGCCCAGAAGTTTTCAACATGTTGAAAAAATAGCGGCGACTAGAATGAAGTCGCCATGGAGAGTAGCGCGGATTCTCGAGCTGTAGGTGGGTCGCAAGGAGAATCCCCTTCTCGCTCCTTCTTCCCCCTTCTCCCTCTTTTAAAGGACTTACTGTGCTTTAGCTGTCTTAATTATAGCGCTAACCTTCCTGTTCATCGCCATGTGTGTCTGTATCACCTTGGCTTTGCACATTAGGAATTTTTTTGTGCTTCCCTGCTTGTCCTGGCCCCCGCCTTAGCGATGAGTTTGTGTGTGTGTGTGTTCCACTCTGACTCGCCGTTCCAGTTCCCGGTTTGTCAGGCGACTGCCGGCAACTTGACAGTCGCTGAGATGTCCGCTGAAAAATCGCGGACATGACAATTCAGGACATGACAATTTCTCCCTCAGGAAATGAAAGTAGCTGAGGAAGTAGTAAATACTTAAGTGATAATCTTACAAAATTCTTTCCTCAAGACTAAATAATTGTCAATATTTTAGGAACATAAGCAAGTTAAACAAGGAAGTCAATTACTTATTTTGTTCTATGTCTCTTACGGTTCAGATATGAGGCTCTATTCTTGCAAAAACGAAACCCTTGGCTAACCCTTGGCGAAACATTAGCTAATTCTGCAGAGTATTGATGAATTTGTAACAGGTAAACCATGTCAATAAACCAGGTGAACATTTTTGAGGAGGTAACTCAGACTGGTTTTTGCGACCAGTCTTATTGCAGCTTTATAAATCTTTGGTAATCTTAGGCTGCATTTGATGTATTGTTGCCTACACAAAACTGAATCCCCAAAACTAAATGACCTGCACACAGCTGAATCCCCATAACCAAAGAAAAGCCACTCATGCAAAAGTAGGTTAAATAAGAATAGCAATGCTCAAGATCTCAGGTGATGTATGTGAAGAGCGAAATTGATCTTTATAAATAAAGAAAATTATCTGGACATTAACTCTCTTTCTAGCTCCACAGACACTGCCTGGCCTGGGTTTTATTTGGGCAAAAATCAGAACCTAATTTCCTCTCGGCAGCGAGAAATATAAAAGGTTAAGCCCGTGGTAGCTGCAGTGAACAAGTTAACAAAATGTTGAAAACCTTGGGAGTAACACCACCTTCAGTACAAATAACAAACCCATCAATTTCACAAGTTGTTTGAGTCAAAGAAGTGACTCGTAATTGCAGTGAAGTGCCTGCGGGTGAGAACATGTAATTGTTTTCATTGCATAGCTGGTGCCCACCCTTAAACTGCATTGTTCATACAGCCATTGTAAAGTTCTGAATAAAAATAACTCTTTGGTGATATTAGGCAATAAATAGGAGTGCTTTATTGCATGCAATGTTGTCAATAAGCAGTGGATTCCATTCCCCTTTATGTGAAGTTTACACACAAGAGGAGAGAGGATAAGGTCATCCTTGTTGGAAGGAAAATGTGTTGGGGCTGAGCCCATTGATAAATGGTATGAGTGTGGACTGTTTTAAGCAGAAGGTTGTTCATTTGATTACTGTGAGAAAGAAATTCTAATGCACTCCATAAAATGTATTTTTTTCATGAGTGTGTGTGTCGTAGCTCGGAAATATATCACTATTCTTCATCATTACTGGGTTTGAATCCTTCACCTCAATCCCCATCAGCACTATAGCGCTTCACCCCGGCGAGAACGTAGAACAGTACAGCACAGGACCTGGCTCTTTGACCCACAATGGGCATGCTGAGCATGAACTATTGATGCCAAGTTAAATAATCTCTTCAGCCTGCACATGATCCATACGCCTCTAACCCCTGCATATCCATTAGCCCATCTAAAAAACAATGAAATGCCAGAATTGTATCTGCCTCCATCACCACCCCTAGCAGCACGGTCCAGGAACCCACCACCTACTTTGCAAAAAACTTTCCCTGCACATCTCCTTTAAACTTTGCCCCTCACACCTTAAAACAATGCCCTCTAGTCATACAATATGGAAATAGGATTATGGCCAAACTTGTCCATGTCGACTATGATGCTCCATCATGATAGTCCCACATGCCCTTGTTTGACCCATATCTCACTAAACCTGTCCTATCCACGTATCTGTCCAGATGTTCTTATAGTACCTGGCTCAACTCAGCTTGTTCCATATGTTCACCACCCATACGTGTTAAGTCTTTGCCATTTCCACCTTAGAAAGAAGGTTCTGACTACCCTATTTACTTTCATGCCTTGGGCTTCCTCCATTGTAAGTGAGGCCACAGACAAACCGGAGTAACAGCACCTCATATTCCACTTGGGCAGCTTACAATCCAAAGGCATGAACATTTAATTCTCCAATTTTATTTAACTTACCAACAAATGCCTCTTGATGAGGCTCTCACTAGGGTCTCTTCTATACCCCGTAACTCTGCTCTCACTCCCCATCCTCCCCCACTCGTAACAAGGGCAGAGTCCCCCTTGTCCTCACCTTCCACCCTACCAGCCGTCACACACAACAAATAATCCTCCGACATTTTCACCACCTCCAACGGGATCCCACCACTGGCCACATCTTCCCATCTCCTCCCCTTTCGGCTTTCCGTAGAGACAGCTCCCTCCGTAACTCCCTGGTCAATTTGTCCCTTCCCACCCAAACCACTCCCTCTCCTGGCACTTGCCCTTGCAACCGCAGGAAATGCTATACTTGTCGCTTTACCTCCACCCTTGACTCCATTCAAGGACCCAAGCAGTCTTTCCAGGTGCGGCAGAGGTTCACCTGCACCTCCTCCAACCTCATCTATTGCATCCGCTGCTCTAGATGTCAGCTGCTCTACATCGTTGAGACCAAGCAAAGGCTTGGCGATCGCTTCGCCCAACACCTCCGCTCGGTTCGCAATAACCAACCCAATCTCCCGGTGGCTTCAACTCTCCCTCCCATTTCGAATCTGACCTTTTGATCCTGGGCCTCCTCCATGGCCAGAGTGAGGCCCATTGTAAATTGGTGGAGCAGCACCTCATATTTCGCTTGGGCAGTTTACACCCCAGCGGTATGAACATTGACCTCTAATTTTAGGTAGTCCCTGCTTTCTCCTGCCTTTCCTATCTCCCCATCAGCCCACTGTCTCCGCTTGTTCCTTTCTTCTTCCCGCGCCCCCCCCACCCTCACATCAGTCTGAAGAAGGGTCTCGACCCGAAACGTTGCCTATTTCCTTCGCTCCATAGATGCTGCCTCACCCGCTGAGTTTCTCCAGCATTTTTGTCTACCTTCGATTTTCCAGCATCTGCAGTTCCTTCTTAAACAAATGCCACTTCCTCTTTCTCCATCCCTCTCTTTCCTGTGCCTCACCTGGATGCGCCTCTACTTCAACGACTATCCCGTCCTCCTTTTCCCCTTCCCCTTCCCCGTCCAGCCATAACACTTCCTCCGGCCTCGCTTTTCATGCATCTTCTCTAATTATTTCACAGCCTTTGTCAACCTATCTGCCAATCAACTGCTTTCACTGGTATCCACCTAACACCGTTTGGCTTAGTCCTACTCCTACCTTTTCTATCTCCCCCCCCCCCGCACCACAATCAGTCTGAAGAAGGGCCCTGACCCGAAACATCACCTATCCATGTCCTTCAGAGATGCTGTATGCCCCATCTGAGTTACTCCAGAAATTTGTATTTTTTGCCGATCTGATTACTGGAATAAGGGTTTGTCCTAATAAGAGGGATTTAAAAGATTGGCCTCCAGGGTTTAAAGGAATGCGAGGTGATCCCATTGAATATGCAAACCCTTTTCTGAGGCTTCTTCTGAGGTCGATGTTAGGGTGGTGGTTCTTCTGGCTACAGTGATGAGAACTATTGGCCATCAAGTCAAGAGTATTTTATCGTCATATGTACCGAAACATATGGAAACATTTTGGAAATATTGGGAAGCAAAGGACCGTCTGAGAATCATAGATACAACTGTTTTTAAGACCATATCAGGTTATATTTTAAGTTTTAGTTCATAAGTGCAGAAGCAGAATTAGGCCATTTGGCCCATCAAGTCTACTCCGCCATTCAATCATGGCTGATCTATCTTTCCCTCTCAACCCCATTCTCCCGCCTTCTCCCCATTAACACCTGACACCCAAACTAACTAAGAATCTATCAATTTCCACTTAAAAATACTTAGACCCAGTAAATATTAAATTCTACTTTACCGTTGCTTAAGTGATTTTGTTTCAAATGAAAATACAAATTATTTGGATGAGAAAGTTTGATCTAAACTGACTCGACTTTGCAACCCCATATCTTTCTTTTATTTGTCTATTTTGGGGAAGGGGAATGGATTTTTTGAAAATCATGCAACTTTGGTGGTTTCAGTTTTTACTAGCAATTTCAGGAAACATTTTTGTTATTGATTTATTCTGGAGTTTTTAGTTTTACATTTTGTAGGGTAAAATATGAACGTCCTTACAGATATGCTGGAGCAACAGTTAAGACGGAGAAGTTTTCAACAACTGCGTCCATCTGGACAGGTGGAGTCATTCTGGGTGTGTAAAGCAAATACTTTCACAGCCTAATTGCTATAAAGCTTTTTTTCCCCAGGAATGAGGAAAGTCAACTTTACAGACAAGTATTATAAATCTTATGGCATAGGTTCAAAAGAAGTGTCAACATTGATGCCTCCTCTCCTGACAAGGCATTGTTGTGTACAAAAGTCATGTTTTCAGCAGTGTATAATCTTATAATAGGTTTGAAAAAGCAACCAAGTCTTGTTCAAACTAGTACTTTAAATGTCCTTAATAATGTGAATGGTGGGCAGTTGACAGGTGAGAGGTAGGAATGGTGAGGCTTTGGTGACTGGGAAAATTTGAACTCACTGAGTTGGTCTTTTAGATCATGGCCAAATGAAGCTTCTCTTGGCTGCTTCATCACCTCCCGAACTTACTGCATCATAGAAAAAATAGGTGCAGGAGGAGGCCATTCGGCCCTTCGAGCCAGCACCACCATTCATTGTGATCATGGCTGATCGTCCCCAATCAATAACCCGTGCCTGCCTTCTCCCCATATCCCTTGATTCCACTAGCCACTAGAGCTCTATCCAACTCTTAAATCCATCCAGTGACTTGGCACCCACTGCCCTCTGTGACTTGGCCTCCACTGCCATCAGACGTAAAAGCGAAGGATAATCACACAGGAAGGCAAAATTTGGGAGACTCCAGCACCTGAAGTCTGTGGTGTCCAGTCTGAAGAAGGGACCCTACCAGAATCATCTTCTGTCCATTTCCCTCCACAGATACTGCCTGGCCTGCTGAGTTCCTGTGGAACTTTTTTTTGGAAAACCAGAATCTGCCATTCCTTGTGTCCTCCAGCAATAGACAATAGGTGCAATAGTAGGCCATTTGGCCCCATGAGCCATCACCGCCATTCACTGTGATCATGGCTGATCATCCACAATCAACACCCCGTTCCTGCCTTGTCCTCATATCCCCTGACTCCGCTTTCTTTAAGAGCTCTATCTAACTCTCTCTTGAAAGCATCCAGAGAATCAGCCTCCACTGCCTTCTGAGGCAGAGAATTTCACAGATTCACAACTCTCTGGGTGAAAAAGTTTTTCCTCATCTCTGTTCTAAATAGCTTACCCCTTATTCTTAAACTTGAACCTGATTCTGGACTCCCCCAACATCGGAAACAAGTTTCCTGCCTCAAGCATGTCCAAATCCTTAATAATCTTATATGTTTCAATAAGATCCCCTCTCATCTTTCTAAATTCCAGTGCATACAAGCCCAGTCCCAGCACCGAGCCTTGCGGTACCCCACTAGTCACTGCCTGCCATTCACAAAAAGGACCTGTTAATCCCTTCTCTTTGTTTCCTGTCTGCAATTTGTTTTTTGATTCAGGATTCTAACATCTACAGTCTCTTGTGTCTCCAAAATTTGGGAGTGTCAAGCATACTAGGGATTGGTCGACATAGAGCACCTTTATGGAGTTTTGGGATATGAGTGGCAGGCAGTCAATACAAACGGGAACCAATCTTCAACAGAAAACTAGCTCACAATTTAATATTCATCGAGACTTGAAAAATAGACTTGAAGACATTAAAAGTAAAAGCATAGGAAGGAACTGAATATGCTGGATTAAACTGAAGATAGACACAACATGTTGGAGTAACTCAGTGGCAAGCAGCATCTTTGGAGAGAAGAAATGAGTGATGTTTTGGGTTGAGAAGAAGGGTCTCGACCCAAAACATTACCTATTCCTTCTCTCCAGAGATGCTGCCTGGCCCACTGAGTTTCTCTAGCAGAAAAAGTAAAAGGGGAGGTATATAATATTGCAGAGATTAGCAGGAAGCTAGAGGATTAGGAGGATTTTTAAAACAAAACGCAACTAAAAAGGCAAGAAAATGAAATATGAAGGTAATCTAACCAATAATATTAAAAAAAACCCAAAAGTTTCTTCAGATATGTAAAGAGTAAAAGAGAATCAAAAATTGACATTGGACTACAGTAGATGACACCAGCACCATACCTGAAATTCAAGATAGTCAGGGGAAAGAAATGAGTGGAGTTGCTATTACTAAAGAGAAGGTGGTTGGGAAGCTAAAAGGTCTGATGGTGGATAAGTCTACTGGACAAGATAGACTACACCCCAGGTTTCTGAAAGAGGTAGCTTTAGTGATTGTGGAGGCCATTATTAATGATCTTTCAAGAATCACTAGAGTCCGGAGTGGTCCCAGAGGACTGGAAAATTGAAAATGTTACTCCACTGTTCAAGAAGGGAGCAAGGCAAGAGAAAAGAAACTATAGGCCGGTTAGCCTAACTTCAGTAGTAGTTAACATTTTAGAGTCCATTATTAAGGATGAGGCAACTGAGTACTTAGAGGCACATGATAAAATAGGCTGAACTCAGCATGGCTTGAGAAGTAACAAGCAGGATAGATAAAGGAGCGTCTGGGGATTTTTTTTTCTTCGATTATCAGAAGGCCTTCGATAGTCAGGGAATTGAGTATAGAATATGGGATGTTGTAGAAAATTTTAATGAGACCACACCTGGAGTATTTGGTCTCCATTATAGGAAAGTATGCCATTAAGCTGGAAAAAGTATACAGTGTGCTTTAGGTACAATCGCAATGTTTAAGAAACATTTAGACAGGTACATCGACAGAATAGGTTTAGTGGGAAATGGATCAAATGAAGGCAAGTGGGAGTAGAATAGATAGGACATGTTTGTCGGTGTGGGTAAGTTGGGCCGATTGGCCTGTTTCGTCGCTGTATGACTGTCTGACAATTTATGAGGATGTTAACAGGACTTGAGGGCTTGAGCTATAGGGAGAGGTTCGGCAGGCTTGGGCACAGGATAGGACTTTAATCCTTAGAGAGCAGGAGGCTGAAAGGTGACCTTATAGTGGTGTATAAAATCATGAGGTGAATAGATAGGGTGAAATCACAGACCAGAGCAATGCTGAGCCTAGAGTTACTTAAAGTGCATGAATTTTAATATTTTGTTTAAATTAATAGATCGCTATTGAGTGCGGATCGAATAGTTGATGGACTTCTATTGCAGTTGGTAGGAGATGTTAATTGAGGACAAACTCATTCACCTTGACAATTCACATGAAGTTGCTTTGCATTCATTTTCTTGAAGCAACATTTCTGACAATAAATATTTTTGCCTTCTGGCTCCTGAGTGATGCCTGAAGCATGTCGTGTACCTAAGTGCCATCAACCCCACCCCACGTTTAGAATCATAGAATCATAGAAAATAGGTGCAGGAGTAGGCCATTCGGCCCTTCGAGCCTGCACCGCCATTCAATATGATCACGGCTGATCATCCAACTCAGTATCCTGTACCTGCCTTCCCTCCATACCCCCTGATCCCTTTAGCCACAAGGGCCACATCTAACTCCCTCTTAAATATAGCCAATGAACTGGCCTCAACTACCTTCTGTGGCAGAGAATTCCAGAGACTCACCACTCTCTGTGTGAAAAAACACATCTCGGTCCTAAAAGACTTCCCCCTTATCCTTAAACTGTGACCCCTTGTTCTGGAGTTCCCCAAAATCGGGAACAATCTTCCTGCATCTAGCCTGTCCAACCCCTTAAGAATTTTGTAAGTCTCTATAAGATCCCCCCTCAATCTCCTAAATTCCAGCGAGTACAAGCTGAGTCTATCCAGTCTTTCTTCATATGGAAGTCCTGCCATCCCAGGAATCAGTCTGGTGAACCTTCTCTGTACTCCCTCTATGCCAAGAATGTCTCTCCTCAGATTAGGAGACCAAAACTGTACACAATAGTCCAGGTGTGGCCTCACCAACACCCTGTACAACTACAGTAGAATCTCCCTGCTCTTGTACTCAAATCCTTTTGTTATGAATGCCAACATACCATTCGCTTTCTTCACAGCCTGCTGCACCTGCATGCCTACTTTCAATGACTGGTGTACCATGACACCCAGGGCTCGTTGCATCTCCCCTTTTCCTAATCGGCCACCATTCAGATAATAGTCTACCCTCCTGTTTTTGCCGCCAAAGTGGATAACCTCACATTTATCCACATTATACTGCATCTGCCATGCATTTGCCCACTCACCCAACCTATCCAAGTCACCTTGCAGCCTCCTAGCATCCTCCTCACAGCTAACACTGCCCCCCAGCTTCATGTCATCCGCAAACTTGGAGATGTTGCATTCAATTCCCTCATCCAGATCATTAATATATATTGTAAATAGCTGGGGTCCCAGCACTGAGCCTTGCGGTACCCCACTAGTCACTGCCTGCCATTCTGAAAATGACCCGTTTACTCCTACTCTTTGCTTCCTGCCTGCTAGCCAGTTCTCTATCCACATCAATACTGAACCCCCAATACCATGTGCTTTAAGTTTGTATGCTAATCTCTTATGTGGGACCTTGTTGAAAGCCTTCTGAAAGTCCAGATATAACACATCCACAGGTTCTCCCTTATCCACTCTACTAGTTACATCCTCAAAAAATTCTATAAGATTCATCAGACATGATTTACCTTTCATAAATCCATGCTGACTTTGTCCAATGATTTCACCGCTTTCCAAATGTGCAGCTATCCCATCTTTAATAACTGACTCTAGCATTTTTCCCACTACCGATGTTAGACTAACTGGTCTGTAACTCCCTGTTTTCTCTTTCCATCCCTTTTTAAAAAGTGGGGTTACATTAGCTACCCTCCAATCCTCAGGAACTACTCCAGAATCTAAAGAGTTTTGAAAAATTATCACTAATGCATCCACTATTTCTGGGGCTACTTCCTTAAGTACTCTGGGATGCAACCTATCTGGCCCTGGGGGTTTATTGGCCTTTAATCCATTCAATTTACCCAACACCACTTCCCGGCTAACCTGGATTTCACTCAGTTCCTCCATCTCATTTGAACCCCGGTCCCCTGCTATTTCCGGCAGATTATTTATGTCTTCCTTTGTGAAGACAGAACCAAAGTAGTTATTCAATTGGTCTGCCATGTCCTTGTTCCCCATGATCAATTCACCAGTTTCTGACTGCAAGGGACCTACATTTGTTTTAACTAACCTTTTCCTCTTCACATATCTATAAAAACATTTGCAGTCAGTTTTTATGTTCCGTGCCAGTTTTCTTTCATAATCTATTTTCCCTTTCCTAATTAAGCTCTTTGTCCTCCTCTGCTGGACTCTGAATTTCTCCCAGTCCTCTGGTAGGCTGCTTTTTCTGGCTAATTTGTATGCTTCATCTTTAGTTTTGATACTATCCCTGATTTCCATTGTTATCCATGGATGCACTACCTTCCCTTATTTATTCTTTTACCAAACTGGGATGAACAATTGTTGTAGTTCATCCATGCAGTCTTTAAATGCCTTGCATTGCATATCCACTCTCAACCCTTTAAGAATCACTTGCCAGTCTATCTTGGCCAATTCACGTCTCATACCCTCAAAGTTACCTTTCTTTAAGTTCAGAACCCTTGTTTCTGAATTAACAATGTTACTCTCCATCCTAATGAAGAACTCAACCATATTATGGTCACTCTTGCCCAAGGGGCCACGCACAACAAGACTGCTAACTAACCCTTCCTCATTACTCAGTACCCAGTCTAGAATAGCCTGCTCTCTCGTTGGTTCCTCTACATGTTGGCTTAGAAAACTATCCCGCATACATTCCAAGAAATCCTCTTCCTCAGCACCCCTGCCAATTTGATTCCCCCAATCTATATGTAGATTGAAGTCACCCATTATAACTGTTTTACCTTTGTTGCATGCATTTCTAATTTCCTGTTTAATGCCATCCCCAACTCCACTACTACTGTTAGGTGGCCTGTACACAACTCCCACTAGCGTTTTCAGCCCCCTAGTGTTACGCAACTCTACCCATATCGATTCCACATCCTCCAACCTAATGTCCTTCCTTTCTATTGCGTTAATCTGCTCTCTAACCAGCAACGCTACTCCACCTCCTTTTCCTTTCTGTCTATCCCTCCTGAATATTGAATATCCCTAGATGTTCAGCTCCCAGCCTTGGTCACCCTGGAGCCAGGTCTCCGTGAACCCAACTATATCATATTCATTAATAACTATCTGCACATTCAACTCATCCACCTTATTACGAATGCTCCTTGCATTGAGACACAAAGCCTTCAGGCTTGTTTTTACAACACTCTTAACCCATTATACAATTATGTTGAAAAGTGGCCCTTTTTGATTTTTGCCCTGGATTTTTCTGCCTGCCACTTTTACTTTTCACCTTGCTACCTATTGCTTCTACCCTCATTTTACATCCCTCTGTCTCTCTGCTCATGCTCCCATCCCCCTGCCACATTAGTTTAAATCCTCCCTGACAGCACTAGCAAACACTCCCCCAAGGACATTGGTTCCCTTCAAGCCCAGGTGCAGACCGTCCTGTTTGTACTGGTCCCACTTCCCCCAGAACTGGTTCCAATGCCCGAGAAATTTGAATCCCTCCCCCTTGCACCATTTTTCAAGCCACGTATTCATCTGCAATATCCTCCTATTTCTACTCTGACTAGCATGTGGCACTGGTAGGAGTCCAGAGATTATTACCTTTAAGGTCCTACTTTTAAGTTTATCTCCTAGCTCCCTAAATTTGCCTTGTAGGACCTCATCCCGTTTTTTACCTATATCGCTGGTGCCAATGTGCACCACGACAGCTGGCTGTTCACCCTCCCCCTCTAGAATGGTCTGCAGCCATTCAGTGACATCCCTGACCCTTGCACCAGGGAGGCAACATACCATCCTGGAGTCTCGTTTGCGGCCGCAGAAATGCCTAACTATTCCCCTTACTATTGAATCCCCTATTACAATAGCCCTTCCACTCTTCTTTCTCCCCTCCTGTGCCGCAGAGCCACCAATGGTGCCATGAACTTGGCTGCTGCTGCCTTCCCCTGATGAGCCATCACCCCCAACAGTATCCAAAATGGTATATCTGTTTAGGAGGGAGATGACCGCAAGGGACTCCTGCACCACCTGCCTACTGCTACGCTGGCTAATGGCCACCCGTTCCCTTTCTGGTCGCTTAACCTGCGGTGTGACCACTGTACGTGCTATTCACGAGCTTCTCAGCATCCGTATGAATCCAACCGCAGCTCCAATCGTTCAATGCGGTCTGCCAGGAGCTGCAGCTGGATACACTTCGTGCAAACGTAGTCACCAGGGACACCGACCATATCCCTGATCTCCCACATGTTGCAGGATGAGCAAACCATGGGGCCGATCTTAAATGACATGGCTTGCCCCCAAATTAAATCAACTCACTTACACTATAAAAATCTTAATCCTTTAAACTAACCTTTAATAAAAAGCACTGAACCCTTTAGCTCACTGAACCCTTTAGCTCACTGAACCCTTTAGCTCACTGAACCCTTTAGCTCACTTTATCTTTAATGCAAACCACTGGTTGCACTCAATCAGCTGCTTCCACCAATCAGCAGCTTCCAACAGAACACTTGTGTGGAACGTTACAGGTTTGGGTACTCCTCCTCTTGCTCCAACGTCTCCTGGGCCTCTGTTAAAACAAAGCCCCGCGCTCAATTTTTAAACTCACCTCCCAGAGACTCACCCACCACCTCGCGGCCTACCTCCTGGATTGGAGCGGCCTTTCCTTTCCGGACCAGAGCCGAATCAGCGGCGGTGGCGCTGGAGTCATCACGGAGCGGGCGATACCTACCTGTGTCGCCGTTGGAGTTCCGGAGCGTTGGGCCACTGCTCCAACACCGTGGATCTGGTTTAGAGAGCTCCCAACGCGGGCGGCGCTGACCGTCATCGTGGAGTCCTGGGGCCCTTTGCTGAGGGCCTCCAGCTTTGCATCTCCACTCGGCGCGGCCAGTGGACTTTGGGAGCCGCGGACTCCGGTAGGAGGGGGCCAACTCGGGGTCCAGGCCGCTGAGGACATCCCCCAGCCCCGACGTCGGACTTACATCACCACGGGGAGCGGGCCTGAACATCGGGCCGCCCGTAGCAGCGACAACGGAGGGCTCGGGGAGGTCCTGACCATGGGTGAACATTGGGGAGCATCGGGAAGAGACTGACTTTGGTGCCTTCCCTCACGGTGGGAAATTTTGATCCTGCTGTGAGGGGATGTTTTATGTTGAATTTCTGTCTACTCTGTGTTGTGTTCTTTATTTTTGGCTGTATGGTGACTTCATTTCACTGTGCCAATTGGCACATGTGACAAATAAAATCTATCTGGATCTGTATCTGTAAATACTCACATGGATCACCAAGAAGGTTCCTACAGGCTGCGAGCCACTGCTATTCCCTTGCAGCAGGTCTGGTTCGCTTGCTGCGGAACTTTTTTTTTTTTTTTATTTCAAAATATACTTTATTCGAATGATAAATATATACAATACATTAACCTTGCGGAAAATCCATCCGACATTTTCGGAGGCTGTACAATAGATCAATACAGTTTAGACATTTCTTTCCCCCAAATTTCCACGAATCAGTCCCCCACTCGTGCCACAGTGGCGTGGGATACCTTCCCTTATATTGAGGGGCGTCTCCACCATACCGTACCCCCCATGTCCAGCAGCGGAAGGGCGTTAGACTGTGGCCCTTCCCCACCGAACCTTGGCGTTGGCTGCACCGAGCTTCAGTGCGTCCCTTAGCACGTACTCCTGCAGTCTGCAGCGGGCCAGTCGGCAACATTCCCTGCTGCGGAACTGGAAACCCACCTGGAGAGGGAAGCCGCTCAGCCAGGCTCCTGCTCAAGAACCAGAGAGAAGTTGGTGACGGCGGCACATTGTTTAGCAATGTTACAAAATTTTGAGATTTAAAAAATCAAGTCTGCAATTTATCCCATCAGATAAAGCATAAAAAAGAAGTTTAATTTGACACCTAATTCACTTTCATATCTTCAGTATTAAAAAGGTTATGGCCATTTTCATACTCAGAAATTAGCATCTTGTTCCCCATTGCCTTTCCATTGACTTAACACAAAAGCTGTGATCTAGGACAGTCAAAAGCCCATAACTTTCTTAAAAATTAAGAGAACTCAATGACATTTTTAGTTATTATAGATTGAAGCATTGTGAAACAAATATGAAACAATATTACTTGGATGACATGAAATTAAAGCATATAATTTGTTAGTTACCTAATTGTAGCTAATTACAAAATTCAATTACTAGATCTAAATATCTATCCATTTCTTAAGAAAAGATGAACTTTTTAAAATTGCCTAAGTGTCCAAATAACAATAATTCACAATATAATATGATTTTTAAATCTAATTTTCATGAATTTATAGGCCAACGGAAGGAATTTAGTGTTTAATTCCTGTAAATTAATGGCCATTTAAATCAACTTGCGAGTGGGTTTTAGTGGAATACGGTGGATTAGAACGTTGCGGTTTGCGGTGAAGTCGGCATGCAAAACACTGCCGGTTCATACATTTTTTTTGTCCCCATTTCGCACCATGAAAATGTGATTAAAGCCTTCCTAAAGACCAAGTTTTAATGTAAAAATAAACTATGCACTTTATTTTCTCCCCTACGTAAAATCCTTCCCATTGTCGGCGCTCACGGCTTTAGAAGATGATTTTTAAATTACTCTAGTTAATAAATAATCTAGCGTAATTTAAAAATACCTTAATGAATGAAATGTCGGAGCGATTTTTCTTCAGCAACAAAATCGCCCGACATGGATCGATTTGCCCAGTCTGAGGAAAAACGGCACTTTAAACACGTCCCCTCTGAAAGGCGCCAAAGTCACGCACACGGGGAGCGGCAGAACTACAGCGCTGCTCAAGGTAAGTTTTGTAACATACCTACATTGTAAGAACCGGCATCTTGCCTTCCTCACCCACAGGTTCAACTGCGGGATACGCCCCCACTGCATAAAGGCTGAAACTGGCCACGCGAGGAGAGGGACAACGGTTCGCCGGATCAAGGCGATGGCTGCAATGGGACTTTATGGCCAGTTGTAGTTGGGACTGAAAATGGTGCCAACATCTGGCCATTGTTGCGGATGGTCTCAGTGGGCTATTTCGATATATTCTGTACTTAATCTAGGATTATACTTATGTATGGCAATAATTTTACTGAACTATATGCAAAAAAAAGAATTTCAGTGCACCGTGGTGCATTTGAAAAGAAGGAATGATTGAACCATTGAACATCCACTGGTTACCCTCATCTACGTTACTAGCACACTCTCAAAATTTCCACTCATAAACTATGATATATAATCATATGGTCATGGAGATCAACTTCAATTCAAGTTATCCATGTCAACTGACTTGGCATTCTGGGCTAGTCCCATTTGCCTGCATTTGGCCTTTAACCCCCTAAACCATTCCCATCTAAAAATCTGTCCAAATGTCTTTTGAAGGTCGATTCTCCATATGTCCTCAACTGAAGGTTACCTTCAGAATTACAATATCTCTTTTTCATTTACTTCTTTTTACCTTTCCCCATTGCAAAGAGCGGCTGTGGATTCAAGTATCTGTTAAGTTCTACAAAATGCTTCAAATGTCTGAGTGCATCATATTTCCTCAAATTTCTTCAGTGTGCAATTTGGTGGTCTTATTGATGGGTGTGCAGACCTTCACCTCTCCAAATGTGACTGAACTTCTACCTTCTACACAGGTTAGGATAAACTTCTGCTGATAAAAGAAAATGGAGAGGCCCTGAGAAGAATCTCACATGGCGTTTATATGACTATTGCGACTTTCAAAAGATATTTGGACAGATATATAAATAGGATGTGCCTGATAAAATCTGGGAAGAAAATGTCCCTGAATCTGGAGGTTTGTATTTTCAAACTTCTGCACCTCTCATCTGATGGGAGAGGGGAGAAGCGAGAGTGACGGGTGAGATTGGCCCTTGGTTATACTGGTCTTTATTATTTTATGTTTTTTTTTGTTTTTTTTTGCATGTCTTTATCTAGGCAGTAATATATTTTACCCAGTCTGCCCTAATACTGAAACAGTCCACCAATCTTGAAAACGTGTATCGGCCTCTTGTGAAGACATGTACCGCCACAGGTATGTAGGCAGTTAAGTAATGTAGCTTACCTGTTGGAACTTGTACATATGATAACCTTTATTTTGTTTTCATGCGTAAGGTTGTTAACTCATTTGACAAACACATAAATGCTCTGTTGGAGATGAAAGCTGAATAAGAAGAATGCAACTTCAATTAAAAAAAAAACTGTTCCTTCATTGCTGACAGCCATATGTAAACACTGATTTGGTTTATAAGAACATATATTAGTGTCATAGCAAGGAAGAGTTGTACTGGGAATTATCTATTTACACCACTCTTCTACTGGACTATAAATATTATTTCATACTTACTTCTGACAGAAAGAATTCCATCATACTTCTAAGTTGTGCTTTGTAAATGGTGGAAAGATTTTATATTGTCTGGAGGTAGCATTTGCTTCAGGAAGAGCAGTAGAATGGGTCTAACCAAATGGTTCACTGCTGGAGGTTACCATGGTGGTTATGGGGACATTGTTTCGTCACCAAGTGCGCAGAGAGCAAGTTCTGGGCCTGTGAGCTAAAATCAAGGGTAAAGCACACTTCAATGTTCTTCATTATGTTATGCCTGGCCACACAATTAATGCAAGATTAAGATTTGAATATTAATGCAATAAAATGGTAAGATTAAATGAGAACTTACCAGTTTGAAGTTTGATCTTTATTTTATGAGGTGTTAAGAAGAGGGACTATGGTGTCTGAGGAGACCACTGACGACCATACAGGCGACACACTAGTGACATGTCGGGGGGTGAAGCCTGTATGGTTGTGAGTCGTCACCCAAAGAGTCGTACCTTGTTCTGGTCGCTGCTGGATTTTCAACATGTTGAAAATTTTTGGCGACCTGTAACGACCCATGACGGGTGCCGGCAGTCGCCGAAAAAGTCGCGTAAGTGGGACAGGCCCATAAGAATAACATTATATCTATCAACATTTTACAACTTTATTGCGAAATCTCCTCAAAGTGTGTTAACTTTGAAAAACTCTCCCTCTCTCTGATGGGATTTCTGTGAGAACCTCTAACACTGCTCCGCCTCCGTGATTCCTGCTGCACTCGTGCTCTTCAAACATCAGTCCAGATGAAGGGTTCTGATCTGAAGCGCTATCTGTCCATTTTCCTCCACAGATGATGCCTGGCCACTGAATTCCTCCACCAGTTTGTTTTTTGCTGAAGATTCCAACACCTGCAGTCTTTTGCATATCCATCATCACGCAACGGCACGTCGGGCGGTAACATCATCGCGCAACGCCATGCGCTAGGCGTACGCCGCCAAGACGCTGCGTATGACGTCAAGACGCTGCGTACGTCCGTTGAGGCGCTGCGTACACCCTCAATGCGCCTGCGGGCCGACAGGCCGTTGGCACGCGGGATTTTCGGACAGTGCAAGATTTTTGGAGCCCCGCACGATGTCTGGACCAGCCCCGCACAACTCCATACGCCTCCGCCGATCGAAGTGGGACCGGCCCCGCGAGGCCGTACGCCTCAAGCGACCACGTTTGGTCGCGCGCTAGATGCATGCAATCGCATGCTGGTGGGACAGGCCCTTAAAAGTATTTTACCTATGTGCCAATAGATTTCTGTGAATTAGTGCTTTGGGTAGGTGTGACAAAGTGTGGCTGGGCATATGGGAGAGGTCATATTGTAGGTCACAGATAGGTAAAGAGGGGGGATGTGTTTAATGGGATTGCTCTATTGGGAATCGATCAAGTAGTCTTTTATGTTGGAGTGAGTAAGTAACATAATATCAATGATAAACACCCCATAAAAAGATTTTCAGATAATATCTGCATTTCCTTTCATTGATAAATCCTCATGAAAATGCTGTAAAATAAAATTAATCTTGAGGATTTAGAAAATTCAGCAATTAGCATCTGAATTTTAAACATACCATAATACAATAAATAACCATCTGGTTGTTTTTGTAAACCAGCACCTGTAGTTCCTGCATCTCCTCGTAAATTGGTTAACATTGGTAAAATCTGGTAACCACTTAACTTGTAATATGTTTTGTGCTCCTCAGAGATAATGTGGAGTAAGTTGATCCTCAGCCAAACCAGAGAGCAGAAGTTGCTATGGGAAGATTAGTTTGATAATGTTTACAATTCAATGCATTAAGGTGTGTGTGATGAAAGGAGGATAATGACGCAAAGAAAACAATGCCCAGTATCGATACCAGCGCAGGGAATGGAGTGATGAAAGGAGGGGCACGACCTCTTGTTTAAAGTTAATGTGCGCCTGATCTCTGTATATTCTGAAAATCAGACGCAGCAGAGACTGGGTCAGAGAGTCACACGGCATAAAAACAGGCCCCACACCCCACCATTTCTATCCTGACCATCAAGTAGCCATCTATACCACCCTTTTATTAGCATTTGGTCTGTAACTCAAAGTGCTTTAACAATTCCACTACTCATCCAGATGCTTCTTAAATAATTGAGACCAGAGGACACGGGGTTAAGTTGAGGAGTGAAAAGTTTAGAACAGATCTAAGAAATATATTTTTCACCCAGAGGTTAGTTGCAATATGAACACACTGCTAGAGAATATGGTGGAGGCAGATACTTTGATGAAACACAGGAAACATCCGAAAAGGCGCTTGAAGTGCCAAAGCATAGAAAGCTACAGACCAAGTGCTGGTAAATGGCTTAGTGTAAACACCTCATGGTTGGCATTGACATGGTGGGCCAAAGGTCATGTTTCTGTGCAGCATGAGTCTGGTGTGACTACCGATCTCCAACATTTTTCTAGCAATTACTCTTTGGATGGAAAATCAATTATTCTTCAGAAATCCACTAAACTTCTTACTCATCCTTAAAAAAAACCCTCTTTGGTCATGACATTCCCTGCCTTGGGAAGAGTTTCTTACTATCTACCCTATGTATCCTCATTCCTCTATTAGCCCTCCATTCACATCTCTGCTCCAAAGATATAAAACCCATCTATCTGGTCTCTCCTCATAATTGAAACATTCCATTCCAGACACAGCCTGGTGAATCTCCTCTGTACCCCCTCTCCACTGCAATCATAATTTTCCAATAATGTGATGGCCAGACATGGCCCAATATTTTGGCTTTGGTCAGCTTCAGAGTCCAGGGATTTGTACACCAGGATCCCTTTATTCATCAATATTCTCTGGAACTATACCATTCATGATACATCCACTACTTTTATTAGACCGCTCCAAAATGCATCATCTCACACTTATCAGGATTAAATTCCCGTTGCAATTGCTTGTTCAATTTGATCATCTGATCAATATCATTCTGTAGCCTAGGTCTACACTCCCCACAATCATGAACAGCACCAATTTTCATTTCATCTGCAAACTTACTAATCATATATTCTACATTCATATCTAAGTTGTGAATGCATATAACTGCAAGGGGACACAGCACTGATCCATATGGCACTTCAGTTGTCACTAGCTTCCAAGTAATTCACCACCATCATCCTTTGTATCTTTTTACCAAGCCAACTTTACATTTTACTTCGGAGTCACGTGAGTGACTTCGTGAAGACCCCGCCAGCACGCATGCGCGGCATATCGTCGCGCGCATTTGCATCGGCAGGCTGGGGGGGGGGAGTGCGCTCTCTCCTCGGGCTCCTTCATAAGGCCGGTAGGTAAGTACTTACCTTCACTCCACAGGATGGACAAGGGCAAGAGGAAGGTGACGCTGTCGAGGAGCCGAGCTTCGACCAGCCAACGGCCCTTGTCCCCGGAGCTGCAAGCAACACCGGCAGCTTCGAGGCATGTGGGGGCAGGAATGCGGAAGTCGGGCGCTCCCGCTGATTTAGGGGCCGACTCACCCGCATGGTTTACCGCTCCGGAGCTGGATGCAACGGATCCAGACTTCGAGCCCCCTTCCCCCAAGAAAAGAGGGGGGAAACAGGTACGTGGCAAGGGGTCTCGCTTTTCACAAGCAACCTCTCCCCGAGTTCCAGAAGACCCGAAGGGGCTGGGCCGGGGGACAGCTGCATGACAGGGGAGCCCTGCAAAGTGCAAAAACGTACCACTGCCAGGGAGATCTGCCGTAGTGCAGTCTGGCAACACCACTGCTGCGTCGAGTATGCCTGCTGGAGCAGATACCGCCGACATAACACCCCGTCAGGCTGCGGTCAAGGGCGGAGGTGGCAGCAGTAGGCGGTCGGTCAGCTCAGTTCTGGGAGCGGCCGACCATGCGCCTCCACGCCAAAAGATGGGCAAGTGTGGAGGTAAGCCTGCACGGACTCCGGGGAGCGAGGTTCCGGGGGCCGGCGCCGATTCAACTCACCTGCCTTCATATCAGACAGGTGGGCCGCCACAGTCTGGGAGAAGACAGACTAGCGGAGAGTCCGTGCGGGAGGCGTATGATCCTACTTGGGCTGTAGGTCACGACAACCTGCCATTGGACCCTAGACAGCACCTTATGGAGGTGTGGTCCGATGGTGGAAGCCCCAGTGAGTTCGCAGGGCCTGGGGAAGTCGGCTTGTCCGCTGCACATAGCAGGGACGGTCGCATAGAGCGGTTGGAGCTCTTAGTGGAGCAACTCCTCCAGCGGGACCGGGAACGAGAAGAGCGGGACTCGCGGGCATCCACTAGCCGTGCGAGGACCCCACTCAGCATCTCATCGTCTCCAGCCAGAAGCATGAGTGATTGCCCGTGTTTGAAGACGACCCGGGACAGCCAGTGACCACTGAGCCAGAGCATGACGAGGATATGCTGGATGTGGTGAGTAAGTTTGCCGCTACCACCCAGACAGGTGAACCTCTGCACCACAAATTGGCGGGCACCATTGATTACCTGACTACGCACCAACTCCAGAGTCAGGTTCTCAATGATACCTTGGAGAAAATAAAACCGCCCAAGAACTGCATCAACCTCAGTGTGCCCTTGGTTAATGCCCAGATCTGGGGACACTTGAGTACGGCCACCAGGATGCAGGATGTCCGCCTCCAGCGTATCTTAAAGGTTCTCTCCACGGGCATAACGGCGTTTGCTAGGACCCTGGACGGGGATAATGTGTCCAGTGAACAGCAAGATGCACTGGCACTCCTATGCAACGCCCAGTATGAGATAAACTGCCTGCGTAAGAGCTCCATAAAGCCCACACTCAACCCCAAATTCACGGGGTTGTGCCGACCATCAACCGCTCCACCGTCGCATCAGTTGTTTGGAGACCTGTCCAAACAGGTGAAGGAACTGGACGAGGAGGCCAAAACAGCTGGCCTCATGAAACCTCCATCGGCCAGACTTCACCCATATCACCGGCAACAGCCTAATACAACTTGGAAACCACGGCTGCCGGACAGGGCACAAAGATCCTACCTACCTCCATCTCAACAAACACAACGACCTTTTTTAGGGCAAGGCCAACAGCGGCCTGCATGGAAAATGCGGCCGCCGGGCCGTCGACCTCCATAACGTCCACCCAAAACACCGTACGTACGGAACCGCCGTTAACCATGGAGGTAAGGGGGTCTGGTTCCTCTCACGCCGTAGCATCCACTCCTGCATGAATAGGTGGGCGATTGCGGGCTTTCTTGGACATATGGAAAACTGTCACCACAGATGAGTTTATTTTACAAAGTGTTCAAGGGTATGTTATAGAATGTATTGGAGGTATAAATCCCCATACCCAGCATTCGCCTCGTAGGAATATTACTCTATCCCAAAAAGAGGTGGAGGCAGGACATGCTGAAATTATACGGCTAGCAGCAAAAGGGGTAATTGGCAAAACCAAGCATGAACCTATTGAGTTTGTGTCTAACATCTTCACCAGAATTAAAAAAGATGGGGGATGTCGGATTATAATAGACTTAACTGAGTTGAACACTTTTGTACAATATACCCATTTCAAAATGGATACTTTTGAAACAGCTAGGCAGATGCTTTACCCAGGGTACTTTATGGCATGCATCGATTTGAAAGATGCATACTATACGGTGCCCATCGCTGAGGCTCACAGGAAATTTCTGAAGTTTGTCTGGAAGGGTCAATTATGGGAATACAAGGCATTTCCCAATGGAATCACCACAGCCCCTAGGCTGTTTACCAAATTGGTAAAACCTATATTGGCTCTTCTCCGACAACAAAATTATATAGTAATGGCATATTTGGATGATATCCTTATAGTGGGTAAGACCCTCCAATTGGCAATTCAAGGAGTGGCTGCAACCAAGGCTCGAGAAGCTGGGGTTTGTAATCCATCCAGACAAATCAAAACTGCACCCGGTACGGGTTATGGATTATTTGGGGTTCACCCTAGACACCAATTTAATGAAGATTACCATCCCAACTAATAAAGCTACTGCTATAATAGAAGAGTGCCACAATCTTGCTTGCGCCAGGGTACCGACCATTCGGCAAACAGCAAAAGTTATAGGCAAATTGGTAGCTACATTCCCAGCTGCACGATTCGGACCGCTACACTACCGAAATTTACAAAGATCAAAAATCACAGCATTAAAAACAAATGCTGGGCACTTTGATCGACCAATTCGGTTACCACCAGAAGCTTGAAATGAGCTACAATGGTGGGTTGACAATATTAGAGAGTGTCATAGACCTATCATAGTGAGCAACCCTGATGTTGTGCTACAAACTGACGCAAGCGCACAAGGGTGGGGAGCAACTGATACGATGTCCAGTTGTGGTGGCAGATGGAACTCTCATGAGTCTACATTCCTGGAGTCACACGGGATAAACTATATAGAAATGCTGGGGGCATTTCATGGACTGCGGGCTTACTGTACTAATTCACGGGATTTACATGTCCGCCTTCAAATAAATAATACTACAGTGGTGGCTTACATCAATCATATGGGTGGTATCAGGTCGCTATCTTGTGATGAATTGGCTAATACAATTTGGCACTGGTGCTTTGAAAGAAATATTTGGATTACTGCGACCTATTTGCCTGGGAAGCTTAATACAGTGGCGGACACCAGGTCACGAGTCTTCAATGACAACATCGAGTCGATGTTGAACCCCCAAATTTTTAGAGATATTATAGCTCACTTTGGGACACCAGATATTGACCTATTTGCGTCCAGGCTGAACCATCAGATACCAACGTATGTGTCGTGGGAACCAGACCCTGGGGCAATAGCAATGGATGCGTTTTCTATCCATTGGGGGAAATGGTTTTGCTACGCATTTCCTCCATTCTGCCTCATCAGTCGGGTATTGCAGAAAATTAAACTAGACTCTGCAACTGGCATATTGATCATTCCCGACTGGCCTACACAACCAAGGTACCCGATGGTCGTAAAAATTTTAAAACAACCATGGATGGCGATTGGGAAACATCCCAAATTGATTACTCACCCCATTACGGGGGTCAGTCATCCTTGCCATGGTCATTTAAACTTGTTGGCCTGCAGGTTCTGAAAAGACGACTCATCCGGGCAGGCATCTCATCAAGAGCCATAGACCTTATCGCCGTATCAGGCCGAGAATCAACTCGGAAACAGTACCTCACCCAAATCAGAAAGTGGGAGGCATTCTGTGCCCGGACCAACAAGTCTTCCAACTCGGCAACAATACCTGATGTCCTGGAGTTTCTAGCTGGCCTCCATTTCGATGCTGGCCTCAGCTACAGTGCCATCAACAGCGCCAGGATTGCGCTGTCCTCATACCTGGATATAGGTATCAGCTCCAACCACCTGGTGTCTAAACTAATGAGGGGAGTGTTCAACACCAACCCTCTGCGACCCAGATATACAGTAACGTGGGATGTGGGGATCGTGCTGACCCTACTGAGGAGCTGGGCTCCAATGAATGAGCTACCACTGAAACAGCTCACTCTCAAGGTGGTGATGCTGATGGCACTGACTACAGCCCAACGAGTCCAGACGTTACAAAAACTGCGACTGGACAGCATGGTGGCCACCCCTGGTCAAATAAATTTCTTTGTCCAAGATTTATTGAAGCAGCACGGGCCAGGGGCGCATAGGCTACAGTTGGAATTTCGGGCGTACCCTGTAGATGCCACTCTCTGAATAGTCACCCATCTCCACCAATACATCCGAGTTACAGGAGTTATCAGGATGAAGGAACAGGGGCTCCTCATCAGCCACAAACCTCCGCATCATCGGGTGACTGTACAGACTATCGCCAGGTGGCTCAGGGTGGTGCTGGATGCAGCAGGAGTTGCTACTAACATTTTTAAACCTCATTCCACCAGAGCTGCATCCACATCAGCGGCGAGGGCCATGGAGGTGCCCATGGACCACATCCTCGCCACCGCGGGCTGGGCCAGTGAAGAAACCTTTCAACGGTTCTACAACAAGCCACTGGTCTTGTTGTAGTATCCTGGGAACCGCTCAGTGAATGTCTGTCCCCGAATTAGGGGTTATTTGTTGTTTATTTGATTAATAAATTGTGTTGATTTTTCAGCCAGTTTCGACTGAACTGCATTAACAGCCTTCCTCCATCAGACTGGCGGCAGTGTGATAAGCATAGACGTTGTCCAGGGCGTGAAATCACAGAGCTTTGAAATCTTCACAAAGTCACTCACATGACTCCGATGTAAAATAGTAAGATTAAACGAGAACTTACCAAGTTTGAAGGTTGATCTGTATTTTACGAGGAGTCACGGTGAGGGATTTCGTGCCCACCGCTCCCACCCTCTATCATGAGGTCAACCAGGAAGTTCTACGTTTTTCATCTTACTATTTTTAGTCATGATTTGTTTCTGTGATTCCACACCGCTGCTTTGAAGGATGCTGCGCCTGCGTGCTGGCGGGGTCTTCACAAAATCCCTCACCGCGACTCCTCGTAAAATACAGAACAACCTTCAAACTTGGTAAGTTCTCGTTTAATCTTACTATTAAATTTGATAGCTCCAAGCTCTTATATTTTGGACAGCCATCCATATAGGACCTTGTCAAAGGCCTTCCTGAAGACAAAACTATGTCAACAGCACCACCCTTGTCAACATATTTTTTCAAAAACAAAACAATTTGAGTTATTCTGATGGTCCTTCACCAACAAATCTGTGCTGAGTTGTCCTAACCAATTCCTGCCTATCTAACTGTTGAAGAGTCCTGTTTCACAAAATGTTCTCCAATAACTTTTCTTGCACTTACATTAGACTCAGTGGCTCACCTCATATCCCAGCTGCCCTTCTCAAATAAAAGTAACAAATTACCTGACTTCGAGTCATCCGGCACCTTACCTATGTCCAGTGAAGCCTTAAGTATCTCCGTCAGAGTCTCAGCCATCAGCCTTGCCTCTCACAGCAGCCTACGATTATATCTCATCAGATCACAGGGTGTTACCCACCTTTAAATCCACCATTTCCTAGTGTGCTTCAACAGAAAATATACTGCATGAAGTTAAAACAGAAAATGGTGGAAAACCTCAGCAGATCAGAGAGCATATACTTGCGCCCCCCCCCCCCCCCCCGCATCTTTCTTCTATCTAGACGAATGTGTTTCTCCATCACAGAGATACAAGAATCTGTAGATGCTGAAGGAGTTGCGGAACCACCACCTATCCCTGCTCTCCAGAAATGCTGCCTGACCCGCTGAGTTACTCCAACACTGTGTCTTTTTTTCTCTGGCATGGGCTTGTTTCTTTGTTTTCTAATTTTGCTGTTGCAGCAATGGTCTATTTTTGTACAGTCATCATTCTTTCAGAAATGTTACATGTATAATTTATTTTTGTGTATTTGTCTGAGCCTATGTACAGGTACCTGTGATGCTCCAGCAAGCAAGATTTTTCATTGTATGTGTATCTCACTGTACTCGTGCTTTTGACAATAAACTTAGAAACATAGAAACATAGAAAATAGGTGCAGGAGTAGCCCATTCGGCCCCTCGAGCCTGCACCGCCATTCAATATGATCATGGCTGATCATTCAACTCAGTATCCTGTACCTGCCTTCTCTCCATACCCCCTAATCCCTTTAGCCACAAGGGCCACATCTAACTCCCTCTTAAATATATCCAATGAACTGGCCTCAACTACCTTCTGTGGCAGAGAATTCCAGAGACTCACCACTCTGTGTGAAAAATGTTTTTCTCATCTCGGTCCTAAAAGACTTCCCCCTTATCCTTAAACTGTGACCCCTTGTTCTGGACTTCCCCAACATCGGGAACAATCTTCCTGCATCTAGCCTGTCCAACCCCTTAATAATGTTGTAAGTTTCTATAAGATCCCCCCTCAATCTTCTAAATTCTAGCGAGTACAAGCCGAGTCTATCCAGTCTTTCCTCATATGAAAGTTCTGACATTGCAGGAATCTGTCTGGTGAACCTTCTCTGTACCCCCTCTATGGCAAGAATGTCTTTCCTCAGAGACCAAATCTGTACACAATACGCCAGGTGTGGTCTCACCAAAACCCTGTACAACTGCAGTAGAACCTCCCTGCTCCTATACTCAAATCCTTTTGCTATGAATGCTAACATACCATTCGCTTTCTTCACTGCCTGCTGCACCTGCATGCCTACTTTCAATGACTGGTGTACCATGACACCCAGGTCTCGTTGCATCTCCCCTTTTCCTATTCGGCCACCATTCAGATAATAGTCTACCCTCCTGTTTTTGCCACCAAAGTGGATAACCTCACATTTATCCACATTATACTGCATCTGTCATGCATTTGCCCACTCACCCAGCCTATCCAAGTCACCTTGCAGCCTCCTAGCATCCTCCTCACAGCGAACACTGCCCCCCAGCTTAGTGTCATCCGCAAACTTGGAGATGTTGCATTCAATTCCCTCGTCAAAATCATTAATATATATTGTAAATAGCTGGGGTCCCAGCAATGAGCCTTGCGGTACCCCACTAGTCACTGCCTGCCATTCTGAAAAGGACCCGTTTACTCCTACCCTTTGCTTCCTGTCTGCCAGCCAGTTCTCTATCCACATCAGTACTGACTCCCCAATACCGTGTGCTTTAAGTTTGTATACTAATCTCTTATGTGGGACCTTTGTCGAAAGCCTTCTGAAAGTCCAGATATAACACATCCACTGGTTCGCCCTTATCCACTCTACTAGTTACATCCTCGAAAAATTCTATAAGATTTGTCATACATGATTTACCTTTCGTAAATCCATGCTGACTTTGTCCAATTATTTCACCGTTTTCCAAATGTGCTGCTATCCCATCTTTAATAACTGACTCTAGCAGTTTCCCCACTACCGATGTTATACTAACTGGTCTGTAATTCCCCGTTTTCTCTCTCCCTACTTTTTTAAAAAGTGGGGTTACATTAGCTACCCTCCAATCCTCAGGAACTACTCCAGAATCTAAAGAGTTTTGAAAAATGATCACTAATTTATCCACTATTTCTGTGGCTACTTCCTTGAGTACTCTGGGATGCAGCCGATCTGGCCCTGGGGATTTATCGGCCTTTAATCCATTCAATTTACCCAACACCACTCCCCGGCTAACCTGGATTTCACTCAGTTCCTCCATCTTATTTGACCCCTGGTCCCCTGCTATTTCCGGCAGATTATTTATGTCTTCCTTAGTGAAGACAGAGCCAAAGTAGTTATTCAATTGGTCTGCCATGTCCTTGTTCCCCATGATCAATTCACCAGTTTCTGACTGCAAGGGACCTACATTTGTTTTTACTAATCTTTTTCTCTTCACATATCTATAAAAACATTTGCAGTCAGTTTTTATGTTCCGTGCCAGTTTCCTTTCATAATATATTTTCCCTTTCCTAATTAAGCCCTTTGTCCTCCTCAGCTGGACTGAATTTCTCCCAATCCACTTGTAGGTTGCCTTTTCTGGCTAATTTGTATGCTTCATCTTTAGTTTTGATACTATCCCTGATTTCCCTTGTTATCCATGGATGCATTGCCTTCCCTGATTTATTCTTTTGCCGAACTGGGATGAACAATTGTTGTAGTTCATCCATGCAGTCTTGAAATGCCTTCCATTGCACATCCACTATCAACCCTTTAAGAATCAATTGCCAGTCTATCTTGGCCAATTCACGTCTCATACCTTCAAAGTTACCTTTCCTGAAGTTCAGAACCCTTGTTTCTGAATTAATGATGTCACTCTCCATTCTAATGAAGAACTCAACCATATTATGGTCACTCTTGCCCAAGGGGTCACGCACAACAAGACTGCTAACTTACCCTTCTTCATTACCCAATACCCAGTCTAGAATAGCCTGCTCTCTCGTTGGTTCCTCTACATGTTGGTTCAGAAAACTATCCCGCATACATTCCAAGAAATCCTCTTCCTCAGCACCCCTGCCAATTTGATTCACCCAATCTATATGTAGATTGAAGTCACCCATTATAACTGTTTTACCTTTGTTGCATGCATTTCTATTTTCCTGTTTGATGCCATCCCCAACTCCACTACTACTGTTAGGTGGCCTGTACACAACTCCCACTAGCGTTTTCTGCCCCTTAGTGTTTCGCAGCTCTACCCATAACCATTCCACATCTACCAAGCTAATGTCCTTCCTTTCTATTGCGTTAAGCTCCTCTCTAACCAGCAACGTTACCCCACCTCCTTTATCTTTCTGTCTATCCCTCCTGAATATTGAATATACCTGGATGTTCAGCTCCCAGCCTTGGTCACCCTGGAGCCATGTCTCCGTGATCCCAATGATATAATAGTCATTAATAGCTATCTGCACCTTCAACTCATCCACCTTATTGCAAATGCTCCTCGCATTGAGACACCAAGCCTTCAGGCTTGTTTTTACAACACTCTTACTCCTTATACAATTATGTTGAAAAGTGGCCCTTTTTGATTTTTGCCCTGGATTTGTCTGCCTGCCACTTTTACTTTTCACCTTGCTACGAATCGCAGGCACAGAGGCGGAAACAAACGCACAGATGTCCAGATTATTTAATTGTCATACAGCAGAGCAATGAACTTCTTACCAACAGCAGCATAACAGGTCTATTAACACAATATACATAGTTAATACATCATAAAAAAACATTCAATAAATTAATGACCACAAAATTAGTGGGGGGAAAAAAAATCATTACTGTAACTAAAGACTGTCCATAGAACATGGAACAGTACAGCACAAGAATAGGCCCTTCGTCCCACGATGTCGGTGCTGAACATGATGGGAAGTTTTACTTCGGAGTCACGTGAGTGACTTCGTGAAGACCCCGCCAGCACGCATGCGCAGCATATCGTCGCGCGCATTTGCATCGGCAGGCTGGGGGGGGAGTGCGCACTCTCCTCCGGCTCCTTCATAAAAGGCCGGCAGGTAAGTGCTTACCTTTACTCCACAGGATGGACAAGGGCAAGAGGAAGGCGACGCTGTCGAGGAGCCGAGCTGCATCGACCAGCCAACGGCCCTTGTCCCCGGAGCTGCAAGCACCACCGGCACCTTCGAGACATGTGGGGGCAAGAATGCGGAAGTGGGGCGCTCCCGCTACTTTAGCGCCCGACTCATCACCTGAGTGGTTTACCGCCCCGGAGCTGGATGCAACGGATCCAGACTTCGAGCCCCCTTCCCCCAAGAAAAGAGGGGGGAAACAGGTACGTGCCAAGGGGCTTCGCTCATTGCAAGCGACCCCACCCCAAGTTCCAGTAGACCCGAGGGGGCTGGGCCGGGGGACAGCTGCACTGCAGGGGAGCCCTACAGCTGTGCACCACCACGTACCACTGCCAGGGAGATCTGCCGTAGTGCAGTCTGGCAGCGCTGCTACTGCGTCGAGCAGGCCTGCAGGAGCAGGTGCCGCCGACAAAACACCCCATCAGGCTGCGGTCAAAGTCGGAGGTGGCAGCAGTAGACGGTCGGTCAGCTCAGCTCTGGGAGCGGCCGACCATGCACCTCCACGCCAAAAATTGGGCAATTGTGGAGGTAAGCCTGCACGGACTCCGGGGAGCCAGGTTCCGGGGGCCGGCGCCGATCCAACTCACCTGCCTTCGTATCAGACAGGTGGGCCGCCACAGTCTGGAAGAAGACAGACTAGCGGAGAGTCCGTGCGGGAGTCGTACGAGCCTACTCGGGCGGTAGGTCACGACAATCTGCCATTGGACCCTAGACAGCACCTTACGGAGTTGTGGTCCGATGGTGGAAGCCCCAGTGATTTCGCAGGGCCTGGGGAAGTCGGCTTGTCCGCTGCACATAGCAGGGACGGTCGCATAGAGCGGTTGGAGCTCTTAGTGGAGCAACTCCTCCAGCGGGACCGGGAACAGGAAGAGCGGGACTCACGGGCATCCACAAGCCGTGCAAGGAGCCCGCTCAGCAACTCGTCGTCACCAGCCAGAAGTGCTAGCAGTTGCCCAGCCGCTGTGTTTGAAGACGACCCAGGACAGCCAGTGACCGCTGAGCCAGAGCATGACGAGGATATGCTGGACGTGGTGGGCAAGTTTGCCGCTACTACACAAACAGGGGAACCCCTGCACCACAAACTGGCGGGCACCATTGATTACCTGACTACTCACCAACTCCAGAGTCAGGTTCTCAATGATACCATAGAGAAAATAAAACCGCCCGAGAACTACATCAACCTCAGTGTGCCCTTGGTTAATGCCCAGATCTGGGGACACTTGAGTACGGCCACCAGGATGCAGGATGTCCGCCTCCAGCGTATCTTAAAGGTTCTCTCCTCGGGCATAACGGCGTTTGCTAGGACCCTGGACGGGGATAATGTGTCCAGTGAACAACAAGATGCCCTGGCACTCCTATGCAACGCCCAGTATGAGATCAACTGCCTGTGTAAGAGCTCCATTAAGCCCACACTCAACCCCAAATTCGCGGGGTTGTGCCGTCCATCAACCGCTCCACCGCCTCATCAATTGTTTGGAGACCTGTCCAAACAGGTGAAGGAACTGGACGAGGAGGCCAAAACAGCTGGCCTCATGAAACCTCCTACGGCCAGACTTCACCCATACCACCGGCAACAGCCAAACACAACCTGGAAACCACGACTGCCGGACAGGACACAAAGGACCAATCCACCTCCACTTCCCCAAACACAACGACCTTTTTTAGGGCAAGGCCAACAGCGACCTGCATGGAAGATGCGGCCGCCATCCCGTCAACCTCCACAACGTCCACCCAAAACGCCATACGTAAGGAACCGTCGCTAACCATGGAGGTAAGGGGGCCTGGTTCCTCTCACGCCGTAGCATCACCTCCTAATTGGCAAAACAACGCATGCACCCATTGAGTTTGTGACCAACATTTTCACCAGAATTAAAAAAGATGGGGGATGTCGGATTATAATAGACTTAACTGAGCTGAACACTTCGTACAATATACCCACTTCAAAATGGATACTTTTGAAACAGCCAAACAGATGGTTTACCCAGGGTATTTTATGGCATGCATCGATTTAAAAGATGCATACTATACGGTGCCCATTTCTGAGGTTCACAGGAAATTTCTGAAGTTTGTCTGGAAGGATCAATTATGGGAATACAAGGCATTGCCCAATGGGATCACCACAGCACCTAGGCTGTTTACAAAATTAGTAAAACCTATATTGGCTCTTCTCCGACAACAAAATTATATGGTTATGGCATATTTGGATGATATCCTCATAGTGGGTCAGACCCTCCAATTGGCTACACGAGCAGTGGCTGCAACTAAGGCTCTCTTCGAGAAGCTGGGATTTGTAATCCATGCAGACAAGTCAAAATTGCACCCGGTACGGGTTATGGATTATTTGGGGTTCACTCTAGACACCAACTTAATGAAGATTACCATCCCAACCAATAAAGCTACTGCTATAAAAGAAGAGTGCCACAGTCTTGCTTGCGCCAGGGTGCCGACCATTCGGCAAACGGCAAAAGTAATAGCGAAAATGGTAGCTACATTCCCAGCTGCACAATTCGGACCACTACACTTCCGAAATTTACAAAGAACAAAGATCACAGCATTAAAATGCTGGGCACTTTGATCAGCCAATTCGGTTACCACCAAAGGCTAGAACCGTGCTACTATGGTGGGTTGACAATTTTAGTGAGTGTCATAGACCCATCATAGTCAGCAACCCAGACGTCGTGCTACAAACTGACGCAAGCGCACAAGGCTGGGGAGCAACTGATACAATGTCCAGTTGTGGTGGTAGATGGAATTCTCGTGAGTCTACCTTCCTGGAGTCACATGGGATAAATTATATAGAAATGCTGGGGGCATTTCATGGACTGCGGGCTTACTGTACTAATTCACGGAATTTACATGTCCGCCTCCAAATAGATAACAGTGGTGGCTTACATCAATCATATGGGTGGTATCAGGTCGCTATCTTGTGATGAATTGGCAAACACAATTTGGCACTGGTGCATTTAAAGGAATATTTGGATTACAGCGACCTATTTGCCAGGGAAGCTAAATACAGTGGCGGACACCAGGTCACGAGTATTCAATGACAACATCGAGTGGATGTTGAAACCCCAAATTTTTGGAGACATTATAGCTCACTTTGGGACACCAGATATTGACCTTTTTGCGTCCAGGTTGAACCATCAGATACCAACGTTTGTGTCTTGGGAACCAGACCCTGGGGCAATAGCAATGGATGCGTTTTCTATCCATTGGGGGAAATGGTTTTGCTACGCATTTCCCCCGTTTAGCCTCATCAGTCGGGTATTGCAGGAAATTAATTGGATTCTGCAACTGGCATATTGATCATTCCCGACTGGCCTACACAACCATGGTACCCGATGGTCGTTAAAATTTTAAAACAACCATGGATGTCGATTGGGAAACAACACCAAATTGATTACTCACCCCATTACGGGGGATAGTCATCCTTGCCATAGTCACCTAAACTTGTTGGCCTGCAGGTTCTGAAAAGACCACTCATCCAGGCGGGCATCTCACCACGAGCCATGGAACTCATCTCCACATCATGCCGAGAATCAACTCGGAAACAGTACCTCATGCAAATCAGAAAGTGGGAGGCATTCTGTGCTCATACCAACAAGACTTCCAACACAGCAACGATACCTGATGTCCTAGAATTCCTAGCTGGCCTCCATTTCGATGCTGGCCTTAGCTACAGTACCATCAACAGCGCCAGGATTGCGCTGTCCTCATACCTGGATATGGGTATAGGCTCCAACCACCTGGTGTCTAAACTCATGAGGGGAGTATTCAACACCAACCCTTCGCGACCCAGATATACTTTCACGTGGGATGTGGGGATCGTGCTGACCCTACTGAGGAGCTGGGCTCCAATGAATGAGCTACCACTGAAACAGCTCACCCTCAAGGTGGTGATGCTGATGGCACTGACTACAGCCCAACGAGTCCAGACGTTACAAAAACTGCGACTGGACAGCATGGTGGCCACCCCTGGTCAAATAAATTTCTTTGTCTTAGATTTATTGAAGCAGCACGGGCCAGGGGCGCATAGGCTACAGTTGGAATTTCGTGCGTACCCTGTAGATGCCACTCTCTGCATAGTCACCCATCTCCACCACTACATCGGTATTACAGAAGCCATCAGGATGAAGGAACAGGGGCTCCTCATCAGCCACAAACCTCCGCATCATCGGGTGACCGTACAGACTATCGCCAGGTGGCTCAGGGTGGTGCTGGATGCAGCAGGAGTTGCTACTGACATTTTTAAGTCTCATTCCACTAGGGCTGCATCCACATCAGCGGCGAGGGCCATGGAGGTGCCCATGGACCACATCCTCGCCACCGCGGGCTGGGCCAGTGAAGAAACCTTTCAACGGTTCTACAATAAGCCACTGGTCGCCCCTGCGACATTTGCAGAAGCTGTGCTGGGAACCACTCAGTGAATGTCTGTCCCCGAATTAGGGGTTATTTGTTGTTTATTTGATTAATAAATTGTGTTGCTTTTTCAGCCAGTTTCGACTGAACTGCATTAACAGCCTTGCTCCATCAGAATGGCGGCAGTGTGATAAGCATGGACGTTGTCCAGGGCGTGAAATCACAGAGCTTTGAAATCTTCACAAAGTCACTCACGTGACTCCGAAGTAAAATAGTAAGATTAAACGAGAACTTGCCAAGTTTGAAGGTTGAGCTGTATTTTATGAGGAGTCGCGGTGAGGGATTTCGTGCCCCCCGCTCCCACCCTCTATCATAGGATCAACTAGGAAGTTCTGCTTTCTTCATCTTACTATTTTTAGTCATGGTGCGTTCTGTGATTCCACACCGCTGCTTTGAAGGATGCTGCGCATGCGTGCTGGCGGGGTCTTCACGAAATCCCTCACCGCGACTCCTCGTAAAATACAGATCAACCTTCAAACTTGGTAAGTTCTTGTTTAATCTTACTATTAAACTAAACTGGCCGGTGAACGATATTGAGGTACTGGTGTGAAAAGGGCACAGATCCATGTATTGGCAGCAAGGATCAAGTGACTCCTGTGAGGACAGTGCATTGGACCACTTCTCCATTGCATGTGGCATAGACTATTGCAAATAATGATCTGCAATTTGAACAAAATTGTTACTGGTAAATTACCTGCTTTCACTTTTGTACCTGTATGGATGTTTGTGACTTCTGTGCAAGAGTTAATAAACACATACTTTGTGAGGCTTTGGCACCATCATTCCAGCTATGCTCCACCATGGACACGAATATCCCCAGTTTCTGAGCTGCTGTGTTTGCATCTCTTCTCTGTCCAGCTACTTCACTTTTAGTGGAGACCCAATGGCTGCTAGTGAAGGAAATAGCTACAGGTATCTAACAGTTTTCATTTCAGTCAGCCAATATATTTAGATAGTTTTTAAGCATTTTCCAGAGTTTTATGCAATTCATATTAAATAGTACGTTTAAATAGTTCATGGTTTTGTTTTGAATACTGGTGAAAATCAGGAAGATTCACAAACATTTGACAGATAGTAAGCCTGGGATATCTGCTACACTGGCTATCAGGTAAATTCTGTGTTTCTCATTCAAACCTCCACCATATGATAAAGTTAACAAAGACCCTGCACTCCACAGAGCTGTCACTGTCTAGACACATGCTGGAGGACCCAGTGAAGGTAATATTGCCAACATTGCCTACCAAGCATTATGGGCAAGTTGCGAGTGAGCTTTTTGGGGTTAGGTTTTGCTGCAGGCAACAATAGCAGTTCTTACTCCAAGTTGTTGCATCAAGGATGCGTGTAAATAGATCTTGTGATGGTATTAAGCAAGTACAATGGCAGTGGTGACAGCAAGACATATTTACATTGTCTGGAGAATTTTGGGATGCGATAATGTGAATGGACAAATACGAGCATGGAAAAGCTTGTCTCCAGAATATTATGTAATTTTGTTATTTTTCTTTAATTAAAAGTTGAATCCACTTTGTAGCAAAATTCAAGAACCTGATTGATAAAGGAGAATTGATATCTGTATTCTGATATCTGAGAATTGGCACCAGTAGTGTATGTAAAGCAACTCTCAGATTATTTTGGTGAAAATTTGAAAGTTGACTGTTCTTTGAAAATTACCCAAAATCTGGGTAATTTTGCACAATGTTTCTATGAAGTATTCTATAACTACCACTGACTCTCAAATTACATGAAATAACTGCAACAAAAAAGTCAGGTTGGCAAAGCTATGCAGTGGTGATGGTAATGAAGTTGGAGTGGGAGATTGGATGACTCCAGGTAGCAAGAGTCAAGAGTGTTTTATTACCATATGTACCAAAACGGAACCATTGAATTCTCATTTGCAGCAGCACATTTGTAAACACAGTACTTAATAGATAATATAACGAAAAAACATTTAATAAACGTTTTATCAACATAAACATTTATATTGAGTTTATATTCCAAGTTTCCAGTTGCATGCCATTTTAACTCCTCCAACCATTCCCAAATCAAATATGCTTGAAGGAACTGGTTTCAACCAAAGATAGACACAAAATACTGGAGTAACTCAGCGGGACAGACAGCATCTTTGGAGTGAAGGCATGGGTGACATTTCAGGTCAAGACCGTTCTTCAGACTGAAGAACATGGACAGTTCCTCTAGTTTGCATGTGGCCTCACACAGGCTGAAGAAGAGTCTCGACCTGAAATGTCACCTATTCCTTCTCTCCAAAGATGCTGCCTATCCCACAGAGTTACTCCAGGATTTTGTGTCTATCTTTCATTCCTAAATCAACCTGTCCTCAGATTCCTGCTTTGCCTAAGTGAGGCCCAATCCAAACTAGAAGACCAAAAACTTATATTGGATACTCAACAACCCAATGGTATGAACATTCAATTTTCCAATTTCAAGTAACCCTTATTTCCTGTTTTCCCTCACTTCTTCCGATCCACCTTCCGATCCGGTCCTCACATTTATGTTCCCTCTCTCATTCCCCCTCTCAAGCCCCCATCACACATTTTCGTTCCCTAATACCCACAAACTACAGCCACTAGATCCCCCTTCCATCTTGTTCAATTTGTCATTTGTCTCTCCCTTAAATTGTTTCCCCTTAACATAGAAACGTAGAAACATAGAAAATAGGTGCAGGAGTAGGCCATTCGGCCCTTCGAGCCTGCACCGCCATTCAATATGATCATGGCTGATCATCCAACTCAGTATCCTTTACCTGCTTTCTCTCCATACCCCCTGATCCCTTTAGCCACAAGGGCCACATCTAAATCCCTCTTAAATATAGCCAATGAACTGGCCTCAATTACCTTCTGTGGCAGAGAATTCCAGAGACTCACCACTCTCTGTGTGAAAAAACACATCTCGGTCCTAAAAGACTTCCCCCTTATCCTTAAACTGTGACCCCTTGTTCTGGAGTTCCCCAAAATCGGGAACAATCTTCCTGCATCTAGCCTGTCCAACCCCTTAAGAATTTTGTAAGTTTCTATAAGATCCCCCAATCTTCTAAATTCTAGCGAGTACAAGCCGAGTCTATCCAGTCTTTCCTCATTTGAAAGTCCTGATATCGCAGAAATCAGCCTGGTGAACCTTCTCTGTACCCCCTCAATGGCAAGAATGTCTTTCCTCAGATTTGGAGACCAAAACTGTACACAATACTCCAGGTGTGATCTCACCAAAACCCTGTACAACTGCAGTAGAACCTCCCTGCTCCTATGCTCAAATCCTTTCGCTATGAATGCTAACATACCATTTGCTTTCTTCACTGCATGCCTACTTACAATGACTGGTGTACCATGACACCCAAGTCTCGTTGCATCTCACCTTTTCCTAATCTGCCACCATTCAAATAATAGTCTACCCTCAAATAATAGTTAACACCTTGCTTCCTTATCATATTCCAACACATCGTCTTTGTGCTCCTGCTTATCACCCTCTAACGTCTGTTTTCACCCATCTGCCCCATTTTCTCCCTTGTCTGCTACCACATCACCCATCTGCCTCTATCTCCCAACTGCTCACCCCTCCCAGCTCCTTCTGTTCATCACCTCCTGTTTCACTCACCTTCTTGGACTCGGTATCCTTTCCCTTAGTCCTGATGCAGGATGATCAGTCATGGTGCAGGGTCTCAACCCGAAAGGTCAGCAATTCCCACCCACCCACAGATGCTGCCTGAACCGTTGAGTTACTCAGTAGTTTGCTTTTGCTCTTGATTACAGCAAACTGCAATGTCTCATGTCTACATTGAGACAAACTTGAGTGTGGAATAAGAATTTTCAAGATGTGAAATCAGAACAATCAAAGAAAGCAGATGGACTTTGACGCAGCAGAGAGCATGGAGGCACAAGTTAAAGTTGTTGGTGAGTCTAGAGGACCAAATGTGTGTGTGGCATGTAAACCCAAGGAGGTCTCTTAGGCTGACAGTTTAAAGCTTCATGGTAAGTAGAAACACATGAGTGGAGTAAACCTGTAGGACATGTGAGTTCCACTGAAGATAGACACGAACTGCGAGAGTAACTCAGCAGGTCAGGCAGCATCTCTGGAGAAAAGGAATAGGTGACTTTCGGGGTCGAGATCCTTTTTCAGTCTTGACAGACTTGTACCCTGGTCTTGAAAACATATTAAGAATTCATAAAGTGTAGCTATGGAAAAGAATAGGCTGTACCTAAACAGAGAGCAAGAACAATTTTGGCATGCAACAGGACCACTGATTTCAGTCAGTGAAATAAAATCTTTTGATATTGATCAACACACGGAGCTGACCATATACAGTACTGGTTAATTCCTGTGATTTCACGCAGGACTTGGAAGAAGTTGATCACTATGAAGCATTTCCATTTGGATGTACCTGCTGCCAACAGCTGAATCAGGCTTTGCCTGAGTTGTTCAGCACTGGCGACCTAGGAAGGACCATGTGGTTTTGTAGCATCTGTTGTGATCACTTGCTTATTTAATGAGTGAAGTGTTATTTTTTATGGAGAAAGATGCAAAGGGATGCATTATATCACTAATTAAACAATGTGGTACTTGTTGCTCCGGTCACATGGTCATACGATCAGCTTTGGTATTTACATTGCTCTGACCATCCTTGGGTATTTTTTTGTGTCAGTCTTTTGTGTTTGCCACTCCTTACATTTACGAGTTTACCTTACATTTATGAGTTAGTTATTTAAATCATTAGTCTGACACACAATACTCCCGGTGAAAGCCACTCCCTGCACTTGACATTAAGTTGATGAATGCATTCTCAGTGATAATTACTATTTGAAATATTTAAAAAAACATTAAAAAAATTGATCTCTTGCCTATATCTAACCCCAATATGTACTCAAAAATTTAACATCTTGTGTAGATTGTGAACATTCTGGAACAAGTAACTTATATTTTGTCTTATTCTATGCAGTTTGTATAATCAAATACATGGCATGATCTATTTATTCATTTATTATTCGAATGGAAAAAGAGTGCTAATGAATGATGTAGAAAGGGATTTAGATGACATTGCACCTGAATTGCTAAAAGTTAGCAGTTCTAACAAGTAGTTAAGATGCAGGTCAAGAGACTGCAGATGCTGGAATTTGGACAAACAAACAATCTGCTGAGAAGAATAAGCAGCATCAGTATCAGGACTCATGCAGGATTTTGACACAAAGCTCTCAGCATTTAATTTAATCCCCAGAAGATGCTCGACTGAGCTCCTCCAGCAGATCGTTGGTCAAGAGTGAAAACGGCATATTGACCTTTACTGCAAAGGTGTTGGATTTTAGAATGAAGAAAGTGTTATTATGATGTAGAAACAAGGAACTGCAGATGCTGATTTACCATGGAAAACACAAAAAGCTGGAGTAACTCAGCAGGTCAGACAGCATTTCTGGAGAATATGGATAGGTGACATTTCCAGTTGGACCTGTCTTCAAACTGATTGCAGGAGTTGGGGAAAGAAGGCTAGAAGAGTGGAGCATGGCAGGTCAAGAAAGGACATACGTTTTATTATAATTTTGTATCGCGTTGGTGAGATCTCACTTGGAAAACTGCACCATTTTGGTCCCCTTACCTAAAACGGGAATGTAATTTATTTAGATTTTCAAAAGGATTTTGACAAGAACATAGAACGTTAAGAATGTCAAGATAACCTAATCTGCCTGCACCTGCGGTATATCTCTCCATTCCTTGTATATTCATGAGCCTAACTAATAAGTACTGTTGTATCTTCTGAAAACAAGGTGCTGCATGAGTGGCTGTTGCATTAATTAAGAGTGTATTGGCTGAAATGTGTTAGCAGTTGATAAAAGGCTATCCTGTAGTAAACGGAGAGTTGAAACAAATGTGGACACAAGGAACTGCAGATATTGGTTTACAAAATGATACAAAGTGCTGGAGATACTCAGTGAGTCAGGCTGCATCACAGGTCGCCTATCCATGTTCTCCAGAGATGCTGCCTGACCCACTGAGTTACTCCATAACTCTTTGTCTTGTTTTGGAATACATGTTTCTTTTTCAGGTTAGATAGGGGAAACTCAGAGGGATTCGTTCTGGATCCTCAATTATTTATGTATTAATGACTTGAGGGAGGGTGCAAAATATGAAGTATCTAAGTTTACGAATGATACAAAAATGGGCGGAAGAACGTGTTGTGATGTGGATTTTGTGACCTTGCGATGGGATAAAGATAGATTGTATAATTGGCAAAAATCTAGTAAGTTGAGTTAAATGAGGGGAAGTGTGATCTCATGCACTTCAGTAGGAGGAGCAAGAAGCAAATTATTAATCTTAGTGGAAATGGACGGCAGACTGGGCAGCACGGTTGGGCAGCGGTAGAGTTGCTGACTTACAGCACTAGAGACCCAGGTTCCACATGTCTATCCAAAAGTCTTTTAAATGTCACTAACACATCTGCTTCAACCACCACCCCTGGCAGCGGGTTCCATGCACTCACCATCCTCTGCCCCTCAGATTCCTATTAGTAGCACAGCGGTAGAGTTGCGGCTTTACAGCATCAGAGACCAGGGTTCGATCCTGACAATGGGTGCTGTCTGTATGGATTTTGTACGGCTCCCCGTGACCGAGTGGGTTTTTTCCGCAATCTTCAGTTTCCTCCCACACTCCAAAGATGTGCAGGTTTGTAGGTTAATTGGCTTGGTATAATTTTAAATTGTCCCTGATGTATTTGGGATAGTGTAAGTGTGTGGGGATCAGCTGTCAGCACGGACTCGGTGGGCCGAAGGGCCTGTTTTCCTGCTGTATCTCTAAACTAAACTAAACTAAACTAAACTAAACTAAATGAGTGAAGTTCAGAGGGATCTAAGTGTTTTAGTGTATGAATCACTAAACATTAGGTTGAGCAAGTAGTTATGAAAGCAATTGGCACGTTGATCCTCATTGCACAGGGCTTGGAGTTTAAAAAATAGGAAGCTTTTATTGGATTTGTGTAGGGTGTTGGTGAAGCCACACCTAGAAAACAATTTTTTAGAGAAGGAACTGCAGATGCTGGAAAATCGAGGGTACACAAAAAGCTGGAGAAACTGAGCGGGTGCAGCAGCATCTAAGGAGCGAAGGAGATAGACAACGTTTCGGGCCGAAACCCTTCTTCAGACTGATGGGAGGTGGGGGGGGGGGGCAGGGAGAAGAAAGGAAAAAGGAGGAGGAGCCCGAGGGCTGAGGGAGAGGTGGGAAGGGGAGGAGACAGCAAGGGTTAACAGAATTGAGAAAATTCAATGTTCAAGCCAAGACTCCCCAAGCGGAATATGAGGTGCTGTTCCTCCAATTTGCGGTGTTGCTCACTCTGGCCGTGGAGGAGGCCCAGGACAGAGAGGTCAGATACGGAATGGGATGGGGAGTTGAAGTGCTGAGCCACCGGGAGGTCGGGTTGGTTATTGCGGAGCGAGCGGAGGTGTTCGGCGAAACGATCGCCAAGCCAAACGATCGTTAGAAAACAATTTTAGTCTCCTTACCTAAAAAAATAGTTACATTGGAGGCAGTCCAAAGGCAATTCATCAGGCAAAATAAAGGTGGCACCATGGTGACGTGGTAGAGCTGCTGACTCACAGCGCTAGAGAGCCAGTTTCAACCCTGTCTTTGGGTGCTGTCTGTGTTGAGTGTGCACCTTATCCTTGCGACTGCATGGGTTTTCTCTGGGTGCTCCGGTTTCCTCCCAGAACCCAAGGACCTGTGGTTTTGCGGGTTAATTGGCATCTGTAAATTGCATGTGGTGCGTAGGGAGTAGATGCTCAATGACTCAATGGTTCAATGGATCTTTATTGTCACGAATGCAAGGGACAGCAAAATTATTTTGCAAAACGAAAACTGCACAGTTGCCACAATGTTGGTGTCATTTAAAAAAAAACGAAAAAAACCCAGAAATGATGCTGAAGTGGTCGAACATAGAACTTGAAGGAACGGGTTATTGAATGTTGTCATGTACTCGGTGGGCCGAAGGGCTTGTTTCTACACTGTATCTAAACAATTGGAAAAACAAACAAAAATGAAGACGCTGAAATCTGAAGCCAAAATAGAAATGCTAAAAGTGCTTTTAAAAATAGAAATACTAAAAGACACAGACAATCTCCCTGATGTACTAGTGCCCAGAGGATCTAGGGTGACAGAGGAACTGAAGGAAATTCAAAAAAGGCAGGAAATGGTGTTAGGCAGACTGATGGGACTGAAGGCTGATAAATCCCCAGTGCCTGATGGTCTGCATCCCAGGGTACTTAAGGAAGTGGCTCTGGAAATCGTGGACACATTGGTGATCATTTTCCAATGTTCTATAGACTCAGGATCAGTTCCTGTGGATTGGAGGGTAGCTAATGTTATCCCACTTTTTAAGAAAGGCGGTAGAGAGAAAACAGGGAATTATAGACCAGTTAGCCTGACATCGGTGATGGGGAAGATGCTGGAGTCAATTATAAAAGATGAAAAAGATAAAAAGATACACATTTGGGAAGCAGTAGCAGGATCGGTCTGAGTCAGCATGGATTTACGAAGGGGAAATCATGCTTGACTAATCTTCTGGAATTCTTTGAGGATGTAACTAGGGAAATGGACAAGGGAGAGCCAGTAGATGTAGTGTACCTGAACTTACAGAAAGCATTTGATAAGGTCTCACTTAGGAGATTAGTGGGCAAAATTAGAGCACAAGGTATTGGGGGTAGGGTACTCACATGGATAGAAAATTGGTTGGCAGACAGGAAACACAGAGTAGGAAGAAACGGGTCCCTTTCAGAATGGCAGGCAGTGACTAGTGGGGTACCGCAAGGCTCGGTGCAGGGACCGCAGCTATTTACAATATACATAAATGATTTAGATGAAGGGATTCAAAGTAACATAAGCAAATTTGCAGATGCCGCAAAGCTGGGTGGCAGGGTGAACTGCGAGGAGGATGCTATGAGGATGCAGGGTGACTTGGACAGGTTGGGTGAGTGGGCAGATGCAGTTTAATGTGCATAAATGTGAGGTTGTCCACTTTTGTAGCAAAAACAGGAAGGCAGATTATTATCTAAATGGTGTCAAGTTGGGAAAAGGGGAAGTACAAAGGGATCTGGGTGTCCTTGTTCATCAGTCAATTAAAGTAAGCATGCAGGTACATCAGGCAGTGAAGAAAGCAAATGGCATGTTGGCCTTGATAACAAGAGGAGTTGAGTATGGGAGCAAAGAGGTTAGTCTGCAGTTGTATAGGGCCCTAGTGGGACCACACCTGGAGTATTGTGTGTAGTTTTGGTCCCCTAATTTATGGAAGGACATTCTTGCTATTGAGGGAGTGCAGCGTAGGTTCACAAGGTTAATTCCCGGGATGGCAGGACTTTCATATGTTCATAGAATGGTGCAGCTAGGCTTGTACACTCTGGAATTTGGAAGGGTGAGAGGGAATCTTATTGAAACATATAAGATTACTAAGGGTTTGGACAGGCTAGAGGCAGGAAACATGTTCCTGATGTTGGGAGAGTCCAGAACCAAGGGCCACAGTTTAAGAATAAGGGATAAGCCATGTAGAATGGAGATGAGAAAAAACTTTTACACACAGAGAGTTGTGAATCTGTGGAATTCTCTGCCTCAGAAGGCAGTGGAGGCCAATTCTCTGGTGGCTTTCAAGAGAGAGTTAGATAGAGCTCTTAAAGATAGCGGAGTGGGGAGAAGGCAGGAACCGCGTACTGATTATGGATGATCAGCCATGATCACAGTGTATGGCGGTGCTGGCTCGAAGGGCCAAATAGCCTAGTCCTGCACCTATTGTCTATTGTCTATTGTCTATTGCTCAGCTGGTCGAGCAATATCTATGCAAAAAGAAACCAATGTTTTGTAATCCCATTGTTTAATTAGTATCATGTGTTCTGAGATACAGTCATAATCGTGTGCTACCCAGTCATATACACGTACAACAAGAAATGCAAGGAGCAAAATAGCAGAATGTAGAAGTTCCAGATAATCTTCACAAACATGCCCAGGAAAATAAGAAAATAAATAGGCTGATGTGCATGCTTGATCACCAGTTCAGTATGGAGGGACCAGGTTAGATTGATTGCCTAGGAACTTGCAGTTTTTGACCATCTCTACAGCAATTGCATTGATGAGGACATGGTTGCTAGCTGTAGAAATATTTTTTTTCAGAGGGTGATGAATCTCTGGAAATCTCTATCCCAAAGGTTTGCGGAAGCTAAGTCATGTGAAGTATTTTAGGTGAAGATAGATACATTTGTGAAATGTTGAGGAATTGAATGTAAACCAGCCATGATGTTGTTGAATGGTGGGGCAAGTTTCTAGCGCCTGGTGGTCTATACCTGTTCCTATTTTCTTGTGTTATTGTGACAGTATGATGAAAATACAGTGCAGGATTACATAGAGTACCGTGACAGCAGCTTACTATAGAAAGAGCAAATCAATGCTATAACCAAGTGATTGGATCAAAGCTCTGCATTTCTGCAACAGCCTCATGTTGGCAGAAAGTAACGTTTGTCCATAAATCAAAGCAGAATTATTCACAGATCTTTTTTTTCTGCCAGAAATGCTGAGTGGATGATTCATATCAGCCTCCTCTGCAGGACACCACGTTCAGTACCTGACAGGATATCAGGAAATGGCTGAGCTCCTTGGATATAAGAAAGACCACGGGACAAGACAACAGCCTGTTTACAGGGTTGAGGATTTATACTCTAGAACTACCTGCTCCATGACCAATCTCCAGCAGATTCAAGCTTCACCTGTCGGAAGACAACACACCGATTCCAGCCATACTGTATGCTGAAACTGAGATGTGGGTTCTGATCCTCTGCCACATTTGGCTGGTGTAAGATTTGAGAGACAGTTTTCCTTGAGGAATTCGGGACAGTCGTTTTTAAAAAAAAATTTAAATAGACTTTATTCAAGTAATAAATATATACAATACAGGAACCGTGCAAAATATTAACCCAACATTCTCAGAGGCTATACGAACATTTAATACTGTTTACACACATTACCCAAATTTCACAAATTTCTCCCCCACCCTTGCCACTCATGTGGCCCACTGGCGTGGAATCTCTTCCCTTATTTTTGAAGGGCGTCTCCACCACACCCTGCCCCCCCATGTCCAGCAACGGAAGGACCCTAGACTGTGGCCCTCCCCCACAGAGCCTTGGCATTGGCTGCACCAAGCTTCAGTGCGTCCCTCAGCACGTACTCCTGCAGTCTGCAGCGGGCCAGTCGGCAATATTCCCGGACGGACATCCCGCTCGTCTGGTGGTTCAACAAAGCTCGGGCAGACAAAAGAGCATCTTTCACCGAGTTGATGACCCTCCACCAGCACTCGATGTTAGCTTCTGAATGCATCCCTGGGAACAATCCGTAAATCCACTTTGACAGAGCTGTTCGGAATAAATCGTGACAGGGACCTTTGCAAACCTCTCCAGTCCTGCTTTGCAAATCCACACTCTGCAAAGAGGTGGGCAACCGTCTCCCCTCCATAGCAGCCATCCCGAGGGCAGCGTGCGCTGGTAGTGAGGTTCCGATGGTGCAGGAAGGATCTGACTGGGAGGGCTCCCCTCACCACCAGCCAAGCCAGGTCTTGGTGCTTGTTGGTGAGTTCTGGAGATGAGGCATTTCACCAGACAAGCTGGGCAGTCTGCTCTGGGAACCATGCCACAGGGTCCATGGAGTCATTTCCCTGCAGTGCCTGCAGGACGTCCCGTGCTGACCACTGCCCGATGGACATGGTCAAAGTGTTGATCTGGAAGAACCTTTTCACGAGCAACAGATGGTGCGGCAATGTCCAGCTGACTGGCACATTTCGTGGCATCTGTGCCCGGTCCCATCCTTCACACCATCGGGGACAGGTAGAACCTCAGCAGGTAGTGACACTTCCTGCCCACATGCCTTGGTTCTACGTTCCACCTGATGCAGCCACACACAAAGGTGGCCATCAGGGTGCGGGCAAAGTTGGGCACGCTTTTACCCCCATTGTCTGTCGACTTGTGCATTGTGGCCCGTCGCACCCGGTCAATCCTCGACCCCCAGATCAACTGGAAGACGGTTCGGGTGATCCCTGTGGCGTAGGAGAGTGGGACAGGCCACACTTGCGCCAAGTACAGCAGCCCCGAGATTACCTCACACCTGATGACTTTTTCCCATGAGAGGGAATGCTGCTTCCACAGTTCCAGTTTCATCCCCACCTTGGGGATCTGTTCCAGCCAATTCTTGTCGCACGCCTCTGCCCCCCCCCCCCCCCCCCCCCCCCCCCCCCCCCCCCCCCCCCCCCACACGAACCAGATCCCCAGTTCCTTCCAGAAGTCAGGCTTGATGGTGAAGAGGACGGAAGATCGGTCGGGCCAGTTGCCAAAGAGCATGACCTCGCTCTTCCTGCAGTTCACCCTGACTCCCGTGGCCGACTCAAACAGGTTGCAGACGTTAATCAAGCTGCAGACCGACCTTGGATCCAAGCAGAAGACGGCGACATTGTCCATGTACAGTCCGGTTTTGACCTGAGTGCCCCCATAGCCTGGCAATGTCACTCCTCTTATGCTTGTATCCTTCCTGATGGACTCGGCAAAATGTTCAATACAACCGACGAACGAGACAGGGGAGAGAGGGCAATCCTGCCGGCTAGAAGCATGTAATTGTACACTTCCAGCAGATGAATTCTGCAATGACACAGAGCCACACGCGTGCCAGTATTTGCCATTCAGTCTGATGGAGATTTGACTCATTTGTGAGATGCTAATTGCTGGGAATGACCTTTTGTTACTCCCACAAATCACAATTAGCATTGATCTGCTCATTGCTCAGTTCCTGTTCCAGTTATTTAGAAATTCTTGGAACCTATGGCAACAGATAGCAAGGCTGGACAACATTCAAATTTGAGTTGCTGTGCAAATGTTAATTTAATGGTTAGGTTTTCTTAACAGAATGTTTCAGTAAAAAGTAAACCTGTAAATCAATTTGTTAACTGAATTGGTGCTAGATAGAACATATATTAATGTCACAGAACAGAATACAAGAAAGAGCTAGCTGTGAATGCATTCAATTGCAGTTAAAATGTTTAGTGACTTGACGGGCCAAGGAGCCACCTATTTTTGTCAGAAAATGTGTTTGTTCTGCACAATTCTCTATTGCCTTAAGTCTCAAGGAGGACTGATAGTTTACAAGACGTTGTGCTGGGTTTTCAGTTCTGAGTTGATTTCAATATGCTCTTTTTAAATAGCGGAAGGAGTTCTGCAGAAATGATGAACAAATGTAACCTCATTTCCAGAGCAATACTTCAAGGGGTTTTTATGTGGCCTTGTTGAATTTCCCCCGAGTTCATTCTGGAAATGGTTGTGTTTCACTCCAGAAATCACTGATTTTCAGTTCTTGACCTGATCTTGACTGCATGAATGATGGTTTTAACTTGGTCCCTGTGAGTGGTTCTCATTCTCAGAGTTATGCATGTTCCACAGCAGCCCAAGTAGACTCTACTTCTACTAACTCTCCCCTACTTCTTTCCCCTTCCCACGCCCCCTCTTCCTGGGCCTCACCAGGATGCATCCCCTTTTTTCCCCTGTCCCTTCCCTTCTACCTCTTTTCCTCTCTGCCCTCATAATTTGCACTTCAATTCTTATCTCACACCTTTTGACTTTTCATCTCTGACTTCTGTCCAACCATATGTTTATCAAACCCAACACCCACCACCCCCCCCCCCTCACCCATATCAACCTATCATCAGGCTTTATCTAGCCACTCCTCTCTTCCAGTTTTGTCTCCCCATCCCCGTCCCCCGGTTCCCCCACAATCAGTCGAAAGAAGGGTACCGATCCGCAACGTCAATTATCCATGTTCTCCAGAGATGCTGCCTGACCCACTGGGTTACTCCAGCACTTGTGTCTTAGTTTAGACTCTACTTCTGTTGAATTTAATTTACGTTCAAAGGGGAATTGGCACTGGCTTAATTGCTTTAAGATGTACTTCCAGGGATTCCATTCAAAGGAACGCACCTGTTTATGGAAGAATTAATAATAGGAAGGTATGACAAGTGTCTGGCACTTGTTTGAATCACACAAGTGCCGGACAGTAAGCTAATCACCTCAGCAAGTTGTGAACATCCTGGGCGTCACTGTGAGTTAATTACACCAGTTATTGAACAACACTTGCACATTCCTGGACTCCACCCGACTGCAAACATTATCATTGCTCTCTCCACCTCGCCTCTCTCTGCAATTTAAAACAGACTTGTTCTTTAACTTTTCTTACGATGAAAGCGTTAATCTGAAGCATAATCTTTGCTTTTATCTCCCCTCTGACGAGATTCCAGCATTTCAACTATGAACTATGGCTATGGCAGGTTAAAAGCTTAATAATCTGTAGCAAATGGTTCACTTGCAGACTCCAAATTCTTTCCATTATTTACAGGAATGATTAATGAAAACAATCATTGATTTTTCTCCTCAGCATATTACCATCCATTCAGAGAAAAATTGCAAGCGCTCCTCAATTGTTTCCATCTATTGTCCACACATCCCCAGCTCCCCCTCATATCTACACTTTACATTTTCAGTGTTGTGGCAAGATCTCAACCCGAAACCCACAAGGGTCAGTGCTGGGGCTGCTACTCTTCACGTTGTATATGAATGATTTGGACAAGGGGATTGAAGGCTTTGTGGCCAAGTTTGCGGATGATACAAAAATAGGTGGAAGGGCAGGTGGTGTCGAGAAAGCAGGGACTCTGCAGAGGACATGGACAGGTTGGGCAAAGATGTGGCAGATGGAATATAGTGTAGCAAAATGTGGAGTCATGCATTTTGACAGTGGGAATAAAGATATAAACTATTTTCTAAATGGGGAGATAATCCAGACATCGGAGGTGCAAAGGGACTTGGGAGTGCTGGTGCAGCATTCTCAAAAAGTTAATCTGCAAGTCGAATTGGTTGTAAAGAAAGCAAACTCAATACTTGCATTTATTTCAAAATGGCTTGTAAACAAAAACAGGGATGTAATGCTGAGGCTCTATAAGGAGCTGTTAAGGCCGGATTTGGAATATTGTGAGCAATTTGGGGCATTATATCTGAGGAAGAATGCGCTGACTGGAGAAGGTCCAGAGGAGGTTTACAAGAATGATCCCAGGAATGAGTCGGCTAACCTATGTTTGTCGGCACTGGGTCTGTACTTGTTGGAGTTTAGAAGAATGAGCTCATTGAAATATACAGAATAGTGAAAGTCTTGGATAGAGTGGATGTGTAGAGGATGCTTCCACTAGTCCAGGACTAGAGGTCATAGCCTAAAATTAAAGGATGTTCTTTTAGGGAGGAGATGAGAAGAAATGTCTTTAGTCACATGGTGGTGAATCTGTGGAATGCTTTGCCACAGATGGCTATGGAGGTCATCAGTAAATATTTTTACGGCAGAGATTGATAGATTCTTGATATATACAAGTTTCAGGTGGAAAAGGCAGGAGATGGGGATTAGGAGAGATAGATCAGTCATGATTGAATGGCAGAGTAGACTTGATGGACCAAATGGCCTAATTCTCCTATCACATGGCCTTATGAAACTTCGACCATCCCTCTGGTTCCACAGATGTTGCCTGACCTGCAGATTTCCTTGAGCAGTTTGTTATTTTGCAGCATCCACAATCTATTGCGTTACCAAGAATTACACTTAGCCCAGCCTTGGTGTGCAAAAAGAGTGAAGATGAAGAAATATCACATTTGATTTGGCCTTGTCTGTTCGATCATCTCACAAATTGACATATTAATTATCTTAGAAATTATCTCATAGACTTGATCGTCTTCAGCATGACTGATCTGCAGTCATGGCTAGTGTAATGTATTTAATGTAAATGGTGTTACCTGCCTCCAAGTTAAAGGGGGAGCAGTGTGATGTATGTGATATAATTAGCATATGTTATGTCTTGTGCGAGGGGACGCATACGCTGAGGAAGACTCAAGGTGGTGTCCTGGATAAAGAAGCTTGTTAGTTTACTCCTGTATCCGAGTGTTATTTTAAGTCAGTTCCAAGCACCCAAATACACTACAGCTAGGGAGCTAGGTCCCAGGTAAATCAGAGACTTGGACAAAGACTTCACTGAGGAAGCCCACATAAGAAGACTATAAATTGGTGCATTGGTGGGAATGCTAGAGAACCTGCATGTGGTGTCAGAAATGGTGGTAAAGCATGATACCAACCTTCATGGGTTCTAGGTGATTGTTTTTAATGTCACGGCATCCGTGTTAACAGACTTGTTGAATTAACTCTAATGCTCCTAGCACATGAATATATTGTCTTTGGAATGTGAGAGGACCTGGAGGAAATCCCACATGGTCACAGGGAGAACATGCAAACTCCACACAGACAGCACCCGAGGTTAGGAGTGAACCTGGGTCGCTGGTGCTATGAGGCTGTGCCGCCCTTATTTTGTAAATGCTGAAAAAGCTCAGAAGGGGATATTTCCAGCATTTAAAACAAAATTCTCAACTTGAAGAAAATGTACATTTGGAATTTATATTACATTTTTTGCATATAATGATGCTGTTAAATAAACACAAAGCAACATTTATAGTTTACTTTATTCTTGCTATTATATGACAAGGAAAATAGGCACAGAAAAATAATATTTTGATAAATACTCATATCTAAATTTCAAAATAGCTTACTTTTAGAAATATATAGTTTTTATCATAAACACAACAATAACATTACTATCAAAGTGCATTTCCAAAAGATTTGTTAAAATAGATTATAGGTCATTAGAATTTGAGATAATATGGAGAAATTTATACCCGCTTTTATGCAATAAACTGGAGAATACATGTTATACAGTGCTTTGGAAATTTGTATTCATTGATTTTTTTTTTCAGAAACGGAGTTAAAACAGTTAAATTTCAATCCAAAATGTCTGACTGTAAATGTAACACGAGTGCAAATGATGCACTCAGAAAAACACTCAAAACTTACAAACTTTAATCTGTTTATAATTTATCACTGCATTTCATTTGACTTAATCTTTGCCTGAGCATTCGATCATGAAGTGGAATGTATTTATCCCTTTATAAAATACAGAAGGGAGAGTTTTATCCTCACAAAATGTAGGCAATTTTTAATTATAATATTTTGTTTGAATAGATCTTATGGAAAAAGAAAAACTGAACAATTAGTGTTAAGTAAAATTGATACTTCTCTGTTATTCAGGTAGCTAAAACAATCAATCAGCAGCACAAAATGAATAGCCAATTTCAGACAAATCTTTGAATTATAAAATATATCGATACGTTACAGAATATTTGAGGGGTAATCATCATAGCTTCAGAGGAATTTTTAAATAATGCTTCGTTAAATACTTTAATTGCCACTGTGGCAAAATGCATGCATCTTTGCTCTGAGCCCCACTTGCAGTCTGTACTAGTGTCACTTAGAAGGGTATTACCCTGCCTTTTTTCACATCTACATAACTCAGAGAATGTGTCCTACTACATTGCATTCATTTTACATTCACGATTTTCAAGTTTTAATTTAATTAAATATAACTATGTAATCACACTGGTGTGCTTTCTTCCGCTTAAATTCCACTATTATTGATGTGGTTATTTTTCTTTAATGTTTCTTGTCAGAATCTCTGATGTGTAAAGTATAATCCAGCACGATCTTGCATTGTGTCATAGGATCCATGTTTCTTCTTTTTCAAATAAAACAGTGTCTGAAAGATTAAAATGTGAGATTGACACACTTTAAGTAGAAATTATTATACTATACTCCTTAATACATTCCAATATATAAAAACATCCTTGCTGTAACTTTCCTGGGATGAATTGGAACTAGAAACCATTTTCTATTCTAATGACATTGAGCAAATTGAACGCATGCAGATGACTCATTTCTTTGGCATGATTCACAGGTTATTCAAGTCTGCAGAAGTTATAGCTTGATCGGGAGCCTGATGAACTATGAGGTTTACATTGTGCTTTTACTGGGAAATGTCTTAGTCAAAGTGAATTAAAAAAAAAATCAGACCATGCTTTGCTGGGCTGCAGTTGGTGCATAAGGACTCCCAACACCTGCACCAGACCCCTTCCCACTCCCACCAACAGAATACCCCTCTTAATGGAGGTAATAATCGTGCATAGGTACACTGAAAGTAGGTGTGTGGCATTGGCCAGACACATCAGCCAAACCTGAAAAGCCAAACTTAAATTTAGGTTTGATTTTACATGTCCAGAAAGTCTTATACAGGTTCCCTCGAATAATACTCCTGGTAACAATAACAACAACAATGATATCTGCAAATATGAGGAGATGGAGGTCAGGTATGATAAACTAATTTCTATACATGCAAGTGCCTGCCTGTGTTCAGGTCCAGCCCCTTGTCATCAACAAGGGTGATCTTACAGACGTGAATAAAATCATGAGGGAAATAGATTGGGTGAATGCACAGTCTTTTTCCTAGAGTAGAAGAATCAAGAACTAGAGGATTAAGAATTAAGAACTAGAGAACAGAATTGGATTAAGGTGAGAGGGGAAAGATTTAATAGGGATCTAAGGGACAACATTTTCAGACAGTGGGTGGTGGGTATATGGAATGAGCTGCCAGAGGAAATAGTAGAAGCAGGTACTATAACAATATTTAAAAGACATTTGAGCACATACATGGATAGGAACAGGTTTGAGGGATATAGGCCAAACTTGGTCTAATGGGTCTAGCTTGGAGGGGGCCCTTGGTCAGTGTGAATGAGTTGGGTCAATGGGCCTCACTCTGTGCTGTATGACTCTAACCACACCCTTTCGTTCGATAGGTTATTAGCAGATGAATGATTGAATGGCTAAATCGTTAATTTAATTCCTTCATGAGAGAACCTACCAGATTAATCTATTATTCCAGTCAATTTCATCATGTACGTTACTGACAGATATAGTGAGGGAATTTTTACACAAATAATGTATCCCAAATCATCTCTTAGCCGTTCACTTTGGAGATGATATTTGGGATTGGAAACATCTTTGGTATAACAGGACTGGTTAGTGGAGATAACTTTGAACAGAGGTAGACATAAATGCTGAAGAAACTCAGCGGGTGAGACAGTATCTATGGAATGAAGGAAATAGACAATGTTTCGGGTCGAGACCCATCTTCAGACTGATGTGGAGGGGGGGGCGGGAAGAAGAAAGGAAGAGGCAGAGACAGTCGGCTGAGGGAGAGCTGGGAAGGGGAGGGGAAAGAAGGAGAAAACAAGGACTACCTGAAATTGGAGAAGTCAATGTTCATACCGCTGGGGTGTAAACTATCCAAGCGAAATATGAGGTGATGCTCCTCCAATTTACAGTGGGCCTCATTCTGGCCTTGGAGAAGGCCCAGGACAGAAAGGTCGGATTCGGAATGGGAGGGGGCGTTCAAGCAATGAGTTCTTGCCTCCCCTACATGTAAACAACCTTCCTCTTCACCCCTCTAATCTTTTCATTAATTATATTAATGTTATATTGCATTTAGTGTAACTGCTAGTAATTTCCCATATCTGTACTTCTATGCTGTTGCCACAAAACTATGTAACACTGTTCCATATTTTCCCTTATCCAAGCTGGGGCGTGGCTGCTCCTGAGCCTGAAGGTATCAGACGATATGTGTTGGTTTGGCCATCAAATGATCTTTGAAATCCTCAGGCTCAGGCCAAGTTAGCTTCTTATGAATTATTATCCCAAGGCTCAATATTTTATTTAAAGCCTGTTTACATACCAAAGCCTGAAGGAACCCAGCTATATACATCAACTTCAGGTAGGAAATCAAAAATATTATGTTCCATGCTTGCACCAGAGATGGATTGACCCTGAATGGGGTGCATTTATTTAAAATAAAAATTTCAACCTGGAATAGGCTTCTAGTATGAGTATTGTCTTCATCAATTTACAACCACCCTTTTCACTAGCTTTTCTGCAACGGCAGGTGGTGACAACCTACTGAGGCGGTTGGTGTTCCTTTCACTTACTTATTACTTTGCTTCTGTCCTGAAGAAAATATATGGATAAAATATACTGTTTTCTCTGCATGGCACAAATTATGGAGTGGTTTGCTCAGGCCCAGGCCCATAGGCTTTCCCGGTTTATTTCCTCCTCTGATGGAGTACAGCCGGCAGTTACTTCTCCTTTATTTTTTTTATGTGGATTTTTCTTGGAAAGAACATCTCATAGAATGTATTTTGTTTTAATTTCCATTTGTGTGGTGAACTTGATTGCAGGTATCCTGAAAGCTTGCAGTGAAATATGTAGACATTTGTGGGATTTATGTGAGAGGTAACATGGGCTTGATAGGCCAAATGACCTCCTTCCATGTTGTATGAAAACATAGTAAATATGAGAATCTCTGAGATAAATTAACTTTGGAACTCTCTGATTATTGAACTATCATACCAGGAGGCTAGTCTTCGTCATACATTGTGTTATTTTCTTTTATATGCTGTGCACGTCTAGATTTCATCGCTACAATGACACTGCTTAATATTTTTTTTAAATGCACTTACCAACAAGCAGCAGAGAGAAATGAGAAATAGAATGACCAGTATGCCCACCACGATAATTATGATTCCCCAAAATGGTATATCTGTTTTAGCAGGAAGGACAGGCGCTTCAGCCTCTGCATGAAGAAAATACATAAATTAATTAATAGTGCATTGCAAGTCAATGTTTTAAAAATCTTCATCACCAATGAAATTGAAATTAAATATAAGATTATGAGAGGGATAGATAAGGTAAATAGCCAGTTTTTTTTCCAATGGGGGGGGGGGGGGTATCAGGAACAAGAGGGCATAGATTTAGTGAGAAAGTGCATCTTATGGTCTTATCTGAGGGGGGTACTTTATTTTACACGGAGTAATTGATATTGGGCATGCAATAGCAGAGGTGGTAGTGAAATCAGATATCAGGGTGGTCGTGGGTGGCAATCTCATCCATACCCTACCCATGGCAGACTTCATAAGGCTAGGAATGGGTATGGGAGAAAACCTGTGGGGTAGGGCAAGAGGGACTATGATTGTCGGAATTAAATGCCCAAGTTTACTGGATCACCCATGCTCTGGAGTGGTCTGCTCAGGCTCAGGCGGTGATTGGGCTGTTTCAAATTGTTCACCCGGGTTAAAATATCACAATATCTGAGTCACAGCTGCCGTGTTCTTTGTAATTGGTGCCTGTCTGCAAAAAGCAGGTGTTGAACTCATTATCGGTGTCCATGTCCGAAAATGAAAATACCATTTACTTTTTTGAATGCATATTTAATTCCGAACATTCTACTTGATGTTACTTTCTGTTGGTAGGCCAGAACCATGCCATATGCACATTGATGATGAATTCAGCATGAAGGTGAATCGCAGCAGCACACTGTGGTGAGACTTCAACTGAAATTTGGTGCAAACCCTTAAAATGCTTTATTTTCTATCATAGTAAAGGATTTAGTTTTTTTTTTCCTCGTGTCCAACATACAGACAAGTGAATCAGTAAAAAAAAAGTCAGAGATTCATAGAGTAATATAACATAGAACCAGGCCTTTCAGCTCAACTTGTCCATATTGACTGAAATGCCCCATCAATACTTGTCCCACCAGCTTGTGTTTGCCCCATATCCCTCTAAACCTTTCCTGTCCATGTACCTGTCCAAATGTTCCTTAAATGGTGTAGTACCTGCCACAACCATCACAGCTGGTTCCATATATTTCTTCTACTCATAGTGTGAAAAAGTTGCCCTTTCGGTTCCTATTAAATCTTCCCCCTCTCACTTTAAAACCATGTCCCTGGTTCTTGATTCCCCTTTTCTGGGTAAAAGACTCTGAGTGTATCTACCCTATCTATTCCCCTCATGATCGATGTATCTCAAAAAGATCACCCCTCATCCTCTTGCACTCAAAGGAGTAAAATCCTAGCCTGCCCAACCTCTCCCTGTAGCTCTGGCCCTCAGGTCCTGGCAACATCCTCATTGTTCTCTGCTTTCTCGTTTAATAACATCTTTCCTCTAGCAAGGTGACCAAAACTGAACACAATACTCCAAATGTGGCCTCACCGACGTCTAGTACAACTGTAATATAACATCCCAACTTATATACCGAATACCCTGACTGATGAAGGCCAATGTGCTGAAAGCCGTCTTGACCAGCATACTGTGACACCACTCAAGGAATGAGGTACTTGCACTGCTAGATCCCTCTGCTCTACAACACTCCCCAGAGTCTTGCAAAGGTCCTGCCCTGGTTTGACTTCCCAGCGTGCAACACCTTGCACTTATCTGCATTAACTATTCCCAACCTCACTTGCTCAACTGATCAAGGTCCTGCTGTAATTTTTGATAACCATCTTCAATATCTACGATACCATGTACTTTTGTGTAATCTGCAAATGTATTAAACATGCCTTGTACATTCTCATCCAAATTGTTAGTATAAAACATAAACAACAATGGGCCTCAGTTTCCTCATAGTAAATCAACTGATTTGCTTCTAATGTTGTGGGATAGCTCAATTACAACATGTGCTGTTACACTACTATCGTAGTGAACATTTTAAATTATAATTCTAAATAATTGTACTCATTGTATTACTGCAGTCCTTTTAGTTTATATCACAAGAAACAGCCAACTGACTAATTACATGTGTAGGAAGGAACTGCAGATTATATTGCTGAATGAATGAATTAATAAGTTTATTGGCCAAGTATTCACATACAAGGAATTTGCCTTGGTGCATGTATACCTGTTATAATCTGTTGGCAATAAGGGACTGGTTATGAGAAGAATATCTTTATCATCGAAAGCATACTTGATCTAAACACATCATCAATGTATCCCTGTAGTACTTTGGTCCTTTTTATGTTATATATATTTTGGTCCTAAATTATGTTATATATTTGATAATCCTGCCTTGAGATGAAGTAATATAATGGAATATTGATTTTAATATCACACAATCCACAAACATGTCTGAACTAAACTAGAGCTCAGAATGTGAAAAATAACACAAATCATCAATATGGAAATATTAGAAATATTTAAAATCAAATTTGATACTTTACCCACTGACAAACTGTCCATTTGCAGCAGGAAGGTATTTCCAAGGAGGTTTGTGCCATTTGTTCCAGTGGCAAATTCTGTTTTCACTTTGTCTGCTGTCACTAACTCATTTCGGCCAAAGAAGCACATGCAAGTGCATTTAATTGATCCAATTCTAATGGAAATAAGAAGAATATATAAATTGTTATAAAAAAATATTTACCTAATTTATATGTGCACACCTATAATGGTCTAACACAAAAATAACCATGATTCAGTATCTGTTAGAAATAGCAACGTAACAAATTAAGTTTGAATCCAAGTCATTCATTAAGAGTATTTCAAAATATTTGTACATGAATAATCGCGGGCATGTAGCTTTTTTTCTGTTATGGACGCTGGAGAAATTAGGGGTTTGGTTAAGTTTGAATTAACTAAATGAATTGTGAATCTCTATCTTGGGATGGACCTCGATATGTCACACATCATGCGACAGAATAGGTAGGGTATGGTCAGTAAGAAAACTGTCTGAACATCTTTGAATAAGAAATCTTGGAGTTTGGAAGGATCATTTTTGCTTTCTCCAACTTAAAGGATAATGCCATAGCCGGATATTGAGTGCATTTCCGCTCATTGCACAAAAGGAAGGATGTACAAAGCTGGAAAGAGTTCAGATAAAATGTATGAGGATGTTGCCCTGACTCAAGTTCCTGATCAATAGGGAGAGGTTGGGCAGACTAGGACTTTGTTCCTTGGAGTGCAGGAGAATAAGGAGTGATCCTATAGAGCAGGGGTTCCCAACCTTTCTCGACACCGTTTATCCCTGGCAACTTTAATAGCACATAACAATGTTATTTCACTTATTTATAAACAACTAATGATGAACATATACCGGTATACCGGAACCAAACAGTCAGACAATGAGAAAAGATATGTACCAATCTAGAATCAACAAATTTACCCGCGGGTTAGGCAAAATTTATCTCTGGGGGTAAATTTACCCCAGGTTGGGAACCCTTGTTATAGAGGTATATAACAGCATGAGGGAAATAGATAGGTCAAATGCACCGTTTTTTTTCCCAGTATGGGGAAATCAAGAACTAGGGGAAATGGGGTGAGTACAAAAGATTTAATTGAAACCCGAGGGGAAATTTTTTGCCAGAGAAAGTAGTTAAGGCAACTATAATAACAACCTTTTTTGTAAAATATTTTTATTAGAAGTAATTACATATTAAGAAGAAATAATAAGATCAAAGAAAAATAAAATATTATCGTCACATACATTCTTAATATTTTTAAAATTTACAGTCAATCTTATTTATACTATATTTTTTTAAATTTTATAACAGTAGGAGATAGGTAATAAAGAGAAAGAGAAATAAAAAGAGATAAATTAAATGAGTGGAGTATTAAACATGATATTCTTGATTGGAGATATATTCATGATCTATTGTATATAATTCTTCATCTATTCCTTCATTCATGCTTCAGTCATGGCCTCGAACCGGACCATCTTAACCCTTTAAATATTCAATAAATGGAGACCATATTCCTCTGAATTGATCCAACCTGTCCATCAGGACAAGTCTTAATCGTTCCAGGTGAAGTGTCTCCGACATTTCTGTAATCCACATTTTAATTGTAGGGGATATGGGACCTTTCCAAAATCTTAGTATTAATTTTTTACCAATTATTAAACTATAACCAGTAAAAATTATTTGTTGTGTTGTTAATATCTGATTCGTTTCTAATATTCCCAATATGATAAATTTTGAGTCTGGAATTAAATTTGCATTAACTACAATTGAGATTATCTTAAAAATTTCTGTCCAAAAATTAGTAATTTTTATACATTTTGTAAATGAATGCGTTAAATTTGCTTCTAATTGTTGACATTTATCACATATAGCGGAAACATTTGAGAAAATTCTATTTAATTTGGATTTTGAGAAATGTAATCTATGTATAACTTTAAATTGTATCAAGGAGTGTCTGGCATTTAATGAACAGTGGTGTATATGTTGTAAACTTTCATTCCATACTTCTCTACTAATTACTTGACCTAATTCGTTTTCCCATGCTTGTCTATATTTATCCGTATTTGGTAAATCATTTTCCAGTAAAATATTATAGATATATGATAATAATTTTTCTGTATTCGGATGTTTATTTAGACATTCATCTAAAATTTCTGTCTTTCTATTCCTAAAATCTAGTGTATTTGATTTAACATAATCTAATTTGTAGATATCTAAAATATTCTTTGGAGTGTAATCCATAATTTTGTTGTAATTCCTGAAATGAGAGAAACTTTCCCTGTAGAGATCACCAATCTTATTTATCCCATAGTTCTTCCATTTTAAAAAACCTTTATCCATCAATGAAGGTTTAAAAGAAATATTGTTTACAATTGGAAGAGCTAGTGGTGTATTCTGTAATTTTAATGTTTTTTTGTGAAATAGATAGGGCAAATGCACCGTTTTTTTTCCCAGTATGGGGAAATCAAGAACTAGAGGAAATGGGGTGAGTACAAAAGATTTAATTGAAACCCGAGGGACAATTTTTTGCCAGAGAAAGTAGTTAAGGCAACTATAATAACCTTGAAAAGACATTTGTTTAGGTACATCATTGCGAAAGCTTTAGAGGGTTATGGACCAGGCACAGGCAAATTGGATGGATGGGGGATCTTTTCTTTCTTTTAAAATCTTTTTATTAGCTTTTTTTTCCCCCAAAAACAAAAACAAAACAAAAACAAAAAGAATAATGATAAACATAACATTGATATTGATACATAGGGATCAGGATTACATTAATAACAGGTATAACCTAAAAATGAGTCCAGTAACAAAATACACATTGAATATAGACCTCACGGTCTCTGTGTAAATATAGTTAAATCTTTAAAAGAGCTGAGAATTTCAACAATTTAAGTCCCTGTTTGTTGTCAAGTCCGTTCCACCGTATAAAGGTAAAATAATTTTTATAACGGTTGGAAGGGAGCAATTTATGTTGTGTGAAAATGTTGAATAAATCCTCCCCAAGTCTTATCAAATTTAACCAAGGGTTCAACAATGTCACTCCTGATTTTTTCAAAATTTAAACATGATATTGTTTCAGAGTACCAATGGAGTGTGGTTGGAGCGTTAGAGTCTTTCCATTTAAATAAAATAGATCTTCTGGCGATTAATGTGGTAAAAGCAATCAGCTGATGGGCGGAACGGGACAAATAAATAGAATCTAACATTGGTAGCCCAAAAATTGCAGTAATAGGATGAGGTTATAAATCAATACCTAAAACTACAGAAATAGTATCAAAGATTTCTTTCCAATATTTTTCCAAAAGTGGGCAGGACCAAAACGTATGGGTCAGTGAGGCCACTTCAGAGTTACATCTGTCGCAGGTAGGATTTATATGACCATAAAAACGAGCTAACTTATCTTTTGACATATGAACTCTGTGAACCAACTTGAATTGTATCAGAGCATGTCTTGCACACATTGAGGAAGTATTAACTAATTGAATAATCCTCTCCCATTTCTCTATAGATAGAGACATTTGGAGTTCTCTTTCCCAGTCATTCTTAATTTTATCAAATATATCTATTTGTAATTTCAAAATCAGCTCATAAATAGTCGTTGTTAATCCTTTCTGATGAGGGTTCAAATGTAAATTTTTTTCCAAGATTTCGGTTTGATGTGGTAACGGGAAAAAGGGTAGAGTAGCCTTCAAAAAATGTCTAATTTGTAAATATCTAAAAAAGTGTGAATTAGGTAAATTATATTTATTGGAGAGTTGTTCGAAAGACATAAAACAACCATCCAAAAACAAATGACGAAAAGCTATTAATCCCTTCCTCTTCCATAACAGAAAGGCTTGATCAGTACTAGAAGGTTGGAAGAGAAAATTAGATATGATAGGACTCGATAAGATAAAATCATTCAGTCCAAAAAACGTACGAAATTGAAACCATATTCGAAATGTATGTCTTATTATTGGGTTAGTCGTATATTTATTCAATCTTGTAATTGTAAAAGGTAACGAGGCCCCTAGAATAGAAGCCAATGATAGCCCTTGTATAGAAGATTTATCTATCCTGGGCATTGGGTATCTTCTAAATCTTTTGTCCAAAACGTTAAATAACAAACATTAACTGCCCAATAGTAGAATCTGATGTTCGGCAGTGCCAAACCACCGTCTTTTTTTTATTTCTGTAAGTATTTTTTACTTAAATTTTTTACTAGAATTATTATTCTGCCATATATATGAAGAAATTTTGGAATCAATAATATCAAAGAAAGATTTGGCAATAAAAATTGGTATCGTCTGAAATAAATACAAAAATTTAGGTAAGATAAACATTTTAATAGCATTGATTTGGCCGATTAAAGATAAGGACATTGGTGACTATTTAGTAAACTGTTGTTTGATATGGTCAATTAAGGCATAAAATTAGCTTTAAATAAATCCTCGTGTTTCTTGGTAATCTTAATACCTAAATAAGTAGAACTTTCGGTAGTCAATCTAAGTGGAAACTGTCTATAATTCGAAACTAGATTGTTTAATGGAAAAAGCTCACTCTTACTAAGATTTAGTTTATAACCAGAGAAACTACTAAATTGATTAAGTAGTGCTATTATTGCTGGAATAGATTTCTCAGGGTTAGAAATGAATAATAACAGATCATCTGCATAAAGACATAACTTATGTGTCATATTCCCGTGGACAATACCAAACATATTAGGGGATTCCCTAATAGGCCAAAGGTTCCAAAGCAATATCAAACAGTAAAGGACTTAAAGGACAGCCCTGAAAAAGAGCCTGAAAAAAGGGGATCTCTGATTATTGGTAAGTACAGAAGCCTGAGGTATATGATATATCAGCTTGATCCAAGAAATAAATTTTGGACTAACCTTAAATTTTTCAAGTGTATTGAATAAGTATTCCCACACTACTCTATCAAACGCCTTCTCGGCATCAAGTGAAATGACACATTCTGGGGTTTTATTTGACGCTGTATATACGATATTCATTAATCTCATAACGTTAAAGTATGTAACGATTTTTAATAAAACCTGTCTGACCTTCAGAAATAATTTGCGGTAAAATATTTTCCAATCTCATAGCTAATATTTTGGAAAGAATTTTGGAATCTACATTTAACAGTGATATATGTCTATATGATGTCACTTCAGTAGGGTCTTTATCTTTTTTAAGAATTAAATAAATAGATGCTTCATAAAAAGATTGTGGTAATCTATTCATTAAAAAGGCTTCTTTAAAAACCTTGCATAGCCAGGGAGACAATAAACTTGAAAAATACTTTAAAAATTCTACTGTAAACCCATCTAAACCGGGAGCTTTACCAGAATTAATTGAAAGGATTGCTTTCTGTATTTCTTCCTCTGTGATGGGTTCATCTAACAACAGAGACTCATTATGTGGAAAATTGGGCAAGTTAAGTTTCTTTAAAAACTCATGCATTATATTGGAATCAGTAGGAAATTCTGGTTGGTATAGGGAGGTATAACATTCCTGAAAGGATTTATTAATTTCGTAATGATCTACAGTTAGTGTACCATCCCGTTTACTCACTTTAGTAATCTGACGTTTGGCCGACACCACTTTCAACTGATTAGCGAGTAATTTACCAGATTTTTCGCCATGTATATAAAAATTCACTTTTGGTTTTAAGTAGCTGGTTCTCAATCGGTGATACTAATAACAAATCATATCTCGATTGAAGTTCAACTTTATTCTTATAGAGCTCTAAACTAGGAGCTTTTGAATATTTTTTAATCAATTTCTTTAATCTCATCAGCGAATATACGTATTTCTTTTTGAGTTTGTTTTTTTAATCCTGCGGAGTATGAAATAATTTGTCCACGAATATATGCCTTAAAAGCATCCCAGACTACACCATTGGATATTTCTTCAGTGTTAAGAAGAAGAAAGCAATCCGATCTTTAATAAAATTAACAAAATTGAAATCTTGAAGAAATCGCCATTGTTTAGCACTAAACTTGGAATCAGGTAGTTGATGGGGGATCTTGGTCGGCATGGGCAAGTTGGGCTGAGGGGAATGTTTCTAAGCTGTATATCTATGACTATGGCTCAATGGTTATCAAACGCCAAGCAACATTTACTTGAACTGATGCAGATTCTAGTGATTTATGGAAATAGAGCAGTTATATTTTATGGTTAAATTTAGCTCGACACAATTTAAAAATTGTATTGATATATTTAATTCACAAAATAGTTTTGGATGCTGTTATTGAGCTGGGTCAATAATAGGTAATATTTTTATTTTATTTAAAAAATATTAAAAATGCAGAAGAAATCCTCTTACCTCAGTCCTGTAACTTGACAGATGCGGTAATAGTCTTTAAGTAAGCTGTTTTGGTACAATGCTGTGAGCTGCAAAATACAAAATTTTGTATTGATTGCACATGTTTCTAAAGATAAATTACATTTTATAGAAAATTTCAGAACAGATTCATAATGCAGATTTTTGCAACAATAGTACACCATGTAAAATGAGCGACAGTAATTAATAAAACGGATTCAAAATTAATTAATACATCTGATCATGTGGTCAATAATTTCACGCAGAAAGTTGGTCCTTACCATTGTAGAAATATTGGCAACTAGGCTTTTATATTCAGGGGAATTTGGATCATTAAGTGCTTCAGTAAAATTTCTGTTTATTATTGTGAAATTAAGTTCAAATGACAAGTCATTTTCTCTGCCTGCAAGTTCAGATTCTGCATTTGGCTTCACTTCTTGATAACCTAAAATTAAGATATGAAATGTTAAAACATTGTCAGTGGCTACAGAGAGACTATAAATAAATATCAACTACTCGCAGAAATGCATGAAATAGAGGAATATGGATGATGTGCGGGCAGAGGAGATTAGTTTATCTTGGCATTATGTTTGACACAGACATTGTGGGCTGAAGAGCTTGCCTATGCTGAACAATATTCTATGTTCGATGTAAGCACACAAACTTCAAGATTACTACTAGATTTAGATTTTTTTTTTTGCTGAAATTAATAACAATCCTTTTTTTCATTTCCTTGGAAGAGTTCACTGTAAACTCTTTCTTCTCCAAGCTACCATGATCTGGATCGCAATTACCCTGAAAAAAATATTTGTGTATACTTAGAGCGAAGATGCAAAAAGCCCTAGCTCTTTGTTTTTTTTGTCATATCATGGGAATTGGAGCTTGAATCATTTGAATCATTGAATCATTTATATCAATAAAGCTACTTGTGTCTGAACTAAATCACTTAAATAATGACTCTCTCTTTAATTTATTCTATTAATTAATTTGACTAATGCATACCATTTACATAGAGGCTACTTTCGTTCAATGAAAATTGTCCCAGTTCAGTGATTTTCCCAGTGTTATCCCTGAATTCATTGTAGACAGAAACTTCATCAATAGTTGGATCATTTTTGAAAGAACAAATTACTTCAATTCTAGAAGCCTCTGTGTCTCTGGGACTGTGGAGAAAAAGCAGAATGCAGTTAGTGAAAATCATTGCAAAATGTGATAGTGATGTATTTTCACTGCAATATTAATATTTTTAATATATACTTGAATATATATTTTCTAAAATAATAGATAACCTTTGTTATAATACCCTATAATGCTGAAATGGCAATGTGAATTGTGGCACTGGAATGGTCTAAGGATATTTGATATTTTATTCTCGATGATATAAAGTATCAAATGGCCTCCCATCAGCGAACAGGGGAAGTAAATCAGTGCAAAAATTAAAATGCTACGTAATTTAATGAGTGGAAAAATAGTGTGTCAACAGCAATTTTTACTGATATTTTCCTCGTTACCTATCAATTTGAAAAATGATTTCTGTGTGGTAGGAAGCACGAATGTTTTGATCCAAAAATATTTTCCTGATACTATCTTAAACCTTTTCCCCCGAATACGAGGCCCATGAACTACATACACAGTTCTTTCCACAGATACTGAATGACCTTTTAACTGTGCTGGCATTTTCTGCTTTCTTTTTAAACACATTAGTTACTGTAATGAAGAGTTTGCACAAATATCTTACCTGAAACTTAAGCTGTTACAGTTTAAGAATGCTTCTTTTAGATTGCTTTGGCGGTACAAGTCGTCAAGCTACCAAATGCAAAAAGGGAAATATTTTAGACAAAGAAGCACAACATGTTGATTTATATCATTCAAAATTCATTTTACACTTACCAATTTGATAATGTTGTTTGGAGTATTGGTATTTGGTATATTTTGATTAAATTTCAAATTTTCTATAGTAAATGTGACATTAAAATTCAAGCGCCTTGATCCTGCAGGGAAAAAATAAACCATTGTACAGGAATGCAATGGATTGAAATAACACTTTTTCTAAATTTCTCCAATTACACGACTCTAAAATTGTGTTTTTTTCCTGTGAACCTCTGAACTAAAGACTCATCTTGTAAAATTTTATCTTGACAATATTGGATATCAGTTGTTCAATTTGTTCCCTTGGTGCATGTGATAAAAAGGCAATTTTCCCGAATAAAGTTAAAAAAAATGACTTTCATTACTTTTAAAATTCAGGTCATTTAGTTGCTATGCATTTTAACCTTCTACATGAGCCCCCATGAGCACTTATCCTCATGAACATAAACTTACACAGAACAATGAAAGAGTTGCATTTCAAAGTATTCTACATGTTTCATAATTGGAAACAATCTGCAGCAACCATACTCACTGTCTGGAAGAGATCCTTCAGTGTAACCTGTAAAAATTAGAAATTGTGAATTTTTTAACGAAAATCAAATGGAAAGCTATCTTGAGATAAAATTAATTCCCTCTATTTAAAAAAAATCAATTGTTGCCAAAATAAATGTAAAAGAACAGAATATTTATTTAAACATAAATACCATTCACGTAGAGACTGTTACTGTCCAATGAATATGTTTCCAAAGATGTGATGCCATCTGTCTTTTCTTTGAACACACCGTATGCAGTAACCTTGTTAACTTCCCGAGGATCAGAGTCATTTCCAAATGTGCAGTTTGCATACACCCTGGTATCCTGTATATTTGCTGAACTGTATAGTAGATGAATGAACAATTAAATTAATAAAAACATATTTTGAAATCCTTCTCATCAACTTCTCATATGTTCTTTCGCAATAAGATGCTGGGGCTGAAGTTCCTCAAACTGTTACTACTGCTACTTGCGTGCTCAATCTGCAACCTCAAACTGATTTGAATCAGTCTTGTTGTATCAATACAGAATAAAGTCATACATAGGGCTGCTGGTAAAGTGTTTGACAAGTACAAACCAATATGTGTAGATATTGGTAACCTCCAGAGTATCAAAACCAGTTTTGAAAGCTGACTTGGAGTAACCTACTATCCTTGATATTTGCATTAGGGTTAGTGTTAGGGTTAAGGTCAGCTGGTATTACAACACATAGACAGTAGATTAAGCAAATCATCAAACTCCATGATTTCCAAACTGTTGAGGTATTCGAGAAATGAATTTGTTCACATGAATAATTTACTTACAGTAGTATGTTCTTATATAACCTTTAACAATCCATCAACTCAATTTTACCCATGCAAATACTGACCAGGATCACTATCAATATTCCTTACCTGAATGAGAGAACTTTGCAGCTGGAGAACGTTTTGTTGAGCTGACTGGTCGTAAACAGTCTGTCCAGCTGTAGGAAAGCAACATATGGAGTTTAAGATGAAATAAACCCACAAGTAATGAATGAATTACATCAATCATTAATTTGCCAACTGACCTGGAAAGCAACAATACTTGCTGCAGATTTGTGCAATGGTGAATTGGGATCTCGTAAACTTGCTGTTGCGGCCAAGTTAGTTACAATGAAGGTCACATTAAAATCAAAGGGATTTATTGTCGGAATGGGTGCCATTGCTGTTAAGGAAAATAACAGAAGAATATTTTTTTAAAAGCTCTTGTTGCTGAATAATTTGTTTCCTGTACCTGGAATATAGAAAGCACATTTTGGGAGCCGGTGTGATGGAGAGGAGCAATCAATTATATTGGCATCAAATAGTTTTGTCTGTTACATATTTTATGGGAACTAGAGCATCTTTCACCAGAGAACTTCCATTACGCTCTATCGTTTCCTAACAACCTCCCCTTTTCATTGAGCTTGACAATTTTTGAGCCTTTTAAAATTTGTTTTCAAATTTGGGGTATGGCTATAAATTCAGGTATCTAGCACTCCTGCTCTAGCAAGTTGCAGATCAATTCATGAACTTGTTTATAATAAAGTGGTCCAGATAGCGGAGCACACACAATTTTTTTTAACCTTTCAATCATTTATCTTTGAACAATTTCCTCAGTTGTTAAAGAGGATAATAATGACTGATGTATTAGGTCATGGTTATGGTTAATCATAATGCACTAGGAGGGTCTATTGGACAGAACTGATATGTTCCTGATAAAATGTTTGGCTAGCAGTGGTGCCAAAGCCATTGGTGACAATTGGTTGATCACATCTCATCCTCTCGTTGATGGCTGATGTGGACTCGGGGTTGATTACCGTGCAGTATCTCTTCAATACTCTTCTCATTATCACATTTCTGCCATCACTAATGAGGAGGTTGCGGTTGATAAGATTTTGTGAGGTTTTAAAAAATAATATTCACAATTGTTATGCACTACACGACAAGGAAATACTTGTGAAATACTTTATAGATACAGAAACTGTACTCACTGGTTGAGGCTGTTAGTTCGTTGTAACCTAAAAAAAAGACAATAAATCATCATTGTAAAGACTAAAGTATTTTTACTTTTAATGAAATTCTCAATTTTATATAATTAAAATGAACAAAAACAGAACATCCTGTAAATTATAAATACCATTCACAAAGAGGCTGTTACTGTCTAGTAAATAAGCCCCTAAGGTGGAGATGCCGCTCGTCTTGCCTCTGAACACACGGTACACATTAACTCTGTTAACGTTCTGAGGATCAGAGTCATTTCTGAAAGTGCAGTTGGCATACACTCTGGTGTCCTGTATATTTTCTGGGCTGTGAAATAGATGGAGAGACAATCAATTATGGTATATCAGGAATTGTTATTTTAAAGACCATCTCAGATCTTTCCATATGTTACTTTGCGATAACAGAAGATGTTGGGCAGAAATCCTACAGTATTATGTGTCTGCTCAACCTGCATCAGTGAACTGATTTGAACCTCTGCAATTATATCAGTAGCAAACAAAATTGTAAGAAGGATTGTTAGTGAAGTGTTTAACACCCATAAAGCAATGCGTTTAGTTACTATGGCAGAATGGCAGGCAGTGAGTAGTGGGGTCTCAGTGCTGGGATTGCAGCTATGTACAATATACATACATCAATTATTTCGATGAAGGGATTAAAATTAACATTAGAACATTTGCAGATGGCACAAAGCTGGGTGACAGTGTGAACTGTATGGAGGATGCTATGAGAATGCAGGGTGACTTGGACAGGTTGGGTGTGTGGGCAGATGCAGTTCAATGTGCATAAATGTGAGGTTGTCCACTTTGGTATCAAAAACAGGAAGGCAGATTATTATCTAAATGGTGTCAAGTTGGGAAAGGGGAAGTACAAAGGGATCTGGGGGCCCTTGTTCATCCGTCAATTAAAGTAAGCATGCAGGTACATTAGGCAGTGAAGAAAGCGAATGGCATGTTGGCCTTGATAACAAGAGGAGTTGAGTATAGGAGCAAAGAGTTGTGAGTCTGTGCAATTCTCTGCCTCAGAGGGTGGAGGAGGCCGGTTCTCTGGATACTTTCAAGGGAGAGCTTGATAGGGCTCTTAAAGATAGCGGAGTCTGGGGATATGGGGTGAAGATGGGAACAGGGTACTGATTGGGGATGATCAGCCATGATCACATCGAATGGGGGTGCTGGCTCAAAGGGCTGAATGACCTACTGCACCTTTTGTCTATTAATGTTCAGAGCATCAAAACTATTTCCAAAAGCATTATTAGAGACCATTCTGGTGCCCTTAATACATTCAGAGAAATCTTGCAATAAATTAGTTGTGGAGTAAATAAATCATAAAACAGGATTTGCAGTTTTTATTTGGAAAATTTAAGTAATCACCCATTTCACTGACCTAATTCTGAAATGTTCGGGCTGATATGATTAACACATTTGCAGGTAACATATGTCAATTTTTGAATTAGTTTGTATGGATTATTTTGTATAAAGTCCAATATAGCCAAACTATTGTAGTGTCCATGAGAAATTAAATTGTACTGAAATACTGTATTTGTTTATGGTAATGTGCTGGAAGTCTGAAGGGAGAGCTTTGATGATGGATAGTATCTCTCTCAGGTGAGTTTCCACCACTACAGTTGATGGCCTGAAACTTAATCAAGTATAATTTCCCCCAGGCAATGCAGTAACAGAACTTCAATGTACTTATGGCCAACTTTTGTTCGGGTAGATCACAGTGCCTGAGGGCAATGCAGATGTAGTCCAAAGCCTCGAACTGATGTGCAGATATGCAATTATGCCTCAGGATGCATCAATGCATGTTCATGAGCTTGTGCACAATCTTGCAATTGGCACATTGACGATTTGGAAGCACCATTGTAGATTATCAAACAGAAATGTAAATGCTTTTGCAGTGTCATGTACCTTCCTAAAGTCACATGCAACATTGGAGCAAATACTGACCAGGATCATTATCAATATTCCTTACCTGAATGAGAGAACTTTGCAGCTGGAGAACGTTTTGTTGAGCTGACTGGTCTTAAACAGTGTGTCCAGCTGTAGGAAAACAACATATGGAGTTTAAGATGAAATAAACCCACAAGTGATGAATTAATTACATCAATCATTCATTTCCCAACTGACCTGGAAAGCAAGGATACTTGCTGCAGATTTGTACAATTGTGAATTGGGATTTCGTAAACTTGCTGTTGCGGCCAAGTTAGTTACAGTGAAGGTCACATTAAAATCAAAGGGTTTTGTTGTCGGAATGGGTGCCATTGCTGTCAAGGAAAATAACAGAAAAATATTTTTTTTTTTAAAAGCTCTTGTTGCTGAATAATTAGTTTCCTGTACCTGGAATATAGAAAGCACATTTTGGGAGCCGGTGTGATGGAGAGGAGCAATCAATTATATTGGCATCTAATAGTTTTGTCTGTTACATACTTTATTGGAACTAGAGCATCTTTCACCAGAGAACTTCCATTACGCTCTATCATTTCCTAGCAACCTCCCCTTTACGTTGAGCTTGACTATTTTTGAGCCTTTTAAAATTTGTTTTCAAATTTGGGGCATGGTTATAATTTCAGGTATCTAGCACTCCTGGTCTAGCAACTTGCAGATCAATTCATGAACTTGTCTATAATAAAGTGGTCCTGATGGCGGAGCACACACAATTTTTTTATCTTTCAACAATTTCCTTAGTTGTTAAAGAGGATAATAATGACTGATGTATTAGGTCATGGTTAGGGTTAATCATAATGCACTAGGGAGGGTCTATTAGACTGATATATTCCTGATAAAATGTTTGGCTAGCAGTGGTGCCAAAGCCATTGGTGACAATTGGTTGGTCACATCTCATCCTATTGTTGATGGCTGATGTGGACTCGGGATTGATGGCTTGTTACCGTGCAGTATCTCTTCAATACTCTTCTCATTATCACATTTCTGCCATCACTAATGAGGAGGTTGCGGTTGATAAGATTTTGTGAGGTTTTAAAAAATAATATTCACAGTTGTTATGCACTACACGACAAGGAAATACTTGTGAAATACTTTATAGAAACAGAAACTGTACTCACTGGTTGAGGCTGTTAGTTCGTTGTAATCTAAAAAAAAAGACAATAAATCATCATTGTAAAGACTAAAGTATATTTACTTTAAATGAAATTCTCAATTTTATATAATTAAAATGAACAAAACAGAATATCCTGTAAATTATAAATACCATTCACAAAGAGGCTGTTACTGTCCAGTAAATATGCCCCTAAGGTGGAGGTGCCGCTCGTCTTGCCTCTGAACACACGGTACACATTAACTCTGTTAACTTTCTGAGGATCAGAGTCATTTCTGAAAGTGCAGTTGGCATACACTCTGGTGTCCTGTATATTTTCAGGGCTGTGAAATAGATGGAGAGACAATCAATTATAGTATATCAGGAATTGTTATTTTAAAGACCATCTCAGATCTTTCCATAGGTTACTTTGCGATAACAGAAGATGTTGGGCAGAAATCCTGCAGTATTATGTGTCTGCTCAACCTGCATCAGTGAACTGATTTGAACCTCTGCAATTATATCAGTAGCCAACAAAGTTGTAAGAAGGACTGTTAGTGAAGTGTTTAACACCCATAAAGCAACGTGTTTAGTTACTATGGCAGAATGGCAGGCAGTTACTAGTGAGGTACCGCAAGGCTCGGTGCTGGGACCGCAGCTATTTACAATATACATCAATGATTTAGATGAAGGGAATCAAAGTAACATTAGAAAATTTGCCGATGACACAAAGCTGGGTGACAGTGTGAACTCTACAGAGGATGCTGTGAGAATGCAGGGTGACTTGGACAGGTTGGGTGAGTGGGCAGATGCAATTTAATGTGCATAAATGTGAGGTTGTCCTCTTTGGTAGCAAAAACAGGAAGGCAGATTATTATCTCAATGGTGTCAAGTTGGGAAATGGGGAAGTGCAAAGGGATCTGGGGGCCCTTGTTTATCTGTCAATTAAAGTAAGCATGCAGGTACATCAGGCAGTGAAGAAAGCGAATGGCATGTTGACCTTCATAACAAGAGGAGTTGTGCATAGGAGCAAAGAGGTCCTTCTGCAGTTGTATAGGGCCCTAGTGTGACCACACCTGGAGTATTGTGTGTAGTTTTGGTCCCCTTATTTGTGGATGGACATTCTTGCTATTGAGGGAGTGCAGCGTAGGTTTACAAGGTTAATTGCTGAGATGGCGGGACTGTCATGTGCTGAGAGAATGGAACGGCTGGGCTTGTATACTCTGGAAATTAGAAGGATGAGACGGAATCTTATTGAAACGTGTAAGATTATTAAGGGTTTGGTCACGCTAGAGGCATGAAACATGTTCCCGATGTTGGGGGAGTCCAGATCCAAGAGCCACTGTTTAAGAATAAGGGGTAAGCCATTTAGAACGGAGATGAGGAAAATAATTTTCACACAGAGAGTTGTGAGTCTTTGGAATTCTCTGCCTCAGAGGGCGGAGGAGGCCGGTTCTTTGGATACTTTCAAGGGAGAGCTTGATAGGGCTCTTAAAGATAGCGGAGTCTGGGGATATGGGGAGAAGATGGGAACAGGGTACTGATTGGGGATGATCAGCCATGATCACATTGAATGGGGGTGCTGGCTCAAAGGGCTGAATGACCTACTCCTGCACCTTTTGTCTATTAATGTTCAGAGCATCAAAACTATTTCCAAAAGCATTATTAGAGACCACTCTGGTACCCTTAATACATTCAAAGAAATCTTGCAATAAATTAGTTGTGGAGTAAATAAATCATAAAACAGGATTTTAAGTTTTTCTTTGGAAAATTTAAGATATCATCCATTTCACTGACCTAATTCTGAAATGTTCGGGCTGATAACACATTTGCAGGTAACATATGTCAATTTGTGAATTAGTTTGTATGGATTATTTTGTGCAAAGTCCAATGTAGATAAACTATTGTAGTGTCCATGAGAAATTAAATTGTACTGAAATTCTGTATTTGTTTATGGTAATGTGCTGGAGGTCTGAAGGGAGAGCTTTGATGATGGATAGTATCTCTCTCAGGTGAGTTTCCACCACTACTCTTGATGGCCGGAAACCTAATCAAGTATAATTTCCCCCAGGCAATGCAGTAACAGAACTTCAATGTACTTATGGCCAACTTCTGTTCGGGTAGATGACAGTGCTGAGGGCAATGCAGATGTAGTCCAAAGCCTCAAACTGATGTGCAGATATGCAATTATGCCTCAGGATGTTCATGTTCATGTGCTTGTGCACAATCTTGCAATTAGCACATTGACGATTTGGAAGCACCATTGTAGATTATGAACAATGCATGTTCATGTGCTTGTGCACAATCTTGCAATTAGCACGTTGACGATTTGGAAGCACCATTGTAGATTATCAAACAGATATGTAAATGCCTTTACAGTGTCATTTACCTTCCTAAAGTCACATGCAACATTGGAGCAAATACTGACCAGGATCATTATCAATATTCCTTACCTGAATGAGAGAACTTTGCAGCTGGAGAACGTTTTTTTGAGCTGACTGGTCTTAAACAGTTGTTCCAGCTGTATGAAAGCAACATATGGAGTTTAAGATGAAATAAACCCACAAGTAATTAATGAATTACATCAATCATTCATTTGCCAACTGACCTGGAAAGCAACAATACTTGCTGCAGATTTGTGCAATGGTGAATTGGGATCTCGTAAACTTGCTGTTGCGGCCAAGTTAGTTACAGTGAAGGTCACATTAAAATCAAAGGGATTTGTTGTCGGAATGGGTGCCATTGCTGTTAAGAAAAATAATAAGAATATTTTTTTTAAAGCTGTTGTTGCTGAATAATTTGTATCCTGTACCTGGAATATAGAAAGCACATTTTGGGAGCCGTTGTGATGGAAAGGAGCAATTAATTATATTGGCATCAAATAGTTTTGTCTGTTACATACTTTATTGGAACTAGAGCATCTTTCACCAGAGAACTTCCATTACGCTATATCATTTCCTAGCAACCTCCCCTTTTCATTGAGCTTGACTATTTTTGATCCCTTTAAAATTTGTTTTCAAATTTGGGGCATGGGTATAATTTCAGGTATCTAGTACTCCTGGTCTAGCAAGTTGCAGATCAATTCATGAACCTGCCTGTCAAAAAGTGGTCCGGATGGTATAGCACACACAATTTTTTTTAACCTTTCAATCATTTATCTTTCAACAATTTCCACAGTTGTTATAGAGGATAATAATGACTGATGCATTAGGTTATGGTTAGGGTTAATCATAATGCACTAGGGGGTCTATTGGACTGAACTGATTTGTCCCTGATAAAATGTTTGGCTCGCAGTCGTGCCAAAGCCATTGGTGACAATTGGTTGGTCACATCTCATCCTCTTGTTGATGGCTGATGTGGACTCCGGATTGATGGCTTGTTACCGTGCAGTATCTCTTCAATACTCTTCTCATTATCACATTTCTGCCATCACCAATGAGGAGGTTGCGGTTGATAAGATTTTGTGAGGTTTTAAGAATGAATATTCACAGTCGTTACGCACTACATGACAAGGGAATACTTGTGAAATACTTTATAGAAACATAAACTGTACTCACTGGTTGAGGCTGTGGTTTCGTTGTAACCTAAAAAAAAGACGATGTCATCATTGTAAAGAGTAAAGTATATTTAAATTCTCAATTTTATATAATTAAAATGAACAAAACAGAATATCCTGTAAATTATAAATACCATTCACAAAGAGGCTGTTACTGTCCAGTAAATAAGCCCCTAAGGTGGAGGTGCCGCTCGTCTTGCCTCTGAACACACGGTACACATTAACTCTGTTAACTTTCTGAGGATCAGAGTCATTTCTGAAAGTGCAGTTGGCATACACTCTGGTATCCTGTATATTTTCTGGGCTGTGAAATAGAGGGAGAGACAATCAATTATGGTATATCAGGAATTGTTATTTTAAAGACCATCTCAGATCTTTCCATATATTACTTTGCGATAACAGAAGATGTCGGGCTTAAATCCTACAGTATTATGTATCTATTATGATATTATGTATTATGTACCTGCATCAGTGAACTGATTTGAACCTCTGCAATTATATCAGTAGCAAACAAAGTTGTAAGAAGGACTTTGTAAGAAGGACTGTTAGTGAAGTGGTTTACACCCATAAAGCATTGCGTTTAGTTACTATGGGAGAATGGCAGGCAGTGACTAGTGGGGTACCGCAAGGCTCAGTGCTGGGACCGCAGCTATTTACAATATACATACATCAATGATTTAGATGAAGGGATTCAAAGTAACATTAGAACATTTGCAGATGACACAAAGCTGGGTGACAGTGTGAACTGTACGGAGGATGCTATGAGAATGCAGGGTGACTTGGACAGGTTGGGTGAGTGGGCAGATGCAGTTTATTGTGCATAAATATGAGGTTGTCCACTTTGGTATCACAAACAGGTAGGCAGATTATTATCTCAATGGTGTCAAGTTGGAAAAGGGGAAGTACAAAGGGATCTGGGGGTACTTGTTCATCTGTCAATTAAAGTAAGCATGCAGGTACATCAGGCAGTGAAGAAAGCGAATGGCATGTTGGCCTTCATGACAAGAGGAGTTGAGTATAGGAGCAAAGAGGTCCTTCTGCAGTTGTATAGGGCCCTAGTGAGAACACACCTGGAGTATTGTGTGTAGTTTTGGTCCCCCAATTTGTGGAAGGAAATTCTTGCCATTTAAGATATCATTCATTTCACAAGGTTAATTCCTGGGACGGCTGGACTCATATGCTGAGAGAATGGAGCGGCTGGGCTGGTATTCTCTGGAATTTAGAAGGACGAGAGGGGATCTTATTGAAACATATAAGATTATTAAGGGTTTGGTCACGCTAGAGGCAGGAAATATGTTCCCGATGTTGGGGGAGTCCAGAATCAGGGGCCACTGTTTAAGAATAAGGGGTAAGACATTTTGAATCGAGATGAGGAAAAAAATGTTCACACAGAGAGTTGTGAGTCTGTGGAATTCTCTGCTTCAGAGGGCGGAGGAGGCCGGTTCTCTGGATACTTTCAAGGGAGAGTTTGATAGGGCTCTTAAAGATAGCGGAGTCTGGGGATATGGGGAGAAGATGGGAACAGGGTACTGATTGGGGATGATCAGCCATGATCACATTGAATGGGGGTGCTGGCTCAAAGGGCTGAATGACCTACTCCTGCACCTTTTGTCTATTAATATTCAGAGCATCAAAACTATTTCCAAAAGCATTATTAGAGACCACTCTGGTGCCCTTAATACATTCAGAGCAATCTTGCAATAAATTAGTTGTGGAGTAAATAAATCATAAAACAGAATTTGGAGTTTTTATTTGGAAAATTTAAGATATCACCAATTTCACTGACCTAATTCTGAAATGTTTGGGCTGATATGATTAACACATTTGCAGGTAACATATGTCAATTTTTGAATTAGTTTGTATGGATTATTTTGTGTAAAGTCCAACATAGCCAAACTATTGCAGTGTCCATGAGAAATTAAATTGTACTGAAATACTGTATTTGTTTATGGTAATGTGCTGGAGGTCTGAAGGGAGAGCTTTGATGATGGATAGTATCTCTCTCAGGTGAGTTTCCACCACTACACTTGATGGCCTGAAACCTAATCAAGTATAATTCGTGTTAAAGAAGGAACTGCAGATGCTGGAGAATCGAGGGTTACACAAAAAGCTGGAGAAACTCAGCGGATGCAGCAGCATCTAAGGCGCGAAGGAGATAGGCGACGTTTCGGGTCGAGACCCTTCTCTAGACTATACTCCAGGTGTCTGAAGAAGGGTCTCGACCCGAAACGTCGCCTATCTCCTTCGCTCCTTAGATGCTGCTGCACTCGCTGAGTTTCTCCAGCTTTTTGTGTAACCCCCCAAGTATAATTTCCCCCAGGCAATGCAGTAACAGAACTTCAATGTACTTATGGCCAACTTCTGTTCGTATAGATCACAGTGCCTGAAGGCAATGCATGTTCATGAGCTTGTGCACATCTTGCAATTGGCACATTGATGATTTGGAAGCACCATTGTAGGTTATCAAACAGAAATGTAAATGCTTTTGCAGTGTCATTTACCTTCCTAAAGTCACAGGCAACATTGGAGCAAATACTGACCAGGATCATTATCAATATTCCTTACCTGAATGAGAGAACTTTGCAGCTGGAGAACGTTTTGTTGAGCTGACTGGTCTTAAACAGTGTGTCCAGCTGTAGGAAAGCAACAAATTGAGTTTAAGATGAAATAAACCCACAAGTAATTAATGAATTACATCAATCATTCATTTGCCAACTGACCTGGAAAGCAACAATACTTGCTGCAGATTTGTGCAATGGTGAATTGGGATCTTGTAAATTTGCTGTTGCGGCCAAGTTAGTTACAGTGAAGGTCACATTAAAATCAAAGGGATTTGATTTCTGAGGTGGTGGCATTGCTGTTAAAAAAAATAACAAAAGAATATTTGTATCCTGTACCTGGAATATAGAAAGCTGAATAATTTGTATCCTGTACCTGGAATATAGAAAGCACATTTTGGGAGCCGGTATGATGGAAAGGAGCAATCAAATATATTGGCATCCAATAGTTTTGTCTGTTACATACTTTATTGGAACTAGAGCAGCTTTCACCAGAGAACTTCCATTACGCTGTATCATTTCCTAGCAACCTCCCCTTTTCATTGAGCTTGACATTATTTTTGAGCCTTTTTTAATTTGTTTTCAAATTTTGGGTATGGCTATAATTTCAGGTATCCTGCACACCTGGTGCAGCAAGTTGCAGATCAATTCATGAACTTGTCTGCATAAAGTGGTCCGGATGGCATGGCACACACCATTTTTTTAAATCCTTTCAATCATTTATCTTTCAACAATTTCCACAGTTGTTAAAGAGGATAGTAATGATTGATGTATTAGGTTATGTTTGAGTTAATCATAATGCACTCGGGGGTCTATTGGGCAGAACTGATGTGCTTCTGATAAAAAATGTTTGGCTAGCAGTGGTGCCAAAGCCATTGGTGACAATTGGTAGGTCACATCTCATCCTCTTGTTGATGGTTGATGTGGTCTCGGGAATGATGGGTTGTTACCGTGCAGTATCTTCTCAATACTCTTCTCAAAATCACATTTCTGCCATCACTAATGAGAAGGTTGCGGTTGATAAGATTTTGTGAGGTTTTAAGAAAGAATATTCACAGTTGTTACGCACTACACGACAAGGAAATACTTGTGAAATACTTTATAGAAACAGAAACTGTACTCACTGGTCGAGGCCGTGAGTTCGTTGTAACCTAAAAAAAGACAATAAGTCATCATTGTAAAGACTAAAGTATATTTACTTTTAATGAAATTCTCAATTTTATATAATTAAAATGAACCAAACAGAATATCCTATAATTTATAAATACCATTCACAAAGAGGCTGTTACTGTCCAGTAAATAAGCCCCTAAGGTGGAGATGCCGCTCGTCTTGCCTCTGAACACACGGTACACATTAACTCTGTTAACTTTCTGAGGATCAGAGTCATTTCTGAAAGTGCAGTTGGCATACACTCTGGTATCCTGTATATTTTCTGGGCTGTGAAATAGATGGAGAGACAATCAATTATGAAATATCAGGAATTGTTATTTTAAAAACCATCTCAGATCTTTCCATATGTTACTTTGCGATAACAGAAGATGTTGGGCTGAAATCCTACAGTATTATGTGTCTGCTCAACCTGCATCAGTGAACTGATTTGAACCTCTGCAATTATTTCAGTAGCAAACAAAGTTGTAAGAAGGACTGTTAGTGAAGTGTTTAACATCCATAAAGCATTGCGTTTAGTTACTATGGCAGAATGGCAGGCAGTGACTAGTGGGGTACCGCAAGGCTCAGTGCTGGGACCGCAGCTATTTACAATATACATACATTAATGATTTAGATGAAGGGATTCAAAGTAACATTAGAACATTTGCAAATGACACAAAGCTAGGTGACAGTGTGAACTGTATGGAGGATACTATGAGAATGCAGGGTGACTTGGACAGGTTGGGTGTGTGGGCAGATGCAGTTCAATGTGCATAAATGTGAGGTTGTCCACTTTGGTATCAAAAACAGGAAGGCAGATTATTATCTAAATGGTGTCAAGTTGGGAAAGGGGAAGTACAAAGGGATCTGGGGGCCCTTGTTCATCCATTAATTAAAGTAAGCATGCAGGTACATTGGGCAGTGAAGAAAGCGAATGGCATGTTGGCCTTCATAACAAGAGGAGTTGAGTATAGGAGCAAAGAGTTGTGAGTCTGTGCAATTCTCTGCCTCAGAGGGTGGATGAGGCCGGTTCTCTGGATACTTTCAAGGGAGAGCTTGATAGGGCTCTTAAAGATGGCGGAGTCTGGGGATATGGGGAGAATATGGGAACAGGGTACTGATTGGGGATGATCAGCCATGATCACATTGAATGGGGGTGCTGGCTCAAAGGGCTGAATGACCTACTGCACCTTTTGTCTATTAATGTTCAGAGCATCAAAACTATTTCCAAAAGCATTATTAGAGACCATTCTGGTGCCCTTAATACATTTAGAGCAATCTTGCAATAAATTAGTTGTGGAGTAAATAAATCCAGGATTGGGAGTTTTTAATTTGGAAAATTTAAGATATCACCCATTTCACTGACCTAATTCTGAAATGTTCGGGCTGATATGATTAACACATTTGCAGGTAACATATGTCAATTTTTGAATTAGTTTGTATGGATTATTTTGTATAAGTCCAATATAGCCAAATTATTGTAGTGTCCATGAGAAATTAAATTGTACTGAAATACTGTATTTGTTTATGGTAATGTGCTGGAGGTCTGAAGGGAGAGCTTTGATGATGGATAGTATCTCTCTCAGGTGAGTTTCCACCACTACACTTGATGGCCTGAAACCTAATCAAGTATAATTTCCCCCAGGCAATGCAGTAACAGAACTTCAATGTACTTATGGCCAACTTCTGTTCGGGTAGATCACAGTGCCTGAGGGCAATGCAGATGTAGTCCAAAGCCTCGAACTGATGTGCAGATATGCAATTATGCCTCAGGATGCATCAATGCATGTTCATGATCTTGTGCACAATCTTGCAATTGGCACATTGATGATTTGGAAGCACCATTGTAGATGATCAAACAGAAATGTAAATGCTTTTGCAGTGTCATTTACCTTCCTAAAGTCACATGCAACATTGGAGCAAATACTGACCAAGATCATTATCAATATTCCTTACCTGAATGAGAGAACTTTGCAGCTGGAGAACGTTTTGTTGAGCTGACTGGTCTTAAACAGTGTGTCCAGCTGTAGGAAAGCAACAAATTGAGTTTAAGATGAAATAAACCCACAGGTAATTAATGAATTACATCAATCATTCATTTGCCAACTGACCTGGAAAGCAACAATACTTGCTGCAGATTTGTGCAATGGTGAATTGGGATCTTGTAAACTTGCTGTTGCGGCCAAGTTAGTTACAGTGAAGGTCACATTAAAATCAAAGGGATTTGATTTCTGAGGTGGTGGCATTGCTGTTAAAAAAAATAACAAAAGAATATTTGTATCCTGTACCTGGAATATAGAAAGCTGAATAATTTGTATCCTGTACCTGGAATATAGAAAGCACATTTTGGGAGCCGGTATGATGGAAAGGAGCAATCAAATATATTGGCATCCAATAGTTTTGTCTGTTACATACTTTATTGGAACTAGAGCAGCTTTCACCAGAGAACTTCCATTACGCTGTATCATTTCCTAGCAACCTCCCCTTTTCATTGAGTGTAGATGGTTTAGTGTAGAAACACAGCCTTTCTTCCTGGTCCGCGACGAACTGGTGCTCCAGGATGGCGTTATCGTCAAGGGGCATAAAGTTGTAGTCCCGTCCTCCCTGTTTGACTTTTACTTTTGTGCAGCCCATAGCGGACACCTTGGGGTCGATGCAACACTCGCCCACGCTCAGTGCCAATTCTACTGGCCTGGAATGGCCAAATATATCCGAGACCGAGTCTCTGCCTGCTCCACGTGCAACAGTCTTGCTCCACACCAGCAGCGACAGCCCCTGCTGCAACAGCCCGCTCCTGCCTTGGCCTGGTCCTCGCTGGCCGCCGACATATTCGAGTGGCGTGGTAACCACTACCTTGTCCTGGTCGACTCGTACTCAAACTGGTTCGAGGTGGATTTGCTGACATCCCTCACGTCGGAGATGGTGATCCGAAAGCTGCGGAAACACTTCTCCACTTTTGGGACCCCTGTCAGGCTGCAGACTGACAACGGCAGGCAGTTTACCAGCCGAGAATTCAAAAGTTTTGCCGACAAGTGGAATTTCGTGCATTTCACCAGCAGCCCAGAGTACCCACAGAGCAACGGCCTTGCAGAACGGGCCGTCCGCAGCGCCAAGCTTCTGATGGAACAGGCGCGACTATCCAACTCTGATTTGTATTTGGATCTCCTGAACCTCAGGAATGTTTCCAGGGATCCGGCCATGGGATCACCTGCTCAGCGTCTGATGTCCAGACCAAACCAGATCCACCATCCCGATTGCCCAGCGCCAGCTGAAACCTCGGGCGCTGGAGCCTGCCTCCGTGCAGAGGCGAATTCAAGAGAAACATGACAGCCAGCGGCATTCCCACGATCGGTCGTGCAGACCACTCGATCCTCTGTTGCCTGGACAGGTTGTTCGGTTGCAGACCGCCAGTGGTCACTCCCGTCTGGCTACCGTGGTTGGGGTGGCCGACTCACCTCGTTCGTATCTGGTCGACTATGAGGGTACAATCTACCGAAGAAGCCGACAACACCTGCTTGCGGTTAATGAGCCAAAGCCGCAGCCCCCGGGGCCCTATGCCCCGCCACTCTCCTACCAGCAGCCGGCTGCCGTCCCGGCTAGTGTTCCCTGCGTGCCTCGGTCCCCATCTCGAGCACCTGGTTCCCCTCTGCGCGGGTCCCCTGTTGCCGGTCGCGGTTCTCCCTCTCCTGTTTCTCCCACCCCACTGCCCTTCCCTGGTTCCCCAGCTGCCTCGCGTCCTCCTGTTTCTTCTGCTCCTTCGGGGGAAGGGGGAGACATCCGTACGCGCTCGGGCCGGATCAGCAAGTCACCTGTTCGCTACGGCGATTTTGTTTAATTCTGCTGTTTAATTCTGTTGTCGTGACAACAATCTGTTTTTGATTTTCTAAGGGGAAGGATGTAGATGGTTTATATGCAACCAATAATATAGGTACCTCAGTCCCATTAACACCGCCTAGTTAACATCAATCATAACGCCTTCCCCTTCCTGGGTGCAGCGGTAGAAGAATGTAGCTAGTGCTTGAAGATGTATGTAATACCCTGTGCTATCATTAAAAGATGTTGCGCACTTTAAGAGTTTGTAAAGTGTTTATTTACATTGAGCTTGACATTATTTTTGAGCCGTTTTTAATTTGTTTTCAAATTTGGGGTATGGCTATAATTTCAGGTATCCTGCACACCTGGTGCAGCAAGTTGCAGATCAATTCAAGAACTTGTCTGCATAAAGTGGTCCGGATGGAGTAGCACACACCATTTTTTTTTATCCTTTCAATCATTTATCTTTCAACAATTTCCACAGTTGTTAAAGGGGATAATAATGACTGATGTATTAGGTTATGTTTGAGTTAATCATAATGCACTAGGGGGTCTATTGGGCAGAACTGATGTGTTTCTGATAAAAATGTTTGGCTAGCAGTGGTGCCAAAGCCATTGGTGACAATTGGAAGGTCACATCTCATCCTCTTGTTGATGGTTGATGTGTTCTCGGGAATGATGGGTTGTTACCGTGCAGTATCTTCTCAATACTCTTCTCAATATCACATTTCTGCCATCACTAATGAGTAGGTTGCGGTTGATAAGATTTTGTGAGGTTTTAAGAAAGAATATTCACAGTTGTTACGCACTACACGACAAGGAAATACTTGTGAAATACTTTATAGAAAGAAACTGTACTCACTGGTCGAGGCCGTGGGTTCGTTGTAACCTAAAAAAAGACAATGTCATCATTGTAAAGACTAAAGTATATTTACTTTTAATGAAATTCTCAATTTTATATAATTAAAATGAACCAAACAGAATATCCTGTAAATTATAAATACCATTCACAAAGAGGCTGTTACTGTCCAGTAAATAAGCCCCTAAGGTGGAGATGCCGCTCGTCTTGCCTCTGAACTCACGGTACACATTAACTCTGTTAACTTTCTGAGGATCAGAGTCATTTCTGAAAGTGCAGTTGGCATACACTCTGGTATCCTGTATATTTTCTGGGCTGTGAAATAGATGGAGAGACAATCAATTATACTATATCAGGAATTGTTATTTTAAAGACCATCTCAGATCTTTCCATATGTTACTTTGCGATAACAGAAGATGTTGGGCTGAAATCCTACAGTATTATGTGTCTGCTCAACCTGCATCAGTGAACTGATTTGAACCTCTGCAATTATATCAGTAGCAAACAAAGTTGTAAGAAGGATTGTTAGTGAAGTGTTTAACACCCATAAAGCAATGCGTTTAGTTACTATGGCAGAATGGCAGGCAGTGAGTAGTGGGGTACCGCAAGGCTCAGTGCTGGGACCGCAGCTATTTACAATATACATACATCAATGATTTAGATGAAGGGAATCAAAGTAACATTAGAAAATTTGCAGATGACACAAAGCTGGGTGGCAGTGTGAACTGTACGGAGGATGCTATGAGAATGCAGGGTGACTTGGACAGATTGGGTGAGTGGGCAGATGCAGTTTAACGTGCATAAATGTGAGGTTGTCCACTTTGGTTGCAAAAACAGGAAGGCAGATTATTATCTCAATGGTGTCAAGTTGGGAAAGGGGAAGTACAAGGGATCTGGGGGCCCTTGTTCATCCGTCAATTAAAGTAAGCATGCATGTACATTAGGCAGTGAAGAAAGCGAATGGCATGTTGGCCTTGATAACAAGAGGAGTTGAGTATAGGAGCAAAGAGTTGAGAGTCTATGCAATTCTCTGCCTCAGAGGGCGGTGGAGGATGGTTATCTGGACACTTTCAAGGGAGAGCTTGATAAGGCTCTTAAAGATAGCGGAGTCAGGGGATATGGGGAGAAGATGGGAATAGGGTACTGATTGGGGATGATCAGCCATGATCACATTGAATGGGGCTGCTGGCTCAAAGGGCTGAATGAGCTACTCCTGCACCTTTTGTCTATTAATGTTCAGAGCATCAAAACTATTTCTAAAAGCATTATTAGTGCCTGAGGGCAATGCAGATATAGTCCAACGTCTCGAACTGATGTGCAGATATGCAATTATGCCTCAGGATGCATCAATGCATGTTCATGATCTTGTGCACAATCTTGCAATTGGCACATTGACGATTTGGAAGCACCATTGTAGATTATCAAACAGAAATGTAAATGCTTTTGCAGTGTCATTTACCTTCCTAAAGTCACATGCAACATTGGAGCAAATACTGACCAAGATCATTATCAATATTCCTTACCTGAATGAGAGAACTTTGCAGCTGGAGAACGTTTTGTTGAGCTGACTGGTCTTAAACAGTGTGTCCAGCTGTAGGAAAGCAACAAATTGAGTTTAAGATGAAATAAACCCACAAGTAATTAATGAATTACATCAATCATTCATTTGCCAACTGACTGGAAAGCAACAATACTTGCTGCAGATTTGTGCAATGGTGAATTGGGATCTTGTAAATTTGCTGTTGCGGCCAAGTTAGTTACAGTGAAGGTCACATTAAAATCAAAAGGGATTTGATTTCTGAGGTGGTGGCATTGCTGTTAAAAAAAATAACAAAAGAATATTTGTATCCTGTACCTGGAATATAGAAAGCTGAATAATTTTGTATCTGTACCTGGAATATATAAAGCACATTTTGGGAGCCGGTATGATGGAAAGGAGCAATCAAATAATTGGCATCCAATAGTTTTGTCTGTTACATACTTTATTGGAACTAGAGTGCTTTCACCAGAGAACTTCCATTACGCTGTATCATTTCCTAGCAACCTCCCCTTTTCATTGAGCTTGACATTATTTTTGAGCCTTTTTTAATTTGTTTTCAAATTTTGGGTATGGCTATAATTTCAGGTATCCTGCACACCTGGTGCAGCAAGTTGCAGATCGATTCATGAACTTGTCTTCATAAAGTGGTCCGGATGGAGTAGCACACACCATTTTTTTTTAATCCTTTCAATCATTTATCTTTCAACAATTTCCATAGTTGTTAAAGGGGATAATAATGACTGATGTATTAGGTTATGTTTGAGTTAATCATAATGCACTAGGGGGTCTATTGGGCAGAACTGATGTGTTTCTGATAAAAATGTTTGGCTAGCAGTGGTGCCAAAGCCATTGGTGACAATTGGTAGGTCACATCTCATCCTCTTGTTGATGGTTGATGTGGTCTCGGGAATGATGGGTTGTTACCGTGCAGTATCTTCTCAATACTCTTCTCAATATCACATTTCTGCCATCACTAATGAGTAGGTTGCGGTTGTTAAGATTTTGTGAGGTTTTAAGAAAGAATATTCACAGTTGTTACGCACTACACGACAAGGAAATACTTGTGAAATACTTTATAGAAAGAAACTGTACTCACTGGTCGAGGCCGTGGGTTCGTTGTAACCTAAAAAAAGACAACAAGTCATCATTGTAAAGACTAAAGTATATTTACTTTTAATGAAATTCTCAATTTTATATAATTAAAATGAACCAAACAGAATATCCTGTAAATTATAAATACCATTCACAAAGAGGCTGTCACTGTCCAGTAAATAAGCCCCTAAGGTGGAGATGCCGCTCGTCTTGCCTCTGAACTCACGGTACACATTAACTCTGTTAACTTTCTGAGGATCAGAGTCATTTCTGAAAGTGCAGTTGGCATACACTCTGGTGTCCTGTATATTTTCTGGGCTGTGAAATAGATGGAGAGACAATCAATTATAGTATATCAGGAATTGTTATTTTAAAGACCATCTCAGATCTTTCCATATGTTACTTTGCGATAACAGAAGATGTTGGGCTGAAATCCTACAGTATTATGTGTCTGCTCAACCTGCATCAGTGAACTGATTTGAACCTCTGCAATTATATCAGTAGCAAACAAAGTTGTAAGAAGGATTGTTAGTGAAGTGTTTAACACCCATAAAGCAATGCGTTTAGTTACTATGGCAGAATGGCAGGCAGTGAGTAGTGGGGTACCGCAAGGCTCAGTGCTGGGACCGCAGCTATTTACAATATACATACATCAATGATTTAGATGAAGGGAATCAAAGTAACATTAGAAAATTTGCAGATGACACAAAGCTGGGTGGCAGTGTGAACTGTACGGAGGATGCTATGAGAATGCAGGGTGACTTGGACAGATTGGGTGAGTGGGCAGATGCAGTTTAACGTGCATAAATGTGAGGTTGTCCACTTTGGTTGCAAAAACAGGAAGGCAGATTATTATCTCAATGGTGTCAAGTTGGGAAAGGGGAAGTACAAGGGATCTGGGGGCCCTTGTTCATCCGTCAATTAAAGTAAGCATGCATGTACATTAGGCAGTGAAGAAAGCGAATGGCATGTTGGCCTTGATAACAAGAGGAGTTGAGTATAGGAGCAAAGAGTTGTGAGTCTATGCAATTCTCTGCCTCAGAGGGCGGTGGAGGACGGTTATCTGGACACTTTCAAGGGAGAGCTTGATAGGGCTCTTAAAGATAGCGGAGTCAGGGGATATGGGGAGAAGATGGGAATAGGGTACTGATTGGGGATGATCAGCCATGATCACATTGAATGGGGCTGCTGGCTCAAAGGGCTGAATGAGCTACTCCTGCACCTTTTGTCTATTAATGTTCAGAGCATCAAAACTATTTCTAAAAGCATTATTAGTGCCTGAGGGCAATGCAGATATAGTCCAAAGCCTCGAACTGATGTGCAGATATGCAATTATGCTTCAGGATGCATCAATGCATGTTCATGAGCTTGTGCACAATCTTGCAATTAGCACATTGACGATTTGGAAGCACCATTGTAGATTATCAAACAGAAATGTAAATGCTCTTGCAGTGTCATTTACCTTCCTAAAGTCACATGCAACATTGCAGCAAATACTGACCAGGATCATAATCAATATTCCTTACCTGAATGAGAGAACTTTGCAGCTGGAGAATGTTTTGTTGAGCTGACTGGTCTTAAACAGTTGGTCCAGCTGTCGGAAAGTAACATATGAAGTTTAAGATGAAATAAACCCCTAAGTAATGAATGAATTACATCAATCATTCATTTGGTACTGACCTGGAAAGCAACAATACTTGCTGCAGATTTGTGCAATGGTGAATTGGGATCTTGTAAACTTGCTGTTGCGGCCAAGTTAGTTACAGTGAAGGTCACATTAAAATCAAAGGGATTTAAGGTCTGAGGTGGTGGCATTGCTATAAGGAAAATGAGAAAAGAGTATCACACGAAGTTTAAAGAATTCATGTTGCTGAATTATATGTATCTTTGAGAATTAGTTGCCATCACCCATCACGGCATCACTTGGATTGACACATTGCACAATACATTGAACATCACTCGCCAGATCATCTGTCAGTTGATATTGGACAAATATTTCAAAAGCCCACAACTGTATCACTGTTCGAAGTCTCAGCCCCATTCATGGAATTTACCGTCATAGCGAGCTGCTCAATTACAGTGGGCATATAGGGGCCATCTAATACAGGTGTATAAAATCATGAGCGACATGGATAGGATTGTGGAATCAAGAACTAGACAGCATAGCATTAAGGCGAGAGGAGGAATACTTTCTAGGATCTCGAGGGAATTTTTTTTTAATTCTGAAATTTCTCAAACTATTCCTGTAAGGTTCACTGGTCTTGCTCAATCCAGAACAGTGACTCGATTTGAACAACATATGGAACGAGCTGGCAGAGGAAGTGGTTAAGGCAAATATCATAATAACATTTGAAAGTCATTTAGACAGGCACATGGACAGGAAATGTTTAGAAGTATATGGGCAAATGGGAATCTAGGGATTTGTTGTCTGAGTTGGTGGCACCGCTGTTAAGAAAAATTGTGAAAAAAAGATTAAGCTGCGTTTAAATAATTCCTGCTGCTGAACCATTTGCATCCTCCAGAACTATGAATGTAAAAAGCACAGTAGAATATTTTTTGTTACTATATCCTGCAATAGTCGGAAATAGGGAAAAAATTAGACATAGAAATGCACTCACTGGTTGATGGTGTTGAAGTTGCTTCGTTGTAATCTGAAAAATGAAACAAAGCATCATGGATTTTATTGATTTTATTACATGTTCTCAATTTGATTATATTTAAGTGAAAAACAAAACAAATATTTATTTATTTGATAAATACCATTTACAAAGAGGCTATTGCGATCCAATGAATAAGCTCCGAAGGCGGTGATGCCATTTGTGTTGTCTCTGAATACACGGTACACTCTAACCCTATTAACCTCCTGAGGATCAGAGTCATTTGTGAAAGTGCAGTTTGCAAGCACTCTGGTGTCCTGTGTATTTGCAGGGCTGTGGAATAGTTGGAGAGACAATAAAATAAATTATGAATTGTTGAAATCTTGTTAACATCTTCTCACACATTCCATTGCAACACTGTAATGTTAAATGCTGGAGCTCAAATTCTTCATTCCACAAAGTATATGCTCCATTTGCTGCTGTGAATCGCTTTGAAATGTAGAATTTGTGGTACAAAGAATACTTCGTGAAGTGGAGCCACAAAGAACTGCAGATGCTGGTATCTCTGAAGGGAAATGGATGGACAACAATTCTGGTTGGGCCTTCCTCAGATTGATTGGAGTAGGGGAGAGAAAGCGGAATAACAGAGGTGGAGGCAAGATAAATTCTAGCAAGCGATAAATTGATACAGGTAAGCAGGTGATTGATAGATGGGCGTGGTGACAGACAAAGGAAGGAGGTTAAAGGGGAGAAAACGATGTCACGTCAGGAAATGAGGAGTGAAAGGTTAAGCAGTTGGGTGGACTAAGATAGTGTAGTTTTTGACAAGTACAAAACAGCCTGTTGACTCCGGAGAAACAAAATAATTTCCTGTTTGAGAGCACTCTAGTATGCTCGCTTCTTACAGAATTATAGGTCATAAGATCATAAGGGATAGGAGTAGAATTAAGCCATTCAACCCATCAAGTCAACTCCATCATTCAATCATGACTGATCTATCTCTCCCTCCTAACCCCATTCTTCTGCCTTCTTCCCATAACCTCTGACACCTGTACTAATCAAGAATCTATTTATCTCTGCCTTAAAAATATCCACTGAGGATAATTGCAGAAGAGTAATCAACTGATTAAACAGTAACTTTGGAAAAGATAGGACATCATTCATTTCTTTGCAAAAAGTTAAAATGTCAGAGGTGACATAACTCCAAAAATTATAGATAATGCACTGAAATAGAGTCTTAGCTATTGTTCCGACTTCTATTGTGCTATTTTCGTCTATAATTTTCAAACTGTCATGGTACTGCTGAGAAATTAATTTGTCTTAAGGGCTGTCCCACTTGGGTGTCATTTGCACGTCACGCAGGTGGCGCGCAAAGATTTTGTGAATCCCCAAATCCTGGGGTGTTGCGGGCGACCGCGCATCACTGACTGCGCCACCACACGCATCACGTGCGTGTCGTGATGCGTAAATGATGTTGTGTAAATGACACGCAAATGACGCCCAAGTGGGATAGGCCCTTTAGGTATTGTTTGCAGTCATGTCCTTGTAATGCAAAGGCAGACCTATGATGATGGGGGTAGAATATTACTTGGAGGATATATCTGAGGCAAGTTCTCCCCACTGCACTTGATGGCTTGGAGTATATTCAGCAACGTCCTATTCAGCAAACCCACTCCAGGGAATACTGTAACTAGCTTCTGCTGGAATCTGAGAGTCAACAGTTGGATCATGTCACGTCCAGATGTGGCCTTCTCAAAGGTGTTGTTCCTGGTACTTGGAAGATTTGGAATCATCTTCATTGACATTGCACAATTCTCTACAAATCCCCAATTTTGCTTTGGAAATAATTTTTCATTAAAAAAAATCCTTGTGTGACCTTGCTATCAGCATTATGAGAAATGTAAATGGTTATGCATGTCATATACGTTTACTGAGGTCACGCCCAACGCTGCAGCAAATTGTGACAAGATGATCATCAGTGTTCCATACCTGAATGAGAGAACTCTGCAGCTGGAGAAAGTTTTGTTGATATTACTGCTGCTAAACAGTTGGTTCAGCTGTAGGAAAGCAACAGATCTAATTTTAGATTAATGAAATCACAAGTAATTAATTAATTATATCAAGAGTTAATTCTCCCACTGACCTGTAAATTAATAATACTTTCTGCAGATTTGAACAATTCCGAATTAGGATCTTGCAAATTAGCTGTTGAGGCCAAGTTATTTACAATGAAGGTCACATTAAAATCAATATTTGTTTGCAGATTTGGAGATGTTGCTGTTAAAAAAAATTGAGAAAATTTATGAATTATTTGTTCCACTCACACTGAAGTCAGATTCCCTTGGAATGTAGAAAGTGCAGTGACATATTTTCAGCTATTGTTGATACTTATTGGGATCTGATTTGATAAAAAGGAGTAGTCAACATCGACAAACAATAAAAAGCTGCAGGTAAATAGGCCATTGTAAACAGCCTTGAAGGAGAGATTGAATCCGCATGGGTTTCATGAGAATCTTGGGAAATAAAAAATAGGATTGATATAGGATTAGTGTAAATGAGTGGATGGTGAGCTGAACGACTTATTCCATGCTGTATCAATGCATGACTTTATCACTCGAAGAGGTCCTGCCCAAATTAGATTAATATAGAAACAGAAATAATACTCACTGGTAGAAGGTGTGGTTTCATGGTAACCTGAAAATTTAAAACAATGTGTTTTAGGTATAATATTTAACTAAAAAAGGGGAGAAATTGAATAGTTTAATGACATTTTCTGACTGATCTCACATATAATAATGCAAACACAGAAAATTCCAAACGATGATAAATACCATTCACGTAGAGGCTGTTACTGTCCAGCATATATGGTTCTAAGGAGGTGATGCCATTTGTCTTGTCTCTGAACACACGGTACACTCCAACCCTGTTAACTTCCTGAGGATCAGAGTCATTTCTGAAAGTGCAGTTTGCATGCACTCTAGTACTTTCCATGTTTGCTGGGCTGAGGAACAAACGCAGAGACCATTAAATAAATGTACAGATGTAAGACCTAAGATTTCAGACACTTCTGTGCATTGATTTAAAATGTTGGGGCACAATAAACATTGTGTAACCGAAATGTTACTTGCAGTATGTAATTGCCTGAATTAGTTTGAAAAGTTATTTGTAATTACATTTATTAAGGATAGGGTTAACTAAATTTAATATTTTCACCATAGATGTGTTTCTGAACAATTATTTATTCTGGACATATTATTTTGATACAGTAATTAATACATTGGGACCAGGATGAGCCATGATGATGGGGATGTTACATTTACATAGAGGATCCATCGTAGGCGAGTTTCCACTACTGCATTCCACAGCCTGGATCTGGTTCCTTTCAAATCAATACTGACCTTAAAAGCACTCAATGGCAACTTTTACTTAAGTCGACCAAAATGTCTGAATGATGTGGGTGTTGTCCAGAATTTCAGTCATGTTCTGATGTTCTGGTGCACCAATGCATGTTTGTGATCCTACACGATTGTGCCCATGGTACATGAAGGACTTGGAAGCATCACCATGTATCACCATAATCTCACGGAATTCTCTGGAGATTTTGCTTTGGGAATGATTTTTTCACAGTCCTTGTCTGACCAGGATTATTATCAATATTAGATTAAAATGCTGGAGTAACTCAGGGGGACAGGCAGCATCTCTGGAGAGAAGGAATGGGTGAAGTTTTGGATCGAGACCCTTCTTCAGTCTGAAGAACGATCTCGACCCGAAATGTCACCCATTCCTTCTCTTCATAGATATTAGTTATTCCAGCATTCCGTGTCTATCTTTGATTTAAACCAGCACCTGCAGTTCTTTCTTACACACTTAGTACCAATATTCCTTACCTGAATGAGAGAACTCTGCAGGTGGAGAAGGTTTTGTTGATATTGCTGCTGCTAAACAGTTGGTTCAGCTGTAGAAAAGCAACAGTTGGGGTATTAGACAAACTAAGTGACAAGTGGTTAATTAATTATATCAATCAATAATTTGTCAACTGACCTTTAAAGTAACAACACTTGCTGCAGAGTTGAACAATGCTGAATTGGGATCTTGTAAATCTGCTACTGAGGCCAAGTTAATTGCAATGAAGGTCACATTAAATTCGAGGAGATTTGTTTGCAAATTTGGAGTTGTGGTCTGCATTGGTGATGTTGCTGTTAAGGAAATTGAGAAAAAATATCAAGCAATATTTATGAATTCTCTGTTGCTGAATTATTTGCATTACTCAGTCTGAAGATGGGAAGGATGTGTTGTACATAAACTAATAATATACAAGTGTCAGAAAAATGGCCAATGTATACTGCCCCGAGTATGTAGGTGAACTGGAAATGTTTGTTGCAGTTGAGAATGTGGGGTGAATAAAACATGTGATTAATGTAGGATTAGTATAAAGGGGTAGAAGACCATTGGCACAGACTCCATGATACACATGGCCAATTTCAGTTCCCATCTATGACTCTATCATTCTATTATTTTAATTTCCAATGACGTAAGTAATTGGTACATTGGTATGTTGGGTGGGGCAAGATGTACTGTATGGCCAGCAGTGGTGGTGAAACCATTAATAGCAATGGGATGGTCCATTTGTAAACTGGATTATAAAGAATAATTGTTCTGTTTGATTGCTATAAGAATCTAATCCAAAGAATAAGTTTATAATTTCACCATATCTACAACACAAAGGATTTGATTATTCTCTCAGACTGGCCTTGTGAAATTATTTGTCCTAGTTCAGTTTTACATTTGTTAAGAAGTATTATCTAAATCCAGTTTTATTTTTGTTATGGCAATATTAACTAAAGGGAGATGAAGGATCATACTTACTGGTTAAAGCTGCTGACTCGTGGTAACCTATAAAAAAAAAACAAATACATTTGGTAAAAATGACAGTTATTAAAAGTCCAATGTTGTAATTGCTTATGAGGTTGATGTAGACAGTGATTCGCAGAGTCACACCAAAGCAGGTCATGGGACCATTGTTAAAGACGTGAATATGTGTAGCTGACCTGAAATGAAGGTGCATGAACTGGCTGAGCATGAGCTAGAGAAATGGATAGGTCAGGAGGGGATGAAGAGGAGTTAACCAGTTATCCATGGAGCCTACGCCGCCGTTCAGTAAGACAGCTAATGATTTGTGTCAACTCTACTCTATACCTAACCCCATGCAGTACCCAAATATCTATTAATTCCTGTCCTTAATCGAATAGTGCCAGAGGTTTGCAACCGTTCTGTGTGAGGAAATTCCTCTTTATCTCAGCCTTAGAAACCAGGACTGTGACTGGGAGCGAAAGGCAGGAAATGTAGAGGACAGGCAACAGACTGGGAGAAACAGCAGACGAGGAGTAGACCAAAGGCAGTAGTTGGAGAGGGACAGACAGCCCCTTTACTCGCTGTGAGAGTGAACAAGAGTAGACCATCACAAGAAAAAGATTGTTTTTAAAGTAACCGTTTGGGTGAGAGAATACATGGACATTAACATTTTATCAGGTAACAGTGTTAAAAGAACAATAGATATTTAATGACTATGAATATATACCATTCACAAACAGGCTATTGTTGTCCAATGAATATGATCCCAAGGTAGTGATGTCTTCTGTGTTGTTCTGAAATTCATGGTAAATTTGAACTTCATCAACTTGTTGGCCTGAAGTTAGGATTTTGAAGACACAGATTGACTCCACAGTAGTATTACCGTCACTTGCAGGTCTAGCATGGATAAAGAGCAGGTGGTTAATTAGTTTTAATCTTTTCATCCAAAAAAACAAATAATTGATGCTTATTGTTAATTGTTTTTAGCATTAACAATTGCTATTATTGTTAATTATAATGGATAGATTTATATCATGAACATTTAAAGATTTGTTTCTGTCACAGATGCTGTCTGCCCTACTAAATATTTACAACACTTTCAGTTTTCCATATAATTATTGTTCTCCACTAAAATTATGACACATATTGTGCCAGAGCTTGTTGGGCCAATCCACAAGCCTGGTATCACTGCCCGTTACCTTCCAAACATCCTATTCTGGACCTAAGGTATCCTGGGGACAGAGTGGCTCAGTGGTGCAGCTGCCTCTGTGTCAGAGATCCGGGTTCAATCCTGTCCACGAGCGCTCTCTGAGTGGAGTTTGCACATTCTCTCAGTGACTGCATGTGTATCCTTCAGTTTCTCTGGTTTCCTCCCACATGCATAAGACGTGCATGTTTGTAGGTTAGTTGGCCTCTATAAATTGTGTTTAATGTGTGGGAAGTGAGTGAGAAAGTGGGATAACATAGAGTTAATGTTTAACGAGTGATCAATTGTTGACCTGAACTTAAGCGTTAAGGTCTGTTCCATGAAGCCCCGAATTCAAGTTATTTCAATGTCTACATACCAGCAATTTGACACAGAAATGTCAATAACCAACAAGATCCAAAACAGCACTTGAGTGTGACAATACAGTGACAAAACCAACTCCTCAGATTGTCCATAGTGTTTATTTATCATAAGCACCACAAATGAACCAAAACAATGAAACTCTTACATTCCACAGATACATTGGATACAAAATAATATTTACAATAATTTATCAGTTATTGTAGGTAAACTAGTCCATGACTGGTGCAAACACCAGACTATAAAAAGGAGAGTAGAATTTTCTTACCATGACTTGCTATTTAGTATTATTTAATATACGCAGACTATTTGAGCATTAAAAAAAGGTTTGCATTCATGTTATCTTGGAATTTTCAAAGAAATAACTAATTTCTTACCGGAAAGATACAGACTGACATCTTGAAAATGTTGAATTTACTCTGCTATTGGCAAACAGATTATTCAGCTGTTGAAAATTAAAATTGTCATTTTAGTATGTAAAGTATAATGAAGTGTAATATTCTCTATCCTAATCATAAATAATATTTTTTTACCACATCAATAATGACTGCTGATTGGATGACATAGGCTGGGGAACTGATATTTTGTAGACTTGGTGTGAATGGCAGTGTGAGCACATTGAAGGTGACGTTGAATAGTTTCCTCTTCACTTCTTCAACTGGTTTAACCGTAACTGGTACTATAGGTGGTTCCACTACACGAGAAAGAGAAACAAAGTAAATTGAAGTTAAAAATATTAACCTTGCACAAAGAAGGATGATGACAAATTAACAGTGCATATCAAAAGTTGAACAAATTGGAGCCATGCCCAATGAAGAATAGACACATCTACTGCTCTAAAAAGTAATTAATTCCAGTGTGTCTGATTATTTTACAATCCCAGAAATGCATTGATCTCACTGAGAAAATGCACAAAATGCCCACTTTTAATTCAATTTAAAATGGTATCAATGCCCACAGGCAATGGGTTGGTCACGCCTCATCCACTTTCCATTGTTACTCACTAGTCGCTACTGCATCGCTAATATGGAGATGACATCTGACAATATGTGCTGAATGTTTGGTAAAGAATATTCACTGTTGTTATCCACTACAATAAAAGGAAATTTAAGTGACATATAGAATTAGAAACAGTACTCACAGGTTGTAGGTGGTTCGTGGTAACCTGAAAAAAGAAAGAATATTTACACATCTGGTGAAAAGTCAACATTAAATAAGTGAACAAAGTTATTTGATTTTACGACATCTTCTGAACTTGTTCACTCTAATGTAATGAATCTGATAAGCAGAAAATCCTCCTTTCTTTGGTACATACCGTTAACATAGAGGCTGTTGCTGTCCAATAAATATGGTCCTAAAGCGGTGATGTCATTAGACAGGTCTCTGAACACACGGTACAATCTAACCCTGTTAACATCCTGGGGATCAGAATCATTGCTGAAGGTGCAGTTTGCATGCACTCTTGTGCCTTGTACAACTGAGGGGCTGTGGAGTAGATGCAGAGGCAATTTAATAAATCCGCTACTCCCTGGTTAACTCATCCCTTCTCCACCCCAATTCCCGTCCTCCCCAGGTAACTTCCCATGCAAACCACAGATGAATGCAACAGCTGTCGCTATGCCTCCTCCCTGAGCCCGGACAGTCAGGAACCCCAACAGTCCTTTAAGGTTAGGCAGTGGTTCACTTGCACTCCTCCAACCTCATCTACTGTAACTGTTTTTTCAAGATGTGGACTCTCTTATACATCACGACCCAAACATAGCTGAGTGATAGTTTTGTGGAAACACCTTCGCTCAGCCCGCCTGAACACACCTGATCACCCAGTTGCAGACACTTTAATCTCCTTGCCCAGTTGCCACACTGACTTTTCTGTCCTAGTCTCCTCCATTGTCAGAGTGAGGCTAAAAAAATTGGAGGAACAGCATCTCATATTTTGCTTAGGCAGCTTACAGCCCAGAGTAGAGGTATGATTATTGATATCACCCACTTCAGGTAGACCAGGCATTCCTCTCCCTATCTCTCCCCCCACCCACTATCGCACTAGCTTCTCGTTTTAATCTTTCCACAAACTGCTAACAAAGTCCCTTTTTTCCCCTTATCATTGGTACTTTTTTGCATATGCTCATTCATTGTTCTTTATCTCTCCCACATCATTGTCTTTATCTCTCATTCCCCTTATCCCTAACCAGTCGGGAAGAAGTGACTCAAGCCAAATTGTTGTCCATTCATTTATCTCCAGAGATTCCTGCCTTTTCAGCTGAGTTACTCCAACTTTTTATGTCTAAAAAATCTTATATCTGCATGATTTGAAGATTTAAGATTTAAACATTTTACTTTTTACTGAGGTCAAATGCAGCAAACGTAGACCTGGATGATTTAGTTTTTCTTACCGGAATGAGAGTACTCTGCAGCTAGAGAAGGTTTTTGTTGACATTCTTACTGCTGCTAAACAGTTGTTCAGCTGCAAAAAAGCAATGGTTTGAGTATCGGACTAACTAACACCACGAGTTAATGTATTAATTATATTGTTCATAATTAATTAAATCAATCAGTAATTTGTCAACTGACCTGCAAAACAATAACACTTGCTGCAGAGTTGAACAATGCTGAATTGGGATCTTGTAATTCTGCTGCTGAGATCAAGTTAGTCTGCAACGAAGGTCACGTTAAAATCAAGGGAACTGTTTGCAAATTTGGAGTTGTGGTCTGTGTTGGTGATATTGCTGTTGTAGAAATTGTCCAAAATTATTAAACAATCAAATTTTTTGGTGAATTATTGTTAACACTTGGTGTGAAGAAGGGAAAGAGTGTTACACATGGATGAATAATGTATAGGTCTAAGCTCTATGGCCACTGTAAAACTACTCAAATAGGTAGGTCAATGGTAGGACCTTGCTGCAGTTAAAGAGGATGAGATTTTGAGTTTGCGTTTGAGTATAGTTCTTTGTCATAATGTACCGATGTAAAGTGAAAAGCTTTTGTTGCATGCTAACCAGTTAGTGGAAATACTATACACATGATTACAATCATGCTACCCACAGTGTATAAATACATGATTGAATGGAATAATGTGAATTACTTTTGATGAAGGAGAATAAAAAATGTGATTATTATAGGATTAGTATAAAGGGGGCAGATTGCCATGGCACAGAATCCACGATCCAAAGAGTCAATTCCTGTGCTGTAATCCATCATGACACTAACGGCGTATGATTATTATTTCCAGTGAAGCAAAAAATTGGTACATTGGTATTTTGGATGGAGCCTGATGGAATGTTGGCCAGCAGATGGAGATGAAAAACATTGATGATGATAGGATGGTCATAATCTCATCCACTTTCCCATTGTGATAACACTTTCTGTGTATAAAATCACTAATACGGAGACCTCATCTGACAATATTTATTGAACGTTTGGTAGATATATTCACTGTTGTTTTCCACTGCAACAAAAGGAAATTTTAGTGAAATATCAAATTCAAAACAGTACTTACTTGTTTGTAGGTGATGGTTCATTGTAACCTGAAAGATTAAAATAATAAGTATGTATCTGGTGAAATGTGTACATTAAATAGGTGAAATAGATAGATGATGACAATTTTCTGAATGTTCACTGGAATCCAATACATTTGATCAGAAGTAAAATCCTCATTTCAGTGATACATACCGTTCACGTAGAGGCTGTTACTATCCAGAGAATATGGTCCTAGAGTGGTGATGCCATTTGTCAGGTCTCTGAACACACGGTACAATCTAACCCTGTTAACATCCTGGGGATCAAGAGTCATATGTGAGGTGCAGTTTGCATGCACTCTGGTGCCTTGTACAGTTGCAGGGCTGTGGAATAGATGCAGAGGTAATTGAGTAAATCTGCTTGACTTAAGATGTCAGACAGTTTGGGAATAGAAACCATTGATTGAAACGTTGGGGAATAGAAATTAGTTATATACTCAGGCACATAATATGTATGTCAGTTGCCAGAATAAATGTAGACGGGGATATGGCATTCAATTAACATAGAGGCTGTTGCTGTCCAATAAATATGGTCCTAAAGCGGTGATGTCATTAGACAGGTCTCTGAACACACGGTACAATCTAACCCTGTTAACATCCTGGGGATCAGAATCATTGCTGAAGGTGCAGTTTGCATGCACTCTTGTGCCTTGTACAACTGAGGGGCTGTGGAGTAGATGCAGAGGCAATTTAATAAATCCGCTACTCCCTGGTTAACTCATCCCTTCCCACCCAAATCCCGTCCTCCCCAGGTAACTTCCCATGCAACCACAGATGATGCAACAGCTGTCGCTATCCTCCTCCCTGAGCCCGGACAGTCCAGGAACCCCAACAGTCCTTTAAGGTTAGGCAGTGGTTCACTTGCACCTCCTCCAACCTCATCTACTGTAACTGTTGTTCAAGATGTGGACTCTTTATACATCAGCGACCAAACATAGACTGAGTGATAGTTTTGTGGAACACCTTCCGCTCAGCCCGCCTGAACACACCTGATCACCCAGTTGCAGACACTTTAATTCTCCTTCCCATTGCCACACTGACTTTCTGTCCTAGGTCTCCTCCATTGTCAGAGTGAGGCTAAAAGCAAATTGGAGGAACAGCATCTCATATTTTGCTTAGGCAGCTTACAGCCCAGAGGTATGATTATTGATATCACCCACTTCAGGTAGACCAGGCATTCCCTCTCCCTATCTCTCCCCCACCCAAATCGCACTAGCTTCTCGTTTTAATCTTACAAACTGATAACAAAGTCCTTTTTCCCTTATCATTGGTACTTTTTTGCATATCCTTCATTCATTGTTCTTTATCTCTCCACATCATTGTCTTTATCTCTCATTCCCCTTATCCCTAACCAGTCGGAAGAAGGGACTCAAGCCAAATTGAGTCCATTCATTATCTCCAGAGATCCTGCCTTTTCAGCTGAGTTACTGCAACTTTTTATGTCTAAAAAATCTTATATCTGCATGATTTAAGATTTAAGATTTAAACATTTTACTTTTACTGAGGTCAAATGCAGCAAACGTAGACCAGGATGATTTAGTTTTTCTTACCGGAATGAGAGTACTCTGCAGCTAGAGAAGGTTTTGTTGACATTACTGCTGCTAAACAGTTGGTTCAGCTGTAAAAAGCAATGGTTTGAGTATCAGACTAACTAAACCACGAGTAATGAATTAATTATATTGTTCAGTAATTAATTAAATCAATCAGTAATTTGTCAACTGACCTGCAAAACAATAACACTTGCTGCAGAGTTGAACAATGCTGAATTGGGATCTTGTAATTCTGCTGCTGAGATCAAGTTAGTTGCAACGAAGGTCACGTTAAAATCAAGGGGACTGTTTGCAAATTTGGAGTTGTGGTCTGTGTTGGTGACATTGCTGTTGAGAAATTGTCCAAAATTATTAAACAATCAAATTTTTGGTGAATTATTGTTAACACTTGGTGTGAAGAAGGGAAAGAGTGTTACACATGGATGAATAATGTATAGGTCTAAGCTCTATGGCCACTGTAAAACTACTCAAATAGGTAGGTCAATGGTAGGACCTTGCTGCAGTTAAAGAGGATGAGTTTGAGTTTGCGTTTGAGTATAGTTCTTTGTCATATGTACCGATGTAAAGTGAAAAGCTTTTGTTGCATGCTAACCAGTTAGTGGAAATACTACACATGATTACAATCATGCTACCCACAGTGTATAAATACATGATGAAGGGAATAATGTGAATTACTTTTGATGAAGGGAGAATAAAAAATGTGATTAATATAGGATTAGTATAAAGGGGTAGATTGCCATTGGCACAGAATCCACGATCCAAAGAGTCAATTCCTGTGCTGTATCCATCATGACACTAACGGCGTATGATTATTATTTCCAGTGAAGCAAAGATTGGTACATTGGTATTTTGGATGGAGCCTGATGGAATGTATGGCCAGCAGTGGAGATGAAAACATTGATGATGATAGGATGGTCATATCTCATCCACTTTCCATTGTGATACACTTTCTGTGTTAAAATCACTAATACGGAGACCTCATCTGACAATATTTATTGAACGTTTGTAGAATATATTCACTGTTGTTATCCACGCAACAAAAGGAAATTTTAGTGAAATATCAAATTCAAAACAGTACTTACTTGTTGTAGGTGATGGTTCATTGTAACCTGAAAGATTAAAATAATAATTATGTATCTGGTGAAATGTGTACATTAAATAGGTGAAATAGATAGATGATGACATTTTCTGAATGTTCACTGGAATCCAATACATTTGATCAGAAGCAAATCCTCATTTCAGTGATACATACCGTTCACGTAGAGGCTGTTACTATCCAGAGAATATGGTCCTAGAGTGGTGATGCCATTTGACAGGTCTCTGAACACACGGTACAATCTAACCCTGTTAACATCCTGGGGATCAGAGTCATTTGTGAAGGTGCAGTTTGCATGCACTCTGGTGCCTTGTACAGTTGCGGGGCTGTGGAATAGATGCAGAGGTAATTGAGTAAATCTGCTTGATTTAAGCTGTCAGACAGTTTGGGAATAGAAACCATTGATTGAAACGTTGGGGAATAGAAATTAGTTATATACTCAGGCATATAATATGTATGTCAGTTGCCAGAATAAATGTAGACGGGGATATGGCATTCAATTAACATAGAGGCTGTTGCTGTCCAATAAATATGGTCCTAAAGCGGTGATGTCATTAGACAGGTCTCTGAACACACGGTACAATCTAACCCTGTTAACATCCTGGGGATCAGAATCATTGCTGAAGGTGCAGTTTGCATGCACTCTTGTGCCTTGTACAACTGAGGGGCTGTGGAGTAGATGCAGAGGCAATTTAATAAATCCGCTACTCCCTGGTTAACTCATCCCTTCCCACCCAAATCCCGTCCTCCCAGGTAACTTCCCATGCAACCACAGATGATGCAACAGCTGTCGCTATGCCTCCTCCCTGAGCCCGGACAGTCCAGGAACCCCAACAGTCCTTTAAGGTTAGGCAGTGGTTCACTTGCACCTCCTCCAACCTCATCTACTGTAACTGTTGTTCAAGATGTGGACTCTTATACATCAGCGACCAAACATAGACTGAGTGATAGTTTTGTGGAACACCTTCGCTCAGCCCGCCTGAACACACCTGATCACCCAGTTGCAGACACTTTAATTCTCCTTCCCATTGCCACACTGACTTTTCTGTCCTAGTCTCCTCCATTGTCAGAGTGAGGCTAAAAGCAAATTGGAGGAACAGCATCTCATATTTTGCTTAGGCAGCTTACAGCCCAGAGGTATGATTATTGATATCACCCACTTCAGGTAGACCAGGCATTCCCTCTCCCTATCTCTCCCCCACCCAAATCGCACTAGCTTCTCGTTTTAATCTTACAAACTGATAACAAAGTCCTTTTTCCCTTATCATTGGTACTTTTTTGCATATCCTTCATTCATTGTTCTTTATCTCTCCACATCATTGTCTTTATCTCTCATTCCTCTTATCCCTAACCAGTCGGAAGAAGGGACTCAAGCCAAATTGTTGTCCATTCATTATCTCCAGAGATCCTGCCTTTTCAGCTGAGTTACTCCAACTTTTTATGTCTAAAAAATCTTATATCTGCATGATTTAAGATTTAAGATTTAAACATTTTACTTTTACTGAGGTCAAATGCAGCAAACGTAGACCAGGATGATTTAGTTTTTCTTACCGGAATGAGAGTACTCTGCAGCTAGAGAAGGTTTTGTTGACATTACTGCTGCTAAACAGTTGGTTCAGCTGTAAAAAAGCAATGGTTTGAGTATCAGACTAACTAAACCACGAGTAATGTATTAATTATATTGTTCAGTAATTAATTAAATCAATCAGTAATTTGTCAACTGACCTGCAAAACAATAACACTTGCTGCAGAGTTGAACAATGCTGAATTGGGATCTTGTAATTCTGCTGCTGAGATCAAGTTAGTTGCAACGAAGGTCACGTTAAAATCAAGGGGAACTGTTTGCAAATTTGGAGTTGTGGTCTGTGTTGGTGATATTGCTGTTGAGAAATTGTCCAAAATTATTAAACAATCAAATTTTTGGTGAATTATTGTTAACACTTGGTGTGAAGAAGGGAAAGAGTGTTACACATGGATGAATAATGTATAGGTCTAAGCTCTATGGCCACTGTAAAACTACTCAAATTGGTAGGTCAATGGTAGGACCTTGCTGCAGTTAAAGAGGATGAGTTTGAGTTTGCGTTTGAGTATAGTTCTTTGTCATATGTACCGATGTAAAGTGAAAAGCTTTTGTTGCATGCTAACCAGTTAGTGGAAATACTACACATGATTACAATCATGCTACCCACAGTGTATAAATACATGATGAAGGGAATAATGTGAATTACTTTTGATGAAGGGAGAATAAAAAATGTGATTAATATAGGATTAGTATAAAGGGGTAGATTGCCATTGGCACAGAATCCACGATCCAAAGAGTCAATTCCTGTGCTGTATCCATCATGACACTAACGGCGTATGATTATTATTTCCAGTGAAGCAAAGATTGGTACATTGGTATTTTGGATGGAGCCTGATGGAATGTATGGCCAGCAGTGGAGATGAAAACATTGATGATGATAGGATGGTCATATCTCATCCACTTTCCATTGTGATACACTTTCTGTGTTAAAATCACTAATACGGAGACCTCATCTGACAATATTTATTGAACGTTTGGTAGATATATTCACTGTTGTTATCCACTGCAACAAAAGGAAATTTTAGTGAAATATCAAATTCAAAACAGTACTTACTTGTTGTAGGTGATGGTTCATTGTAACCTGAAAGATTAAAATAATAATTATGTATCTGGTGAAATGTGTACATTAAATAGGTGAAATAGATAGATGATGACATTTTCTGAATGTTCACTGGAATCCAATACATTTGATCAGAAGTAAATCCTCATTTCAGTGATACATACCGTTCACGTAGAGGCTGTTACTATCCAGAGAATATGGTCCTAGAGTGGTGATGCCATTTGACAGGTCTCTGAACACACGGTACAATCTAACCCTGTTAACATCCTGGGGATCAGAGTCATTTGTGAAGGTGCAGTTTGCATGCACTCTGGTGCCTTGTACAGTTGCGGGGCTGTGGAATAGATGCAGAGGTAATTGAGTAAATCTGCTTGACTTAAGATGTCAGACAGTTTGGGAATAGAAACCATTGATTGAAACGTTGGGGAATAGAAATTAGTTATATACTCAGGCACATAATATGTATGTCAGTTGCCAGAATAAATGTAGACGGGGATATGGCATTCAATTAACATAGAGGCTGTTGCTGTCCAATAAATATGGTCCTAAAGCGGTGATGTCATTAGACAGGTCTCTGAACACACGGTACAATCTAACCCTGTTAACATCCTGGGGATCAGAATCATTGCTGAAGGTGCAGTTTGCATGCACTCTTGTGCCTTGTACAACTGAGGGGCTGTGGAGTAGATGCAGAGGCAATTTAATAAATCCGCTACTCCCTGGTTAACTCATCCCTTCCCACCCAAATCCCGTCCTCCCCAGGTAACTTCCCATGCAACCACAGATGATGCAACAGCTGTCGCTATGCCTCCTCCCTGAGCCCGGACAGTCCAGGAACCCCAACAGTCCTTTAAGGTTAGGCAGTGGTTCACTTGCACCTCCTCCAACCTCATCTACTGTAACTGTTGTTCAAGATGTGGACTCTTATACATCAGCGACCAAACATAGACTGAGTGATAGTTTTGTGGAACACCTTCGCTCAGCCCGCCTGAACACACCTGATCACCCAGTTGCAGACACTTTAATTCTCCTTCCCATTGCCACACTGACTTTTCTGTCCTAGGTCTCCTCCATTGTCAGAGTGAGGCTAAAAGCAAATTGGAGGAACAGCATCTCATATTTTGCTTAGGCAGCTTACAGCCCAGAGGTATGATTATTGATATCACCCACTTCAGGTAGACCAGGCATTCCCTATCCCTATCTCTCCCCCACCCAAATCGCACTAGCTTCTCGTTTTAATCTTACAAACTGCTAACAAAGTCCTTTTTCCCTTATCATTGGTACTTTTTTGCATATCCTTCATTCATTGTTCTTTATCTCTCCACATCATTGTCTTTATCTCTCATTCCCCTTATCCCTAACCAGTCGGAAGAAGGGACTCAAGCCAAATTGTTGTCCATTCATTATCTCCAGAGATCCTGCCTTTTCAGCTGAGTTACTCCAACTTTTTATGTCTAAAAAATCTTATATCTGCATGATTTAAGATTTAAGATTTAAACATTTTACTTTTACTGAGGTCAAATGCAGCAAACGTAGACCAGGATGATTTAGTTTTTCTTACCGGAATGAGAGTACTCTGCAGCTAGAGAAGGTTTTGTTGACATTACTGCTGCTAAACAGTTGGTTCAGCTGTAAAAAAGCAATGGTTTGAGTATCAGACTAACTAAACCACGAGTAATGTATTAATTATATTGTTCAGTAATTAATTAAATCAATCAGTAATTTGTCAACTGACCTGCAAAACAATAACACTTGCTGCAGAGTTGAACAATGCTGAATTGGGATCTTGTAATTCTGCTGCTGAGATCAAGTTAGTTGCAACGAAGGTCACGTTAAAATCAAGGGGAACTGTTTGCAAATTTGGAGTTGTGGTCTGTGTTGGTGATATTGCTGTTGAGAAATTGTCCAAAATTATTAAACAATCAAATTTTTGGTGAATTATTGTTAACACTTGGTGTGAAGAAGGGAAAGAGTGTTACACATGGATGAATAATGTATAGGTCTAAGCTCTATGGCACTGTAAAACTACTCAAATATGTAGGTCAATGGTAGGACCTTGCTGCAGTTAAAGAGGATGAGTTTGAGTTTGCGTTTGAGTATAGTTCTTTGTCATATGTACCGATGTAAAGTGAAAAGCTTTTGTTGCATGCTAACCAGTTAGTGGAAATACTACACATGATTACAATCATGCTACCCACAGTGTATAAATACATGATGAAGGAAATAATGTGAATTTTACTTCGGAGTCACGTGAGTGACTACGTGAAGACCCCGTCCAGCACGCATGCGCGACATTAGCGTTCATGCAGTGCACCCGCGACGGACGGGAGTCCGAAGGCGCTCCCGCTACAAATCGAAAAGTCGGGCCGACAGGTAAGTTTTACCGTGGCCGTGTGTCTTTTCTCTGTGGTGCTTGTGTTCCAGGAAGAATGAGCAAGGCCAGAGGAAAGAAATCTACAGCTCGCCCCCGTTCATCCTCCGTTGAGAAATGCTCTTTGGAGGGGGGGAAAGAGGCGGCGGGTATAACTACCGAGCCGAGCCCAGCACCGCTAGTGCTGCCTGAGCAGCGGGCTGGAGGTACCTGCAGCCAGAACCGGGCGGTAGTGTCCGACGATTCGGATGAAGATGCCTCACCGCTCGAGAGCGACACAGGCAGCCGCCTAAGCCGCATGGAACGGCTTATGGAGCATTTGCTCCAGCGAGATCTGCTGAGAGAGCAGCAGCAGCCTCGCCAAGGGAGTTCAGGCACTCCCGCAGTGCCTTTTACGGCACTGGCCATTGCTTCACCTTCTTTTGAAGGCAGCATTGGCGACCAGGTCTGGGCTGGTCAAGAAGAGGGGTCACTGGCTGAAGATATCGGGAGTACGCAGGGTGTACAGGATCAGGAAGAGCTGCTGGGTGTGGTCAACCGCTACGTGGCCAATCCACAAGCGGGTCGGCCATTAGAGCCGAAACTTGCAGCCAGCATTAACCACCTGTCCTCAAAATCCTACAAGAACAGGTGGTCAATGAGGCTCTTGAACTATATACAGCCCCAGTAAATTGTACATCTTTGAATGTACCTGCTGTCAATAGCCAAATTTGGGGACATTTGGGGCAGAACATCAGAAACCTGGAGTTGAAGCTCCAGAAGATCCTTAAACTCCTGACTGCAGGAATAACATCTTATGCTCGGTCCATTGATGGTGCGGACATATCCACAAATCAGCAAGACACATTAGCTCTGCTGTGCACCACTCAATATGTAATAAACAATTTACGAAAGGAGATTATCAAGCCTGCCCTCAACCCTAAATTTGCGGGACTTTGCAAAACACCGGGTTCAGAACCTCCTATTCTGCTCTTTGGGAAAGACCTTCCAAAAAAGGTGAAAGACCTAGAGGAAGAATCCAAGACCTTTGGTCTCGTGAGGGCAGGTTTGGGACCGAGCAGACCTAACAAACCCAGGCGGCAGTACCCCATGGCGTCCACCAGTCGTCGACCACACTATGGGACTGGTGAAAGCTCGGGGTCCGCAACCATTCCCCGTAAGCCTTTTTTAGGCCAGGGCCCAGAGCGGACCCCATGGAAAATGCGCCACCCCCAACAACATCAACATCAACCCTCTACAGCCCAGCAGACGCCTCATCGCCCGGCGAAGAGGCAGAAGAAGCACCAATAACCATGGAGGTAGGTGGGTCTGGTTCCACTCAGCATATGAGCAGTAGGGGCTCTATACTAATAGGGGGAAAATTGCACTTGTTTTTGGATGCATGGGAATCCATCACTAGTGACAAGTATATACTCAGCAGCGTTCATGGCTACAAAATTGACTTTGTTCATGAAAACATTCCACCAGTTCAGCATATACCCAAAAGGGTATTCACCCTCTCAGTCAAAGAGAAACAAGAGGGTCAAGCTGAACTGATGAGGTTACAAGCAAAAGGTGTCATTGAAGGAACAAAACATGAACCTTTGGAATTTGTGTCTAATATTTTCACTAAAATCAAAAAAGATGGTGGACGACGCATCATCATTGACTTAACTACTTTAAACAAGTCTGTCAGGTATATACATTTCAAGATGGATACTTTTGAAACAGCCAGACTATTGGTTTCCAGAGGGTACTTTCTAGCAAGCATTGATTTAAAAGATGCCTACTACTCAGTACCCATACATAAGGAGCATCGTAAATACTTAAAATGTATCTGGATGAAACAGCTATGGCAACTTAAAGCCTTACCAAATGGGCTAACCTCTGCTCCAAGGCTGTTCACTAAAACCTTAAAGCCTGCCTTGGCATTATTGAGGAAACAAAAGCATATAGTCATGGCGTATTTGGACGACATTTTAATAGTAGGAAAAACCTTGGAGACAGCCCATTCTGGCAGTAGCAGCCACCAAACGTTTGTTTGAAACTTTGGGGTTTGTCATATATCCAGATAAATCCAATTTTACACCGTCCACTGTCATGGACTATCTTGGATTTACGATTGATACTGTTCGCATGATTGTAACTCTGCCGAAGGGGAAAGCATCAGAATTGGCGCTATCATGCAACAAACTCATGAATAAACATCAGCCAACCATACGGGAGGTAGCTAGAGTTATTGGCAAAATGGTAGCAGCTTTTCCAGCTGTACAATTTGGGCCTTTGCACTATCAAAATTTGCAAAGAGCAAAAGTGCTGCACTAAAGCAAAACTCAGGTCACTTTGACCGAGCTATGAGTTTAACTGCTGAATCCATTCCAGAGTTACAATGGTGGGCAAGGAACGTAAGGCTCAGCTCCAGTCCCATAATAATCACCAACCCAGTATTAACCATTCAAACGGATGCCAGTGCTTTGGGCTGGGGAGCAACTAACATGCAATCCAGCACAGGGGGCAGATGGACTAAATTTGAATCATCTTGCCTACAGACACGGGGTATCAACTACTTAGAAATGTTGGGTGCGTTTTATGGGTTAAAAGCATATTCATCTAATATGCATCATGCACATGTCCGTTTGCAATTAGATAATACCACGGTGGTGGCTTACATCAATCACATGGGTGGTGTAAAGTCGATATTGTGTGACAATTTGGCCAACCTAATCTGGCAATGGTGTGTTAAAAGGCTTATTTGGTTATCAGCAACTTACCTACCAGGTAAGCAAAATACAGTGGCAGACACCAGGTCACGCAGATTCAATGATAACATCGAATGGATGTTAAATCCCAAAGTATTTGCTGAAATTACTAAGCAATATGGCACACCAGATATCGATCTATTTGCATCCAGGCTGAATCACCAGGTACCAACGTATGTCACTTGGGAACCAGACCTTGAGGCAGCAGCAGTTGATGCATTCTCGCTGCATTGGGGGAAAAATGTTCTGTTATGCTTTCCCTCCTTTCTGCCTCATCAGTCGGGTATTACGCAAGATTCAATTGGATTCTGCTTCAGGAATCTTGATAATACCTGACTGGCCTACACAGCCATGGTTCCCAGTGGCTTTCGATATGGCTGTTGAAACACCGTTGGAATTCCCCAGCAGTCGACAGTTATTAATCCACCCAGTGTCAGGCATTAGTCACCCGTGCCATGACAGAGTCAATCTCCTGGCTTGCAGATTTTAAAAAGACCTCTACTGGGCCTGGGACTGTCTGAGGACGCCATAAACATGATGGCCGCATCCCACACGGTATTGCTCCAAAACAGGAACTACCTACACTACAGCTACAGCCACCAGTGTTGTGGAGTTTCTGCTTGGATTACATCGAGAAGGACTCAGCTACAGCGCCATTAATACAGCCAGGAGAGCGTTGTCAGCTTATTTGGTTCCAGCAGCAGGACAACTGACTTTGGGGTCCCATCCACTAGTGGTCAAAATCATGAGGGGCATTTTTAACACCAATTCCCCTAAGCCTAGGTACACTCAGATCTGGGATGTCAGCATTGTACTGACGTACCTTAGGGGATGGCCACCACCCAGGTCACTCACGCTGGAACAACTTACACTGAATCAGTCATGCTCATGGCACTAGTGTCAGCTCAAAGGGTACAGTCCCTCCACCTTCTGAGGCTGGACAGCATGACAGAGTCATTGGACTGTATCACATTTCACATTCAGGGGCTGGTCAAACAATCTAGACCAGGTACCACGCCTCCAGTAATGGAGTTCCGGGCATATTCACCTGACCCACGGTTGTGTGCCAAGACCCATCTCGCCAATTACATAGACACAACATATAACTTAAGAGGGAGATAAAAAGCCTTATGGATAAGCCACAAGAAGCCTCATGGTCAGGTGACGAGCCAAACCATTTCAAGGTGGCTCAAGCAGGTGCTTATGTCCGCGGGTATCGATACTATTGTTTACAAATCTCATTCCACCAGGGCTGCATCTACGTTGGCGGCTAGGCGAATGGATGTGCCTATGGACCATATTCTGGCCAGAGCAGGATGGGCCTCGGAGAGAAATTTCCAAAGGTTTTATAATAAGCCGCTGGCGGAGCCTGCTACATTTGCAGGCAGAATTTTAGAGTCTGCAGATAATATTGAATTTAAGCCCGGGGGAGCTCTCTGATTTTGTTGTTATTAATAAACCTTTTTTGTTCACAAACAGGTTATTGTTGATCATATAACATGCTTCCTCCCTCTAAGGTCTTCAGGCAGTGAGTGAAGCATGAGCTGGTACACGGTTCGGATTCACAGAGCTTTGAAGTCTTCACGTAGTCACTCACGTGACTCCGAAGTAAAATAGTAAGATTAAATGAGAACTTACCAGTTCGAAGTTTGATCTGTATTTTATGAGGAGTTACGATGAGGGATTGCGTGCCCTCCGCTCCCACCCTCTATTATACAGATCAACTGGTAATTAAGTTCTTATTTTTTCTTTACTATATTTATTTCAATTGTTGTGTTTTCTGTGAATCCACACCGCTGCTTTGAAGAAATGTCGCGCATGCGTGCTGGACGGGGTCTTCACGCAATCCCTCATAGTAACTCCTCATAAAATACAGATCAAACTTCGAACTGGTAAGTTCTCATTTTTTAATCTTACTATTACTTTTGATGAAGGGAGAATAAAAAATGTGATTAATATAGGATTAGTATAAAGGGGTAGATTGCCATTGGCACAGAATCCACGATCCAAAGAGTCAATTCCTGTGCTGTATCCATCATGACACTAACGGCGTATGATTATTATTTCCAGTGAAGCAAAGATTGGTACATTGGTATTTTGGATGGAGCCTGATGGAATGTATGGCCAGCAGTGGAGATGAAAACATTGATGATGATAGGATGGTCATATCTCATCCACTTTCCATTGTGATACACTTTCTGTGTTAAAATCACTAATACGGAGACCTCATCTGACAATATTTATTGAACGTTTGGTAGATATATTCACTGTTGTTATCCACTGCAACAAAAGGAAATTTTAGTGAAATATCAAATTCAAAACAGTACTTACTTGTTGTAGGTGATGGTTCATTGTAACCTGAAAGATTAAAATAATAATTATGTATCTGTGAAAATGTGTACATTAAATAGGTGAAATAGATAGATGATGACATTTTCTGAATGTTCAACTGGAATCCAATACATTTGATCAGAAGTAAATCCTCATTTCAGTGATACATACCGTTCACGTAGAGGCTGTTACTATCCAGAGAATATGGTCCTAGAGTGGTGATGCCATTTGACAGGTCTCTGAACACACGGTACAATCTAACCCTGTTAACATCCTGGGGATCAGAGTCATTTGTGAAGGTGCAGTTTGCATGCACTCTGGTGCCTTGTACAGTTGCGGGGCTGTGGAATAGATGCAGAGGTAATTGAGTAAATCTGCTTGACTTAAGATGTCAGACAGTTTGGGAATATATATATATATATATATATACTCAAGCACATAATATGTAAATCATTTGCCAGAATAATTTTAGACGGGGATATGGCATTCAATTTGCAAAATAAATTCTTCCTATGTAGACGGTTTTTGTGCAATTATTGATTCCTGAGGTATTATTTTAGTACACAAATTGGTAATAGATTGGGAATGGGATGAGCCATGATATTGGGAATCAACAGTACATCAGAGCCCATCATAGATGGGTTTTCACCACTGCAATCCATGGCCTGGGTCTGTTTCCTCTCAAACCAATGCTAAAGCAGACCTTGCAAGCACTTGATGGCAACATTTACATGAGTCAACCACAATGTCTGCATGATATGGGATTGTCTAAATCTGAAAGTCACCTTCTGATTTGCTGGTGCACCACTGCATGTCCATGAAACCAACACATCATTGTGTCCATGGCAAATGAAGAACTGGGGATGCACCACCATGGACGTGTGAAACTCCCTAGAAATCCACAAATATTGGTTTGGGAAATTAATTTTGGGAAAAAACAATTCTAAATATGAGCTTGCCATTTGCTTTCTGAGTTACCATTTAGGATATGTTGATGCATTTGCAGTTATATTTGCTTTTTCTGAGGTCGCACGTGGTGTGATGCAAATTCTGACCCGAATGAATCTTAGTTTTTGCTACCTGAATGAGAGTACTCTGCAGCTGGAGAAGGTTTTGTTAACATTACTGCTGAGAAACAGTTGGTCCAGCTGTAAAAAACAATGGTTAGAGTATTAGACTCTCTGAACCATGAGTAATGAATTGATTAAATCAATCATTAATTTGTCGACTGACCTGCAAAACAATAGCACTTGCTGCAGAGTTGAACAATGCTGAATTGGGATCTTGTAATTCTGCTGCTGAGATCAAGTTAGTTGCAACGAAGGTCACGTTAAAATCAAGGGGAACTGTTTGCAAATTTGGAGTTGTGGTCTGTGTTGGTGATATTGCTGTTGAGAAATTGTCCAAAATTATTAAACATTCAAATTAAATAAAAGCTTTTTGTTGAATTATTGTTGACACTTGGTGTGAAGAAGGGAAAGAGTGTTACACATAGATGAATAATGTATAGGTCTGAGCTCTATGGCCACTGTAAAACTACTCAAATAGATAAGTCAATGGTAGGACCTTGCTGCAGTTGAAGAGGATGAGTTTGAGTTTGCGTTTGAGTTTAGTTCTTTGTCATGTGTACCGAGGTAAAGTGAAAAGCTTTTGTTGCATGCTAACCAGTTAGTGGAAATACTATACATGATTACAATCATGCCACCCACAGTGTACAAATACATGATGAAGGGAATAATTTGAATTACTTCTGATGAAGGGAGAATAAAAAATGTGATCAATATAGGATTAGTATAAAGGGGTAGATTGCCATTGGCACAGAATCCACGATCCAAAGAGCCATTTCCTGTTCTGTATCCATCATGACACTAACGGTGTATGATTATCATTTCCAGTGAAGCAAAGATTGGTACATTGGTATTTTGGGTGGAGCCTGATTGAATGTATGGCCAGCAGCGGAGATGAAAACATTGATGATGATAGGATGGTCACATCTCATCACTTTCCTTGTCATACACTTGCTGTGTTAACATCACTAATACGGAGACCACAACTTGACAATATTTATTGAACATTTGGTAATATATTCACTGTTGTTATCCACTGCAACAAAAGGAAATTTTAGTGAAATATCAAATTCAAAACTGTACTCACTTGTTGTAGGTGATGGTTCATTTACCCTGAAAGATTAAAATAATTATTATGTATCTGGTGAAATGTTATTACATTTAAAATAGGTGAAATAGATAGATGATGACATTTTCTGAATGTTCACTGGAATCCAATACATTTGATTAGTAGTAAATCCTTATTTCAGTGATACATACCGTTCACGTAGAGGCTGTTACTATCCAGAGAATATGGTCCTAGAGTGGTGATGCCATTTGACAGGTCTCTGAACACACGGTACAATCTAACCCTGTTAACATCCTGGGGATCAGAGTCATTTGTGAAGGTGCAGTTTGCATGCACTCTGGTGCCTTGTACAGTTGCGGGGCTGTGGAATAGATGCAGAGGTAATTGAGTAAATCTGCTTGACTTAAGCTGTCAGACAGTTTGGAATAGAAACCATTGATTGGAACGTTGGGGAATAGTATATATATATATATATATATAATATATATATATATATATATATATATATATATATATATATATATATATATATATATATACTCAAGCACATAATATGTAAATCATTTGCCAGAATAACTTTAGACGGGGATATGGCATTCAATTTGCAAAATAAATTAAAATATTTTCCTATGTAGACGGTTTTTGTGCAATTATTGATTCCTGAGGTATTATTTTAGTACACAAATTGGTAATACATTGGGAATGGGATGAGCCATGATATTGGGAATCAACAGTAAATCAGAGCCCATCAGAGATGGGTTTTCACCAATGCAATTCATGGCCTGGATCTGTTTCCTCTCAAACCAATGCTAAAGCAGACCTTGCAAGCACTTGGTGGCAACATTTACATGAGTCAACCACAATGTCTGCATGATGCGGGAGTTGTCTAGAATCTGAAAGTCACCTTCTGATTTGCTGGTGCATCACTGCATGTCCATGAACCAACACATCATTGTGTCCATGGCAAATTAAGTACTTGGGATGCACCACCATGGACGTTGTGAAACTCCCTAGAAATCCACAAATATTGGTTTGGGAATTATTTTTGGGAAAAACAATTCTAAATATGAGCTTGCCATTTTGCTTTCAGAGTTACCATTTAAGATATGTTGATGCATTTGCAGTTATATTTGCTTTTCTGAGGTCGCACGTGGTGTTGATGCAAATTCTGACCCGAATGAATCTTAGTTTTGCTTACCTGAATGAGAGTACTCTGCAGCTGGAGAAGGTTTTGTTAACATTACTGCTGAGAAACAGTTGGTCCAGCTGTAAAAAACAATGGTTAGAGTATTAGACTCTCTGAACCATGAGTAATTAATTGATTAAATCAATCATCAATTTGTCGACTGACCTGCAAAACAATAGCACTTGCTGAAGAGTTGAACAATGCTGAATTGGGATCTTGTAATTCTGCTGCTGAGATCAAGTAGTTGCAACGAAGGTCACGTTAAAATCAAGGGGAACTGTTTGCAAATTTGGAGTTGTGGTCTGTGTTGGTGATATTGCTGTTGAGAAATTGTCCAAAATTATTAAACATTCAAATTAAAAAAAAGCTTTTTGTTGAATTATTGTTAACACTTGGTGTGAAGAAGGGAAAGAGTGTTACACATAGATGAATAATGTATAGGTCTAAGCTCTATGGCCACTGTAAAACTACTCAAATAGATAGGTCAATGGTAGGACCTTGCTGCAGTTGAAGAGGAGAGTTTGAGTTTGCATTTGAGTTTAGTTCTTTGTCATGTGTACCGAGGTAAAGTGAAAGCTTTTGTTGCTGCTAACCAGTTAGTGGAAATACTATACATGATTACAATCATGCCACCCACAGTGTACAAATACATGATGAAGGGAATAATTTGAATTACTTTTGATGAAGGGAGAATAAAAATGTGATCAATATAGGATTAGTATAAAGGGGTAGATTGCCATTGGCACGGAATCCACGATCCAAAGAGCCATTTCCTGTGCTGTATCCATCATAACACCAACGGTGTATGATTATCATTTCCAATGATGCAAAGATTGGTACATTGGTATTTTGGGTGGAGCCTGATTGAATGTATGGCCAGCAGCGGAGATGAAAACATTGATGATAATAGGATGGTCATATCTCATCCACTTTCCATTGTCATACACTTGCTGTGTTAACTTCACTAATACGGAGACCACATCTGACAATATTTATTGAACATTTGGTAAATATATTCACTGTTGTTATCCACTGCAACAAAAGGAAATTTTAGTGAAATATCAAATTCAAAACTGTACTCACTTGCTGTAGGTGATGGTTCATTGTACCCTGAAAGATTAAAATAATAATTATGTATCTGGTGAAATGTATACATTAATTAGGTGAAATAGATAGATGATGACATTTTCTGAATGTTCACTGGAATCCAATACATTTGATCAGAAGTAAATCCTTATTTCAGTGATACATACCGTTCACGTAGAGGCTGTTACTTTCCAGAGAATATGGTCCTAGAGTGGTGATGCCATTTGACAGGTCTCTGAACACACGGTACAATCTAACCCTGTTAACATCCTGGGGATCAGAGTCATTTGTGAAGGTGCAGTTTGCATGCACTCTGGTGCCTTGTACAGTTGCGGGGCTGTGGAATAGATGCAGAGGTAATTGAGTAAATCTGCTTGACTTAAGATGTCAGACAGTTTGGGAATAGAAACCATTGATTGGAACGTTGGGGAATAGTATATATATATATATATATATATATATACACTCAAGCACATAATATGTAAATCATTTGCCAGAATAATTTTAGACGGGGATATGGCATTCAATTTGCAAAATAAATTCTTCCTATGTAGACGGTTTTTGTGCAATTATTGATTCCTGAGGTATTATTTTAGTACACAAATTGGTAATAGATTGGGAATGGGATGAGCCATGATATTGGGAATCAACAGTACATCAGAGCCCATCATAGATGGGTTTTCACCACTGCAATCCATGGCCTGGGTCTGTTTCCTCTCAAACCAATGCTAAAGCAGACCTTGCAAGCACTTGATGGCAACATTTACATGAGTCAACCACAATGTCTGCATGATATGGGAATTGTCTAAAATCTGAAAGTCACCTTCTGATTTGCTGGTGCACCACTGCATGTCCATGAACCAACACATCATTGTGTCCATGGCAAATGAAGAACTGGGGATGCACCACCATGGACGTTGTGAAACTCCCTAGAAATCCACAAATATTGGTTTGGGAATTAATTTTGGGAAAAAACAATTCTAAATATGAGCTTGCCATTTTGCTTTCTGAGTTACCATTTAGGATATGTTGATGCATTTGCAGTTATATTTGCTTTTCTGAGGTCGCACGTGGTGTTGATGCAAATTCTGACCCGAATGAATCTTAGTTTTGCTTACCTGAATGAGAGTACTCTGCAGCTGGAGAAGGTTTTGTTAACATTACTGCTGAGAAACAGTTGGTCCAGCTGTAAAAAACAATGGTTAGAGTATTAGACTCTCTGAACCATGAGTAATGAATTGATTAAATCAATCATTAATTTGTCGACTGACCTGCAAAACAATAGCACTTGCTGCAGAGTTGAACAATGCTGAATTGGGATCTTGTAATTCTGCTGCTGAGATCAAGTTAGTTGCAACGAAGGTCACGTTAAAATCAAGGGGAACTGTTTGCAAATTTGGAGTTGTGGTCTGTGTTGGTGATATTGCTGTTGAGAAATTGTCCAAAATTATTAAACATTCAAATTAAAAAAAGCTTTTTGTTGAATTATTGTTAACACTTGGTGTGAAGAAGGAAAGAGTGTTACACATAGATGATAATGTATAGGTCTGAGCTCTATGGCCACTGTAAAACTACTCAAATAGATAAGTCAATGGTAGGACCTTGCTGCAGTTGAAGAGGATGAGTTTGAGTTTGCGTTTGAGTTTAGTTCTTTGTCATGTGTACCGAGGTAAAGTGAAAAGCTTTTGTTGCATGCTAACCAGTTAGTGGAAATACTATACATGATTACAATCATGCCACCCACAGTGTACAAATACATGATGAAGGGAATAATTTGAATTACTTCTGATGAAGGGAGAATAAAAAATGTGATCAATATAGGATTAGTATAAAGGGGTAGATTGCCATTGGCACAGAATCCACGATCCAAAGAGCCAATTCCTGTTCTGTATCCATCATGACACTAACGGTGTATGATTATCATTTCCAGTGAAGCAAAGATTGGTACATTGGTATTTTGGGTGGAGCCTGATTGAATGTATGGCCAGCAGCGGAGATGAAAACATTGATGATGATAGGATGGTCACATCTCATCCACTTTCCTTGTCATACACTTGCTGTGTTAACTTCACTAATACGGAGACCACAACTGACAATATTTATTGAACATTTGGTAAATATATTCACTGTTGTTATCCACTGCAACAAAAGGAAATTTTAGTGAAATATCAAATTCAAAACTGTACTCACTTGTTGTAGGTGATGGTTCATTGTACCCTGAAAGATTAAAATAATTATTATGTATCTGGTGAAATGTATACATTAAATAGGTGAAATAGATAGATGATGACATTTTCTGAATGTTCACTGGAATCCAATACATTTGATTAGTAGTAAATCCTTATTTCAGTGATACATACCGTTCACGTAGAGGCTGTTACTATCCAGAGAATATGGTCCTAGAGTGGTGATGCCATTTGACAGGTCTCTGAACACACGGTACAATCTAACCCTGTTAACATCCTGGGGATCAGAGTCATTTGTGAAGGTGCAGTTTGCATGCACTCTGGTGCCTTGTACAGTTGCGGGGCTGTGGAATAGATGCAGAGGTAATTGAGTAAATCTGCTTGACTTAAGCTGTCAGACAGTTTGGGAATAGAAACCATTGATTGGAACGTTGGGGAATAGTATTATATATATATATATATATATATATATATATATATATATTATATATATATATATATATATATATATATATATACTCAAGCACATAATATGTAAATCATTTGCCAGAATAACTTTAGACGGGGATATGGCATTCAATTTGCAAAATAAATTAAATATTTCCTATGTAGACGGTTTTTGTGCAATTATTGATTCCTGAGGTATTATTTTAGTACACAAATTGGTAATACATTGGGAATGGGATGAGCCATGATATTGGGAATCAACAGTACATCAGAGCCCATCATAGATGGGTTTTCACCAATGCAATCCATGGCCTGGATCTGTTTCCTCTCAAACCAATGCTAAAGCAGACCTTGCAAGCACTTGGTGGCAACATTTACATGAGTCAACCACAATGTCTGCATGATGCGGGAGTTGTCTAGAATCTGAAAGTCACCTTCTGATTTGCTGGTGCACCACTGCATGTCCATGAACCAACACATCATTGTGTCCATGGCAAATGAAGTACTTGGGATGCACCACCATGGACGTTGTGAAACTCCCTAGAAATCCACAAATATTGGTTTGGGAATTATTTTTGGGAAAAACAATTCTAAATATGAGCTTGCCATTTTGCTTTCAGAGTTACCATTTAAGATATGTTGATGCATTTGCAGTTATATTTGCTTTTCTGAGGTCGCACGTGGTGTTGATGCAAATTCTGACCCGAATGAATCTTAGTTTTGCTTACCTGAATGAGAGTACTCTGCAGCTGGAGAAGGTTTTGTTAACATTACTGCTGAGAAACAGTTGGTCCAGCTGTAAAAAACAATGGTTAGAGTATTAGACTCTCTGAACCATGAGTAATTAATTGATTAAATCAATCATCAATTTGTCGACTGACCTGCAAAACAATAGCACTTGCTGAAGAGTTGAACAATGCTGAATTGGGATCTTGTAATTCTGCTGCTGAGATCAAGTTAGTTGCAACGAAGGTCACGTTAAAATCAAGGGGAACTGTTTGCAAATTTGGAGTTGTGGTCTGTGTTGGTGATATTGCTGTTGAGAAATTGTCCAAAATTATTAAACATTCAAATTAAAAAAAAAGCTTTTTGTTGAATTATTGTTAACACTTGGTGTGAAGAAGGGAAAGAGTGTTACACATAGATGAATAATGTATAGGTCTAAGCTCTATGGCCACTGTAAAACTACTCAAATAGATAGGTCAATGGTAGGACCTTGCTGCAGTTGAAGAGGATGAGTTTGAGTTTGCATTTGAGTTTAGTTCTTTGTCATGTGTACCGAGGTAAAGTGAAAAGCTTTTGTTGCATGCTAACCAGTTAGTGGAAATACTATACATGATTACAATCATGCCACCCACAGTGTACAAATACATGATGAAGGGAATAATTTGAATTACTTTTGATGAAGGGAGAATAAAAAATGTGATCAATATAGGATTAGTATAAAGGGGTAGATTGCCATTGGCACGGAATCCACGATCCAAAGAGCCATTTCCTGTGCTGTATCCATCATAACACCAACGGTGTATGATTATCATTTCCAATGATGCAAAGATTGGTACATTGGTATTTTGGGTGGAGCCTGATTGAATGTATGGCCAGCAGCGGAGATGAAAACATTGATGATAATAGGATGGTCATATCTCATCCACTTTCCATTGTCATACACTTGCTGTGTTAACTTCACTAATACGGAGACCACATCTGACAATATTTATTGAACATTTGGTAAATATATTCACTGTTGTTATCCACTGCAACAAAAGGAAATTTTAGTGAAATATCAAATTCAAAAACTGTACTCACTTGTTGTAGGTGATGGTTCATTGTACCCTGAAAGATTAAAATAATAATTATGTATCTGGTGAAATGTATACATTAATTAGGTGAAATAGATAGATGATGACATTTTCTGAATGTTCACTGGAATCCAATACATTTGATCAGAAGTAAATCCTTATTTCAGTGATACATACCGTTCACGTAGAGGCTGTTACTTTCCAGAGAATATGGTCCTAGAGTGGTGATGCCATTTGACAGGTCTCTGAACACACGGTACAATCTAACCCTGTTAACATCCTGGGGATCAGAGTCATTTGTGAAGGTGCAGTTTGCATGCACTCTGGTGCCTTGTACAGTTGCGGGGCTGTGGAATAGATGCAGAGGTAATTGAGTAAATCTGCTTGACTTAAGATGTCAGACAGTTTGGGAATAGAAACCATTGATTGGAACGTTGGGGAATAGTATATATATATATATATATATATATATACACTCAAGCACATAATATGTAAATCATTTGCCAGAATAATTGTAGACGGGGATATGGCATTCAATTTGCAAAATAAATTAAATATTTCCTATGTGGACGATTTCTGTGCAATTATTGATTTCTGAGGTATTATTTTAGTACACAAATTGGTAATACATTGGGAATGGGATGAGCCATGATATTGGGAATCAACAGTACATCAGAGCCCATCATAGATGGGTTTTCACCACTACAATCCATGGCCTGGATCTGTTTCCTCTCAAACCAATGCTAAAGCAGACCTTGCAAGCACTTGATGGCAACATTTACATGAGTCAACCACAATGTCTGCATGATGTGGGAATTGTCTAAAATCTGAAAGTCACCTTCTGATTTGCTGGTGCACCACTGCATGTCCATGAACCAACACATCATTGTGTCCATGGCAAATGAAGTACTTGGGATGCACCACCATGGACGTTGTGAAACTCCCTAGAAATCCACAAATATTGGTTTGGGAATTATTTTTGGGAAAAAGCAATTCTAAATATGAGCTTGCCATTTTGCTTTCAATGTTACCATTTAGGATATGTTGATGCATTTGCAGTTATATTTGCTTTTCTGAGGTCGCACGTGGTGTTGATGCAAATTCTGACCCGAATGAATCTTAGTTTTGCTTACCTGAATGAGAGTACTCTGCAGCTGGAGAAGGTTTTGTTAACATTACTGCTGAGAAACAGTTGGTCCAGCTGTAAAAAGCAATGGTTAGAGTATTAGACACTCTGAACGATGAGTAATGAATTGATTAAAACAATCATTAATTTGTCACTGACCTGCAAAACAATAGCAATTGCTGCAGAGTTGAACAATGCTGAATTGGGATCTTGTAATTCTGCTGCTGAGATCAAGTTAGTTGCAACGAAGGTCACGTTAAAATCAAGGGGAACTGTTTGCAAATTTGGAGTTGTGGTCTGTGTTGGTGATATTGCTGTTGAGAAATTGTCCAAAATTATTAAACATTCAAATTAAAAAAAAGCTTTTTGTTGAATTATTGTTAACACTTGGTGTGAAGAAGGGAAAGAGTGTTACACATAGATGAATAATGTATAGGTCTAAGCTCTATGGCCACTGTAAAACTACTCAAATAGATAGGTCAATGGTAGGACCTTGCTGCAGTTGAAGAGGATGAGTTTGAGTTTGCGTTTGAGTTTAGTTCTTTGTCATGTGTACCGAGGTAAAGTGAAAAGCTTTTGTTGCATGCTAACCAGTTAGTGGAAATACTATACATGATTACAATCATGCCACCCACAGTGTACAAATACATGATGAAGGGAATAATTTGAATTACTTTTGATGAAGGGAGAATTAAAAATGTGATCAATATAGGATTAGTATAATGGGGTAGATTGCCATTGGCACAGAATCCACGATCCAAAGAGCCAATTCCTGTGCTGTATCCATCATGACACTAACGGTGTATGATTATCATTTCCAGTGAAGCAAAGATTGGTACATTGGTATTTTGGGTGGAGCCTGATTGAATGTATGGCCAGCAGCGGAGATGAAAACATTGATGATGATAGGATGGTCACATCTCATCCACTTTCCATTGTCATACACTTGCTGTGTTAACTTCACTAATACGGAGACCACATCTGACAATATTTATTGAACATTTGGTAAATATATTCACTGTTGTTATCCACTGCAACAAAAGGAAATTTTAGTGAAATATCAAATTCAAAACTGTACTCACTTGTTGTAGGTGATGGTTCATTGTAACCTGAAAGATTAAAATAATAATTATGTATCTTGTGGAATGTATACATTAAATAGGTGAAATAGATAAATGATGACATTTTCTGAATGTTCACTGGAATCCAATACATTTGATCAGAAGTAAATCCTTATTTCAGTGATACATACCGTTCACGTAGAGGCTGTTACTATCCAGAGAATATGGTCCTAGAGTGGTGATGCCATTTGACAGGTCTCTGAACACACGGTACAATTTAACCCTGTTAACATCCTGGGGATCAGAGTCATTTGTGAAGGTGCAGTTTGCATGCACTCTGGTGCCTTGTACAGTTGCGGGGCTGTGGAATAGATGCAGAGGTAATTGAGTAAATCTGCTTGACTTAAGATGTCAGACAGTTTGGGAATAGAAACCATTGATTGGAACGTTGGGGAATAGTATATATATATATATATACACTCAAGCACATAATATGTAAATCATTTGCCAGAATAATTGTAGACGGGGATATGGCATTCAATTTGCAAAATAAATTAAATATTTCCTATGTAGACGGTATTAGACTCTCTGAACCATGAGTAATGAATTGATTAAATCAATCATTAATTTGTCAACTGAGCAGCAAAACAAGACAGTTTGGGAATAGAAACCATTGATTGAAACGTTGGGGAATAGAAATTATTTATATACTCAGGCACATAATATGTATGTCATTTGCCAGAATAAATGTAGACGGGGATATGGCATTCAATTTGCAAAAAAATTAAATATGTCCTCTGTTGACTTGTTTCTGTGCAATTATTGATTCCTGAGGTATTATTTTAGTACAAAAATGTATACATTGGGAATGGGATGAGCCATGATATTGGGAATCAACAGTACATCGGAGCCCATCAGAGATGCGCTTTCACAACTGCAATCCATGGCCTGGATCTGTTTCCTCTCAAACCAATGCTAAAGCAGACCTTGAAAGCACTTGGTGGCAACATTTACATGAGTCAACCACAATGTCTGCATGATGCGGGAGTTGTCTAGAATCTGAAAGTCACCTTCTGATTTTCTGGTGCACCAGTGCATGTCCATGAACCAACACATCATTGTGTCCATGGCAAATTAAGTACTTGGGATGCACCACCATGGACGTTGTGAAACTCTCTAGAAATCCACAAATATTGCTTTGGGAATTATCTTTGGGAAAAACAAGTCTAAATATGAGCTTGCCATTTTTCTATCAGAGTTACCATTTCAGAAATGTTGATGCATTTGCAGTTACATTTGCTTTTCTGAGGTCGCACGTGGTTTTGATGCAAATACTGACCCGTATGAATCTTAGTTTTCCTTACCTGAATGAGAGAACTCTGCAGCTGGAGAAGGTTTTGTTCACATTACTGCTGCGGAACAGTTGGTTCAGCTGTAAAAAGGCAATGGTTAGAGTATTAGACTCTCTGAACCATGAGTAATGAATTAATTACATCAATCATTAATTTGTCAACTGACCTGCAAAACAATAATACTTGCTGCAGAGTTGAACACTGCTGAATTGGGATCTTGTAAATCTGCTGCTGAGGTCAAGTTAGTTGCAACGAAGGTCACGTTAAAATCAAGGGGATTTGTTTGCATATTTGGAGTTGTGGTCTGTATTGGTGATATTGCTGTTATGAAATTAAGAAAAATTATTAAACAATGAATTAAAAAATTGCTTTTTGCCGAATCATTTTTATCTTTCATTGCGAAGATTGGACAAAGTGTTATACATAGACAAATAATGTATTGGTCTAGGCAAAATGGCCACTGTAATATTATAGAAGTATGTCAATGGGAGGGCATTGATGATGATGATGAATTAAACTGATATAGGATTAGTGATACAAAGAGACAATGTCTGTGCTCTAGCCATCTCTGACTGTGCTCTAGCCATCTCTGGCAATGCTTTTCATTTCCAATGTAATTCTAATTTGTACCATGGGTATTTTGGATTGAGTGTGATAGAGTGTCTGGCCATCTGTGGTGGTGAAACTATTGATGTTGATGGGATAGTCACATCTCATCCACTTTCCATTGTCACACGGTTTCCAAGACTGCATCACTAATATGGAGGGTACATATGACAATATTTATTCAGTGTTTGGTAAAGAATATTTACTGTTGATATTCACTACAAAAGAAAATTTGGTGAAATATTGAATTAGAAAAGGTACTCACTGGTTGTCGGTGATGGTTCATGGTAACCTGCAAAATCAAGAGAATAGTTATATCACTGGGTAAGAAAACGCATACAAAGTGAAATATTATCAGGTAGCAGTTTTAATACAATTAACTAGATATTTAATTAATATTAAGATGTACCATTCACAAACAGACTGTTGCTATCCAATGAATATGACCCCAAAGTCGTGATGCCTTCTGTGTTGTTCTGAAATTCATGGTAAATCTGTACTTCATCAACTCGTTGGTCTGAAGTAAGGATTTCAAAGAAGCATTTTGCCTCCACTGTAGTATTGCCATCACTTGCTAGACTGTAATGGACAAAGAGCAGGTGTTAATTAGCTTAAAACCTTTCAACCTAATACCAAAAAATTGAATGTCTGTTACAGCTAGAAAGATATATTCCTGTATAAATAATTAATGTATTGATTTCTAAAATGAACAGGTCGTGGATTTGTTTCAGTCATGACAGATGTTGTCTGTCCAGCTGAATATTTTCAACACTTTCTGTTTTCCATGTAATTATTTTTCTTCAAATAAAATTATATTGCAAGTTGCACCTGAGTCTGATGGGCCATTCCACTTGCCTGGTATCATTGCCTATTACCTTCGGAATGACCAACTTGCCAGATTTCCTAACCCAAGGAATCCTGGGGAAAGAATGGCACAGTGGTGCAGCTGGTCGAGCTGCTGCCGCATAACACCAGAGGTCCAGGTTCAATCCACGGTGCTGTCTGGGTGGAATTTGTACATTCGCTCAGTGACTGCATGGGTATCCTCCGGTTGTTCGTGCATATTTGTAGGTTATAGAACCTCTGTAAATTGCACTTAATGTGTTGAGAGTGGACGTGAATATTGAGATAACATAGAACTAGTGTTTAATGAATGATCAATGGTTGACGTGGACTTGTTGAGCTGATAGGCCTGTTTCCACATTGTATCTCTAAAACATAAAACTATATCAGCCGAAATGGTGGGGCCTCAAGAAGCACAGTGAACATGCCCCACCCAGCAAACACTCCTCAAGCTTTAACATCAGGCATAGTCCTGTCTCTGGCTGTCAACTCCGTGAGTGAGTTTCAGTAGGCAGTACATTTCTGAGATCTCCCAAGATGTTTAAAAATAATGAAAATTGCAGAAAATGATTTATAACCAAAATAAAGTTGATGAAATGTTTAAAAAATGGAATATCGTTAGTTAAATTAACCTTAATAATGTAAGTTAACAAGAAACTTATCTTTTCTTTTGCGTCCGAATTTGTTGTTCTATAATCCCAATTGACAGGGGGATCGCCATTGATGGAATCTCCATTGACAGAAATGCTTCTCTAATGATATTTCACACCCGACACCACATTGAGGAGGTTAAATTCAAGCAAAATACTTGGCGCACTTATTAGGAGTGGAGTCTAATAAACTCCAGGCGAGGGTCGGAGATGAAATCAACTGACATATTGGACTTTCTAAAGCTGAGTACATCCTGCATGTCTGAGTTTGTTTGAAAGCCCCAAATTAATGTTATTTAAATGTAAAAAATGTATTTGAATCAGAATGTCAGTACTACCTAGCAAGATCCAAATCGATTGTGACAATACCGTGAGGGAATCAACTCCTCAGAGTTTATTTGGCACATACACGAGAAACAAACTAGAATAATGAAACTCTTATTTTCTACAAGTACATTAGTTTAAAAAAAAGTACAATAAATCATCTATTATTCTAAGTAAACTAGACCATGATAGTGTAAAAGCGAGACAATGAAAGAGTGTTTATTTGTCATACCCACCTTAATTGAAGCAAAACAATGAAACTCTTACATGTAACAGGTATATTAGATGCAAAATAATATTTACAATAATTTATCAGTTATTGTAGATAAACTAGTCCATAACTCGTGCAAACACCAGGCTATGAAAGTGAGAGTAGAATTTTCTTACTATGGCTTGCTATTTAGTATTATTTAATAAATGCATGCTGTTTGAGCATTGATATAGGTTTACATTCATGTTATCTTGGAATTTTCAAATAAATAATTATTTTCTTACCGGAAAGATGCAGACTGACAACTTAAAAATGTTGAATTTAGACTGCTATTGGCAAACAGATTATTCAGCTGTTGGAAATTAAAATTTTCATTTTAGTACGTAAAGTATAATTAAATGTATTATTCTCGATCTTAATCATAGATATTATGTTTACCTCATTAATAATGTTCGCTGATTCGATCATGTACAATGGGGAACTGAGATTTTGGAGACTTGGTGTGAATGGCAGTTTGAACACATTGAAGGTGATGTTAAATAGGTCCTTTTGAACTACTTCAATTGGTTTTACCGTAACTGGTACTATCGGGGGTTCCACTATATCTGAAAGAGATACAAAGCAAAATGAAGTTAAACATTTTTACACTCTCCTTAATACAATCAGTCTGAAAAAGAATCCCGACCAGAAACGTCACCTATCCATTTTCTCCAGAGATGCTGCTTGACCCACTGAGTTACTCTAGCACTTTGTGTCTGTTTTTCTTTAAAGATTTAACCTTGTTCAAGGTGGAGACAAATCATCAAGATGGTGCCAAACTAATGGGGATCTTTCTTGGTGTGCAATATGCATGTCAAAAGTTGAACAAATTGAACAAGAATAACTTTCCTAAATAGTCATGTTCCAATTTGTCTGATTCTCCTACAATCCCAACAATGCATTGATTTTACTGGGGAAGCATACAAAACAACCCGCTTTTAGTTCCATTCAAAATGGTTTATATGCCCACTGGCAGCCCGCCCTCTCTGTAAAATAAGGCTCAGCTTTTTAAATGATTGACGGATCACATCGGATCAGGGTCGATTGTGTAGTGCATTCCACCAATTTGGCAGTGTGGTGGCGAAGGGGACGGGGGACAGGAGAACAGGGCGGGGGGGGGGGAATGAGGGCCAGGGGGACAGGGGACTGGTGACGGGGGGGGGGGGGGGAGAGATGCGCAATGGATCATGGTTAGTGCTGATGCTTAATAGCTCCAGAGCACAGGTTAGACCCAGAATTATATATTTGTAAACTGTCGGGATATTTTAAATGAAATGAAAATATTTAATGATTTTATGCAAATGTGACTTCTAGACAAAAATCCCATGACAATTGGCAGAATCTCTCTATCCATCTATTTCACTTTATTCTTACCTGTTATAGGGGTAGTTGCTTCACTGGAGGACACTGTTGCTGCTGAGCTTGATCCCTGTAAACTGGTAGAGGTTTGAATGGACGTGGAAGATGTTTCAGTTGTTTCTAGAATATGGGAGATTCCATGTTGAGACAAGTTGAATGATGGGATGGTAACATGCAAAAATACATTGAGCTACAATTGCAGTTTAGTGTTCCTAGGTAATAGTTGGTTGAATAGTCTGGTAAATATGCAATGGTCTGGAAAACTTCCAAATAATTGGAAGTATACTTGCAGATATAGGGTGGAACAGTGGTGCAGTTAGCAGACCTCCTGCCTCGAAGTGCAGAGACCTGGGTTCGACCCCGACCTCAGGTACCGTCTGTATGAAGTTTGCACTTTTTCCCTGCAATTGTGTGGGTTTCCTTCGAATGCTCCAGTTCCTCCCATATCCCAAAGATGTGCAGGTTTGTAGGTTAATTGGATTTTATAAATTGCCACGGGTGTGTAGAGAGTGGATGAGAATGTGGGATAACATAGCAGTGTAAATGCGTGATCGATGGTAAGCGTGGACTTTGTGGGCCAAAGAGCCTATTTGTTTGTTGTAAAAAAAACGAAAGAAAACTATTGTCCACAGTGTTTAGAAAGGGTAATGTGGCATCATGTTAAGTTGTTGGAGTAATTATGCTTCTTATTCATAGGATGTTTAATGAACAGAGATTATTTCCCATCACTCTGTAACTTAAAGACTGGATGATAAATGTAGAGATTCAATGGTCTGTAATTGCAGAGTTGCATTACTTGGAGGTAATTTGTTTAACGTTCGAGTGGATTCTGGAATAGGGGGGGATTTCATCTTGAGATACATTTAAAGGAAATAATTTGTTGAATACTATTGGAAAATCAAAAGTAGTTGTGAATGTTATCAGCAGCGATTTTGAAAGAAGATATCCATCCAACTATGTTCAGTTGCTTCCAGTAAAATATTTCAGATTTACAGAGATTGACATCTTGAATTACACTCGGATACAGCACTTACCACTGGTTGCAGTTGGTTTTGTAGTGGAGGCAGTTCTTGTTGCCGTTGATGTGGTGGCTGACGTTGTGCTTATTATCGTTGTAGTTGCCTCCGTACTTGTAGATGATACAGTGGCTTCTAGAATAAGGAATATTTTATGTTAAAACAAATTGAATCAAAGGAATGCATTGTTCTGCATTTGCAGTTAGTGTTGCCAATGGATAATTTGTTCAGTACACTGGTAAATATGGCCCTGTGACCATTTTAACAACTGGAAATGTTAAATTATTTTCTACTATTGTCATTGCTGCTTATGAAGGGAAATATGAAGGGAAACATTCATATTGATTTGTTGTATTTCTAATAATTCTTATTGAGACTAATTTACACTGGTAAATAAGTCAGTCTGCTTATTTGTACAGACATATTAGCACAAACTCTCTTAGTGGCTATGAAGGAAGATATGCCAACTCTATGTTCAGTGGCTTCATTGAAAGCATTTCACATTGACAGATGGGAAGTGAACATATACACCAGAATACTATACTGACCGATGGCAGTAGGTGTTATTGTTGCTGAGCCGTTTGTAGCTTCAGTTGTTGGTGCACTCGTGCTGCCAGTAGTTGCTGTTTCTATTGCTGCTGGTGTGGGAGCTGATGTCGTTTTTGTCGCTGTGATAGGTGTCTCTGTACTTGTTGATGTTTCAGTAGTCTCTGTAATAGTGGAATTTGAGGTTCAGATAAGTTTAAGGCCTTGAAGCGCAACTGCAGAATATGCATTGAGTTGCATTAGCTTTTTTTTGGAACAATGTGATAATTTGTTGACTACTCTGGGAAGATGGATGCATGTTTTTTCAAGAGACCAAAGAATTTAGAAGAATCAGCTGTGGTGATTTTGATGGAAGATACACCAGTCGCATATGTCAAGGAATATACATGACCATTCCATGTTAATTTGTAATGGTTCTTATTCACAGGATGTGAAAGGAACAGATTTATTTTGCATTACTCTGGCATACTAGACTCACCATTGGTTGTAGGTTGTGTAGTCGTAAAGGTGGTGGTAGCTTCTGTTGTAGATGCACTTGTGCTGCCTGTAGTTGTTTCTATTGTCGTTGATGTGGGAACTGATGTGGTGCTTGGAGTTGTTGTAGTTGAGGATGGTATAGTAGTTTCTGGAAAGATGGAGATTTTTGGTGCAGGTAAATTTAAGGACTGGAATCTTAAGGACACAAAATGTATTGAATTCTAATTTAGCGTATTTTTATATAAACATGATCATTTGGTCAATATTCTGGGAAGTAGACCACATGTGTTTTCAAGAGATGAAAGAATTTGGAAACATCATAAATGCTGTTTTTGACAGAAGATATGCCAGCAGCATAGGTCATATGGCATATACATGTTAACTTGTTCGATTTGCAATGATTCTTATTCTCAGGATGTGTAAGGAACAGATTTTTTTTGCATTACTCTGGCATAACGGACTCATCAGTGGTTGTAAGTGGTGTGGACGTGAAGGTGGTGGTAGCTTCTGTTGTAGATGCACTTGAGCTGCCTGTAGTTGTTTCTATTGTCGTTGATGTGGGAACTGATGTGGTGCTTGAAGCTGTTGTAGTTGCTTCTGTACTTGTAGATGGTACAGTGGTTTCTGGAAAGGTGGAGATGTTAGGTTCAGGTAAATTTAAAGACTGGAATCTTAAGGGCAGAAAATGCATTTAATTGTAATTTTGCATCTTTTTGTATGTGTCATTAGGGCAGAAAATGAAGTCATTAGGGCAGAACATGTTCTAAACTACAATTTAGCCTTTTTATTGTATCAACGTGATAATTTTCTTTAATATTCTGGAAAGTAGACCACATTTGTTTTCAAGGGACCAAAGAACTTGGAAACAAAATCTGTGGTGTTTTTTGCAGAATTGCCAATAGTATATGCCATGGAACACACTTGGCCAATCCATGTTAAATTGTTCTATTGTAATGATTCTTATTCACTGGATGTGTAAGGCACAAATTTATTTTGCATTACTCTAACATTCTGGACTCTAGCATGTGGGAACTGAAGGTTGTGGTCCCCACCACGGGGGACAATGGAGGAGGACTGACCAAAGTTTGTGCTTTGTGCCTGTGTATTGTGTGTTCTTTTTTTATTGCATCGCTGCTGGCAAATTCATTTCATTGCACGTTATATGCAAGTGAGAATAAAACTTGACTTGACTTGATGTGGTGCTTGAAGCTGTTGCAGTTGCCTCTGTACTTGTAGATGGTACAGTAGTTTCTGGAAAGGTGGAGATTTTTGATTCAGGTGAATTTAAAGACAAGTCATTAGGGCAGAAATTGTATTGAACTACAATATTTTTTGTATCAACGTGATAATTGTCTTGAATATTCTGGGCAGGATGCCGCATTTGTTTTCAAGGGAACAAAGAGTTCGGAAACACAATCTTTGGTGTTTTTGACAGAAGATATGCAACAGTATATGAGATGGACCACACATGGCCAATCTCTGTTAACTTGTTCTATTGTAATGATTCCTATTTACTGGATGTGTAAGGAACAAATTTATTTTGCCTTACTGCAGCATTCTGGGCTCACCGGTTGTTGTAAGTGGTATGGTAATGAAGGTGGTGGTAGCTTCTGTTGTAGATGCACTTGTGCTGCCTGTAGTTGTTTCTATTGTTGTTGATGTTAGAATTGATGTGGTGCTTGAAGCTGTTGTAGTTGCCTCTGTACTTGTAGATGGTACAGTGGTTTCTGGAAAGGTGGAGTTTTTTTTTTTTTTTAAATAATATTTTTATTAAAAGAAATCCATCATAACAACGGTATAACAACTTTTCAAGTACACAACCAACTTATTTCAATAAGTATACGAATGTTATGAATAGTTCTTATAAACTTCTTTTTTTTTTTAAGTAGAAAAAGAAAAGAATAGATTTTAATCAATAAGAATAGTGATTAAATAATAATTTTGATTATAAAGAAAGAGAAAGAGAAAAGAGAGGAGAAATATATATATATGTATATATTCTTGTTATATGTATTTAATTAAAATAAAGTATTATATTAAAAAAAGAGAGATTATAGTATACATCTTAATAGTGAATAACACAATTTCAAATAGCGATATCAATGGAGACATGTATACAAATCAAAAAAAAACCAGAGTTATTTTCATCTAATCCTGCCGGGTACCCATTGAGTTGTGATGCCAAGAACAGCTACCCCTTCAAATATTCTGTATATGGAGACCATATCTGTTCGAAGAGTTCGTATTTGTCCATTAGGACAAATCTGATTCTTTCCAAATGCAACGTCTCCAACATTTCCACTGTCCACATTTTAATTGTGGGGGATAATGTTCCCTTCCAAAATTTCAATATTAATTTTTTCCCTATTATCAAACAGTAATCCAAGAAATTTCGGACCTCCTAATATTATTAATTTTGGATCTGGGTCTAGTTTAATTTTAAGAACTTCAGAGATAACTCTAAAGATTTTTGTCCAATAATAATTAAGTTTTATACATGTTACAAAACTATGCGTTAAATTAGCTTCCAAGTTCTGATGTTTATCACAAATAGGAGATTTAATTTCTATTTAATTCTATTTAATTTAGTTTTTGAATAATGTAATCTGTGTAATACCTTAAATTGTATCAATATATGTCTAGCATTTAATGAGCAACGATGTATACATTGTAGGCTTTCTTCCCAAGTTTCCTTCGTTATAGATATTTTCCCATGTTTGTCGATATATTTCCGGTTGGGATTTCCTTATCCAAAATAGTATTATATATATACACTATTAATTTTTCTGTATTTGGGTGTTTATTAATCAATTCATCTAATAATCCTGGTTTTCTATTTTTATAGTCTTGCGCATTTGACTTAATATAGTTTCTAATTTGTAAATACCTAAATATGTTATTTGACTGCAATCCATAGATATCCTGTAACTCTTGAAATGAAAGAAATTTTCCTTCCTTGTAAAGGTGTTCTATCCTTTTAATTCCTTAATTGATATCTTTTGGTAAAGTCAATATTTCTCCTTGATCAGATCTAATTTTATGTATCATTCTCCTCATCTAATTTTCTAAGCTGACGTGCCAGTAATTTTTGTGGTTTATCCCCAAATTCAAAGTGTACTTGTTTAGTCTGTTGATAAAGTTTAATAATCTGATTTGAGTATATTTTATTTAGCTTGTATTTTAATGATGTAATTTTATTACTTAGTCCGTTAGAAGGGGATATTGCATTTTCAATATCTAATTGTTTTATTTAATTTTCCAACTTGTGTTGAGTCTTTCGATTTTCCTTATTAAAGTATGTGTGTGCTGATATTATCGCACCACGCATAAATGCTTTAAATGGTGGCCGATTAGGAAAAGGGGAGATGCAGCGAGACCTGGGTGTCATGGTACACCAGTCATTGAAAGTAGGCATGCAGGTGCAGCAGGCAGTGAAAAAAGCGAATGGTATGTTAGCTTTCATAGCAAAAGGATTTGAGTACAGGAGCAGGGAGGTTCTACTTCAGTTGTACAGGGTCTTGGTGAGACCACACCTGGAGTATTGCGTACAGTTTTGGTCTCCAAATCTGAGGAAGGACATTATTGCCATAGAGGGAGTGCAGAGAAGGTTCACCAGACTGATTCCTGGGATGTCAGGACTGTCTTATGAAGAAAGACTGGATAGACTCGGTTTATACTCTCTGGAATTTAGGAGATTGAGAGGGGATCTTATAGAAACTTACAAAATTCTTAAGGGGTTGGACAGGCTAGATGCAGGAAGATTGTTCCGATGTTGGGGAAGTCCAGGACAAGGGGTCACAGCTTAAGGATAAGGGGGAAATCCTTTAAGACCGAGATGAGAAAGACTTTTTTCACACAGAGAGTGGTGAGTCTCTGGAACTCTCTGCCACAGAGGGTAGTTGAGGCCAGTTCATTGGCTATATTTAAGAGTGAGTTGGATGTGGCCCTTGTGGCTAAGGGGATCGGAGGGTATGGAGAGAAGGCAGGTACGGGATACTGAGTTGGATGATCAGCCATGATCATATTGAATGGCGGTGCAGGCTCGAAGGGCTGAATGGCCTACTCCTGCACCTAATTTCTATGTTTCTATGTATCCCAGAGCAATGATGGTGAAATTCCAGGTTTGTCATTAGTTTCAAAAAATAATTTAATCTGTTTTACCAAGTAATCATAACAAGCCCTATCCTTTAATATTTGGGGGTTGAGTCTCCAGTTAGAGGTTTTAAAAATTATATCTTTTAATTTTATCTTAAATGTTAATGGAGCGTGATCCGAGATAATAATATTATGATATTTTGAGTCATATGTAAATGGGATTAGTTTTGAATCTATTAAAAAATAGTCTACCTCGAAAAGGTTCCAAATTACAGTGAAAAGAATGAATATTCTCGACCAGATGGGTTATCTGTTCTCCAGATATCCTTAACATTTGCTGTATTAATAAAATAATTTATAAATGTACTTGACTTAGAAGTGGTTTTCCTTTTCGTTGATGATCTATCTAAATAATTATCTAAGGTACAGATAAAATCACCTCCAATTATTAGATTATGTTGAGTGGATATAAGGATATTGTTAAATATTTTCTTGAAGAATAATGGATTATCAAAATTAGGACCATATATATTCATAAGGATTACTTTTTTAGAATATAATTCACCTGTAATTATTATATATCTACCCTCAACATCTTCTATTATTGAGCTTTGTTTAAAAGGTGGAGATTTTTGATTAAGATAAATTTAAAGACTGGTGTCATTAGGGCAGAAAATGTATTGAAATAAAGTTTTGCTTTTTTTTATATCAACGTGATAATTTTATTGAATGCTCTGGGAAATAGGCCGCATTTGTTTTCAAGGGACCAAAGATTTTGGAAACAAAATCAGTGGTGTTTTCGACAGAATATATGCAACAGTGTATGCCATGGAACACGCATGGCCAATCCATGATAACTTGTTCTATTGCAATGATTCTTGTTCACTGGATTTGTAAGGAACACAATTATTTTTGCCTTACTGTAGCTTTCTGGACTCACCAGTGGTTGTAAGTGGCGTGGTCGTGAAGGTGGTGGTAGCTTCTGTTGTAGATGCACTTGTGCTGCCTGTAGTTGTTTCTATTGTCGTTGATGTGGGAACTGATGTGGGGCTTGAAACTGCTGTAGTTGCCTCTGTACTTGTAGATGGTACAGTGGTTTCTGGAAAGGTGGAGATTTTGGATTCAGATAAATTTAAAGACTGGTGTCATTAGGGCAGAAAATGTATTGAAATAAAGTTTCGCTTTTTTTTATATCAATGTGAAAATTTTCTTGAATTCTCTGGGAAATAGGTCACATTTGTTTTCAAGGGACCAAAGAGTTTGGAAACAAAATCAGTGGTGTTTTTGACAGAAGATACGCAACAGTATATGCCATGGAACACACATGGCCAATGCATGTTAACTTGTTCTATTGTAATGATTCTTGTTCACCAGATGTGTAAGGAACACATTTATTTTTGCCTTTCTGTTGCATTCTGGACTCACCAGTGGTTGTAAGTGGTGTGGTCGTGAAGGTGGTGGTAGCTTCTATTGCAGACGCACTTGTGCTGCCTGTAGTTGTTTCTCTTGTCGTTGATGTGGGAACTGATGAGGTGCTTGAAGCTGTTGTAGTTGCCTCTGCACTTGTAGATGGTACAGTGGTTTCTGGAAAGGTGGAGATTTTGGATTCAGGAAAATTTAAAGACAGACGTCAGGAGGGCAGAAAATGTATTGAATTACTATTTTGTTTTTTTGTGTATCAACATGATAATTTTCTTAAATATTCTGGAAAGTAGAGCGCGTTTGTTTTCAAGAGACCAAAGAATTTGGAAAAAAAATCTGTGGTATTTTTGGCAGAAGATATGCCAACAGTATATGCCATGGAACACACAAGGCCAAGCAACGTTAACTTGTTCTTCTGTAATGATTCTTATTCACTGGATGTGTAAGGAACATATTTATTATGCATTACTCTTGCATGCCAGACTCACCAGTGGTTGCAAGTGGTGTGGTTGTGAAGGTGGTGGTAGCTTCTGTTGTAGATGCACTTGTGCTGCCTGTAGTTGTTTCTATGGTCGCTGATGTGGGAACTGATGTGGTGCTTGAAGCTGTTGTAGTTGCCTCTGTACTTGTAGATGGTACAGTGGTTTCTGGAAAGGTGGAGATTTTGGATTCAGATAAATTTAAAGACTGGTGTCATGAGGGCAGAAAATGTATTGAAATAAAGTTTCGCTTTTTTTTATATCAATGTGAAAATTTTCTTGAATTCTCTGGGAAATAGGTCACATTTGTTTTCAAGGGACCAAAGAGTTTGGAAACAAAATCAGTGGTGTTTTTGACAGAAGATACGCAACAGTATATGCCATGGAACACACATGGCCAATGCATGTTAACTTGTTCTATTGTAATGATTCTTGTTCACCAGATGTGTAAGGAACACATTTATTTTTGCCTTTCTGTTGCATTCTGGACTCACCAGTGGTTGTAAGTGGTGTGGTCGTGAAGGTGGTGGTAGCTGCTATTGCAGATGCACTTGTGCTGCCTGTAGTTGTTTCTATGGTCGTTGATGTGGGAACTGATGAGGTGCTTGAAGCTGTTGTAGTTGCCTCTGCACTTGTAGATGGTACAGTGGTTTCTGGAAAGGTGAAGATTTTTGATTCAGATAAATATAAAGACTGGTGTTATTAGGGGAGAAAATGTATTAAAATAAATGTTTGCATTTTTTTTGGTATCAACGTGACCATTTTCTTGAATGCTCTGGGAAATAGGCCGCATTTGTTTTCAAGGGACCAAAGAGTGTGGAAACAAAATCAGTGGTGTTTTTGACAGAAGATATGCAACAGTATATGCCATGGAACACGCATGGCCAATCCATGATAACTTGTTCTATTGTAATGATTCTTGTTCACTGGATTTGTAAGGAACACAATTATTTTTGCCTTACTGTAGCTTTCTGGACTCACCAGTGGTTGTAAGTGGCGTGGTCGTGGAAGGTGGTGGTGGTGCTTCTGTTGAGATGCACTTGTGCTGCCTGTAGTTGTTTCTATTGTCGTTGATGTGGGAACTGATGTGGTGCTTGAAGCTGTTGTAGTTGCCTCTGTACTTGTAGATGGTACAGTGGTTTCTGAAAGGTGGAGATTTTGATTACAGATAAATTTAAAGACTGGTGTCATTAGGGCAGAAAATGTATTGAAATAAAGTTTATGCTTTTTTTTAATCAATGTGAAAATTTTCTTGAATTCTCTGGGAAATAGGTCACAATTGTTTTCAAGGGACCAAAGAGTTTGGAAACAAAATCAGTGTGATTTTTGACAGAAGATACGCAAACATACAGCATGGAAACACACATGGCCAAATGCATGTTAACGTGTTCTATTGTAATGATTCTTGTTCACCAGATGTGTAAGGAACACATTTATTTTTGCCTTTCTGTTGCATTCTGGACTCACCAGTGGTTGTAAGTGGTGTGGTCGTGAAGGTGGTGGTAGCTTCTATTGCAGATGCACTTGTGCTGCCTGTAGTTGTTTCTCTTGTCGTTGATGTGGGAACTGATGAGGTGCTTGAAGCTGTTGTAGTTGCCTCTGCACTTGTAGATGGTACAGTGGTTTCTGGAAAGGTGAAGATTTTTGATTCAGATAAATATAAAGACTGGTGTTATTAGGGGAGAAAATGTATTAAAATAAATGTTTGCACTTTTTGTATCCACGTGATCATTTTCTTGAATGCTCTGTCAAATACGCCGCTTTTTTTTTCAAGGGACCAAAGAGTGTGGAAAAAAAATCAGTGGTGTTTTTGACAAAAGATATGCAAGTGTATATGCCATGGAACACGCATGGCCAATCCATATTAACTTGTTCTATTGTAATGATTCTTGTTCACTGGATGTGTAAGGAACACATTTATTCTTGCCTTACTGTAGCTTTCTGAACTCACCAGTGGTTGTAAGTGGTGTGGTCGTGAAGGTGGTGGCAGCTTCAATGCATGTCTGCTGTAGTTGTTTCTTATTCGTTGAATGGGAACTGATGTGGTGGCTTGAAGCTGTTTTTTAGTTGCCTCAGTACTTGTACTTGTAGATGGTACAGTGGTTTCTGGAAAGGTGAGATATTTTTTGATTCAGGCAAATTTAAAGAGACGTCGGAGGAGGCAGAAAATATATGAATTACTATTTTGTTTTTTTTGTGTATCAACATGATAATTTTCTTAAAAATCTGGAAAGTTAGAGCGCGTTTGTTTTCAAAGAGACCAAAGAATTTGGTGAAAAAAATATCTGTGGTTATTTTTTGGCAGAAGATATGCCAACAGTATACGCCATGGAACACACAATGCCAATCAACGTTAACTTGTTCTTCTGTAATGATCTTATTCACTGGATGTGTAAGGACATATTTTTATATGCATTACTCTTGCATACCAGCACTCACCAGTGGTTTAAGTGTGTGGTTCGTGAAGGTGGTGGTAGCTTCTGTTGTAGATGCACTTGTGCTCCTGGTAGTTGATTTTTCTAAGATGGTCGTTGATGTGTGAAACTGATGAAATAGGGTGCTTGAAGCTGTTGGTGGCCAAGTTGCCTATAGTATGATCTGTACTTGTAGATGGTACAGTTGGTTTACTGAGGAAAGGTGGAAGATTTTTTGATTCAGATAAACTATAAAGACTAAAGGTTTATTAGGGGCGAAAATGTATTAAAATAAATGTTTGCATTTTTTTTGGTATCAACGTGACCATTTTCTTGAATGCTCTGGGAAAATAGGCCGCATTTTGTGTTTTCAAGGGACCAAAGAGTGTGAAACAAAATCAGTTGGTGTTTTTTTGGGACAGGAATGCATATGTTGCTATTGTAAAATGAACAGTATATGCCTGGATGGGAACAGCTCGCATGGGCCTTGAAATCTCATGATAACTGGAAAGTGAGTTCAGAAAATGTATTGTAAATGATTCCTTACGCCATGTTCATCTGGATTTGTAAGGAACACAATTATTTGCATTACTCTTGCTATGCCGACTCACAGTGGTTGCAAGTGTGTTTGTGGTTTGTGAAGGTGGTGTAGCTTCTGTTGTAGATGCACTTGTGCTGCCTGTAGTTGTTTCTATTGGTCGTTGAGTGGGAACTGATGTGGTGCTGAAGCTGTTGTAGTTGCCTCTGTACTTGTAGATGGTATAGTGGATTCTGAAAGTGGAGATTTTTTTGATTCAGATATAATTTAATGACTGGTGTCATTAGGGCAGAAAATGTATTGAATAAAGTTCGCTTTTTGTTTATATCATGTGAAATTTTCTTGAATTCTCTGGGAAAATAGCCGCATTTGTTTTCAAGGGACCAAAGAGTTTGGAACAAAATCATGGTTTTTTGACAGAAGATATGCAACATTTTATGCCATGGAAACACACTTGGCCAATGCATGTTAACTTGTTCTATTTAATGATTCATTGTTCACCAGATGTGTAAGGAACACAATTTATTTTTGCCTTTACTGTTGCCTTTTTGGACTCACCAGTGGTTGTAAGTGGTGTGGTCGTGAAGGTGGTGGTAGTCTATTGCAGATGCACTTTGTGCTGCCTGTAGTTGTTTCTTCTTGTGTTGATGTGGGAACTGATGTGAGGTGCTTGAAGCAGTTGTAGTTGCCTCTGTACATGTAGATGGTACAGTGGTTCTGGAAGGTGGGTGAAGATTTAAAGAAATAAGTTTTTTGATTCAGATAAATAGAAATAAAGAAAAAAATATGTGACAGAAGATATGTTATTATGCCAATCAATGTTAATCTTGGAGATGTGTAAGGAAAATGTATGCATACTCACCAGTGTTGTAAGTGGTGTGGTCGTGAAAGCTTTCTGTTGTTCCACGTGATTTTTTGAAGCTGGTTGTATTGCCTCTGCTCTGATTTCTTAAAGAATTAGGGCAGAAAATGTATTGAATTAAAGTTTTTGTATTTTTCAAGGGACCAAAGAGTTTGGGAAACAAAATCAGTGGTGTTTTGACAAAAGATATGCAAAGTATATGCCATGGAACACGCATGGCCAATCCATGATTGACGTGTTGTATGTAATGATTCTTGTTCATGGATTGTGTAAGGAACACAATTTATTTTTGCCTTACTGTAAGCTTTGTGGACTCACCAGTGGTTGTTAAGTGGCGTGGTCGTGAAGGTGGTGGTAGCTTCTGTTGTAAGATGCACTTGTGCTGCTGTAGTTGTTCTGTTGTTGTGATGTGGAACTGATGTGGTGCTTGAGCTGTTGTAGTTGCCTCTGTACTTGTAGAGGTACAGTGGTTTCTGGAAAGGTGGAGATTTTTGATTCAGGCAATTTAAAGACAGAATTCAGGAGGGCCGATTATAAATTGAATAAACTATTTTGCTTTTTTGTGTATCAACATGATCATTTTCTTAAATATTCCTGGAAAATAGAGCCGTGGTGTGGTTGTGAAGGTGGTGGTCGTTTGTTTTCAAGAGACCAAAGAGTTGAAAAAAATATAGGGCATGTGGTGTTTTTGGAAAATACAGAAAAGATATGCAAGCAGTATATGCCATGGAACACGCATGGCCAATCCATGATAACTTGTTCTATTGTAATGATTCTTGTTCACTGGATTTGTAAGGAACACAATTATTATGCATTACTCTTGCATGCCAGACTCACCAGTGGTTGCAAGTGGTGTGGTTGTGAAGGTGGTGGTAGCTTCTGTTGTAGATGCACTTGTGCTGCCTGTAGTTGTTTCTATGGTCGCTGATGTGGGAACTGATGTGGTGCTTGAAGCTGTTGTAGTTGCCTCTGTACTTGTAGATGGTACAGTGGTTTCTGGGAAAGGTGAAGATTTTTGATTTTACAGTTTATATCAATGTGAAATAACTGGAAATAATGTATGTCAGTATTAGGCAGTGAAGGTATGATGAGGAGCTGTTGTATTGCACTGATGAGTGGTTTCTTGTCTAGAATTAGGCCGCATTTGATTCAGGGACCAAAGAGTTTGGATGACAAAAGATATGCAACGTATATGCCATGGAACACACATATGCAGATTGTTGTATTGTAATGATTCTTGTTCACTGGATTTGTAAGGAACACAATTATTTTTGCCTTACTGTAGCTTTCTGGACTCACAGTGGTTGTAAGTGGCGTGGTCGGTGAAGTATGGTGGTAGCTTCTGTTGTAGATGCACTTGTGCTGCCTGTATGTTTCTGTTGTTGTGGGCGTGGGAACTGATGTGGTGCTTGAAGCTGTTGTAGCCTCTTACTTGTAGATGGTACAGTGGTTTCTGGAAAGGTTGGAGATTTTTGATTCAGCAAATGTAAAGACAGAAGTCAGGAGGGCGAAAATATATTGAATTACTATTGCTTTTTGGTAATCAATGACATTTTCTTAACTATTCAAAGAGGTGCGTTTGAGGGACCAAAGAAGGTGGAACAAATCAGTGGTGTTTTTGGCAGAAGATATGCAACAGTTATACGCCATGGGAACACAAAGCTGGAGGGCAAATCTATGCTAACTTTTCTTCTGTAATGATTCGTATTCACTGGATGTGTAAGGAAACATATTTATTTTGCATTACTCTTGCATACCACACTCACCAGGGTTGTAAGTGTGTGGTGTGAAGGTGGTGGTAGCTTCTATTGTAGATGCACTTGTGCTGCCTGTAGTTTGTTTCTTATGGTCGCTGATGTGGGAAAAACTGGATGTGGTGCTTGAATCCTGTTGTAGTTGCCTCTGTACTTGTAGATGGTACAGTTTGTTTCTGGAAAGGTGGAGATTTTTGATTCAGATAAATTTAAAGACTGGTGTCATTAGGGCAGAAAAATGTATTAAAAATAAAGTTTTGCTTTTTTTTTATATCAACGTGAATTTTTTGAATTCTCTGGGAAATAGGACCGCATTGTCAAGGGACCAAAAGAGTTTGGACAACAAAATCAGTGGTGTTTTTGACCAGAAGATATGTTAACAGTATATGCAATGAACACACATGGCCAATGCATGTTAACAGTGTTCTATTGTAATTTTCTTGTTCACTGGATGTGTAAGGAAACACAATTATTTTTGCCTTACTGTAGCTTTCGGACTCACCAGTGGTTGTAAGTGGTGTGGTCGTGAAGCTGGTGGTACGCTTCTGTATGTAGATGCACTTGTGCTGCCTGTAGTTGTTTCTGTTGTTGTTGATGTGGGAACTGATGTGGTGCTTGAAGCTGTTGTAGTTGCCTCTGTACTTGTAGATGGTACAGTGGTTTCTGGAAAGGTGGAGATTTTTGATTCAGGCAAATTTAAAGGCAGAAGTCAGGAGGGCAGAAAGAAAATGTATTGTATTACTATTTTGCTTTTTTGTGTATCAACATGATCATTTTCTTAAATATTCTGGAAAGTAGACTGCATTTTTTCAAGAGACCAAAGAATTTGGAAAAAAATATCTGTGGTATTTTTGGCAGATGATATGCCAACAGTATATGCCATGGAACACACAAGGCCAAGCAACGTTAACTTGTTCTTCTGTAATGATTCTTATTCACTGGATGTGTAAGGAACATATTTATTATGCATTACTCTTGCATGCCAGACTCACCAGTGGTTGTAGTGGTGTGGTTCGTGAAGGTGGTGTACTTCTGTTGTAGATGCACTTGTGCTGCCTGTAGTTGTTTCTATGGTCGCTGATGTGGGAACTGATGTGGTGCTTGAAGCTGTTGTAGTTGCCTCTGTACTTGTAGATGGTACAGTGGTTTCTGGAAAGGTGGAGATTTTTTGATATTCAGATAAATTTAAAGACTGGGTCATTAGTGCAGAAAATGTATTGAAATTAAAGTTTTGCTTTTTTTTATATCAATGTGTGAAAATTTTCTTGAATTCTCTGGGAAATAGCCCGCATTTGTTTCAGGGACCAAAGAGTTTGGAACAAAATCAGTGGTGTTTTTGACAGAAGATATGCAACAGTAATGCCATGGAACACACATGGCCAATGCATGTTGACGTGTTCTATTGTAATGATTCTTGTTTCACCTGTTGTGTAAGGAACACAATTATTTTTGCCTTGTTCAGCTTTCTGGATCTCACCAGTGGGTTGTAAGTGAAGCTAGTGTAACGCTGTAGACTTGTGCTGCCTGTAGTTGTTTTCTGTTGTGTTGATGTGGGAACTGAGTGGTGCTTGAAGCTGTTTGTAATTTAGTTGCCTTGTACTTGAGATGTCAGTGGTTTCAGTTGTGTTTCTGGAAAGGTAGATTTTTTGAATTCAGAGTAAAGACAGTCAGAAGGGCAGGACAAGAATAATGTATTGATTTTGCATTTTTCTGGCTAATGTGGTTAGCCTTTGTAATTGCCATGGAGCAAAATAGTGGTGTTTTTGACACAATGTAAATTTTTCTGACAATTAGTGTTGTGTAGAGAGTGGAGGTGGGTGAACTGTTTAGCACTGAGAGAGTTTTATTAGCTATGTTGAAGAGTACTTGTAGATTTTTCTGGAAAGGTGGAGATTTTTGATTGCAAATTTAAAGACACAGAAGTCAGAAGGGCAAGAAAAATGTATTGTATTACACTATTTGCTTTTTTGTGTATCAACATGATCATTTTCTTAATATTCTGGAAAATAGACTGCATTTGCTTTCAAGAGAGCAAAGAATTTGAAAAAAATATCTGTGGTGTTTTTTGCAGAAGATATGCAACAGTATACGCCATGGAACACACAATGCCAATCAATGTTAACTTGTTCTTCTGTAATGATTCTTATTCACTGGATGTGTAAGGAACATATTAATTTAGCATTACTCTTCTTGCATACCGCACTCACCAGTGGTTGTAAGTGGTGTGGTCGTGAAGGTGGTGGTAGCTTCTGTTGTAGATGCACTTGTGCTGCCTGTAGTTTGTTTTCTATGGTCGTTGATGTGGGAACTGATGTGGTGCTTGAAGCTGTTGTAGTTGCCTCTGTACTTGTAGATGGTACAGTGGTTTCTGGAAAGGTTGGAGATTTTTGATTCAGATAAATTTAAAGACTGGTGTCATTAGGGCAGAAAATGTATTGAATTAAAGTTTTGCTTTTTTTTTATATCAATGTGAAAATTTTCTTGAATTTCTTGGAAATAGGCCGCATTTGTTTTCAAGGGACCAAAGAGTTTGGAAACAAAATCATGGTGTTTTTTGACAGAAGATTATGCAACAGTATATGCCATGGAACACACATGGCCAATGCATGTTGACATGTTCTATTGTAATGATTCTTGTTCACTGGATGTGTAAGGAACACAATTATTTTTGCCTTGCTGTAGCTTTCTGGACTCACCAGTGGTTGTAAGTGGTGTGGTCGTGAAGCTGGTGGTACGCTTCTGTTGTAGATGCACTTGTGCTGCTGTAGTTGTTTCTGTGTTGTTGATGTGGGAACTGATGTGGTGCTTGAAAGCTGTTGTAGTTGCCTCTGTACTTGTAGATGGTACAGTGGTTTCTGGAAAGGTGGAGATTTTTGATTCAGGCAAATTTAAAGACAGAAGTCAGGAGGGCAGAAAATGTATTGTATTACTATTTTGCTTTTTTTGTGTATCAACATGATCATTTTCTTAAATATTCTGGAAAATAGACCGCATTTGTTTTCAAGAGACCAAAGAATTTGGAAAAAAATATCTGTGGTGTTTTTGGCAGAAGATATGCCAACAGTATACGCCATGGAACACACAAGGCAAATCAATGTTAACTTGTTCTTCTGCAATGATTCTTATTCACTGGATGTGTAAGGAACATATTTATTTTGCATTACTCTTGCATACCGCACTCACCAGTGGTTGTAAGTGGTGTGGTCGTGAAGGTGGTGGTAGCTTCTGTTGTAGATGCACTTGTGCTGCCTGTAGTTGTTTCTATGGTCGTTGATGTGGGAACTGATGTGGTGCTTGAAGCTGTTGTAGTTGCCTCTGTACTTGTAGATGGTACAGTGGTTTCTGGAAAGGTGGAGATTTTTGATTCAGATAAACTTAAAGACTGGTGTCATTAGGGCAGAAAATGTATTGAATTAAAGTTTTGCTTTTTTTTATATCAATGTGAAAATTTTCTTGAATTCTCTGGGAAATAGGCCGCATTTGTTTTCAAGGGACCAAAGAGTTTGGAAACAAAATCAGTGGTGTTTTTGACAGAAGATATGCAACAGTATATGCCATGGAACACACATGGCCAATGCATGTTAACGTGTTCTATTGTAATGATTCTTGTTCACTGGATGTGTAAGGAACACAATTATTTTTGCCTTACTGTAGCTTTCTGGACTCACCAGTGGTTGTAAGTGGTGTGGTCGTGAAGGTGGTGGTAGCTTCTGTTGTAGATGCACTTGTGCTGCCTGTAGTTGTTTCTGTTGTTGTTGATGTGGGAACTGATGTGGTGCTTGAAGCTGTTGTAGTTGCCTCTGTACTTGTAGATGGTACAGTGGTTTCTGGAAAGGTGGAGATTTTTGATTCAGGCAAATTTAAAGACAGAAGTCAGGAGGGCAGAAAATGTATTGAATTACTATTTTGCTTTTTTGTGTATCAACATGATCATTTTCTTAAATATTCTGGAAAGTAGACTGCGTTTGCTTTCAAGAGACCAAAGAATTTGGAAAAAAATATCTGTGGTGTTTTTGGCAGAAGATATGCCAACAGTATACGCCATGGAACACACAAGGCAAATCTATGTTAACTTGTTCTTCTGCAATGATTCTTATTCACTGGATGTGTAAGGAACATATTTATTTTGCATTACTCTTGCATACCGCACTCACCAGTGGTTGTAAGTGGTGTGGTCGTGAAGGTGGTGGTAGCTTCTGTTGTAGATGCACTTGTGCTGCCTGTAGTTGTTTCTATGGTCGTTGATGTGGGAACTGATGTGGTGCTTGAAGCTGTTGTAGTTGCCTCTGTACTTGTAGATGGTACAGTGGTTTCTGGAAAGGTGGAGATTTTTGATTCAGATAAACTTAAAGACTGGTGTCATTAGGGCAGAAAATGTATTGAATTAAAGTTTTGCTTTTTTTATATCAATGTGAAAATTTTCTTGAATTCTCTGGGAAATAGGCCGCATTTGTTTTCAAGGGACCAAAGAGTTTGGAAACAAAATCAGTGGTGTTTTTGACAGAAGATATGCAACAGTATATGCCATGGAACACACATGGCCAATGCATGTTGACGTGTTCTATTGTAATGATTCTTGTTCACTGGATGTGTAAGGAACACAATTATTTTTGCCTTACTGTAGCTTTCTGGACTCACCAGTGGTTGTAAGTGGTGTGGTCGTGAAGGTGGTGGTAGCTTCTGTTGTAGATCCACTTGTGCTGCCTGTAGTTGTTTCTGTTGTTGTTGATGTGGGAACTGATGTGGTGCTTGAAGCTGTTGTAGTTGCCTCTGTACTTGTAGATGGTACAGTGGTTTCTGGAAAGGTGGAGATTTTTGATTCAGGCAAATGTAAAGACAGAAGTCAGGAGGGCAGAAAATGTATTGAATTACTATTTAGCTTTTTTGGGTAACAACATGATCATTTTCTTAACTATTCTGGAAAGTAGAGTGCGTTTGTTTTCAAGAGACCAAAGAATTTGGAAAAAAATATCTGTGGTGTTTTTGGCAGAAGATATGCCAACAGTATACGCCATGGAACACACAAGGCAAATCTATGTTAACTTTTTCTTCTGCAATGATTCTTATTCACTGGATGTGTAAGGAACATATTTATTTTGCATTACTCTTGCATACCGCACTCACCAGTGGTTGTAAGTGGTGTGGTCGTGAAGGTGGTGGTAGCTTCTGTTGTAGATGCACTTGTGCTGCCTGTAGTTGTTTCTATGGTCGTTGATGTGGGAACTGATGTGGTGCTTGAAGCTGTTGTAGTTGCCTCTGTACTTGTAGATGGTACAGTGGTTTCTGGAAAGGTGGAGATTTTTGATTCAGATAAACTTAAAGACTGGTGTCATTAGGGCAGAAAATGTATTGAATTAAAGTTTTGCTTTTTTTTATATCAATGTGAAAATTTTCTTGAATTCTCTGGGAAATAGGCCGCATTTGTTTTCAAGGGACCAAAGAGTTTGGAAACAAAATCAGTGGTGTTTTTGACAGAAGATATGCAACAGTATATGCCATGGAACACACATGGCCAATGCATGTTAACGTGTTCTATTGTAATGATTCTTGTTCACTGGATGTGTAAGGAACACAATTATTTTTGCCTTACTGTAGCTTTCTGGACTCACCAGTGGTTGTAAGTGGTGTGGTCGTGAAGCTGGTGGTAACGTCTGTTGTAGATCCACTTGTGCTGCCTGTAGTTGTTTCTGTTGTTGTTGATGTGGGAACTGATGTGGTGCTTGAAGCTGTTGTAGTTGCCTCTGTACTTGTAGATGGTACAGTGGTTTCTGGAAAGGTGGAGATTTTTGATTCAGGCAAATTTAAAGACAGAAGTCAGGAGGGCAGAAAATGTATTGTATTACTATTTTGCTTTTTTGTGTATCAACATGATCATTTTCTTAAATATTCTGGAAAATAGACTGCATTTGCTTTCAAGAGACCAAAGAATTTGGAAAAAAAATATCTGTGGTGTTTTTGGCAGAAGATATGCTAACAGTATACGCCATGGAACACACAATGCCAATCAATGTTAACTTGTTCTTCTGTAATGATTCTTATTCACTGGATGTGTAAGGAACATATTTATTTTGCATTACTCTTGCATACCGCACTCACCAGTGGTTGTAAGTGGTGTGGTCGTGAAGGTGGTGGTAGCTTCTGTTGTAGATGCACTTGTGCTGCCTGTAGTTGTTTCTATGGTCGTTGATGTGGGAACTGATGTGGTGCTTGAAGCTGTTGTAGTTGCCTCTGTACTTGTAGATGGTACAGTGGTTTCTGGAAAGGTGGAGATTTTTGATTCAGATAAACTTAAAGACTGGTGTCATTAGGGCAGAAAATGTATTGAATTAAAGTTTTGCTTTTTTTTTGTATCAACGTGAAAATTTTCTTGAATTCTCTGGGAAATAGGCCGCATTTGTTTTCAAGGGACCAAAGAGTTTGGAAACAAAATCAGTGGTGTTTTTGACAGAAGATATGCAACAGTATATGCCATGGAACACACATGGCCAATGCATGTTAACGTGTTCTATTGTAATGATTCTTGTTCACTGGATGTGTAAGGAACACAATTATTTTTGCCTTACTGTAGCTTTCTGGACTCACCAGTGGTTGTAAGTGGTGTGGTCGTGAAGCTGGTGGTAGCTTCTGTTGTAGATCCACTTGTGCTGCCTGTAGTTGTTTCTGTTGTTGTTGATGTGGGAACTGATGTGGTGCTTGAAGCTGTTGTAGTTGCCTCTGTACTTGTAGATGGTACAGTGGTTTCTGGAAAGGTGGAGATTTTTGATTCAGGCAAATTTAAAGACAGAAGTCAGGAGGGCAGAAAATGTATTGAATTACTATTTTGCTTTTTTGGGTAACAACATGATCATTTTCTTAACTATTCTGGAAAGTAGAGTGCATTTGTTTTCAAGAGACCAAAGAATTTGGAAAAAAAAATATCTGTGGTGTTTTTGGCAGAAGATATGCCAACAGTATACGCCATGGAACACACAATGCCAATCAATGTTAACTTGTTCTTCTGTAATGATTCTTATTCACTGGATGTGTAAGGAACATATTTATTTTGCATTACTCTTGCATACCGCACTCACCAGTGGTTGTAAGTGGTGTGGTCGTGAAGGTGGTGGTAGCTTCTGTTGTAGATGCACTTGTGCTGCCTGTAGTTGTTTCTATGGTCGTTGATGTGGGAACTGATGTGGTGCTTGAAGCTGTTGTAGTTGCCTCTGTACTTGTAGATGGTACAGTGGTTTCTGGAAAGGTGGAGATTTTTGATTCAGATAAACTTAAAGACTGGTGTCATTAGGGCAGAAAATGTATTGAATTAAAGTTTTGCTTTTTTTTATATCAATGTGAAAATTTTCTTGAATTCTCTGGGAAATAGGCCGCATTTGTTACCAAGGGATCAAAGAGTTTGGAAACAAAATCAGTGGTGTTTTTGACAGAAGATATGCAACAGTATATGCCATGGAACACACATGGCCAATGCATGTTGACGTGTTCTATTGTAATGATTCTTGTTCACTGGATGTGTAAGGAACACAATTATTTTTGCCTTACTGTAGCTTTCTGGACTCACCAGTGGTTGTAAGTGGTGTGGTCGTGAAGGTGGTGGTAGCTTCTGTTGTAGATGCACTTGTGCTGCCTGTAGTTGTTTCTGTTGTTGTTGATGTGGGAACTGATGTGGTGCTTGAAGCTGTTGTAGTTGCCTCTGTACTTGTAGATGGTACAGTGGTTTCTGGAAAGGTGGAGATTTTTGATTCAAGCAAATGTAAAGACAGAAGTCAGGAGGGCAGAAAATGTATTGAATTACTATTTAGCTTTTTTGGGTAACAACATGATCATTTTCTTAACTATTCTGGAAAGTAGAGTGCGTTTGTTTTCAAGAGACCAAAGAATTTGGAAAAAAATATCTGTGGTGTTTTTGGCTGAAGATATGCCAACAGTATACGCCATGGAACACACAAGGCAAATCTATGTTAACTTTTTCTTCTGTAATGATTCTTATTCACTGGATGTGTAAGGAACATATTTATTTTGCATTACTCTTGCATACCGCACTCACCAGTGGTTGTAAGTGGTGTGGTCGTGAAGGTGGTGGTAGCTTCTGTTGTAGATGCACTTGTGCTGCCTGTAGTTGTTTCTATGGTCGTTGATGTGGGAACTGATGTGGTGCTTGAAGCTGTTGTAGTTGCCTCTGTACTTGTAGATGGTATAGTGGTTTCTGGAAAGGTGGAGATTTTTGATTCAGATAAATTTAAAGACTGGTGTCATTAGGGCAGAAAATGTATTGAATTAAAGTTTTGCTTTTTTTTATATCAATGTGAAAATTTTCTTGAATTCTCTGGGAAATAGGCCGCATTTGTTTTCAAGGGACCAAAGAGTTTGGAAACAAAATCAGTGGTGTTTTTGACAGAAGATATGCAACAGTATATGCCATGGAACACACATGGCCAATGCATGTTAACGTGTTCTATTGTAATGTTTCTTGTTCACTGGATGTGTAAGGAACACAATTATTTTTGCCTTACTGTAGCTTTCTGGACTCACCAGTGGTTGTAAGTGGTGTGGTCGTGAAGGTGGTGGTAGCTTCTGTTGTAGATGCACTTGTGCTGCCTGTAGTTGTTTCTGTTGTTGTTGATGTGGGAACTGATGTGGTGCTTGAAGCTGTTGTAGTTGCCTCTGTACTTGTAGATGGTACAGTGGTTTCTGGAAAGGTGGAGATTTTTGATTCAGGCAAATTTAAAGACAGAAGTCAGGAGGGCAGAAAATGTATTGTATTACTATTTTGCTTTTTTGTGTATCAACATGATCATTTTCTTAAATATTCTGGAAAATAGACTGCATTTGCTTTCAAGAGACCAAAGAATTTGGAAAAAAATATCTGTGGTGTTTTTGGCAGAAGATATGCTAACAGTATACGCCATGGAACACACAATGCCAATCAATGTTAACTTGTTCTTCTGTAATGATTCTTATTCACTGGATGTGTAAGGAACATATTTATTTTGCATTACTCTTGCATACCGCACTCACCAGTGGTTGTAAGTGGTGTGGTCGTGAAGGTGGTGGTAGCTTCTGTTGTAGATGCACTTGTGCTGCCTGTAGTTGTTTCTATGGTCGTTGATGTGGGAACTGATGTGGTGCTTGAAGCTGTTGTAGTTGCCTCTGTACTTGTAGATGGTACAGTGGTTTCTGGAAAGGTGGAGATTTTTGATTCAGATAAACTTAAAGACTGGTGTCATTAGGGCAGAAAATGTATTGAATTAAAGTTTTGCTTTTTTTTATATCAATGTGAAAATTTTCTTGAATTCTCTGGGAAATAGGCCGCATTTGTTTTCAAGGGACCAAAGAGTTTGAAAACAAAATCAGTGGTGTTTTTGACAGAAGATATGCAACAGTATATGCCATGGAACACACATGGCCAATGCATGTTAACGTGTTCTATTGTAATGATTCTTGTTCACTGGATGTGTAAGGAACACAATTATTTTTGCCTTACTGTAGCTTTCTGGACTCACCAGTGGTTGTAAGTGGTGTGGTCGTGAAGGTGGTGGTAGCTTCTGTTGTAGATGCACTTGTGCTGCCTGTAGTTGTTTCTGTTGTTGTTGATGTGGGAACTGATGTGGTGCTTGAAGCTGTTGTAGTTGCCTCTGTACTTGTAGATGGTACAGTGGTTTCTGGAAAGGTGGAGATTTTTGATTCAGGCAAATTTAAAGACAGAAGTCAGGAGGGCAGAAAATGTATTGTATTACTATTTTGCTTTTTTGTGTATCAACATGATCATTTTCTTAAATATTCTGGAAAATAGACTGCGTTTGCTTTCAAGAGACCAAAGAATTTGGAAAAAAATATCTGTGGTGTTTTTGGCAGAAGATATGCTAACAGTATACGCCATGGAACACACAATGCCAATCAATGTTAACTTGTTCTTCTGTAATGATTCTTATTCACTGGATGTGTAAGGAACATATTTATTTAGCATTACTCTTGCATACCGCACTCACCAGTGGTTGTAAGTGGTGTGGTCGTGAAGGTGGTGGTAGCTTCTGTTGTAGATGCACTTGTGCTGCCTGTAGTTGTTTCTATGGTCGTTGATGTGGGAACTGATGTGGTGCTTGAAGCTGTTGTAGTTGCCTCTGTACTTGTAGATGGTACAGTGGTTTCTGGAATGGTGGAGATTTTTGATTCAGGCAAATGTAAAGACAGAAGTCAGGAGGGCAGAAAATGTATTGAATTACTATTTTGCTTTTTTGGGTAACAACATGATCATTTTCTTAACTATTCTGGAAAGTAGTTGTTTCTGTTGTTGTTGATGTGAGATTTTTGATTCAGGCAAATTGAAAGACAGAAGTCAGGAGGGCAGAAAATGTATTGAATTACAATTTTTCTGTTTTGTGTATCAACATTATAATTTTCTTAAATATTCTGCAAAGTAGACCGCTTCTGTTTTCAAGGGACCAAAGAATTTGGAAAAAATTGGTTTCCAAATTTAGTTTCTGGAAAGGTGCAGATTTTAGGTTCAACTGAATTTAAAGACTGGTGTTTTTTGGGGAGAAAATACATTCAACTACAATTTTTGATTTTTTTTTTGTATCAACGTAACAATGTTCTTGACTCTTCTTGCGAGTAGGCCGCATGTGTTTTCAAGGTACCAAATAATTTGGAAACATCATATGTGTGTTTCTTGACTGAAGATATTCCAGCAGCATTTGTCATGGAATATATATGGCGATTACATGTTAACTTATTCTATTGGTACAGTGGTTTCTGGAAATGTGGAGATTTTAGGTTCAGGTAAATTTAAATACTGGAATCTTAAGGGCAGAAAATGCATTGTATTGTAATTTTGCATCTTTTTGTATCAACGTGATATTTTGTGGAATATTCTGGCTATGCAACAGTATATTCCATGGAACACACATGGCCAATCCAGGTTAACTTGTTCTACTGTAATGATTCTTATTCACTGGATGTTCTAAGGAACATATTTATTTTGCATTACTGTAGCATCCTGGAAATATGGAGATTTTAGGTTCAGGGCAATTCCATAATTTTGGTCGTACATTTCAGACACTTAAATGAGTTGGCAATGGAAAAATAATTATAAACAAGTAATTTTTATTTTACCAATATGTGACATCTACTGAGTAGGAAACAATTATAGATATAAATATTGCACGAACAACATAATGACCTTGTACTAATTAAAAAACACCATGTGGTCGGACGTATACAGAAAAGTGCGTTTTTCTGACATTGGAAATTCAACTGAAAATCTCTGTGAAGTATACTGGCTTTTTCTCAAAAATCACATAACCATTTCAGTTAGATGTCAAATTATGCAAAATGGCAAGAATAATGTGTCATTTCTACTTTCAAGTAATTAATAATTTAGTTTTTTCTTTGTGTTGGACGTACAATATCGGGCGTACAGTACTTTTGTGTCGGACGTACATGCGTGCATGTCTATTTGTTGCAGACATTTTGTTGGTAATTAAGCCCTTAATACATCACTAACTACTTGACTTTGTGTTACATGACAAATGAAACACACCATGGGTAACATTACTTATTGATAATACTAATGACATTTATAAAGCTCTTAATACAATACCTTATATTTCTAAGCGCTGTGAACAACAACTAAATATTACAAATATTACAAAACTCAACAAAACGATATCAAACTTAAACAAAAGAAACCTCATCAAACACAAAACGAAGAAAATAACTATTAACCATATACTTGATAACACTTCAACATTAAAATTGGTTTAATGTATTTGACAAATAGATTTTCATGTACAGTGTGCATTGGGATCATGTTATTAGATCTGGAACATCTTTTCCCTTCGGAATTATTAAATTGAAAATAAAGCTGCTCATAAATTTGAGAACTGGTATATAATTCTGTATATTGGAGTACAATTTGAATACTGTTAATGCAACTGTAAAAGTAACATTTAATCCAACAACTTTAGCAAGGACTTAATGAATTGTCATGCCTTCAATCAATGGCAGAACTTTCTCACAAATTGATTATTTTGTTCCTCTCACTCAGTGTACACGTGAATATTGTTTTTATTTTAATGACTCAGAATTAGAAACAAAAACACTAAGGAACTAAGAAAAAAAAATTGTAGACATATTAGCAAGAAACACTCTACTATTCAATTCATATTTTCTTTGTGCAACATTTACACATTTCAAGATTTATTATTTTTCAATTCATACAGCAACCAACACAAAAGTGTCCTATATGTATTCTAGATGAAGTATGTTATGATTTATGGCTAATATACATATACATTGACTGCAACTTTGTATTACAAATAACAAAAACAGAAATATTGAGTTACATCTAGTCTAAAACATCCTTTGGGGAATTCTCTACAGTGATAATGCAGATATTTAGTAAAACAAACAAAAAATTAAACTCACCTGATCTTGAGACTGGCCATATATAGTTGCCAAAATGGCAGAGTAGAGTGTAGTCCATGTAAGTGTTCTCACAAATGCACATGGCCAAAAAGTGTGTTCTGCTAAAGCTTGAAACACTTTTGGGCAGTTGCTCAATTTAGGTGAAGCCGTTTTATAGAACTAGTGACCTACAGTGTAGAATCCAAGACAAATATCTTCAGGATGCCTTGAATGTGACACATTTGGCAGCTGGTCAGTCTCAGAATCTTGAGACATGAAGACCTACATGAATGCTTACATGTTTGAACACACCACAGTATGCAAGAACACCTCTTTTCCATCGGCTTCACATTATTGAAATTATGATCTTAGTAAACTTGTGTTGGAAACAAAGTTTTATTAATAATAGTACTACACACTTATAATGATACAGAGATACTGTGCTGTAATTACAAGGCCTTAAGGCATATTAATATGGCAGAAACATATTCATTATAAATGCCGTGTCGGATGTAGATTAATACATGATGTCGGACTTACGAAAAAAGTGTACGTCCGACCACACATTTTTTCATTAATTAGAGATAATTAAATAAATCTAATGTGCCGCCCTTGCAGATGATCTAAAACTTGCATTGCATTGAGATCCTGCAGTTAATTGGGTTCTTTGTCTTTTTGTCAAATTTTTTTAAAAAAATCAAGTTTTTTTGTGTCGGACGTAAATGACCAAAGTACATATAATATTATAAGTAATAAATCCTAACTTTAAAAAGTTTCATATTTTCTAATGTATGATCATGGTTACATCGGTTATATTGTTTATATCTATCATAGTGAGTGACATAATTCACTTCATTTTCTTATAGAAAAAACAAGAAATTAATTAGTACATGCAAGTGGCAATATATTGGCTGTCGTAGAATGCTTCCGTTGGAGCAGTCTGGTGACCTTGAACTTGGTCCAGTGTATCTGTAACTTACATATTTTGATAGTTCACATCTTTATCTTTAAAATGATATAACATTTGAACCAATTTGATTATTTTGAAAATGTGGCCTACTGGTTGACATATTTATGGAACTGCCCTTAAGGTAAATTTAAAGACTGGAATCTTAAGGGCAGAAAATGCATTGAATTGTAATTTTGCATCATTTTGTATCAACGTGATAGTTTGTGGAATATTCTGGCTAGTAGGCCGCATATGTTTTCAAGAGACAAAATAATTTGGAAACATCATCTGTGGCGTTTTTGATAGAAGATCAGCATATGCCAAGGAACACACATGGCCAATCCATGTTAACTTTTCATATTTGTAATGATTCATACGCTGGATGTGTAAGGAACAGATTTAATTTGGATTGCTCGGGCATAACAGACTCACCAGTGGTTGCAAGTGGTGTGGTCGTGGTGGTGGTAGCTTCTGTTGTAGATGCACTTGTGCTGCCTGTAGTTGTTTCCATTGTCGTTGATGAGGGAACTGATGTGGTGCTTGAAGCTGTTGTAGTTACTTCTGTACTTGTAGATGGTACAGTGGTTTCTGGAAAGGTGGAGATTTTAGGTTCAGGTAAATTTAAAGACTGGAGTTTTTCGGGGAGAAAATACATTGAACTACAATTTTGGATTTTTTTGTATCAACGTGATAACGTTCTTGACTATTCTGGGAAGTAGGCCGCATGTGTTTTCAAGGGACCAAAGAATTTGGAAACATTTGTCATGGAAAATATATATGGCGATTACATGTTAACTTATTCTATTGGTACAGTGGTTTCTGAAAATGTGGCGATTTTAGGTTCAGGTAAATTTAAAGACTGGAATCTTAATGGGCCTGTCCCAGTTAGGCAACTTTTTAGGCGACTGCAGGAGACTATGCTGTCGCCGCATGTTCGCGGGTGTTTGCTGGGGAGTTACCTTCATGGTCATGAGATGTTCACCCATTCTGGGAACTAGTCGCGGTCTCAGTCTGGTTGCCGCAAATTTTTCAACATGTTGAAAAACTAGCGGCGACCAGAATGAAGCCACCATGGAGAATAGCGAGATTTCTCTTGCTGTAGGTAGGTTGCCAGGAGGTTCTAGTGGGTTGCTAGGAGGTCGAAGATTGTCGTAGGTTCTCGTAGGTTGTAGCCAGTGCTGACCGGTGAATTTCATTGGCTCATTGGGAAATAAAAACGTTAGCAGTATTTTTCAGAACTAAGGATAACAACCGGTAATGTTAATGTCCGCCGAGCTTCACAGCCATGTATCTGTGGCTTCTTAAAAGTTGTCTCCACTCCTTCTCGCCCTTTCTCCCCCCTTCACCACCTTCACTTACAGCGCCAACCTTCCCGTTGTTCGCGGTGCGTGTCTGAATCACATTGGCTTTGCACCGTGTGAATTTCACTCAGACAGTGTTCCCCCCGCTTGCCCTGTCCCCCGCCTGCTTAACGGGCTGGTGAAGGAAGCGATATGTATGTGTGTGTTCCACTCTTTACAGTAGCCGGCAGTCGCCTGAAAAATTGCCTAAGTGGGACAGGCCCACAAGGGCAGTAAATGCATTGAATTGCAATTTTGTTGTTTTGGTATCAAGGTGATGATTGTGGAATATTCAGAGAAGTAGGCCGCACGTGTTTTCAAGAGACCAAAGAATTTGGAAGCTTAATGTGTGCTGTTATTGACAGAAGTTATGCCAGCAGCATATGACATGGAATATATATGGTGAATACATGTTTATTTGTTATATTTGTAATGCTTCTTATTCACAGGATAAGATTTAAGGAACAGATTTATTGTGCATTCCTCTGGCATAACGTTCTCACTAGTGGTTGTAAGTGGTGTGGTCGTGAAGGTGGTGGTAGCTTCTGTTGAAGATGTACTAGTGCTGCCTGTAGTTGTTTCTGGTGTAGTTGATGTGGGAACTGATGTGGTGCTTGAAGCTGTTGTAGTTGCCTCTGTACTTGTAGATGGTACAGTGGTTTCTGGTATGATGGAGATTTTAGGTTCAGGTATTTCTAAAGACTGGAATCTTAAGGCAGAAAATGTATCGAACTATAATTTACCTTTTTTTTTTACCATTGGTAATATGTTGATTAGTCTGGGAAGTTGGCTGCATGCGTTTACAGGGGACCCACACTGTATGCAAATATCAGCTGTGGAGTTTTTGACAGACGGACTATCAGCAGCATACAGTATGTGAAGAAATACATATGGCCAATCCATGTTGACATGTTATATTTGTCATGCTTCTCATTCACAGTAAGCAATAGATTTTATTTTGCATTATTCTGGTATGGTCGTGATGGTGGTGGTAAGTTTAAAGACTGGAAACCTAATGGTCAAAAATTAAGTGAAATTCAATTTTGCCTATTTTGTATCTGCTTATCCTTGATAATCAGTTGAATACTCTGTGAAGCGGACTGTGTGCGTCTTTTTAAGAGACTAATTTTTTTGGATATAACGGTTGTTATGTTTTTGACAGAAGATGTTCCCGCAGCGTATGTGAAGAAATATATCTGGCAAATCCAAGTTAATGTTATATTTGCAATGATTCTTGTTTACAGGATGTGGAAGGAACAGATTTAATTTGCATTTCTCTGGCATACTGGACTCACCATTGGTCGTAGATTGTGCGGTCGTGGTGGTGATAGCTTCCTTTGTAGATGTACTGGTGTCGCCTGCAGTTGTTTCTATTGTCGTTGATGTGAAATCGGATGTCGTGCTTGATTCTGTTGTAGTGTGAGAAAGTAGACCTCAGGTTCCTTTTGAAATGTTTCTTTCTTATTTTAAACCAATACCATTTCATTTTCGACTTTCGTTCATGTCCTTCATAATTTTATTAATCTCTATAAAGTAACCCTTCAGTTTACAGCACTCCGAGGAAAAGATATTCATCTTTTCCATCGTTGCCTTATAACTCAAACCTTCCAGACTCAGAAACGTCTTCAAAAATATTTAATGCACCATTTCAGCTTAATTACATCCTTGCTAACAGGGCAACTGGAACTGTACACATTATTCCAAAAGTGGGCCTACTAACATCTGTACAGCTGTAACATGATGTCCCAACTCCTTTACTCAATACACTGACCAATTAAGGCACCTTCTTCACCACCCTGTCCACCTGTGTTTTGTGGAACTCTTTACCTGCACCCCAGGATCTCTCTTTTAGACACCATTCCCTGGAGACCTAATATATACTGTGTAATTCTTGTCCTGGTTTGTCTAAACAGAATACAGCATTCATTATCTGAATTAAACTCAATTTGCCATACCTCAGCCTATTGGCCCAGGAACAAAATCCCATTGTATCTTACATAATATTCCACTCTGTCAACCTAAGCATCAATTTTACTTTGGAGTCACGTGAGTGACTACGTGAAGAAGCCCCGCCAGGCACATGCGCGTCATTACGTCGACGCATGTCGCACTGAACGGAGCTGGAGAGCGCAGCTCCACCAGTGGGTAAGTAAGAAACCTCGCAGGTAAGTTTTTAAAACTTCCAGCGAGATTTAAGCTCCGTAAGGCTGGCTTGTGAGTCAGCAGGAGCCTGTTCAGCGGGAGGAGCAAGCATGGGCTACGCAGTATTGCAGTCCCATCGCAGCGATCGGCAAAATAGATAAGTGCAGTGCCGGTTCCGATACCGGTGGCCGTTATTCCGTAGGTAATTCCCTCCAGCTGCTCTAAAGTCATTCGGGATGAGGCCACAACGATAGGTAAGCATACAAGGTCTGCTATGTGTATGTATTACCAGATGCAGTTCCTTAGTTGATGTGTATGATATGTGCATTATTAAACTTTCACCCCTGCTCTGAGAGAACAAGCAGGTAAATACAAGGGTTGATTCTGGGGCCAGCAGAGGCAGAGAGATGGGTATTATACCCAATACAGGCACATCAACACTTATATTGGGAGAACTGTGTAAAGCAGAGAGCAATATAAATATTCTGCAAATAGAATGTGCCTGTCAGAATTCTAAACCTGAACATATATGATTATGCACAAATACACACGGGAATGTAAATAAAGTTACTCTCCTCCAAAAAAGGACAAGATTGTGGGGGAGACTAAAAATGGAGAAAATGCTCCACACTTACTCAGTCAAGGGTCCAAAGACCCAAAGATTCCCAGGCAGCCTCCAAAGGAGTTCCATAAACTATGTATGGTGCCTGTGTAAAAAAAGAAGAAAAAAAAAGAAAAAAAAGGGGAATCTGGCTCTCCAGTGCCTTGTTTAGGTCTGGATGAGGTCTCCCTAGAGCAAGACTAAAATGCTCTAAACTTTAATCAGTCAAGGGTCCAAAGACCCAGAGATTCCCAGGCAGGCTCCGAAGGAGTTTCCATATACTGAGTATGGTGCCTATTAAGAAAAAAACAATTAAAAAAATGGGAATCTGACTCTCCAGTGCCTTGTTTAGGTCTGGATGAGGTCTCCTAGAGCAAGACTCAGGAGTATCAGGGCAGGAGGAGACTGACTCTGAAGCTGGTGTCCCTACTTATGTGTATACACCAGAGCACAAGAGCCACGCTCCAGGTGTTCCTGATGTAGCATCAAGTTTGCTACATCGGTATGGCTGGTGAGGCTATGGATGAGACCTGGCTGCCAACATTATTTGGTTTCTCACCTGCTCCAAGAAACTGTTATGACTGAAACAGTGTATATATTAACACCTGTCTATTGTGCCTCGATCAGGGTGCCAACTGTAAACTCAGTAATTTGGGCACCCATGAGTGTTACGATGCGAGGGCAGGAAATATGTTTCCAGCATGTCCTCTAGCTGATAGTCAGTTGGCATCACTGCATTTGGGGAAAACATACAAGGGTCGATAAATGACCAAAATCGTATAAGACAGGCTTGCGTTACTCTGCAGTGCCTATTCAAACCTAATTGTATGATGAAAATTGCCATTTGGCCAACATTATACGCAAAAATGCAGGACTATGTAGGACAAACAATAACCAGGTTAATTATTGGTGAAAATTTGCCAAAACAATTCTGGTTCAATTACGGAGGTAGAGTAACTTTATTCCATCACACATAGAATTCTGGGGTACAACCTCTGGTTGGGTGTAAGATTACAATTATTTTATAATGAATGATGCTGCATAATATTGATCGGTTTGGTGTTTGCTCCAGAAACTCATCAGGTATAAAATATATCCCAGACAGAAGAAGATGGGGGTAGTTGGAATGTCAAGGGAATTAACTAATCAATTAAAAGAGGTAAGGTTTTAGCTCAAGTAAATAGATTGAAATCTGATATTATTTTTCTCCAAGAGACACACCTTAAAAAAGACGCGCAGTATAGGTTAACAGCAAAATGGATTTCCAAAGTATATAATTCTTCATTTACACATAAGTCTAGAGGGGTAGCAATAATTATTCGTAAAGGTATACCTTTTAAACAAAGCTCAATAGAAGATGTTGAGGGTAGATATATAATAATTACAGGTGAATTATATTCTAAAAAAGTAATCCTTATGAATATATATGGTCCTAATTTTGATAATCCATTATTCTTCAAGAATATATTTAACAATATCCCTATATCTACTCAGCATAATCTAATAATTGGAGGTGATTTTAATTGTACCTTAGATAATTATTTAGATAGATCATCAATGAAAAGGAAAACCACTCCTATGTCAAGTACATTTATAAATTCTTTTATTAACACAGTAAACGTTAAGGATATCTGGAGAACAGCTAACCCATCTGGTCGAGAATATTCATTCTTTTCCCCTGTATTTGGAACCTACTCAAGGATAGACTATTTTTTTAATAGATTCAAAACTAATCCCATTTACATATGACTCAAAATATCATAATATTATTATCTCGGCTCACGCTCCATTAACATTTAAGATAAAATTAAAAGACATAACTATTAAAACCCCTAACTGGAGACTCAACCCCCAAATATTAAAGGATAGGGCTTGTTATGATTACTTGGTAAAACAGATTAAATTATTTTTTGAAACTAATGACAAACCTGGAATTTCACCATCACTGCTCTGAGATACATTTAAAGCATTTATGCGTGGTGCGATAATATCAGCACACGCATACTTTAATAAGGAAAATCGAAAGACTCAACAAAAGTTGGAAAATGAAATAAACCAATTAGATATTGAAAATGCAATATCCCCTTCTAAGGGGCTAAGTAATAAAATTGCATCATTAAAATATAAGCTAAATAAAATATACTCAAATCAGATTATTAAACCTTTTCAACAGACTAAACAAGTACACTTTGAATTTGGGGATAAACCACAAAAAAAACTGGCACGTCAGCTTAGAAAATTAGAGGAGAAAATGATATATAAAATTAGATCTGAACAAGGAGAAGTATTGACTTTACCAAAAGATATCAATGATACATTTTTACAATATTATCAAAATCTTTACTCATCTAAATTAGCAGGACAATCAAATGGAATGGAAACATTCCTACAAGAATGTCATATTAACAGTTTAGATCAGGAAGGTAGAGACTTGTTAAATGCTGATATATCAGTAAAAGATATTGAAGAATCAATTGGATCATTAAATAACGGAAAAGTCGCAGGCCCTGATGGCTTAAGTGTTGAATTTTATAAGAAGTTTCATGATTTGATCTCTCCACGTTTACATACAATATATAAATATGCTTATGAACAAGGAAAGTTACCAGAATCATTAAATGAGTCTACAATCACACTTATCCCTAAAGCTGATAAAGATTTGGAAGACCCTGGATCATACAGAGCAATAGCTCTTTTAAATACTGATCAAAAAATACTAACTAAAATTTTATCTCGGAGGCTAAGTTTAGTGATTAATAAATTAATACATCATGACCAAATAGGTTTTATTCCAAAACGCTATTCATCCTATAATCTGAGACGTCTATTCAATGTCATGTACTCAAAAAGAGTGAATGATATTGAACTAGCTGTCATATCCTTAGATGCTGAAAAAGCATTTGATCAGGTTGAATGGCCATATTTATTTAAAATAATGCAGAAATTTCAACTGGGGGATAGATTTTCCAAATGGGTAAAAATCATATACTCGAATCCAACTGCAAGAATATTAACAAATCAAATACTATCAGCAAAATTTAATCTTTTTAGGGGTTGTAGACAAGGATGCCTGTTATCACCATTACTATTTGCTCTGGTAATAGAACCATTAGCTGAAATGATTAGATCAGAACCAGAAATATATGGATATAATACCAAAACTACAACGAATAAAATATCTCTATACGCAGATGACATCTTAATTTATATTACAAAACCGGAGATTAGTATTCCCAATCTATTTAATGTTATAACTAAGTTTAGTACATTTTCTGGGTATAGAATTAATTGGAATAAAAGTGAAATTATGCCTATATCTGGAATAAAATTAAATATATTAGAACAATTCCCACTTAAAATAGTCACGGACAAACTCAAATATCTTGGAATTAATGTACCCAAATTGTATAACTGTCTATTTAAATATAATTACCCTCAATTATTAAATAAACTAAAAAAAAATATTTTATATTGGAAAACACTACCTATATCAATGCTATAAAAATGATTTTTTTACCACAATTGTTATATTTATTTCAAGCCATCCCTTTATATCTCCCTAAAATGTTTTTTTAAAAAATAGATATTTTGGTTAATAGTTTTATTTGTGACTATAAAAACCATTGAATAAGTAAAAAACATCTATGTAAATCTAAAATAAATGGTGGACTAGCACTACCAAATTTCTTATATTATTTCTGGGAAGTTCAGATTAAGAATATGAATTTTTGGTTGGTAAATTTAGATCATGAACCAAGCTGGCTAAAGATGGAAAAGGAAGACTGTTTGTCTTTTGATGTAGGTTCGATTCTTTTGCACCAAGGGAAGTACCAAAAAAGTATGGGGACAACCCTATAATTCATAGCAATAGACGTATTTGGAAACAAATAGTCCTACATATGGATAATTTGTCACTTTGTTTGCCAATTATGAATAATCCCCTGTTTAGACCCTCTGTATTGGACAAGGGGTTTAAACACTGGAATGATTTAGGAATTAAAAGGATAGAACACCTTTACAAGAAAGGAAAATTTATTTCATTTCAAGAGTTACAGGATATCTATGGATTGCAGTCAAATAACATATTTAGGTATTTACAAATTAGAAACTATATTAAGTCAAACACGCAAGACTATAAAAATAGAAAACCAGGATTATTAGATGAATTGTTTAATAAACACCCAAATACAGAAAAACTAATAGCGCATATATATAATACTATTTTGGATATGGAAATCCCAACTTCGGAAATATATCGACAAACATGGGAAAATGAAATAGGTTTATCTATAACGAAGGAAACTTGGGAAGAAAGCCTACAATGTATACATCGCTGCTCATTAAATGCTAGACATATATTAATACAATTTAAGGTATTACACAGATTACATTATTCAAAAACAAAATTAAATAGAATTTATTCTAATATTTCTCCTATTTGTGATAAATGTCAGAACTTGGAAGCTAATTTAACGCATAGTTTTGTAACGTATAAAACTTAATTATTATTGGACAGAAATCTTTAGAGTTATCTCTGAAGTTCTTAAAATTAAACTGGACCCAGATCCAAAATTAATAATATTAGGAGTTCCGGATTCAAATCTAATATTAACAGTAAACCAAATAAATTTCTTGGCTTACTGTTTGATAATAGGGAGAAAATTAATATTGAAATTTTGGAAGGGAACATTATCCCCCACAATTAAAATGTGGACAGTGGAAATGTTGGAGACGTCGCATTTGGACAAATACAAACTCTTTGAACAGATATGGTCTCCATATACAGAATATTTGAAGGGGTAGCTGTTCTTGGCATCACAACTCAATGGGTACCCGGCAGGATCAGATGAAAATAACTTTCTATTTTTTCTTTTTGATTTGTATATATGTCTCTATTGATATCGCTATTTGAAATTGTGTTATTCACTATTAAGATGTATACTATAATCTCTTTTTTTTAAATATATATAATACTTTGTTTTAATTAAATACATATAACAAGAATATATACTTTTTTTTTCCTCTCTCACTCTTCTCTTTCTATATAATCAAAATTATTATTTAATCACTATTCTTATTGATTAAAATCTATTCTTTTCTTTTTCTACTTTCTAAAAAAATTGAAGATTATAAGAATTACTTGTAACATTTGTATACTTATTGAAATGTTGGTTGTGAATTTGAAAAGTTGTTATACCGTTGTTATGATGGATTACTTCTAATAAAAATATTACTACAAGAAGAAGATGGGGGTTTCAGAATCATTCTGGACCTCACAAACTTAATTCATATGTTCAGTATAGGCATTTAATAAAGTACACCTTCAACACTGTAACACAGTTGTTATCACAAAGCTGCTATATGGTTACTATAGATGTTAAAAAAAACTTTAAAAAAACCTTATTATTCAGTACCAGTGCATCATTATTGCAGGTACTTTAAGTTAAATTGATGAGTCTGAGACAATTTAAAGAATTACTTAATGGGTTAACTTCAGCACTCAGGCTGTTCACATAATTATTGAAACCAGCACTGGTGTTACTGAGGGCTCAGAATCACATTGTGATGGCTTATCTAGAGGATATGTTAATTGTAAATGCCACTCAGGAAACGGCTGAAGAACTGGTTCAGCAATCATAAGTGTATTGAAAGGCTAGGGTTCTGCCCATCCAACAACATTTAAGTCACAGCCATCCCAAACAATTGATTATTTGGGGTTTGTCATTAATTCAGTAATTATATGTCTGTAACTTGTTAACAGATAAGGTTGGGAATATTACAAATGTCCGTACTTGTCTCGATGAGAGAACTTATCCCTCCATCCGAGAAGTAGCTACGGGTATTGGTAAATTGTAGCAGCATTCCTGCTGTTGAGTTTGGACCTCTGCATTATCAAAGTCTGCTGAGAGCCAGAGGACAAGCACTTAAAATAAAAAAGTTAAAATAATTAAATGAAATATATATATATATAAATAAATAAAATAGACAAAAGATATATATATATATTTATATTTTATTTAATATAAAGTTTTATTTAATATAAAACTTATTTTAAATAAATAAAATAAAATAAAAAGCGTGCAGGTATTGATAGGTCCATGCAGTTACCAACTAAAGCTTTAGCAGAATTGCAATGGTGGATTCTCAATGTTGCACAAGCTACTAGAATATATTTTAGTCGTATTACAAACTGATGGGAGTGCTCTCGGATGGGGAGGTACGGACAGCACCACCAGTTGAGGTGGTGATGGACTGTCCAAGACGATTAATTCTCCTAACACATGGTATAAATTATTTTGAGTTATTGGGAGTTTTATGCATTGATAGATTATTGTTCTACAATGAATGACTTACATGTTCAATTACAAGTTGACAATACCACAGCTGTGGTAGAGACAATACGGTAGCAGACAACAGATCAAGTAAGTTCAATAACAATACAGAATGGATGGTAAATCCAGAAGTTCAAAAAGATTGTCAGTCGGTATGGGTACCAAATATTGATCTGTTTGCGTCCAGATTAAATCTCCAGTTGCCTAAATATGTCATAGGAGCCAGACCCAGGAGCAGTAGCGGTGGATGCATTCTCGCTACATTGGGGAAGTATAATCTTCTATGTTTCCCCATTTTGCCTGATTAGGCAATGTCACCAAAATAGAGCAAGACTCCGCCGCAGGCGTTTGGTGGTTCCAAACTGGTCTACACGGTCATTGTTCCCATTGGTGCTCAGAATGATGACTCAGCCATTCATGACAATCCCCAGCTGCAGTAATTGTTGGTACATCCAGTACAGGAGAAGTCATCCAGTACATGATCGTATTAATTGTTAATCTGCAGGTTCTGATGGACTGTCGGATAGGACAATGGATGTTCTAACTGCAGCTTGGAGAGATAGCACTAAGAAACAATATATGTCTCATATAAGGAAATGGGAAATCTTATGTATACAGTCAGATATATTTTATCATACTGCAAACATATCAGATGAATTGGAGTTCCTTGCTATGTTGTACCTGAGATATAGTGCCATTAATAGTGCTCGGAGTACTTTGTCCTCCTATTTAGGACAAATTCAGAATGACAATCTATCGGGTCCATCCGTTAATATCCCGATTTATGAGAGGAATTTTAATAAAATCCTACCAAACCCAGATATATAGAAATCTGGGATGTCAGTATAATTCTCATATTGCTTCGGCAGTGGGCTCCAATTATGTCACTGTCTTTTCAGAACTTAATATTTAAAGTGGTTATGCTCATGTCATGTCAGGTCATTAGTATCAGCACAATGAGTACAAACATTACAAATGTTGCTCTTAGATTGTATGCAGTTGTCTATAAATGAAATTACGTTTTATGTCTATGATCTAAGCAAGCAAAGCAAGCCAGGGAGGGCTGGAACCAAGGTAATCTTTAAAGCATACCCTGTCGACCAAACATTGTGTGTGGTAAGCATCTGACTCAATATATTAAAGTAACTAAGAGTCTCCGAGATTGTGAGACACTAATGCTCATTACCCACGAAATAAAAAATAAAAAAAATAAAAAAGTGACAGTACAAACTATTCTAGATGGTTAAAACAGGTTCTGTATTTAGTTGGAGTTCACACTCATGTGTTAAATCTCAACTCCACAAGGGTGGCATCAATGTCCGCGGCGAAGGCGCAGGACATGCCGCTCGACCAAATTCTAGAGGCCGCAGGATGGTGTAAAGAAGTAACTTTCTAGATTTATGAAAAACCTGTTGTCACAGTGCCAGGGTTTGCACATGCTATGTTGTGTTCTGTTCAAATTGTTTGCTTTGTTTCATATCATTGTTTCATATCATTATTGTTATTTTCCCCTGGGATAGAGGGGTTATTACTTTCATTGTTATTATTATTAACATAGTTATTGAATAATTCAAGCAATGTTGAATAATATTATTTACTCACTACTGTGTCAACTGAAGCAGTGTGTCGTATGGTATGAATCTACGGCATGAAAAACGCAGAGCTTCAAAATCTTCTCGTAGTCACTCACGTGACTCTGAAGTAAAATAGCAAGATTAAACTAGAACTTACCTGTTCGATGTTTGATCTTTATTTTATGAGGCGTTACGATGAGGGATTACGTGCCCTCCGATACCAGATGATCGTTTAGATTATGAAGGTTGGGAGCGGAGGGCACGTAATCCCTCATCGTAACTCCTCATTAAATAAAGATCAAACTTCAAACAGGTAAGTTCTCATTTAATCTTACTATTTTAGTGTTGTCCACACACATACTAACTATTCCATCTGCATTTGCATCCAAATTGTGAATATAAATTAAAAAAAACAACAGTGGACTCAGCACCGATCCCTGCAGCATACCATTTGTTACAGGCGTCGAGTATCAATAAAAACATGTACCACCTTCCTCTGTCTCCCAAGTTCAAGCCACTTTTGGATCTGGTTGGCTCAATTGTTCAGGATCCCTTGTGATCTCACCTTCCAGACCAGCCTACCATACTGCACCTTATCAAAGGCCTTGCTAGTGTCCACGAAGACAGTGTCCACTCCACTGTCATCATTCATCTCTTGGTCACCAGACAACTCAATCAAATTTGTGAGATACAATTACTCATGCATAAAACCATGCTGACAATCTCTAATCACTGCTGCCTCTTTGATTTGATGCTGCCTCTCAGAATCCCCTCCAAAAAAAATGTTGCGACGCTTGAGGAAACACCACGCATCAATACGTCACCACCTCGTCACGCCGCATCACGGCGCAACTTTTTCGGTGACTTGATACGTCAGCCAATGATGCTGGCAGTCGCCAAAAAAATTGGCAAGTCGGACAGGCGCTTAAAAGCTCCAACACCTTCTCTAATGTAATGTGGACTCTCTTCAAGTCATCTCTATTAATCTTCCTGAGTTCCCTCAAATCCATACCTTTCTTCATGGTTAATGCAGATACTTTTCATGCCAGACTTCACCTCTCTCCTGTGAGTCCACATTTAGACAGTCTCGTTGATCTTGTTAATCTATTTCCACTTTTACCTTTCATTTGTTTATTTAGTTTAGAGATACAGTGTGGAAACAGGCCCTTCGGCCCACCAAGTCCGCGCCAACCAGCGATCCCCCGTACATTAGCACTATCCTACACACACTAGGGACAATGTACACATACAAGCCAATTAACCTACAAACCTATACGTCTTTGGAGTGTGGGAGGAAACCGAAGATGTCGGAGAAAACCCACATGGTCGCGGGGAGAACATACAAACTCCGTACAGACAGCACCCTTAGTCGGGATCGAACCCAGGTCTCTGGAGCTGCAAGCACTGTGAGGCAGCAACTCTGCCCCAATGTGGTTTAACATATTTGTCGAATCTCTCTGGATTCTCTTAAAACTTATCTGCCCAAACTGTTGCATGTCTCCCTTTTTGCACTCCTGATTTTCTACTTAAGTATATTCCTACACCCCCTGGATGTCTGGTAAGCCTCCAACTTACCAGACATCCCTTTAACAACATCACCGTTGTTGGACGAATTACAGATGGTGTTGAGTCAGCGTATAGAAGTGATGGTGCCAGCACAACAACTTGGCTCTCAATATCAGTAAAACCAATTAACTGATTGTGGACTTTGGAAGAGGAAGGATGAGGACCCATAATCCTATTTATATCAACAGATGGTGGAGAGGGTCAAAAATGTCAAATTCCTGGGTGTATATATTTCTCAAGATCTATCCTGGACCCAGCACACTGATGCAATTATAAATAAAGCACATCAACGCCTCTACTTCCTGAGAAGATTACAGAGATTTGGTATGTCAGCGAGGATTCTCTTGAGCTTCTACAGTTGTATAGTAGAGAGCATATTGACTGGTTGTATTGTGGCCTGGTTTGGCAACTTGAACGCCCAGGAGCGAAAGGACTGCAATAAGTTGTGAACACAGCCCAGTCCATTATCAGCTCTGACATCCCCACCATCGAAAGGATTTATTACAGTCGCTGCCTCAAAAAGGCGGCCAGCATCATCAGAGACCCACACCATCCTGGCCACCATCATTTCACCCTTGTCATCGGGAAGAAGGTACAGGAGCCTGAAAACTAACATCCAGGTTCAGGAACAGCCTCTTCCCTACAGTCATCAGGCTATAAAACACTACAACCTCAAATAAACTCTGAACTACAACAGACTATTATTATTATTATTATTATTAGTATTATTAGTATTATTATTAGTATTATTATTATCGCACTACTATTGTTTGTTTTTTGAGTGTATGTGTATATATATATATATATATATATAGATACATACATACATATATACATATACATATATATATATATAGATATATATATATATATATATATATATATATATATATATATATATATATATATATGTGTGTGTGTGCGTACTTGTGAGTATGTGTATCTATACACTGACTTTTCTTTCTCTCTCGTTTATCATACTGTTTACAGTGCACTATGTTTACATATTCTGTTGTGCTGTAGCAAGTAAGACTGTCATTGTTCAATACTCTTGACTCTCTTTACGCTTGATCTACAAATAGCCTCTCCCAATCAACTTCTGAAAGTTCCTGTCTAAAACCATCAAATTGGCCTTGCTCCAATTTGGGACTCGAAGCTTTGGACAGTTCTATCCTTTTCCAAAACTATTTTAAAATTAACATAATTATGGCCACTGCTTTCATTAACATTTACCACTGTGTAATTTCCCAAGAGAAGGTTTTCATTTCAACTATATGGCCATCTACATTATTGATTGAGAAACTTTCACTGAACTTACTCAAGAAGCTCAACTCTATCCTTGATTCCAAGCCTTAAACATGAACGGTTCTAGTCGATATTTAGAACTTTAAAATCTACTATTACACCATGCTATTCGTACAGCTATCAGTGATCTCCCTACAACTTTCCTCTTCAACTCCCAATGACTATTGAGGGGCCTACAATACAAGCCCATCACCTCTTCTTATTCACTGCCTCACTAGATGATGCCCCTGTAAATAATAATGATCACCTTATTAATCACTCCCACCTTAACTCTTTAATCCAAACTTTCTGTTTTCTGTAAAAATGGTAACCTATTCATTCTTAATCTTAACGCTGCTCCTTGGGTGTGGTCATGCATATGTTGCTCGGCAGCATATCAAAACTATCTTGACAATCCACGTTTGGTTACAGAGCAATCCCAATTCTCAGCAATTTTTCATGTAACCAATTCTCTCCACGTCCCCCTCATCTTCTCTGGATTCTAACATTCACCGACACACTGGTGGCCATTTACAAAGGCATCTGTGAAGACCTGGGGGAAACCCACATGTCCACAAGTAAACTCACGCACCAGAGGTGAGGATTGAATCTGGATTGCTGGAGTTGCGAGGCACCAACCACCAGCTGTATTACAGTCCCCCCACATCAGATTTTGCATGCTTAACCTATACTATTACTAAAACTCTTTGTCTTGTTTGTGGCTGTCTGTGTGTATGTGTATGTGTATGTGTCAATTTCTATTTTCCTATTTTCTTCCAAACGCTAGACCACAGCCTTTCCATTTTCACACATTCTATTCACATTTTCCCATCGAGGTGATAAACACCTTCCCGTCGCATTCCCACCTATATTTCCACACTTTTTAATCGTTTAAAGCTTTAAAAAAAATCCCCGAGTAACGTCACAATGCACTCGCAAGGCAGGACGGGACACTGCGGGAGGGAGCGCATTCCAGCGCATGTGCGTGATGCCCGCTGCCCACGCCCAACACCTGGTGGCGAGGGTGGAGCTGTGGCCCTTGCTGGAGCCGAGCCTGGTGCTCGAGCTGGATTGAGAGCCGAGCCCGGGCTGAAAAAAAATGCTGCCTCTGGAACCAAGTCAGGGCCGGGCCGAGTACGGGAATCAGGCTGAGTTCCAGGCCCTGGCGCTGCTCTACGACCTGGGTAGATCCTGAGTTTCAGTCATTATTACTGGGATTGCATTTTCACCTTCTTCAAATAGAAAACTGCACAGTTTCTGTTGTTCTCATTCTGACAAACATGACAAACCAGAAGAAAAACAGATTTATAATTGTTTTTGGCACATCATGCCTTTAGCACAGGAAGAACATCCTTCACAAAACTTTGATTTCTCCACACTTAAGCTATTTCTGTACTTAAAACTGCTGCACACCAAAAACAAATATCTCAATATAATTTTAGTAGTGACTAGACTAAACTACATTTTGTAAATGTAATGTAAATGTAATGTAGGCTAATGTAAATAATCATAACTGCAGCTAAGATTTAGCTTAATTTACAATTTGACAATCCAAATGTACCTTGTGTTTAACCACGACCAAAGCAGAATACTGGTACATTTCTTTGAATACTATGACAGCAAATCAAATCATTTCTAGCATCTTAATCCCCTTCCACTTAATTCCCTCTTTCCAGATTTCACAATCAATCACAATCACAATAATACTTTATTCGTCAAATATGTTTTACAACATATGAGGAATTTCATTTGCCAAGTCAGTCATACAAATATAAAGCAACGGAACAAACAGAACACAATTTAACATAAGCATCCATCACAGTGCTCCTCCACATTCCTCACTGTGATGGAAGGCAAAAAAAGTTCAATCTCTTCCCTTTGCTCTCCCGTGGTCGGCGGCCTCGGGCCCTCTGTTGATGGGATGATCTTGACTCCCGTAGCCGGCGGCGGGCCCTCCCCGTCAAGGCAATCCGCTCCTGCATCGGGGATGTCAGCTCCCCCGCGCCAGACGATTGAACCCAGCATCGGGGCTGGTCGAACCTTCCGCCACGTTTGAGCTCCTGAAATCCACAGCCTCTCCCGAGACTGCAAGCTCTCGATGTAAAGTCCACAATCCCAGGCAAGGGATCGACTCCGATGTAAATTCATGCCCCGTGGTGGGGCCCAAGGTCAGTCCGAGGAGGGTTCCAGCTCCATCGATGGTAGGCCGCAGAGCGACCGGAGAATGCGATACGAAAAATAATCACATCTCCGGGAAGGTAAGAAACTGAAAAAAAAATTCCCCCTCCCCCCACATCGAACAAACCGGAGAACATTTACACAAACTTTTAACACACACTCAAAATTAAAAAAAGATGAAAAAACAGACTGTTGGTGGGGCTGCCAATCGTGCAGCGTCCCTGGTAGTCTTTTACCAAATCCCTGACAATTTTGTCTGACAAGCTGCTCCAGTACCACATTCTATCACAGTGCAATGTTGCTACGTTAAAATGATCCAGTGAATCCTATGGATCCTATGATCAATTTTCCCTTGCAACTGATCTGATCTGAAAGCTGACCCGAAACCATCTTAATGGCATGAGAGTGTCATTATCTCAACACACCTTCCATGTGCACATTAGTTTAAAATATTTACTCACTGAAATAAATTGCTATGTAAGCATTAAATGCAAACATATAATTAATCTGTCTGCAATTAATTCAATAACAATGATAGCATCAAAAGCATATGAAAACATCGCATCACTATTGATAAAATAATTAAGTACCTTTTCACAGCATCTTTAAGGCATAATCGTTTTTAATGTATATTAAACAAGATCATTCCTTATGAAATTAATTCCTTATGTTATTAAATGACTGAATTTTTAAAAAAAAAACTAAATTTAACTGACTTGATTATTTTTTGAGATGTTGTGCTTTTGAGCCAAACAAATTAAAACATCTATTGATTTTTCTATTGACAATCCATCAGTTTTTTTTCTCTTGATTAAGTAATATTCAGGGTAGGCTCACATGACAGATATCTTTGCCATGCTTGTTATTTTTTCCAATACTTAGCACATATCTGAATTTATTGCAAGTTTCCATTCCTGCAAGTTAACCTATATTTTAATGTTTTTAAACCTAATGCTACTATTCCTAAATCAGTGCTTTCTATTGTTTAATGCAATATGAAAATCATTAACTTCTAAATACAGATTTCAAAAAACATCCACTTTGAAATAATGCCCTGAAAACTTATTGCAATATTGTTCTTAAATGTCCATGTATTGGAGGCCCAATTATGCTTGAAAGGTTTTATTTTGCCATAGGCAAAATAAAAAAAGCTGAGTTTCCGAAAGAATTTGCAACAACTTTTAAAAATACCAGTCTCCAACAGTGACAGTGGCTTTGATAACAAAGTTAAAGTTACCAGTATTTCCTAAACAATGCTATGAAAATCTCATCATCCTCACCTCAACTGCAAGGGTTGATGGAGAATATATAATGATTTTAAGCAGTTAATAATTATTTTATTTATTTGCCTCTATTGACAATTAAAAAAGAACAAGTTTTTGCATAACTGTCATAATCACTCTGTCTATTAACAAAATCAGCACAAACATTTGCTATAAGTTCTTACCTGAAGAAATTATGTGGTATATAAGTACGTGCCAAAATAATATCATTAACGTAAACTTTTTATGATCCATTTCACCAAAGGACGAAGTCTGAAAATTGCAGGTAACGAATCTGCTCTGTCTCAAGACTAAATGCTCAGGTGTATTTGAAACCCTTCTTGTTTCAAATATGGAACTGTATCTGACGTCTTCACTACACCACACCTTTTTTTGTAAATCAAAGCTTGGCAAAGCAAGGAATATGTGTGTAATCATGACAGTGACCGAAGAGAGAACTTCCCCACCCTAATAATCGTCAGTACGATTGTTTTATTTTGGGCTGCATTGTCTGACATTTTTAAAGCACTTCAATACTTTCAATAGTTTCAATGTTTTCAAAATTTTCAATAGTGCACAGAAATCTCTAAAACCAAAATAAATCTGCAGATACTAGTAAATAAAAGTATGCTATTACAAAAAATAAAAGCATAAAAAGCTGGGAAAACTCAGATGACTAAAGCACTCAATGTGTCTCTTTCCACCACTGTCTGACCTACTAAATTTTTACAACCTTTTTTGACTGATTAGAATGCCTCTGAATGAGAGAAGGCAACATTTCCTACCCTGCAGCACCTTGTTCTCCGTGGTATTGCCTGAGCTATTTAGTGTGGTTTTCATTTAAAAACACGCCGCTTACTTAATAAATGCCAAATATTTGCTGTCCTTGTTTCTATTTCCCTTCTCTGGAGGTGCATTAGGGGTGGATGGTGATGTAGGATGATGACAGTGTATTCCGGATGTGGGGAGTGGGAGAGGTAGCCTAGTGGGTTCATTCCTCCACCTCTTTCATTACCATGGACTAGTTTTGTAATTATGTATTTTTGTACTAATGTCTTGCTTTTTTGTGCAGTTTTCATTCTTTTTACGGTTGCGTAGTAGTTATTTATAACATGCATAATTGATATATCATATTGTGCGTCTATGTATGTCTGAGTCCACGTGCATCATCTTGGTAGATGTCGGCGACTGCGGGGGAGAAAGAGGAGGAGGAGGCGGGAGCGGCAGAGTGGACAAATCGCGAGAGAGGAGGGGGGAGGTTGCAGTGCAGTTGTGTGCAGACAAGGCTACTGATAGGAAGAAGAAGCAGCTCGTGAGAGAAGAGGGAGCCCCATGGTTGCTGAGTGCATCCTGTCGTTAGCGACTTGAAGAAAGCGGTGCTGGTCAGGGGCAACAATGAGAGCCACAACAACAACCGCTTCCACCAGACAATGTGGTAGCTGGCGAAGAAGGTAGACACAAAAAGGTGGAGTAACTCAGCGGGCAGGCTGCATCTTTGGAGAGAAGGAATGGGTGATGTTTCAGGTCGAGACCCTTCTTCAGACTGGTTAGGGATAAGGGGTCCAAATGGAATTTCAATTGGCTTCAAATTCTTGTGCATTAAATTATTCCAGAATGGTCCTGGATACAGTTTTAATTTATAGACAGTTTAGTTTATAGTTGCAACCAAGCCAAAAGATGCACATTTTCATAGGCTGCATTTTTGGAGTATGTTGGGAAAACCAAGTACATTTGGGGCTGAAGGAGAATTGGGATCGGTATATTTGCTGTTGAGTGGGGCAATTGGTTGTTTGCATTTTGGGGATTGGGGAAACATTCTGTGATTTGCAGTATAATTGGGAAGGGTGGAATGGGGAGATGAACAATGCATTGGGGACAAGTTTAGGAAACGGGGAAGATGTTGAGTTTGGGTAACAGAGTAGGAGTACAACGGAAGGGGAGCATCAGGAGTAATTGGCAAATAACAGTCCTTTGGGAAGTGTGGTGGGAGGCGATAGAGAGGTGATGGGCAAGGAGTACATTGGATAATGCAGAAAATAAGTTTGAGCCTGACAGTGCAAATGGGGAAGGGATGGTGTGTGAAGACGAGTGGCACATTGGATAGGCAGTTCACTAGTATTATAACATTGGCATAAACCTTATGCGTGATAGGTGACATGGCAAGGACTTTCAAATGCAGATGGAGGGCAGAGGTGGAGACCAATTCTCCATAATTTCCCTACAGCTCCACCTCCAGATGAGTCCCTTACCATTTCTGAAGCACAGATTACAGCACCAATTATAATTAAACTTAGTTAGTTGGATGTTTTAGGGTGGGAAGGTTGGAGGTGGATAGCAAGGACCATGTGGAGATACAGACCGAGGTGAGGAAGACTGGGAGAGGGACTGAAGGAGGATTAGAGAGAGGAGTGGAACAAATAGCTCATCAGTTTGTTTAAATCTTCATGGCTGAGAAGTCCATTTGTTCCTCATCCATGGATACAAAGTGCTGGAGCAACTCAGTGGGTCAGGCAGCCTCTCTGGAGGACTTGGAACCTATCCCGACCTGAAACCTCACCCATCCACGTTCTCCAGAGATGCTTCCTGACCCGCTTACTCCAGCAATTTGTGTCCTTTTATGTAAAGGATACTTTACTGCAGTTCCTCGCCTCAACATTTTGGCTGCTCCTCAATCATGTTTGGACGAGGGATAACATTGCCTTGCAGAAAAAATACATGGGTTACCACTGCATTCCCAGGTAATCCTGGGATAATGAACAGATCAAGAGAGAGTTAAATATAGCTTTTAGGCCTAACAAAATCAAGGGATTTTGTGAGAAAGCAAGAAACTGATTTTGGATGATCAGCCATGATCATATTGAATGGCTTGAAGGGCCGAATGGCCTACTCCTGCATCTATTTTCTATGTTTCTATTTTGCTATGTCAACAAACCAGTCAATTAAATTGAGTGGTGTGTGCCAAAGGCAACTATACAACCTCTCCATTCAGTGATTCTGGTCAAAAGCATAATACAAAATCAACATGCGTGCAACAATATCCAGATAATCTTTTCTGAAATTGTTAGCATTACAGCCACTATTACCCATCCCAAAGTGCAAAGTTTTCAATGAGGTAGGTTAGGAAAGAAGATCATATAGAACATTGTTAGTATTGTTAGAAATCTTGGTAGATTTACAATATAAATAGAGATTTAAAAGAGAACTAATTATAATGGATGACAATAGATCCCCGTTTGGGATCAGCACACGAAGAGTCACCACACTCCTGCACCATCTTGAGTTTGGATGTTGAAAGCTGCTGGTTAAGTATTCCTTGTGGGATCAATATGATGTTCATAATTACTATCATCCCAGTGATAGAAGTCCAAATCGAATTGCCCAGTGTTCTTATTACTTAAAAAAAAACATTTTTACAGTGTTAATGATGTACCACAAATGGTCATTGCAAATTTTTAACATGACTGATGATAATGCTAAAAGGTTTGGCCAGTGTGTGGAACATGCTTGCCCCAAACTCATTTTGAAGTTACACTGGGTGGTCTTTATTCTCACATTCTTAACCTACAGCAGTGTTGCTGTGTGAAGAGGACTGGAATATTGTCCAGAGTGTATTTGGAGCTGTGTGTGTCAGGGAATGGGCAGCAGTCCCATGCTGCACTCATTCTTCTAATTTCTAAAGATTGTGAGGTTGGGAGGTTCTACAACAGAAGGGAGGTGTTGGCTCTGTGCGTATGTTCACATGGAGATAACTGGTATATCCAGTCCTTGATGATCACAAACTACTGTTGGAGTATATCCAGTTAAGCAACTGCTGGAGTGCTGTTGTACATAGCAACAATCTCTCCTTGTTAAATCATTACCTTCAATAATTAATAACAACAATTTTGATTGTTCTATTTACTCCTCTTTAGAAATTCTATAATTCATTTTGTATCATGGCAAGTATTATATCCAAAGTACGACATTCAGAATTTGATAGGATCTGAAAGGTGACATAAATTGGTGGCTGCCTTGAAAATCCACATCAGTGGTGTTATGATGTTCAGTGGTAATGACAGCAGTCCTGGGCGGAGGGGTGGGGAGTGGGGGTGTATGAAGACCAGCTCAGTCTTTTATTTGTTGCAGCAGTTGACGTAAACTTACAGTGATTTAAAGTTTTGTTTGTAAAAAAACTGAAAATAATGTAGACACAAAATGCTGGAGTATAATACTTGCCAAGATACAAAATGCGTGTCATGCAGTATCTCTGGAGAAAATGCATAGATGACATTTCAGTTCAGGACACCTCTTCAGACAAAAACAGAAAGAATGAACTTAGAAGAAATTGAGTTGGTCATTTTGTCTTGGGGTCTCCTTGGTGAGATCCTTTTCTTTTCCTCTCATTCAAATATGATTTATTTATTACTTTCTTTTTTTATTCTTGTTTTTAATGGATTATCATTATGAAAATGCATTTTGCAGAGATAAGAAACAGCAAATGGTAAACTAATATCTCATTTCATTTAACATTGATAAATAACTACTTGACAGAATTATTAATTCCAATGATATCTGCATGTTTTCTCAAATTACCACCTAATTTGTGTTTAACAAAAATACAATATACCTGCACTTGACAAGGTGGCTTGATTAGAAATAGTCAGCATAGCTTTCTGCATTTTAAATCGTATCTCATAAATTTGACTGAGTGTGTTTCAAAGCAATTATCAAGAAAATGTATGAGGGCATGGTAGTAGCACTGGAATAACTCAGCAGGTCAGGCAGTATCACTGGAAAAAAAAGATAGGCAATGTTTTAGGTCGAGACCATTCTTCATACTCAGCTATATGGTCTTCAGTAAGAACTTCATGAGATTCTTCTCGATAGGTTGCTTTGAAACATTAGATCACATAGGATCCAGGGAGATATGGCAAATTAGATATGTAATTACTTGATGGTTGGAAGCAGTGGTTGGCCGTGGAAGGGTGTTTATTGGACTGGAGGCCTGTGACTAGTGGTTTGCCTCGAGGATCAATGCTGGGCCCATTATTGTTTGCCATCAATTTCAACAATTTGAATAAGAATGTTCAAGATATTGTAGGTAAGTTTACAGATGACACCTAAAGAGATGGTACAGTTGACAGTAAAGATGGTTTTCAGGAAGCACAGTGGGATTTTGATTAACTGGACAAGTGGGCTGAGGATTAGCAAATGGAGTTTAATTCAGATAAGAGCCAGGCCTTGTATTTTGGGAAATCAAAGCAGGGTAGGACTTGCACAGTGAACAATAGGGACCATCTGTTGTGTTGTAGAGCAGAGGGATCCAAAGGATCCAGGACTACATTGTTCCCTGAAAATGGTATTTCAGTTACATAGGGAGGTTAAGAAGGCCTTTGACATGCTGGGTTTCATTAGTCAGGGCACTGAATATAGAAGTTGGTACATCACGTTGCAGTTTACAAGACTTTGGTGAGATTGCACAAAGGGACTGTTTCCATGATGTGTGATTTTCTATAACAAAACCCAGCTGATTCATTATCTCCTCATATTCATTCCATACTAGGCAATATCCTGGTAAATGTCCTCTGCGCCCTCTCCAGTGCAATCACAATCCTCCCTGTTGTATCTAGCCAGAACGTCTCAGGCTTCCAATCACAAACAAAATTCTCCATTGTTGCCATTTGATTCCTATCACTCAGTCAATCTTGGATCCACTTTGGCAACTTGCATGGAATCTCATCAGCTCTAACCATTAGTTCCAGTTTCTCATGAGAGATTTTATAAAAGGCCTAACCAAGTCCATGTAGACTGTCAGTCACATTAACTTCAACAATAATTTTGCTTCTTCTTCAAAAAATTCAATCAATCAGCTTGACCTGCTAAGTTCTCACTTGTTTTCTTTTTCAAGATTGCAGCACCTGCTGTTTCTCGTGTCTTTGATTAATCCCTACCTTTCCAAGTTCAAATTAATCCTGAACATCAGAATGTTTTCCAATAAGTTCCCTACCACTAATGTTTAATTCTCAGTTCTGCAATTTCCTAATTTATCCTTCTTGCCATTTCTGAATTAATTTGCTGTCCTCCAATCATCCAGCATTTCAACTGTGGCCAATAATGATTTAAGAATCTCCGTCAGGAGTCCAGCAATCTCCTCCTGGAATACATTCCATCGAGCCTTCAAGATTTTTTTCACTTTCAAACCTGCTAGGCCATCAGATGGTAATATTCTTGAAGTTCATTCTTTCCTCTCCTGAATTCTCCTGCTCCTTAGTGAATGTGCAAAATAAATATTAATTTAAAACTTCACCCAGTGTCTGTTTCCACATGCAAATTGCTCTTTGGTAATTCACGGGCCTTACTCCTTCCTTGGTTATCCTTTTGCCCTTATTAAACCTATAATATCCTGTATGATTTTACTTAATCCTATCTGCCTGTTTTATAATCCCACTTTCAGAGTGGTGCAGCTGGTAGGGCTGCTGCCTCACTGCGCAAGAGACCCGGATTTATCCAGACCTCGGGTGTTGTCTGTGTGGAGTTTGCACATTCTTCCTGTGCTGTGTGGATTTCCTCCGGGTACTCCAGTTTCCTCCCACATTCCAAATACTTGTGCATTCTTAGGTTAATTGGCCCCTGTAAATTTCCCCTAGTTTAGGGATTGGGTGAGAACATGGGATAACATACAGTACCACTAGTGTGAATGTGATTGTGATTGTCGGCATGGATATGGTGGGTCGAATAACATCTTTCCATGCTGTATCTCTAAACTATCTCCAAACCTTCTCATCCTAATTTTTCTTTATAAGTTCCTCCCTCAACTCACACAAGGTCTCCATGTTTTCTGTTCCATACTCCTGTCACATACAATTTTTTTCTTTAGCTATCCCTTGACATCCAGGTTCCTTGAACATGCCTTTATCCCTCATAACATATTGGCTCTTAACTCTCTTTATTCCACTTTTGAATGGGTTTTACTTGTCTGAAACACACTCACTGACATGTCACTGCTCCTGCCAACGTTTGCCAAGTCTGGCCTTATGTGTTGAAATCAGCTTCTCCCTAATTCAGGGCCTTAATTTCCAGACCATCCTTACAATGATTTTGAAATTCACAGTTATGATCAGTAACTCTGAAACACTTCCCACTGACAGTTCAACCACTTGCCCAGCTACATTCTCAGATGAGGGCAGATGAGATGCAGTACCGCTTCTTCTCTAGTTGGATTATCTATGTACTGACTCAAACAGCTCTCCTAGACACACTTTAAAAATGCATCTCTGTCAGCGTTTTCACACTAAGGTAATCCCTGTTAATATTGGGAAGTTGAAATCCCCTACTACTCCAACCTTATTACTCCTAAACCTCTCTGTGATTTGTCCACATATCTGCTCAACACTTTTCTGTTGACTATTAGGTTGCTTGTATTGTTCGCGCAGCAAAGCGGTTGCACCCTCTTTGCTCCTAAACTCCGACTATAAGACCTAATTTAAAGAGTTTTCATGAATATCTCCTCAATTAATGATGGACACTGCAACCAATATTACAATATTGCAATGATATTACAATATCACCTCCCCCTTTACATCTCCTCCCATCATACCAGAAAACTGTATCCTATAATGTTGAGTTGCTAGTTCAGCCACATTGCTGTGATACCACCAATATCATATTTCCATGTTGATCAACATTTTACTCTCATCTGCCTCACTAACCAGACTCCATGTGTTGCTTCCATTTTTTTCTCTCTCTGTACTCACTCATTTTCTGTTTGTAAGCCATTGCCACCTCTCTCAGCAGGTACCAGCACCATTCACCTTGTTGTCTCTCTGTGTATCCACCTTGTCACAGTCATTTCCAATTTTCTCTTCTCAGCAACAAAAAACAAGTTTGCTTTCTCCTTTTACTTAGTTCCAATGAAGGGCCTGGAATGTTGACTCCATGCCTTTCCCTCCCGGTGTGTCTGATCTGCTGGCTATACCCATGAGTCCTGTTGCTTACATCATGCAAAATGACCCACAACGTGGAAACGAAAACGATTATTAGTTATTTGTTCATAAAGATTTGCAATGTCTGACCAATCGTTGTTAACACTTTATAGAAGTGAGGCCTTGTTCTTCATAATCAGTCTTCTTGCTCTTCAATCAGATTGCAATTGTCACGGACTTTAGCTTTTGAAGAAATTTGAAAACTGGGACTATGAATCATATGGATATCAAGTTTAAATATAACATTTGAATTGCCTGAAGCCAAATAAAGAGAGTTATAAATGTTAATATTCTGGGGAATTACAATAGGGAATCTTTGCAATAATTATTTAAGGGAATTTGACTCATCAAAACCTTGAAGCTATTAAGCTAGCTAGGATTAATTAAAGTGTAATACGGATAGTATGGTGACTCATCAACGATATTGTTCACGTTTTCACATTGAGGGTCGAAAGTTGGAATGAGATGACAGGAGAGGTAGTTGAGGCAGGTACCATAACAACATTGAATAGATATTTGGGCAGATACATGGATAGGAAAGGTTCAGAGGGATGTGGGCTAAATGCAGGCAGGTGGGGCTAGTGAAGATGGGGCATCGTGGTCAGCATGGGCAAGCTGGGCCGAAGGACCTGTTTCTGTGCTGTATGACCCTATGACTATGTCTCATCAGTAGATAACAGAATTCACAAAAATATAATAAGCAATGGCAGGGTAAAGAGGATGAGTGATTATTAACTCAGCTCACAGCTAATTCGAAGATTGACCATGCCCACTTTGACATAACCTAAACCAAATCTAAGAGTTGTTTTCCCATAATGTTGTTAGAAAATAGGTCAAATTGACTGTGTTTATTCTTACTGCAATGTTGGAGGCTGAGAGGTAACCTTATAGAGATTTATAAAATGATGAACGGACTAGAAAGAATAGATGGTCAGTTTTTTTTCCCAGGATAGGAGAATCCTAACCTAGAAGGCTCAGGTTTGAGATGAGAAAGAGGACTGATGTCGGAAGTTATATGGAATGAGCTTCCAGAGGAAGTGGTAGAAACAGATACAAGTATAACATTCAAAAGGCATTTGGAAGGTACTTGGACAGGAAGGGCATAGAACATTTTGGGTCCAGTGCAGGCAAACTGGATTAGCATAGGTCGACATGGCAGTCAGCATGGACTAGAGGACTTAGTTTTAGGGTGAGATTTAGTTTAGTTAAGTTTATTATTGTCACTGGGTACAGTGAAAAACTTAATTCCATGCTATTCAGCCGAAGAAAAGACTATACAGGGGCTACGTCCACAACTCCCTGCAATTTCTTGCGGTCTTGGGTGGAGCTGTTCATAAACCAAGCTGTGATGCGTTCCAATAAAATGTTTTCTGTGACACATCTGCAAACATTGGTGAGGGTTGTTGGGGATATGCCAAACCACTTAAGTCTTCTAAGGAAGTAGAGCTGTTGATGTGCTTTCTTAGACATTCCTTCGACTTGGCTGGTTCAGGACAAATTGCCTGGAATATTTATTCCTAAGAACTTGAAGCTTTCGACCATCTCTACTTCAGCGCCATCAATATATAGCAGAACATCCTGAAGTCAATCTCAATCTCATTTGTCTTGCTTACATTGAGGGAGAGGTTGTCGACTTGGAGCCAGGCTATGAGGTTTGTCAAAATAGACACAAAAAGCTGGAGTAACACAGCGGGACAGGCAGGATCTTTGGAAAAAAGGAATGGGTGACGTCTCGGGTCGAGACCCTTCTTCAGACTGGTTAGAGTTACGGGAAATGAGAGATATAGATGATGATGTGGAGGGATAAACAACAATTAATAAAAGATATGTAGAAAAGTAACAATGATAAAGAAAACAGACCGTACTGTAGTTAGCTGTTGATAAAGGAAACAGGCCATCAATCTCCTTGCACCCCATCTCGTCATTATTTGATATCCATCGCACTATGGTGGTGTCGTCTGCGAATTTGTAAATTGAGTTGGATTGGTATTTGCCTGCACAGTCATGAGTGTATATGGAGTGTAATAGTGGGCTGAGACCTCATCCATGCGAGGCACCAGTGTTGAGGAGTTCAAGTTCAAGTTCAAGTGAGTTTATTGTCATGTGTCCCTGATAGGACAATTAAATTCTTGCTTTGCTTCAGCACAACAGAACATAGTAGGGATTGACTACAAAACAGATCAGTCCATATACCATTATATAAATATATACACACATGAATAAATAAACTGATAAAGTGCAAATAACATAATCGGGTTATTAATGTTCAAAGTTTTGTCCGAGCCCGGTTTAATAGCCTGATGGCTGTGGGTAAGTAGCTATTCCTGAACCTGGTCGTTGCAGTCTTCAGGCTCCTGTACCTTCTACCTGAAGGTAGCAGGGAGATGAGTGTGTGGCCAGGATGGTGTGGGTCTTTGATGATACTGCCAGCCTTTTTGAGGCAGCGACTGCGATAAATCCCCTCGATGGAAGGAAGGTCAGAGCCGATGATGGACTGGGCAGTACTTACTACTTTTTGTAGTCTTTCCCTCTCCTGGGCACTCAAGTTACCGAACCAAGCCACGATGTAACTGGCCAGCATGCTCTCTACTGTGCACCTGTAGAAGTTAGAGAGAGTCATCCTTGACAAACCGACTCTCCGTAATCTTCTCAGGAAGTAGAGGCGCTGATGTGTTTTCTTGATAATTGCATCAGTGTTTTCGGACCAGGAACGATCTTCAGAGATGTGCATGCCCAGGAATTTGAAGCTCTTGACTCTTTCAACCATCGACCCGTTGATATGAACAGGACTGTGGGTCCCCATCCTACTCCTTCCAAAGTCCACAATCTGTTCCTTGGTTTTGCTGGTGTTGAGGGCCAGGTTATTGGGCTGGCAGCATATGGACAGTTGCTCGATCTCTCTTCTATACTCTGACTCATCCCCATCAGTGATATGTTCCACAACAGTGGTGTCGTCAGCGAACTTGATGATGGAGTTCGCACTATGACCGACTACGCAGTCATGAGTATAGAGTGAGCACGGCAGGGGGCTGAGCACGCAGCCTTATGGTGCTCCCGTGCTGATTGTTATCAGGTCTGACACATTTCCACCAATACGAACAGACTGTGGTCTGTGAATGAGGAAGTCAAGGATCATCATAGAGGATGATTTGTTACTTATCCTCACTGATTGTGATCTGTTGATCAGAACGTCGACAATCCATTTGCAGAGGAGAGTGCTGACTCCAAGTTCCATGAGTTTGGAGATAAGCTTTGTTGATTTAATGTACTGAAAGCAGAGCTGTAGTCTATGAAAAGGCGTCTGACGCAGGTGTCCTTCTTATCTAGGTGTTCCATGGGTAAGTGTTGGGCCAGGGAGATGGTATCAGCTATTGACCTACTGTGGTGGTAAGTGAACTTCAGTGGATCAATGATGCTTGCCAGGTTGGATTTAATGTGTGCCATTACAAACCTCTTGAAGCAATTCATGATTGTAGATGTTAAGGTCACTAGGCCGTAGTCATAAAGGCATGAGATTTATTTGGCACCGGGATGATAGTGGTCTTCTTGAAGCTGGTGGGTACCCCAGAATGGAGTAGGCAGATATTAAAGATCTCCCTCATCACTCCCGCTAGTTCGTTTGCGTAGTTCCTAAGGATGAGGTCAGGGACATCATCTGGACAAGTTGTTTTCTGTGGGTTTACCTTCAGGAAAGCCGATTTAACTCCTGCAACAGTGAGCCTGGGGAAAGGCACACTCGTGTCTGACGGGACGAATGAAAAGATTTTGATGAGATCTGAAGGAGACCTTTTTCACTCAGAGGATGGTGAGGATCTGGAATATAAGGCCTGAGTGAGCGGTGGAAGCAGAATTATTGATGTGTCTTGACAAGAATTTGAACTGCCTAGGTAGAGAAAACTATGAGGCAAGAGTTAGAAAATGTGATTAAGACAGTTCGGTCCCCTCTAGTCAGCATGGGCATGGTGGGCCGAATGGTTTCAAGCTGTATGACTCCATGATTCTGTGACTCACTTAGAACTAGCAAACATCTTAGATAATGTTTCCTCGGATTCAAAAAAGGACACATGATGGACATATTCAAGAACATAATGTCCAATTCAGATCATTAGTATTCCATTGCATGTCCTGGATTCCTCCATTTCAAAGGGAAATGTAGGTACAACCAAATAAGCTTATAGGTTTATAGATCCCTTACAGGAAGCCATATTGTGTCCAAGAGGAACCAAAGCCAAAATGCAATTTTTTTGTTTAATTATTTCATTCAGCCCTTTCTATTCATATATTGTTCGCAAATTAATTCTGGAATAACAGCTTAAAATATGTTGGTATGTGTGACATTTTAAATTGCCACACCTTATTTTGCTTACTATGACACCTTTTTCTATATACATGCACAACAAGTGTGACAATGGACGCAAGCATGAGGGAGAGAAAAAGTTGCTTCACCCTTCCCTAGCTCGTCAACATCCTTTGGTTTCTTAAGTGTCATTAGTTTGGAATTTTGAATCACTCTTCTGAATCCTCTTGAGGATTGGACATGGACTACGTTTGAGTTTAGCATATTTACGGAATGTTGCATCCAATTACGTGGATGGAAGCAGACTATCATGTTAAAGTATGATAATTGAATGATGGGACTTATTGGTGAGTGAGTGATCGTGGAATGTTGCATCAAACATTTTTTGCAGTTGCAATTGTAGAACACAGCATTTGAAGATGCATTCACTCTTCTTGAGTGCTGCCCTGAGCTCATTGAGGCATTGCATCTGGGTTCTCATGGCTTGATACCAGATGTTGATTGTCACAATTACAGGGGCCAGTATTCCCTCCACTGCCTTCAGAGTTTGAATAGAATAGTAAGATTAAATGAGAACTTACCTGTTCGACGTTTGATCTTTATTTTAAGAGGAGTTACGATGAGGGATTTCATGAAGACCCCGCCAGCAAGCATGCGCAACATTCTTCAAAGCAGCGATGTGAAATCACAGATAGTAGAGGTGACTGAAGATATTAAGATAAGAGAACTAACATACCAGTTGACCTTATAATAGAAGGTTGGGAGCGGAGGGCACGAAATCCTTCATCGTAACTCCTCATAAAATAAGGATCAAACTTCGAACTGGTAAGTTCTCGTTTAAACTTACTATTTTACTTCGGAGTCACGTGAATGACTTTGTGAAGATTTCATGCCCTGGAAACGAGTCCATGCTCACACACTGCCATAATGACCAATGGAGGAAGTATGTTAACGTATTTCAGACTTGAAACAGTGCTGAAAAACAATAATGTATTTATTAACAACAAATAATAAACCCCTAACTTCGGGGGAAAATTTAAGATACAGAACTTAAAATAGTATCTGCAAAAGTTGCAGATGTGGTCACAGGTTTGTTATAAAACCGTTGAAAAGTTGACTCATTGGACCAACCCGCCGTAGCAAGGATGTGGTCCATGGGAACTTCCATCATCCTCCCCGCTAATGTAGACGCAGCCCTGGTAGAATGAGATTTAAAAACGTCAGTGTCTACCCCTGCTGCACCTAACACCATCCTGAGCCACCTTGAAATGGTCTGTACAGTTACCCTGTAGTGAGGGCATTTAAGACTGATTAAAAGGCCCATTTCCATACCCCTGAGATTTTTAGTGACCTCTAGGTAATGACGAAGGTGGGTTGTTATGCAAAGGCGTCTGTCTAATGGATAGGCCTGGAACTCCATTTTAGGCCAGATGACCCAAGTCTGTTATGTTTAAGTAACTCATTTATATAAAAGGTCACCTTATTTGGAGTTGATACCATGGTATTCCATTTTAATTTATGCAGGGTCTGGACCCGCTGTGCAGTAACAAGTGCCATCAGCATCACTACCTTATAGGTGAGCTTGGTCAATGAGAGTGACCCAATCCATAAGCAGGGACAAGACCAGTCCGATATCCCAGGTTTGAGAATATCGAGGCCTAGGAGGATTAGAGTTAAAAATACCCCTCATAAGTTTAGACACCAGGGGGTGGGATCCTACTCCAAGGTGTTCTAACCCAAGCCCGAGGTAGGATGATAAAGCACTTCTAGCACAGTTGATGGCACGATAACTGAGGCCCTCATCGTAATGAAGGCTAGCCAGGAATTCCAGTACGTCTATAATGGTGGCAGAGTTGTATGTGGTGCCAGTCCTGGAACAAAATACTTCCCATTTTTTAACATAGGTGAGGTATTGTCTCCTGGTGGACTCCCTGCACGATGCCGTGATGATGTTCATGGTCCTGTCCGTCAACCCGAACTCCAGGAGAGGTCTATTCAGAACCTGCAAGCCAATAGGTTCATGTAATCATGGCATGGATGATTCTCTCCAGTCACGGGATGTACCAGGAGATTCGGGCGTTTGGGAATCGGGAGACCCAAATGGGAACCACAGGGAACCATAGGCCAATCGGGTATGATCAGAATTCCTGATGCGGAGTCTAATTGAATTTTCCACAATACCCGACTGATGAGGCAGAAAGGGGGAAATGCATAGAAAAACAAATCCCCCCAATGTAGCGATAAAGCGTCCATCGCTACTGCCCCAGAGTCTGGTTCCCATGCAACATATTTTGGTATCTGATGGTTAAGTCTAGATGCAAAAAAGTCGATATCTGGCGTTCCATACCGAGCTATAATGTCGGTAAATACCTGGTGGTTCAATATCCATTCGGTGTTGTCATTGAATATGCATGACCTGGTGTCCGCCATTGTGTTGAGCTTACCTGGAAGGTAGGTAGCTGATATCCAAATGTTTCTTTCAATGCACCAGTGCCAGATTTAATTTGCCAATTCATCACAAGATATCAACTTGATACCACCCATATGATTAATATATGCCACCACTGTGGTATTATCTATTTGTAGGCAAACATGCAGATGGTGCATATCTGAACAGTAGGCCTGAAGTCCATGAAATGCTCCCAACATTTCTAAATCATTAATACCTTGTGTCCGAAGTAAGGTAGATTTGTGTGTATTCCATCAACCACCAGTATCGGTAGCTCCTCAGCCGTGAGCGCAGGCGTCAGTTTGTAACACAACCAAAGGGTTTGTGATTCTGATGGGATTAAAGCAATGTCAAATATTGCTAATCCACCATCCAATTCGATTTTTGCTTTGGCCGGTAGCTGCATAGGCCTGTCAAAATGACCAGCGTGAGATTTGAGTGCTGCAATTTTGGCTCTTTGTAAATTTTGGTAATGTTACGGTCCATATTGTGTGGCTGCAAAGGTAGCCACAAGTTTCCCGATTACCCCGGCAGCGTGCCAAATGGTTGGTTTACAGGTGCATAAAAGGCTATTGCATGCCTCTATTAAGTCTGTCGCTTTGCTTTTTGGCAAGGTGACAGTCATGTGAACAGAATCGATCGTGAACCCCAGATAATCCATTATTACAGAAGGCATTAACTTGGATTTGTCTGGATGGATGATAAATCCCAGTTTTTGAAATAGAAGTTTGGTGGCTGTAACAGACAATTTAGCCAGTTTCAAGGTTTTCCCCACAATTAGGATTTCATCAAGATATGCCATGACAATGTGCCTTTGTTTCCGAAGAAACGTCAATGCTGGTTTCAGTATTTTGGTAAATAGCCAGGGGGCTGTTGTTAATCCATTAGGCAGCGCTTTATACTGCCATAGCTGCCCCATCCAGATAAATTTCAAATATCTGTGGTGATCTTCATGTATTGGTACTGAATAGTATGCATATTTTAGGTCAATGCAGGCCATGAAGTACCCTTTGGAAACTAGTTGTTTAGCAGTTACAAACGTTTCCATTTTGAAGTGGGTATATTGCACAAAAGTATTCAGTTGTGTCAAGTCAATGGTAATGCGGCATCCACCATCTTTTTTGGTTTTAGTGAAGATGTTTGATACAAACTCAAGAGGTTCATGTTTAGTTTTCTCTATTACTCCCTTAGAATACAATCTAAGTAGTTCTGCATGTCCTTCCACTTTCTCTTTTTGTGAAAGCACAAATTTCCGGCTAGGTACATGTTGAACTGGTAGGAGGAGTTTGTCAATTAATTCAATTTTGTATCCCTGAATACTGTGCAATATAAAGAGATCAGAAGTTATAGAACTCCATGCATCCCGAAACAAGTGTAATCTACTCCCTATTTGTGAAGTTACACATGTGATATTCCCAAGGCAACCAGACCCACCTACCTCCATTGTTACTGGTGGCGCTGGGTCGGCTTCTTCCGTCCTTGGCTCTTGGGACATGGAGGCGTTGTGGTGCGGGGTTGCCGCATTTTCCAGGAAGGCTGCTCTGGGACATGGCCTAAAAAAGACCTTTGTGTGGGTTGTGCTGCCTTCGGTGTTTCACCCGCTGTCCTGTCGCTATGGTAGTGGGGCCTGTTGGTGGTTGCATAGGGGTACTGCCACCGGCTGACTGTTGACCTGATGGTAGTCGGTGCCTTGATCATGCCCACCGCTTTTGCTTCTTCATCAAGGTCTTTGACCTGTTTAGGCAGGTTGTCCCCGAACAGCAGAGTAGGCGGCGGTGTGCTGCTAGTTTTATACAATCCTGCGAATTTTGGGTTAAGTGTAGGCCGGATCGCACTTTTTCTGAAGCAGTTAATTTCGAATTGGACATTGCAGAGTAGTGCTAAAGCGTCCTGTTGCTCATCCGTCATGTCGTTGCCATCCATTGATCTGGCAAATGCAGTAATTCCCGCAGCTAGCGGTTTTAATATCTTCTGCATATTGACCTCTTGGGCCCTGATGCTGGGACTGATGTTCCCCCAGATGGTGTGTTGACTGCCGGTACATTGAGAGAGACACAGTTCTCAGGAGCAAGGTATTTGGCCGTGGTATCATTGAAACATAGAAACATAGAAATTAGGTGCAGGAGCAGGCCATTCGGCCCTTCGAGCCTGCACCGCCATTCAATATGATCATGGCTGATCATCCAACTCAGTATCCTGTACCTGCCTTCTCTCCTTACCCCCTGATCCCTTCAGCCACAAGGGCCACATCCAACTCCCTCTTAAATATGGCCAACGAACTGGCCTCAACTACCTTCTGTGGCAGAGAATTCCACAGATTCACCACTCTCTGTGTGAAAAATTGATGCAGCTGATGCGTTGTTAGATAATTAATGCTCGCTGCCAGCTGCAGTTGTAACGACTGTCCCTTCTGGGATGGTATTGCGAATTTTGATACCATTCCCAGGAGCTCGTCTTCCTGCACCCCTAGCACGTTGGGTTCTTCAGCCAACCCCTCTTCAGAGTCAGCCCAGACCTGACTCCTAATGCTCCCCTGCGAAGAGGGTGAGACATTTGTAAAGGATACTGCCGTGGGTCTGCGAAGAGACCCACGGTGACCAGACTCCTGCTGGAGTAGGTCGCGATGGAGCAGCTGCTCCACCATCCGCTCCATGTGGGATAATCGACCGACGTCACTACCCGCGAACGGCAAGTCGTCAGGCCCAGACTCAGCCGAGTCAACGGGGCTGCCCGACTTCCGGGTGGCTTTGCCGCCAGTCCGCAGTGTTCCTGCGGGCTGTAGCGGCAGGAAGTCGGGGGCTGCCGCATGCTCAACGGCCAGCTCAGGCGTTGTCGGCCGCTGTTTACTGCCCGCGGTCCTCCGCAGTCTGTCGGGAAGCGGCCCGTTTCTTTCCTCGAGTTTTTTCCATCGCTCGAGGTAGTGGGTACTCTGTGAATACAAACAGGAAAGCAGAGTGCCCTAACCACTCTAGGTTAGCGGTACTTACCTGAGGGTTTCCTTTTGTAAACTTGCCGGTAATATGTCGTGCATGTGTGCTGGCGGGGTCTTCACGAAGTCACTCACGTGACTCCGAAGTAAAATGTTGAGTTAGAATGTACTTCTCTCACTCCAATCAGGCATCAAGGTCTCCACTGCCCTGTTGGAACCTGCTTAGTTCCATACTGTGTCATTCTTCAATTTCTTCCTGGTTGGAATGAATTTCTGGATACTGTAGAGAAGGTACACAGACACCTTAAGGTCTTCACTACTTTATTAATCATACATCATATATAGCCCTAGCTGTACGTGGTCTGTCACGATCACTAGAGAGAGAGCTGGGGCGTGTGGGTTACAATTATACTAGCTGGTGGGGGGGTGGTTAGCATGGACATCGTCACTATCAATTAAAGGTGTATACACATATCATCTACATCCTTCCTCTACCAAAACAAACAGTGAGTGACAGGGCGACCACGTCTCATGCGCTAGGGTAAATGCAAACAGTAAAGTACGGGAATACAGAATCACACGTAATCGCCGTAACGGACCGGCGGCCTGACCAGGCGACCAGACCCGGTCCGCACCTCGCCATCACCTCCTTCCCCGACGGGAACAAGTGGGGACGCCGGGGCATGGTGGGGGCTACGGACAGGAGAACCCCTTGGCGACGAAGGCATCGGGGGGGACGGCGAAGAGAAGGGCGAGGAAGCCGGAGAAAGCGGGACCGCAGCCGGGAGGCGGACAGGAGGAGGACGAAGGGGAGTTGGCCCCAGAGGAACGGGCAAAGCACTGGGCCGCGACAGTGGCAGCGAGGGGGCATACAGAGCCGCCAGGGGAGGGAGAGGCTCGTTCACGAGCCGGAGATGCTGGCGGGACCGGCGGTACACCCTTCCGTCGTGGTTGACAAGGTACGAACGAGGGGAACCGGCAGAACCGACGACCACGACCAGCTTGGAACGGCCAGAAGTGGACCTCATACGGACGACTTGGCCGGGGAGAAGAGGGCGGAGGACACGGCAGGACCTGTCGTGGGAACGCTTCTGTATACTGTGTTTTTGGGCAATGCGTTTCCGGACCAAGGCAGGTTTAAAGACGGAGGGGGACAGGGACTGCTGAGACACCGGGACCGTGGGCCTCGTGACTCGGGGCATGAGTCGCTGAGCCGGGGAGCCCAGGGCATGGTCGCGGGAGATGTTGCGGAGGTTCAGCAGGGCCAGGTAGATGTCGGAGCGGGATAGGCGGCAACGTTCCAACAATCCTTTAGCACTGCAGACCGCACGTTCGGCCAGTCCGTTGCTCTGCAGGTATTCCGGGCTGCTAGTGTAATAACGAAAGTTCCATCATTCGGCAAAAGCGCGGAATTCGGCACTGGTGAACTGGCTGCCGTTGTCCGACTGCGGGCTGGCCGGTGACCCGAAGGTGGCAAAGTGGCGGCGCAACTTCTCGATGACCGCGGAGGAAGAGAGGGAGTGGAGCTGGTCAACTTCAAACCAGCTGGAGTAAGAGTCGACAAGCACCAGGAAGTGCTTTCCGTGCCACTCGAAGATGTCGGTTGCTAGCGCAGACCATGGCAGGTCAGCAGCTGGCTGCTGCAGGAGCGGTTGCTGCTGTTGCTGTGGTGCGAGGCTGTTGCAGGTAGGGCACGCGGAGACCCTATCCCGGAAGTAGCGAGGCATGTCAGGCCAGAAAAATTGGCTCTGAGCGATGGAAAGGGTCGCTTCAGCCGCGGGATGGCCACGATGAGCGGTTTCGAAGTATTGTTCTCATAGTGCTGCGGGCACCACCACCTTGTGCCCCTTCACAATCACACCATCACGCAGCACCAACTTGTCACGAACCAAGAAGTAAGGCACCGCTGCGGCCGGCAGGGAAGAACGGCGGTCTGGCCAGCCCTCTTGATGATCGCGGCCAGTTGCTGTAGCGAAGCGTCAGCCGCCGTGTGCTTGGTCAGGGACTTCAACTGACTGGAGGGCACAAAGTCAACGTTTAGGACTATCAGATCGGACGTCTCGTATGGATGTCGGGTTGTGGATGAGAGAGGCGCCCGAGACAGCGTGTCAGCAACAACCATGTCCTTGCCCTTGCGATAAACCACTGTGAAAGTGAAGCGTTGTAGCTGGAGCATCATGCGCTGGAGCCGGGAGGAGGCCATGTGTATTGGCTTGTTGAGGATGGTGACCAGAGGCTGGTGGTCCGTCTCGACAGTGAAGCAGTTGCCCAGGATATAGTCTTTGAATTTGGAGCAGGCAAAGACAACAGCCAGCAGCTCTTTCTCAATCTGGGCATAGTGTTGTTCAGCGGTCGTCATTGTGCGGGATGCGTAGGACACAGGCAGTTGCACCCCATCATGGATCTGCAGGCAGGCGGCCCCGAGGCCAAACTTAGATGCATCACATGTGAGGACGATGGGGCGCTGGAGGGCAAAGTACTTCAGCGTTGGCATGCTGATCAGCTTAAATATGAGGGTGTCAAATGCTTGCTGGTGTTGCGGGAACCAGGCCCAGGCAGTGTCCTTTTTCACCAGATCCCGCAGAGGGGCACTCAGTTCACTCATGTCGGGGATGAACTTTCCCAGGTAGTTGACCATGCCCAAGAAGCGCTGTAAGCCAGGCACGTCTGCAGGTGCAGGCATCTCGGATATTGCGGTCGTCTTCTGCGGGTCGGGCTTCAGCCCCGATGCAGTGAAGACATGCCCCACGTAGGTGACCTCAGGGACCCAGAATCGGCACTTCTTCGGCTTGAGCTTCAGGTTGACCTCCCGGGCACGCTGCAGCACCTGGCGAAGGTGGTGGTCGTGCTCAGCGACATTCTTCCCATAAACCAGGATGTCGTCGACAATGATGGCACACGGAAGTCCAGCAAACAGTTGTTCCATGGTCCTTTGGAAGAGTTGATCCCAAACGGCATGCGGAGGAAGCGATACCTGCCGAAGGGCGTGCTGAAGGTCGTCAGGTGCGAGGATCGCTCGTCTAGAGGTATCTGCCAGAACGAACTCTTGGCATCAAGAACCGAGAACACGGTGGCAGGGCCGACCTGTGCAGCAACATCCTCCACCGTCCGCATGGGATAGTGTGGGCGCCTGATGGCCAAGTTCAAGTCCTTAGGGTTGATGCAGATCCGTATTTCGCTCTTGTCTTTCTTCGCAGCGACAACCATAGTAGAAACCCACCGGGTGGAGTCCGTTACTGGCTTCAGGATGCCCGTGGCCACCATCTCGTGAAGAGCAGACTCGACCTTGCCCCTCATGGCAAAGGACACACGGTGCGGGGGACGGATGAATGGCGTGATGTCGGGATTGAGGGCAATCCTGTAGCTGCAGGGCAACTTCCCCAGCTTCGAGTCAAACCGGTCTGGGAATTCGGCCAGCGGGTTCAGGGGTGCCTCTACCAGGTGGACATCACTGTGGAAGCTCACCAATCCGAGATCCTGGCAGGCCTCCACGCCGAGCAGGGGGTCACATTTACCATCTAGCCGGAAGAAAGAGAGGGGCCGAGAGGTCTTCAGCACCTTGCAGTGGAGAGTGGCCCTCCCCACAGGAACAAGTACGCCACCCCCATAGGCACGCAAAACAGCACTGTGGAAACGGGCTCATTATTTCTTATCTTCCTGAACAGGCTTGTTGACATAACATTAGCAGCAGCCCCCGTATCCACCTTAGCAGAGAAGGCCATGCCATTCACCGTGACTCGGACGGTCGGGTCCGTTATCAGAGCAGCTGCACCTCGCAAGGAAAACACATTCAGCGCGCTCTGAGAAGAGTCAGGGTCAGACGGGGGGAGATCATTGTGCTGGAGATGGGAACCAGATGCTGTATCATCACGTGTCAGGTAGCGAGACGGTTTCTGCTGTGGCTGTACAGGGTTCTCACGGGAACGGCATGCTGCCGAGAAGTGGTTGGGCTTGTTGCAGAAATTACAGGTTTTCCCCAACGCCGGGCACACATTAGAACGGTGTGAAACAAAGTTACAATTTGGACATCGTTGAGGCGGTCTGAAGCCCTGCAGTGGTCTTACCCTCTGTCGCCGGGGAGCATTGTACTGGCGACCAGCGAGACTGGCTGCGTGAACCACAGGGTCAGGTACAGCAGAGGAGACAGCCTCAGCTAAACGAGAGGCATGCAACGCCTCATCGAATGTCAGATCAGGCTTACGCAGCAGCTCAGTGTGCAGCTTATCATCCCATAGACCAAAGACCAAGATGTCACGGGTCAAAGTATCAGGGGTCAGAACATGCAGGTCACATCGGCGAGCCAGTTGGCGCAGCGCGGCCACGAAATTGTCAATAGATTCCCCAGGGTTTTGGCGTCTGGAGAACAGTTTGAAACGCTCTAAGATGTGGTTAGTGGGAAGGTCACACATCGCCGTAAATTTAGCAAGCAGACATACCGGGACCTGGATACTCTCACCCTGTCCATAGATGAACGCCTCCGAACGCTCGAGCGCTTCGGGACCAGCTAGATTAAGCAGCAGGGAAGCCTTGACAGTGGGGGCCACAGCAGGGTGGGCGATGGTAACATAATGCTCAAAGTCACGTCGGAACACACTCCAGCGATGAACCATGTCTGCATCAAAGACTAGGATGTCAGGTTTACGACAGGCAGAAGCCATCACGGCACAGGGAGGGGGTACTGGGATTAAGAAAATAAAACGCGATAGACTGGAGATGCAGAATGAAGCACTTCTGACGCCATGTAGAGAAGGTACACAGACACCTTAAGGTCTTCACTACTTTTTTAATCATACATCATATATAGCCCTAGCTGTACGTGGTCTGTCACGATCACTAGAGAGCTAGGGGCATGTGGGTTACAATTATACTAACCGGTGGGGGGGGGGGGGGGGGGGTGGTTAGCATGGACATCGTCACTATCAATTAACGGTGTATACACATATCATCTACAGATACCCGTCAGAACCTGCTGCATCCTTGATGCACCTTCTTTATAAGAAATGCAAGCTCAGTTTAAAAGTTTAAACAGTCAAACTGGACACTCATCACATTGCAACCTTGACAACAGCATGAATCTGCAATTAAAATAAAGGATTTTTTTTAATGGAGCTTGCCTCATCAAAACCTCAAGGTATTCAGATAAATATTTTCAATATAAGTACAATAGTGGTGGCGGTGATGGACTCAGTGAATGGAACATTAATTAAATGCTTCTAACCTATAGCAATGGAGGGCATTCTGATGTTCTGATGATTTATACTGTTCTGATGGTTTATTGACCAAATAGAAACACTCCAATATGGTCTGATGTTCCTTGCCATCATCAATAAGGAGACCTTTAACTGATGGTCTTTTTTATACTTTTCTATCTCCAAATCAAATATGACCCCAGTTCTCAAGGAATATTTATGATGTGTGCAGCACATCAGATTAGGGCTACCAGGTTTACACCATTAGAATATCAAGTACCTTAAAGCATACCAATCTATCAAGACTACTTCTCCATGACCAGTAATACTTATGTCTACTTTCAGTCTTCTTAATTTCTGTACGCAAGACTCTTTGTGGAACGTTGTTTGTTTTATTTAAGTTTGTTTTTCTTTAATTATTTTAATTGTATGAGGATGAATGCTTTTGAATGTCTCCAAATGTCATACGCATTTTTTTTTAACAACCGTGTTCTGGGTGTGCCTTGTTTTGGTGCAGGACATCATAGGTTAGGGTGGAGCCTTCATCCAGTAATGTGCTCAGCAGGTTTGCATGAAGTACGAATGACACTGCACTAGACTGATTGAACCTAGAAACATAGACCAGGAAGAGGCACTTCAGCCCACAAAGTCCCAACTGAACATGATGCCAGGTTAATCTCCTCGATCTGCACGTGATCCATATCCTTCCATTCTTTTCATATCCATGTGAAACTGTCCACAATTTCTGAACCTTCAGATCTATGTTTTTGTTTTGCTGTCATTGCGAATCAACAAAGTGTGTTAAAATAATTCTTGCTTCGTTTGCATGAGAACAATTGATTCGGAAGATTACATAGTCTTGTAGTGCTTTTTTTGTAGGCAAAAAAATGTTGCTGCACATATAACAATCCGCACAATGTTATTGACAGCTGTACATTAAAGTCGTTTTTAGAGGTTGTTAAGGTTCATTTCACTTCAGACAAAACGTAATAAAATTAGTAATCAAGTAGTAAAATCTTTATTTCACCAGGCGGGTGTGGCAGTAAACTCTTACAGTATGTAATATACAGACTATAGGTTCACTGTATCCCCACAAAAAGAGGTAATGTTCAATCAGATATATTTATACCCCAATAATCAACGATTCAGCAATACTTTATCTTACAGTGCATTGCACAGCCTCCTGTCTGTTAAGATTGCCAGGTTCTTCCGAGAGAGGAAAGGTTAGCCCAGATATGGTCATGCTGAAGAGGCTATTTTTCTGCAGATCAAGCATTTGTTTTTTTTACCTTATTGACACACATTTTACTTAGGAGTCACGTGAGTGATTCTGTGAAGAAGGCCCGCCATTGCACATGCGCGTCATTACGTTAGACGCATGGCGCAGCGATGGGCTGGAGAGCGCAGCTCCACCAGCGGTAAGTTAAAAACTCACAGGTAAGTTTCCTCCAGCAGCGGTCTATACAGGGAAGACCTGTACTACATGGGGGCCCATACCAGCAGTGCCAGGTCAAGGGCTGCATGATACCTCCCTCATGCATGAGCAGGGAGAGCCAGGGCAGTATGATACTGACCCTGAAGTTGGTGGTATAGCGGAGGAGCATACCCAAAAGCACACAAGCTTAGCTCCAGGTGTGCCGGATGTGGCATGCAAATTCGCCATACCGGCAGGAACTGGTAAGGAAATGGAAGAAAATCTGGCCAGAAACATCAATTACATGACCTCTCACCAGCTCCAAGAATCAACTATGGATGAAACATCCAAACGATACGAAACGCCTGTAAATTGTGCATCACTCAGAGTGCCCAAAGTGAACCAGGCCATCTGAGGGCAAATGGGTGCAACCATGCGATTGCATGAATTAAGGCTGCAAAAAGTCTTAAAATTAATCGGAGCAGGCATAACGGCATTTGGACGGTCAGTCGAAGGGGCACCACTATCAGACCCACAGCAGGATATGTTGGCTCTGCTGTGTAACGCCCACTTTGAGATTAACTGCCTGAGGAAAAATGCCATCAAGCCAACTCTAAATCCATAATTTGCAGCACTGTGCAGATCCTCCAACATACAGCCACCAAACTTGTTGTTTGGTGAAGATCTGGCAAAGCAAGTCAAGGACTTAGATGACGAGGCAAAGATGATCGGCCTTATCAAATCGCATTCCACAAGCACGATGCTGCCTCGTCGACCATACCCCTTCAGACGGGTCACGCGCGGGGCAAGGACCAAGCTGGGCTTTTCCATCACTATGCCATTGGCATGCACCAATGCACATCCCCAACAGAATTAGGAGGCAAAAGAATCCAGCAACCATGGAGGTACGAGCAGCTGGACCTGTCCAGGACATATCCTCTAGAGATCAGTCACCAGTAGGGGGTAGATTGCAATTGTTCTACAGTGAATGGTGCTGCATAACATCAGATCAGTTTATACTGGACAGTATCCAGGGGTTTCGAATTGAGTTTATTTTTGATTTACATCCACCCATACAACATACAACCAAGTCAGGTATTGGTGTTTTCAAAACCAGAAACTCTACAGGTAAATAATGAAATTGAAACATTATTCAAAAAAGGGGTAATTGAAAGTACAGCTCATCAGCCTCAGCAGTTTGTGTCTAATATATTCCCCAAGCAAAAGAAGGATGGTGGGTGTTGAGTCATTCTTGACCTAACCCAACTGAACTCCTATGTCCAGTATAAACACTTTAAAATGGAAACTTTCAGTACTGCTAACAACTGGTTTCCAAAGGATGTTATATGGCAAGTATAGATCTGAAAGATGCATATTATTCAGTACCAATTCATTACAAATACCGTAGATACTTGAAATTTAGTTGGATGAGACAGCTGTGGCAATTTAAAACTTTGCCCAATGGGTTAACCTCAGCCCCTGGGTTATTTACAAAATTGTTGAAACCAGTATTAGGACTACTCCGGGCTCAGAATCACATTGTGATGGCATACTTGGATGATGTTCTAATCATAGGCAACACTCAGGAGGCAGCTGAAATTTCTGTTTCAGTTACCAAACATATGTTCGAGAGGTTGGGCTTCTTCATCCATCCAACTAAATCCAAATTGATGTGATCTAGAATCATTGACTATTTGCAGCATTCTGATAGATGAACAGCAACCCTCCATCCGGTGAGTGGCTAGTGTAATTGGCAAATTAGTGGTGGCTTTACCTGGAGTGCAATTTGGGCCTCTACACTATCTGAATGAGCAACGAGCTAAGGAACAGGCACTCAAAAAACATGCAGGTCATTTTCGATAGACCGATGCAGTTGCCAGTCGAAGCTATCGCCGAGTTGCAATGGTGGATAACAAATATCTCACGTTGCTCTAGTAACATTCTGAGTAAACAACCTTCAGTTGTTTTGCAAACTGATGTGAGTGCTTTGGGATGGGGAGCCAGTGATACAAATTCTAGCTGCGGCGGCAGATGGAGTATGCAAGAGGCATTAATCCCACAGATGAATGGGATAAACTATTTAGAATTGTTGGGGGCATTCTATGGCCCAAAAGCGTACTGTTCAACAATGCATGATTTACATGTTCAGCTCCAGATTGACAATACCACAGCTGTTGTATATATTAATCACATGGGTGGATAATCTGGCTAACCTCATCTGGCACAGGTGTATTACTAGGAACATCTGGGTCTCAGCAATCTACCTACCAGGTAGAGATAACGTGGTGGCATCAGGTCACGTAAGTTTAATGACAACACAGATTGGATGCTGAATCCAGAAGTTTTTAAAAAGATTGTCACCCAGTATGGATTGCCAGACATAGATCTGTTTGCATCCAGGCTAAATCACCAGTTACCTAAATACGTCTCAAGGGAACCGGATCCAGGGGCAGTAGCGATGGATGCATTCTCGCTACATTGGGGAGGTATGTTATTTTATGCCTTTCCCCCATTCTGCCTTATCAGTCAATGTCTCACGAAAATTGAGGAGGACTCCGCTTCAGGCGTTTTGGTAGTCCCCGACTGGCCCACACAGCCATGGTTCCCATTGGTTCTGAGACTGATGACACAGCCATTCATGGTTATCCCAAAATGCAGCAACTTGTTGGTTCACCCTGTGATAGGAGAGAGTCACCCTTTACATGATCATATTAATCTGCTGATTTGCAGATTCTGACCAGACCGTTCCAGGGGCTCGGACTATCGAGTCGGACTGTGGATGTGATTACTGCGGCCTGGAGGGATAGTACTAAAAAACAATACGTATCTCATATTAAGAAATGGGAAATGTTCTGCTTACAGTCAAATATATCATATCACACTGCAGGCATACCTGATGTATTGGAGTTCCTTGCTACATTACATTTTGACGAGCAATTGAGTTATAGTGCCATTAATAGTGCTAGGAGTGCATTGTCCTCCTATTTATGGCAGGGGTCGAGACAACATCCATTGGATCTCATCCATTGCAGCGAGGGTACTAGACGTCCCTTTAGACCAAATCTTCGGGGCCGCAGGATGGTCCAGTGAAGGGAATTTTCAACGATTCTATGACAAACAGGTTCTATGACAAACCTGCCCTCACGACGGAAGGATTTGGGCATGCTAATTTGGGTTCTGTTTTGTATTTTCCCCCTGGGAGAGAGGGGTTGTTACTGTTCCTTTTTGTTATTAAAACATTAATTTGTATCATTCAAACAGTGTTCAATACATTATTTGTTTATCCTGTGTTAACCGAAGCAGTATGTCGTATGGGACTGGATCTACGGCATGAAATCACAGAGCTTCGAAATCTTCACGGAATCACTCACGTGACTCCGAAGTAAAATAGTAAGATTAAATGAGAACTTACCAGTTTGAAGTTTGATCTTTATTTTATGAGGAGTTACGGTGAGCGATTACGTGCCCTCCACTCCCTCATAATCGCAAAGATCATCTGGTAGTTCTAGTCTTCTGAGTCTTACTATATTACTTTGACTGTGGTTACTGTGATTTCACGCCGCTGTTTTGAAGATTGATGCGCATGCGCACTGGCGGGCCTTCTTCACGTAATCGCACACCGTAACTCCTCATAAAATAAAGATCAAACTTCAAACTGGTAAGTTCTCGTTTAATCATACTATTATAATCTTATAGAGTAAAGAGTACGCCAGGTGTCTGAACATTCTCCTGATATTTATATCATAAAGGGAAACATTCATGAAGCTGTGATGTTGGCTCGCTAGTGTTTTGGAAGAATGGTGAAAACATCTTTGTTAGCCTTGCTAGTGTAACAGGAGAAAGATGAAAGCCTTTCTTTATTGCTTCTAATTCTACAGCTGAATCCATTTTGTAACTTTTAAACCTTTAAACTTTCTCATTCCTTCCTCTAGTTATGATAACATTCACAATTCTCGGTAGGTACATAATGGTCGCAAGCAGTTAACAATATAAATCAGAGCGATAATTAATAAAAAGATAGAGCCATAGTATTCCATGCAGTATTCCAGAGTCCATCAAACTAACTGAATGGCCAGCAGCTCTCATTTCCTTCATTGTATTGGCATAAGGTTGGCATGTCACAGATTTTCTCAATATCTTGGGAAATGTGGGTAGCAAGGTCAGTGATATTAGAGGATTCATCAGGGATCTAGGCACAACGCTCATCTTATTATAATACAGGTGCCTCTTTGTTGATCTTTATGATCAATACTTATTTTATAGGAAGAAAGTTTTTTAATATACAATAGTTGTAAAACAGTGAGCACAATTACGTACAAAGATTATCAAGAATTTTTGCAGTTTGACAATGACAATAACCTGGTCGAAGACTTTTGTCAAATTCATATTTGTCAGATTAAAAATGTAAATAGCATACCTTAGGGGTAAAATCAGAATGGAGCTGTCAACTTTCTTATACAGTGGCTTGCAAAAGTATTCATACCCCTTGAACTTTTCCACATTTTGTCACGTTACAACCACAAATGTAAATGTATTTTATTGGGATTTTACTTCGGAGTCACGTGAGTGACTTCGTGAAGACCCCGCCAACACGCATGCGCGGCATATCGTCGCGCGCATTTGCATCGGCAGGCTGGGGGGGGGAGTGCGCTCTCTCCTCGGGCTCCTTCATAAAGGCCAGTAGGTAAGTATTACTTTTATCCTACAGGATGGACAAGGGCAAGAGAAAGGCTCTGTCGAGAAGTCGAGCTTCGACCAGCCAACGGCCCTTGTCTCCGGAGCTGCAAGCAACATCAGCAGCTTCGAGGCGTGTGGGAGCAGGAATGCGGAAGTCGGGTGCTCCCTCTGATTCAGGGGCCGATTCACCTGAATGGTTTACCGCTCCGGAGCTGGATGCATCGGATCCAGACTTCGAGCCCCCTTCCCCCAAGAAAAGAGGGGGGAAACAGGTACGTGACAAGGGGTCTCGCTTTTTACAAGCAACCCCTCCCCGAACTCCAGAAGACCCGAGGGGGCTGGGTCGGGGGACAGCCGCACGACAGGGGAGCCCTGCAAAGTGCAAAAACGTACCGCAGCCAGGCAATATCACTGCTGCGTCATGTAGGCCTGCTGGAGCAGATACCGCCGACAACACACCCCGTCAGGCTGCGGTCAAGGGCGGAGGTGGCAGCAGGAAGCGGTCGGTCAGCTCAGCTCTGGGAGCGGCCGACCATGCGCCTCCACGCCAAAAGATGGGCATGTGTGGAGGTAAGCCTGCACGGACTCCGGGGAGGCAGGTTCCGGGGGCCGGCACCGATTCAACTCACCTGCCTTCTTATCAGACAGGTGGGCCGCCACAGTCTGGGAGAAGTCAGAGTCCGTGCGGGAGTCGTATGATCCTACTTGGGCTGTAGGTCACGACGACCTGCCATTGGACCCTAGACAGCACCCTAAGGGGGTGTGTTCCGATGGTGGAAGCCCCAGTGAATTTGCAGGGCCTGGGGAAGTCGGCTTGTCCGCTGCAGATAGCAGGGACGGTCGCATAGAGAGGTTGGAGCTCTTAGTGGAGCAACTCCTCCAGCGGGACCGGGAACGAGAAGAACGGGACTCGCGGGCATCTACCAGCCGAGCGAGGACTCCACTCAGCATCTCATCGTCTCCAGCAGGAAGCATGAGGGATTTCCCAGCTGCTGTGTTAGAAGACGACCCGGGGCAGCCAGTAACCGCTGAGCCAGAGCATGAGGAGGATATGCTGGAAGTGGTGAGTAAGTTTGCCGCTACCACCCAGACAGGTGAACCTCTGCACCACAAATTGGCGGGCACCATTGATTACCTGACTACGCACCAACTCCAGAGTCAGGTTCTCAATGATACCTTGGAGAAAATAAAACCGTCCGAAAACTGCATCAACCTCAGTGTTCCCTTGGTTAACGCCCAGATCTGGGGACACTTGAATACGGCCACCAGGATGCAGGATGTCCGCCTCCAGCGTATATTAAAAGTTCTCTCCACGGGCATAACGGCGTTTGCTAGGACCCTGGACGGGGATAATGTGTCGAGCGGTCAGCAAGACGCACTGGCACTCCTATGCAACGCCCAATATGAAATAAACTGCCTGCGTAAGAGCTCCATAAAGCCCACACTCAACCCCAAATTCGCGGGGTTGTGCCGACCATCAACCGCTCCACCGCCGCATCAGTTGTTTGGAGACTTATCCAAACAGGTGAAGGAACTGGATGAGGAGGCCAAAACAGCTGGCCTCATGAAGCCTCCACCGACCAGACCTCACCGGCAACAGCCTAATTCATCTTGGAGAACACGGCTGCCGGAAAGGGCACAGAGATCCTACCCACCTCCATCCAAACAAGTGCAACAACCTTTTTTAGGGCAAGGCCAGCAACGGCCTGCATGGAAAATGCGGCCGCCGACTCGTCAACCTCCACAACGCCCACTCAAAACACCATATGTACGGAACCGCCGTTAACCTTGGAGGTAAGGGGGTCTGGTTCTTCTCACGCCGTAGCATCCCCTCCTGCACGAATAGGTGGGCGATTGCGGGCTTTCTTGGACATTTGGAAAACTGTCACCACGGATGAGTTTATTTTACAAAGTGTTCAAGGATATGTTATAGAATTTATTGAAGGTATAAATCCCCCTACTCAGCATTCACCTCGTAGAAAATTTACTCTATCTCAAAAAGAGGTGGAGGCAGGACAAGCTGAAATTATACGGTTAGCAGAAAAAGGGGTAATTGGCAAAACCAAGCATGAACCAATTGAGTTTGTGTCTAACATCTTCACTAGGATTAAAAAAGATGGGGGATGTCGGATAATAATAGACTTAACTGAATTGAACAATTTTGTACAATACACCCATTTCAAAATGGATACGTTTGAAACAGCTAAGCAGATGCTTTACCCAGGGTACTTTATGGCATGCATCGATTTGAAAGATGCATACTATACGGTACCCATTGATAAGGCTTATAGGAAATTTTTGAAGTTTGTCTGGAAGGGTCAGTTATGGGAATATAAGGCATTGCCCAATGGAATCACCACAGCTCCTAGGCTGTTTATCAAATTGGTAAAACCTATATTGGCTCTTCTCCGACAACAAAATTATATAGTAATGGCATATTTAGATGATATCCTTATAGTGGGTCCGACCCTCCAATTGGCGATTCAAGGAGTGGCTGCAACCAAGGCTCTGTTTGAGAAGCTGGGATTCGTAATCCATCCAGACAAATCAAAATTGCACCCGGTACGGGTTATGGATTATTTGAGGTTCACACTAGACACCAATTTAATGAAGATTACCATCCCAACTAATAAAGCTACTGCTATTATAGAAGAGTGCCACAATCTTGCTTGCGCCAGGGTACCGACTATTCGGCAAACAGCAAAAGTTATGGGCAAATTGGTAGCTGCATTCCCAGCTGCACGATTCGGACCGCTACACTACCGAAATTTACAAAGATCAAAAATCACAGCATTAAAAACAAATGCTGGTCACTTTGATCGGCCAATTTGGCTACCATCAGAAGCTAGAAATGAGCTACAATGGTGTGTTGACAATATTAGAGAATGTCATAGACCTATCATAGTGGGAAACCCTGATGTTGTGTTACAAACTGACGCAAGCGCACAAGGCTGGGGAGCAACTGATACGATGTCCAGTTGTGGTGGCAGATGGAACTCTCATGAGTCTACATTCCTGGAGTCACATGGGATAAATTATATAGAAATGCTGGGAGCATTTCATGGACTGCAGGCTTACTGTACTAATTCACAGGATTTACATGTCCGCCTTCAAATAGATAATACTACAGTGGTGGCTTACATCAATCATATGGGTGGTATCAGGTCGCTATCTTGTGATGAATTGGCTAATACAATTTGGCACTGGTGCATTGAAAGAAACATTTGGATTACTGCGACCTATTTGCCTGGGAAGCTTAATACAGTGGCGGACACCAGGTCACGAGTCTTTAATGACAACATCGAGTGGATGTTGAATCCCCAAATTATTAGAGATATTATAGCTCATTTTGGGACACCAGATATTGACCTATTTGCGTCCAGGTTGAACCATCAGATACCAACATATGTGTCATGGGAACCAGACCCTGGGGCAATAGCAATGGATGCGTTTTCGATCCATTGGGGGAAATGGTTTTGCTACGCATTTCCCCCATTCTGCCTCATCAGTCGGGTATTGCAGAAAATTAAACTAGACTCTGCAACTGGTATATTGATCATTCCCGACTGGCCTACACAACCATGGTAACCGATGGTTGAAAAATTTTAAAAACAGCCATGGATGGCGATTGGGAAACATCCCAAATTGATTACTCACCCTATTACGGGGATCAGTCATCCTTGCCATGGTCATTTAAACTTGTTGGCTTGCAGGTTCTGAAAAGACCGCTCATCCAGGCAGGCATCTCGTCAAGAGCCATAAACCTTATTGCTGCATCGTGCCGGGAATCAACCAAAGAAACAATACCCCACTCAAATCAGAAAGTGGGAGGTTTTCTGTGCCCGGAACAACAAGTCTTCCAACTCGTGCTGTTGATGGCACTGTTGGAAGACTTTTTGCAAAGAAGAATGGGCAAACATATCAGTCTCTAGATGTGCAAAGCTGGTAGAGACATACCCCAAAAGACTTGCAGCTGTAATTGCAGCGAAAGATGGTTCTACAAAGTATTGACTCAGGGAGGCAGAATACTTTTTCAGGCCACACTTTTCAGTTTTTTATTTGTAATAATAATAATTATGCACCACTTTATGTTGGTCTATCACATACAATCCCAATAATATACATTTACGTTTGTGGTTGTAACGTGACAAAATGTGGAAAAGTTCAAGGGGTATGAATACTTTTGGAAGCCACTGTATATAGTAATATTTAGAATTTATATGTTTCAGGCTGCTAGCATTAACTCTTGTACAAATTCCCCCATTGAATTGCTTGGAAAACAGATCAAGATTTGGCAAGCCCCCGTGAATAAATATTATCCCTACTGGGGCTTTGAAAGCTTCCCATTGAATTGATGCATGCCATTTGTCCATGACTGTGGGACCTGAAGATTAGTTTGTAACTTGTTAAAGAGATTAACATCCATAAGTTCAAATGTTACAAGATACCATGAACTAATAGCATTATTTCAGCAGGCATTCAGGAGTTAGATTGGGAAATGGTTGCAGTAGGGTGTGGGCTGGGTTGTGGGGAGAGAATTAAATTACCATTCTAACAACCTCAAGGGAACAAAATCTCTGCTGAGAGTATAAATACAGTGATGGGATATTATTGTTGCTCTGCAAAGTAAAATATTGAAATAAAAAGCACTTTTATAAAGAACATATTAGACAAACTCAATATCAGATGCAAGGCTTTTGTTTTCTTGCAGCCTTTCCACAAAATTAAACATTAACTTGCCCATCTTATTAACTTAATTTTTGCCTTTTAATCATTGTTTCCCTGCACATTCCCATTCTTATTAAAACCCAGCCAAATTTTAAAAAGTGAATTGGAGGATGATGAATTATGCAGAATTATTGCAGGAATGGAGGCATACATGTGTCTGATTGTAATTTGGTTTGAATCTGTCCTTGAGCTCATAAAGAGTTATGGCACAAACCCAACATCCTAATCAGATAAGGAAGCTTGATTACCTTACAGCAGCGAGTTCACTGCTAACACTTCTATCATGGTAGCCTTCGCCATTACAGCATGTAAGCAGGCCGGCATGTTATTTTACTACTGCTGGTAAAGCTGCGGAATAATCGGATACCGGTCTTTATGCAGGGATATGGGGAAAAAGGCTGAACATAGGTCAATTACTGTAAATTACTGTCATCTATATCGGCTTCTGTCAGTATAGATGACAGAATAATATTGGTATCAGGTACTAAAGGACTATTTTTAATAGCTCTCAGATCTTAGACAAAACACCATTCATTACGTCTTCCCACTTTCGGGATTGGCATAATACGAGTATTACACAGACTTTGCATTTTCAGTCATAGTGCTTGTTCCAATAAAGACAATCATGTAAATCATAAAGAACATAGCTATCCCTTCTTCAGCCTCCGGGGCCAGTCAATATTGTTTTAAACATGGCAAGGCAGCACCTTTTTTTGTTCAGTTTATGTTCAGGGGCTGAATACACCCATCCCACATGATTCTTATGCTTTGCCCATAGTTTGTAGGGTACTTGGACCAGAGCCACAGTAGGCAGATCCTCAGTAGGCAGCTGCTACTTTTCATAGTGTCCCATTCCTTTCTGACCCACGTGATCTTTCCTTCTGTGACATTGGCAACTTTAAAACATGAATTGTCAGTTTGTTCTTCAGTCATTTTATCAGTTTTCCTATTTCTTCGCTGTTGCTGGAGGTCTAGTAGCAACGATTAAGTATGACTCAGAGGTGTCTCCCATCTCAAATCGATCCCTTTAGTTTTATTCCTAATCCCAGAACCCCAAAGAACAAATAAGGGGTCACTGTTAACTGTTCAAGTTTCTTCAACCGGGGGAGACTTTTTCCTATTATCCGGGATTAGAGAGGCACGTCTATAATTCAGTGCAATGCGTTTGCTTATGTTCATGGCTGGTTTTAACAAGATACTGTAAATACTGGCCCTTTAAAAAAAAAAAAAATTCTGTATGGCTTCCTTTTACCTCCAGTCTTGCAGGAGGACATCCAAGTTCACACTTCCTTGTTCCAGTTTCTAATTATTTCGCAATCAGTTAGGTGTATCCAACAAGGATTATTTTCAACCTTCACTGCTGTAGGTGTAGTCAATAGTACAGGGAAGCGCTCCTTCCACTGTTCTCCCAATTTCCTCCGATTCCAAATTCTTATCAGTTTGTGATCTCCTGGTTGTAAGGATTCGCCGTTATGGCCAGCTGAGAGTGGTTTCTGTAAGATTGACAAGGTTCAATTGCTGTGCATATGTAATTAATTGCTGTGCATATGTAATTAATTCATCACTAAGGTCCTGTTCAGTCTCAGTCAAGGCTTTACTTAAACTCTTTTACTTACAAGGCAGACCCTTTAAAATAGGTCATTAAAATGAAAAAAACAATTTAAAAATGATTCCCAATTCTTTCAATCTATCTCCCCAAATTCATAATTTAAAATTAATAGATATTTTTCTGAGATAAAGGCATTTCCAATTCTCATCCAATACCTCAATCTGAAATCCACATGGCCAGTGCGCAATTCAGATCTCTCTTGAATTCATTCAAAAGGTACGAAATAGGATGAAATTAAACTTAAAATACCGACAAGGTCACCAATCCCAATGCCAGTTTATGCGGCAAAGAAAATGAACATTCTCTTTGCTGAATCACATCCACTGTTTAATAAAAGTTGACAAGACAGAGAATAAACAGTTAATTTCCCCATAGATAGCCAATGCAATTCCAAAGAGCAAAGGAAAAGAAAATAACGGTGTGCGGCTCAACGCCCACACAGTTGTAACTTCGTAAAGAGACACTAACTTTTAAAACACATGAGACTTTACAAAGATTTATCACGTAAATGAGCAAGCTCATTCAATGACATCCTATTTCATCTGAATTAGAGAATGAATTCAACGTTCACCCAGAACCAGTTCCACAAACTAGTAACAGTCTTTAAACTCACTCACTCTACACCCTCCTTTCTGTGACATTCACTCACAAATTTCCACACCTCATGCAATATGCTGAATTTCAGACATTCACACACGTTAAAGCAATAAAATTCTCACTCAAGAGTAAAACACAGTTATACACTCCTTAAGGAAATCATGAAAAACTCTTAAAACTTTGATACACCCAAAAATAAGAAATTTACATTTTGATATTTATTATATTATTAGGCAAAGGCACTATGTCTTGTGCTGTTGTGTGGCTAACATTGACCAAGGTAGCTTTGGAGAATTATAAAACAGAAGCCATATACTTCTTAAATATAATTTAAGAAAAACAATAAGATAGCTGTCCTGTAGACAAGATTCATATACAGGCTGCATCAGAGGAAAATGTTATTTGTCAGCCAGCAATTTTTACATAGCCTTGAGTTTATACCACTGGAGAAGCAGAATTTCATTTCCTCACGTAATTACAAAATGTATTCAAACACAGCTAGAAAGTTGCTTTGCTAGCCAAGGTCAGCGCTCCACTAACTTTACCGGCCAAGACATTTAAACAAATCATTCACCAAAAATGTTCATACTTTGTTCATAAATACAACACATACTGAAGAACTGTCAAAGGATCAACTGCGTAGCCCCCTCATTTCCAAAGATCTTTTTACACTGCAGAACTTTACATTACTTAACTTTACATTCCCTTGTCTGACAGAACTGTTCTGTCTACTAGAATCCTTGGTTCTGTGGGGACCAATGTGCGGAATTCATAATCTGTTGTGTGGGCAGTAATGTCAGCTTGGGCTTTCCCCCGGGAGACATCATTGTGGCCACTTGTGTGGACATTGCACTTAATAATGGCCAATTGGACTGGGATGGCTAAGGCGTGCAGTAGCTGGCGCAGGGGCCAGCACTGTTTTATGTAGTGAAAGTCTTCCTTTATGTTGAAGTGAGAGAATTGCTGCAGTGCCTTGGCAGAGACACTTCGAACAGACAAAACCCTATAAAATTACTAATCAAGTAGTAAAATCTTTATTTTGCCAGGTGGGTGTGACAGTAAACTCTTACAGTATGTAATATACAGACTATAGGTTCACTATCCCCACAAAAAGAGGTAATGTTCAATCATATATATTTATACCCCAATAATCAGCAATTCAGCAATACTTTATCTTACAAAGCATTGCACAGCCTCTTGCCTGTAGATTGACAGGTTCTTCTGAGAGAGGAAAGGTTAGTCCATATGTGGTATGCTGAAGAGGCTATTTTTCTGCAGATCAAGCATTTGTTTTTTTTTTTACCTTATTGATGCGCATTATAATCTTATAGAGTAAAGAGTACGGCAAGTATCTGAACATTCTCCTGATGTTTATATCATAAAGGGAAACATTTATGAAGTTGTGCTGTTATCTCGCTAGTGTTATGGAAGAATGGCGAAAACATCTTTGTTAGCCTTGCTAGTGTAATAGAAGAAAGGTGAAAGCCTTTCTTTATTGCTTCTAATTCTACAGCTGAATCCATTTTGTAACTTTTAAATCTTTAAACTTTCTTAAGGTGTCAGCTGATACTGATACGTACTGTCCCAAAAGAGGCAAACTGGAACTTGGAACCGCAAGGATCTAGGAATGGAGTAATGGCGATGGTGGATGAGGCAGGTATGATAGTGGCATTAAAGAGGCTTTTATATAGGCACGATGTTATGCAGGGGATGAGGGATATGGACCATGTGCAGGCAGATGAGATTAGTTTATCTTGGCATCATGTTCAACACAGACATTGTGGGCCAAAGGGCCTGTTCATCTGCTCTACTGTAATATTTTCTAATTGGAGAATGCTAGGAAACATGCAATAGGGCAGCACGATGGCCTACTGCCTTACAGCAGCAGAGACCTGGGTTTGATCCTGACTATGGGTGCTTGTCTGTACGGAGATTGTTCGTTCTCCCCGTGACCTGCGTGGGTTTTCTCCGAGATCTTCGGTTTCCCCCCACACTCCAAAGACGTACAGGTTTGTAGGTTAATTGGCTTGTTGTAAATGTAAAACTTTTCCTAATATGTGTTGGTTAGTGTTAATGTGTGGGGATCGCTGGTCGGTGTGGACTCAGTGGGTCGAAGAGCCTGTTTCCACGGTGTATCTCTGAATTAAACTTAACCAAATTGTGTAACATTGCTTACCAGTGTATGCTTGACCCAGTGCAGAATTCAGATAAAAGGCAGAACGCTTCACCTCGTTTTGATGAACAGACAACAGTCAGTATCAACTCACTGTTTCCTGCATTAAGACTAATACAAAAGTTCAACGTCAAGTGTGCCAGGCACCAGTTGAAGCCAACAGTGGCTGATGAAAGACATGCCTGCACACCTTAATTGGCATGAGTTAATTGTCCCCAATCATAACCAAGAGACTTTCCATCCTACAGAAAGTTTGCTGGAAGCCATAATGGAACAGGGTATAAAGCAAGTAACAATGTTTTTTTACCATGGATCTGGGTGTCTTGGTGAATGATGTGGAGAGACGGAGGCAGACCCCATGGGAGCAGGAATAAATAATGAAGTAAGATTGAGAAGAAACTGGATAATTGATAACAATGACAACAACGCAGGAATACAGCACAAAAAAAAGTCTAACCTCCAAAGCACCTTCAAAGACGATGAAAATATTATAAATCTTATCCTTCAGCAACTGTCCTCTGTCACTAATTCATACTAAACGCACTCCAAACTCACATCTGACACAAATCGTTATCGAAGAAGAACCCTTTTATCTTGGAATCAAGAAAGTGTTATGTGACACGAGTCCAATCAGCCATTGTATTCTCTGCCACCACACCTAGTCTTCTGCCCTTACCCATTCATAAAGAAAATTATTTTCCTTCACATGTTCATGGAATTATTTTTTAAAAGCTCTAGCTGACACAGTTTCTATTTTCCTAACAGATATCGCAATCTAATTAATTCCCATTCTCGTACTAAAAATGATCTTCTTCATCACAGGGGGCGTGTGGAGAGGGGGATGGGGGAAAGGGAGAGAAAGCTTCTGCACATTGGTTCAATCACCTGGAGGAGAGTGCTCACTGTTGATTGAGTGGTCTTGACAGAAAGGTGACTAGTAATAATGTGTAGATTATTGAAGTTACATTTCTCTCATTCCACAATCTTTACTGATGAACGTAAAAGATTGGCTATCTTACTGGAAACAGGGAGTAGGCATTTTTTCTTTTCCTCTTGTTTGCAAGAAGTAACATGTGGTGTGCCGCTGAGATTAGTGTTGAATCCTCAACCTTTTACCAGGTTTTATAAATGACTTGGATTTATGTGATATCTACTACGGTTCATGAGTCAGCCTACAGTTGTTTGAAGGAGGCCTCAGTTCATCAAACGTGACTGCATAACATCTCTTAGTGTCTAGTCAATAGTACACTTTTAATGTGGCTGAGCAAAGCATTAAAGGACAGGAGAAAACTGTGTATATTCAGCATGTTATTGTCCCCTGGGGGAATGAAAAGCTTTTAACAAGGGCAACAAAGGGACAAACAGCTGGTTGAGCTGCTGCCTCACAGTTCCAGAGACCTGGATTCAATTCTGACCTCGGATGTCTGTGTGGATCTTGCATGTTCTCTCTTTGACTGTTTTCTGTGTCCAATTTCCTCTTACATCCCAAAGATATGCGGGTTTATAGGTTAATTAGCCCCTGGTGTGTGTAAGTGGATGCAAAGGTGAGATAACATAAAACTAGTATGAACGCCTGATTGATAGTCGGTGTGGACTTGTGGGCCGAAGGGCCTGTTTCCATGTATCTCTGTATCTCTAAACAAGTATCTCTAAACAAATATAATGAGGTAAGGATGCTTATAAGTTATGGTGAGATATTTTAAATATTCTCCAGAATGTTTGACGGACACCTTTGACGGACACAGTTCTATAAACCTTTGGGCTCTGAATTCCTCACTTGTCTGAGAAGAATAAATATTATGTGAAAATACCCAATCTCCTCAATCTTCTAACTAGAGGTGTTGATTAGCTTTTCTTTATGATTGTATCAATGTGCTGGGTCCATGACAGATCTTCAGAGATATGCTGACCTAGGAACTTGTTGTTGAATATCTCCACTACCAACTCGTTGATGAAGACAGGTTTGTGGATCCTCAGCCTTCCTCTTCTAAAGTCACCAGTCAGCTCCTTAAGTGATGTTAAGAGCAAGATTGTTGATACAGCACCATTCAATCAGACAATCGATCTCCCTCCGATACTCTGACTCATCATTATTTGTAATTTGTCCAACAATGGTGGTGTCATCTCAAATTTAAAGATGGAGTTGGAAGTGTGTCTGGCTACGCAGTCATGGGTAGAGTGAATAAGCAGGGGAATGAGCACATAGCCTTGCTGTGCCCCGTGTGCTGATGGTTATCGAGGAGGAAGTGTTTTTGCCAATTTGTACCGATTGTGTTCTGTTGATGAGGAAGTTTAGGATCCAGTTGCACAGAGACCAAGTTCCCTGAGATTGGTAACAAATTGGAAGAGGATGATGGTGTTGAAGGTTGAGCTGCAGTCCATGAACAACAGACTGCCATATGTGTATTTATTGTCCACGTGGTCCAGTGCAGAGTTGAGTGCCAGCATCTATTGTGATCTATTGTGGCCGTAGGCAAATTAGTTTTGTTTTGTAGGAATTTATGGCATATAACCCTTCCACAGCTGCCGAACGTCTGTGTCATCTTCCAATTTAGAGCAGAAATCCCTTTTAGCCTTTTTTTTTAACCTGATTGAGGTTGTACCTGAACTTCTTATGAACTTGCAGCATCGGTCTTGAAAGCCCAAGATCTGATATCGCAATCTTCTGAGGACCTCCTGGTTCATCCGAGGCTTCTGGTCGGGGAATAAGTAATGGTATTCATGGGAACACTCTCCTCCAAACATTTCCTTATGATGTTGATAACAACTGTGGCATATTCGTTCAGGTCCTTAGCCAAGTCCTTTAACATTGCACAGTCTACCGACTCCAAGAAATTCCAGAGCCGTTCCTCTTCCACCTATGTCCAATTCTGTATTGTCTCATTGCTGGGGCTGCGCTCTTCAGTCATTGCCTATATGCATGAAGAAGGAGCACAGTTAGGTAGTCGGATTTCTCAAAGTAAGGGTGAGGGACGGAGCGATAGGCATCTTTGATGGTGGAATAATAATGGGCGGACCTGTTAGATCCTGTGGTGCTGCAGGACACATACAGGTGGCAGTTCAAAAACTATTTCATCAAGCTAGCCTTGTTGAAGTTCCCAGCGAAGATAGGAAAAGTATTGGGGTACACCGTCTGGTGTTTGGTGAACATGGCGTCCAGCGCCTCCAGTGTTAGACAAACTGCAATCCTGCATGGAGTGGGATGTAGACCAGTCACCATGATGGAGGTGAATTTCCTCGGGATGTAGAAGAGACAGCACTTCACTGCCAGTTGTTCCAGGTGCAGAGAGCATGAGTTGGACAGGACCACAAAGTCTGAGCACTACCACGAATTTACCATGAGGCAGACGCCTTCGCCTTTACCTTTTCCCAGTGCCTGTGTTGAGCTGGAGGGCTGAATCTAGGGAGCTGGGGGATGAGCCATATCTCCGTGAAATAGAGCACACAGCATTCCCTCATCTCTCTTTGATAAAGTGGCCTTGGTGGTCATTGTTAAACTTTACTCAGATCCCCCTTGGACTCCTCACACCATGTAACATTCACTTACAGACCCTGCACCAAACTCCAAGAGAGTGACTCTTGCCCTCTTAAAAACACAGGGACCTTCTTTCCTTTGGGTTCCCATTTTGTGTCTGGATCATTAACAATGCCATGGAGAAATTTAATAAGCAGTCTTGAAGAATGGATTCGACAGATACAACCTGTGTTTACACATTTCTACAACCATCTCCTACCACCCCAGTCACCTTGATCCTTTGTACATTCACCTTCCCTCTGAGGCCCATATTTTCCTTTTATTTTCTCTTTCCTCTCTCTCCCTTATCGCTCCCTCCAGTTTTACATTGCACTTTTCCTCTTTTTTTAATATCTGACATCCTTTTGTCACTTACTCCACCCATCTACCAATCACCCCTCCCTCCCCCAAATCTACCGATCACTTGCCAGGCTTTGCCCCACCCCAACCTCCCTTTTTCAGATTTCTCCCCACTACAATTAGCCTGAGGAAGAGACTCAACCTGAAAAATCATCTGTTCATTTCCTCCACAGGTGCTGCCTGACCTGCAGTGTTTCTGCTGCTTTTTATTTTTAGTGTTTACACGGTGTTTTGCATACCTTGATGCCTCACTTCTGCAGAAGGCTCAATAGCTATTTTCCATTTAATGTGATATGTGTGTATTAACTAATATTATTTGCTCATGTATGAATTAAAGTATACGTTTTGTGTGTTTAAGTATTGTAAATGTATTTTTCATTTTACTGGGTTATATCCTACTGATCCTGCTACATTGCATTTTTTAACCCTCAATATTCCATTTATAATGTGAATGCAAACAGCTGGAATGTCTTTATACGAGACAATAATTATTACTTTCACAACATCGAAAATAATCTTTGAATCTTTGAACCAAATAATTTTGTGTTAACATATTTTTAAAAAATGGTCTACTCAGCCATTAAAACATGGATGTCTTTTATTGGGTTAGGAAATCTCACCATGTTCACATAATAAAGTAAAACGGTATATTAAATTAATAATTATAAAACTATGATACATAGCAGCTATGTAAAATTATTTATTCTATTAAATTTTCAAAACTAACACACTTTTGATTTTCTGAGGGCTGATTCTGTAATTTAAAATATGCCCATTTTTTTTGGTGTATTTATTTTGAGTACTTTTCCAAGGGCAACAGTAAACTTCAGAATCATCCCTCCTATTTGTTATAAATATATAATGCAACAATGGAGTCACAGACATAATCTTTACATTAAAATGCAGATATATAAGGAAATGAAGTGCAGATTATTTGAAGATTTTAAAAAGTGGATGCCTTTTCATTAGAATGTTGTCAACAAGTACATGTTTAATGTGCCTGCTCCTTTGTCTGGGCACATTGGGAAACAGAATTCAGTACCCAAACTGATCATCGAATTGATGAAGAATCCATAAGCTGTGTGAGGGGTGAGGTCTATTTAGCATTGAGCCTCATCGATATCAAATGGATGAATTGTAGGCACTAGCCAGATGGGACCTGATGAATTCCTTTGGCTGGTAGCTAGGTTATTGGTGGTGGTGGGACCAAGCCTGAGGTGAAGGTAATGAGCAAGAGACAAAGTGGAATCGACTGATCTGGGTTGGCAGTGGCACTAATATTTCTGTGAAGCTGGTGAAAAGTGGAAATATGAGATGAAATTTAAACCATTTTCTAATTACAAAAAATACTTTTGTAGACGGGTTCATTTCAATATACAAACTTTATTGCCTTTATAACTACAAGAAATGTATTAAATATTTTCCTTACTTATGTGTAATCAAATCAGTAGACCAAGTGGATACATAAATAGCATCCTTTGGCTAATCAAATCAACAACAGTAGATCATTTATATTTGATACTGTGAAGGATGAAAGACATTTGCACTTTTTAAAATAAGTTCTAAAATTGTTTCTATTTTTTTTTCAGGAAAGAAGTGGATGTATTTGCACAAGAGACAGGCATTAGATTCTCAGAATAAACTCAAGGAATAACACAATCTTTGGCATACAATAGGTTGCTGTTCAAGGTGATTTACTCATAAATATATAAAACATCTCTGTTTGCATATTTGTTGCAACAAACTTTTATTACGTACATTCTTAAATATAACATGATCATATTCGAAAGATTAACTTTCAAGTGCCAGAACTACTACTTTGCATCCAGATGATAATAGTAGATTCCAAAAGGATTTTGTAACATATCGTAGAAGCCATGAAACTTCTTCTTAACGCACAAAGTAATCTGGAAGAAAATGATATTTGAAGAGTGTTAGGCTTGAAGTTGAAGAATATGTAAGCAATGTGAGTTTTAATGATGTAGGCTATTTATTCATGGAAACAAGGTGTAAAGATAAGGAAATCTAAATTATGTGATTGATCATTTTGAACTCCTGGTTAATATGAATCCTATACTTTTTCCATTAGGAGAGATTAAACAAAGCTAAAGAGTCACATGGAACTGCAGATGCTGGAATCTTGAGCAAACCACAATTGCTGAAATAACTCAGCAGATCAGGCAGCATCTCTGGAGAATATGGAGGTGATGTTGGAACCCTTTTTGGAACCCTTTTTTAGTTGATGTTGGAACCCTTTTTTAGACTGATTGCAGTAAGCGGGGAGAAAAAGGTGGAAAAGAGAGGCAGGTGAGGAGGAACAAAACCTGGCAAGTGATAGGTGGATGCAGGTGAGGGAGGGAGGGAGGGAAGTGATTGGCAGATGGGTGGAGTAAGTGACCAATGTTAGACAACATTTGTTGTGATAAATATACATGTGCCAATCAAACGTCCCTCACCTGTATCCAGTTGTTAAATGTAATTCTGAAATTGGTTATAATTGTTTTGAACAGACATTTCCATCAGTTGATTCTGACAATTACTGGGTAACTGTATAAAATTGTCAATTTTTCTTAATTTTATCAAAGATCTATGTAATTAGTGAGCAACTTGCAGCACATGTTAACCTGGGTCACGTAATGTAACAGTGCTTTAGATATGGCTATACATCATTACAATAACTGACTATACTTACCAAACAGCCCAAAAGGATAAGGAGAAACAAAGCCAGCAGAATGGCCAATACTATAACTATGATGGCCCAATATGGCAATTCACTTCCATTCAAAAGTCCAAGTGATTTGTTGGCTGGAACTAAATGAATACATCGCAATATAATTATACAAAACAAGTAATATTTCAATTATGGCTTACTATGTTTAATTATCTACTTTATACACCAAATATATCCCACTTATTTGAGGAAACGTTGTGCAAAATTATGGAGTGAGGGCAAGGGTTGATTGGAAATGGATGTTAACAATATCAGGTTTAATGCACTGTAATCCCAAACCAGTGTGAGTCTGAACCAGCTTAGGAACAGCTACTGTCCTACACCTATCATGTTCTTGAACCATCCAACACAGCCCTAACTTACCATGACAACAGACCACGACGGCCCACTTCTTGCGCTTTTTTTCTTTTTTAATTTTGTTTTTGCACACATTTTTTTTGGGTACTGTTTTATTCCTTTTAGAATGGTATGTTTAATTTATGTATAATTTGCTTTGGTGAGTCTGTCCGAGTCTACATGCCTGTGATACTGCTCCAATCAAGATTTGGCCTTGTATCAGTGCCTTGTCAAACTCATGTGTATCACAGTAAACCTGAACTTGAACTTAAGAAATATCACGAGGTTGTCTGAGCTGGGTTTATTACGAGACACTGATTAAGCAAATGGTAATAATGTAAAGGAGGATGTTTTTGCATGCATGGGCACATTTGATAGAATGTGTGTTGGTATCTTTAAACATAACAATGCGAAAGCCCATCCTACACCAATTATGCGCAGCCCTGAGGACTTCCCCTGAGTGCCTGTAAAAGCCCTGTCCCACTGTATGAGTTCATTCAAGAGCTCTCCCGAGTTTAAAAAAAATCAAACTCATGGAAGCACGTAGAATGTACGTAGCGGGTAAGTCAGAGCTTGGGGACGTCTCTTAGCGGCTCATAATGGTAACGGCAGGCACTCGGGAAACACGGTAAGCTCGGGAAGACGTGAAGATTTTTCAACATGTTGAAAAATGTCCACGAGAGCCGCGAGTACCTACGAGCGGCCATTATCCTAAATCTCCGAGTTCGAATCAAGGCAAACTCGGGAGAACTCTTGAATGAACTCGTACAGTGGAACAGGGCTTTAAAAAACTGGTTTACTAGGAACTTTAAAACTGAGAAATTAGAATAATTACTTCTGAGAGGAGAATAATGGAACTGGAGTTATTCATGTTGGCCAAAAGTATCTAAAAAACAGCTTTCAAAATCTATGCAAATTCATTTTCCGTCCCATGTGATATATTGAGAGTTAGCACTATAAACCATAGAATCATGGATTCGCACTGTAGAAAAGTAAGCCCTTCGGCTCACCATGTCTATGCTGCCTATTGTATCTCATTCTATTTACCACTAGGTCTCTTTCTTTCAGGAAAAAGTCAGCCTATCCAATCTTTCCCTGTAAATAACATCCTTCAAACCAGACAACATTCTCTCCACACACATTTTCCCCAAACTGCACATAAAAGTCTAGGTATGGCCAGCCTTATGTTTTATAAGGCTGTAACATGATATTCCAGTCATTTTATTCTATTCCATGGCCAATGGAGGCTAGCATCCAATGTGGACAAGAATTCCACACTATCGACTTGACCTGCCACTTTCAGGGGGTCTATCGATTTGTAACCAATTATCCAGTGTTCATCAATACACCCTTGACACTACCATCTACTGTGTATAAAAATACTTCACGTTGCATTTGCAAGGAAGAAATTCTATTTATTATTGCTCTACCCAAGTTTCCATCTGATGATGTAGCTTTAAACCAACTTCCTTGTTATCTCCAATACCAATTTTTGTATTGTGTGCAGACTTATTTACCACATTTTGTACCCAAGTCATTAATGTACTTCATACACATCAAGGGTCCAAGCACTAATCTTGCACTATACTAGTGGTCATAGACCTCCAAACAGAAAATCAATCCTTCATCACCACCCTCTGCCTCCTGTAACCAAGCCATTTTTGGAAGTGATCTGCCAGCCTGTTCTGGATCCCATGGGCTGTAACCTTCTGGACCAGCTACAATGCAAGACCTTGTCAAAGGCCTTACTAAAGTGCATGTACTGTAGACAACATTTACCACACTCATCTCATCGATGTGCTAAGTTACCTTCTCCAAGCATTCAAACAGATTTGTGAGGTAGGGTTTCCTTTATAGAGGGTCATGCTGACTATCATGAATCAACCTTTGCATTTCCAAGTGAATATAAATTCTGCCCCTTTGAATTTTTACCATTAGTTTCCCTGGTACTGATGTAAGACTCATTGTAATTATCAGGCTAATCCCTGCTGCCTTTAAAAAAATATATAGTTATCCTCGTACTTCACCCATGGCTAACAAATATGCAAATTTGTTAGTTGGGGTCCCAACAATCTCTTCTTTATCCTCTAATTGTTACCTGGGATGCATCTCATGAGGCCCTGGGGACTATTCAACTTTATGTGTCCCAAGACATGTAACAGCTCGTTCTTCCTAATGTTAACGTGAACATCACTGTTCAATGCTCTGAACTCTCCCTTCCCCATGTCCTTCTTCTTGGTGAGAACTCTTGAAAAGTATTCATTTGACAGGAACAGAATTGGGCCTTTCAGCCCTTTGAGTCTACTTCATCATTCAATCATGGCTGATCTATTTTTTCCCCTCAACCCCATTCTCCTGCCTCAATCCCCTCACCTTTGACATCCTTATTAATCATTTAGGTTATTATCTATGACCATGGCTCCACACACAGACTATCCATTTGATTCCTAAGGGAATCTACTCTTTCCCTGGTTATTCCCTTCCATATAAAATATTTGTAGAATGCCTTGGGTTTCTCTTTAATTTTGCCTGCCTATCATAATTCAAGGCCTCTTTTTGCCCTCCTAATTTACTTTTTAAATACCTTCCTTCTCTCCCTTTATCCCACACAGGACTCTACCATTTCCAGTTGCTTATTCTTGTCAAATGCTTTCTTTTGATTCTTCATCAATCCAGGATTCCCTAATCTCGCCATCCTTACGTTTCATGACAACATGTTGACTCTGACCTCTCATTATCGCTCTTTAAAGGACTTATTTATGGGATGGCATTTCAGCTGAAAGTAGCTGCTTGCCATCTATTTTTGTTTGGTTCTGCCCTATTTCAACAATTGTAGATTAGACAAAATGCCATCTGTCCATTCCCTCCACAAATGCTGCCTGACTTGCTGAGTTCCTCCACCACTTTGTTTTTTTGCATACATAATATCTTGTGTCTTTGAGTACAAAATATGCGTGCCAATATAGAATAAGTGAATATATGAAGAGAAATAGCAGTGATACATACCCACAGTTACACTGTCAGATTTTAGTTGAAATTCACCAAGCTGCTTTGATCCATTTGTTCCAATATCAAAAGTTGATTTGATTATTTCTGAAGTGATTTCTGCATTTTGTTTAAAAGGGTCAAAGAAGCAAGAAGTGGAAACTTTCACTGATCCTGAGCTGTTGGGGAGATAACAATTTAACACAGAGTAAAACATGAGTTTCATTCTTAACTATGTCATATTTCACAGGAGAAATATTATTGCTCATCATTCGTATTAATTCAATAGTAACTTACAGAAATCATACACATAGCTAAATATATCGCGGGAGCTCTGCACATCCAAAAACTCTGCAAAAATGATATCTGCCAAAAGATTGATCATTGAGATACATATTTAAGTTGGGAGAAGATCTTAGAATATACCCTTCATATAAGTATGTTTTAATGACAATCAATCTTAACCTCTCCAGAAAATTAACTTTAACCAGCAGAATCTTATGCTTTGAACTAAATTTATTTTTGGAGATTATTTTAAACAATGTCATTTTTTAATATCTTCCTCGAATCTCCCTCAACATTCACTCTTTCATATAAGGTCTTCATATTTCGCTTGGGTAGCTTACACCCCAGCGGTATAAACATTGACCTCTAATTTCAAATAGCCCTTACTTTCCCTCTTTGTCCAACTCCCCCCCCCCTTCCCAGTTCGCCCACCAGTCATACTGTCTCCGACTACATTCTATCTCTGTCCCGCCCACTCCCCTGACATCAGTCTGAAGAAGGGTCACAACCCGAAACGTCACCCATTCCTTCTCTGTAGAGATGCTGCTGCCTGTCCCGCTGAGTTACTCCAGCATTTTGTGTCTACCTTCGATTTAAACCAGCTTCTGCAGTTCTTTCCTACACATTCACTCTTTCATGCCGTACTGCCAATATGCTTACTATATGAATTAAATGCTGTGACTGGCACTTCCCTTTCAACCTCAGTGTATCTCTTGATGATACATCAGTCGGAATAGAAGCACAGATAATAAGGCGTAGAAAGTAATTGATAGCCACGAGCTCTAAATGCATATCTGGCTGGATCTGTGGGTTGTAGTTCCTCGAAAGGAGGCAAATTATGACATGCCAACACAAATACGTAAAATGGTTTACATGAGTATCGGAAGTGAGCTGTGGTCAGAATTGAACTTACCAGGGAAAGCCCCAGAGGAAGTCTACAAGGAAGTCCAATTCTAATAAAAATTTTCCACTTAAATCAAAGTCCTTTCTGAATACTAATTAATATCATTTCTGCAATTAATTTATGTGAAACAAAGGGCAAAATTGGACCTGATTTCACCCCACCATCCAGACTGACTGTATGAACCTACTGCCTGTCTGCATTTACCTGTGGTGGCGAAGGGGGGGGGGGGGGATTAATGAAACTAACCCTCTGCATCCTGCTGGCATCTGGGAAGTCAAAATGAGACCTCAGCAGTGAATAGGTCCCAGGAGGAACATACGGTGGACATTTGGGCTGAGTTCCTCCAGCTGTTTTCGTTTTACTCCTGATTCTAAAATCTATACTCTTGTTTCTTCAGCTTTTCATGGGAGCTGCCTTCAGTAATGTACATAACTCACTCTGACAACCATTGACACTAGGTTTTGCTTTGTGTAAAAATCTTGCAAGGCCAGTTTTATAGTTTATAGCATTCATTGACAGCTAAGAATAACTAAAATTGACACAAATAATATTTAATGTTTAACAATTGGCTATTTATTTATATTGATAGATTTCTAGATGTTTTTATGAAATACATAACTTTTCCTTACCTTAAATTAGAAACATTGCAAAATTGATAGCATTCGCTTAGAGCACTGTTTGTAAAAAGATCATGAAGCTGTAAAAGAATGATGGTAAATGTAAGTCTACTCCTTTGTAAACAAACAAAATAATAATTTAAATTAATTTGCCTGAAAATGAATGAAGCGGAATAAAATAGATTTATTACATTTGCGTTACATTAAAATTATTTCAAAATTAAATAGATTAAGTCCAAGATTTTGTCATTAACTTTTGAATATTTTAATGTCCAACAATTAATATAAGCAGAAATCATTACCCTTGCTATGATATTGGTTGTTAGGTTTATACATTCAGAAGATTTTAAATTTCGGAGACTGTCTGTAAAGTTGACGTTTAATATAGTGAAGTTAATTTGAAAGTCGAGGTCCTGTACGCGTGCTGTAGCTATTGTTGGAGGCTGTCCTGATGCAGCAACTGTGACGGTAGATTTTGCTTCCTCGCAGCCTAAAATAAGACATGTTTTTAATATTCCTCCAAAGTTAAATCAGAAACGATTACAATAAAGTGTAAAATCTATATCTATATATCTATATCAGGATAGAATTGCACATGAGAATGAAATCCAAATATAATTCATGCTGATATGTATGGACTTATTGAAATGCATATAGCATATGAATAAAATAAGTTACATACCAGTTATCTGAACATTATTGGTGTTAAATTCATAAGTTGCAGTGCTGGATGTATTATTTGTTCCGTCTCTGAATCCCTGCTCCACAATAACATTGTCAATCTGCTGAGAATAATTCTTGAAAAAGCAGTCGGCAAGTGCTTTCACAAAGCCCTCGTTTGTCATGCTGCCAAATATAAATTAATTGAAATGTTTTAGTTTCGAGAGAACATTATTCACTAAATTGCATATCTTTAGCTAGCTTAATTCTGACTTGCGTTTTAGGAATATTTGTTCCTGGCCTTTTCACAGGCTGAATGCTCTATGCTGTGAAGGACAGGGTGTTTAATCTACCTTCAGTTCCACAGATTACGTGACACAATTATATGTCATATTTGTATAATTACAGGTTGTGCATAACCACGCATTCAGCCTGCTGTCCCATTTAATACAAAAAAAAAGGTGCTTGGAATCTAAACCGAAAATAGAAAATGCTGGAAACACTCAACTGTATCAGCACAGAGAGAAAGGGTCAATTTTTCAGGTTGAAGACTCAGAATTGAACAAGTTAGGTCTTTATTCTTTGGAGCGCAGAAGGTTAAGGGGGGACTTGATTAAGGTCTTTAAAATGATGAAAGGGATAGACAGAGTTGATGTGGATAAGCTTTTCCCATTGAGGGTAGGGAAGATTCAAACAAGAGGGCATGACACGAGAATTAAGGGACAGAGGTTTATGGGTAACGTGAGGGGGAACTTCTTTACTCAGAGGGTGGTGGCTGTGTGGAATGAGCTTCCAGCTGAAGTGGTGGAGGCAGGATCGATTTTAACATTTAAAAGTAAAGTGGATAGGTATATGGACGGGAAGGGAATGGAGGGGTATGGTCTGAGTTCTGTAATTGTTATATGGTTCATGTACTGTAATTGTTATATGGTTATATGGTTATAATGGTGTAGGCCAAGAATGTGCTGCCAGGGCTGGTGGTGGAGGCAATGGTGTTTAAGAGGTGCAGGGAATGGAGGTTTATGGATCATGTGCGACTAGAGGAGATTTGTTTATCTTGGCATTGTGGGCCAAAGGGCCTGTTGCTCTGTATCCTAGACCTTTCATCACAATGGGGAAGGAGACAAAAGAGGCCTATAGAGCTGCAACGAGGACCAGGAAGGAGGTGATATGTCCGAGATGCTAAAACCTAGGTGAAACCTATTCTGTGGTATTTACCATATCAACACTAACATGCATTGTCTCAATAATTTAACTGTATTTTTATTTCTATTGATCAATATTTTATCGTCAAATTTTAGAGGAAATTACATCTCCTTTATCAAAATAATTGCCTTGTAATCTATCTCCCAAACAACAATGTTAAATGCTCTGTATAGTACTTTGAGAAGACTGTGCTTTATCTCTGAAATCAATTCTGGTGAAAAACAGCTCTGTGAAGCATTAATCAGTGGTAAATTTCAAGGCAAATAATCCTCCCTCCAAAGCAAAAAGGGATATTTATTATATAATGAGATTCTTGCCTGATAAGGTGGAATCATAAGTAATAGGATCAGAATTAGGCCTCACGGCCTATCATGTCTACTCCACCATTCAATCATGGCTGATCTATCTCTCCCTTCTAACCCCATTCTCCTGCCTTCTCCCAATAACCCCTGACACCCGTACTAATCAAACAACTATCTATCTCTGCCTTAAAAATATCAATTAAATTGGCCTCCACAGCCTTTTGTGACAAAGAATACCATGGAATGAATCATAACATGGAGAAAAAAGGGCAATACTAAATAAATAGTCATTCTAATCCGATGAATAATTTAAACGTGTTGTCAATCATATTGATACTAAGGCACCATTATGTATTAGTGCAAAATCAGTATAGATGAGTAGAAGTCTACAAGGTCCCCAATTTGTAAGCAAATCTATAAAAGCTAATAAAGGATTCTTACCTTAAGAGGGTGTTTGTACATTCTAAAAATTGAGCACTTATATTGCTGTTACGGAAGATGGCATTGAGCTGAAAGAAAAATAGTCTTGTAAATAATTATTATAACATTAGTTAAATTATTTTAATAAAGATTATTTAATTGTATTTAGGGGTACCTGATAAATGACCATAGTTGAGGCCGACTGATACACTGGCGAGGTTGGGTCAAGAAGAACTGAACTGAATGGTAGGTTGGTGATGATAACAGACACATTGAAGCACAGAGTTTTCTGACCTGGTTGTTGAGTTACAGTTAGGATGAGAAAACATAAAATAAGCAATGCTGTTTTACTGGTAACCTGTTTCATTTGCTTTTTAACATAGTAATGGAATGAATATCATTATAAGGCTTTGCTTTATTGTTGCAACTTGCATAAACATTGGGAAAGATGCTGGGAAATAAATTACTAATTCCCCAATTAGAACATAGAACAGTACAGAACAGGCTCTCTGGTGCACAATATCTGTGTCGAACATGATAAACTAATCTGCCTGCACATGATCTGTCCCTCCATACACTGTAAATCCATGTGCCTATCTAAAATCCTTTAAAGCACCTCTCAGCGGGTCAGGCAACGTCTCTGGACGCCATGGATAGGCAATCTTTCAGGTCGAGATCCTTCTTCAAACTGATTGTGGGGAGGAGTGGGGGGAAGATAGCTGGAAAAGAGGCAGGGACAGGACAATGCCTGGCAAGTGATGGGTTAATACAGGTGAAGGGCTGGGGCAAGTGATTGACAGATGGGTAGCCAAAAGCTAGAGGTGCAAAGGAGACAAAGGGGTGTCAGATAAGTAGAGGGATGAAATGTAAAGCCAGAGGCAGGGATATAGGCAGTGGGATAGTGGGTGAGATGGCACATGAAAGAGAGGGGTGTGGGGGGGGGGGAGAGGGGCTGTCACCTAATATTGAAGAATTCAATGTTCCCATTGTTGGGTTGTAAGCAACCCAAGCAGAATTGAATGTTGCCTCTTTAACTTTGTTCTGTCCTTTGACTTTATTGGCTGCCTATCTTTTTCTTTTGGTTATTTTTACACATATTACTTTTTCAAATTCCACTTCGTGATTTGGTTTCCTCCTTCCTAAATTCCTTTTTAAAGTTGCTATTATATAATTTAAAAAATATGCCTAAAATACATTAATGCTATTTATAACCCATTAAAGAGCTGAATATAAATGTTGTCTGCTATAGATGAAAATTACATTCAGTTCACAGTCAAGCTAACTTAGAAGCAGACTAGTGGATCACCACAGGAGGGTAGCAAACAACATGTGCTCCAGGTTATGGAGGAAGAAGAGGAAATCATTAGTTAAGACAAATGTGGGTCCCTTGAAGACAGAAACAAGTGAATTTATTATGGGGAACAAGGAAACGGCAGACAAGTTTAACAGGTACTTTGGTTCTGTCGTCACTAAGGAAGACACAAACAATCTCCCAGATGTACTAGGGAACAGAGGATCTAGGGTGACTGAGGAACTGAAGGAAATTCACATTAGTCAGGAAATGGAGGGAGAGAGAAAGCAGGGAATTATAGATCAGGTAGCCTGACATCGGTGGTGGGGAAGTTGCTGGAGTCAATTATTAAAGAAGTAATAGTATTTGGGTAGCAGTAACTGTCAAGTCAGCATGGATTTACAAAGGGGAAATCTTGCTTGACTAATCTTCTGGAATTTTTTGAGGATGTAACGTACAATGAATAAGGGAGAGCAAGTGGATGGATTATATCTGGACTTTCAGAAAGCCTTTGATAATGTCCAACACAGGAGATCAGTGGGCAAAATTAGAGCACATGGTATTGGGGGTATGGTATTGACATGGATCGAACATTGGTTGGCTGTCAGGTAACAGAGTAGGAATTAATGGTTCCCTTTCAGAATGGCAGGTAGTGACTAGTGGGGTGGCACAAGTCTCGGTTCTGGGACCCGCAGTTATTCACAGTACATATCAATGATATAGATAGAATGAAGTAACATTAGTAAATGTGCAGTTGACACAAAGCTGAGTGGCAGTGTGAACTGTGAATAGGATGCTATGAGGATGCAGGGTGACTTGGATAGGTTAGGTGAGTGGGCTGATGCTGTATAATATGGATAAATGTAAGGTTATCTACTTTGGTGGCAAAAACAAGAAGGCAGATTATTATCTGAATCTGAAATCAGAATAGGAAAAGGGGAATTGCAATGAGACCTGGATGCCCCCTGTACATAGGTCACTGAAAGGAAGCATGAAGGCAATGAAAAAAGCTAATGGCATGTTAGCCTTCATAATGAGAGGATTTGAGTATAAGAGCAAAGAGGTCCTTCTGCCGTTGTAAAGGGCCTTGGTGAGACCACACCTGGAGTATTGTGTGCAGTTTTGGTCTCCTAATTTGAGGAAGGACATTCTTGCTATTGAGGGAGCACAGCGTAGGTTTACGAGGTTAATTCCCGGGATGGCGGGACTGTCATATGATGAAAGAATGGAACGACTGGGCTTGTAAGCACTGGAATTTAGGATGAGAGGGGATCTTATAGAAACATAGACAATTATTAAGGGATTGGACATGCTAGATGCAGGAAACATGTTCACGATGTTAGGGGAGTCCAGAACTAAGAATAAGAAATAGGCCTGGAACGGAGATGAGGAAAAACATTTTCACCCAGAGAGTTGTGAATTTGTGGAATTCTCTGCCTCAGAAGGCAGTGGAGGCTGACTCACTGGATACATTCATAAGAGATTTAGATAGAGCTCTTAGGGCTAGCGAAATTAAGCGATATGGGGAGAAGGCAGGAACAGAGTATTGATTGTAGATGATCAGCCATGATCACATTGAATGGCATTGCTGAAGTACCGAATGGCCTACTCCTTCACCTATTTTCCATGTATCTTTGTTATGTAGTCTTTAGATGATTAGCTCAGATGATACATGGAAATGGGAAGAGCATTAATTCCTGCATACGACATAACATGTGAATGTGCAGGCAAATAGAAATTAAGAAATAATAATACCTAATTAAAGAGTAAAATTGAACAATATATTTTGTAAAATTTTAACTATGTCTCAACCACTGACCATAAGGTGGACAGAAAGAAAATATACACAACAAAGAAAAGTACATTGCGTTGCTACAGATAGGTATTAAGTCAATTAAGCAGATAAAAATAACAGCAAAAAAAATCACAAAACAAACGTTCAATGTGCAACAATTTAAAAGGATTAACAATGTATAGTTTTGTCAGGGTGGACACAAAATGCTGGAGTAACTCAGCAGGTCAGGTGCTGGAGTAACTCAGCGGGTCAGGTTTGGTCGGGTTTACTGCCTGTCAACTTCAGTATATGTAAATAAGAAGGGTATGTGTTGATGATTTATTTATGTTATACCATTGTGCTCCTGTGTGCTATTTTGGTGCTGCCTGCTTAACTTGTTGCTGATCACCTTTCAGAGCTATTGCATTTTACTCTGCAAGTTTCTATACTGGGACGCCACAAGGGGTCATACTTTTCAGAAGCCACACTGTTCAAAGCATATGAGAAATTAAGAAAATGAGATAGACGCAAAATGCTGGAGTAACTCAGCGGGACTGGCAGCACCTCTGGATAGAAGGAATGGGTGACGTTTCGGGTCGAGTTGAGTGTTTGGCAGTATCACTACATGGGTTGCCATTCTCCGTCACCATACACGACCTCTTATATCGTGCCAAAGCAAAATTATGCACAGTCCTTCTCCCAGACCCGGGGACTCAAAAACAAGAAGGCATAGGTTGAAGATGGGAGGAGATACATTTATTAACTTTTTCACACAGATGGTGGTGCATACATGGAATGAGTTGCCAGAGTAATAGTTGAGGCAGGTACAATAACAACATTTAAAAGACATTTTGGTTTGGACAGCTACATGGATAGGAAAGGTTATTGAGATATGGCTAAACGCAGGCAAATGAGACCAGCTTAAATGGGGCATCTTGGTTGACATGGACGAGTTGCGCCAAAGGGCCCATTTCCCTGCTGTATGAGCCTATGACAGACAGGTACATGGATAGGACAGGTTTAGAGGGATATGGGCCAAACGCAGGCAGGTGGAACTAATGTAGGTGGGACATGTTGGTTGGTGTGGGTCTTCATCTCTAAATGAGGGTGAAACCCCTTGTCAAAAAGAAAAATATGTTAATGGGGGGGAAAAACTATAAAGAACCCCACAATAAATGGTTCTACCAAATCCGTTAAAACACTATGCACCAATGAAGAGAAATCATTAAGAACGATGTGAATGGAGTTGAGAAAGTAATCAGCCATGATCCAACTAAATGTCAGATAAGTATTGAAAATGAAGCATAATGTTCAAATGGCAAAAGAGAAAAAGGACTAATGAATTGTACTTACTGATTGGAAAAGCTGATTCATGATAGTCTGAAAAACAATAGTACAGCAGAATTAAATGTCAGGATAATGTTTGTATAATAATTATATTGAAATCGGAGCTTAAGAAAATGTGAACAATAAGCTATGGATCACTGTTTCTAAGAAACAACATAAACTGAACACATTTAAAAATCAAAAACTAACACAGATACCAATAATAAATTGAAGTTTATTGTTTTAATTGGTGAGAAAAATGATGGCGGAAAATACAGATGATTTTCAGTTTAAAGGAGGTAGGGAATTTACAGATTCTCCAATGTCAGACTATTTGTTCTCAATGAAGGATTCCAAAATTTTCCGTTTGTCAGTTGTTAAGCAAACTGACATACAGTTTCTTCCTTTCTTGAACTGTGACATTACATCTGCTGTGTTCTAGTCCTCTGGGTCCTCCTCAAATTCTAGGGAACCATGGTAAATTCAACGGTCCCTCGCTCTGTTACCACGTTCTTTGAAATCCCACAACTCCGGTAATCAGATCCAGATAATTGTCAACCTATAGCACCATCAGTTTGCCAAATACATTTTATCTAGAATTTGTCATTGGGATTCTAAAATATTTTGTTCTTGAAGAACGGTTGATCCTTGACAAGAACGGATAATAAATAGGTACGTCTCATGATGCGCATACTTTAAAGGCAGAGAACAAGACCACAAGGGATCGTAGGTAGACACAAAATGCTGGAGTAACTCAGCAGGTGAGGCAGCAACTATGGAGAGATGGAATTGCCAACATTTCAGGTCGAGATCTTTCTTCAGACTTCAGTCCACTCCACAAGGGATCGTGCTACATTGTGCAAATCAATGGTTAGACTACAACGAGAGTTTTGAAAACAGTTCTAGGGACTTGACCCTGGGAAAGATATGTTGTTCATGGTGAAAGAATAACATAGGTTTATTGGAATGCTACTAGGACTCCTACAGTTAGTTTACCTACTGAAAACTGAAATGGTAAGGTTTAATTTGATTGACATTTTCTAGGTAGTTGGATGAACTAATGGAATAGATAGGAAATGCTTTTGGTGGCTAGAGTGCCTCGAATTGAGGGATGTTGTTTAAGAACTAGGCCTGGCCCATTCAGGAGAGAAATTCGTAAAAATTCAATATGAAATGACATTGAAATCTGGGGTCCTTTTCTAACAATTGACCAAGTGAATTCTAACTCTAAATCTGACATGGATAACATGATAGACAGTTAGGGTATCGAACAAGGAGTTAGGTCACTGATTAGCCAGTATCTCTTTGAATGTTGGAACAGGGTCAGGGGGGGAATAGACTACTTATTTTTCACTGTGACAAGGAGAATATAAGAGGAATTTCACTTGGACATATCAGAGTAAAAGTTATCCAACCCTTTCACATGAGAACAGGAGCACACGGAGGTTACAAACTGATTTCATTTTCTAATGAAAAACGACCAGATATTTCATACCATTTACATAGAGACTGTTGTTATCCAGGGAATAGGCTCCCAAAATAGTGATGTTCTGTGTGTTGTAACGGAATTGATCGTATATGATAATTCGGTCCTCATTCTCTGTAGAAATGGAATTGAAGGAGCAAATAGCATACACTTTGGTCATCATCCTGCTTGCAGTGCTGCAAAACAAAATAATTCTAATGTAAGACACAACAAACTGCAGATGCTGAATTTTGAGCAAAAGCCAACTTGCTGGAGTAACTTAGTAGGTCAGGCAATAAACAATAGGTGCAAAATAGGCCATTCGGCCCTTCGAGCCAGCACCGCCATTCACTGTGATCATGGCTGATTAGTAACATTCAGTGCCCTGTTCCTGCCTTCTCACCATATCCCCTGACTCCGCTATCTTTACTAACTCTATCTAACTCTCTCTTGAAAGCATCCAGAGATTTGGCCTCCACTGCCTTCTGAGGCAGAGAATTCCACAGATTCACAACCCTCTGTGTGAAAAGGTTTTTCCTCATCTTCGTTCTAAATGGCTTACCCCTTATTCTTAAACTGTGGCCTCTGGTACTGGACACCAAACAACGGGAACATGTTTCCTGCCTCTAGCATGTCCAATCCCTTAATAATCTTATATGTTTCAATAAGATCCCTTCTCAACCTTCTAAATTCCAGAGTATACAAGCCCAGCCGCTCCATTCTATCAATATATAACAGGCCCGCCATCCCGGGAATTAACCTTGTAAACCTACGCTGCACTCCCTCAATAGCTAGAATGCCCTTCCTCAAATTTGGTGACGAAAACTGCACACAATACTCCAGGTGTGGTCTCACTGCAGTACAACTGCAGAAGGACCTCTTTGCTCCTATAATCAACTCCTCTTGTTATGAAGGCAACATCTGTGGAGAGAATGGATTGGTGACCATTCAGACTGATTGGAGTAGAGGGGAGAAATCTGGAAAAGAGAAGTGGAGTGGGACAAAGCCTGGCAAATGATAATGCATCTTGATGAGGGCGGTTTAAGTGGCAGATCGTAGTAAGCGACAAAGGCTAGAGGTGAAGAGACAAACTGGCATCACATAAGAAGCTGAAGTATAAAGCCAGAGGGAGGGATATAGTTGGAAGGGAATGGAAGAACAGGAGGTGAAAATGGGGTGGGAAATAGGTGAACAACAGGGAGGGTGGGGCACAGGAAAATGAGAAGGGGTAGGGGGCATGCATTAGTCTTTGAATTCAATAATGAGTGGTGTCAATTTGAAATTGTATAAAGGAACCAACTCATAAAATATTTAAGAAAGAACTTCAGATGCTGGAAAATTGAAGGTAGACAAAGATGCTGGAGAAACTCAGCGGGTGCCACAGCATCTATGGAGCGAAGGAAATAGGCAACGTTTCGGGCCGAAATCCTTCTTCAGACTGGAGTCATAGATTGCCTCAGGGAACAATGAGGAAAACATTGAATAATTCTCACCTTAAGGACCTTGTGCTGCAGGCAATAAATGCTGAAGATTTATCACTGTTATTAAACAAGGTAGTGAGCTGCAAGAAAGATAATTTTCAGAATTTCAGTGAGCTGACTATATTAAATGATGATTAAATAATTTCAATGAATATTACTTTGATCACCTGATGAGTAATTGTTCGCACAGCTGATTGGTATAAAAACGATGTCTCGATATGAAGTGCATTAACGTAGGGCAAATTCGTTACAGTAAAGGTCACGTTAAATAGAGTAGGAAATTGACTTCTATTTGGTAATTCTGCCAAAAAGAAAGAAAAATGAAATTAATAACCTATTGCACTGCTGTTTTTGCAAAAATCATGTAAGACATCAGGCAATAGAAAACATGAAATGGAAATAGAAAATAATAGAAAATTTCAACTTATATTCTGAATAAGTGTTCTGAATGCAAGGTAACAAACATTCAATTAATTATGGAATTATAAGAGATGCTAAATGCTGTGTTAAATTAATCAGGAATACTATTTAAGAAGGATTAAAAAAGCAAAGATGCCTGAAATCATACTCACCATTTGGCTCATCTGATTTGTGGTAACCTGAAAAGATGACAGCAATGATAAATTAATTTGAGCTTTTTTGAACCTGATATGAAATACTTCCTGTATTTGATGCCTGTCAATCAAGAAGTACTTTGTACCTTTGTTACAAAATTAAAACAAAAAATGTAGTACCAAATTCCCAATGGGGAAGCTATTTTCAAGTGATTTCACTTTAAAGATAACATTACAAAAACAGATGACAGATTGAATGAACACAAGTTGCTGATCAGCTTTTGTTATGAATTCTGCAGCGTTATGTGAAATAATTATACAGTTTGTACCGTTTACATAGAGACTATTTGGATCCAGAAGATAATGTCCAAATCTGGTGATGTTCCGTGTGGTGTAACTGAACTGGCGGTACACAATAACTCTGTCCACATTCTCTGCTGCAGAAGTATTGTTGAAGGAACAGATAGCAGATACGCCAGTCCCCTGATTATTTGCAGCACTGTCAAAAAGAAAATGTTCATGTACATGAAACATGACGGGTACTGTGACATAAAAGTGGAGGTTGCACCAGTTTATATTGTCACAATGCAAGCCAATGCTTAAAATTGTTTTAACAATATATTGTTTTAATCAACTATATTAAACACAATGCAATAGAAGCTTTTAGGAAATTCTATTGGAATGTTGTTATTTTATCAACTATCTCTGGCAGCTCATTCCATATACCAACCGTTCTCTGAGTGAAAATGTTGCTCCTCAGGTTCCCATTAAATCTTTCCTATTTCATCTTAAACCTATGTCCTCTGGTTCTTCATTCCTCTACCCTAGGTAAATAATGCAAATAACGTGAAGAATAAAGGCAACGTTATATAACTTACCTCAAAGTAATTACTTTGCAGTCTGTAAATGCTGACGCTATATCACTGTTCTGGAAAAGGGTTTTGAGCTGCAAGTAAGGCATTTGCATTATTTCAGTTAGAAGACTATATTAAATAATTGTCAAATTATTCCGATAAAGAATACTTTGATGCATTACCTTCCAAACAATAGATTCTGATGCCGATTGGTACAACAGTGATGAGGGGTCATTAAAAGCTGCAGTGTAGGTCAGACTTGTTATAATGAATGTCACATTAAACCCAGGTATTATTTCTTTTCCAATTGGTTCTATAGTAGCAAAGAAAGATACAATGAACAATCATTTGAGCAAGTCAACAATATTGCTCATCCATTCATTGTTCCATTTAGAATCAAGCAAAAATCACTATACCTAATTTCTCCAACATTTAAATTGGAATAATACACTTTTTCTCATTGTTAAAACGAGCCATAACGTCAGCAATAATTATTTGCATTACCTATTTAATCTTGCTAAAAGTCCCAAAGCATTTCATGGGCATCAAAGAAAGAACATTTGACATCAATCCCATGAATATATCAGAATAAGCATTTAAAGGTTTTGAAGTAAAAAGTAGATTACAGGATGTGAGGAATAGAGAGGACAAGAGTTTTTGGGAAGGAATTCTAGAACTTCAGAGCTCTGCTGCAAAGGCATTCCACATCAGGGGACCAATCACACTGGCATAATCCAGAGGAAGAGGAGGGAAGAATTGTGAGGGATTAAAGGGCAGCAAGTTCCGGAGAGGGTGAGACCTTGGGCTGTTTCGAAAACAAGTGTTAACATTAAAATCGAAGCGGTGCAAAGCAAGAACAATGCAGTTAGAGCAATAATGTGGTTCTCAGTGAAGACAAGGACAGCAGAGAAGTGGCAAACCTTGCATTTACAGAGATTGGAATAAGGAAGGCTAGTCAGGAGGATGCGTGATTAGATTAGAATAGGACCAACATAGGTATGCAAGGACGTCTTGGCTGCACGGAGCTGAGAAAGGAATGTGATGTCCCAATGCAGGTAATCTTAGAAATCTAGTTTGCAGAATTACAAAGAAAGCACAACATTTAAATAATCAAAATTGTAGATAAATTGCAGAGTTATTAACAATTAAAACCCATAGTAAACATACTCACCGGATGGAGGTGTTGATTCATTGTAATCTGAAAAGAGAAGCCAAAGTTTTATTAGTCAGAACTTTCTGTAATAACCTATAACTCATACTATGTTTAAGAAAATTCCGATTGACAAAATAACAGTAACATTAAAATCCCCACTGTTTGCCCAGTAGCTGTGTACACACACATTTCCACTGAAATTCCTGAAAAAATCTACAGTATTGTGTAAAGGAGTAAGTAATTCATACCATCAACATAGAGACTGTTGTTGTCCAGAAGATAAGGTCCCAATGTAGTTAAGACGTTTGTGTTGTGACTGATTTGTCGATACACAGTAACTCTATCAATTGTCCTGGTGGCAGAATTGTTGAACGTACAGACTGCATACACTTGGGTATTTTGAGTTAGAACACTGTGAGACAACAAAATAATAATAAGTATAAAAATATTGTAACATAAGGATGAATTAACAACAGATATAATACAAACAATATTACTGCCCAAATTAATGAAACCTAATGCATATTTTCACAGCCAATAGCTATTAAAAAAATAATGATTGAAAGAGGGTTTGCTACATTCAGAAATGTACTATTATTGAATTGCATTCTGTGCTATAAAGTATATTTTTTCATAGAGACAGCTAAAACATCAACTACAAAAAAAATAAACATGGAACAGACTCATCGGCTCTCAATTCTATGCTGAATTTGATGCCAAGTCAAACTAACCTCCTCTACCTGCACATGATCCATATCCCTTCATTCCCTCTATCTTCTTGTGCCTATCTAAAAGCCACGTCAACATCACTATTGTATTTGCATCCACCACCACCCCTGGCAGCACGTTCCAGGCACTTCAGTGTAAAAATCTTGCCCTGCATATCTCCTATAAAATGTGTAGGAAACAACTGCAGATGCTGGTTTAAGTTGAAGGTAGACACAAAATGCTGGTGTAACTCAGCGGGACAGGCAGCATCTCTGGAGAGAAGGAATGGGTGACATTTCGGGTCAAGACCCTTCTTCATACCTTCTTCAGAAGAAGAGTCTCAACCCAAAACATCACCCATTCCTTCTCTCCGGAGATGCTGCCTGTCCTGCTGAGTTATACCAGCATTTTGTATCTATGTTCCTTTAAAATCTGCCACTCTCAACCTAAAGCTATGCCCTCTAGTCTGACATTTCCACGTTGGGAAAAAGATTTTCATCTTTTATTGATGAAGATGTTATATATGAAAAATGTAAATGAATCATTCATGACAGAACAGCAAAATGGTTTGTAAATTATAAATGGGTTGTGTATTTTGTCCCAGCACGAGATCTGACCTCAGGACTAACCCAGATTTCTTACGGGAAATCTGACCTTGCATGGGCCTTATCAGCAGCTTCACCTCCCTGCTCTGGTGACTGCACTATTGAAACCCCTGTGATGCAACTGTGGAGTTTCTGTAGAGCCCGTTGGGTGCTACCAGCTTCCTGCAGGGATCCCTGCACCCAGGCTGGAAAATCTGCCCAGCCAGGCTGTACAGATTTAAACCAGCACAAGGACAGCAGCCCCTGTCAATTGATTTATTTCCCATCCACCAAAGATATACTTTATTTCTAATCAAGACAATTGTGAAATGTAGTTATTTTGTTTAATTTCATCAAGGGATAGAGTGGAGTCACTTACAATGAGTTAACAACATTAATGTTTCATCAGCAAACTTTGAATCAGTGCACTGTTTGAAATGCAGTTACATGGGACCTGACCCTGCGATGTCCCTAGACCGTGGTTTTTCCCCAACAAAGCCCTTTGGATTTGTGAAATTGAGCTTCAATGCATCTCTTGGTCCCTACTCCCGCACCTTGGAACATGCAAGTAGGCAGCATCCTCTTGCGAACAACTCCTGGAAGACCAATAAGTTTCCAGCAGACAAATGTTTGTCTTTTACTAAGTTGATGATCTTCCATTGGCTCATTGTGTGTCCCTGAGAGTACTCCGAAGGGTCGCACATTACGCAACTCTTGGGAAAAACTTTGACAGAGATCATTGCGTCCTTTTAAACACCTGCAAACATCAGTCTACTAGGGGGTGGCTAACTTTCTTATGTGCATCACAGCCATCTGCAGGGCAGTGCTTGGTTGGGTTCAGCCACTGATGGAAATGGGTTTTAGGAACTAGGGGTCCTCTAAGGTCCGTGAGGCTGAGGTTGGGAAGGAAGGGGGGGGCGGGATTTTTTTCTGTGCGGTCATACCATGTAAGCGTACAAGAATGCATAACTTGTTTATTGTGTATTTATAATATAATTGATTGTGTATTATACGTCTCAGCTGCTTTCTTGCATCTCTCTCTCTCTCTCTCTCTCTCCCTCTCTCCCTCTCTCTCAAAAGGCCCCCCGGAGACTGTGTCTGATTGGCCGCCGAGTGACCAGCGCATTATGCCCTTGGAGACAGCGACTGATTGGACAGGAGGAGACCGATTTATAGATTGGACGGGAATTTTAAGGGAAACTGGTCAGTGATTGTACGCAACCCCCTTAGAAACAGCGGTTGATTGGCCGCCAAATAATCGGGCACAAAAAATTGACAAATAGGAAAACAATAAAATTGGAATTCCGATTTAAATCGAAAGAATATCCTGCCTGATCTGCAGCAAAGATACAAGTATCCGTTCTAATGTCTTTGATCTGCAGTTCCTTCCTATTGAAGAAGAACCCTGGCCCGAAACAACTCCTAATCCATTCCCTACACAGATGCTGCCTAACCCGCTGAGTTCCTCCAGCACTCTATGTTTTTAACTCTTGAAATTGAAGTTAGACATAAAGCTTGAGTAACTCAGCGGGACAGGCAGCGACTCTGGAGAGAAGACCCTTCTTCAGACTGAACTGAACTCTCGTCGGTGAGAGTACTTGTGATTGTCTGCAGAAGGGTCTCGACCCGAAATGCCACCCACTCCCCAGAGCGGCTGCCCGTCCCGCTGAGCCCCCCCAGCCCCCCCCCCCCCCCCCCCCCCTGTCCACCTTCAACTCCAGAGCCAAACAAAAAACACAGAGTGCTGAAGGAACTCGGCGGGCCAGGCAGCACCCGCGGAGGGAACGGACCAGGAGCCGCCACGGGCCAGGTTCCCCCCCCCCCCCCCCCCCCCCCCAACAGGAAGGAACTGCAGATGCAGCCGTCCCCGCAAAGTGACAAAAGCAAAGAGCGGAATATGTGACATTTCGGGTCGAGAAGCTTCTTCAGACTGAAGGTCAAGGGACACGGGAGATGTAGGCATATCTTCCATTCATTTGTCCTTAGTACCGTCCATAACTCTTGTTCCTCTTTCCTCTGACTCAGTCTGAAAAGGGTCTCGACCCGAAATGTCATCTATTCCACTCTGATCGTTGCTTTTGTCCGTCTGTCCACTCGCCCTTGGATTAAGTAGCGCAGGATAAAGCTGCGAATTCACACACAGGATGGAAACTGGAAACTGAAAAGTAGGGGAAAGCTGTCCCCCTGTGTACCCTCCCATTTCCATCACTGGATTCAGTCCCTTTCACCACTACCCGAGTGAAGTCATGTTGTTGTTCGAGAGCTTTGGTGATGTGGCACTCGACCAAATAACTAATCAGGAAACCATGCCACAGAGTCGGCTGTCTCTTTTCTGCCTTGGGCGTCCGTGACATTCTATGCCACCCACTGACTGACTGACTTGTGGTCAAAACTGTTTTCCTGCACAGATATTCTGTGAGGGGCAAGAGGTATAGCACAATTCAAGTGAATGTGACATTCTATAGCAACGAGGACAAACCCATCATTCACAAAGCTGCACAAGAGACACCACACACAGTCTTTGCGTTTGCATGCTCCAGTGATGCTGCCAGATCCGCTGAGTGGCTCCAGTACGCTGTGTAGTTCATTCAATCACCATGATGGCTCAGGCAATAAATTGCTGGGCATAGCAGGTCATCTCTACAAGCAGATGCCGGGTCTGAGACAATGCGAGCTTCACTCCGCTACACGACGTGTTGGGAGACAAGCCTTCAGCGAGATCACACAACCAGCAATAATGTGCTCAGTGACAGCATTTGTGAACTGCTTTATGATTAGAATCCAAAAGCATTGTCCGATCATTATAAAATCTATAATGAAAGCAGCTCGAAGGAATTTAAGTTATCAACGGATTTGAAATAGTATCACAGACGAAGCAGGTCAGTGTTTTAAGAGAATTGAGGTAAATATTTGAAAAATGAAATCCTGCCAAGAGTGATGAAGTGATAACAAATAAATAGCAAATGGAATTTCCTGCAGAACAAAGACAAAAAAGAATTATTATCCTGTAGGGTGGGCCCGTTTAAAATCTTTTCCCTGTACGGAGGACCCGACCTTTTCTCTGTCCCCATCGCCGGGGGCTTTGACTTTGACATCAGGAGGAGAATGGGGAGTGCAGGGGAGAGATAAGACTTTGCCTTCCATCACAGTGAGGAGATTCACTGTGATGGATGTTTGTGTAAATTGTGTTGTGTCTTCCTTCTTTTTCTTGTTTGTATGACTGCAGAAACCAAATTTCGTTTGAACCTCAATGAGGTTCAAATGACAAAATAAATTGTATTGTATTGTATTGTATTGTATTCTTACCTTAGAGACTTTGTTTCACAGTTATTAAACTGTGCCTTGATTTCGCTGTTCCTAAACAAAGTATTCAGCTGCATAAAAGATATGTTCCAGTTAGAAGAATATTTTGACTGATTATGAAAATTAATTTAAATAAATGTTGTATTGATAGATTACCTCATCTGTAATAATTGCCGATGCTGACTGATATAAGGGGGATGTTTTCTCATGCAATAAATCCAGGAATGGCAAATTTGTTACAGTGAAAGTCACATTAAACTCAACCGGTGCTTGATTTGCAATTGGTGCTTTTGGAACAAGGAAAAATTATTGGATTATGAAATGTACCAACCAGCTGCATTGTTAGTCTCTTTTAAATTCCACACACAAAACGTTAAAGGAAAACAAATGGGAACAAAATTGGCAAAAAATAAATTATTGACTCGATGTTGCCTCAATTGAGACCTGTCAGAAAAGGGAGGTTATGGGAAGGAATTCTAGAACTTCAGAGCTGTGCTGCAAAGGCATTCCACATCACGGGACCAATCACACTGGCATAATCCAGAGGAAGAGGGGGGAGGAATTGTGAAGAATTAAAGGGCAGCAGGTTCTGGAGAGGGTGAGACCTCGGGGTGCGTCAAAAGCAAGTGACAACATTAAAATTGAAGGCTTGCAAAGCAAAAGAAATGCAGCTACAGCAATAATGTGGTTCTCGGTGAAGACAATGACAGCAGAGGTGTGGCAAACCTTGGATCTACAGAGATTGAATAAGGAAGGCTAGTCAGGAGGATGTGTGATTAGATGAGAATAAGACCAACATAGGTATGCATGGGAGTCTTAGCAGCACAGAGCTGAGAAACGGATGTAATGTCCCAATGCAGGTAATCTTAGAAATCTAGTTTGTAGAATTACAAAGAAAGCACACCAATTAAATAATCAAAATTGTTAAGTTTTAGTGTTATTAACAAGTAAAACCCATAGTAAACATACTCACCGAATGGAGGTGTTGATTCATTGTAGTCTGAAAAGAGAAGCCAAAGTTTAATTAGTCAGAACTTTCTGTAATAACCTATAACAAATACTACATTTTTTTTAGCAGTAACCATCATGTTTTCTAATATACGGTAGGGTTCTACTGGGAAAAGTGAATGCAAGAAAATTCCGATTGACAAAATAACAGCAACATTAAAATCCCCACTGTTTGCCCAGTAGCTGTGTACACACACATTTCCACTGAAATTCCTGAATACATCTACAGTATTGTGTTAAGGAGTAAGCAATTCGTACCATCAACATAGAGACTGTTGTTGTCCAGAAGATAAGGTCCCAATGTAGTTAAGACGTTTGTGTTGTGACTGATTTGTCGATACACAGTAACTCTATCAATTGTCCTGGTGGCAGAATTGTTGAAGGTACAGACTGCATACACTTGGGTATTTTGACTTAGAACACTGTGAGACAACAAAAATATAATAATTATAAAAATATTGTAACATAAGGATGAATTAACAACAGGTATAGTAGAAACAATATGACTGCCCAGATTAATGAAACCTAATGCATATTTTCACAACCAACAATTCAAGTTCAATTTCACATTTATTGCCACATGCACCAGTGGAATTTGACTTACCATGCAGCCATACAAGCAAAAAGGGCACAATACACAATAGAATACAACATGAACATCCACCACAGTGGGAATCAACATTCTTCACTGTGATGTACAGCAATAACGCTCAGTTGGTCCTCCTCCTTTGTTCATCCGTGGTTGGGGCCATGAACCCTCCGTAGTCACCGCTACAGATGGCCCAATGTACAGGCCCACTCACGGGATGCTCGAAACTCCGACGTCAGGACAGACGGACACTCTGCGGCTTGGAAATTCCGAATCGGCCGCTTCTTACCGCAGACCGGAGCTTCACGATGTTATAGGCCGCAGGCCGGCGGTCGGAGCTCCTCTTTGGCGATCCCGGCAAGGGATACCCAGATCCGCGATGGAAAGTCCAACGCCGCGCCCGCAGCTAAGAAGCTCGCAGCCGCAGCTTCAAGATGCTTACGCGGGCCAGAGATGCGGAGCACTTCTTTGGCGATCCCCGGCAAGGGTTCGCCCCCTACCGCAATGGAAAATTCCGCGCTGCGCCCACTGCTGAAGCTTCTGGGACCCGACTCGCGGAGAATGCCGTACCAATCCAAGCTATTATGCCGCGAGGGAGGGGCGAAATGTGAACATGAAGAAAAGTTGCATTCCGTCGAGGCAAGTGACCGAAAAACAGTTTCCCCCATTCCCCTATTCCCTGCTGCCCCACGCCCCCCCACACTAAAACACATTTTAAGACATACTAAAAATTTAAAAAAGTCAAAAGGACGAACAGCTCTGGCAAATATAGCTATTAAAAAAGAGATAATGATTGAAAGAGGGTTTGCTACATTCAAGTGAATGTGACATTTTATAGCAACGAGGACAAGCCCATTATTCACAAAACTGGACACCACACACAATCTTTGCGTATGCATGCTCCAGTGATGCTGCCAGATCTGCTGAATGGCTCCAGTAGTTTGTGTAGTTCATTCAATAACGATGATGGCTCAGGCAATAAATTTCTGGGCATGGCAGGTCATCTCTACAAGCAGATGCCGGGTCTGAGACAATCCGAGCTTCACTCCGCTACACGAGGTGGGTGGGAGACAAGTTTTCAGCGAGATCACACAACCAGCAATAATGTGCTCAGTGATAGCATTTGTGAACTGCTTCATGATTAGAATCAGAAAGCATTGTCCGATCAGTATAAAATCTACAATGAAAGAGCTCGAAGGAATTTACTGTACAGTTTTCAACCGATTTGAAATAGTATCACAGATGAAGCAGGTCAGTGTTTTAAGAAAATTGAGGTGAATGTTTGAAAAATGAAATGCTGCAAAGAGTGATGATGTGATAACAAATAAATAGCAAATTGAATTACCCTGTTGTCAGATTCCTGCAGAACAAAGACAAAAAATAATTATTATCCTGTAGAGTGGGCGGCGTGACTCACGTCGCAGCAGCCTCTGCAGTCTGTCTGCCTTTTTTAATGTTTTATCTCGTTTAAGTGTAGTTATAGTGTTTTTGTTTTTTTAGCTGGGTATGTGTGGGGGGGTGGGGGAAACTTTAAAAATCTTTTCCCTGTATGGAGGACCCGACCTTTTCTCTGTCACCATCGCCGGGGGCTTTGACTTTGACATCGGGAGGAGAATGGGGAGTGCAGGGGAGAGATAAGTCTTTGCCTTCCATCACAGTGAGGAGGAGATTCACTGTGATGGATGTTTGTGTAAATTGTGTTGTGTCTTGCTTCTTTTTCTTGTTTGTATGACTGCAGAAACCAAATTTCGTTTGAACCTCAATGAGGTTCAAATGACAAAATAAATTGTATTGTATTGTATTGTATTGTATTCTTACCTTAGAGACTTTGTTTCACAGTTATTAAACTGTGCCTTGATTTCGCTGTTCCTAAACAAAGTATTCAGCTGCATAAAAGATATGTTCCAGTTAGAAGAATATTTTGACTGATTATGAAAATTAATTTAAATAAAATGTTGTATTGATAGATTACCTCATCTGTAATAATTGCCGATGCTGACTGATATAAGGGGGATGTTTTCTCATGCAATAAATCCAGGAATGGCAAATTTGTTACAATGAAAGTCACATTAAACTCAACCGGTGCTTGATTTGCAATTGGTGCTTTTGGAACAAGGAAAAATTATTGGATTATGAAATGTACCAACCAGCTGCATTGTTAGTCTCTTTTAAATTCCACACACAAAACGTTAAAGGAAAACAAATGGGAACAAAATTGGCAAAAAATAAATTATTGACTCGATGTTGCCTCAACTGAGACCTGTCAGAAAAGGGAGGTTATGGGAAGGAATTCTAGAACTTCAGAGCTGTGCTGCAAAGGCATTCCACATCACGGGACCAATCACACTGGCATAATCCAGAGGAAGAGGGGGGAGGAATTGTGAAGAATTAAAGACACTTGTGAAGAAGTGCAGGTTCTGGAGAGGGTGAGACCTCGGGGTGCGTCAAAAGCAAGTGACAACATTAAAATTGAAGGCTTGCAAAGCAAAAGAAATGCAGCTACAGCAATAATGTGGTTCTCGGTGAAGACAATGACAGCAGAGGTGTGGCAAACCTTGGATCTACAGAGATTGAATAAGGAAGGCTAATCAGGAGGATGTGTGATTAGATGAGAATAAGACCAACAGCATGGGAGTCTTAGCAGCACAGAGCTGAGAAACGGATGTAATGTCCCAATGCAGGTAATCTTAGAAATCTAGTTTGTAGAATTACAAAGAAAGCACACCAATTAAATAATCAAAATTGTTAAGTTTTAGTGTTATTAACAAGTAAAACCCATAGTAAACATACTCACCGAATGGAGGTGTTGATTCATTGTAGTCTGAAAAGAGAAGCCAAATTTTAATTAGTCAGAACTTTCTGTAATAACCTATAACAAATACTACATTTTTTTTAGCAGTAACCATCATGTTTTCTAATATACGGTAGGGTTCTACTGGGAAAAGTGAATGCAAGAAAATTCCGATTGACAAAATAACAGCAACATTAAAATCCCCACTGTTTGCCCAGTAGCTGTGTACACACACATTTCCACTGAAATTCCTGAATACATCTACAGTATTGTGTTAAGGAGTAAGCAATTCGTACCATCAACATAGAGACTGTTGTTGTCCAGAAGATAAGGTCCCAATGTAGTTAAGACGTTTGTGTTGTGACTGATTTGTCGATACACAGTAACTCTATCAATTGTCCTGGTGGCAGAATTGTTGAAGGTACAGACTGCATACACTTGGGTATTTTGACTTAGAACACTGTGAGACAACAAAAATATAATAATTATAAAAATATTGTAACATAAGGATGAATTAACAACAGATATAATACAAACAATATGACTGCCCAGATTAATGAAACCTAATGCATATTTTCACAACCAACAATTCAAGTTCAATTTCACATTTATTGCCACATGCACCAGTGGAATTTGACTTACCATGCAGCCATACAAGCAAAAAGGGCACAATACACAATAGAATACAACATGAACATCCACCACAGTGGGAATCAACATTCTTCACTGTGATGTACAGCAATAACGCTCAGTTGGTCCTCCTCCTTTGTTCATCCGTGGTTGGGGCCATGAACCCTCCGTAGTCACCGCTACAGATGGCCCAATGTACAGGCCCACTCAACGGGATGCTCGAAACTCCGACGTCAGGACAGACGGACACTCTGCGGCTTGGAAATTCCGAATCGGCCGCTTCTTACCGCAGACCGGAGCTTCACGATGTTATAGGCCGCAGGCCGGCGGTCGGAGCTCCTCTTTGGCGATCCCCGGCAAGGGATCCCAGACTCCGCGATGGAAAGTCCACGCCGCGCCCGCGGCTAGAAGCTCCGCAGGCCGCAGCTTCAAGATGTTATAGTCCGCGGGCCAGAGATCGGAGCACTTCTTCTGGCGATCCCCGGCAAGGGTTCGCCCGGCTCCGCAATGGAAATTCCGCGCTGCGCCCACTGCTGAAGCTCTGGGCCCCGACTCCGGGAGAAGCCGTACCAATCCAAGCTGTTATGCCGCGAGGGAGGGCGAAAATGTGACATGAAGAAAAGTTGCATTCCGTCGAGGCAAGTGACCGAAAAACAGTTTCCCCCATTCCCCTATTCCCTGCTGCTCCACGCCCCCCCACACTAAAACACATTTTAAGACATACTAAAAATTTAAAAAAGTCAAAAGGACGAACAGCTCTGGCAAATATAGCTATTAAAAAAGAGATAATGATTGAAAGAGGGTTTGCTACATTCAGAAATGTACCATTATTGATTTGCATTCTGTGCTATAAAGTATATTTATTCATAGATACAGCTAAAAACATCAACTACAAAAAAAGAAACATAGGATAAAACAGACTCATCAGCTCTCAATTCCATGTTGAACTTGATGCCAAGTAAAACTAACTTCCTCTGCCTGCACATGAACCATATCCCTTCATTCCCTGTATCTTCATGTGCCTATCTAAAAGGCACTTCAACACCACTATATCCACCACCACCCATGGCAGCACGTTCCAGGCAAGTCTGTGTAAAAATCTTGCCCTGCATATCTCCTTTAAAATTTGTAGGAAAGAACTGCAGATGCTAGTTTAAGTTGAAGGTAGACACAAAAAGCTGGAGTAACTCAGTGGGTGACGTTTCGGGTCAAAACCCTTCTTCATAGCTTCTTCAGAAAAAGGGTCTCGATCTGAAACATCACCCATTCCTTCTCTCCAGAGATGCTACCTGTCCCGCTGAGTTACTCCAGCATTTTGTATCTATCTTCCTTTAAAATTTGCCACTTTCAACTTAAAGCTGTGCCCTCTAGTCTGACATTTCCACATTGGGAAAAAGTTTCTCATCTTTAATTGGTGAAGATGTTATATATGAAAAATGTAAATGAACAGCAAAATGGTTTGTAAATTATAAATGGACTGTGTCTTCCGGCCCAGCACCAGATCTAACCTCAGGACTTACCCAGATTACTTACGGGAAATCTGAGCTTGCATGGGCCATATCAGTAGCGTTATCTCCCCGCTCTGCACTACTGAAACCCCTGTGATGCAGCTATGGAGTTTTTGTGGAGCCCGTTGGGTGCTACCAGCTTCCTGCAGGGATCCCTGCTCCCAGGCTGGAAAATCTGCCCAGCCAGGTTGTACAGATTTAAACCAACACAAGGACAGCAGCCCCTGTCAATTTATTTATTTCCCATCCACAGAAGATATACTTTATTTCTAATCAAGACCATTGCGACATGTAATTATTTTATTTCATTGCATCAAGGGAGAGAGTGGATTCACTTAGAATTAGTTAACATCATTAATGTTTCATCAGCAAACTGTGAATCAGTGCACTGTTTGAAATGCAGTTACATGGGACCTGACCATACGATGTCCATAGACTGCGGTTTTCTCCAACAAAGCCCTTTGGATTTGTGAAATTGAGCTTCAATGCATCTCTTGGTCCCTACTCCCGCAAATTGGAACATGCAAGTAGGCAGCATCCTCTTGCAAAGAACTCCTGGAAGACCAATAAGTTTCCAGCAGACAAATGTTTGTCTTTTACTAAGTTGATGATCTTTTGTTGGCTCATTGTGTGTCCCTGAGAGTACTCCGAAGGGTCGCACATTATGCAACTTCTTGGGAAAATCTTTGACAGAGATCATTGCGTCCTTTTCCACACCTGCAAACACCCAGTCTACTAGGAGGTGGTTAACGTTCCTATGTGCATCACAGCCATCTGCAGGGAAGTGCTTGGTGGGATTCAGCCCCTTTCACCACTACCAGTGAAGTCATGGTGCCACTCGAGAGTTTTGGTGATGTGGCATGCGACCAAATAACTGATCAGGAAACCACCGCACAGAGTCGACTGTCTCCTTCTGCCCTGGGCCTCCGTGACATTCTATGCCATCCACTGTCTGACTGACTTGTGGTCAAAACTTTCCCTGCACAGATATTCTTTGAGGGGCAAGTTGTGCAGCACAATTCAAGTGAATGTGACATTTTATAGCAACGAGGACAAGCCCATCATTCACAAAACTGGACACCACACACAATCTTTGCGTATGCATGCTCCAGTGATGCTGCCAGATCTGCTGAATGGCTCCAGTAGTTTGTGTAGTTCATTCAATAACGATGATGGCTCAGGCAATACATTTCTGGGCATGGCAGGTCATCTCTACAAGCAGATGCCGGGTCTGAGACAATCCGAGCTTCACTCCGCTACACGAGGTGGGTGGGAGACAAGTTTTCAGCGAGATCACACAACCAGCAATAATGTGCTCAGTGATAGCATTTGTGAACTGCTTCATGATTAGAATCAGAAAGCATTGTCCGATCATTATAAAATCTACAATGAAAGAGCTCGAAGGAATTTACTGTACAGTTTTCAACCGATTTGAAATAGTATCACAGATGAAGCAGGTCAGTGTTTTAAGAAAATTGAGGTGAATGTTTGAAAAATGAAATGCTGCAAAGAGTGATGATGTGATAACAAATAAATAGCAAATTGAATTACCCTGTTGTCAGATTCCTGCAGAACAAAGACAAAAAATAATTATTATCCTGTAGAGTGGGCGGCGTGACTCACGTCGCAGCAGCCTCTGCAGTCTGTCTGCCTTTTTTTATGTTTTATCTCGTTTAAGTGTAGTTATAGTGTTTTTGTTTTTTTTAGCTGGGTATGTGTGGGGGGGTGGGGGAAACTTTAAAAATCTTTTCCCTGTATGGAGGACCCGACCTTTTCTCTGTCACCATCGCCGGGGGCTTTGACTTTGACATCGGGAGGAGAATGGGGAGTGCAGGGGAGAGATAAGTCTTTGCCTTCCATCACAGTGAGGAGGAGATTCACTGTGATGGATGTTTGTGTAAATTGTGTTGTGTCTTGCTTCTTTTTCTTGTTTGTATGACTGCAGAAACCAAATTTCGTTTGAACCTCAATGAGGTTCAAATGACAAAATAAATTGTATTGTATTGTATTGTATTGTATTCTTACCTTAGAGACTTTGTTTCACAGTTATTAAACTGTGCCTTGATTTCGCTGTTCCTAAACAAAGTATTCAGCTGCATAAAAGATATGTTCCAGTTAGAAGAATATTTTGACTGATTATGAAAATTAATTTAAATAAATGTTGTATTGATAGATTACCTCATCTGTAATAATTGCCGATGCTGACTGATATAAGGGGGATGTTTTCTCATGCAATAAATCCAGGAATGGCAAATTTGTTACAATGAAAGTCACATTAAACTCAACCGGTGCTTGATTTGCAATTGGTGCTTTTGGAACAAGGAAAAATTATTGGATTATGAAATGTACCAACCAGCTGCATTGTTAGTCTCTTTTAAATTCCACACACAAAACGTTAAAGGAAAACAAATGGGAACAAAATTGGCAAAAAAATAAATTATTGACTCGATGTTGCCTCAACTGAGACCTGTCAGAAAAGGGAGGTTATGGGAAGGAATTCTAGAACTTCAGAGCTGTGCTGCAAAGGCATTCCACATCACGGGACCAATCACACTGGCATAATCCAGAGGAAGAGGGGGGAGGAATTGTGAAGAATTAAAGGGCAGCAGGTTCTGGAGAGGGTGAGACCTCGGGGTGCGTCAAAAGCAAGTGACAACATTAAAATTGAAGGCTTGCAAAGCAAAAGAAATGCAGCTACAGCAATAATGTGGTTCTCGGTGAAGACAATGACAGCAGAGGTGTGGCAAACCTTGGATCTACAGAGATTGAATAAGGAAGGCTAGTCAGGAGGATGTGTGATTAGATGAGAATAAGACCATAGGTATGCATGGGAGTCTTAGCAGCACAGAGCTGAGAAACGAATGTAATGTCCCAATGCAGGTAATCTTAGAAATCTAGTTTCTAGAATTACAAAGAAAGCACACCAATTAAATAATCAAAATTGTTAACTTTTAGTGTTATTAACAAGTAAAACCCATAGTAAACATACTCACCGAATGGAGGTGTTGATTCATTGTAGTCTGAAAAGAGAAGCCAAAGTTTAATTAGTCAGAACTTTCTGTAATAACCTATAACAAATACTACATTTTTTTTAGCAGTAACCATCATGTTTTCTAATATACGGTAGGGTTCTACTGGGAAAAGTGAATGCAAGAAAATTCCGATTGACAAAATAACAGCAACATTAAAATCCCCACTGTTTTGCCCAGTAGCTGTGTACACACACATTTCCACTGAAATTCCTGAATACATCTACAGTATTGTGTTAAGGAGTAAGCAATTCGTACCATCAACATAGAGACTGTTGTTGTCCAGAAGATAAGGTCCCAATGTAGTTAAGACGTTTGTGTTGTGACTGATTTGTCGATACACAGTAACTCTATCAATTGTCCTGGTGGCAGAATTGTTGAAGGTACAGACTGCATACACTTGGGTATTTTGACTTAGAACACTGTGAGACAACAAAAATATAATAATTATAAAAATATTGTAACATAAGGATGAATTAACAACAGGTATAGGTAGAAACAATATGACTGCCCAGATTAATGAAACCTAATGCATATTTTCACAACCAACAATTCAAGTTCAATTTCACATTTATTGCCACATGCACCAGTGGAATTTGACTTACCATGCAGCCATACAAGCAAAAAGGGCACAATACACAATAGAATACAACATGAACATCCACCACAGTGGGAATCAACATTCTTCACTGTGATGTACAGCAATAACGCTCAGTTGGTCCTCCTCCTTTGTTCATCCGTGGTTGGGGCCATGAACCCTCCGTAGTCACCGCTACAGATGGCCCAATGTACAGGCCCACTCAACGGGATGCTCGAAACTCCGACGTCAGGACAGACGGACACTCTGCGGCTTGGAAATTCCGAATCGGCCGCTTCTTACCGCAGACCGGAGCTTCACGATGTTATAGGCCGCAGGCCGGCGGTCGGAGCTCCTCTTTGGCGATCCCCGGCAGTCCACTCCGCGGGAAGCTCCCAGCACTCCGCGATGGAAAGTCCACGCCGCGCCCGCGGCTAGAAGCTCCGGGCGCGGCGTGGACGTGTAGTTATAGTGTTTTTGTTTTTTTTAGCTGGGTATGTGTGGGGGGTGGGGGAAACTTTAAAAATCTTTTCCCTGTATGGAGGACCCGACCTTTTCTCTGTCACCATCGCCGGGGGGCTTTGACTTTGACATCGGGAGGAGAATGGGGAGTGCAGGGGAGAGATAAGTCTTTGCCTTCCATCACAGTGAGGAGGAGATTCACTGTGATGGATGTTTGTGTAAATTGTGTTGTGTCTTGCTTCTTTTTCTTGTTTGTATGACTGCAGAAAACCAAATTTCGTTTGAACCTCAATGAGGTTCAAATGACAAAATAAATTGTATTGTATTGTATTGTATTGTATTCTTACCTTAGAGACTTTGTTTCACAGTTATTAAACTGTGCCTTGATTTCGCTGTTCCTAAACAAAGTATTCAGCTGCATAAAAGATATGTTCCAGTTAGAAGAATATTTTGACTGATTATGAAAATTAATTTAAATAAATGTTGTATTGATAGATTACCTTATCTGTAATAATTGCCGATGCTGACTGATATAAGGGGGATGTTTTCTCATGCAATAAATCCAGGAATGGCAAATTTGTTACAGTGAAAGTCACATTAAACTCAACCGGTGCTTGATTTGCAATTGGTGCTTTTGGAACAAGGAAAAATTATTGGATTATGAAATGTACCAACCAACTAGTCTCTTTTAAATTCCAAACAACATGTTAAAACACAAACAAATGGGAACTAAATTGGCAAAAAAGAAATTACTGACTCGATGTTGCCTGAGTCGAAGTTGTGACCCATCAGAAACCCAACCACCACCACCATTTAAAACCATTCTCCAATCAGCAGAAGTAAAGTCCTCATTTGAATTGTTGCTGCCAACTATCTTGAACATATTGCTTAAGATACATTTGCAGAAGCAACACCCGTCCCAGCCATGCTGTCCTGTGACTGTTAGGGTCTACCAGAATCCCGAGGGAATATTAGAACTGGGGAAAATATGATGGTTATAAATTAATAGAAATCAGAATTTCATGGGGAATATTGCAGCAAAGAGTGGACAGAATGTAGAGCTAACTACAAATTCTATTTGAGATCACAAAAAAAATTAGTAGATTAACATGCAATCTGCATCTATGTTGTAAATAGAATTAAAGTAATTGATTTAAAAAAAAACTGCAAATGAGAAAACTTACCAGTTCTTGGAGCTGATTTGCTGTAACCTGGAGATGTGAAAAAGATTTTACTATCAGAGATCATTGTCACCACCTGGTCTTCAGCTCAGGTACAATATTGTATGCCACCTATAATGGCTTCTACCTCACTCAAACAAAATCTCACAGAGCAGCTTTATTTTTGCGTGAGGGTTTTGTCACGTATTCAAAAATACACATTAATAATTTTTGTATTCATCAACATTTCTTATTACAAGCCTACTGCCAAAACAGAACGTAAAAATAAATGCAGACAAAAGGCAAATGACTGGCACCAAGTTTTCTCTATGCCAAAAGTCCAGTTTTATTATCTACAGCGGTGCAACTATCTAAAACGTGATTATAAATTCAGCGACATTGAGCTTCTGTCAACTAAAGCGATTGGTGAATTTCTGATATGGACGGAATAATGAAGAGATAAAATAATGGCCAAAGTTTTTGAAAGCATCAAATTTTGAAGATTATAAAAGGAAGTCACATTTGGCTTGGATACTTGTCAAGAAGTAATAAATTGGTTATAACCCAATGGTATGAACCATAAAGTTTAGGTAACCTCTAACAAGCACCCACCCCCAACTACCATCCACTGTGCTCAAACTGGACTGGCACTTTCTATCCCTTCCCCCTTCATCTACATTCCTTCCTCCGGCTTCAAATTCACAAATCTTCAATCTTTTTTCTCACACCTTATGTTTTATCTCAAATCTCACATCTTATGTTTTTTTTTATCTTTGGCCAACTGTCTGCTTATCAAAACTCCACCTCACCTGTATTCAATTATTTACCTGACAGGTTTGTACTGCGCCTCCCCTATTCTAGCTTTCTTCCCCCCACACCCCTCCGACATTTAGTCGGAAGAACTGATTGACCCATGTTCTCCAGAGATGCTGCCTGACCTTTTGAGTTACTCCAACAGTTTATGTCTTATTTTCAAGAAACATCTATCTTCCTTGTAATATTTTATTGGAGGCAATATATTTTTACCTGCACCTTTAACACCAATCAGAAAGTAAAGCTGGCTTCGAAGAGCAAGACTGTGAATGACTTTAAGAATCACAATCCCAAATCCGATCGGATATCATACCTAGTTCTCCCTGGTATGAATATGCAAATACAAAATACGCGATTACAAATAAATAGTTACAACAGATAACATGACGTGCAATATGAAGAGAAAAACAGAGGAATATTTTGATAAGTACCATTTACATAGAGGCTGTAGCTTTGCAGTACATATGGCCCCAATGAGGAAATGTCATCGGTCTTCTCATTAAATACATCATAAACCTTTTCTCGGTTGATGGGTTCCATGGAGGACACGTTTTGGAATGAACATTTAGCTGTCACTCTGGTGTTGTTGAATCCCACCAATTCCTCTCTGCGAAAAAGCAAAAGATATTTGTGATAAGTGTAAAAGCATTTAGTGCAAAGTTGATTGCAGTCTTAGCAAGAGCACAGCTAAACGTTGCTGTGGCTGATTATAAGAGCAGAGCAATGGTCACAGAAAGCCGACTCACAATAGTTCAGTTTCCGCCGCGTCTGCTCCGACTCCCATGGGAATGGGCTTCCCATTCTAGGGTATCTGAGATATGCCCTTTCTTGAGTAATCATCGATTACCTACTGGCTGTCATAGATGGACCCCTCACTCACGTCTCATCTAATTCTGCTCTCACATCCACCTCATCCAGACGGAACGAGGATAGAGTTTCCCTCATCCTTAGCTTTCACGCCACCAGTCATGAACCTCATCTTCTGCATTTGGTGCTCCTGATGTGATCTCCTTTACGTTGGCAAGACCAAGCATAGTCAGGATGACCATTTAGCTGAATCCAGTTGCCTTCTTCAGTGGATTTTGTCCAACCATTTGCCAATCTAAACCCCCCTCATTTGTATACTCCTATCACTTGCCACATTTTGACATCCTCTTCCCCCCTCTCTTCTAGCTTTCTCACACCCACTGCAATATGTCTGAAGAAGGGGCAAACCCAAAACATTGCCTAGCCATAATGTCCTCGGATTTGCTGCCTGACCCTCCCTCTCCTGTGCCCCACCTGGACTCGCACCCATGAATATATAAGAATGTATATTGACTCTGCCATTATATTTGCAGGAAATGTGCTTATGAGATTATCGTGTTTGCAAATTGGAAACATGTGCGAGAACAATTGGAAATTAAAAGAATGCAATTTTCAAAATTGATAGGAAAGTGACTATGAGTTACCTGAATGATTCTATAACACATGTTGAGAATGTTGCATTGATACTGCTGTTTTCGAACATATCTATGATCTGAGGACAGTAAGAAAAATTGTGTTAGAATGAGAAAAAAAAGGGAACGAAGAAGTAATATATCAGCAGAAAACTATCTTGTACAATGTTCTCACCTCAGCTGCAATGATGATTGCTGTTTCTGAACGGTTTCTTTGAATTTCTGCAATTGGCAGACTAGCTATAATGAACGTCACGTTGTAATTAATGTCATTTGTGAAGTCGATTGGAACTGCAACTGTGGAAATATAGTAAGCAATTTAGCACGCTGATACTACAACGATTTTAAAATAGTTTAAGAACAGTTTCCCAGTTATGGTTTTCCACGCAGCTTAAGCAACAGATCGAGTAGAATAATTGTGATCCGAGGCAATTGTTTGATACATTTGAGTGAAACCCTGCACAAGATTTAGATTAGAATATTTGTGAGTTGATACGAGCTAAAGTCTGACAAGTAGGTACCAAAGCAGCTTTTGCTTTGTTAAGAAACAAAAACCTTGCCATCAGAAAGGAAAGTTTTCAATTCATTCATTTCTCAATCAAGATTGTATTCGTGAACAAAAGACAAGCCATAATTTCCCGAGTTTCAAATGATAATCTAGTAGAATATGGGTGGTGGAAGTGTAAAAAATACAGTGAATAACCAAAGATTCCTGAAACAATTAAATGGAAACCTAACTCACCCGTGGTGATGGGCTGCACAATGGAACCTGGAAGCAAAGAAAGAAACATAGGGAGTTTACAACCAACAGCATGAACTTTGAATTTTCCAATTTTAAGTAACCGCTAACAAAGACCCCTCCCCTCCTGTGCCCCACATGGATTCACATCTATTTCACCCCTCCTGTAAGTGAGGATGCCTTAGATTCACATAGTCATACTGCGTGGAAACGCCCTTCTGCCCAACTTTGTACACACACCAGTCAACGTACTAGCTAAAATATACCCACCTGTCTGCGTTTGATCCATATCCCTCCAAACCAGTCCTATCCATGTACCTGTCTATCTTTGTTTTAAATGTTGCGATAGTCCCTGCCTCAACGACATCTTCTGGCAGCTCGTTCCATACACCCACCACCCTTTGTGTGAAAATTTGACCCCTCAGATTCCTAGTAATTTTTTTCACCTTAATCCCATGTCCTCTGGTCCTCGATTCCCCTAATCTGCACAAGAGACTCTGTGCATCTAACCAATCTATTCCTCTCATGCTTTTAAATACCTCTATAAGATCACCCCTCATCCTCTTGTGCTCCAAGGAATAGAGTCCCAGCCTACTCAAACTATCCCTATAGCTCAGATCCTCGAGTCCTGGCAACATCCTTGTAATTCTTCTCCGTACCCATTCCAACTTGACAACACCTTTCCTAAAACATGGTGAACACAATACTCTAAATGTGGCCCCATCAGCACTTTATATAACTGCAACATGACCTCCCTACATCTATACTCAATATTCTGATGAAGGCCAACGTGCAAAAGCCTTTTTGACCACCCCATGTACCTGTGGCTCCACCTTCAAGGAATTATGTGCCTGCACTCTTAGGTCCCTAACACTGGTCTATAACACTCCCCAGGGTCCTACCATTCACTGTGCAGACTCCCCATGCCCTGCCCAGTCAAATCTTCTATTTCCTTCTACAGGTGTTGCCAGACTTACTGAGTTCCTCCAGCATTTTGTTGTTTGCTCCAGTTTCCAGCATCTGTAATCTCTTATGTCTCCCCTTTGGAATCAAAGCCTCTACTTTTCCTTCTTCATCCACAATTTCCCTTCAATTATCATGAAAGCTATAAAATATCATACTGGGAGATCCAATCCTGATCATCTACTACCCGACTCATTGTAGTAATAGTGGACGGAGTCCAGCCTAGTTTTGGTTCTATTTTGTGGTTCTTTGCGAATGATGAATGCTTTTAGTACTTGGAGATCTCCATATACTTGAAGTACGCAGAGCATGCAGCTGAGTTACCTGGAATCTCTTTATTGTTTGGCGTATTTTGTTCAGGAACAATTGGTGGCTCTGTAAAGAAAATTTTGAAGAAACAATTGGAATAATGTTATTAAAAGCTATGAATTCATCAAAAATTCATACAAACTTAAATGCTCTAAACTAATTCAAGGATATGTTCAAAGGATATGTTCCATTTCTTGGATCTTATAAAGTGCACCTGTTATGTGTGTTTTGACTCTGCCTCAGAGGGCGGTGGAGGCCGGTTTTCTGGATACTTTCAAGAGAGAGCTAGATTGGGCTCTTAAAGATAGCGGAGTCAGGGGATATGGGGAGAAGGTAGGAACGGGGTACTGATTGTGGATGATCAGCCATGATCACATTGAGTGGCGGTACTGGCTCGAAGGGCTGAATGGCCTATTGTCTATTGACCTATTTTTTGTAAACTCGCTCTTTAACAGCTGACCGAGTGATAAAATCCTTCGCCCAATAAATCACAGCAATTTGCTTCTCAGGTTATTTTACTGTTTGTTTCTCTCTAACTGAAAGCAGTGGTGCAACATGGGAATTATTTGTCAAGGTCCACTGGTAAGACAGTTTTTCAAGTGCAGGTGTCTAAAAGGCATTTGATCTAAGAAGTCATAAAAATATCTATTCAACTCTGAAGGAATTCTACACAGTTTAAGCAACAGATGGAGAAGAACAAATGTAACGTGAGACAATTGTTTGACGAATTGATACAAACTCACCATTGACATTGGGCTGTACAGTGAAATCTGAAAACAAACAAGGAAATATATGTAGGACCAATCCAATGGCACGAACTTTAAATTCAGGCAATTTAGGCAATCTTTGAAAACCACCAACCACAACAACACTGTGTCCCACCTGGGCTCGCACCTATTAAACTCCTCCCTCTTGCCCTCCATCTCCATTCCTTCCCCTGGCATCAAATTTGCAACTCTTCAATCTTTTTCCCTCACCCCTTATGTTTTTTCATCTCTGGTCTTTGCCCAACCTTCTGCGTATTCAAACTACTTCACCTGTGTTCATCTATTAATGAAGTGTTTTGCACTGTCTCCCTTCACTTCCAGCTTTCTTCTCCCCACACCACCCCACAATCAGTCTGAAGAAGGATCTCGGGCTGAAATGTCACGCATTCACGTTCTTCAGTGATGCTGACTGACCCGCTGAGTTACTCTAGCACTTTGTGTCTTCTAAAAATGCATGTAAACTTTTAATGGAGGAGTTTTTTTTTTTACTGCTCCTTGAATATTTATCAGGAAGAAAACCCTTTTGTGAGTGGGTCATAACAGTGAGGCAGTGTGTTTGAGCAAAGGCAGACTATGAAGAGCAAGACTGTGAATGATTTGAAGGGTACACAAAAGGCTGGAGAAACTCAGTGGGTGCAGCAGCATCTAAGGAGAGAAGGAGATAGGCGACGTTTCGGGTCGAGACCCTTCTTCAGGATTTTAAGGTTTGCTTTCTCAGATCCCATAGGATAGCACACCTGGTTGTCCCTGATCTAAATATGTAAATACCAAATAACTTGACTATAAATCAATAGTTACCGTAGATTGCACAAATACAATATGAAGAGAAACACCAAGGAATATTTTGATAAGTACCATTTACATAGAGGCTGGAGTTTTCTAGTATGTATGGCCCCAGTGAGGAAATGTCATCGGTCTTCTCGCTAAATATAGCATAAACCTCTTCTCGGTTGATGGGTTCCATGGTGGACACGTTTTGGAATGAACAATTAGCTGTCACTCTGGAGCTGTTAACCATTTCCTCTCTGCGAAAAAGCAAAAGACATTTGTGATAAGTGCAAAATAATTTAGTGCAAAGTTGTTTGCAGTCTTAGTAAGAGCACAGCTAAACATTGCTGTGGCTGATTATAAGAGCAGAAGCAATGGTCACAGAAAGCTGACTCCCATATTGTCGGTCTCCGCCGCCTCTGCTACCACTCATGGGTATGAGCTTCCCTCTCTTGAGTAAACCTGGATTACTACTGGTTGTCATAGATGGATCCCTCACTCACGTCTCACCTAAATCTGCTCTCGCATCCGCCTCATCCAGATGAAACATGGAAAGAGTTCCACTTGTCCTTAGCTTTCACGCCACCAGTCTTGAACCTCATCTGCTGTATTTGGTGCTCCTGATGTGGTCTCCTTTACGTTGCCAAGACCAAGCATAGTCTAGGTGACCATTTAGCTGAACACGTGCAAGATCGACCAAGGCTTACTGGATCTCCCAGTTTTAAACCATTTAAATGCCCTTCCCATTCACCTACCGACCAGCCTGTCCTGGGCCTCATCCATTGCCAGAGTGAGGCCACACTCAAACTAGAGGAACAGCACCTCATATTATGAAGAGTAGCTTAGAGCCTAACAGTATGAACAATGAATCCTCCAATTTTATGTAACTAACCTACAAATGCCACCTTCCCTTTCTCCCCAACCTTCCCTGTGCTACACCTGGGTGTGCACCCATTTCTCAATGGTCCCAACCCTCCATTCAGCTATTCCAACAGTCTTCTTTCCTCTGGCTTTATATTTAATGCCCCTTTAAGGTTTCTCCATATATGAAATCAGTTGTCTTCTTCAGTGGATTTTGACCAACCATTTGCCAATCTAAACCCCTCTCATCTGTATACTCATATCACTTGCCACATTTTGACATCCTCTTCCCCCCTCTCTTCCAGCTTTCTCACACCTACTGCAATATGTCTGAAGAAGGGGAAACCCAAAATATTGCCTAGCCATAATGTCCTCGGATTTGCTGCCTGACCCTCCCTCTCCTGTGCCCCACCTGGACTCGCACCCATGAATATATAAGAATGTATATTGACTCTGCAATTATATTTGCAGGAAATGTGTTTATGAGATTATCGTGTTTGCAAATTGGAAACATGTGCGAGAACAATTGGAAATTAAAAGAATGCAATTTTCAAAATTGATAGGAAAGTGACTATGAGTTACCTGAATGATTCTATAACACATGTTGAGAATGTTGCATTGATACTGCTGTTTTTCAAACAGATCTATGATCTGAGGACAGTAAGAAAAATTGTGTTAGAATGAGAAAAAAAAGGGAACGATGAAGTAATATATCAGCAGAAAACTATCTTGTACAATGTTCTCACCTCAGCTGCAATGATGATTGCTGTTTCTGAAGGGTTTCTTTGAATTTCTGCAATTGGCAGACTAGCTATAATGAACGTCACGTTGTAATTAATGTCATTTGTGAAGTCGATTGGAACTGCAACTGTGGAAATATAGTAAGCAATTTAGCACGCTGATACTACAACGATTTTAAAATAGTTTAAGAACAGTTTCCCAGTTATGGTTTTCCACACAGCTTAAGCAACAGATCGAGTAGAATAATTGTGATCCGAGGCAATTGTTTGATACATTTGAGTGAAACCCTACACAAGATGTAGATGAGAATATTTGTGAGTTGTTCCCAGCTAAAGGCTGACAAGTAGGTACCAAAGCAGCTTTTGCTTTGTTAAGAAACAAAAACCTTGCCATCAGAAAGGAAAGTTTTCAATTCATTCATTTCTCAATCAAGATTGTATTCGTGAACAAAAGACAAGCCATAATTTCCCGAGTTTCAAATGATAATCTAGTAGAATATGGGTGGTGGAAGTGTAAAAAATACAGTGAATAACCAAAGATTCCTGAAACAATTAAATGGAAACCTAACTCACCCGTGGTGATGGGCTGCACAATGGAACCTGGAAGCAAAGAAAGAAACATAGGTAGTTTACAACCAACAGCATGAACTTTGAAATTTCCAATTTTAAGTAACCGCTAACAAAGACCCCTCCCCTCCTGTGCCCCACATGGATTCACATCTATTTCACCCCTCCTGTAAGTGAGGATGCCTTAGATTCACATAGTCATACTGCGTGGAAACGCCCTTCTGCCCAACTTGTACACACACCAGTCAACGTACTAGCTAAAATATACCCACCTGTCTGCGTTTGATCCATATCCCTCCAAACCAGTCCTATCCATGTACCTGTCTATCTTTGTTTTAAATGTTGCGATAGTCCCTGCCTCAACGACATCTTCTGGCAGCTCGTTCCATACACCCACCACCCTTGTGTGAAAATTTGACCCCTCAGATTCCTAGTAATTTTTTTCACCTTAATCCCATGTCCTCTGGTCCTCGATTCCCCTAATCTGCGCAAGAGACTCTGTGCATCTAACCAATCTATTCCTCTCATGCTTTTAAATACTTCTATTAGATCACCCCTCATCCTCTTGTGCTCCAAGGAATAGAGTCCCAGCCTACTCAAACTATCCCTATAGCTCAGATCCTCGAGTCCTGGCAACATCCTTGTAATTCTTCTCCGTACCCATTCCAACTTGACAACACCTTTCCTAAAACATGGTGAACACAATACTCTAAATGTGGCCTCATCAGCACTTTATATAACTGCAACATGGCCTCCCTACATCTATACTCAATATTCTGATGAAGGCCAACGTGCAAAAGCCTTTTTGACCACCCCATGTACCTGTGGCTCCACCTTCAAGGAATTATGTGCCTGCACTCTTAGGTCCCTAACACTGGTCTATAACACTCCCCAGGGTCCTACCATTCACTGTGCAGACTCCCCATGCCCTGCCCAGTCAAATCTTCTATTTCCTTCCACAGGTGTTGCCAGACTTACTGAGTTCCTCCAGCATTTTGTTGTTTGCTCCAGTTTCCAGCATCTGTAATCTCTTATGTCTCCCCTTTGGAATCAAAGCCTCTACTTTTCCTTCTTCATCCACAATTTCCCTTCAATTATCATGAAAGCTATAAAATATCATACTGGGAGATCCAATCCTGATCATCTACTACCCGACTCATTGTAGTAATAGTGGACGGAGTCCAGCCTAGTTTTGGTTCTATTTTGTGGTTCTTTGCGAATGATGAATGCTTTTAGTACTTGGAGATCTCCATATACTTGAAGTACGCAGAGCATGCAGCTGAGTTACCTGGAATCTCTTTATTGTTTGGCGTATTTTGTTCAGGAACAATTGGTGGCTCTGTAAAGAAAATTTTGAAGAAACAATTGGAATAATGTTATTAAAAGCTATGAATTCATCAAAAATTCATACAAACTTAAATGCTCTAAACTAATTCAAGGATATGTTCAAAGGATATGTTCCATTTCTTGGATCTTATAAAGTGCACCTGTTATGTGTGTTTTGACTCTCTGCCTCAGAGGGCGGTGGAGGCCGGTTCTCTGGATACTTTCAAGAGAGAGCTAGATTGGGCTCTTAAAGATAGCGGAGTCAGGGGATATGGGGAGAAGGTAGGAACGGGGTACTGATTGTGGATGATCAGCCATGATCACATTGAATGGCGGGGGGTACTGGCTCGAAGGGCTGAATGGCCTATTGTCTATTGACCTATTTTTTGTAAACTCGCTCTTTAACAGCTGACCGAGTGATAAAATCCTTCGCCCAATAAATCACAGCAATTTGCTTCTCAGGTTATTTTACTGTTTTTTTTTCTCTCTAACTGAAAGCAGTGGTGCAACATGGGAATTATTAGTCAAGGTCCACCGGTAAGACAGTTGTTCAAGTGCAGGTGTCTAAAAGGCATTTGATCTAAGAAGTCATAAAAATATCTATTCAACTCTGAAGGAATTCTACACAGTTTAAGCAACAGATGGAGAAGAACAAATGTAACGTGAGACAATTGTTTGACGAATTGATACAAACTCACCATTGACATTGGGCTGTACAGTGAAATCTGAAAACAAACAAGGAAATATATGTAGGACCAATCCAATGGCACGAACTTTAAATTCAGGCAATTTAGGCAATCTTTGAAAACCACCAACCACAACAACACTGTGTCCCACCTGGGCTCGCACCTATTAAACTCCTCCCTCTTGCCCTCCATCTCCATTCCTTCCCCTGGCATCAAATTTGCAACTCTTCAATCTTTTTCCCTCACCCCTTATGTTTTTTCATCTCTGGTCTTTGCCCAACCTTCTGCGTATTCAAACTACTTCACCTGTGTTCACCTATTAATGAAGTGCTTTGCACTGTCTCCTTTCACTTCCAGCTTTCTTCTCCCCACACCACCCCACAATCAGTCTGAAGAAGGATCTCGGGCTGAAATGTCACGCATTCACGTTCTTCAGTGATGCTGACTGACCCGCTGAGTTACTCTAGCACTTTGTGTCTTCTAAAAATGCATGTAAACTTTTAATGGAGGAGTTTGTTTTTTTACTGCTCCTTGAATATTTATCAGGTAGAAAACCCTTTTGTGAGTGGGTCATAACAGTGAGGCAGTGTGTTTGAGCAAAGGCAGGCTAGGAAGAGCAAGACTGTGAATGATTTTAAGGGTACACAAAAGGCTGGAGAAACTCAGTGGGTGCAGCAGCATCTAAGGAGAGAAGGAGATAGGCGACGTTTCGGGTCGAGACCCTTCATCAGGATTTTAAGGTTTGCTTTCTCAGATCCCATAGGGTATCACACCTGGTTGTCCCTGATCTAAATATGTAAATACCAAATAACTTGACTATAAATCAATAGTTACCGTAGATTGCACAAATACAATATGAAGAGAAACACCAAGGAATATTTTGATAAGTACCATTTACATAGAGGCTGGAGTTTGCTAGTATGTATGGCCCCAGTGAGGAAATGTCATCGGTCTTCTCGCTAAATGTAGCATAAACCTTTTCTCGGTTGATGGGTTCCATGGTGGACACGTTTTGGAATGAGCAATTAGCTGTCACTCTGGAGCTGCTAACCATTTCCTCTCTGTGAAAAGACATTTGTGATAAGTGCAAAATAATTTAGTGCAAAGTTGTTTGCAGTCTTAGTAAGAGCACAGCTAAACATTGCTGTGGCTGATTATAAGAGCAGAAGCAATGGTCACAGAAAGCTGACTCCCATATTGTCGGTCTCCGCCGCCTCTGCTCCCACTCATGGGTATGAGCTTCCCTCTCTTGAGTAAACCTGGATTACTACTGGTTGTCATAGATGGATCCCTCACTCACGTCTCACCTAAATCTGCTCTCGCATCCGCCTCATCCAGATGAAACATGGAAAGAGTTCCACTTGTCCTTAGCTTTCACGCCACCAGTCTTGAACCTCATCTGCTGTATTTGGTGCTCCTGATGTGGTCTCCTTTACGTTGCCAAGACCAAGCATAGTCTAGGTGACCATTTAGCTGAACACGTGCAAGATCCCAAGGCTTACTGGATCTCCCAGTTTTAAACCATTTAAATGCCCTTCCCATTCACTTACCGACCAGCCTGTCCTGGGCCTCATCCATTGCCAGAGTGAGGCCACACTCAAACTAGAGGAACAGCACCTCATATTATGAAGAGTAGCTTAGAGCCTAACAGTATGAACAATGAATCCTCCAATTTTATGTAACTAACCTACAAATGCCACCTTCCCTTTCTCCCCAACCTTCCCTGTGCTACACCTGGGTGTGCACCCATTTCTCAATGGTCCCAACCCTCCATTCAGCTATTCCAACAGTCTTCTTTCCTCTGGCTTTATATTTAATGCCCCTTTAAGGTTTCTCCATATATGAAATCAGTTGTCTTCTTCAGTGGATTTTTGACCAACCATTTGCCAATCTAAACCCCTCTCATCTGTATACTCATATCACTTGCCACATTTTGACATCCTCTTCCCCCCTCTCTTCCAGCTTTCTCACACCTACTGCAATATGTCTGAAGAAGGGGAAACCCAAAATATTGCCTAGCCATAATGTCCTCGGATTTGCTGCCTGACCCTCCCTCTCCTGTGCCCCACCTGGACTCGCACCCATGAATATATAAGAATGTATATTGACTCTGCAATTATATTTGCAGGAAATGTGTTTATGAGATTATCGTGTTTGCAAATTGGAAACATGTGCGAGAACAATTGGAAATTAAAAGAATGCAATTTTCAAAATTGATAGGAAAGTGACTATGAGTTACCTGAATGATTCTATAACACATGTTGAGAATGTTGCATTGATACTGCTGTTTTCGAACAGATCTATGATCTGAGGACAGTAAGAAAAATTGTGTTAGAATGAGAAAAAAAAGGGAACGATGAAGTAATATATCAGCAGAAAACTATCTTGTACAATGTTCTCACCTCAGCTGCAATGATGATTGCTGTTTCTGAAGGGTTTCTTTGAATTTCTGCAATTGGCAGACTAGCTATAATGAACGTCACGTTGTAATTAATGTCATTTGTGAAGTCGATTGGAACTGCAACTGTGGAAATATAGTAAGCAATTTAGCACGCTGATACTACAACGATTTTAAAATAGTTTAAGAACAGTTTCCCAGTTATGGTTTTCCACACAGCTTAAGCAACAGATCGAGTAGAATAATTGTGATCCGAGGCAATTGTTTGATACATTTGAGTGAAACCCTACACAAGATGTAGATGAGAATATTTGTGAGTTGTTCCCAGCTAAAGGCTGACAAGTAGGTACCAAAGCAGCTTTTGCTTTGTTAAGAAACAAAAACCTTGCCATCAGAAAGGAAAGTTTTCAATTCATTCATTTCTCAATCAAGATTGTATTCGTGAACAAAAGACAAGCCATAATTTCCCGAGTTTCAAATGATAATCTAGTAGAATATGGGTGGTGGAAGTGTAAAAAATACAGTGAATAACCAAAGATTCCTGAAACAATTAAATGGAAACCTAACTCACCCGTGGTGATGGGCTGCACAATGGAACCTGGAAGCAAAGAAAGAAACATAGGTAGTTTACAACCAACAGCATGAACTTTGAATTTTCCAATTTTAAGTAACCGCTAACAAAGACCCCTCCCCTCCTGTGCCCCACATGGATTCACATCTATTTCACCCCTCCTGTAAGTGAGGATGCCTTAGGTTCACATAGTCATACTGCGTGGAAACGCCCTTCTGCCCAACTTGTACACACACCAGTCAACGTACTAGCTAAAATATAACCCACCTGTCTGCGTTTGATCCATATCCCTCCAAACCAGTCCTATCCATGTACCTGTCTATCTTTGTTTTAAATGTTGCGATAGTCCCTGCCTCAACGACATCTTCTGGCAGCTCGTTCCATACACCCACCACCCTTGTGTGAAAATTTGACCCCTCAGATTCCTAGTAATTTTTTTCACCTTAATCCCATGTCCTCTGGTCCTCGATTCCCCTAATCTGCGCAAGAGACTCTGTGCATCTAACCAATCTATTCCTCTCATGCTTTTAAATACCTATATAAGATCACCCCTCATCCTCTTGTGCTCCAAGGAATAGATTCCCAGCCTACTCAAACTATCCCTATAGCTCAGATCCTCGAGTCCTGGCAACATCCTTGTAATTCTTCTCCGTACCCATTCCAACTTGACAACACCTTTCCTAAAACATGGTGAACACAATACTCTAAATGTGGCCTCATCAGCACTTTATATAACTGCAACATGACCTCCCTACATCTATACTCAATATTCTGATGAAGGCCAACGTGCAAAAGCCTTTTTGACCACCCCATGTACCTGTGGCTCCACCTTCAAGGAATTATGTGCCTGCACTCTTAGGTCCCTAACACTGGTCTATAACACTCCCCAGGGTCCTACCATTCACTGTGCAGACTCCCCATGCCCAGCCCAGTCAAATCTTCTATTTCCTTCCACAGGTGTTGCCAGACTTACTGAGTTCCTCCAGCATTTTGTTGTTTGCTCCAGTTTCCAGCATCTGTAAATCTCTTATGTCTCCCCTTTGGAATCAAAGCCTCTACTTTTCCTTCTTCATCCACAATTTCCCTTCAATTATCATGAAAGCTATAAAATATCATACTGGGAGATCCAATCCTGATCATCTACTACCCGACTCATTGTAGTAATAGTGGACGGAGTCCAGCCTAGATTTGGTTCTATTTTGTGGTTCTTTGCGAATGATGAATGCTTTTAGTACTTGGAGATCTCCATATACTTGAAGTACGCAGAGGATGCAGCTGAGTTACCTGGAATCTCTTTATTGTTTGGCGTATTTTGTTCAGGAACAATTGGTGGCTCTGTAAAGAAAATTTTGAAGAAACAATTGGAATAATGTTATTAAAAGCTATGAATTCATCAAAAATTCATACAAACTTAAATGCTCTAAACTAATTCAAGGATATGTTCAAAGGATATGTTCCATTTCTTGGATCTTATAAAGTGCACCTGTTATGTGTGTTTTGACTCTCTGCCTCAGAGGGCGGTGGAGGCCGGTTCTCTGGATACTTTCAAGAGAGAGCTAGATTGGGCTCTTAAAGATAGCGGAGTCAGGGGATATGGGGAGAAGGTAGGAACGGGGTACTGATTGTGGATGATCAGCCATGATCACATTGAATGGCGGTACTGGCTCGAAGGGCTGAATGGCCTATTGTCTATTGACCTATTTTTTGTAAACTCGCTCTTTAACAGCTGACCGAGTGATAAAATCCTTCGCCCAATAAATCACAGCAATTTGCTTCTCAGGTTATTTTACTGTTTGTTTCTCTCTAACTGAAAGCAGTGGTGCAACATGGGAATTATTTGTCAAGGTCCACTGGTAAGACAGTTTTTCAAGTGCAGGTGTCTAAAAGGCATTTGATCTAAGAAGTCATAAAAATATCTATTCAACTCTGAAGGAATTCTACACAGTTTAAGCAACAGATGGAGAAGAACAAATGTAACGTGAGACAATTGTTTGACGAATTGATACAAACTCACCATTGACATTGGGCTGTACAGTGAAATCTGAAAACAAACAAGGAAATATATGTAGGACCAATCCAATGGCACGAACTTTAAATTCAGGCAATTTAGGCAATCTTTGAAAACCACCAACCACAACAACACTGTGTCCCACCTGGGCTCGCACCTATTAAACTCCTCCCTCTTGCCCTCCATCTCCATTCCTTCCCCTGGCATCAAATTTGCAACTCTTCAATCTTTTTCCCTCACCCCTTATGTTTTTTCATCTCTGGTCTTTGCCCAACCTTCTGCGTATTCAAACTACTTCACCTGTGTTCATCTATTAATGAAGTGTTTTGCACTGTCTCCCTTCACTTCCAGCTTTCTTCTCCCCACACCACCCCACAATCAGTCTGAAGAAGGATCTCGGGCTGAAATGTCACGCATTCACGTTCTTCAGTGATGCTGACTGACCCGCTGAGTTACTCTAGCACTTTGTGTCTTCTAAAAATGCATGTAAACTTTAATGGAGGAGTTTTTTTTTTTTACTGCTCCTTGAATATTTATCAGGAAGAAAACCCTTTTGTGAGTGGGTCATAACAGTGAGGCAGTGTGTTTGAGCAAAGGCAGACTATGAAGAGCAAGACTGTGAATGATTTTAAGGGTACACAAAAGGCTGGAGAAACTCAGTGGGTGCAGCAGCATCTAAGGAGAGAAGGAGATAGGCGACGTTTCGGGTCGAGACCCTTCTTCAGGATTTTAAGGTTTGCTTTCTCAGATCCCATAGGATAGCACACCTGGTTGTCCCTGATCTAAATATGTAAATACCAAATAACTTGACTATAAATCAATAGTTCCGTAGATTGCACAAATACAATATGAAGAGAAACACCAAGGAATATTTTGATAAGTACCATTTACATAGAGGCTGGAGTTTTCTAGTATGTATGGCCCCAGTGAGGAAATGTCATCGGTCTTCTCGCTAAATATAGCATAAACCTCTTCTCGGTTGATGGGTTCCATGGTGGACACGTTTTGGAATGAACAATTAGCTGTCACTCTGGAGCTGTTAACCATTTCCTCTCTGCGAAAAAGCAAAAGACATTTGTGATAAGTGCAAAATAATTTAGTGCAAAGTTGTTTGCAGTCTTAGTAAGAGCACAGCTAAACATTGCTGTGGCTGATTATAAGAGCAGAAGCAATGGTCACAGAAAGCTGACTCCCATATTGTCGGTCTCCGCTGCCTCTACTCCCACTCATGGGTTATGAGCTTCCCTCTCTTGAGTAAACCTGGATTACTACTGGTTGTCATAGATGGATCCCTCACTCACGTCTCACCTAAATCTGCTCTCGCATCCGCCTCATCCAGATGAAACATGGAAAGAGTTCCACTTGTCCTTAGCTTTCACGCCACCAGTCTTGAACCTCATCTGCTGTATTTGGTGCTCCTGATGTGGTCTCCTTTACGTTGCCAAGACCAAGCATAGTCTAGGTGACCATTTAGCTGAACACGTGCAAGATCGACCAAGGCTTACTGGATCTCCCAGTTTTAAACCATTTAAATGCCCTTCCCATTCCCTTACCGACCAGCCTGTCCTGGGCCTCATCCATTGCCAGAGTGAGGCCACACTCAAACTAGAGGAACAGCACCTCATATTATGAAGAGTAGCTTAGAGCCTAACAGTATGAACAATGAATCCTCCAATTTTATGTAACTAACCTACAAATGCCACCTTCCCTTTCTCCCCAACCTTCCCTGTGCTACACCTGGGTGTGCACCCATTTCTCAATGGTCCCAACCCTCCATTCAGCTATTCCAACAGTCTTCTTTCCTCTGGCTTTATATTTAATGCCCCTTTAAGGTTTCTCCATATATGAAATCAGTTGTCTTCTTCAGTGGATTTTGACCAACCATTTGCCAATCTAAACCCCTCTCATCTGTATACTCATATCACTTGCCACATTTTGACATCCTCTTCCCCCCTCTCTTCCAGCTTTCTCACACCTACTGCAATATGTCTGAAGAAGGGGAAACCCAAAATATTGCCTAGCAAACCATTAATGTCCTCGGATTTGCTGCCTGACCCTCCCTCTCCTGTGAGGGGGTCCCGACCTGGACTCGCACCCATGAATATATAAGAATGTTATATATATGGACTCTGCAATTATATTTGCAGGAAATGTGTTTTATGAGATTATCGTGTTTGCAAATTGGAAACATGTGTGAGAACAATTGGAAATTAAAAGAATGCAATTTTCAAAATTGATAGGAAAGTGACTATGAGTTACCTGAATGATTCTATAACACATGTTGAGAATGTTGCATTGATACTGCTGTTTTCGAACAGATCTATGATCTGAGGACAGTAAGAAAAATTGTGTTAGAATGAGAAAAAAAAGGGAACGATGAAGTAATATATCAGCAGAAAACTATCTTGTACAATGTTCTCACCTCAGCTGCAATGATGATTGCTGTTTCTGAAGGGTTTCTTTGAATTTCTGCAATTGGCAGACTAGCTATAATGAACGTCACGTTGTAATTAATGTCATTTGTGAAGTCGATTGGAACTGCAACTGTGGAAATATAGTAAGCAATTTAGCACGCTGATACTACAACGATTTTAAAATAGTTTAAGAACAGTTTCCCAGTTATGGTTTTCCACACAGCTTAAGCAACAGATCGAGTAGAATAATTGTGATCCGAGGCAATTGTTTGATACATTTGAGTGAAACCCTACACAAGATGTAGATGAGAATATTTGTGAGTTGTTCCCAGCTAAAGGCTGACAAGTAGGTACCAAAGCAGCTTTTGCTTTGTTAAGAAACAAAAACCTTGCCATCAGAAAGGAAAGTTTTCATTTCATTCATTTCTCAATCAAGATTGTATTCGTGAATAACCAAATACAGTGAATAGCCATAATTTCCCGAGTTTCAAATAATAATCTAGTAGAATATGGGTGGTGGAAGTGTAAAAAATACAGTGAATAACCAAAGATTCCTGAAACAATTAAATGGAAACCTAACTCACCCGTGGTGATGGGCTGCACAATGGAACCTGGAAGCAAAGAAAGAAACATAGGTAGTTTACAACCAACAGCATGAACTTTGAATTTTCCAATTTTAAGTAACCGCTAACAAAGACCCCTCCCCTCCTGTGCCCCACATGGATTCACATCTATTTCACCCCTCCTGTAAGTGAGGATGCCTTAGATTCACATAGTCATACTGCGTGGAAACGCCCTTCTGCCCAACTTGTACACACACCAGTCAACGTACTAGCTAAAATAACCCACCTGTCTGCGTTTGATCCATATCCCTCCAAACCAGTCCTATCCATGTACCTGTCTATCTTTGTTTTAAATGTTGCGATAGTCCCTGCCTCAACGACATCTTCTGGCAGCTCGTTCCATACACCCACCACCCTTGTGTGAAAATTTGACCCCTCAGATTCCTAGTAATTTTTTTCACCTTAATCCCATGTCCTCTGGTCCTCGATTCCCCTAATCTGCGCAAGAGACTCTGTGCATCTAACCAATCTATTCCTCTCATGCTTTTAAATACCTCTATAAGATCACCCCTCATCCTCTTGTGCTCCAAGGAATAGAGTCCCAGCCTACTCAAACTATCCCTATAGCTCAGATCCTCGAGTCCTGGCAACATCCTTGTAATTCTTCTCCGTACCCATTCCAACTTGACAACACCTTTCCTAAAACATGGTGAACACAATACTCTAAATGTGGCCTCATCAGCACTTTATATAACTGCAACATGACCTCCCTACATCTATACTCAATATTCTGATGAAGGCCAACTTGCAAAAGCCTTTTTGACCACCCCATGTACCTGTGGCTCCACCTTCAAGGAATTATGTGCCTGCACTCTTAGGTCCCTAACACTGGTCTATAACACTCCCAGGGTCCTACCATTCACTGTGCAGACTCCCCATGCCCTGCCCAGTCAAATCTTCTATTTCCTTCCACAGGTGTTGCCAGACTTACTGAGTTCTTCCAGCATTTTGTTGTTTGCTCCAGTTTCCAGCATCTGTAATCTCTTATGTCTCCCCTTTGGAATCAAAGCCTCTACTTTTCCTTCTTCATCCACAATTTCCCTTCAATTATCATGAAAGCTATAAAATATCATACTGGGAGATCCAATCCTGATCATCTACTACCCGACTCATTGTAGTAATAGTGGACGGAGTCCAGCCTAGTTTTGGTTCTATTTTGTGGTTCTTTGCGAATGATGAATGCTTTTAGTACTTGGAGATCTCCATATACTTGAAGTACGCAGAGCATGCAGCTGAGTTACCTGGAATCTCTTTATTGTTTGGCGTATTTTGTTCAGGAACAATTGGTGGCTCTGTAAAGAAAATTTTGAAGAAACAATTGGAATAATGTTATTAAAAGCTATGAATTCATCAAAAATTCATACAAACTTAAATGCTCTAAACTAATTCAAGGATATGTTCAAAGGATATGTTCCATTTCTTGGATCTTATAAAGTGCACCTGTTATGTGTGTTTTGACTCTCTGCCTCAGAGGGCGGTGGAGGCCGGTTCTCTGGATACTTTCAAGAGAGAGCTAGATTGGGCTCTTAAAGATAGCGGAGTCAGGGGATATGGGGAGAAGGTAGGAACGGGGGTACTGATTGTGGATGATCAGCCATGATCACATTGAATGGCGGTACTGGCTCGAAGGGCTGAATGGCCTATTGTCTATTGACCTATTTTTTGTAAACTCGCTCTTTAACAGCTGACCGAGTGATAAAATCCTTCGCCCAATAAATCACAGCAATTTGCTTCTCAGGTTATTTTAATGTTTGTTTCTCTCTAACTGAAAGCAGTGGTGCAACATGGGAATTATTTGTCAAGGTCCACTGGTAAGACAGTTTTTCAAGTGCAGGTGTCTAAAAGGCATTTGATCTAAGAAGTCATAAAAATATCTATTCAACTCTGAAGGAATTCTACACAGTTTAAGCAACAGATGGAGAAGAACAAATGTAACGTGAGACAATTGTTTGACGAATTGATACAAACTCACCATTGACATTGGGCTGTACAGTGAAATCTGAAAACAAACAAGGAAATATATGTAGGACCAATCCAATGGCACGAACTTTAAATTCAGGCAATTTAGGCAATCTTTGAAAACCACCAACCACAACAACACTGTGTCCCACCTGGGCTCGCACCTATTAAACTCCTCCCTCTTGCCCTCCATCTCCATTCCTTCCCCTGGCATCAAATTTGCAACTCTTCAATCTTTTTCCCTCACCCCTTATGTTTTTTTCATCTCTGGTCTTTGCCCAACCTTCTGCGTATTCAAACTACTTCACCTGTGTTCATCTATTAATGAAGTGTTTTGCACTGTCTCCTTCACTTCCAGCTTTCTTCTCCCCACACCACCCCACAATCAGTCTGAAGAAGGATCTCGGGCTGAAATGTCACGCATTCACGTTCTTCAGTGATGCTGACTGACCCGCTGAGTTACTCTAGCACTTTGTGTCTTCTAAAAATGCATGTAAACTTTTAATGGAGGAGTTTTTTTTTTTTACTGCTCCTTGAATATTTATCAGGAAGAAAACCCTTTTGTGAGTGGGTCATAACAGTGAGGCAGTGTATTTGAGCAAAGGCAGACTATGAAGAGCAAGACTGTGAATGATTTTAAGGGTACACAAAAGGCTGGAGAAACTCAGTGGGTGCAGCAGCATCTAAGGAGAGAAGGAGATAGGCGACGTTTCGGGTCGAGACCCTTCTTCAGGATTTTAAGGTTTGCTTTCTCAGATCCCATAGGATAGCACACCTGGTTGTCCCTGATCTAAATATGTAAATACCAAATAACTTGACTATAAATCAATAGTTACCGTAGACTGCACAAATACAATATGAAGAGAAACACCAAGGAATATTTTGATAAGTACCATTTACATAGAGGCTGGAGTTTTCTAGTATGTATGGCCCCAGTGAGGAAATGTCATCGGTCTTCTCGCTAAATATAGCATAAACCTCTTCTCGGTTGATGGGTTCCATGGTGGACACGTTTTGGAATGAACAATTAGCTGTCACTCTGGAGCTGCTAACCATTTCCTCTCTGCGAAAAAGCAAAAGACATTTGTGATAAGTGCAAAATAATTTAGTGCAAAGTTGTTTGCAGTCTTAGTAAGAGCACAGCTAAACATTGCTGTGGCTGATTATAAGAGCAGAAGCAATGGTCACAGAAAGCTGACTCCCATATTGTCGGTCTCCGCCGCCTCTGCTCCCACTCATGGGTATGAGCTTCCCTCTCTTGAGTAAACCTGGATTACTACTGGTTGTCATAGATGGATCCCTCACTCACGTCTCACCTAAATCTGCTCTCGCATCCGCCTCATCCAGATGAAACATGGAAAGAGTTCCACTTGTCCTTAGCTTTCACGCCACCAGTCTTGAACCTCATCTGCTGTATTTGGTGCTCCTGATGTGGTCTCCTTTACGTTGCCAAGACCAAGCATAGTCTAGGTGACCATTTAGCTGAACACGTGCAAGATCGACCAAGGCTTACTGGATCTCCCAGTTTTTAAACCATTTAAATGCCCTTCCCATTCACCTTACCGACCAGCCTGTCCTGGGCCTCATCCATTGCCAGAGTGAGGCCACACTCAAACTAGAGGAACAGCACCTCATATTATGAAGAGTAGCTTAGAGCCTAACAGTATGAACAATGAATCCTCCAATTTTATGTAACTAACCTACAAATGCCACCTTCCCTTTCTCCCCAACCTTCCCTGTGCTACACCTGGGTGTGCACCCATTTCTCAATGGTCCCAACCCTCCATTCAGCTATTCCAACAGTCTTCTTTCCTCTGGCTTTATATTTAATGCCCCTTTAAGGTTTCTCCATATATGAAATCAGTTGTCTTCTTCAGTGGATTTTGACCAACCATTTGCCAATCTAAACCCCTCTCATCTGTATACTCATATCACTTGCCACATTTTGACATCCTCTTCCCCCTCTCTTCCAGCTTTCTCACACCTACTGCAATATGTCTGAAGAAGGGGAAACCCAAAATATTGCCTAGCCATAATGTCCTCGGATTTGCTGCCTGACCCTCCCTCTCCTGTGCCCGACCTGGACTCGCACCCATGAATATATAAGAATGTATATTGACTCTGCAATTATATTTGCAGGAAATGTGTTTATGAGATTATCGTGTTTGCAAATTGGAAACATGTGTGAGAACAATTGGAAATTAAAAGAATGCAATTTTCAAAATTGATAGGAAAGTGACTATGAGTTACCTGAATGATTCTATAACACATGTTGAGAATGTTGCATTGATACTGCTGTTTTCGAACAGATCTATGATCTGAGGACAGTAAGAAAAATTGTGTTAGAATGAGAAAAAAAAAGGGAACGATGAAGTAATATATCAGCAGAAAACTATCTTGTACAATGTTCTCACCTCAGCTGCAATGATGATTGCTGTTTCTGAAGGGTTTCTTTGAATTTCTGCAATTGGCAGATAGCTATAATGAACGTCACGTTGTAATTAATGTCATTTGTGAAGTCGATTGGAACTGCAACTGTGGAAATATAGTAAGCAATTTAGCATGCTGATACTACAACGATTTTAAAATAGTTTAAGAACAGTTTCCCAGTTATGGTTTTCCACACAGCTTAAGCAACAGATCGAGTAGAATAATTGTGATCCGAGGCAATTGTTTGATACATTTGAGTGAAACCCTACACAAGATGTAGATGAGAATATTTGTGAGTTGTTCCCAGCTAAAGGATGACAAGTAGGTACCAAAGCAGCTTTTGCTTTGTTAAGAAACAAAAACCTTGCCATCAGAAAGGAAAGTTTTCATTTCATTCATTTCTCAATCAAGATTTGAACAAAAAACAAGTAATTTCCCGAGTTTCAAATAATAATCTAGTTGAATATGGGTGAAGTGTAAAAAATACAGTGAATAACCAAAGATTCCTGAAACAATTAAATGGAAACCTAACTCACCCGTGGTGATGGGCTGCACAATGGAACCTGGAAGCAAAGAAAGAAACATAGGTAGTTTACAACCAACAGCATGAACTTTGAATTTTCCAATTTTAAGTAACCGCTAACAAAGACCCCTCCCCTCCTGTGCCCCACATGGATTCACATCTATTTCACCCCTCCTGTAAGTGAGGATGCCTTAGATTCACATAGTCATACTGCGTGGAAACGCCCTTCTGCCCAACTTGTACACACACCAGTCAACGTACTAGCTAAAATATACCCACCTGTCTGCGTTTGATCCATATCCCTCCAAACCAGTCCTATCCATGTACCTGTCTATCTTTGTTTTAAATGTTGCGATATCCCTGCCTCAACGACATCTTCTGGCAGCTCGTTCCATACACCCACCACCCTTGTGTGAAAATTTGACCCCTCAGATTCCTAGTAATTTTTTTCACCTTAATCCCATGTCCTCTGGTCCTCGATTCCCCTAATCTGCGCAAGAGACTCTGTGCATCTAACCAATCTATTCCTCTCATGCTTTTAAATACCTCTATAAGATCACCCCTCATCCTCTTGTGCTCCAAGGAATAGAGTCCCAGCCTACTCAAACTATCCCTATAGCTCAGATCCTCGAGTCCTGGCAACATCCTTGTAATTCTTCTCCGTACCCATTCCAACTTGACAACACCTTTCCTAAAACATGGTGAACACAATACTCTAAATGTGGCCTCATCAGCACTTTATATAACTGCAACATGACCTCCCTACATCTATACTCAATATTCTGATGAAGGCCAACTTGCAAAAGCCTTTTTGACCACCCCATGTACCTGTGGCTCCACCTTCAAGGAATTATGTGCCTGCACTCTTAGGTCCCTATCACTGGTCTATAACACTCCCCAGGGTCCTACCATTCACTGTGCAGACTCCCCATGCCCAGCCCAGTCAAATCTTCTATTTCCTTCCACAGGTGTTGCCAGACTTACTGAGTTCTTCCAGCATTTTGTTGTTTGCTCCAGATTCCAGCATCTGTAATCTCTTATGTCTCCCCTTTGGAATCAAAGCCTCTACTTTTCCTTCTTCATCCACAATTTCCCTTCAATTATCATGAAAGCTATAAAATATCATACTGGGAGATCCAATCCTGATCATCTACTACCCGACTCATTGTAGTAATAGTGGACGGAGTCCAGCCTAGATTTGGTTCTATTTTGTGGTTCTTTGCGAATGATGAATGCTTTTAGTACTTGGAGATCTCCATATACTTGAAGTACGCAGAGCATGCAGCTGAGTTACCTGGAATCTCTTTATTGTTTGGCGTATTTTGTTCAGGAACAATTGGTGGCTCTGTAAAGAAAATTTTGAAGAAACAATTGGAATAATGTTATTAAAAGCTATGAATTCATCAAAAAATCATACTAACTTAAATGCTCTAAACTAATTCAAGGATATGTTCAAAGGATATGTTCCATTTCTTGGATCTTATAAAGTGCACCTGTTATGTGTGTTTTGACTCTCTGCCTCAGAGGGCGGTGGAGGCCGGTTCTCTGGATACTTTCAAGAGAGAGCTAGATTGGGCTCTTAAAGATAGCGGAGTCAGGGGATATGGGGAGAAGGTAGGAACGGGGTACTGATTGTGGATGATCAGCCATGATCACATTGAATGGCGGTACTGGCTCGAAGGGCTGAATGGCCTATTGTCTATTGACCTATTTTTTGTAAACTCGCTCTTTAACAGCTGACCGAGTGATAAAATCCTTCGCCCAAGAAATCACAGCAATTTGCTTCTCAGGTTATTTTAATGTTTGTTTCTCTCTAACTGAAAGCAGTGGTGCAACATGGGAATTATTGTCAAGGTCCACTGGTAAGACAGTTTTTCAAGTGCAGGTGTCTAAAAGGCATTTGATCTAAGAAGTCATACAAATATCTATTCAACTCTGAAGGAATTCTACACAGTTTAAGCAACAGATGGAGAAGAACAAATGTAACGTGAGACAATTGTTTGACGAATTGATACAAACTCACCATTGACATTGGGCTGTACAGTGAAATCTGAAAACAAACAAGGAAATATATGTAGGACCAATCCAATGGCACAAACTTTAAATTCAGGCAATTTAGGCAATCTTTGAAAACCACCAACCACAACAACACTGTGTCCCACCTGGGCTCGCACCTATTAAACTCCTCCCTCTTGCCCTCCATCTCCATTCCTTTCCCTGGCATCAAATTTGCAACTCTTCAATCTTTTTCCCTCACCCCTTATGTTCTTTCATCTCTGGTCTTTGCCCAACCTTCTGCGTATTCAAACTACTTCACCTGTGTTCATCTATTAATGAAGTGTTTTGCACTGTCTCCCTTCACTTCCAGCTTTCTTCTCCCCACACCACCCCACAATCAGTCTGAAGAAGGATCTCGGGCTGAAATGTCACGCATTCACGTTCTTCAGTGATGCTGACTGACCCGCTGAGTTACTCTAGCACTTTGTGTCTTCTAAAAATGCATGTAAACTTTTAATGGAGGAGTTTTTTTTTTTTTTACTGCTCCTTGAATATTTATCAGGAAGAAAACCCTTTTGTGAGTGGGTCATAACAGTGAGGCAGTGTGGTTTGAGCAAAGGCAGACTATGAAGAGCAAGACTGTGAATGATTTTGAAGGGTACACAAAAGGCTGGAGAAACTCAGCGGGTTGCAGCAGCATCTAAGGAGAGAAGGAGATAGGCGACGTTTCGGGTCGAGACCCTTCTTCAGGATTTTAAGGTTTGCTTTCTCAGATCCCATAGGATAGCACACCTGGTTGTCCCTGATCTAAATATGTAAATACCAAATAACTTGACTATAAATCAATAGTTACCGTAGATTGCACAAATACAATATGAAGAAGAAACACCAAGGAATATTTTGATAAGTACCATTTACATAGAGGCTGGAGTTTTCTAGTATGTATGGCCCCAGTGAGGAAATGTCATCGGTCTTCTCGCTAAATATAGCATAAACCTCTTCTCGGTTGATGGGTTCCATGGTGGACACGTTTTGGAATGAACAATTAGCTGTCACTCTGGAGCTGTTAACCATTTCCTCTCTGCGAAAAAGCAAAAGACATTTGTGATAAGTGCAAAATAATTTAGTGCAAAGTTGTTTGCAGTCTTAGTAAGAGCACAGCTAAACATTGCTGTGGCTGATTATAAGAGCAGAAGCAATGGTCACAGAAAGCTGACTCCCATATTGTCGGTCTCCGCCGCCTCTGCTCCCACTCATGGGTATGAGCTTCCCTCTCTTGAGTAAACCTGGATTACTACTGGTTGTCATAGATGGATCCCTCACTCACGTCTCACCTAAATCTGCTCTCGCATCCGCCTCATCCAGATGAAACATGGAAAGAGTTCCACTTGTCCTTAGCTTTCACGCCACCAGTCTTGAACCTCATCTGCTGTATTTGGTGCTCCTGATGTGGTCTCCTTTACGTTGCCAAGACCAAGCATAGTCTAGGTGACCATTTAGCTGAACATGTGCAAGATCGACCAAGGCTTACTGGATCTCCCAGTTTTAAACCATTTAAATGCCCTTCCCATTTACTTACCGACCAGCCTGTCCTGGGCCTCATCCATTGCCAGAGTGAGGCCACACTCAAACTAGAGGAACAGCACCTCATATTATGAAGAGTAGCTTAGAGCCTAACAGTATGAACAATGAATCCTCCAATTTTATGTAACTAACCTACAAATGCCACCTTCCCTTTCTCCCCAACCTTCCCTGTGCTACACCTGGGTGTGCACCCATTTCTCAATGGTCCCAACCCTCCATTCAGCTATTCCAACAGTCTTCTTTCCTCTGGCTTTATATTTAATGCCCCTTTAAGGTTTCTCCATATATGAAATCAGTTGTCTTCTTCAGTGGATTTTGACCAACCATTTGCCAATCTAAACCCCTCTCATCTGTATATTCATATCACTTGCCACATTTTGACATCCTCTTCCCCCCTCTCTTCCAGCTTTCTCACACCTACTGCAATATGTCTGAAGAAGGGGAAACCCAAAATATTGCCTAGCCATAATGTCCTCGGATTTGCTGCCTGACCCTCCCTCTCCTGTGCCCCACCTGGACTCGCACCCATGAATATATAAGAATGTATATTGACTCTGCAATTATATTTGCAGGAAATGTGTTTATGAGATTATCGTGTTTGCAAATTGGAAACATGTGCGAGAACAATTGGAAATTAAAAGAATGCAATTTTCAAAATTGATAGGAAAGTGACTATGAGTTACCTGAATGATTCTATAACACATGTTGAGAATGTTGCATTGATACTGCTGTTTTCGAACAGATCTATGATCTGAGGACAGTAAGAAAAATTGTGTTAGAATGAGAAAAAAAAGGGAACGAAGTAATATATCAGCAGAAAACTATCTTGTACAATGTTCTCACCTCAGCTGCAATGATGATTGCTGTTTCTGAAGGGTTTCTTTGAATTTCTGCAATTGGCAGACTAGCTATAATGAACGTCACGTTGTAATTAATGTCATTTGTGAAGTCGATTGGAACTGCAACTGTGGAAATATAGTAAGCAATTTAGCACGCTGATACTACAACGATTTTAAAATAGTTTAAGAACAGTTTCCCAGTTATGGTTTTCCACACAGCTTAAGCAACAGATCGAGTAGAATAATTGTGATCCGAGGCAATTGTTTGATACATTTGAGTGAAACCCTACACAAGATGTAGATGAGAATATTTGTGAGTTGTTCCCAGCTAAAGGATGACAAGTAGGTACCAAAGCAGCTTTTGCTTTGTTAAGAAACAAACCTTGCCAATCAAGATTGTATTCGTGAATAACCAAATACAGTGAATAACCAAAGATTCCTGAAACAATTAAATGGAAACCTAACTCACCCGTGGTGATGGGCTGCACAATGGAACCTGGAAGCAAAGAAAGAAACATAGGTAGTTTACAACCAACAGCATGAACTTTGAATTTTCCAATTTTAAGTAACCGCTAACAAAGACCCCTCCCCTCCTGTGCCCCACATGGATTCACATCTATTTCACCCCTCCTGTAAGTGAGGATGCCTTAGATTCACATAGTCATACTGCGTGGAAACGCCCTTCTGCCCAACTTGTACACACACCAGTCAACATACTAGCTAAAATATAACCACCTGTCTGCGTTTGATCCATATCCCTCCAAACCAGTCCTATCCATGTACCTGTCTATCTTTGTTTTAAATGTTGCGATAATCCCTGCCTCAACGACATCTTCTGGCAGCTCGTTCCATACACCCACCTCCCTTGTGTGAACATTTGACCCCTCAGATTCCTAGTAATTTTTTTCACCTTAATCCCATGTCCTCTGGTCCTCGATTCCCCTAATCTGCGCAAGAGACTCTGTGCATCTAACCAATCTATTCCTCTCATGCTTTTAAATACCCCTATAAGATCACCCCTCATCCTCTTGTGCTCCAAGGAATAGAGTCCCAGCCTACTCAAACTATCCCTATAGCTCAGATCCTCGAGTCCTGGCAACATCCTTGTAATTCTTCTCCGTACCCATTCCAACTTCAAAAACATAGTGAACACAATACTCTAAATGTGGCCTCACCAGCATTTATATAACTGCAACATGACCTCCCTACATCTATACTCAATATTCTGATAAAGGCCAACGTGCAAAAGCCTTTTTGACCACCCCATGTACCTGTGGCTCCACCTTCAAGGAATTATGTGCCTGCACCTTTAGGTCCCTATCACTGGTCTATAACACTCCCCAGGGTCCTACCATTCACTGTGCAGACTCCCCATGCCCTGCCCAGTCAAATCTTCTATTTCCTTCCACAGGTGTTGCCAGACTTACTGAGTTCTTCCAGCATTTTGTTGTTTGCTCCAGATTCCAGCATCTGTAATCTCTTATGTCTCCCCTTTGGAATCAAAGCCTCTACTTTTCCTTCTTCATCCACAATTTCCCTTCAATTATCATGAAAGCTATAAAATATCATACTGGGAGATCCAATCCTGATCATCTACTACCCGACTCATTGTAGTAATAGTGGACGGAGTCCAGCCTAGTTTTGGTTCTATTTTGTGGTTCTTTGCGAATTATGAATGCTTTTAGTACTTGGAGATCTCCAAAAACTCGAAGTACGCAGAGCATGCAGCTGAGTTACCTGGAATCTCTTTATTGTTTGGCGTATTTTGTTCAGGAACAATTGGTGGCTCTGTAAAGAAAATTTTGAAGAAACAATTGGAATAATGTTATTAAAAGCTATGAATTCATCAAAAATTCATACAAACTTAAATGCTCTAAACTAATTCAAGGATATGTTCAAAGGATATGTTCCATTTCTTGGATCTTATAAAGTGCACCTGTTATGTGTGTTTTGACTCTGCCTCAGAGGGCGGTGGAGGCCGGTTCTCTGGATACTTTCAAGAGAGAGCTAGATTGGGCTCTTAAAGATAGCGGAGTCAGGGGATATGGGGAGAAGGTAGGAACGGGGTACTGATTGTGGATGATCAGCCATGATCACATTGAATGGCGGTACTGGCTAGAAGGGCTGAATGGCCTATTGTCTATTGACCTATTTTTTGTAAACTCGCTCTTTAACAGCTGACCGAGTGATAAAATCCTTCGCCCAAAAATCACAGCAATTGCTTCTCAGGTTATTTTAATGTTTGTTTCTCTCTAACTGAAAGCAGTGGTGCAACATGGGAAATTATTTGTCAAGGTCCACTGTAAGACAGTTTTTCAAGTGCAGGTGTCTAAAAGGCATTTGATCTAAGAAGTCATACAAATATCTATTCAACTCTGAAGGAATTCTACACAGTTTAAGCAACAGATGGAAAACAACAAATGTAACTTGAGACAATTGGTTGATGAATTGATACAAACTCACCATTGACATTGGGCTGTACAGTGAAATCTGAAAACAAACAAGGAAATATATGTAGGACCAATCCAATGGCACGAACTTTAAATTCAGGCAATTTAGGCAATCTTTAAAAACCACCAACCACAACAACACTGTGTCCCACCTGGGCTTGCACCTATTAAACTCCTCCCTCTTGCCCTCCATCTACATTCATTCCCCTGGCATCAAATTTGCAACTTCAATCTTTTTCCCTCACCCTTTATGTTTTTTCATCTCTGGTCTTTGTCCAACCTTCTGCGTATTCAACCTGCGTGTGTCATACCAGTGAGGCAGTGTGTATGTGCAAAGGCAGGCTACGAAGAGCAAGACTGTGAATGATTTTAAGGTTTTACCTTATTGTCCCTGATCTAAATATGTAAATCCCAAAAAATGTGACTATAAATCAATAGTTACCGTAGATTGCACAAATACAATACGAAGGGAAACACCGAGGAATATTTAGATAAGTACCATTTACATAGAGGCTGTAGCTTTGCAGTTGGTATGGCCCCAGTGAGGAAATGTCATCGGTCTTCTCGCTAAATACAGCATAAACCTCTTCTCGGTTGATGGGTTCCACTGTTGACATGTTTTGAAATGAACATTTAGCTGTCACTCTGGTGCTGTTAACCACTTCCTCTCTGTGAAAAAGTAAAAGACATTTGGGATAAGTGTAAAATAATTCAGTGCAAAGTTGTTTGAAGAACACAGCTGAAATGTTGCCGTGACTGATTACTGGTGTCTAAGCAATGGTCAGAGAATTCCGATTCAATTTGACCGTCTCCTCCCCATCTTCACCCACGATGGTGACATTTCCCACCCTGGGCACATATCCCAAGATGTCACTTCTTTCTACTGCCGGCGACTGTCATAGTCGTAGCAGGTTGCCGAAAAACCGACAACTGGAACCCCTACTACAAAACTTTGCCTCGCCAGGGTTTACAGAATTGCTGCCTGACTCTCCAGGAGTCTCCCATACATTGTACCTTTTTCTGATAGAATTTATATTAATTCTACATGATATTTGTGGGAAATTTGCTTATGAGATTAATGTGTTTGCAAATTGGAATTATTGAGCGTTAACAAGTGGAATGCGGTTTTAAAGGATGCGGTTTTTATCTTTTAATACGAAAGTTATTTTGAGTTACCTGAAGGATTCCACAACACATGTCAAGAATGTAGCATTGATTCTGCTATTTTCGAACAGGTCGGTGAGCTGAAGGCAGTAATAATAATCAAGTCAGAATGAGAAATAAAAGGGTACGATGAAGTAAACTAACTTGTAAACTCTCTCACCTCAGATGCAATCATGGTTGCTGTTTGTGAGGGGTTGTCTTGAATTTCTTCAATAGACAGACCGTCAACAATGAATGTCACGTTGTAAGTAATGGGATTTGATTCCTCGACTGGAACTGTGGAAATAGAGGAAGTAATTTAGCATGCTGCAAATTCCACGATATTTCAATAGTTTAACAACTGTTTCCCTGTAATGGAATTTGTCGCAGCTTAGCAACAGGTCAAAAAGAACAAATGTGATCTTAGGCAATTGATAGATACATTTGAGTGAAATTCTGCACTAGATGTCGCCTGGAAAATTTGTGGATTGTATCTAGCTTTGGCTGAGAAATCGGTATAAAAATTGCTTTTGTTAAAAAAATCTTGCGAAGAGCAAGGAAAGTTTTCTATTCATTCGTTTCCCAATCAAGATTGTTTTTGTGAGCAAATGACAAGGCATCATTTCATGAGTTTCAACAAATATTCTTGCAGAATATGGGTGCTGGATGTGTCATGAAAGCAGTGAATAACCAAAGAAACCTGAAACAATTCAATGGAAGCCCAAACTCACCAGTGACAATGGGTGGCACAGTGTAACCTGGAAGCAAAGAAAGAAACATAGGCATTTTACAACCAACAGGATGAACATTGAGTTTTCCAATTTTAAGTATCCTCGAACAAATCGCATCCCACCCCACCTCCCTCTCCGGTGACCCAACTGGACGCGCCTATTTCTCCCTCCTGTTAGTCAGGATGACTTTCATGAATGACTACAAGATTCACTTTCCCAAAGCCCATCGGACATCATACCTGATACTCCCGGATCTTAATATGTAATTACCAAAGGACTTGACTCCGTCAACACATACGGTAGATTGCGTGAAGTAGAATACATAGAAAAATGTTGAGGATTATTTTGATAAGTACCTTCTACGTAGAGGCTGTCACTTTGCAATGGATATTGTCCCAGTGCGTTAATGTTATTGGTCTTCACTCTAATTACTTCATAAACCAGTTCTCGCTTGATGGGTTCCATGGTGGACACGTTTTGGAATGAACAATCAGCTGTAACTCTGGTGCTCTGGTGCGTTATCTCTCTGCAAAAAAGCAAAAGACATTTATAAAAAGAATTTAGTGCAAAGTAGTTGCAATGTTAGAAAAGAGCACACCAGTAATGTTGCTGTGGCTGGTTGGCTGCTCTTGCATCCCCCTCACCCATGCTGACCAAGGATAGAGTTCCCCTCATTCTTGGATTTTACACACCAGTCTCTAAACCCATGTCCTGTATTTGCTGCTCTCGATGTGGTCTCCTTTACATCAGCAAGTCCAAGCATCGTCTAGGGAAAGTTTATTTTCGAACAGATGCAGGGTCGACAAATGACTGCTAGATTTCCGGGTTGCAAAACATTTTGACTCCCCTTCCCATTCCCATAACGACGTGTCTGTGTAGAGCCTCATCGATAGCCAGAGGGGAACCACATTTAAGCTGGAGGAAAAGCACCTCATAATTAGATGTAGACACAAAATGCTGGAGTAACTCAGCGGGTGAGGCAGTATCTCTGCAGAGAAGGAGGGTGACGTTTCGGGTCGAGACACTTCCTTCTCTATAGAGATGCTGCTTCACCTGCGGCTTTACTCCAGCATTTTGTGTCTATCTTTGATTTTACCAGCATCTGCAGTTCTTTCTTACTTATAATCTGATGTGCCGGTTTGGAGCCTAACAATATGAATCATTTTACGTGACAACCTTCAAACTATCAATATGAACAATAAGTTGTTCAATTTAACATTTCAACCTACAAATTTAATATTTCAACCTACCCCCCACTCTCCTCCCAATTTCCCCCCACTCTTCCCGGTGCTACAGTTGAATGTGCACCCATTTTCACTTTCCCCTCCATCCCTCCCCATTCTCCCATTCCACTTTGCTTCCTCTGGCTTCATAATTATTTTGACTTCTGTGCCTAACTCCCTATATTGAAACTTTTTTCTTTTCATCTCTGGATTTTCAGCCAGCATTGCCAATCAACTGCTCCCTTGCCATCACTTGTATCATCCTATCACTTGCCACACGTTGTCATCCCCTTTCCACCTCTCTTGCAGCTTTCTCACCCCGTATTGCAATCAGTCTGAAGAAGGGCCCGATCCAAAACTCTGCCAAGCCATGTTCTCCAGATTTGCCGACTGACCCGCTGAGATACTCCAGCTCATTGTGCCCTTTTGTATTAGAATATATAATGACTTTGCACTGATATTTGTAGGAAACGTGTTTATGAGATTATCATCTTTACCATTTGGAATCACTGTGCATTAACAATTTGGAGACAAAGGAATGCAATTTTCATGATTTAATCAGAAAGATATTGTAAGTTACCTGAATGTTTTCACAGCACATTTCAAGAATGTTGCATTGATACTGCTGTTCTCAAACAGGTCTGTGAGCTGAGGCAAGAAAAATGGTGATAGAATGAGACATAAAAAAGGGGGTGAATAAATACCATATCAGCAGAACATTAATTAGTAAACTCTCTCACCTTATTCGCAATCATGGTTGCTGTTTCTAAAGGGGTTGCTTGAATTTCTTCAATAGGCAGATTGTCAACAATGAGAGTCACGTTGTATTTAATGGGTTTTGTTACTTCGATTGGAACTGGAACTGTGGAAATACAGTAAGCAATTTAGCATGTTGAAAGTACCACGATTTTCAAATAATTTAAAAACTGTTTCCCAGCACTGGAATTCTACAGAGTTAAAGCAACAGATGGAGAAGAACAGATGTAACGTGAGCCAATTATTTGACATGTTTGATATAAACTCACCATTAACATTGGGCTGTACATTGAAATCTGAAAACAAACAGAGAAATATAGGTAGAACTTTAAATCTTCAATTTAGGCAACCTTTAAAAACCCACCAAACACAACAACACTGTGTCCCACCTGGGCTCGCACCTTTTAAACTCCTCCCTCTTGCCCTCCATCTACATTCCTTCCCCTGGCATCAAATTTGCAACTTCAATCTTTTTCCCTCACCCTTTATGTTTTTTCATCTCTGGTTATTGTCCAACCTTCTGCGTATCTAACCTGCGTGGGTCATACCAGTGAGGCAGTGTGTTTGTGCAAAGGCAGGCTATGAAGAGCAAGACTGTGAATGATTTTAAGGTTTGCTTTGTCAGATCCCATAGTTACCTGGTTGTCCCTGATCTAAATATGTAAATCCCAAAAAATGTGACTATAAATCAATAGTTACCGTAGATTGCACAAATACAATATGAAGGGAAACACCGAGGAATATTTAGATATGTACCATTTACATAGAGGCTGTAGCTTTGCAGTTGGTATGGCCCCAGTGAGGAAATGTCATCGGTCTTCTCGCTAAATACAGCATAAACCTCTTCTCGGTTGATGGGTTCCATTGTTGACATGTTTTGGAATGAACATTTAGCTGTCACTCTGGTGCTGTTAACCACTTCCTCTCTGTGAAAAAGTAAAAGACATTTGGGATAAGTGTAAAAGAATTTAGTGCAAAGTTGTTTGAAGAACACAGCTGAAATGTTGCCGTGACTGATTACTGGTGTCTAAGCAATGGTCAGAGAATTCCGATTCAATTTGACCGTCTCCGCCCCATCTTCACCCACGATGTGACTTCCCACCCTGGGACATCCAAGATGTCCTCTTTCTAATGTAAATATAGATTAGCCTTGGACGTTTTAGATGGATCCCTTACCCAAATCTCCTCTAGATCTGCTCTCACATCACCCTCACCCAGACGAAGCAAGGATAGTTTCCACCATCCTTAGTTTACACCCCACCTGTCACTAACACCACCTACTGCATTTGCTGCACCTTATGTGATGTCCTATACGTTAGCAAGACCAAACAGTGTCAAGGTGACTATTTCGCCGAACACGTGCATAGTCGTCCAAGGTATGCTGGAAATCCCGGTTCAAAAACAATTTAACTCCCCTTTCCGTTCCCAAACCGAATTGCTGTCCTGGGCCTCATCCATTGCCAGAGTGAGGCCACACTTCAACTGGAGGAACAGCACCTCATATTCCGAGGAGTAGCTTAGAGCATTATGGGCCTGTCCCACTTAAGCGATATTTTCTGCGACTGCCGGCGACTGTCATAGTCGTAGCAGGTTGCCGAAAAACCGACAACTGGAACCCCTACTACAAAACTTTGCCTCGCCAGGGTTTACAGAATTGCTGCCTGACTCACCAGGAGTCTCCCATACATTGTACCTTTTTCTGATAGAATTTATATTAATTCTACATGATATTTGTGGGAAATTTGCTTATGAGATTAATGTGTTTGCAAATTGGAATTATTGAGCGTTAACAAGTGGAATGCGGTTTTAAAGGATGCGGTTTTTATCTTTTAATACGAAAGTTATTTTGAGTTACCTGAAGGATTCCACAACACATGTCAAGAATGTAGCATTGATTCTGCTATTTTCGAACAGGTCGGTGAGCTGAAGGCAGTAATAATAATCAAGTCAGAATGAGAAATAAAAGGGTACGATGAAGTAAACTAACTTGTAAACTCTCTCACCTCAGATGCAATCATGGTTGCTGTTTGTGAGGGGTTGTCTTGAATTTCTTCAATAGACAGACCGTCAACAATGAATGTCACGTTGCAAGTAGTGGGATTTGATTCCTCGACTGGAACTGTGGAAATAGAGGAAGTAATTTAGCATGCTGCAAGTACCACGATATTTCAATAGTTTAACAACTGTTTCCCTGTAATGGAATTTGTCGCAGCTTAGCAACAGGTCAAAAAGAACAAATATGATCTGAGGCAATTGATAGATACATTTGAGTGAAATTCTGCACTAGATGTCGCCTGGAAAATTTGTGGATTGTATCTAGCTTTGGCTGAGAAATCGGTATCAAAATTGCTTTTGTTAAAAAAAGCTTGCGAAGAGCAAGGAAAGTTTTCTATTCATTCATTTCTCAATCAAGATTGTTTTTGTGAGCAAAGGGCAAGGCATCATTTCATGAGTTTCAACAAATATTCTTGCAGAATATGGGTGCTGGATGTGTCATGAAAGCAGTGAATAACCAAAGAAACCTGAAACAATTCAATGGAAGCCCAAACTCACCAGTGACAATGGGTGGCACAGTGTAACCTGGAAGCAAAGAAAGAAACATAGGCATTTTACAACCAACAGGATGAACATTGAGTTTTCCAATTTTAAGTATCCTCGAACAAATCGCATCCCACCCCACCTCCCTCTCCGGTGACCCAACTTGACGCGCCTATTTCTCCCTCCTGTTAGTCAGGATGACTTTCATGAATGACTACAAGATTCACTTTCCCAAAGCCCATCGGACATCATACCTGATCCTCCCGGATCTGAATATGTAATTACCAAAGGACATGACTCTGTCAACACATACGGTAGATTGCGTGAAGTAGAATACATAGAAAAAAGTTGAGGATTATTTTGATAAGTACCTTCTACGTAGAGGCTGTCACTTTGCAATGGATATTGTCCCAGTGCGTTAATGTTATTGGTCTTCACTCTAATTACTTCATAAACCAGTTCTCGCTTGATGGGTTCCATGGTGGACACGTTTTGGAATGAACAATCAGCTGTAACTCTGGTGCTCTGGTGCGTTATCTCTCTGCAAAAAAGCAAAAGACATTTATAAAAAGAATTTAGTGCAAAGTAGTTGCAATGTTAGAAAAGAGCACACCTGAAATGTTGCTGTGGCTGGTTGGCTGCTCTTGCATCCCCCTCACCCATGCTGACCAAGGATAGAGTTCCCCTCATTCTTGGATTTTACACACCAGTCTCTAAACCCATGTCCTGTATTTGCTGCTCTCGATGTGGTCTCCTTTACATCAGCAAGTCCAAGCATCGTCTAGGGAAAATTTATTTTCGAACAGATGCAGGGTCGACAAATGACTGCTAGATTTCCGGGTTGCAAAACATTTTGACTCCCCTTCCCATTCCCATAACGACGTGTCTGTGTAGAGCCTCATCGATAGCCAGAGGGGAACCACATTTAAGCTGGAGGAAAAGCACCTCATAATTAGATGTAGACACAAAATGCTGGAGTAACTCAGCGGGTGAGGCAGCATCTCTGCAGAGAAGGAATGGGTGACGTTTCGGGTCGAGACCCTTCCTTCTCTCTAGAGATGCTGCTTCACCTGCGGCTTTACTCCAGCATTTTGTGTCTATCTTTGATTTTACCAGCATCTGCAGTTCTTTCTTACTTATAATCTGATGTGCCGGTTTGGAGCCTAACAATATGAATCATTTTACGTGACAACCTTCAAACTATCAATATGAACAATAAGTTGTTCAATTTAACATTTCAACCTACAAATTTAATATTTCAACCTACCCCCCACTCTCCTCCCAATTTCCCCCCACTCTTCCCGGTGCTACAGTTGAATGTACACCCATTTTCACTTTCCCCTCCATCCCTCCCCATTCTCCCATTCCACTTTGCTTCCTCTGGCTTCATAATTATTTTGACTTCTGTGCCTAACTCCCTATATTGAAACTTTTTTCTTTTCATCTCTGGATTTTCAGCCAGCATTGCCAATCAACTGCTCCCTTGCCATCACTTGTATCATCCTATCACTTGCCACACGTTGTCATCCCCTTTCCACCTCTCTTGCAGCTTTCTCACCCCGTACTGCAATCAGTCTGAAGATGGGCCCGACCCAAAACTCTGCCAAGCCATGTTCTCCAGATTTGCCGACTGACCCGCTGAGATACTCCAGCACATTGTGCCCTTTTGTATTAGAATATATATTGACTTTGCACTGATATTTGTAGGAAACGTGTTTATGAGATTATCATCTTTACCATTTGGAATCACTGTGCATTAACAATTTGGAGACAAAGGAATGCAATTTTCATGATTTAATCAGAAAGATATTGTAAGTTACCTGAATGTTTTCACAGCACATTTCAAGAATGTTGCATTGATACTGCTGTTCTCAAACAGGTCTGTGAGCTGAGGCAAGAAAAATGGTGATAGAATGAGACATAAAAAAGGGGGTGAATAAGTACCATATCAGCAGAACATTAATTAGTAAACTCTCTCACCTTATTTGCAATCATGGTTGCTGTTTCTAAAGGGTTTGCTTGAATTTCTTCAATAGGCAGATTGTCAACAATGAAAGTCACGTTGTATTTAATGGCTTTTGTTACTTCGATTGGAACTGGAACTGTGGAAATACAGTAAGCAATTTAGCATGTTGAAAGTACCACGATTTTCAAATAATTTAAAAACTGTTTCCCAGCACTGGAATTCTACAGAGTTAAAGCACCAGATGGAGAAGAACAAATGTAACGTGAGCCAATTATTTGATACGTTTGATATAAACTCACCATTAACATTGGGCTGTACATTGAAATCTGAAAACAAACAGAGAAATATAGGTAGAACTTTAAATCTTCAATTTAGGCAACCTTTAAAAACCCACCAAACACAACAACACTGTGTCCCACCAGGGCACGCACCTATTAAACTCCTCCCCCTTGCCCTCCATCTACGTTCCTTTTTCTGACTTCAAATTTGCAACTCTTCAATCCTTTTCCCTCACGCTTTATGTTTTTTCATCTCTACCCTTTGTCCAACCTTCTGCGTATCTAAACTCGACCTCACCTGTGTTCACCTATGTTCACTGACGTGCTTTGTACTGCCTACCTTCTCTTCCAGCTTTCATCACCCCCCACCACCCCACAATCAATCTGAAGAAGGATCTCGAGCTGAAATGTCACCCATTCACGTTCTCCAGTGATGCTGCCTGACCCGCTGAGTTACTCTAGCACTTTGTTTCTTTTAATGGAGGGGTTTTTTTTACTGCTCCTTGAACATTTATCAGGAAGAAAACATTTTTGTGAGTGGATCATACCAGTGAGGCTGTGTGTTTGTGCAAAGGCAGGCTACGAAGAGCAAGATTGTGAATGATTTTAAGGTTTGCTTTCTCAAATCCCATAAAATATCATACCTGGTTGTCCCTGATCTAAATATGTAAATACCAAAGAACGTGACTGTAAATCAATAGTTACCGTAGATTGAACAAGTACATTATGAAGAGAAACACTAAGGAAATTTTGATAAGTACCGTTTACATAGAGACTGTATCTTAGCAGTATGTATGGCCCCATTGCGGAAATGCCATTGGTCTTCTCACTAAATACAGTGTAAATCTTTTCTCGGTTGATGGGTTCCATGGTGGACACGTTTTGGAATGAACATTTAGCTGTCACTCTGGTGCTGTTAACCATTTCCTCTCTGCGAAAAATCAAAAGATATTTGCGATAAGTGTAAAATAATTTAGTGCAAAGTTGTTGGCAGTGCCAGCAAGAGCACAGCTGAAATGTTGCCGTGGCTCATTACTGGTGTCCTAAATGTCAGAAAGACCAAACAGTGTCTAGGTAACTTTTTCGGCAAACACTTGCAGAGTTGGCCAATGTCTGCTGGAAATCTCGGTTCAAAAACAATATAACTCCCCTTCCCATTCCCAAACCGAAATGTCTGTCCTGGGCCTCATCCATTGCCATGTGAGGTCACACTCAAACTGGAGGAACACCACCTTATATGTTCTGGTACCTGGTACCCAGACGTGGCGTCGAAGGATGAGAAGTCGAAGCAATGAAGTGGAAGCCAAAAAACAAAATGGAAACTAAGCCAAAACGCCAAATAGCCGAAAGCGTACGAAGCCGAATCGACAACTAACCGAAAGGGTGGGACGCCTAAAAGCAAACTAACCCAAAGGGCAGGAAGCCTAAAATCCAACTAACAGAAGGGCTGCATCGCCAAAAAACGAACTCACAGAATGCCGCTCTACCGATACGCACCTACCCGAAAGGCTGCATCGCCTACAAGCCAACGAACCGAATGCCGCTCAACAGAAAAGTCAAATAACGGACATGATGTTGCCGGGGGGAGGGACTTGTCAGCGATTGGTCCCGATGCCAGCGTCCATCACATCAATGGCCAGTGGAGACCGGAGAGTGGGTGTCATTTTCCCACACAAGCCATAGGTGACTGGGCAATCTGACCCCAAGCACCAAGTTGTAAGCAGCAGGAGGTGCGCATCCCTCGGGACGGACCCCACTCTACCACGACCACGGCCGCCCTCCACCTCGTTTCCCCCGTGCGGGCGCACTGTGTTGGGCTGTGGGTCGGGTGCACAGGGGAGATGAGGTGGAGGGCAGCCGTGCGCGTAGGAGAGTGGGGGCTGACCCTAGGTATGCACACCTTCGGCCGCTTTCAACTTGGTGCTTGGGTTCAAATTGCTCAGTGACCTATGGCTTGTGTGGGAAAATGACCCTCACCCTCCCGTCTCCACCGGCCAGTGGCGTGATGGATGCGGGGGTCAGGACCAATCGCTGACAAGTCCCGCCCCCCCCAGCAATGTCATGTCCGTTATTTAAATTTTCTGTTGAGCGGCATTCAGTTCGTTGGCTTGTAGGCGACGCAGCCTTTCGGGTAGGTGGCGTTTCGTTAGTGTGGCCATTCGGTGAGTTTGCTTTTAGGCGATGCAGCCTTTTGGTTAGTTGGCTCTTAGGCGTCCCATCCTTTCGGTTAGTTTGCTTTTAGGCATCCCATCCTTTTGGCTATTTGGCTTTTCGGCTTCGTACACTTTCGGCTATTTGGCTTCCACTTTTTTGCTTTGACTTCTCGTCCTTCGACGCCACTTCCGCACACGGCGACACCCGGCATCTCCACCCCTGGTGCACCCATTTCTTCCTTTCCTCTCCCCCGTCCCACCCTTTAATTCTCCCCTTCCACTTTCTTCCTTCCTCCAGCTTTATTTTTTATGCCTCCTCAAAGCTTTCTGTCTATATTAAACCATTTGTCTTTTCATCTTCGGATTTTGTTCAACCATTTGTCAATCAAATCCCCCAACCCTCGCACCTGCACCCTTCTATCACTTGCTACACGTTGTCATCCCTTTCACACCCCTCTTCCAGCTTTCTCATCCCTACTGCAGTCAGTTTGGAGAAGGGCCTGACCTAAAACTGGCCTGGCCTGATGTAAATCCCCAGGATTTACAGATTTGCTGCGTGACTCACCAAGAGACTCCAGTACATTGTGTCTTTTTCTGGTAGAATTTATCAAGGATAGAGTTCCCCTCATTCTTGGATTTCACACACTAGTCTCTAAATTCATATCCTGTATTTGGTGTTCTAGATGTGGTCTCCTTTACATCGGCAAGTCCAAGCATCGTCTTGGTGACAGTTTTTTCCTGAACAGATCAAGGTCTGCTCGGTTTCCCGGTTGAAAAACATTTAAACTATCCTTCCCATTCCCATAACGACATGCCTGTGTCAAGTCTCATCGATAGGCAGAGGGGAACCACATTTAAGATGGAGGAAAAGCACCTCATAATTTGATGTAGACACAAAGTGCTGGAGTAACTCAGCGGATGAGGCAGTATCTCTGGAGAGAACGATGGGTGACATTTTGGGTCGAGACCCTTCGAAGCGTTTCAGTCCGAAACGTCACCCATACCTTCTTTCTATAGATGCTGCTTCACCTGCTGTGTTACTCCAGCATTTTGTGTCTACCTTCGATTTTTCCAGCATCTGCAGTTCGTTCTTACTTATAATCTGATGTGTAGGTTTGGAGCCTAACAATCTGATGTGTAGGTTTGACAACCTACAAAGTAACTATATGAACAATGAATTGTTCAATTTAACATTTCAACCTACAAATGCTCCCCCTCTCCCCCCCAATTTCCCCCCACTCTTCCTTGTGCTACAGCTGAATGTGCACCCATTTTCCCTTTCCACTCCATCCCTCCCCACTCCCCATTTCCCCATTCCACTTTGCTTCCTCTGGTTTATAATTAATATGACTTCTATGCCTAACTCCCTTTATTGAACCTTTTGTCTTTTAATCTCTGGATTTTCTGCAACCATTTGCCAATCAACTGCTCCCTCCCCATCACTTGTATCCTCCTATCACTTGCCACACGTTGTCATCCCCTTTCCACCTCTCTTGCAGCTTTCTCACCCCGTACTGCAATCAGTCTGAAGAAGGGCCCGACCCAAAACTCTGCCAAGCCATGTTCTCCAGATTTGCCGACTGACCCGCTGAGATACTCCAGCACATCGTGTATTTTTCTGTTAGAATTTATATTGACTGTGCACTGATATTTATAGGAAATGTGTTTATGAGATTATCATCTTTACCATTTGGAATCACTCTGCATTAACAATTTGGAGACAAAGGAATGCAATTTTCATGATTTAATCGGAAAGTTATTGTGAGTTACCTGAATGATTTCGCAGCACATTGTAAAAACGTTGCATTGATAATGCTGTTCTCAAACAGGTCTGTGAGCTGAGGGCAAGAAAAATGGTGTTAGAATGAGACATCAAAAGGGGATAATGAAGGAATATATCAGCAGAAGACGAATGGGTAAATTCTATCACCTCATTTGCAATCATAGTTGCTGTTTTTGAAGGGTTTGCTTGAATTTCTTCAGTAGACAGATTGTCACAAATGAATGTCACGTTGAATTCAATGGTATTTGTTTCCTCGATTGGAACTGGAAGTGTAGAAACAGAATAAGCAATTTAGCATGTTGTGAGTACCACGATTTTCAAATAGTTTAAAAACTGTTTCCCAGTACTGGAATTCTACACAGTTTAAGCAACAGATGGAGAAGAACAAATGTAACGTGATCCAATTGTTTGATGCATTTGAGATAAACTCACCATTGAGCTGTGCATTGAAATCTGAAAACAAACAGAGAAATATAGGTAGAACTTGAAATCTACAAGTTTATGCAACCTTTAAAAACCCACCAACCACAACACCTGGGCACGCACCTATTAAACTCCTCCCCCTTGCCCTCCATCTGCATTCCTTCCTCTTGCTTAAAATTTGCAACCTCTTCAATCCTTTTCTCTCACACCTTATGTTTTCTCGTCTCTGGCATCTGTCCATTCTTCTGTGTATCAATACTCTACCTCACCGGTGTTTACCTATTAACTGACGAGCTTTGTACTGCCTCCCCGCACCACTCCACAATCAGTCTGGAGGATTGTCCCGACTTGAAACGTCACAGATTCACATTTTCCGGCGATTCTGCCTGCCCTGCTGAGTTACTCCAGCACATTGTGACTTCTACTCAAAAACATGTAACCTTTTATGAGAGGAGGTTTTTTACCCTGCATCTTGAACATTATCAGGAAGTAACTGCTCTTGTCATTGAGGCAGAGTAATTCTGCATAGACAGGCTCCAAAGGGCAAGACTGTGAATGATTTTAAGGTTTGCTTTCTCAGATCCCATAGGATATCACACCTGGTTGTCCCTGATCTAAATATGTAAATACCAAAGAACTTGACTATAAATCAATAGTTACCGTAGATTGCACAAATACAATATGAAGAGAAACACCGGGGAATATTTTGATAAGTACCTTCTACAAAGAAGCTGGAGCTTTTCGGTACGTATGATCCCAATGGGGAAATGTCACTTAATACAGCAGAAACCTTTTCTCGGTTGATGGGTTCCATGGAGGACACGTTTTGGAATGAACATATAGCTACCACTCTGGTGCTGAAAACCATTTCACTTCTGCAAAAAGCAAAAGACATTTGTGATAAGTGTAAAATAATTCAGTGCAATGTTGTTTGCAGGGTTAGCAAGAGCACAGCTGATATGTTGCTGTGACTGATTATAAGAGTAGCAGCAAAAGTCAGGAAAATCCAATGTTTTAATTTATCCATCTCTGCCACATCTGCTCCCACAAGGCTTTCCCATTCTAGGGCATCTGCATATCCTTTTTCTTGAGTAAACGTGGATTACCCCTAGCTGACTTAGATGGATCCCTCACTCACATCTCCTATAGTTCTGCTTTTGCATCCCCCTTACCCATACTGAACAAGGATAGAGTTCCCCTCATCAGCTTCACACACCAGTCTCTAACCTTAACTCCTGCAGTTGCTGACCTTGATATGGTCTCCTTTACGTTGGCAAGTCCAAGTATCGTCTAGTCGACCGTTTTGCCGAACACTTGTGCAGGGCCAACCAAGGCCTGTGGATCTCACTTTTGCAAAAATGTTTAACTCCCCACTCTCATAATGACCTGCCTTTGTTGGGCCTCATATATTGCCAGAACGGGACCACATTCAATCTGGAGGAACAGCACCTCATATTCCAATGAGTACCTTACTGCCTGACATTATGTACAATAAATTTTCAATTTTACATAACATACTTCAAATGCTCCCCACCACTTTCTCCCACTTCTTCCCTTTGCTACATCTGGGTGTGCACCCATTTGACCCTTTCCCCTCCACCCACCAATCTCAACTTCTAACTTTCTTCTTTCATCTGGCTTTATATTTCTGTCCTCTTCTATGCTTAACTCCCTATATTAAACCTTTTCATCTCTAGATTTTGTCCAATCATTTGACCTCCCCATCACTTATATCCTCCTATCACTTGCCACACTTTGTTATCTCCATCCTACCTCTCTTCCAGCTTTCTCACCCCTATTGTAATCAGTCAGAAGAAGGGCCCGACCCAAAACTTTGCCTCTACTTGTTCTCCAGATTTGCCTCCAGACCCGTTGAGATAACCCAGCACATGGTGTCTCTCTCTGTTAGAATTTTTATTGACTCTGCAATGATATTTGTGGGACATGTGCTCAAGAGATTACTGCTTTTGCAAGTTGGAATTGTCTGTGTTAATACTTGGAAGGTAAAGGAATGCAATTTTCATGATTTAATCGGTGTTACCTGAATGATTTTACCGCACAGTTTAAGAACGTTGCTTTGATACTACTGTCTTCAAACAGTTTTGAGAGCTGAGGGCAGGAAAAATTGTATCAGTGTAAGAAATAAAAAGAGAATGATGAAGTAATTAATTAGCAAAAACCTAATGTAAAATCTCTCACCTCAGTTTCAAGCATGGTTGCTGTTCCTGAAGGGTTTACTTCTACTTCTTCAAAAGACAGATTGTCAACAGTGAACATTATGTTAAAAACAATGGGATTTCTTATCTCGATTGTAACTGGAACTGTGGAAATAGAGTAAGCAATTTAGCATGCTGAAAGTACCATAACTTTCAAATAGTTTAAAATCTGTTTCCCAGTACTGGAATTTCACACAGCTTTAGCAACAGACTGAAAAGAAAAAAGCTAATGTGAGCCAATTGTTTGATTCAAACTCACCATTGACATTGGGCTGGATGGTGAAATCTGAAATTAAACAAAGAAACATAGGTAGGTTTTAAGCCAATGATATGAACTTTAACTTCCTCAAGTTCAGGTAACCTCTAACAACACAGCACCCCCAATCCACAGTGATCAACCTGAACGTGCACCTATTGAGCTCCACCCCCCACCTTGCCTTCCTTCTACATTCCTTCCTCCTGCTTCAAATTCAAAACTCTTCAAACTTTTGTCTCACACCTTATGTTTTTTAATCGCCGGACTTTGTCCAAACTTCTGTTTATCAAATCGCTACCTCACCTGATGTGCTTTGTACTGCCCCTCCTCTCTTCCAGCTTTCTTCTCCACCCAACCCCCCACAGTCAGTCTGAAGAAGAGTCCTGACCTGAACTGTCATCCTTTCGTATGCTCCAGTGATGCTGCCTGAACAGCTGAGTTGCTCCAGCATGATGTTTCTTTTTTTTTAATGTCACCCTTCATTGGAGGAGATGTCTTTTTACTTGCACCTTGAACACTTATCAGGAAGTAACTGCTTTTGTGATGGGGTCAAAGCAGTGAGGCAGAATCTTTATGCTAGGCTGGCTCTGAAGAGCAAGATTATGAATGACTTTAAATTCGCTTTCCCATATTTTATAGGATGTCATACCTGGTTCTCGCTGATCTGAATATGTAAATATCAAAGAGGTTGACCACAATTCAGCAGTTACTATAGATTGCATGAAGTACAACATGAAGAGAAACACTGAGGAATATTTTGATATGTACCATCTACGAGGAGGCTGTAGCTTTGCAGTGCGTATGACCCCAGTGAGGAAAGGTTATTGGTCTCCTTTCTAAATGCATCATAAATCTCTTCTGGTTTGATGGGTTCCATGTAGGACACGTTTTGGAATGAACAATCAGCAGTCACTCTGGTGCTGTTAACTGTTACCTCTCTGCAAAAAAGCATAAGACATTTGTACAAAGTGAAAAATAAATTAGTGCAAAGTTGTTTGCAATGTTAAGGGCCTGTTAAACGCTTCCCCACTTCCCCTGCCTTTGGGATGTCTGTCTGTCTGTCTGTCTGTCTGTCTGTCTGTCTGTCTGTCTGTCTGTCTGTCTGTCTGTCTGTCTGTCCTGCTTGCGGTTTCATCACAGACGGTCGATCCAGCTCGAGGTTTTCCAGGCGAGTGCCCTCGAGCTTGAAGGTCAAAGACAGTTGCTGAAAGGTCGCGTCAGTGGGACAGGCCCTTTACCTAGTCTAGGTGACCGTTTTGCTGAACACCTCCAGAGGATCGACCAAGGCCTGCTAAATCTTCCTTTTGTGAAACATTTTAACTCCCTTTCCCACTCCCATTATGACCTGTCTGTCACGGACCTCAGCCATTGCCAGTGGAGTCACACTCAATCTGGAGGAGCTACATATTCTGATGTGTAGCTTAAAGCCTAACAGTATGAACAATGAATTCTCCAATTTTCTATACCAACCTACAAATGCCCCCCTCCTCTCCTTTCCTCGCACTCTCCCCTCAACTACACCTGCATGTGCACTCACTTGTCCTGTTCTCCTCCACCCCGTCAATCTACCCTTGTTCTCCAGATTTGCTGCCGGCAGCACATTGCGTTGTTACAATTTATATTTACTCTGCACTGATATTTGTGTGAAATGTGCTTATGAGATGACCGCGTTTGCTATTTGGAGTCAGTGCATTAACAATTAGAAGACAAAGGAATGTGATATTCATGATTTAATTTGAAAGTTATTGTGAGTTACCTGAATGATTTTACGACACATTTTAAGAAAGTTGCATTGAAACTGCAATTCTCAAACAGATCTGTGAGCTGTGGGCAAGAAAAATTGGGTCAAAATAAGAAGTAAAAATTGAACAAATAAGTAATATATCAGCAGAAAACTAATTTGTAAATACTCTCACCTCAGCTGAAATCATGGTTGCTATTTGTAAGGGCATTGCTTGTATTTCTTTAATAGACAGACTTTCCACATTGAATGTCACATTGTAATCAATGGCATTTATTTTCTCGATTGGAAATGAATCTGTGGAAATACAGTAAGCAATTTTGCATGCTGAAAGTACCACAATTTTCAAATAGTTAAAAAAACTGTTTCCCAGTACTGGAATTCTACACAGTTTAAGCAACAGATGGAGCAGAATGAATGGAACGTGAGCCCATTGTTTCATGCATTTGATACAAACTCACCATTCGGCTGCACAGTGAAATCAGGAAAAACAAAGAAACATAGAGGTAGGTTGTATCATAGTTTTATCACCAGTTTGCCCCTCAGATATATTACTTGACAGAAGCCCAGTTTTTGAGCTGATTTGTTCAACATTTGAAATCAGAGATTACATGTCATGAGAGCTCGGTTTGTTGTGAAGTGGTCTCGGCCATGCTGAGGTTGTGCAATGCTTTTTGCTATTTTGATTATTTATTTTACATTCGTAAGGGGAAAACAAACTGCAGTTGGAACCTAGCATTCCAGGAGTATCTGTGAAGGGGAATAGACAGTTGACATTCAAGTTCAGATCTGAAATGTTGTCTATCCATTTCCTTCCACAGGTGTTGCCAGACTTACTGAGTTCCTCCAGCATTTTGTTGTTTGCTACAGTTTCCAGCATCTGTAATCTCTTATGGCTCCCCTTTGGAATCAAAGCCTCTACTTTTCCTTCTTCATCCACAATTTCTCTTCAATTATTATGAAAGCTATAAAATATCATACTGGGGTTTGCAATCCTGATCATCTACCACCTGACTCATTGTAGTAATAGTGGACGGAGTACAGCCTAGTTTTGGTTGTATTTTGTGGTTCTTTGCGAATTATGAATGCTTTTAGTACTTGGAGATCTCCATGTACTTGATGTACGCAGAGCATGCAGCTGAGTTACCTGGATTCTCTTGATTGTTTGGCGTATTTTGTTCAGGAACAATTGGTGGCTCTGCAAAGAAAATTTTGAAGAAACAATTGGAAAATGTTATTAAAAGCTGTGAATTCATCAAAAATTTGTACAAGCATAAAATGCTCCAAACTAATTCAAGGATATGTTCCAAGACAATTGGAATTAAACATTTCTTGGATCTTATAAAGTACACCTGTTATGTGTCTTTTGATCTCTTTTTTGTCATCTCGCTCTTTGACAGCTGACCTAGTCATAAAATCCTTCGCCCAATAAATCACAGCAATTTGCTTCTCAGATTATTTTAATGTTTGTTTCTCTCTAACTGAAAGCAGTGGTGTAACATGGGAATCATTTGTCAAGGTCCACTGATAAGATAGTTTTTCAAGTGCAGGTTTCCAAAAGGCATTTGATCTAAGTCATAAAAAAACATCTATTCAACTCTGATTGGTGACACAACATTGACCATCTCAGACAGACACACTGGAGTAACTCAGCATCTTTGGAAAAAGGAATAGGTGACGTTTTGGGTCCAGACCCTTATTCGGACCTTCTCAGTTTTCCCACTCCCCTAACTCACTCCAGCCAGCCCCTTTTTGAACTTGCAGCTTCAGCTCACAAAGTATCAACCAGGATATTGTCATTAAACCCATTGAACAGAGTGATGCTGCTGTGGTTGGAAAAAAATGGCTATTACTGGTACAGGCAGAAAAACAAGTAACCTGAAGGTGTCCAATGCAAGATTAATTCCTGAAGGCTGCCATATGCTGCGAGTAATGAGTGTACATCTCCACCAATGGCTGCTTCACTAGATAAAAACTGTTTGGGTGAGCAGCATGACCAGTGTTACAGCTCCTGCAGTTGCATGGGAAAGTGGTGAGAGAAGGGATGGTTGGAGGGGATGGGAGCGCAGAGCAGGTAGTGACCAAGGGAACATTTCCGTGGAATGTTAAAAGGGGAGGAGGTGAGAGGAAGATGTAACTGATGGTGAAATCTTGTTAACACTAGTTGGCAGAAGGTAATAGCTGGGGAAACCTTGCCCTTGCTCTGGCTGGGAGGAGAAGATGAGAGCTGAAGTAGAGGATATAGGTTGAAAGTTCTGTCAATTACGGTAGAGAGGAAGTTATGGTTAAGAAAAAAGAAGAAATGGGGCATCTTGGTTCCCTGGTATTAGCCTCTATAACTCTGAGACATCTCTGAGGAAGGCACGAAGAGTTGCAAATGCTAGAATCTTGAATAAAGCACAACTTGCTAGAGAATTCAGCACATCTGGCCGCATCTTTGGAGGACATGGATAGGTGATGTTTATCAGACTTTGTAGAAAGGTCCCAACCTGAAACAGCACCTGTCCGCCAGAGTTGCTGCCCTACCCACTGAGTTACACCAGCAATTTGTGTTCTACATCTATGAGGCAGATGCTGGAGAGTAACATTATCTGAGCATGCACCAGAGATGGAGGAACAAGGAAAAAAGGATGGAGTCCTTGCAGTAAAAAGATTGAAAGCAGTATTGGCCAGATAGCTGTGGAAAACTTTGCATTTGTAATGAACATTGGTTGCTGACCTTTCCCCAGAGATAAAGAAATATAACTCTATGAAGAGCAGGCAGAAGTCAGATCAAGCATGCAAAAGTGAGAGCAGGATAGAGAATTGTAGGGAATGTAGTGACATTTTTTGAACTCGGTACAAGAGCAGGATGCAGAACCGATACAAATCAAAACGAGTTGACAGAAGGGACCCGAGTCCAGCATCTACACTGCAAATCTATGGAGTCAGTAGAATAGACAAGATTGTGCCTGTAGATGTGATGTTTTCAACCTTTCAGGACTCTGTGGATTGTATCACACATAGTTTAATAGTCCAGCAGCCTGAAATCACGCACCACCAGATTCAGGAACAGCTTCGTTCCCTCTTTTATCAGGCTGTTCCTTCCATAAGCTGGTGTTCAATTCACCTCTACCCAATTGCAGACATTGGACATTGGAACAATTGCGCTACATGTTCTCTGGATGCTTTCAAGAGAGAGCTCGATATGGCTCTTAAGGTTAGCGGAGTCAGGGGATATGGGGTAAAGGCAGGAACGGGGTACTGATTGGGGTTGATCAGCCATGATCACATTGAATGGCGGTGCTGGCTCGAAGGGCCAAATGGCCTACTCCTGCACCTAGTGTCTATTGTCTAAAATGCAGAGAACTATATTCTGCACTCTGTATCTTCCCTTTTGCTCTATCTATTGTGATTGACTTTGACATCGCAGGTAGGGTGGTAAAGAAGGTCTTTAACAGTCAGGGTATTGAGTATAGAAGTTGGGATATTATATTACAGTTGTATAAAATGTTGGTGAAGCCACATTTGCAGTGATTTATTCAGCTTTAGTCACCCTGACCAATCTAGACAAAAAAAATGGGAACTGTTAATATTGCAGAAAACATCATAGTTGTCACAAATCTAAATGGAAAGAACTGGATGAAGAGATGTTCTTACTGAATGGATTGCTACAAGTTCCAATGGGAATAGGTTAGAGTAAATAAGGGGACTGGAGAAAAGCAGACAGGAAATGTCACATTGGTAGTTATCAATGAGTAGCTCTGGAGATGGTCAGAATCCAGAAGGAGGAATCCAAGTGGGTCAAAGAGATGTAGATGTGATAGAGCAACCAAAGAAAAACGATACCATGCAGGCTCAGAATTAATTAAGGTCAGAATCCATTGTATGAACCTGAAGCCTCTGCTGAGGATGGATAATCTGGGCTTAGAAAGATAATAAGAATGCCACAGGGGGTGTGGCTTTGCAGAGATGGTGGTCAAAGGAAAGCAAAAGGGAAGGGAGACCTGGAATTCAAGAACCATTGAAGCTTGAGATCTTCGATGTTTGATAGGAAGGGAAAAAGTTATCTTTTGCAGTTTTTGTTTAGATTAGAAATATAAGGTTATCCATCTATATTAACTAAGTGCTGATCTCCATCAACATTACTTCACCTAACAAGCCTTTCCAGAGTCCAGTTTTTGGTTTTAGATTTCAGTGACATATACATTGCACCTTGCATATGCCACTTTTCTTGGTTCTCTCTCTTGTTTTCCTCCTTCTCTCCCTTTCCTCTCTCCCTTTCATCTCTCTCTCTCTCTTCTCTCTCTCTTCCTCCCACCCCTCCTTCAAGCCATTAATACAGAAGCCTCTCTAAGCAATACTGCACTCACCCAAATAAAATAGTTCCCTTTCCCCAATTCATCTTGTCTCCCTCTCTCTAACATTCAATTGACTCATTTTCTCACTTTCCCAACTTTGCTGAATAGTCGCCAAAGTATTTTGTTAACTTTATCTCTTTCCATGGCGCAGCCTGTCCTGCTGCGTGCTTTCAGCATTTCCTGTTTTTATTTTATTTTTAATGTTTGCACTATATCACTTCAGTGATTACTTGCTGAATAATATGCGTTAACATGGAGAAATTGAAGACCTTAAATATTAATCCGCCACAGACATATATCCGCCACAGAACACTGTATATCTTACCAGCAACAACTGTTGTGAAAATTGTAGATGTTGTTTCAGCTGTAGTAGTTGTCGGGATAGTTGTGAACATTTGTTGTTGACGTATGTTACATACGGGAACAGTTTCTTCATTTTGTATGATTTCTATTACGATTATCATTCGGTCCAGTGCAGATATTGTTTTAGCTGCGGTTGCAGTTGGGGTGGGTGTAGATGTGGATGCTTGAGTGATTGCTCTGTTATTTGAGGGACTTTCCGATAGATTTTCAACATTTTCTATCACAATTATTTTTGGGGTACGTGGAGATGTTGTTTTGGCTGCAGTTGCAGTTGGGTTGGGTGTGGGTGCTGTGGACAGTGTTTTATCTACAGTTGTTGAGGAAGGTGTAGGTGTTTCAGGAGATGCAGACGTTGGACCTATTGTTTGGTTTTGTACATTTTCTATCACAATTACCTTTGGAGAAGTTGCAGATGTAGTTTCAGCTGTGGTTGCTGTTGTGGATTCTGGGGGAAATTGCATTGGACGTACTGGGATGTTACATGAAGGAGCTTCTTGTATATGTTCTTGCCCAACTGTTTTTGGAGATGTAGTTTCAACTAAAGTTTTGGAGGGTGTAGATGTTTTGGAGGGTATAGTTATTATGGAGGGTATATGTGGTGTGGAGACTGTAGTTGTGGAGACTGTAGTTGTAGAAGGTGTGGATGTTGTCGTGGAGGGTGTAGGTATTTTGTAGGGTAAAGTTATTATGGAGGGTATAGGCACGGTGGAGGTTGTAGTTGTGGATAGTGTAGTTGTAGAATGTGTAGGTGATTTGTAGGGTATAGTTATAATGGAGGGTATATGTGGTGTGGAGGGTGTAGATTTTGTGGGGGTTGTAGTTGTTTTTGTGGGTATACGTATTATGATGGGTACACGTATTATGATGGGTACAGGTGTCGTGGAAGGTGTAGGTGTTTGAGTGATTGTTTTGTTAATTGAGGAATCTTTTCTTGTCCCGTTCACATTTTCTACCACAATTGTTATTTTAACTGGAATGGTTGTTGGAGATATCATAGGCATTTGCTGCGGATGTACTGGTCTGTTACAAGCCGGTGCTGCTCCATGGTCCTTTTCCTTTTGACTCGCTTGTGCCTTTGGTTTTGTAACTGTGGTAGATAATGATTGCACCCTTATTATTTGGGGCTTTCCCATATCCTTTGAAGTGCTCTCAGCTGATGTTTCATTATTTATTGATGATCTGGAAGCTGTTGGAACAAAATTTATGTTTATTTTACACGGAGCAAGAACATAAAACTTTTTTCCTGGAAATATATGTCTTAGTTTGCTTTGAATTAGTATAGTCTCTTTCTGTCGTTACATGTGTTCCCGACCCATGTTGTCCTATATTTACTAGCTCAAACCTGTCCTTGTGGCAGTATACTGGTTCAATAATTTTACTTCGGAGTCACATGAGTGACTACGTGAAGAACCCCGTACAGCCGTTCGTGCGTCATTACGTCAGACGCTTTAGTGCAGACGACTGTGGAGCAGTGCAGCTCCTCCAACGGTGAGTCTAAAACAGTTTCAGGTAAGTGTTATTCTTACCTGTTCTAGGTTTCCTTCAGGAACCTCCGGGGTTCTTGCGGGATGGTCGCGAGGCCGACGAGTGAACCAGCCTAGGGCTTTGGGGGGAAAACCCTGGCCCGACCGCGGGAGCGGAGAGCTGGCGAATGTCGGGTTTGCGATCGGAGTCACTGATAACGCGGTCAGTGACTCCACATGTTGGGTTCCCGGGGAGGGGATACCCGAGAATAGTGCGGCTCCAGACCGCAGTAGTCCCTAGGGGATGGGGCTTAACGGACCTCAACGGTCAGCCTGAGCTCCCGGTGGTGGGGAAACTTAACTGTATGCGGTTCCCAGACCGCAGTAATCCCTAGGGGATGGGGCTTAACGGACCTGAAAGGTCAGCCTGGTTTCCCGGTGGTGGGGAAATTCAAGTGTTTGCGGTTCCCAGACCGCAGTAGTCCGCAGAAAATGGGGTTTAATTCAAGTAAATGAGTAACCCGTGTGCCCGGGGATTGATTCCCGGGGAGGGGAAATTCACTTATGGGGTTCCCTAACCACAATAATCCCCAGGCTATGGGGACAGTTGACAAAATAGTCAGAGTAATTAAGAAAGATTTGGTAGGTTCACCTCTGGGAATGAATTTAAAGAAACTCCTTTAGGCAGGAGGTGGATCAGTAGTAAAGTTATGGCAATGGCAGCCTATGGCAGAAGCTGAGCCAGTAGCACCTTTGGGAAGGGCTGCATCATGGGAATGCCAAGTTATGGCAGTGCCAACCTATGGGAGAGGTTGTGCCAACAGTACCTTTGGGAAGGGCTGCATCATTGGAATGCCAAGTGATGGCAGGCTAGCCTATGGGAGAGGCTGTGCCAGCAGTACCTTTGCTCAGGACTGCTCATGGGGATGCCAAGCTATGGCAGGCTAGCCTATTGGAGAGGCTGTGCCGGCAGTACCTTTGCTCAGGACTGCTCATGGGAATACCAAGTTATGGCAGGCTAGCCTATTGGAGAGGTTATGCCAGCAGCAACTTGCTCAGGGCTGCTTCATGAGAACGCCAAATCTATGGCAAATACTGGTCTATGGGAAAGGCCGCGCCAGCAGCACCTTTCTTCAGGGCTGCTTTATGGGCGCCAGCGGTACCTCCTTCAGGGCTGCTTTATGGGAATAGCTGTTTAGTAGGGTATTCCCATTTACAGTTATCATGGGGGATGAGGGGTCATTGTTAGGATAAGGCAATATAACAGAATCTGTTAAGTCTTAAACTATATTTGAGAAATTGGGCTCCTCCATCCAGCTAGATTAAGTCTATCAAATAGACTTGTAGGATGTTGCGTTCACTTTTAGGTATTCAATTGGCTGTGATGCCGGCCGGGGAAACAGATGGCTGTCAATAAACTTTGGTAACAGGTTTATTAGTCGTTAGATTAATTGTTAATAGTATAGATGTGATTCAGCTGTGCAAGTAAGACAACTTATTTTGTTAAATGGTTAACTATTAAGTGCCTTATAGGTCATTGTTAACACACCTTGTTTCTCCAGGTGAAATTAATAAAGTCACAAGGATGGACAAACGGTATTCATTACTGCTCCAGTTGTTGTTAAGTAAATCTTCAATTATATTACAATATGGTGCTAATGGCCCTAAATAGGAAAATGTATCAGCAGCGCTTTTAGCAGGCCTGCTTAAGGTCTCCCTCATGTACGAGGAGAGCATGCTGCGTCAGTATTATTCTGACGCTGGGGCCATGGCAAAGTCGGCGTATTGCTGAAGCTGCGCCAGCAGCACCTTACATCAGGGCTGCTTAATGGTTCCCTCACGTAAGAGGAGAGCATGTGGGATTGGTATAGTCAATGCCGAGTCTGAGGGTATAGCCATAGAGCATGCCCAAGGGATTCAGGACATATGCCCAGAGGTCTATGCCTGGCCAGAAAGTTACCATCCCAAACACATATGCAGTGAATACCGCTCTAAGGGGGGCATTACAGTTGGCCATTGAAATCTTCTATTCAGGTAAGACCTTTCCATAGGCGAAACCTGGGGGACAAAGCACAAGCTATTGGAATGAGCAAGGTTTCATAGTTTTGGTGATTATGCACCCCACGTTTTTATTGGCAGTAAGAGGTTCACTGAAGTTGGTGGCAGCATGAAGGCTGACCAGAGGTTCCACGCACTGTACCTGTGCTACTCTACAATTAAGGGACCACTTACAGCTTGGTAAGGTGTACACTTAGTTATACATTACAAATGATTGAGACATTATCAGCTATTTGAGGGGCCTAATCATGTAAAATGGTCTGTTCTAGCTTTTCAAGCAGGTTACAATTGCGCAGGTTCAGTAGAAGGACCAAGATTGTCTTACAAGACCGTTTCGGAAATCGGGCCACAGTTGCTGTTTACGGCAGATTCCAAGTTGCAAATATCATCTCGAGTCTGGAGGTGGAGCAGATTTGCATGATTCGCAAAAAATGTCTGTTGTGGGTATCAACTATCTATAGACCCTACGGGCATCGTATGGGTTAAAGAGTGATTGGACAAATGTGCATATTGTGATGCTCAGGTTGATACATTATGATGATGGCATATGTTAGTGACGAGGGTGCAATCAGTTAAAGACCCATGGAATGGTTACATATCTTGTTGTCACAGGAGAATTGTCAAGTATAGGTTAATGGCAACACAGAATTGAATTACACTATATTATGAAATTCTGGTTAATGGAACACCTAACATGTTTATTTCACTGGTTGCAAAATATGTGGCATTACAGTGGCGAAACATACATTTTCGCTAAAAGGAGTAGGAAGGACTTTTATGGCTCCCTCCATTTTGTTTATCAATTGAGGTTTCAAATAAAGTCATTAAGAGGCCGCTTAAGGTTCCTATTGAGTGGTTATGCACATTGATTCCTGGTTTTTCGCGAATAATATACCCTTATTTGGTTATTTTAAACGTAATTTGCTGGTTCAGCCTGAGGCTTGGGAAATCAGTTGTTGCATGATAAACTCAAATTATGTTCTGCAGGTTTAATAAACTGCCCTAAGGTTTGGGTTGTTACATCTATCCTTCTATGTGTTCAAAGTGTTTGCATAGCACCAAACCGTGGAATTTTCTTTTCCAGGAGATGAAAGAGTTTGTTATGCTTATGTTCCATGGAAAATGTTATTGATTGCTAAAGTTTCGAGTTCATGCTAAATTATCGTTTGTTAATTATGGAGTTATACGGCCATTAATTGGATTATCAAGGGGTAGGCTATCTTCAACATAGGTCCCAGGACCAATATAATGCCATATGCGATGTTGACATTTGTGAACACTGTTTCACCAGGAGGCTGCAGCTATATCCTTAAATTTGGCTGGAGTTTATTAGGTAGTTATCCTTCTGGCACTGGTTTAGTGCAGCAGGTTCAGTCGCTACATAATTGTGATGGTACAGGATGATAACGTCTGTAAATTATAATATATAATATTATGTTATAAATACTTGAGCAGACCAGAAGGGGGTCAGGTCTCAAAATAGTCACAGGCATACCAGGGGACCTTTGATAAGGTAAGCACACATATATACAACAATATGTCAAGGTTATCAAGAGCTTGGAGTTCTGGACTAGCAATGTCGTTAGTCACAATAAATAAATAAATAAATAAATAAATAGATACATAAATAAATAATTTGGGAGAACTTATTGTTCAGGCCATTCCAGATGAGAAAAACAGTTGTGTTATGTACTAATGGATTCTGATTCCAGATCTCATTCCACCAGGGCTGCTACAACATCAGCAGCAAGGGTATTTATGTTCCGCTGGGTCGCATTGTTACGGCTGCAGCATGGTCCAACGAACGACTCTCCAAACATCTGTAATGACCCATTGCTGAACCAGGGTTATTTGTTAACTCTATTTATGTTCTGGTTATATTTTCCATCTGGGTGAGAGATGGAAATATTATTGTTTCATATAAACAGCATCAGCATGTTTTACATCTATGTTATGACTGTATGCATTATGAATGTTTCCCTTCATTTGTCAATGAAGCAGGTGTGGTTGTCTACACTCGTTTCACACAGCATGATATCACAGAGCTTTGAAGTCTTCACGTAGTCACTCACGCGACTCCGAAGTAAAATAGTAAGATTAAACGAGAACTTACCAGTTTGAAGTTTGATCTTTATTTTATGAGGAGTCGAGTTGAGGGACTACATGCCCTCCCCTCCCAGCCCTCATAGGTCTCATCTGGTATTTCTAGTCTTTGTTATCTTACCATTATACTTCAGTCATTATTATCTGTGATTTCACACCATTGCTTTGCAGATTGACGCACGAACGGCTGTACGGGGTTCTTCACGTAGTCCCTCAACTCGACTCCTCATAAAATAAAGATCAAACTTCAAACTGGTAAGTTCTCGTTTAATCTTACTATTCACAACCAAACTCGGAACAACCAAAGTTAATATCTGTAGGAAGGAACTACAGATCCTGGTTTGCATCAAAGATAGTCCCAAAATGCTAGGGTAACTCAGTGGGTCACGCAACATCTCTGGAGAAAAGGAGTAGGTGGCGTTTTGGTTCGGAATCCTTCTTTAGACTTAAGGTACAAGGTTGATACCTGCATGCACTCTTTGCGTATTTTAAGCTTCCAGCAAAGCTTAAAACATATCAAGACGTAACATATCATTGAGAGGAAAGGGGCTCTCTTATGAAGTTGTTGCTCACTTTGTAGTTTACACTGATCCAGAGCAAAGTTGAAAATCTCGCTCTTGGATCAAATAGTATTGTCCTCCCATTTCTACTCTGCCACACCATAGACAATGCAAGTGTTTGATTTCAAAAGCATCAAAGGCAGCCGGCAAGGTATGTCCATAGACATCAAAAGCAAGGCTTTAAATAATATTGCGGTTATGCAATTTTACCTTCAGCAATAGCTTCAGGCATGATACAGCACTTGATTAATGATGTGCCTATAGATCGCGAAAAGGCAAAGCTCTTATACAAAATTATCAGATGACCCGTCCTGGGCCAAGAACATAGATGCAATCATGAAAAAGGCATGCCTGTTCCTCTACTTTTTTAGAAGATATTCAACTTCACCGAATACTCCAACAAATTTCGACAGATGCACTGCAGAAAGTATCGCAACGGTTACATCATGGGCAGGAATAACAATTCCAGAGCACAGAAATGCAAGATGCTGCAGAGGGTGGTGGACTCAGGCTGGTCCATCTCAGGCACATCCCTCTTCTCCATCAAAAATATCTACATGCAGCACTGCCTCAAGAAGGCACATACATCACCAAGGATCCATACCATCTGGGCCAGGCCCTCTTCCCACAGCTACCATCGGGCAGGAGGTACGAAAGCCTGAAGTTGCACTTCACCAGGTTCAACAGCAGATATTTTCCAACAACAATCAAGTTCTTGAACTGACCTGCTCAACACTAATTCCACCTTATCAAAGGAGCACTCTAGCCTATCTCTTGCACTACCATGGACTTGTTTTCTAATAGTATTTTTTCACTAGTGTCTTGTTTATTTGAAAAAAAAATTATTTGTGCACTGTCTTGTATAATGTATATTTTTGGTGTATTTGTCCGCATCTATGTGCCTGTGATGCTGCTGTTAGCAAACGTTGTCATTGTTTCCGGAAAATGGGCCAGAGAAACGGGCCCTTTGGTCCAACTCGTCCACGCCAACCAACAACCCCCATGTAAGTTAGTTCCATTCACCTGCATTTGGTCCGTATTCCTCTAAACCTTTTCTACCCATGTTACTTGTAAAAGACTTTCATTAACAAGGTAATATTTTCATTCTGAAATAAGATTAGTTGCAGAAACAGCCCACAGGGATGTACGCGCAGGAATGAATCTATACCCATATAAAATCCAGCACCGAAGCATTGGTGTGATAAAGCCTGAGCAACTATTAGAATATTTTACATAGAATGCCTTTGTCATAGACCTCTGATGCATTGCTACATCAATACCATCAAACAAGCTGATCAGCTAATTGCATTGAAAAATGACCAACAACAAACCAAGATCATGAAGAATGTTGGGTGAATAATTTAAGCATGTTACCTAGCACCAAATAAAGATTAAAGCAGAAACTGGGATATCATGATCTGACAGTGGAGCCGCACGGCGGGCTATAGTGTCACGGCTATCTCCCGGTGGCAAGCCTGGGTGGCCCGCCACAAAACTGGGCAGCTCGCCTTGAAGAGGGAAATTGCTGAGTCTGGCTCCTGCTCATCTGTGCGAGACAAGGGTGAGATGTGGTTGGAGGGAGTCATCGGCAGCGGATGCAAAGAACGAAGGGCCGGTAAGGGAAACCTGTGTCTTTCCTTCCGCACCCTTATGGTCGGCTGTGCAAGGTGCCCACGGAGGGCAGAGGTTAAAAGGTAGCTGGGCAAGGACTAGGACGACAAGTCACTGGAGGCAACGGCTGGAGACCCTGCAATAGCCAGGGACTTGACTGCATCGGGCGCCACTCCAGGAGACTGAGGACGTGGACCGGATGTGGCCTGCAGTGGCACAAAGCGGTGGAGCAGCAGTGGAGGATGCCTACAGCTTTGCTTGGCCAGGCCAACCCTTCAACACCACCAAGACGACGGGACTTTATGGCCAGCTGCATATAGAGACCATCTATGAGTACTGTAGGCTCGAAATAGTAAGTTGAACTGGCTAACTAACATGGCTGCCTGCATGCCACTAGGAGATGGCGGTGTGTGGAAATCCTACATGGAATATGGATCAGATCATCAGCAGCAAAACCAGACATGGGTCAGATCTGCCTCGAGACATTATCCCCGTATCTAGCCACAGGCTTGCTGACCCATCCTGCACACGTACAGTACAGGCCTTCAGTTGTATTCCTCACAGGAGATGTCGCCAACAGGCATGGCCTACATCGGGATTTTCTTAGCAGGCGACGACTCAACCAACACAGGTTTTGCAGGGGATTTGTCAACAGTCCTTACAGGGGTCTTCATCATTAGCATCAGCCCCATTGGCAGTCCTTTTGCAGGAGCAGAAACAAAGTCCTGATCTCAGAACTGCTCACCGTCTGCTCTCACATGTCCCTCATACAGATAATAATTTCCACCCTCTGTCCATAACACATCATCTGGATACGTTGGTGGTTCACACGACAGAAGATACTACCCTGCAGATGCTCGCCTCAATCATCAATCACGGATAGCCTGGCAAGCAGCATTTGCGTCCGCTTGCGATTCGGCCTTACTTTTCTGTCTGGGACGAACTGACCATTGAAGGTGGGGCTATCAAAAAAGGGCCACAAGACAGTGATTCCAGCTTCATTCCAACAGAAGTACTTTCGAGCCTACAGTACTCATTTTGATGGTCTCTGTATATATTCTAATTAAAGTACTTGTTATGATATATAATGACTCTGTATCAATAGTACTTTGCATATGGTGTCAGAAGTGGGATAACATCCGTCAAGTTTGTCATCGGTGCAAGAGGCAAAACCATTTCGGGAGCTGTTGCAGATCCCGACCTAACACAGAGCCGACAAAGCAGCCCATAAATGTGCTGCAAGCTATGCCCCTGTCAGATTTGTCCCATAGCAGCATGGACGAGAGGCCAAAGGTCGATGGAACCGTTATGCAGGCACATTCTATTGGGAGAAATTTTCCCTGGACTCATTGGAAATTAAATGATCTATGAAACGGCTAGGATAGTCATAAGAAAAAACTCTAGTTTCACCTATGCTTGATGCCAGGCACAGTGATGGTAAAGGCTTGAGTCATATGTTTGGAATGCACCTACAGGCTTTATATAAGACTGATTGTGAATCATGGGTGAAGCTGTACAGTAATCAGGATGTCACTGACCTTTAATTACCAGCTAAAGACCTCTCAACTATCCTCACTGTGCCACCTGGCTTCTGAAGATTCACTGGAAATTCATGAAATATAGCCAGGGAAATTGCCGTTCAAGACTTTATCAGCATACATACAGACAATTCTCTGATCCAAGCACTATGCCACTCTATTTCAATGGTAAATGAACAGGAGTCATCAGGAGAATGTTTGCTTGGTCCTTAGAGTGGTTTTGCACCACATTTTTCCCCCAAATCAAATGCAAACATATACAAAGTGTGAAGCAGGCCTTTAAATGTCAAATGTGCTGGAGGAGGAACCTCAGGATGTGATGTCCAGATAGCTGGTCACTGCTCACAGCCCCTGCACCCACATCACTGCCTTGGAGCTTTGGGGCTGATAAAAATATCAATGCAGCCAGAGAGGGAATCTAAGGAATCGCTCGGGAGGGGCAAAGGAGACAATTGCTGAGGCTTCAATGGAGATTCTGGCTTCTTTGTTAGTCTTGGGTGAGGTGTCTGAGGAGGAGAGTTAGTGTCATTCCATTATTAAAAATTTGGAATATTGGAATATGCCAGTAAACTACAGGTGTGTGAGCCTTAATAGTAGGAATGTTATTGGAAACATTTCAAAGGGGCAGGATTTATGTTCACTTGGAAAGGCAGGGACTGATTAGGATGAGACAGCATGAGAGATACTGTCCGACAAACTGATTGACTTTATTGAGGACGTAATTAAGAAAATTGAAGTCAGGGCAGTAGATGTGGTTTAATCCAGGCAGGTGTGAGGTAATGCATTTTAGGACATCAAATATCAACAGAGCATATATGGTAAACGGCAGTGATCCTAGGAGTATTAATGTACAGAGAGCCCTTGCAGTGAAATTGCATTGCTCCTTCAAAATAGCAAAACTGGTGGATGGGGTAGGGAGGATATGCTTGCCTTCATATCTGAGACATTGCATATAGGAGTTGAGACATGTTGCAGTTGGACAAAACATTGGTCAGGCTACATTTGGAATATTGTGTACTGTTCTGGTCACACACACTACAGGAAGAATTTGGTAGCATTAGAAGAATTGCAGTAAAGATTTACCCGGGTATTGCCTGGCAAGGAGGGCTTTACTTATAAAGAGGGATTGGATAGGCTAGGTTTATTCCCACTGCAGCATAGAAGGCTGATAGGGGAAGTTATAGGGCTGTATAAGATGATGAGGGGCATAATAGAATAGGTAGTCAGAGCTTTTTACCAGAGTGGGAGAGTCTAAAACTAGAGAGTATAGACTAGGGTGATAGGGGATAACTTGAGATGTTGTCAGGACAATCTTTAAATCACAAAGAATGGGGGTTATAAGGAACGAGCTGCCAAAGTGGGAGGGGCAGGTACCGATACATCATTTAAAAGATACTTGGCTGGGTATTTGAATAGGAGAGGAGAAGAGGGATAGCGGGCAAATAGGACTAGAGCAAATTGGGCATCATGGTCAGCGAGGAGGTGGGCCGAAGGGGCTGTTTCTATTCTGTAGGAGCTCTATATTAGTGCTAAGACCACGCCTATTTTATACTGAGGGTGTATCACTTAAGAGAGGAATTATAAGAATAGGACTGGTGGAAAGAACAAGCAGAGCATGTGGAGTGGTTAGCCGAGTACATGGGGATAATGGTCTTTATGAAGGCATGGAGAAGATTAGTAAGGAAGTTACTTTGAACCTGAACAAAACCCTGCCTGGACCACAGAGCATCAGTTCAAATACTAATTATCCAACTTTTCAATGGAACTGACTGTCCGAGGGAACCTGAGAGTTGAAGATTGTGAAGAGAATAGGCCAGATTGGTTCCTCATGCCTTCTGCATGCTTCAGTAAGGTTGTGGCTGATTTCTGTACCTTGGTACCCTTTTCTGCCCCAACTCCACATCTGCTGATTGACTTCGCTTCTAAAAATCGATTGATTTTCTTCCCTTGACTATAATCAGTGACTCAGCCTTCCCAGTTGAATGGAGGAGAGAATTCCAATGACATAGCACACTCTGGGTGAAGAAATATACGGTCTTCTCAACCCTGCATATTTTGAGACGGTGGTTTTAGAGACCACAACCATTACAAGCAAGCCCCAGAAAAATGTCTATTTCATTGTAGCAGCAGATTATCTTTGTAATCTCCAAGTATAGACCCTGTTTGAATCTATCATCGGATGAGAAATATTCCCAGACTCCAATAAATCAGATGAATCTTCACTGGACTTTCAATCTCAAGTATATTCTTCAATTAATACAGAGACCAGATCGATACATAACATTCCAGCTGTGGTCTCACTGGGGCTCCTGACAATAAGAGCAAGATGTCTCAATTCCTGTATTCAAATCCTTTGGGAGACGTCCAGTGAATCTTTGCCTTTCCAATTGCTTGCAGTGTATCAACTTTTGGTGCTACGTGAGCATGAAATTATAGAAAACGTAATATTGCTTGTGAGAATGAGACACATCAGCTGTAAGGTTAGACTGGAGAAGCATGGGTTATTATTCATGCAGCAGAGAAATCTGAGGATAACCTTTGTAAGATCAGTACTGAAGTTTACTTGCACAGTACTTTATGCTCATGTCCTCTTCAAAATCTTTAATTCTATCTGCAGAACTTGGCGGTACAACAGAAGCGAGCGGGTGTGTTCTGGAGAGCCACATAACACCATGCCCTTTTAGTACGGTGAAAGAGATTATCTTCCATTGACAAGGGGAACACAGAAAGCATTGAAGGAATGGGCACAGAAAAAATAAACCCCCTCTTTCCAGATCTCCACTTGAACCGCCCTTCTTCTGTCTTTTTTTTTTATCCTACCTGTTCTACAGCTTGTTTTCCAGGCACTGTGTGCTCATCAATACATTTAACTATAACCACTATTTTAAAGGTTACCCAGAAGAAAATGCATTCTTTCTGGATGCCACAGAAAGCAATGCAATATGCAGTTATTGTTTAAATACATTTTCTTACAGTAAGATGTATAACAGTGCATGTTAACGCAAACATCACATCATTTACTTCAATTTTAAGTAAATGATGTCATATAAGTAAATTATGATAAAGTCATAATTATACAGGTCTTTCACAATTATTATCTGCGATATTATTGAGGACATGACTGTACATGTACCCATCTTTGTGATTAAAGTAAATTACTATTTATATATATTACTTCACAATTAAAAGATATCTTCTTACTTTTAGTTTAGTTTCCTTTGTTATTATTTATAAATAAAAACATTCAAATAAGTATCACAAGACTAATTCCAGGAAAATATCTTATTGGTTTAAGCTTATTGTAGCAGAATTATAATGCAGCAGTTGCTGCAAATCTTAATGAAATTAAACATACTTGCAGTTATCATTTGCATTTATTTCTTACCTGAAAGATGCAGCCAACATATTAAAATATTCCATAACAAGGCCTTTGTGTAAAATGTTCTGGATAACATCTTTGCTTTAAGAAGCTGCCTCAGTGTAACCTAAAATGATACTACCTGAGGAAAACTAGGTTCCCTCGTATTTAAGACCTTGATGTGATGTCACGTCACTCAATCATAGGGTGTCTAGTAACACACCTTATTTTAAGCCTTGAAGCACAGGTGGATACAAAATGAGATTGCAAAAACTTTATGCAAGATAACTAAGGCTTTGAAACGTGTTTATCAGCTATTCTGAAAAAATGGAAGGCGAAATTAATGTAGACTAATTTCTAGGTAATGAGAAATAAAAGTTCCACTAAATCCACTATAAATGTTCTCATTAATGTTATAACATTGCACAATAAACGTATTACTGGGCTGAGATTTTATAACCAACTTATTTTCATCACTGATTCGAAAGTCTTGGCAACTTTGTACTGGAGTTAATTTCTAGCAATGCTGGAATATCTTGTGTTTTGGAGGCCATTTGGCCCAGGAGTAGCTCACTTTCCAAAGAAACAATCTCCCCATTGGTCCTAATTCCCTTTATTCCAATTTATTCTCTTTCACAGATAACCATCATCTTTCCCTTGATTCCTTTTTGCACCAACCTACACTAGGTGAACTTTGCAGCATCCAATTAAGGAGGCATAGGCAAATGAACCCCTTGCACCTGTTCCTCCATTCAAGATCATGACAGATCTTCCACCTGTTTGGAATTTGAGGGCAGACCCGATAAAAATTATGAGAGTATTAGAAAGGGAGTACAGTCAGAATCTTCTTCCCAGGGTGGAAATGTCTAAGACTGGTGGGCTAGGCCTGAGGGTGAGAGGAGAAAAGTTTAAAAGTAATATGCAGAATAGGGGTTTTTTCCACACAGAGTGGTGGGTGACTAGATTTTGATGCCAGAGGTAGTGGTGGGGACAGACACAATAGTGGCATTTAAAAGGTGTTTAGATAAGCACATGGATATGCAAGGAACAGTCGGATATGGATCAGGCAGGCAGAGGAGATTACTCAGTATCATGTTTGGCACATACATTGTGGACTGAAGAGCCTGTTCCTGTGTTCTCTGCCACTTTCCTGTACTAATCATGACTTATCTTGCAATCAGTCCAATGGTACTTTCATTGGCATTGGAAGTTGTATGATGAAAAACTGTCCGTTAGGTTTTACAACAAGGACCCAACGTGCAGCAAGAATGTTTGTAAGTGACGCACTGAACCGCAGGAATTGAAATAGATATCAAAGAGGTATAATGTGAGGATGAGATATAAAGGAAATTGGGCAATACCTTCAATAAGGCTGGCGTAAGGCAATCAAAAATGATATCGCCAAATGTTGCAGGGTGAGGGAAATCCAAGAAGATTGCAAACAGAATAAGAAATATGAGGTTAGAGATGTAGAATGCAAAGGAAAAATGAACTACTATTTAAATGAGTTACTGAACAAAGATAAAAACTTTGAAAATAATTTGAAGGTGTACAGTGAACTGTTGGAGATGATTAAAGATGGATTTCAAGTTATGCATGTGGAATTGGATACTTCAATGAACGGAATAGCTGAATTTCAAAATTTAGTCTAACTCAACTTGGTAATAAATTTGTTCTAATTATATATTCCTGGTGACACAGTAAATTTAGATATGATGGGTCATAATAGGTAGGAATTCAATATCTTTAACCTCAGTCATAAATTTGATAAAATGCTGGAGAACTGAGTTTCCCCAATACCATTGCAGGGCTTGGTCTTTCAGTGATATTTTACTGGGATCTTGACGTGTTTTGGTAATAATTTTCATCCACAAAAATGGAACGGGTGTATTAATTACATTAAGCAGGTAACCTTCTTGGTCAACGTGATTCAGTAACAAATCAGCCAGAAGTCATACTTCATCAACAATCCTAAGATAAAGAAAGCAGAATTTAAATTGGGTTCAAGAGGAGCATCAGTCCCAGGTGGTTTATCATTGTTACATTTATAAAATTCCCCATACCTGTGTCAACCTGCATCAGTTTATTTATGTATAAGATGACTTTGTGCACCAAAAGATGTGGTACATGGTGCCTTTAGACATTCCACCCTCTCCCATTCCAGTGCCATTTTAAGACATTCATCCAGATTAGTCAGACTGACACACCTTTCATCACCTCCAGCCAGGGTGACTTGATCATCCCTTTCCTATAGAAAGTCAGTAATTTTATCCCTGCTTTAGTAACCTCCCTACAAATGATGTCAAACTGATGACCATAATTATCTGTTTCCTCCAGTTCTTCACCAGTAATGCTGTCATTTTGCTACTGTATTTTCTAATCCAAGGAACCATTTCACGCATCTGGAATATTTCAAAAAGTCCAGTAGATAATTTCCTTTGGAGACTCAAAAGACTGCAGATGCTCTATTTTATGAGCAAAACACAAAGTGATGGAGGATCTCAGCAGGTCAGGCAGCATTTGTGGAGGGAATGGCCAGACAAGGTTTCGGGGGGGGGGGGACCCTTCTTCAGACTACCTTTCTCTGGCTATCTGATGTGGAATACATCATGTTCTGGCATTTGCCTACTATAAATTCCATTCCTTACTCCATGGTAATTCATTGTTCATGAATTAACTCTGCTTCCCTTTGGCTTAATTTTGGATCCTATATACCACTGATAAAACATACTCTTGTTTTCACTGCATAACAGGTAGAGAGTACTAATTGATAAACTTTTCATTCCTTGAAGTAGCCAAAGACCCTTTCGGTGTAACATTTATCTCCAGAGATATTTTAGTTTCTTCACTGCACACGGATGTGTAAATACGTTCTTAATTCTGCTCGATACGTTTGACGTTCAGAGAAGTTATTTTTCCCTTGGGTATGGGTGGAAGCTACAGTAACACAATTGCAATTGATTTAACTACTCAGCCAGTCATCACGAATTCTGAGGTTCTGCCAAACAAAAATATTTAAATTATAATACTCCTCATTTCCTCAGGCACTTTGATGAAATAAACAAGTTTCTGTGGGAAAGGCATAAAAGGGAATAAGTAATTGATTGAACTGAAATTCCTATGTGCCAACAGCATTAACATAGAAACATAGAAACATAGAAATTAGGTGCAGGAGTAGGTCATTCAGCCCTTCGAGCCTGCACCGCCATTCAATATGATCATGGCTGATCATCCAACTTGGTATCCTGTACCTGCCTTCTCTCCATACCCTCTGATCCCCTTAGCCACAAGGGCCACATCTAACTCCCTCTTAAATATAGCCAATGAACTGGCCTCAACTACCCTCTGTGGCAGAGTTCCAGAGCCTCACCACTCTGTGTGAAAAAAGTCCTTCTCATCTCGGTCTTAAAGGATTTCCGCCTTATCCTTAACCTATGACCCCTTGTCCTGGACTTCCCCAACACCGGGAACAATCTTCCTACATTTAGCCTGTCCAACCCCTTAAGAATTTTGTAAGTTTCTATAAGATCCCCTCTCAATCTCCTAAATTCTAGGGAGTATAAACCGAGTCTATCCAGTCTTTCTTCATAAGACAGTCCTGACATCCCAGGAATCAGTCTGGTGAACCTTCTCTATGGCAATAATGTCCTTCCTCAGATTTGGAGAGCAAAACTGTACGCAATACTCGAGGTGTGGTCTCACCAAGAACCTGTACAACTGAAGTAGAACCTCCCTGCTCCTATACTCAAATCCTTTTGCTATGAAAGCTAACATACCATTCGCTTTCTTCACTGCCTGCTGCACCTGCATGCCTACTTTCAATGACTGGTGTACCATGACACCCAGGTCTCGCTGCATCTCCCCTTTTCCTAATCGGCCACCATTTAGATAATAGTCTGCTTTCCTGTTTTTGTCACCAAAGTGGATAACCTCACATTTATCCACATTATACTGCATCTGCCAAACATTTGCCCACTCACCCAGCCTATCCAAGTCACCTTGCAGTCTCCTAGCATCCTCCTCACAGCTAACACTGCCCCCCCAGCTTGGTGTCATCCGCAAACTTGGAGATATTGCCTTCAATTCCCTCATCCAGATCATTAATATATATTGTAAATAGCTGGGGTCCAGCACTGAGCCTTGCGGTACCCCACTAGTCACTGCCTGCCATTGTGATAAGGACCCGTTTACTCGTACTCTTTGCTTCCTGTTTGCCAGCCAATTCTCTATCCACATCAATACTGAACCCCCAATGCCATATGCTTTAAGTTTGTATACTAATCTCTTATGTGGGACCTTGTCAAAAGCCTTCTGGAAGTCCAGATACACCACATCCACTGGTTCTCCCTTATCCACACTACTAGTTACATCCACGAAAAATTCCACAAGATTCATCAGACATGATTTACCTTTCGTAAATCCATGCTGACTTTGTCCAATGATTTCACCACTTTCCAAATGTGCTGCTATTCCATCTTTAATAACTGACTCTAGCAGTTTCCCCACTACCGATATTAGGCTAACTGGTCTGTAATTCCCCGTTTTCTCTCTCCCTCCCATCTTAAAAAGAGGGGTTACGTTTGCTACCCGCCAATCCTCAGGAACTACTCCAGAATCTAAAGAGTTTTGAAAGATTATCACTAATGCATCCACTATTTCCGGAGCTACTTCCTTAAGTACTCTGGGATGCAGCCTATCTGGCCCTGGGGATTTATTGGCCTTTAATCCATTCAATTTACCCAACACCACTTCCCGACTAACCTGGATTTCACTCAATTCCTCCTTTGACCCGTGGTCCCCTGCTATTTCCGGCAGATTATTTATGTCTTCCTTAGTGAAGACAGAACCAAAGTAGTTATTCAATTGGTCTGCCATATTCTTGTTCCCCATGATCAACTGACCCAACTTAAGCAGATAGTACAATGGTTAGAACAGAAGGGATATCACCAGCTCCTAAGGCCTTTCTTATTTCAGTTAGCACATGACCTTCTGGTTTGAGGGTGGAGAGACATGGCAAGATTGGGACACAGGGTTTGTTCTGGGGTGGAGTCAAGGACACTTAAGTCAGGGACTGAATCATTGGAGAAGGTGCAGAAGGGGTTCACCAGAATGTTGCTTGCATTGGGGGGTATTAGCTATAAGGAGAGGATCGACAAACTTGGAGAGTTTTCTCTGGAGTTTCAGAGGCTGAAGGGAGACCTAATAGAAGTTTATAAAATTTTGAGGCACAGTTAGACAGTGAGAGTCTTCTCCCCCCAAGGTAGAAATTGCTCTCAAAGATTAGAGAGCATAAGTTTAAGGTGAGAGGGAAAGGACAGACAATGTTTTGGGGGCGGCCATCACATCCCCTTCCACCTATATTCCTTTATCTGGCTTCACAATTCACACATCTTCTATCTTTATCCCACACTTTTGTCTTGTCATCCCAGGCCCTTGTCCAACCACACCCCCCCCCCCTTCCCCCCTCCCCACCTGTATCTACTTACTACTTACCCCACCTCTCTTCCAGCTTTCTCCCCACTCCCCCCGCCCCCCCACCCCCCCACCACCATCAGTCTGAAGAATGGTCCCAATGTAATCTATCCATATTCCCCTGAAATGCTGTGTGACCCGCTGAGTTACTCCAGCACTTTGTGTCTTTTATGGTAAACAAACATCCGCAGTTCCTCACTTCTGTTCTTGTACCCATTGTTGTTTCAGGTCTAAGCAAATGGAAATAACATAGTGGATTAAGCGGTGGCCAGTCCAACAATTTTCCATACAGGTGATGTGGACATCCTTGCAGTCTCTCTGTGCGACATGTAATCTAACAGGTTCCTGTGCAGTGATCAGTGTGTTCATCACCAGGTCTTGCGCATGTCTCTCTGATGAAACAGTGTGTTGATTATCACACGATGATACACTGAGCGTTTTGTAAGAAATTATTCCTTTCTTGCCAGAGGGGTATATCTTTTGTCTTTTGTGACTGGCGCAGGAGTTGACTAGCAGTTGGTCTGTTGCCCTCTGCGTATACAACACAGTTGCCTTCATCCATCGGGACATTGATTATAAAAGTTGGGAAGTCGGTTGCAGATGTAAAAAACTTTGGTTAGGCCATAGAGTCATACTGTGTAGAAACAGACCCATCGGCCCAACTTGCCCATGCTGACCAACATGCTGCATGTACACTAGTCCCATCTGCCTTCTTTTGTCTCATATATTTCCAAACATCATGATTTTTAAACATCACGATAATCCCAGCCTCAACTACTTCCTCCGGCAGATTATGCCATACATCCACCAACCATTGTGTAAAAACTTACCCCTCAGGTTCCCATTAACATTTTCCCCCCCTAACCTTAAACCTATGTCCTTGGGTTCTCGATTCCCCTAATCTGGGCAAAAGACCATGTGTATACCTGGTCTATTCCTCTCATGATTATGTATGCCTCTATAAGATCACCCCAATATTTGGAGAATTGTGTGTAGTTCCGGTTGCCACATTATAGGAGGGTGCGGAGACTATAGAGAGGCTGCAGAAGAGGTTCACCAGGATATTGCCTGGATTTTATGTATTTGTCAAAATTGGTATTGGTGTTGGTTTGTCATTATCACGTGCACTGAGGTGCAGTGAACAACTTTGTTTTCATGCTATTACATGATGCTTCACATGAATATCATGCTTTGCATGAATACGATCAAGCAGCACACATGTACAATAGGAGTGCAAAGAGAAAAATACCAGCATGCAGATCACAGCACTATATTGTTACAGCTACAGAGAGAGAGCAGATTTTAAAATCAGGACTGCATGCTTAGGTTTGAGTGGAACATTAAGCATTTTGATAAAAGCTGGGAAGAAGCTGTTCCTGAATCTGGTGTAGGACTGGGTCTTCTGAGGAAGTAGATTTTTTAGTGTGCGTTCTTTGCTACACAATCCAATATGCATCAATCCAATCAACATCCTGGTGTATCCCCTCTACACCCTCTTCAGCACACCACATCCTTCTTATCGTGTGACAGCAAGAACCACAAAATTTCCATGTGTGGCCTAACTAGCGTTGTGTAAAGTTGCAACTTAGCATTTAAATTCTAATATTCCATAGCATAATACACAAAAAGAAGCATGCCATATGCCTTCCTCAGCATCCAGCCTGGTTAACAGCCATCCACAACTACCCTCGGTCTTCTAAGGGGAAGCCAGTTCTGCATCCAAGCTACCACAATCACCGTGGATTTCTTGCCTTTTAATCTTCTAAATGACGCAGGAGAGTGGTGAGGGAGGGACCTCCCTTGAGCGCACTCTCAATCAGGACAAGCGAGGAAAAGAGTGGTCAGAGAAGGAAAGTGGAAGGGGTAAGTGGGAGAGTATATGTGAAAGTAGGGATTGTAAGGGTTGAAAGGAGGAAATTAGTCCAGGAGGTAGGTTTGGAGATAGTGATTTTGAGGGCCGATAGGAGAGGGTCCCTGGGAAAATAAGGACATTGAAGAGACGGAGATTCAGGGACAGGGCGGATCATTAAGTGAGAAAGGTCACGCGGTGATTGAAAGATTCGATGGGGAAGGAACAGGAAACATTGGGCAGGGACTTAAAGGGGTTTTTATGTGTGTTTGCATGTGTGCGCTTCTTCTGACAGCTCATTCCCGATACATTCTACCCTGTGAGTGCAAAGGTTGCTCCTGAGGTCCCCTTTAGATCTCTCCCCTCTCAAGTTAAGCCTATGCCCTAGTTTTCGAATCCTCTCCCATGGGGAAAAATACTCTGAGCATTCACTTCATCAATACCCCTCATGAGCTTGTACACCTCAATATGGTCTCTTCTCAATCTCCTACACGTTCCAGCCTTTCCCTATAACTCAGGCATGCAAGTCTAGGCAATATCCTGGTGAATCTCTTCTGCACTTTTTCCAACTTAATGACATCCTTTCTAACATCTGAGTGATCAGAACTGCGCACAATACTCTAAATGTGGTCTCACCAATATACTGCATCATAGTAAGATTAAATGAGAACTTACCAGTTTGAAGTTTGATCTTGATTTTATGAGGAGTTACGTTGGTGATTACGTGAAGAACCCCGTCCAGGCCGCATGCAGGTCAATCTTCAAAGCAGCGGTATGAAATCACAAATAACTATCACCGAAGTGACATAGTAAGATGCGTGACTCGAGAACTACCAGATGATCTTTATGAAAGAGGGTTGGGCATGGAGGGCACATAATCACCAACGTAACTCCTCATAAAATCAAGATCAAACTTCAAACTGGTAAGTTCTTGTTTAATCTTACTATTTTACTTCGGAGTCACGTGAGTGATTCCGTGAAGAGTTCGAAGCTTTGTGATTTCATGCCGCAGATCGAAATCTCGGCATCTCACTGCATCGATTGACTCAGGATGAGTGAATAATCAAAAATGCATTAAGCATGATATTGATTCAAATGTATTAATGGTTTACGTTAATAAAGAAATCAATAGCAACCGCTGTAACTCAGGGGAGGCTAAAGTGGACACAAAACAGAATGGCCTATGGAAATAAAAAAAATCAATTTAGTTGACCATCCTGCGGTTGCGAGGATATGGTCGATGGGCATGTCCATTGCCCTGGCCGCTGACGTTGATGCTGACCTGGTGGAATGAGATGTACAATCGTCAGTGCTAATACCTGCATAACCCAGAACCTGCTGCAGCCACCTTGAAATAGTCTGAACAGACCTTCCTTTGTGTAGTTGTTTGTTGATTAATAAACAATGTTGATTCCACACTTCTTAGGATTCTGGTGGCCTTGATATAATATAGCAAGCCTGCCCTCCCACATAGACGTGAGACGGTGGGGTATCCGAAATGATCTTAAATCCTGCCACCCCTGGTCTGCTCTGCTTGTGTAGATCAGAATGTAAAATATAATGGCACCTACAGCCAATTCCATCCTATCTAGCCACAGCATTTGCAATGTTTGCCGTCATTGTGCTGATATTAGTGTCATAACTAAGGATGTCGCTGGAACCCCTTGGTGAAGTGATGTTAACACATTTGCAATAACCAACTGCTTATTCTTGTAGTGGGAGAACTTGTGTCAAGATCTCTTTAACAACTCGATATCCGGGTTGAACCCGACAGAGTGGTTCCCGTTTGTTGCAGCTGTAGTGTCTCTATAACTGAATTATTGTCAAATACCATTTAAGAATGAACTAGAAGATGTCAGTAACCTGTACCGTATTAAATGTAACATTAACATTTAAACAAAATCACTTCCGATCCCCTCAATAGGAATGTACTGCTTTTTTGGGTGCTATCCCTGCACTTTGCAGTGAGCACATTCATGGCTTGATGTGGCAACCTGAGCCATAAGTCAATCCATTCAAAATGTGTAAGTCAATAATTGTTTTATTATGCAAAGGCCGGTCTCCTGAACCACAGTTTGAACGAGCAAGTTTTCGTTTTTTGGAATAACCATATACCGTTGTATTATTATGCCTGATGAAGCAGGCAACATGGCTGCTTAGCCAGTCCGACAGTATGAACCCAAGCGAGGTCTTGCTGACTGTTTTAAGACCCGGCTAGTGAGGCAAAAAATTGAGGAAGACAGAAAAGAACATTCCTCCTTTTGTAGCGAGAATGTATTTCTCTGCACTGTTGTGCCACATAGTTTTGTAATCAGTGAATAAACATGCACCAACATGTCGATATTCGATGTAGCATTGAACCATACTTTCATAATACTTTTAGATCCAATACCTATTCTATGTTGTCATTGATCTGAACTGGATGATACACCAGTGGCAAAGGAGATTAGGTAATTATTACAGGATACTTTTACTTGATTGCCATGTGACTAACATATGTCACCATCGTAGAGTAGCAACTTGAAATTGAGCATGTAGAATATGTATATTCACTCAATAGCCCCTTACCCATGGGGTGCATCTAGTGTATATATTTAGTTGATACCAACAATTGAAGAATTGGTAACTCATGCAAATCTCCAATACCTCCAACTAGAGATGGTATTCGGAACTTCTCACCTTAGAGTCCTTAGCATCAGTTTGTAATAACTGAATTCGACCGACCAAACTACTGGAGCAAGTTCAAGTTCAAATGAGTTTATTGTCATGTTCAGCAATGCTGAATACTGTTTTTTCATCATTGTGACTGAGGTAGCTTTAGCTGACAATAGCATAAGGTTGTTTAACAATGGTCTACATGTCCTTTGAGAGGTTGCTACTTTGCACGATATCAGTTCCTTGATTTGCTCAGCTGAAACACAGCTACTATATTGCCAATTACTCTTGATGAAATAAAAGTCAGTTTTATAACAGGTTGCTATTAACTCCAATCTCTTGCCACAGGGCGGAGTCATAGGCTAATTAATAATTAAAGGTAAATCCCAATGACCAACGAACAGTTTATCCCATTCCGCAATGTTTTACTGTTATTAGTACAGTTATATCGTCTTTGATAACCTCTGTAATGGGAATTGCATAGAATGGATCTTTGAGACCCTTATGAATCTGTTGTTAGTCAGGAAAATAAGTTTTCATATTCGGAAAGTTCATATGCCCGACACTCCATTTTTCATTAAAAAACATGCCACTCCTGCCTTATTCCATGGGTGGTTTGCATGAGAACTTTGGCCCGATTTCCGAACCTTAACTTCAAAAAATAACCCTGGCCATAACCAAACTTGCTTGGAATGCTGATACTGTGCCTCAACCAGATGTTTTTATCCTTTGCGTGTTGTACAAACAAATGTAAATATTACAACTTGTGAACGGTGCACTTACCCATGTTTTGGAAGTGCTAGACCCACTTTGTTGAGTAGGGTTGGTAAGGTGCATGGAATTTCTGAGCTATCTTGCTGCCCCCAACTCCAGTGAACCGCCTACTGCCGATGAGCGCCTGGGGTGCGTTCTGAAACGATGACCGTTGCCCGCCGTTGGCCTTAATTGATTCATCTGCCAGGTTATCTTCCTCTGTTGAATAGGCCTACCTGAATAACAGATTTGGCGGCTGGCTCTCACGTCCCCCTGTTGGCGCTGTTCACTGCCGACACATATGTGCTTCAGTATGTTCTATTGACTTCTTTAGTGCCTGGAGTCAGTTATATCTTGACCTTTTGCTCTTCCCTCCTCAGAGAGGGCAATTTCGTAGGCAGCCCTAAACAGGCACTGACACAGGCCGCAGGATACCTATACTGATATGCTAGCTATATTTAAGAGTGAGTTGGATGTGGCCCTTGTGGCTAAGGGGATCAGAGGGTATGGAGAGAAGGCAGGTACGGGATACTGAGTTGGATGATCAGCCATGATCATATTGAATGGCGGTGCAGGCTCGAAGGGCTGAATGGCCTACTCCTGCACCTAATTTCTATGTTTCTATATTTCTAACCCATTGGACCTATACCCGAATAGAACATTCTGCTGGGATGGCAACTTCGTTGTCAGGAAAAAAGGTACCTCTGACACGTGCCCTTCATCCCTTGGGGTATGCCCCATGGCCATACCCTGAGATTCAGTGTCAGCAGGATACTGACCCGTCTTGATCTCTGCCTCCAAGAGGGAGACCTGTAGCAACTCTGTCAACTGGAGCTGCTGGTGCGGCCTGCAGAGGTGGAACCTGGCTCAACCTTACTATCAGAGTCGGTGTCAGAACTAAAATGACCCATGGCTTGCGCCTCCTCATCTATGAAGGTGCTATCAAACAGTTCTCTACTAGATACTGCTGGCGCCTTTTTGTTCAGGGTGGTGCTGACACTCCTCCTGTTGGCGTGTGCCCTGCTGCAGCACTATATGCAACAGTTGCTGCATTTGGGATTGTCGTTTTAAATGCACTATCCAGCCCCGGTGAGGAATCATCCCCCGACTCCGTGAGCCTTGCTATCCAGCCTCGGTGGGGAATCATCCCCCAACTCCGTGGGCATAGCAGACTTATGTGTGAACTTGAGCAACCCTGTCCCAGGCGTTGCCGGAGCCACCTCTCGTAGAGGCCGGCACTTTTTGACATTAAACATGTACCAGGCGCTGCTAGCGCGGCTCTCCCATAGGCCGGCAATGTCACAAATGAAACAGCCCTGTATAAAGCTATACTTAAGAATCTTCTCCGATAATTTCCCTACCACCAATATAAAGCCTACCAGCTGATCATTTCCTGGTCAGTACCTGCTGATCAGAATTAATCGCCAAGCATAGATTAATTCTAACTTTCCGAATTTTTCCCAATAGCTTCCCAACCCCTGATGTTAGGCTGTGTAGGAAAGAACTACAGATGCTGGTTTAAATTGAAGATAGTCACAAAATGCTGGAGTAACTCAGAGGGACAGGCAGCATCTCTGGAGAGAGGAATAGGTGAAGTTTCGGGTCGAGACCCTTCTTCAGACTGATATTAGTCTCACCGGCCTTCAGTATATGATTTATATGATCCATACAGTATGTCCCTCTTGATTAAACTTACTACATTTGCTAACCACCATACATCTGGCACCTTGTCTATGGTTAGAAAAGACTGGAAATCCCTGTCAGAATCCCAGTAATCTCCTCCACTGCCTCCCATAACATCCTGGGATCCATCACATTATTCAACTTTAATCATTCTCTGGCTTTCAACTGACCATTCACTTAGACAGTGACTGTTCGCTCTCAATTTCATTTGGGTCACACTCATGTGAGCAAGCTCTATAATATTATTAAATTCATATTATAGTTGAATAGCAGAGGGCAGCTTTCAAGTTGTTGAAGCTGCTGACGGGAAATGAGTGTGTACTGCTGCGAAAGCTATTTCAGATACTGAAATGAGTCAGAGACTTTTTTTAAAGGGGTGGAGAATATACAGTTGTCTTTATACATAATTCCCCAGAGGCCCAGGGAAGGGATAACATGCCAAATATGTGTGCAATTTTTCAGAATGCCGTGTGCCTTAGCAAGAGTTAGTCAGGACGGCTGAAATGTTAATTCTATTCCTCTCTCTATTCCTCTCTCTATTAACTGAAATGTTAACTCTATTCCTTTTGTTTCTTTTAAGAAGAGTGAAATGAGAATACCCGGGGCGGCTCTGTGGCACAGTTGGTAGAACCACTTTAATCCTGCCCTTCTGTGCTGTCAGTGTAGAGTTTGCATGTTCTTCCTGTGACCGTGTGTGTCCCTGGGGAGATGTGTGAGAGGCACCCTTGTTGACCTAAAATCTTGCTTTGTTTTTGACTCGTGTAGAGAATCCAATTTCTCACAAATCAAAGGAGTGAAAGAGCTTTGCACCTTGACCAAGCTGATTATTTGAGCGAACCTTTGGCAAAAACTTTCACTCTCTCTGGACAGGCAAGTTCGGAGTAGCGATAGTCAACATGGGCAATCGCGTCGACCAAGTTACCTGACCTTTTAGAAGAGATATCCAAGAAGGATTGGTGAGGGTTGGTTGGTTGATATTGTCTACATGGAATATACAACAGTAAGGCACAGGAACAGGCCCTTCGGCCCATAATGTCTGTGTCGAACATGATGCCAAGACCAAATCTTATATGCTTGCATACAATTCATATCCCTCCTTTCCCCTACATATCAATGTGCCTATCCTCGAGTCTTTAGCAAGGCTTTCGACAAAGCTCTTCATGGCAGACAGGTCTGGAAAGTGAGGGCACATGGGAACCAATATGAGTTAGCCAGTTGGAAAATGAATTATGTTGGAGACACAAGGAGCTGTGACACAAGAAACTGTGTTGGTGGAAGGCGGTCAGCAGGTGCTCGTTATGCAGGTTATTTTCAGGAGAGAGACCTATGGCTGGTACATTGCAGGGTTCGATGTTGGGTCCCCTGCTGCTTGTCATATATATTGACAGTTTGGAAGAGAAGGTAGTGACAGGTAAGTTTGTGGGTGGTGGAGAGAAAATGAAGTCGTCTCAGATAACATAGGATCTAGATCAGCTGGGAAAGTGGGCATAGGACTGGAAGATGGAGTTTTATTCAGACAAATGAGAAGTGATGCATTTTAGAAAGTTAAACCTGGGCAGGGTGTGTGCTTTAAATGACAAGGTGTTGGGGAGTATTGTAGAACAGAGAGAGCGAGGGATATTGATATTGGTTAAGTATCTTCACATGTAGTGAGATGCAGATGAAGTTTTGTTTGTGTGCTGTCCAGTCAAATCATACAACAACTGAGCAAAAGTATATAGTTCCCTGAAAGTGGTGACGTAGTTAGGGTGGTGAGCAATGTGAATGACCTGGTACACAAAAATGCTGGAGAAACTCAGCGGGTGCAGCAGTATCTATGGAGCGAAGGAATTAGGCAACGTTTCGGGCCAAAATCCTTCTTCAGACTGATGGGGGGGTGGGGGGAGGCGGAGAGAAGCATGTGAATGGCCTGCTTGTCTTCATCAGAGGGAGCATTGAGTACAAACGGGAGGACAACATGTTACTTAGGACGCTGCTACGACCACATCTGGAATGATGTGTGCAATTCCGGTTGCTACACTATACGAAGGATGTGATTAAGCTAGAGAGGGTCCTTAAAAGATTCACCAGGATGTTACCAGCACAGGAATGCTTAAGCTATGAGGAAAGTCTGGATGGACAGGAATGTTTTTTTCCCTGGGGCAAAGGAAGCTAATGGTGAAAATACAAAGGTTTATAAAATCATGAGGGGTGTAGATAAAGCGGATGGTCACAGTCTTTAAAACCAGTGGGCACAGGTTTAAGGTGAGAGGGAAAAGATTTAACAGGAACCTGTGTGGCATAATTTTCTAAGTGGAATGAGCAGCCAGAAGAAGTGGCAGAGGCGGGTACAATTACAATATTTAAATGACATTTGAACAGGTACTTGGATAGGAAAGATTTGAAAGGATAAGGGCCAGATGCAGGCAAATAAGTCTCACTGACTTTAGCACATTGGCCGGCATGACGGAGTTGGGTTGAAGAGACTTTTTACAGATCAGCATAACTCTATGACCCTATGACTTTTTGGGAACAGTTTTGCCCAGGACTGTAAGAAATTGCAGAGAGTTGTAGCTGTAGCCTAGTTCGTCGCACACACCAGACTTTCCACCATTGACTCCATCTGCAATTAATCCTGCATCGGAAAATTAGCCAAAATAATCAGACGTTTCATCCTGGCCATTCCTTCCTCTCCCTGCTCTCATCCAGCAGAAGGTGCAGAGCTTGAAAGCGCACACCATTGGACTACGGAACAGCTTCTTCTCCTCTGTTATGAGCCAGGTTTTTGCCATTAATGCCATGCGCCTTTTCATGCCTTTTTTTGATGATTTCAAGAAGGTAATGCCTTTTTCACGATTGGGTGCCTAAATCAGCCTTTTTTTGTCATTTTAACGTAACTTACAAGAAAATTTACACTACCGGGGCAAAACTGGGAAAGGGTACAGTCTTTGCAGATTGGAGTCATGCTTTAAGCAGGTGTGAAGTGGTGATTGGGGAGGTGTAGGTGTGGAAGGATCTAGTCTTTTCAAACTGGAGTCAGGCTGTGAGTAGGTGTGAAGTGTTGGTTGGGGATAGGGTGTAGGGGTACCAAGGTTAACTTTCTGTTTATCGAAACTGCAGTAGAACTCGTTCAGGTCGTTGGTCAGCAGACGATTGGCCAAGGAGTGGGGTTTTTTCCTCTTGTAGCTTGTGATTTCTTGCAAGCCCTTCCACTCTGAAGAGGAGTCATTTGCTGGGAACTTGCTCCTCAACTTCTCAGAGTACCTTTCCTTGGCAGCTCTGATTCCTCTTCTCAGCTTGTACATGTCCTGCCTGTAGAGGTCTGCATCCCCGTTCCTGTGGGATCTACCCCTGCAAATGTCAAAATGCCTAAAATCAAGTCTTGTAAAAAACGGATCGATTTGGTGAGAATGTACGAGATTGATATATTCTCTACAGATAACTGTGTGCTGTTTTGCAAAGCATGTGAGAAAGCAGTGAATCATGAGAAGAAATATTTCGTCTCCCAGCATGAACAGACAGCTAAACATAAGTCGGCGGCAGAGAAACTGAAGGCGGGAAATACGCAAGCTTGTCTCCTCACAACATTTACTGATGGCTCCAGTCGCAAATCTGATTTTTCGAGTGATCTGTGCAAAGCATTCATTGATGCTAGAATTCCACTGTGGAAATTGGAAAACAAATCTTTCAGAGGTTTTTAAGAGAAATACATAGAGAAACATATACCAAGCGAGTCATCATTATTGAAAAATTATGTTGACAGCAACTTCAACATTGTTGTGCAGAAAATTAGAGATGAAGTTGCACGCAACCAAATATGGATCTCAATAGACAAGACAACCGATGCTGTGGGAACATATGTTGCCAATGTGGTCATCGGTACACTGGAGGCAGGTCAACCATCAAAGGCGTATTGGTTGACATCGGAATTATTGGAGAAGTCAAACAGCTCAACTATTGCTCAGTTGTTTACATCTTTGACCAGAAGGTATAAAACACAAGAATGTTCTTCTGTTTGTGACAGATGAAGCTCCGTCCACGAAAAAAGTTGCTTGTGCTCTTACAGTTTAATTCCGCCCACGAAAAAAGTTGCATTTGACATGCTTAGCTCATGGACTCCATAGAATTGTCAAGCACATACATAGCTTGTTTCCAAATGTCGATCGCCTAGTTTCCAATGTCAAGAAAATCTTCCTCAAAGCACTGTCACATGTGCAGTTGTTCAAGGAAATGGCACCTGAGATTCCGCTCCCTCCTCAGCCCGTTTTGACTAGGTGTGGTACACGGCTCTCTGCTGTACTCTACTATGCTGCAAATTTTGAAAAGATAAAAGAAATCGTCATCTGTTTTGAAGAAGAAGAATCTGCTGCAGCCAGGATCATCAGTGAAATCATGCAGAAAAAGTCCCTCCAATGCGATCTTGTGTTTATTGCTTCCAATTTTGCAAACTTCCCACAAGCTATTACTTCCCTTGAGAAACGTGGCGAAACATTAGTGGATAACGTGCAGGTTTTCAACAAAGTAACTGGCGATATTTGTAAAGTTCCTGGGGATGTAGGTAAAGACATACAAAGAAAATGTGAGAAAGTGATTTTAGCTAACAAAGAAATAGAAAACATAGCTAAAGTCCACAAAGGTACTTGTAATGTACAAGATATCAACATGAATATAGAGTCTGTAGCTTGTTTTGGGTATGCACCAGTGACCTCAGCTGGGGTAGAAAGAAGTTTTTCACAACTGAAGCATATTCTGTCTGATAGACGGCATAGTTTAACACCAGATAATTTGAAATAAATGCTGGTAATTATGTGCAACCAGGCAACTTTGGTCATTTAATGCAGTATACCCTTATAATTATCATTTTTAACCATATTTTGGTAGTGGAAATAAATGCCTTTTATGCCTTTTTTGTCAATAAATGCCTTTTATTTTATTATGCCTTTTTGCCTGCCTATTTCAGAGATTTTTAGCGCCTGAACATCCTCGTTCTAGTTATAAGGCTTCTCTATGGTGCTTTCATAGGCGAGACTACTGTTTGATTCACTGCTAACCCATTGAGGATATTGGACATTGTCTAAGGAACTGATATGCTACACTACACGACAATACTGAGAACTATATTCTGCATTCTGTATCATCCCCTTTGCTCTCTGTCGTACTTGAGTTAGAACTGATCGTTTCTATGTATGGTCTTTCTAATCTGCTTGATTAGCATAGCAAAACAAAGCTTTACACAGTACCTCGGTGTATGTGGCATTAATAAACCCACATCCAGATCTATAATAAACCTCTCAGATCTATAAATATGAAATTAAAACAGGAAATGCAGGAAACACTCAGCAGTCAGGCAGCATCTGTGAAAAGGGAAAGAGTTAACATTTCAGTAGCTGCTGACGTTAAGCATTAACTTTGCTCTCATTTGCAGACCAGCAGTGTTTACTCTTTCAGGGATTATTATTTTTATGTTAGACCTCAACTTTGAAGCTTTGTCGACATCTGGCACCATTGTTTTCCTTTCTCTGCCTCTGCTGCCATCTTGAACAGGAAAACCTGATTGAACTGAACCTCCAACATATTTTGAAGGTCACTCTTGGCGTCCCTGGCAAGCCCTGTGGAGATCAGACTTGGACTTGCGTTGTATTTATTGGTGTATTTTTTTATTAATACATATACTGTTTACCCTTTGAGTTTCACACCAACAATTTAAATGTTCTTCATACACTTCTAGAGTGCCTCTATAGAAATTCAAGAGAACTTCATTGCACTCTGGTGTATTGGACAATTAATTTAAGAAGGAAAAAGGGCTTCAGAAGTATTAATTTTATAGGACAGACCTGGGAATTATACTGAATAGCTCGGTACTGCCAACTCTGGGACCTGGGTTCAATCCAGTCCTTTGTTTCAGTCTGTGTGGAGTTGGAAATTTCTCTCCAAGTTTGCTCCAGTTTCCTTCCAAATCAAAAGATATGCCGACAGATTAACTAGGTGCTGTATATGTCTCCTTATGCCCCTGTCCCACTTAGGAAACCTGAACGGAAACCTCTGGAGACTTTGCGCCCCACCCAAGGTTTCCGTGCAGTTCCTGGAGTTTCCCGGAGGTTTTTTTCAGTCTCCCTAATGATCGAAAGCGGTTTCCGCTTCTTCTATGTTCCGGCGATTATTTAAAAAAATTAAAAACCGGCCGCGACTAAAAATAGGTTGCTGTTTTAAAAATCGGTATTTTTTTAGCCAAAGCCGGTTGCGATGCTAGTTGAAGGTGGTTGCTGGAGGTTGCAGGTAGTGGAAAGTAAGACTATTTTTTCACCCAGTTTTATTCCACCAGCGAGGTCAGAGAAGAAGCAGAAACCACTTTCGACCATTAGGGAGACTGACAAAAACCTCCGGGAACTGCACGGAAACATTGGGTGGGGAGCAAAGTCCCCAGAGGTTTCCATTCAGGTTTCCTAAGTGGGACAGGCCATTAGTATACCTTTGTGGCAAAGAGACGTTGTCGGGTATGTGAAGACTTCAAGGAAGTAGGGCAGCTGGGATTGTTCTGACAGCATAGACATGATGAGCTGAATGACTTCTTTTTGAGCTAACCTGCAGGTGCCTGTCAGTAGAAAAATCAAGAAAAAAATACAATTCCAAGTAATAGCTTGTAATGGACTTTATAGCTTTTGGAATAGTAAGAATATGAAATGCTATAATTTAGTATCCAGAGATAAATAGATGATGGATAGATAGATTGGCCGATGTGGGCAAGTTGGGCCGAAAGGCCCGTTTCCACACCGTATCACTTTATGACTCTATATGCTAATTGTGAAGCCAAATTAAACTTGGAGAAGCGCTTGAGGAAATATTTGAAAACAGAACTTTCAGGAATTAAATTAGCTGCATTCCACAGCATAGTAAAATATTTAGGACACCAGGTTCACCGATTCTGAGCGACAGTTAGCCAAGTGAAACTCTCAGGAGTCAATACAAGTAGTTCAACAGGACCGGCAGGAGACAGATGAGAAGAGATCTCCAAGAACTCAGCTAGAAAGTAAACTAAACCCTTGTCTCAAATCCTCAGGTATAGCAATGTGCTTCACGATGATTTAAACAATCTTCAAGTATTTCTAAAGCACATTTGTAGATGTTCGAGTGAATCCTTGTGGGCATGCTGAATCTTGTCAAATGCCTAAGAAAGTAAATAGCTGATGCACTTTTTCATTTACCATAACAGTGTAAATGGATCAGGTTAGGTGACTGATGATATGGATATTTGGGAACCTGAAGCTGTTTAGTTCAGTGATACAGTGCAGAAACAGGCCCTTTGGCCCACCAAACGCGTGCTGACCAGCGATCATCCCGTACATTATAGCACCATCCGATACACACACTAGGGACTATTTATAATTTTTATCGAAGCTAATTAATTTACAAAGCTGTTTGCATTTGGAGTGTGAGTGGAAACTGTAGCACCCGGAGCAAACCCATGCAGGTAACGGGGAGAATGTACAAACTCCATACAGACAGCACCTGTAGTCAGGATTGCACCCGGGTGTCTGGCACTGAAAGACAGCAACCCTACCATTGCACCACTCTGCCACCGTTGACCATCTATACTGGAGCTCTGTTGCAGAGGACAGGGTTGTGTTCGTCGTGTCGGCAAATTTGGAGATAATTTATGCACAGAAATAAATAATGTTGTAAATGGACAGTAAATTTGAATTTTAAAACACCCAGAGTTTGAGTTACTCAGCAGGTCAGGCAGGATCTCTGGAGAACGTGGATATGTGACGTTTCAGTTTGGGACCCTTCTTCAGACTGATTGTAGAAGGGGGAAGAAAGCTGGAAGAGAGGAGCGGCGGGCCAAAGTATGGCAGGTAATGTTCTTAGGCCCCCTTTGGTCATGGCTGACTATGTGTGTCTCCAGGGTTGGGGGATAAGGGGAGTTAAGGATAAGGGGGAAGTTTTAAGGATAAGGGGGAAGTCTTTTAGGACCGAGATGAGAAGATCATTTTTCACACAGAGTGGTGAGTCTGTGGAATTCTCTGCCACAGAAGGTAGTTGAGGCCAGTTCATTGGCTATATTTAAGAGGGAGTTAGATGTGGCCTTTGTGGCTAAAGGGATCAGGGGGTATGGAGAGAAGGCAGGTACAGGATACTGAGTTGGATGATCAGCCATGATCATATTGAATGGCGGTGCAGGCTTGAAGGGCCAAATGGCATAATCCTGCACCTATTTTCTATGATTCTATGATTCTATGGAGGACGCCAGTGCGTGACTTTGTTTAACATGGGGAGACTGGTCCACAGACAGCCACCACATGGTCCTTGACAGATTAGGTCAGGATCCAGTGGCATGGAGTCCAAGACGGCCGGAGACCCTTTTCTGCTGCAGCCTTCATCCGCCTTCCCAGCCATTGTGACGCTCCATTAAGGTCAGCCATCATCCTCCGCCTGTTCCACCGTTGAGGTCTTGGTTGGATTGCTCTTTGTCAGTCTTCCCCCTCAACCTTACTGGCATGGGTGGCCCTACCAGGAGCATAGCTCCAGACGGCATCGCTCTCAGGATTTCATGACCACACAAGCTTTTCTACCACGACAAGGTGACAATCCACAGAGAAGGGCAATGTATTCATACAGGTAATGGGGGGTTTGATAGGCAGAAATAATCGAGGTGTGAATTTGCAACGATGGATTGGGGAGCTCAGTGGTTTGATGGATGATATGGATAATAATGAATGTATACATGAACTATGGCAGTTCTTTAGACAGTAGACACGAGGAACTGCAGATGCAGGTATCTTGAGCAAAAACACAAAGCGCTGCAGTAACACTTTATTTTCAATGTACTGCATGACGAGTGGCACTGCAGGTCAGTCAGCATCTCTGGAGATAACGAATGGCCAATGTTTTGGGTCGGCTCGATTTTCTATATCTCAATGTACTGCACAACAAAATGTTTTTCTCAATTTGGGGAGTGTGGAAGCTTCCTTACATCTTCCTTACATCTACTACCTGATACAATTGGAGATTATTTTTCCAAACAATTCCAAACTCATTGTTCTGGGGATAGTACAGGTGAAGTAGATAATCGTTGTCAGAAAGGTATTATTCAGTTTACAGTCGGGCAGTGATGCAGCTGGCAGAACAGCTGCCTCACAATGAGTTTGATTTTGACCACGGGTGCTATCTGTGTGGCGTTCACATGTTCTCCCCATGATCACATGAATTTCCTCTGGGTTCCTCCCATGTCGCAAAGACATGTGGATTTGTAGGTTCATTTGCCTCTGTAAATTGCAACTAGTGGATGGGGAGTGGATGCGAAAGTGGGATAACATAAAACTATTGTGAATAGGTGATCGATGGTCGGTATGGACTCTTTAGGCTGAAGGGCCTGTTTGCATGCCAATCAATCCAAGCTCAGTTTTTAACATTATTCCATATTAAAATAAAAGCTTTGGGAATCTAGAAAATAATATTTGTCATAATATTTAGTCATTGTCAACCTCCTTATTACCTTGGGTGCTGTAGGTACTTGTTCCTCAATTTAAAATGAATTACAATGCACACATTAAACAGGGTGGATTGTTAAATGGGGGGACACTGCTGATTCCATCAAATTCATAATTCAACCACATTTTTGTTTATTTTTCTTAACCAGTGATATGAAACACTGCCACTCCTTGGCATTCATGCAAAACCATTTTAAGTTCCAGGAAAAGGTTGCAAAATTGCATTAATTCTCGTATTCATTCCCCTTTACACTTCTTTCAATTAACGAGTCAAATTAAGTTCAAGCTCACTCATTCTGAGTGGCTGACCATTTTCATGATATTCTCTCCATTTCTTATTAAATCAGTTAGCAATTTCTCAACAATAGCCATGTATTTGGGCTGTCAAGTAACCGAAAACAGTCGATCATGATTAATTAAGGTTAAAATAGGAAAGAGGTGTCCGATTCACCTCCACCTCATTGCGGACATTGAACTCTGTCAATGGAACTGGTGCACGACAATGTTGAGAACTATATCCTGCACTCTGTATCTTCCCCTTTACTCTACCTATTTTACTTGACTTTGGCTTGATTATATTTATGTGTAATATCTGGTTTGATGGGATGGCATGCAAAACATAGCTTTTTCACTGTATCGTGGTACACATGACATTAATAAACCTAAAATTAATGTAAAAAAATCTTCAGTTAATTTGACTTTATCTGTCTGCAATGTTAAATGGAAACAAAATACCAATATTTCCGCATCTGTTTTATGTTTTCGTGTATAGTCTGATTTACAAACCAGAATATAAAGAGTACACTGCTCCGTTTGTTAATTGTGATTACAGATATTTGCAACGTAAAAATATTTAATCTGTAAGATTATGAAGCCATCAAATAATTTGCTGACAAACTGCACATTAACACAGATATAAGTAAATGTGATTTTTTTTAAACGTGTCAATGAAGCAGCACGGTTTTGAGAGGAATGCACAGTGTCAATGTGAGGCCTCATCTGAGTCACTATGAATGCCTCCAAACTTCATCCTAGTCATTGAGGGGGGAGTAAACTCCTGTTCTGCCTTTTTTTTTACAAACTGCACAGAACTAGGCCCATCTGCCCATTGTCCATGCTGGCCAAGTTGCCCATCCCTATTTGCCCGTATGTGACCCATATCCCTCCAAACTATTCCAATCCATGTACCGGTGAAAATGCTTTTTTAAACATTGTTGTTCTTTGTGTGAGGAGTTCAATGGTCCAATAGTACTTGGTTGTCACATGTACTTAGATACAGTGAAATTCTTTGATTTGCACACAATTTAGTACAATCAGCAGTAAATACTGATGCCTCTAAATCTCAAACCCTGCATTTTGTACTTGAGTTTGGCTTAATCCTATTCATTTATAGTATTATCTGATTTGTTTGGATAGCAAGCAAAAAAAGCTTTTCACTGTATCTCTGTGAAGAATAGTAGGAGCTATCTATCCATTCCGGCCACTGTTGTCAAGCCCTAGGCCTTCAACCTCCCCATTCTTTCTTGTTGATCTTGTTTTACCTTCTGTGCCCACTCCTCAGTAGAGGAGGCATCATTCAATTCCACAGATTACTCGCAGTAAGAGAGGGAAGTTTGCAGGGAGCATTAAATAGGCAGAGCATTTTTGTCGGGCTGATGAACTCCCAGAATGACTTTTAGTAGAGAAAATGTGAGCTTGCCAAATTAAAGCAGCCAAATGCACCACCGATCTCTGTGAAAGTTACTTCCCTACCAGAGATTGTGGCGGTGAACATTGAACATAGAACATAGAACGGTACAGCCCAGGAACAGGCCCCTTTGGCCCACAATGTCCATGCCGAACATGATGCCTAGTTAAACTAACCTCCTCTGCCTGCATGTGATCCAAATCCCTGAGTATAGAACATATTTGAGTATAGAAGATAATTTTATACACTTCTCACAATTTTAAAAACTTCTATCAATTCTTCCCTCAGCTTCTGACGCTCCAGAGAAAACAATCCAAGTTGTTCCAAACTCCCTAAAGAAAATGCACCCTAATCCCGGCAGCATCCTAGTTCGTTCGCTCATGTGTCAGACAACACATAGCTCACTGTTGGCTTCCGTCGTCGTCCAAAATGTTGACCGAATTGATCGTCCGACAAGTCACTGAGTGCATTGCGTTGTCGTTTCCGGGGATCGCCACGAGGAGGCTTCTGTCATGATTCCCAGCATCCCAGTGAAATGTGTAGGAAGGAACTGCAAATGCTGGTTTAAACTGAAGATAGGCACAAAATGCTGGAGTAACTCAACGAGACAGGCAGCATCTCCGGAGTGAAGGAATGGGTGACTTGTCGGGTCGAGACCCTTCTTCATTGATGGCGCCAAAATGGAGTTGGTTGAAAACCTCAAATTCCTAGGAGTAAATATCACCAAGAACTTCTTCTATACCACTCATATTGAAGCAATGGCCAAGAAAGCATTCCAACGCACACCACTTCCCTAGAAGTGCATAGGAAGTTTGGCATGTCCCCAGCAACTCTCACCAACTTCTATAAATGACCCGTAGAAAGCATTTTATCAGAAAGTATCACAGCATGATTAGGGAACAACTCCATCCAAGAATACAAGAAATTGCAGAGAATTGTAGATGCGGGGCAGTTCAACACACAAATCAACCTCCCTACCATTGACTCCATTTATACCCCATACTGCCTTGTTAAGGCCACCAGTGTAATCAAGGATGACTCACACCCAGCTACCTCCTCTTCTCCACTCTCCCATCGGGCAAAAGATATAGATATGTGAAAACGTACACCTTCAGATTCGGGGAAAATTTCTTCCCAGCTGTTATCAGGCAACTGAACCATCTTACCAACAACGAGTGAGCAGTCCTGAACTACTATCTACCTCATTGGAGACACTGGGACGATCTTTGAATGGACTTTGGCATGTGAAGTGGCAGCTCTACCTGCTGCGCCACAGTTCCACCCAGTGAAAAGATTTATTTGTTTTGCATGCCATCGAAAGAAATCAGATAATTCTATACATAAAAAAAATCGAGTCAACTGAAGAACAATTTAGTAGTGTTTTCTCTGGAGCGTCAGAAGCTGAGGGTTGAGTTGATAGAAGTATTTCAAATCATGAGAAGTATATAATATCTATACCTTAAACTATATGCTCCCTGCAAAATTACCTCTCTTACTGTGAGTTATCTGTGGAATTGAATGATTGAATGATGCTCTACTGGGGAGTGGGCACAGAAGGTAAAACAAGATCAACAGGAAAGAATGGGGAGGTTAAGGGGGAAGTTTTAAGGATAAGGGGGAAGTCTTTTAGGACCGAGATGAGAAGATCATTTTTCACACAGAGTGGTGAGTCTGTGGAATTCTCTGCCACAGAAGGTAGTTGAGGCCAGTTCATTGGCTATATTTAAGAGGGAGTTAGATGTGGCCTTTGTGGCTAAAGGGATCAGGGGGTATGGAGAGAAGGCAGGTACAGGATACTGAGTTGGATGATCAGCCATGATCATATTGAATGGCGGTGCAGGCTTGAAGGGCCAAATGGCATAATCCTGCACCTATTTTCTATGATTCTATGATTCTATGGAGGACGCCAGTGCGTGACTTTGTTTAACATGGGGAGACTGGTTCACAGACAGCCACCACATGGTCCTTGACAGATTAGGTCAGGATCCAGTGGCATGGAGTCCAAGACGACCGGAGACCCTTTTCTGCTGCAGCCTTCATCCGCCTTCCCAGCCATTGTGACGCTCCATTAAGGTCAGCCATCATCCTCCGCCTGTTCCACCGTTGAGGTCTTGGTTGGATTGCTCTTTGTCAGTCTTCCCCCTCAACCTTACTGGCATGGGTGGCCCTACCAGGAGCATAGCTCCAGACGGCATCGCTCTCAGGATTTCATGACCACACAAGCTTTTCTACCACGACAAGGTGACAATCCACAGAGAAGGGCAATGTATTCATACAGGTAATGGGGGGTTTGATAGGCAGAAATAATCGAGGTGTGAATTTGCAACGATGGATTGGGGAACTCAGTGGTTTGATGGATGATATGGATAATAATGAATGTATACATGAACTATGGCAGTTCTTTAGACAGTAGACACGAGGAACTGCAGATGCAGGTATCTTGAGCAAAAACACAAAGCACTGCAGTAACACTTTATTCTCAATGTACTGCATGACGAGTGGCACTGCAGGTCAGTCAGCATCTCTGGAGATAACGAATGGCCACTGTTTTGGGTCGGCTCGATTTTCCATATCTCAATGTACTGCACAACAAAATGTTTTTCTCAATTTGGGGAGTGTGGAAGCTTCCTTACATCTTCCTTACATCTACTGCCTGATACAATTGGAGATTATTTTTCCAAACAATTCCAAACTCATTGTTCTGGGGATAGTACAGGTGAAGTAGATAATCGTTGTCAGAAAGGTATTATTCAGTTTACAGTCGGGCAGTGATGCAGCTGGCAGAACAGCTGCCTCACAATGAGTTTGATTTTGACCACGGGTGCTATCTGTGTGGCGTTCACATGTTCTCCCCATGATCACATGAATTTCCTCTGGGTTCCTCCCATGTCGCAAAGACATGTGGATTTGTAGGTTCATTTGCCTCTGTAAATTGCAACTAGTGGATGGGGAGTGGATGCGAAAGTGGGATAACATAAAACTATTGTGAATAGGTGATCGATGGTCGGTATGGACTCTTTAGGCTGAAGGGCCTGTTTGCATGCCAATCAATCCAAGCTCAGTTTTTTAACATTATTCCATATTAAAATAAAAGCTTTGGGAATCTAGAAAATAATATTTGTCATAATATTTAGTCATTGTCAACCTCCTTGGGTGCTGTAGGTACTTGTTCCTCAATTTAAAATGAATTACAATGCACACATTAAACAGGGTGGATTGTTAAATGGGGGGACACTGCTGATTCCATCAAATTCATAATTCAACCACATTTTTGTTTATTTTTCTTAACCAGTGATATGAAACACTGCCACTCCTTGGCATTCATGCAAAACCATTTTAAGTTCCAGGAAAAGGTTGCAAAATTGCATTAATTCTCGTATTCATTCCCCTTTACACTTCTTTCAATTAACGAGTCAAATTAAGTTCAAGCTCACTCATTCTGAGTGGCTGACCATTTTCATGACATTCTCTACATCTCTTATTAAATCAGTTAGCAATTTCTCAACAATAGCCATGTATTTGGGCTGTCAAGTAACCGAAAACAGTCGATCATGATTAATTAAGGTTAAAATAGGAAAGAGGTGTCCGATTCACCTCCACCTCATTGTGGACATTGAACTCTGTCAATGGAACTGGTGCACGACAATGTTGAGAACTATATCCTGCACTCTGTGTCTTCCCCTTTGCTCTACCTATTTTACTTGATTTGGCTTGATTATATTTATGTGTAATATCTGGTTTGATGGGATGGCATGCAAAACATAGCTTTTTCACTGTATCGTGGTACACATGACATTAATAAACCTAAAATTAATGTAAAAAAATCTTCAGTTAATCAGACTTTATCTGTCTGCAATGTTAAATGGAAACAAAATACCAATATTTCCGCATCTGTTTTATGTTTTCGTGTATAGTCTGATTTACAAACCAGAATATAAAGAGTACACTGCTCCGTTTGTTAATTGTGATTACAGATATTTGCAACGTAAAAATATTTAATCTGTAAGATTATGAAGCCATCAAATAATTTGCTGACAAACTGCACATTAACACAGATATAAGTAAATGTGATTTTTTTTAAACGTGTCAATGAAGCAGCACGGTTTTGAGAGGAATGCACAGTGTCAATGTGAGGCCTCATCTGAGTCACTATGAATGCCTCCAAACTTCATCCTAGTCATTGAGGGGGGAGTAAACTCCTGTTCTGCCTTTTTTTTTACAAACTGCACAGAACTAGGCCATTCTGCCCATTGTCCATGCTGGCCAAGTTGCCCATCCCTATTTGCCCGTATGTGACCCATATCCCTCCAAACTATTCCAATCCATGTACCGGTGAAAATGCTTTTTTAAACGTTGTTGTTCTTTGTGTGAGGAGTTCAATGGTCCAATAGTACTTGGTTGTCACATGTACTTAGATACAGTGAAATTCTTTGATTTGCACACAATTTAGTACAATCAGCAGTAAATACTGATGCCTCTAAATCTCAAACCCTGCATTTTGTACTTGAGTTTGGCTTAATCCTATTCATTTATAGTATTATCTGATTATGTGCAGTTTGGATAGCAAGCAAAAAAAGCTTTTCACTGTATCTCTGTGAAGAATAGTAGGAGCTATCTATCCATTCCGGCCACTGTTGTCAAGCCCTAGGCCTTCAACAGTCTCTACCGTTTTACCTCCCCATTCTTTCTTGTTGATCTTGTTTTACCTTCTGTGCCCACTCCTCAGTAGAGGAGGCATCATTCAATTCCACAGATTACTCGCAGTAAGAGAGGGAAGTTTGCAGGGAGCATTAAATAGGCAGAGCATTTTTGTCGGGCTGATGAACTCCCAGAATGACTTTTAGTAGAGAAAATGTGAGCTTGCCAAATTAAAGCAGCCAAATGCACCACCGATCTCTGTGAAAGTTACTTCCCTACCAGAGATTGTGGCGGTGAACATTGAACATAGAACATAGAACGGTACAGCCCAGGAACAGGCCCCTTTGGCCCACAATGTCCATGCCGAACATGATGCCTAGTTAAACTAACCTCCTCTGCCTGCATGTGATCCAAATCCCTGAGTATAGAACATATTTGAGTATAGAAGATAATTTTATACACTTCTCACAATTTTAAAAACTTCTATCAATTCTTCCCTCAGCTTCTGACGCTCCAGAGAAAACAATCCAAGTTGTTCCAAACTCCCTAAAGAAAATGCACCCTAATCCAGGCAGCATCCTAGTTCGTTCGCTCATGTGTCAGACAACACATAGCTCACTGTTGGCTTCCGTCGTCGTCCAAAATGTTGACCGAATTGATCGTCCGACAAGTCACTGAGTGCATTGCGTTGTCGTTTCCGGGGATCGCCACGAGGAGGCTTCTGTCATGATTCCCAGCATCCCAGTGAAATGTGTAGGAAGGAACTGCAAATGCTGGTTTAAACTGAAGATAGGCACAAAATGCTGGAGTAACTCAACGAGACAGGCAGCATCTCCGGAGTGAAGGAATGGGTGACTTGTCGGGTTGAGACCCTTCTTCATTGATGGCGCCAAAATGGAGTTGGTTGAAAACCTCAAATTCCTAGGAGTAAATATCACCAAGAACTTCTTCTATACCACTCATATTGAAGCAATGGCCAAGAAAGCATTCCAACGCACACCACTTCCCTAGAAGTGCATAGGAAGTTTGGCATGTCCCCAGCAACTCTCACCAACTTCTATAAATGACCCGTAGAAAGCATTTTATCAGAAAGTATCACAGCATGATTAGGGAACAACTCCATCCAAGAATACAAGAAATTGCAGAGAATTGTAGATGCGGGGCAGTTCAACACACAAATCAACCTCCCTACCATTGACTCCATTTATACCCCATACTGCCTTGTTAAGGCCACCAGTGTAATCAAGAATGAGTCACACCCAGCTACCTCCTCTTCTCCACTCTCCCATCGGGCAAAAGATATAGATATGTGAAAACGCACACCTTCAGATTCGGGGAAAATTTCTTCCCAGCTGTTATCAGGCAACTGAACCATCTTACCAACAACGAGTGAGCAGTCCTGAACTACTATCTACCTCATTGGAGACACTGGGACGATCTTTGAATGGACTTTGGCATGTGAAGTGGCAGCTCTACCTGCTGCGCCACATTCCACCCAGTGAAAAGATTTATTTGTTCTGCATGCCATCGAAAGAAATCAGATAATTCTATACATAAAAAAAATCGAGTCAACTGAAGAACAATTTAGTAGTGTTTTCTCTGGAGCGTCAGAAGCTGAGGGTTGAGTTGATAGAAGTATTTCAAATCATGAGAAGTATATAATATCTATACCTTAAACTATATGCTCCCTGCAAAATTACCTCTCTTACTGTGAGTTATCTGTGGAATTGAATGATTGAATGATGCTCTACTGGGGAGTGGGCACAGAAGGTAAAACAAGATCAACAGGAAAGAATGGGGAGGTAAAACGGTAGAGACTGCAGAAGGTCTAGCGCTTGACAACTGTGGCCGGAATGGATAGATAGCTCCCTCAATTCATCACGGAGATACAGTGAAAAACTTTTGTTTACTTGCTATCTGGGAGTGAAGGGTAAGACACACGGTACAGAATCTAGTTCTCAGCATTATAGAACAACTAGAAATGGTGCGATTCTTACAGCTGGTAATGACATTTAATGGAGTGGGGCAATTGTATCAGATGATAGTGGATCCTCTTCTGGGACCAGCGAGCAAAGATTCGCCACGTTCCGGTGTCATCTTGCTTGAGTATTGAAATAATATCAGCCTTCTCAGCAATGCACTGCACAACTACAGGCCCCTGCTTCCCACCCCATCCCCCTGCCCGCTGGACAACTCCAGGACAACTTCCAGGCGTTGTCAATGAGATGTGCCAGAACATTTGTCAGGAAGCCTGGGGGTCAGCTTGCAAAGATAAAATAAGGCTGAAGCCTCAAAGATGATTCCATGTGGGATATAGGCAGAAGTGTTCACCAGTGGAGTCATCCATAGATGGATATTGTTACCCGTTCCTGTTTTTTCATCATATCCCTTAAATCCTTTTGCCCTAAGAGCTAAATCTAACTCACTCTTGAAAACATCCAGTGAATTGGCGTCCACTGACTTCTGTGGCAGTGAATTCCAGTTTCACAGCTGTCTGGGTGAAGAGGTTTTTCCTCATCTCAGTCCTAAATGGCCTACCCCTTATTCTTAAACTGTGACCCCTGGTTCTGGACTCCCCCAACATCGGGAACATTTTTCCTGCATCTAGCCTGTCCAATCCTTTAAGAATGTTATATGTTTATATAAGATCCTCTCGCATCCATCTAAATTCCAGTGAATACAACCCCAGTCGACCCATTTTTTAATCATATGTTACGAGTTATATAGTCATGTATTCTGTATAAATCACATCTGCTTGTCATGATTAATTGACAGATTTGAGCCCAAAGGAAAATGTCCTTGGGTCTGAATGGTAAACATGTTTTTCTAGAGTTTCAACCACTTCTTCCTTCTTATGCTGCAGTCGATTGCATTGAAAGTCGCTTCATCTCACTGTGAGCAGGCACATGTTACCTTTGCATTCCTGACATGAGCTACTTACCTGGGGTACAGGGAATGATACAATTTCTGATGTTGGCCAGGGCACTCCCAGTTCTCCCCTGTCATCCCAGTCCCCCTCGAGACTGGGATGCTGACGAAGTGGATCATCAAATCCCATCCCCATGAACATCTGCCCTTCTCTCATCATTCCCTCACCCCCAACTCTGAGAAAGGTTCTCCTCTCTGTGAAGGGAGATCTGTGTGACCCTCTCTCACTGTTCCCCCTCTGTGATTCCCACTGCTCTCAGTGCTCGATTATCAAGTTCTGACCCAGTATCCTTGCCTTTGCTTTTTGTCTTTTCATCTCCGGCCTTTCTCCAACATCTGACTATCAACCCCGCCCACCATCACACCTGCACCTACCTGTCACATACCAGGCTTTGTCCCATCCCTGCCTTTCTACCAGCTTTCTTCTCCCCCCCCCCCCCCACCCCCAACTCCAGAATCAATCTGAAAAAACTCTTAACATGAAACGTCACCTTTCGGTGTCCTCCAAAGATGCGGCCTGACCTGCTAAGTTACTCCAGCACTTTGTATCTGTTTTTGTAAAGCAGCTGTTAGGTACTTCCCCCCCCCCCCTCCCCTCTGGTGAAGGCTATGTACTTAACTCTTTTGTTTCTCTCCTGAGTGCAGGCCCCGTGGCTGGGAGTAAGGAATCAAGGGGTTAAGGGCTCCTGTACCCGATTGGCCAAGCTGCGTCAGGTGACGGTGACTCATCGGAAGCTTGAATACCAGAATCGCCCAGAATTCTCTCTCTCTTCGTCGACCCTGGCTCGGGAGCAGGTTGCTGGTGTGAGATGCAGGAGGCTGGCCACATGGCATAGAACCTTGTGTATTATTAGCTACATTTGTCAATTAATATTGAATTGGGACAGATAAGGGCTGACAGGGTTTCGTGTATTTTGTTCAAGGGATATTTCCATTTAGGCAGGTTAGAGCCTCTAGTTCGACGGCCCATTGCGAGGCTGGCTGGAGCAATGTTATCTTTGTTTATTAGTGTATTCTTGTCCTTGTCTGGGTTGTTTGAATCAGGTTTGAGTTTTAATTAAATAAAAGACTATTTTCTTGAACGAGCCTGGTTTTTGACTATGTTACACGACTCTGAAGCACCTGCATTTGGGAGTCGTAACAAAATGGGGGCTTGTCCTAAGCTTTGAGGACCCTAGACAGTTTTGGTTTTTTTTTTGGTAGGCTTCTGGTGACTGAGGAAGTCTGTGTTGTGAGGTGACTGAGGAATTCTGTGTTGTGAGGAGATTTTTTTTCCTCTTCCATTTGGCTAACATTTGTGACCAGGGTTTGGCTGGTGGTTTGGTCCTACATTTGATATGGAGTTTAAAGTACAGGAATTTACTGAGGCTCCTAGTCAGGAATGGTTTGATAAATGTACGAAGGAGCATTTGTGTATGCTGGCAGAGACCTATAAGGTGCCTATTGATAAGCATTTGAAGAAAGGGGCTATAAAGTCGGAGTTATGGTCTGCGTTGGTGAGGAATGGGGTATTGCCTGCTGGTGCAGACAGTCCTCTATCTTCTACACAGCCTGGTCAGGATATGGAGGACCTCATTCAACTGAAGGAGCTTGAAATAAGAGAGAAAGAGCTCATGCTCCAATCAAACCTTGAAAGGAAAAAGGAGGAGAGGGCCTTAAGAGAGAAAGAGATCATGCTTGAAATGGAATGCCTTGAGTGGCAGGAGAAGGAATTTAATGCCTCCCGAGTTTCTTCTAGGGAACGGGAGGTGTCTAAGGCCGCGGTGTTAGCAGATGAGTATGTATTGACTCATAAAACTGAGTTTGTTGGGCGATCCTATAGTTTTGGTGCATTAAATCGTGGTGGTGTCGCCGGTGGCAGTGTCAAAGCTGTTTCTGAGCCTGCTAGTGTCAGCACATTGATACAGGGGAGGTCCGAGCTAATAAGGTTGACGGAGATTTCAGGACTAAGGAAGGGCCTGTATGCTACTATTGTAAAGGGAGCGGGCACATCTTAAAGTCGTGTCCCGTCCTGTAAAGGAAAAATGCAAAGCCTGTGGCTTTTGTGGGTACACAAAGAGCACCTGTGGTTCCTGGAATGCCTGCGTCTGATGAGTGTAGGAATTATTCTGCGTTCATCACGAAAGGTTTTGTTTCTCTAGAGGATGGGGGTCATAGAGTTCCAGTATCCAGCTTGCGTGATACTGGTGCTGCTCAGTCCTTTATATTGGATAGTGCACTGCCATTTTCTAGGGAGTCATCGGTTGGGTCCAGTGTTGCTGTGGTAGGATTCGGGTTGGATGACATGGTAGTGCCTTTGCATACCGTGAGTCTCAAGTCCGAGTTGGTTTTAGGCCGGGTAATTGTTGGGTTACGGCCGTGTTTTCCCGTTGCGGGAGTTTCTGTGATTTTGGGGAATGACTTGGCAGGAGGTAGAGTTTTCATTACTCCTGAGGTGACGGCTGTTCCGATGGTGCAGAGTCCTGATATATTGGCTATGCAGCATCCGACGGTCTTCACAGCTTGTGCTGTCACGAGGGCTATGGCTAAGAGCCAGGCAAAGTTTGAGGATGTAGTGGACCTGAGTGAGAGCATTTTTGGGGATCAGGATGATGGATCCTGTGTTGTGGAGGGTGTTTCTACATCTCAAAATGGGGTCTTGTCTGACAATGTGCCCGTGTCGCTGTCACATGACCGGCTGGTTGAGGAGCAAAAGAGTGATCCAGGTTTATTGGATCTGTTCGTCTGCGCGGTGCCTGAGGGGGATATGGATTCCACAGCAAAGGGGTATTTTCTGAGGAATGGCTGATGTGAAAGTGGTCTCCCTTGGATATGTCAGGGCAGGATGATTGGAGCGTGGTTGATCAGATTGTCATACCTCGTCGGTATAGGGACGAGATACTCTGTTTGGCTCATGATGGACCTCTGGGTGGACATTTGGGAGTCAATAAGACGCATGACCGTATCTTACGGAATTTCTTTTGGTCAGGGTTGAAAAAGGACGTGAAGCAGCACTGCAGGTGTTGTCACATTTGCCAGGTGGCAGGAAAGCCGAACCAATCGATTGTTCCTGCACCTTTGTATCCAATCCCTGTGGTCGGGGAGCCGTTTGAACGGATTCTGGTTGATTGTGTGGGTCCTCTACTTCGCATGAGTGTGGGCAACAAGTTTTTATTGCCAATTATGTGTGCGTCTACCCGCTTTCCGGAGGAGGTCCCTTTGCGTAACATTACTGCCCCTGCCATTGTGAAGTCTCTCACTAAGTTTTTTTCATTGTTCGTTTTGTCCAAGGTGGTGCAGAGTGACCAAGGTTCCAACTTCATGTCAAAGGTTTTGGTCAGGTAATGAAGTTGTTGGATATTGAGCATTGTTACTCCAGTGCGTATCATCCTGAGAGCCAGGGAGGGCTCGAGCGGTTTCACCAGACTTTGAAATCCATGTTGAGGACTTACTGCCTGGAGTTTGCAAAGGACTGGGATGAGGGGGTTCATTTCGTTATGTTTGCGGTGCGTGAGGTCGTGGGGGAGTCTTTAGGGTTCAGTCCTGCTGACCTGGTGTTCGCGCATACTGTTCGTGGTCCGTTGAGGGTCGTGAAGGAGAAATGGTTGCGGGAGAATTCAAAACGTAGTATTTTAGACCACGTCTGTACTTTTAGGTCTAGACTGCGGAGGGCATGCGAACTGGCAATGGGTAATCTTGCTTCTGCTCAGTCTAGGATGAAGGGCTGGTTCGACAGGAAGGCTTCTAGTAGGAATTTTTCTCTAGGTGACAGTCCTGGTGTTGTTGCCTATTCCTGGTTCCAGTCTGCAGGCTCAGTATAGTGGTCCCTATCAGGTGGTTAAGAAGGTTGGTGCAAGGGATTACGTTATTGGTACCCCTGATCGGAGGCGTAAAACTCAGCTCTGTCATGTCGACGTGCTGAAGCAGTACCGTGAGCAGGAGCATGTACAGGTTGATGGGGAGGAGCTGAGTCCTTCGGTTTTGCCTAAGCCGGTTTTGGCTGAAGTAGTGCTGCCCCCTGACACGGGTGGTGATGTGTGTGAGGCACGAATGTCTGTGGCAGTGACGCAGAGAAAGCTGTGCAACTTTGAAGATTTGAAGTCGCTTCCCTTGCGGTTGTCTCATTTGTCTGAAAGTCAGCAGGTTGATCTGCTTGCATTGGTGGGGTCAAATGAGTCACTGTTCTTGGATGTGCCTTCTCAGACGCCTATGCAGCAACATGCAGTTGCTGAATCTAATTGTAGTCCGTGGAGTTCTCCGTGTCTGCTGGCTACGAAGGCTAATGGGGAGGACAGGTTTTGCACAGACTTTCGGAAGTCGGATTGCTATCCTCTTCCACGGATGGAGGATTGCAGTGATCATGTGGGAAGTGCATCTTTTGTGTCTAAGTTGCACTTGCAAAAAGGGTATTGGCAAGTTCCTTTGTTACTGAATAGTTTCTTCCGAAGCTTGTTCAGTATCTTTGGGTGGGGGTGTTAGGTACTTCCCCCCCCCCTCTGGTGAAAGCTATGTACTTAACTCTTTTGTCTCTCTCCTGAGTGCAGGCCCCGTGGCTGGGAGTCAGGAGTCAAGGGGTTAAGGGCTCCTGTACCCGATTGGCCAAGCTGCGTCAGGTGATGGTGACTCATCGGAAGCTTAAATACTAGAATCTCCCAGAATTCTCTCTCTCTTCATTGACCCTGGCTCGGGAGCAGGTTGCTGGTGTGAGCTGCAGGAGGCTGGCCACATGGCACAGAACTTTGTGTATTATTAGCTACATTTGTCAATTAATATTGAATTGGGACAGATAAGGGCTGACCTGAGGGTTTTCGTGTATTTTGTTTAAGGGATATTTCCATTTAGGCAGGTTAGAGATTCTAGTTCGACGGCCCATTGCGAGGCTGGCTGGAGCACTGTTATCTTTGTTTATTAGTGTATTCTTGTCCTTGTCTGGGTTGTTTGAATCAGGTTTGAGTTTTAATTAAATAAAAGACTATTTTCTTGAACTTGAGCCTAGTTTTTGACTATGTTACGCGACTATGACGTACCTGCATTTGGGAGTCGTAACAGCAGCAAATGCAATTCCTTGTGTCTATGAACAGGTGACACCATCTCCTCCTCAATAACCATCAACACATTGCTGTGTGCTTAGCTCCCTGCTCTACTCCCATGACTGTGAGGCAAAGTATAGCTCCAATACCATCTATAAATATACCAATCCCACTGATGCTGGTCAAATCACTGTAGCAATGAACCAGAGTACAGGGGAGAGGTAGAACACCTGATTAAGTGGTGCTGGAACAACAAATCTCTCGCTTAACGTCACCAAGACCGAGGATCTAATCGTTTAATTCAGAAAGGGGAAGTTGGGAGACCATGAGCCAGTTTTCATTGGTTGTAGAGAGAGATAGTAGCTTCAAGTCCCTGGCGTTAACAACTCCGATGACCTGTTCTGGACCCAGCACAGAGATGTATTCACGTCAACGTCTCTATGTTTCTTTAGAAGTTTAAAGGGTTTTGGCATGTCACAGAGTTCTCTCATTAATTTTTACAGATGCAGTATAGAAAGTCAGATGTAATTAGAAGAGAGTGGGAATAGGAATTAAGCCTAAAAATCTCCAAAGACAGATGGGAAAAATATCTCCTATATATACATAATTGTTCGATTAATGTAAGACATATTCTAATCCAATTTGTTAAATATTTTTATTAGACGCAAGTACATATTAATAGAATATACTTCTCACATACATTCGTAATATTATTAATATTAACAATTATGTCTTATGTATTTCTATACATTTTTTTTGCAGGTAAGAAAAGATACAGAAAAATAAAGTAAAAGTAGGAAATGAAAAATAAAGAATTGAATAGAGTATTAAAAAAGTAATCCATCATTGGCGATATATCCATGATTTGTTATACGTGATTCTTCATCTATTCCATTATTCAGGCTTCAGTCAGGCTCTCGTACCGAGCCATTTTGACCCTTTAGATATTCAATAAATGGAGACCATATTCCTCTGAAAAGATCCAACTTGTTCAATAGGTCAAGCCTTAATCTTTCCAGATGAAGTGTCTCCGACATTCCTGTAATCCACATTTTGATTGTGGGTGATGTAGGACCTTTCCAGAATTTCAATATTAATTTTTTCCCAATTATTAAACTGTAATCAATAAAAAATCTTTGATTCGTTATTAATTGATCTGTTTCTAATATTCCCAATATTATTAACTTTGTGTCAGGGATCAAATTTATATTAACAACATTCGAAATTATCTTAAATATTTCTGTCCAAAATTTAGTAATTTTTACACAATTTATAAATGAGTGCGTTAAGTTAGCTTCTAAGTGCTGACATTTATCACATATGGCAGATACATTTGAAAAAATACTATGTAGTTTGGATTTTGAATAATGTAGTCTATGTAATATTTTAAATTGTATAAGAGAGTGTCTAGCATTTAACGAGCAGTGGTGTATATGTTGTAAACCTTCATCCCATACTTCAGGTCTAATGATTTGACCTAATTCGTTTTCCCATTGCCTATATATTTCTGTCATTGGGACATTGATATCATGTATTTATAATATTTTATTGGAAAACAATTTTTCTGTGTTCGGGTGTTTATTTAGACATTCATCTAAAATTTCTGTCTTTCTATTTCTAATTTCCTGTGTGTTTGCTTTTACATAGTCTCTAATTTGTAAATATCTAAAGTAATCTTTTGAATGTAATCCATAAATTTGTTGTAATTCTTGAAATGAAAGGAAAGAATTTTCCCTGTAGAGATCGCCCATCTTATTAATTCCATAGTTTTTCCATTGTAAAAAACCTTTGTCCATCATTGAGGGTTTAAATGTAATGTTATATACAATGGTAAGGGCTAGTGGTATACATTCCGATTTTAGTGTTTTCTTTGTTTGTTTCCAGATACGTATTCCACTTTCTATTATAAGGTTTTCACTATGGGATTTCTTACCTATTTTAATATTGGCGAATAAAATCAAACTAATTTCAAAAGGCGAACAATGTTATTTTTCCATTTTTAACCAGGTTGGTTGTTTATCTGTCTCTACTAACCAAAAATTCATATTTTTAATATTAACTGCCCAGTAATAAAACATAAAGTTTGGCAGTGCTAGACCTCCATTTATTTTTGGTTTACATAAATGTTTTTTATTTATTCTATGGCTCTTATAATCCCAGATAAAGTTGGTGACTATAGAATCAACCTTCTTAAAGAAATTTTTAGGAAGATATATCGGAATCAATTGGAAAAGATATAGTAATTGCGGGAGAAAAATCATTTTTATTGCATTAATTCTACCTAGCATTGAGATAGGTAATGTTTTCCAATATAAAATGTTCTTATTTAATTTATTCAATAAAAGTGGGAAATTGGATTTAAATAAAGATTCAAATCTTTTGTTACATAAATTCCAAGATATTTGATTTTTTTCATTTGTTATCTTAAAAGCAAATTGTTGTAGTATATGTAAGTTATTTACCATTATTGGCATAAATTCACTTTTATTCCAATTAATACTTTATCCTGAAAATAATCCAAATTCAGTTATTAATTTTAGTAAATTTGGGATACTAATTTCCGGCTTTGTAATATAAAGTAATACATCATCCGCATATAAAGAAATTTTATTTTCAGTATCTCTGGTGTCATACCCATATATTCCAGGATGTAATCTCACCCATTGAGCTTATGGTTCTATTGCAAGTGCAAACAGTAGCGGGGATAAAGGACAACCTTGACTGCAGCCTCGAAATAGATTAAATTTAGTTGATAGCATTTGATTTGTTATTATTCTGGCTGTTGGATTAGTGTATAATAATTTAACCCAAGTAATAAACTTCTCTCCCAACTTAAAAGTTTCCATAACCGAAAACAAGTAAGACCATTCCACCTGGTCAAAGGCTTTCTCAGCATCTAACAAAATAATTACTAGGCCTTTATTAATACCTCTTTTCGAACCTGTTTGGTCGTGATGAATTAATTTATTAATAACTGTACTAAGTCTTTGTGCTAATATTTTGGTTAGTATCTTTTGATCAGTATTTAAAAGAGCTATAGCTCTATATGATCCTGGGTCATCCAGATCTTTGTCTATTTTAGGTATAAGTGTTATAATAGATTCATTTAATGTTTCTGGTAGTTTCTGGTGAGTATAGATGTATTCATAGAGTATCTTCAGACGTGGTGCAATCAGATCATAAAATGTTTTATATAATTCCGAGCCAATACCATCTGGTTCCAGTGTTTTACCATTTTTTAATGATCCGATAGATTCTTCGATTTCTTTTACTGAAATTTCAGCATTTAGTGATTCTCTATTTTGTGAATCCAACCCATTCAGATTACTTTTTTAAATGTTTGTATTCCTATCTTGTTTTCTGTCATTTTAGCTGAATATAAATGTTTATAATATTGCAAAAATCTCTCATTAATATCTCTAGGTTGTACTAATGGTTCGCCATTATATGATTTAATCATATGGATTATTTTTTCTCCCTCCATCTTTCTTAATTGACGAGCCAATATTTTTGAGGTTTATCTCCAAATTCAAATTTTAATTGTTTAGTGTATTGGTAGAATTTTACAACTTGATCTGAGTATATTTTATTTAATTTATATTTCAGTGCAGCGATTTTATTATGTGTTATGGATGGATTAGCAGCGTTCTATGTGTCTAATTGTTTAATCTCCTTTTCCAATTCCTGTTGTTCCCTCCGATTCTTTTTATTATAAAATGCTTGAGAAATCATAATTCCACGGGCATATGCTTTCAAAGTTTCCCATAATAGGGAAGAGAATATTATCCGGTTTATCATTTATTTCAAAGAAAATCTTGATCTGTTCTATAATATATTCCTGAGTCGCATTGTTTTTTTAAATTTGTGGATTAACTCCATTGTCCCCGTTTTTCCGTTTTACCATTTATTTTAATCATAAATGTTAAAGGTGCGAGATCTGATATTGTAATATTATGGTATTTTGAATTATAAGTGAGTGAGATAAGTTTAGCGTCAACCAAAAAATAATCTATTCTTGAATAGGTTTTATGTACAGCTGAATAAAATGAATATTCTCATACAGTTGGATTTTCTACTCTCCAAACATCTTTAATATTACTAGTATCCATATATGTATTTAATAAGTCACTGGAATGGGATTTGGTTTTCCTTTGTCTTGTGGATCTGTCTAAATAGGAATCTAATGTACAATTTGAATCTCCTCCAATTATTAAGTTATGTTGTGCTATTTCCGGGATGTTGTTAAATATTTTCTTAAAAAACAGTGGACTATCAAAATTTGGTCCATATACATTGCCAAAAATCATTTTTTGTGCATTTAATTCTCCTATTACAATAATGTATCTGCCATCATTATCAGTTATAGTTGATGTATGTTTGAATAAAGTGCCTTTACGAAATAATATTGCTACGCCTCTTGATTTGTGTGTAAAAGAAGAATTATATGTTTTATCTATCCATTTAGCTTTTAGCCTATGCTCGGCATCTTTTTTTAAATGTGTTTCTTGAATGAAAATCACATCAGCTTTAATTGCTTTTAAATGTGGTAATACTTTACCTCTCTTAATTGGTTCATTAATACCTTTAACGTTCCAGCTGCAAAACATTATTCCTTCAATCCCCGTATTCATTTTTAAATCTTGCATCTTTTAATTGTGGGGGTCTATAATAGAGCCAATGGTTCAGTTCGACAGACCCGACCTTACACCCAAACTCCGAATGGATGAATTTTAAGACCCTTGAATGTCTCTCACGTGTATATCTACTTTGATCCAATTTGTAACTGCATTCAAACTGAAAATAATGATAGTTTATAATAGAGAAGAAAAGAGGATAGGTTAAGAAATTAGTATTGTGCACAAAGAAGGAAAAAACTACATCTAGTATTAGTGTAGTTAGTGCTCGCCATACTAGCATGGCTAACCATCTACCGACTTCCGTAGTTGATGTTGCGAACTTAACCAGCTCCTTTGTTTCTTGGAATTTTTATTCCATAGCAATATTTTACCGGGGATATTAAATTTTAAGATATTTGGGTTCCAATAGTCGGAAATGTGAGGGTACAAATATTTAAAACTTGTTTGAAAATCTAATTATAAAAAAAACGAAAAGAAAGGAAAAAAGAAAATAAAAATGAAAATTACTAGTAAAAAAGAAAGAAGGTTTCCAAAGAGGACAAATGAAATCAAACTCTATATTTGACTCTAATCATTCCATTATAAGTAAACATTAGTCATTAGTGATAATTATTAATTCTGATTAGTAAAAATACCATGGTTTAATTTTAGTATTTATTAGTTATTTGTATTAGTAGTGCAGTTATACTAATTATTAGTATCCATGGGAGAGTTTCTGATCCACATCCTTCTCCAGCTTCCTTAGTCACCACTTCAATTTCATCCAGTCCTGCAAAGTCAGTTTATTCAATGGTGAGGCATCAAGCATCCTCTCAAGCCTTAATCTTCTGGGCAAAGTCCAATGCTTCCACAGGATTGGTGAAAAAATTTTCCTTCTTGTTGTAAGCGACTCTTAGGGTAGCTGGATAGCTCAGATCATATTTCAAATTCTCCACTTCCCTAAAGATACTTTTGGTCTCATTAAACACTTTTCATTTCCTGGAGACCTCTGCTGGGTAGTCTCGATAAATACTGATCCTGTCCTTCAAATGCAAGACTTCTGTTTCTTGATGTTTTTTGCATTATCTCCTCCAAGACGTGGTCGTACTATACTTTTATTATCATTTGTCTTGGGGGAACGTTTGGTCTTGTCTGACGTCTCATCACTCTATGTGCTTGGGCTAATAAAGGCTTTTGTTCCAGAAATAAAACTTTTTGCAGTAAATTTGCAGTGAATTCTCGGGGATCTTGATCTTTCTCTTCCCCTTCTGGAATACCCGCAATTGTTAGGTTCTGTCTTCTCTGGCGACCTTCCAATTCAGTACATTTCTCGGTTATTTTGCCCAGTAATTCAGTTAGACGTTGATTTTCTGTAATAAGCTTTGCTGTAGTCTGAGCACTTGTTTCGGCTAGTTCTTCAAGGTCTTTTATGACAATCGTCTGCTGGTTCAGTGCCTGTTCCACAGGATTCAGCCTTTCTTCAAAATCAATTCTCTCCTTTGCCAGTCCAATCATTATTTCTGTGATTTCTTTCTTCAAATCATCTGATGTATTCTTAGTTGTGGTATTAATGTTGGTATTAATTTCAGGCTTTAAGTCATTTCCTCCTTGATTTTTTTTATTTCTTCACCAACATTCATCAGCTTTATTTCTTCCCTTAAACCAGCAATTTCACACGCAATAAAAGTTTTAAGTTCTTCACCTTCCGATTTTTTTCGTCGTTTTTTTCGTCACATCTTCTTGGGATAACGTCCTACCTGAGCCCGCGGCTTCAGTCGGGCCTTCCCCCGGTTTCAGCCTGGTAGCCCGACTTTTCGGTTTATCCGCGGGTGGGCTGCGCTGTGTACACATAGTAAGTCGCGCGCCTGATGACGTCACTCACAGCAATCGGTGCAGAGACAGCAGGCAGCAGGTAGGTCGGTTTCTCCCCGATTTTTCTCTCGTTTTTTATGAGGAGCTGGCTGGCGTTACCCTCTAGCCCTCCATAGCGCCACCGAAAGTCCTAATCCAATTTAAAATACTACACAGACTATATTACTCAAAAACTAAATTGAACAAAATTTTTCCAAATGTATCTCCTATCGCGAAAAATGTCTATCTCAAGAAGCAGCTATAACACACTCCTTCGCCTCTTGCATAAAACTCCATACATTTTGGAAAGGAATTTTTGAAATCTTAACAAAATTATTAAAAATAAAACTGGACCCCCATACAGAATTGATTATTTTTGGAACAACAGGAGCCTTCTCTGAGCTATCAATATTTCAAAGACGTTTCCTCAATTATGACCTGTTAATGGCCAAAAAACGTATACTTAAATTTTGGAAAAATGCATCCACCCCAACTCTTAAAATGTGGATCACAAGCATGTCTGAGACGCTACATCTTGAAGATATGAGACTCGTCTTAGCAGGAAAATCAGAGCAATTTTTAAAGATAGAGTCTCCTTTCATTGATTCATTACAAGCATAGTATGGTGCGACACAACTTTGGAATTAAACTGAATTACGGACAGGGTGATGGGTGTGGTGAGAAAAGAAGTAGGTATATCAACACGTTTTGGTCTTTTTTTTTTCTTTTCTTTTATTATTTCTCGTTTTTGTCTTTTTAATGTTTTTTTTAATTCTTACTTATTCACTCTGCGACTACACTCTTTGGTAGTTTAGCGGTTTACACATTCACTAGCTCTTTCACTCTCTCTCTTTCTTGCTCTTTTTCTCTTTTTCTATTAAATTTTTGTCAAAATTAAAATGGAAGATGTACAATAAATGTATTGTGTCATTTGCCGCGGTTTATACTACTGTACACTGCTTCTAATAAAAATATTATTTAAAAATATTTTTTAAAAAAAGGAAGTATCCTGATTGGTTCCATTATAACCTGGGATGGCAATTCCAATGCACAGGAACGCAAAAGGCAGCAGAAAGCGGTAGACTCAGCCTGGTCCATCACGGGCACAGCCCTCCCTATCATTGAAAGCATCTACATGAGGTGCTGCCTCAAGTAGGCTGTATCTATCTTCATCACCCCACCGTCCGGGCCATGCCCTCTTCTCACTGCTATCATTGAGCAGGAGGTACAGAAACCTGAAGTCTCACACCACCAGGTTTACAAACATCTATTCTCCCACAACCATAAAGTACTTGAACTGTCCTGCACAAAACTAATCTCAGCAATGAAACACTACGAACCACCTCTTGCACTCTCATGGATTAGTTTACTAATTGTATTTTTGCACAAATGTCTTGTTTATTTTGCATGTAGACAAAATGCTGGAGAAACTCAGCAGGTGAGGCAGCATCTATGGTGCGAAGGAATAGGTGATGTTTTGGGTCGAGACCCTTCTTCAGACTGAAGACTCCAGCATTTTTGTTTACCTTCGGTTTTTCCAGCATCTGCAGTTCTTTCTTAAATGTTTATTTCGCATCGTCTGTTTCTTTTCACTTTGTTGTAGAATTCACGCGTAATTTATGTATAATTTATTATAATTTATGTTTTTTGTTGTCTGAGTTTATATGCCAGCGATGCTGCTAGAAACAAGATTTGCATTGTATCCATAACCAACTGTACTTTTGCATTAATCAATTGACTTAACTTGGCTTGGCAACAACTCGACGCGTTAACTTGATTTGACTCGCCAATTTACCTTGAGTGATATTCAATGCTCAGGTATTTATGGTTGGTAGACGCCCTAAACACCCTACAACACAGTACTATTTTAGTACTGTTTTATATATTTTATGGTATATTTAGAGTACTATTTTACTAAAATAGAGCGTGCTAATCTAAAAAAAATTGCAAGATCCAATGATTTATGCTTAAGGCTGAAGTGGTCACATTGAACACCTAGCCCACACATCAAGATGCACTAGAATTCCCAGGCTTTCCCTTTTTCCAATAAAATTGCTTTTTTGGTAATTTGAAAAGATAATTTCATTTCGGAGTCACGTGAGTGACTTCGTGAAGACCCCGCCAGCACACATGCGCGACATATCGTCGCTCGCAGTTGCAGTCGACGGCTGGGGGGGGGAATGCGCTCCTCCACCAGCCCTTCAAAAAGGACCAATCAGGTAAGTGGAACTAACCTTGAATTGGTTAGTTCCTGTGGATAGTTTTTTTGTTCACAGGGACGATGGAAAAAAGGAGACAGGCAAAACATGCCTCCAGCCGCGGGACTTCCGACAAGAGTCAGCGGCTGCATTCCCCGGAGCTGCCCGCTGCAACGGCAGCACCCGCTCGTCGGGCCGGGAAAAGAACGCGGAAGTCGGGGAGCCCTACGCAACCAGGACCCGACTCTCCACCACGGTTGTCTATGGAGCCACATAGTGGTAGGAGCACCGCGCGGGAGCAGGGTAGGCAAGACCCTGACTCCCTACCACTGTCACCTAAACATAGGGACAGTGGCATGAAGGTGCGTAAGCGTGTTCCCCGCTCTGCGGCACGTTCTGTCTCCCCTCCAATGCAGGTCACCAGAGGGCAGACCAGGGGAAGAACCGCACTGAGGTCGAGGAGCCCCGCTGCAGCGGCCGGCGTCAACTTGCCACCGGAGCAGTCCGCCAGATCGCGGACCGGTGAGGGATCGAGATCTGAATACAGGAGCCCCGCAGGTGCGGCTGGCGCAGACTCGCCTCTGGCGGAGCCTGCCAGATCGCAGGCCGGTGGCAACACATCTTGGTCACCGCACCCCGCGTTAACGGCTGGACGTGACCATGCGTCGCCTTTGTCCCGGGGGAAGACAGGCGGCAAGCCCGCGCGGATATCAGTGAACCCCTCTTCGGCGGCTGGAACCGACTCCTCACCGCTTATGTCTTTCCAGACAGGCGGGCCGCTTCAGTCCAGAAGACCGCGGACTAGCGGCATGTCCGTGCGGGAGTCGCAGAGCCCCGCAGGAGCGGCAGGCAGTGACATCCTGCCAAGGCACCCTAGTCATCACCTCGTTGAGGTGCGGGCCTACGGCAGAAGCCTCAGTCGTTCAGGGGAACCTGAGGAAGTCCTACTTGTTGTCCGCAGATAGCAGCGGCGGTCGCATGGCCCGTATGGAGCGCATGATGGAGCGACTCCTTGAGCGAGATCTCCCGCAGCAGGATCGGATGTCCTCAAGTTCCAGGAGACATGCATCTGGGCCACCTAGCATATCCCCTTCATTGGTGGGGAGTGCCAGGAGTCAGCAGTTGGCTGACTTTGCAGAGGGGTTGGCGCAGGAACCTGCAGCACCTGAAATACCTCAAGAGGAACTTCTCGACGTGGTTTCCAAATTTGCCCAGCCAAGGCATACAGGACAGCCATTGCAGCCAAAACTGGCGGCTCGCATTGACTACCTCACAACACACCAGCTGCAGGATCAGGTATTGTCCGAGGCAATGAACAAATACAAGGCCCTGAACAACTGTGTTTCGGTGAACTTACCGCCAGTTAACACGCCCATCTGGGGAAATATCAGTCCAGGGATTAGGGCTCAGGAGCTTAAACTTCAAAAAATCCTGAAACTGTTGACGTCGGGAATCACTGCCTTTGCCAGGTCGATTGACGGCACTGAGATGACGGAGGAGCAGGAAGATGCTCTTGCACTACTGTGTAATACACAGTACGAGATAAACTCCTTCCGGAAAATCTCCATCAAACCTACTCTCAACCCCAAGTTTGCGGGGTTGTGCAAGGCATCTGCGACGCCGCCACCGAGACAGTTGTTCGGTGAGGACCTGTCCAAACAGGTCAAGGACCTGGACGAGGAGGCGAAGGCAGTCGGTTTGATGAAACCACCTTCCTCCAGCAGGCCGGCATCTCGCAGACAAAATCCATATGTAAGACCTCGGGGGCTACCTGAAAGAACATCAAGGACCTACACGTCGGCCGCACCCCAACAACAGAAGCCTTTTTTAGGGCAGGACCAACAGCGACCGGCATGGAAGATGCGCCAACTCCACACCCCAGCAACACAACGGAGCGCCAAAACCCAGAACATCAGGCCCCGCAGGTAACCATGGAAGTAAGGGGGTCTGGTTCTCATGCAAGTGCTGCATGTTTAACCTCACAAGTTGGTGGGAGATTACGTTTATTCTGGGATGCATGGAGCTCTATAACTTTAGACTCATTTATATTACAAAGTATTCAGGGGTATGAAATTGAAGTCATAGATGAACAACTTCCCCCGCCTCAACATGTACCAAACCAAAAATTTGCACTTTCCCATAAGGAGAAAGCAGAAGGACATGAGGAAATTTTGAGGCTACATGCCAAGGGGGTGATAGAGAAAACAATACACAAACCTCTTGAGTTCGTATCCAACATCTTTACCAAAACCAAAAAAGATGGTGGATGTCGGATTATTATTGACTTAACCCATTTGAATACTTTTGTAAAATATACCCATTTTAAAATGGACACATTCAAAACAGCTAAATCACTGATTTCCAATGCTTCAAAATTTTTGTAAATAACCTAGGGGCTGTTGTAAGCCCATTGGGTAGGGCTCTATATTGCCATAGTTGATCCATCCAGACAAACCTCAAGAACTTTCGGTCATGTTTAGGTATGGATACTGAATAGTATGCATCTTTTAAATCGATGCATGCCATGAAGATGGATCAACTATGGCAATATAGAGCCCTACCCAATGGGCTTACAACAGCCCCTAGTTTATTTACAAAAATTTTGAAACCATATTGGCATCCCTGAGAAAACAAAACCATATTGTCATGGCATATTTAGATGACATCTTGATTGTGGGAAAGACTATGGAATCGACAAATTTAGCAGTGACAGCTACTAAAACATTGTTTCAAAAATTAGGGTTTGTCATCCATCCAGACAAATCTAAGTTCTACCCTTCACAGGTAATGAACTTCCTGGAATTCACAATTAACACCAATCAGATGATTGTTACCATCCCAGATAACAAGGCAATGGATATTATTGAAGCATGTAACAACCTTGCTTGCGCCAGGAAACCAACAATCAGACATGCTGCTAAGGTGATTGGGAAACTAGTAGCTACATTTCCAGCTGCGCGATTTGGCCCACTACACTATCAAAATTTGCAAAGAACAAAAATTTCAGCATTAAAAACAAATGCTGGACATTTTGATAGGCCTATGCAGCTGCCAATCAAGGCAAAAGTTAAGTTACAATGGTGGATTGATAATATTCGTGACTCATTCAATCCCATTATTGTACCGAATCCATCAGTCGTGGTACAAACCAACGCAAGCGCCCAAGGCTGGGGAGCTACCGACACCACTTCCAGTAGTGGCGGTAGATGGTATTTACATGAATCTACCCTTCTATTATCACAAGGGATAAACTATTTGGAGATGCTAGGAGCATTTCACAGGCTGCGAGCTTATTGCATGAACTTACATCATACGCATGTCCGTCTTCAAATAGATAAAACCACTGTGGTGGCATATTTAAATCATATGGGTGGTATCAAGTCAATATCTTGTGATGAATTGGCAAACTCAATCTGGCTCTGGTGCATAGAAAGAAAAATTTGGATATCAGCTACTTACCTTCCTGGTAAGCTCAATACAGTGGCGGACACCAGGTCACGCGTATTCAATGATAACATTGAGTGGATGTTAAATCCCCAAATATTTGCTAAAATTATAGATATCGACCTTTTTGCGTCCAGATTGAACCATCAGATACCAACATATGTATCTTGGGAACCAGATCCTGGGGCAGTAGCTATGGACGCTTTCTCGCTGCACTGGGGGAAATGGTTTTTCTATGCATTTCCTCCATTCTGCCTCATCAGTCGAGTGTTGCAGAAAATAAAATCAGATTCTGCAACAGGCATCTTAATAATACCCGACTGGCCTACACAACCATGGTATCCGGTGGTCCTTCAGATGATTAAAGAACCATGGGCACATATTAAGAAATGCCCGGATTTGGTAACTAACCCCAAAAGGGAAAATCCATGCCATGGTCATCTGAACCTGTTGGCTTGCAGGTTCTGAAGAGGCCACTCCTGCAATATGGATTAACACCAAGGACCATGGACACCATTGCAGCATCGTGCAGAGCATCCACAAGACGACAGTACCTCCCCAAATCAGGAAATGAGAGACCTACTGCAGCCGGATCAACATCACATATGACTCTGCCACGATTCCCCATGTGCTGAAATTCCTTGTGGGGCTACATCATGATGAGGGCTTCTGCTACAGCGCCATTAACAGTGCCAGAAGCGCACTGTCATCCTACCTTTTGTATAGGAGTAGGGTTACACCAGCTCGTGTCCAAATTGATGAGGGGTATCTTCAATTCGAACCCTCCCCGACCACGATACAACATCATTTGGGATATAGGGGTAGTATTGACCCTACTCAGGAGCTGGTCGCCTATGATTGGACTACCGCTGGATAAACTCACCCTGAAGATGGTGATGTTAATGGCGCTGACCTCGGCACAACGGGTTCAGACCTTGCAAAAAATCAAATTGGATAACATGGTCTCAACCCCTGAGAGAGTAACTTTCTTCATTGACGAGTTACTCAAGCAGCACAGACCTGGGACTACAGGGCTGCAATTAATATTTCCAGCATACCCCGTTGATGTGAGGCTCTGCATAGTCACCTACATATGTCACTATATCAAAGTGACGCATACCATCAGGAAAATGGAGAAAGGCCTACTGATCAGCCATAAGAAACCTCATCACAGGGTGATGGTGCAAACTATCTCCAGGTGACTCAGAGTGGTATTGGATGCAGCAGGTATTAATACTAATATCTTTAAATCTTATTCTACCAGGGCTGGATCCACATCAGCGGCGAGGACCATGGAGGTTCCCATGGACCATATCCTCGCAACAGCGGGCTGGGCCAGCGAAGCAACGTTCCAGCAGTTTTATAATAAACCTGTGGCCGCTCCCGCAACGTTTGCGGAGACAGTTTTATGTACTGGTCCCCAAGAAACGTTTATCCCCGAGTGAGGGATTTTTTGATTTGTATTAATAAATACTATATTATTTTTCAGCTTGTCAAGTCTGAAATACGTTAACATACTCCTTCCATCAGAATTGCGGCAGTGTGTGAGCATGGACGTGATCCAGGGCATGAAAACACAGAGCTTTGAAATCTTCAGGAAGTCACTCACGTGACTCCGAAATGAAATAGTAAGATTAAATGAGAACTTACCAGTTTGAAGTTTGATCTTTATTTTATGAGGAGTTGCGATGATGGATTTCGTGCCCTCCACTCCCAACCCTCTACTATAAGGTCAACTGGTAAATAGAGTCTCTTCAATCTTACTATATTTAGTCATTGTTGTTTAATCTGTGATTCCACACCGCTGCTTTTAAGAATGTCACGCATGTGTGCTGGCGGGGTCTTCACGAAATCCCTCATCGCAACTCCTCATAAAATAAAGATCAAACTTCAAACTGGTAAGTTCTCGTTTAATCTTACTATTTTAAAGATGTTGCCATTTTGTTCTACTTCTAACAGTTGATCTGTGACGGGTCAGAAGAAGGGTCTCGACCGGAGGCAACACCTATTCCTTTTCCCCAGAGATGCTGTCTGACCCGCTGAGTTACTCCAGCGTTTTGTGTCTAATAACTGATCTCAGTTTTGGGTTCATGGGGCTGTGGGCAAAGGGTGGCCAAGGCAAAAGAAGGAGTGGTTGTGTCTGAGGTGAGAGTGGGAAGAAACATGGTGGAGCAGGGTGGAGGGTCTCTGGAATTCTCTGCCGGGGGATTCGGGGAGGTGAGATCATAGCAGGTGTTTAGGAGGTGGTGGATACATTTATGAAAGGTAGAGAATCAGGACTTTGGGGAACTGGTATGGAAGAAGAGATGAGGCCATAAGAAAATCAAACATGATCACATTGAATGGCAGGGTGGGTTTGAGGGGCCGAGTGGCCTATTCCTGCTCCTATAGTTTTGTCTTCTTCTGTTCAGGGAGTATGAAGTTGGAAAACGAATGTGTTACTTTTTCGTCGCATTAATGTGTGTTAACTTGCAGCCTGATATTAATCTAACTGGTCTACAATGATCTGATTTATCACCCTCACCTTAATGTGCAGAATCACAGAAGCATACAGAACTGGAACAGGACTTTTTGGCCAATCCTGTCCATGCCCTACATGATGCCTACGTACACAAATCCTGCATCTCTCAATGGCTTCCCCATTCGAAACCTATCCAAATGACTTTTAAAGGTCGTCATTGTATCTGCCTCCACTGCTTCCCCTGACCACTGCTACCCCTGACCACTGCTTCCCCTGACGGCTCGTTCCAGAGATGAGAAGGGATTTTGAGAGAAAACAAACTGCAAAAAGACACAAAGTGCTGGAGTAATTCCACAAAAATACTTGATGTTTGAAGAAGGGTCCTGACCTATCCATATTCTCCAGAGATGCTGCCTGACACCTGGGTTATTCCAGCACTTTGCGTCTATTTTTATGAGAAACGATTTCTTCGCTCAGAGATGATGAAGCTGTGCGAAGCTGTTGCCATGCTGTATCTCTAAACTGAATACCTACTTTTGTTTCGATTTCTTAACTTTCTTTTTAACATATCTGTCATTTTCCATGCCCTGATCACTTCACTCATGAGCAGCTTTGCCCTGTTTATTGTGAAAAAGTGAAGGGAAACAAGTCATAAGCAAACCAGGAATATATTGAGCAAAGAACAAGATGCTGGGTGAACTCAGTGGGGCAGGCAGCGAGGTGTTCGCTGAGTTCCTCCATCATTTTGTTTTTTGCTCGCAATTGCAGTATCTGCAGGTTCCTATGTCAAGAATCTCGGCAGATCTTTCCTTTTTTTTCTTCTGAGAGCACTTGTACCTATTATACAAACTGATTACGATCAGATAAACACCAAAAGCAACTGCTGTTCTAAGACAAATATCCAGTTCTAATCAGGTTCTTAATCAGGTACAATAACAAATATTTGTTGTGCCTGAACAGTGTGACATGTAGGTTTCATTTGAATCTGTCTTAACATTCAACAGAATGTTCAATGATTTAAAAGTTCAATGAATCCACCTTGAACATACCCTGAGGCAATTTCTTTCAACATGTAGCAGCTATTCTTACAATGAAACAACATACTGAAACTCTTTGTTCTCTCTGCCAATGTATTTATACAATTGGGAACATAGGTCACAAATGTAAAATACCCACATGTGATAAGAGAAAGGAGTTAAAGGTTTGCGAGAGACATTGTCAATGTCTATGATCCCATGACAATTGATTACATTCTCTGTTACTTCGTATTTTCCCATTGGCCTTGCCAAGGCACATTAGGCACCACTCATTCCATATGCAGCAGGATCAGGAGAATCAGGGCTGAACCATGTTTCAGTGAAGTAAACAACACGGGTCTCTGATCTTTCTATGAAGCAGCAGTCTTGCTCTAAGCGCATCAAGCTTGTTCGCGTGTAATTGAAACCCAGCTAGAAGTATGCTGGCATGGAGTGCTGAAGTCGCCCTCACTTCAATCGTACCTGGAGTCCACCCTCCCGCTGACTATCATGTCTGCTTTCTACTCACAGCTGTTGTAGTGGCATCTGCAGTTCCTTCTGTCTCCAATGTGGATGGAGATGCACAATGCATCCCCTGATTCCTTCTTGATTAACACATGGAAACACTGTCCTGTACATCGAATGTACATCGACAGCAGATTGCACAACTATATGCCCCCCTCGCCCAACCCAGGAAATTGCAACTTTGTTTTAACACAAATGTTTAGAATGTTATTAATTGCTTAATCATTCTATTCAATCAACTACTTCACTGATAGTCTATGGATGAAAGTAGACAAAAATGCTGGAGAAACTCAGCGGGTGAGGCAGCATCTATGGAGCGAAGGAATAGACGATGAACTTTTTGTACTTTTGCATGAACATTACACAGTCTTGCCCCACAAAGACTTGTCCCACAATGGCCATTCCTTCTTCTATCTGCTCTCATAAGGCAGAAGGTACAGAAGCTTGAAAGTGCACACCACCAGAAGTTGGGACAGCTTCTTGCCCTCTGTTATCAGGCTTCTGAATGGTCCTTCCATTAATGAGGGTACTGCCTGTTTCACCTCTGCCCCATTTTGACATTGGACCTTGTTTCTGGAACTGGTGCGCTATAAAAAACAGGTATTTTCATTTAAATACTTGGGGGTAACGATAGATCATCAGTTATCATGGAATGACCACATTGATAAGATTTGCAATAAGACAAAACAAAGAATCTGGTTTCTCCGCTGACTTAGATCTTTCGGAGCAAGTAGACAAATCCTTTTGTTATTTTTTACCGCTGTGATAATCAGTGTTTTGCAATACTGTAAGATTGCATGGTACAAGAGTTTGTCTGCTACTACAAAATCAAAACTGCTCCAACAATTAAAAATCTGATCAAAGATTGTAGGTCAACCACTTTAGAAATTGTATGAATCACCCTACCATAAAAACATACCAAGGATGGCCAACAATATTTCTTCTGACTCCAACCATGTTCTGAACAGTGAGTACAATTTGTTACCATCAAACCGGAGATATAGGGTTCCAAAGATATAAGGTTAGACTGAAGCACTCTTTTGTGCACCAGTCAATCCTCAAAGTAAATACGCCGCTTAATCCCAGATCAAATGCACGCTGATGGGCCTCAAATGTTGTCTACTGTTATTGTAATGTTGTGTTGAATGTATGTATTTTTGGGTCTTAATGCATGACTTTTCAAGTCTCTTTTATCTTTTATGTGATGCTGTAAATGGAGCTGCTGCAATGCAAAACAAATTTCAGACTTTGTTCTGACAATAAAGTAATATCGTATCGTATCGTATCATATAATGCTGAGAATTATATATCTTGCACTAAGTATCTTTTCCTCTACTTTACCTATGTACGTGAGTTGAGCTTGATTGTACTTATGTATAGCATTGTCTTATCTGTTTGGATAGAGTACAAAACAAAGCTTTTCAAACCTCGGTACATGCAACAATAATAAACCTAATCCAATCCCGTCTATGCTGAAACACATTTTGTGCAGATCCGAGCACAGAAGAACTTAAGAACTAGGTGTAGGTGAAGGCCAAACAGCTCATCGATCTACTCCACCATTTAATAAAATCATAGCTGATCTAATCTAGGCCTCAACACCGCTTTTCCACTGAATATGGAAAATTCCACACCGGTTGACCTTCTTGTAGTTCAAATGTCTCCACCAGGAATAGATTCAATGGAGAAATGAGGAACTGGATTTGATGGTTTAAAACCCCCCACAAAGTGCTGGAGTAACCCAATGAGTCAGGCAGATCTCTGCAGGACATGGATAGGTGATATTTCGGACTGGGACCCTACTTTGGACTGATTGTATGGGGGGGGGGGGGGGGGGGGGGGGGTAGTTGGAAAAGAGGTGGGGGTATGATTCAATAGCTCTTCCGAGTATATAATTCCAGAGTCACAACCCTCCTTCTTCATATTTATTCAGAAGCCATGTTCTTAATTCTAGAACCCCCACTGTGGCAAGAATCTCCTCATTGCCACCCTATCGATCCCTCACAGAATCTGATATGTTTTAAGAAGGTCACTACTCATTCTTCCAGATGTGGAGTGTATACCAGTCAACGTTACTCCATGCATCAAACACTTAATTCCAGAAGTCAATCCAGTGAACTTTCCTTGCCATGCAGAATGTCAACAGCCCTGGGTCATGCAGATGATGATCCCAAAGTTAGCCCAACCCAACAGTTTGAATGTCAACAGGCTGTCCTTAAATTTATTGCACGTAATGTGACGAGCCAATTGCCCCCATTGGAACGCATATGCATTCTGGAATGAACGCTATTCATATGGATGTTAATAAGCAGGGTGGATTGGAGACTGTAAAATTAAAAGCCAATTCATTAGAAATTGGAATGTGTCATCAAAGACGCTGTTTCCAGTTACTATTTTGGTTACTAACTTCAATAATCACCAACTCCATATGACTCAGTGCACACAGAGGAAAATATAACAGGATCTGAGGGATTGTCAAAAATGATTTGTATTGTCCACGATTGTTGGGATAGTAGATACGAGGATATGCAGATGCTGGTTTACAACAAATGACACAAAGTGTTGGAATAACTCAGCAAATCAAACAGCATCTGTGGAGAACATGGATAGGTGATGCGTGATATCCCTTCTTCAGACTCAGGGATATTCAGGGATAGTGGTTGTTTCAGAATCTATTGTAATTCCTGTTGCAATTAATCTCAGTTTTCTACAAGTAGCATGATTTTGAGGTTTGCCTTCTTACAATCTTTTTAATAATGTAAACCATTAATATCACCCACCCTTGCATTTACAAGTAGCAACTTCCTTTTACACAAATTGACCTTTGTTTTTTTACATGCTAACATACTTCAGTTTTAATCGTTTAGTGGCAGGTAACACCCAATCCAGTTTAAAAGGGCTGCTTCATTCTGTGTAGCAGTATCAGGAATATTCCAGGAAGATTTGCACTGCTGAATGATATAATGTGTGGGCATACTGACCAGATGAGATTTTGAGTTATACTTGTATGTGTTACTAAAGTAGTTACTATTCCTTACATGTAGTTATTAATGTTTACTCTATTTCATTAAAACTTGTGTCTAGTCATTCCCAGAAACTGCCAAAGTCATATAGTCATACAGCACAGAAACAGGTCCTTTGGCCCAATCAGCCACGCTGACCAAGATGCCCCATCTAAGCTAGTCTCACCTACCTTCTCTGGGTCTCAACCCAAGACGTCACCCATACCTTCTCTCCAGAGAAGCTACCCATCCTGCTGAGTTACTCCAGCTTTTTGTCTATCCTCTGGCAGTTCGTTCCATATACCCATCACCTTCTGACCCTCAGGTTCCCATTAATTCTTTCCCCTCTCCTTCCAAAACTGGCAAATTTCTCTACTCAACGAATACTCCCAGTTTAAATGCGTGCGTGCGTGCGTGCGTGTGTGTGTGTGTGTGTATATGGTGCATAATGCAGTTTTCAGCATTGTAGCACATTAGTTCCTTAGGCAAGGCAAATTTATTTATATAGCACCATTCGTACAATCAGCAATTCATAGTGCTTTACAAAAGAAACAAAAGAATAACATAATAAAAAGACAGCAGAACAACCATACAACACAGGACAACAAAATAGCCAATAATCAAAATTTACAAAACAAGCAATAAGACAAATGCATGAATTGTAAAACAAAGTCACTAAAACAATAAAACGATTTTAAAAGCACATAAAAGGGATAAGATTAGAAGGTTAAGATTACCTACATGTTGGGTTATGGAAAAGCTACAGTAAACAACAGTGTTTTTAGGCCTGATTTAAATGAGCTTACAGTCTGTACACACCTCAGGTGTTCAGGGAGCTTGTTCCACAGGTATGGAGCATAAAAACTGAATGCTGCTTCAGCCTTTTTAGTTCTGACCCTGGGAACACAGAGTAAACCTGTCCCTGAAGACCTGAGGAGTCTAGGTGCCTCATATACAACAAGAAGGTGAGAGATGTATTTTGGACCCAGACCATTCAGTGCCTTGTAGGCCAGTAACAGAATTTTAAAATCTATCCTTTTACACACAGGGAGCCAGTGCAAAGATTTAAGGATGGGTGTAATGTGGTCAATTTTCTTGGTGTTGGTCAAGACTCTGGCAGCGGCATTCTGGATAAGCTGCAGTTGTTTAATTGATTTTTACTGAGACCTGTAAAGATTACACTTAGGTGTAAATCAGCCCCTGACATTGTGACAGTTCCTGGTAGGGTTGAGTCAGTGTCCCTCACGGTCTGTGCAAGGTTTGCTGCCTAGTAACTCAACCCTCTCTGGTAGCATTAAGAGTGTTAAACAGTTTCATCAGAACTTTGTGCTTTGTGCTGTAAAATTAATTGTATTTAAAGAAAGAAAATCAGATATTTTGGAAACAAATTTCCACAGTACTGATGCTACTTGCCACAGGGAATGAATTCAGATCATTTTAGAGTTTAGAGTGTGGAAACAGGCCCTTTGACCCACTGAGTCTGTGCCGAACAGTGATCACCCGTACACTAGTTCCATCCGACACATTAGGGACAATTTACAGAAGTCAATTAACCTACAAACCTGTATGTCTTTGGAATCCATAATCCCTCTACTTTCTTTGTGAAGATGTTGCCCATCAGGTCCTTTTAAAGATCTTTCGCCTCTTACCTTAAACCTATGCTCTCCAGTTTTTTACTGCTTTCAATGCATATATTTTTTATTTAATTCATTGTCCAATGGTTCAATTGTACTTTACTGTCACATGTAGGTAGGTACAGCAAAATTCTTTGTTTACATACAGTTCAGTAAAAATGTTCCTGTACATAGGAACAATTATTCTTAAACACAAGAGTGTAGGAATGGTAGATTACGTTGAAGCAGAACACACGAATCAGCACATTTTCGCTGACATCTTGAACCCCAAGTTCAGAGATATTAAAATATCTTCACTTGCCGTAAAGGCCTATTGTCCTGGCGAAGTCACTGGGTCGGAGTTGTAGGGTCAGCCTGAACAGGCTATGTTGTTGGTGAACTGCTCCTCTGCTCCATGCCAATGTAGGCCGGGTCCAATCTTGGAGCAGCACCCATTCCAATCGAACCCCAGGCTGCTGCAGGGCCTCCAGTGGCCCACTCCACCGATGCCTCACTCCGGACACTTCGACCAGCAAACACGCCATCCCTCACCCCTCACACGGCCACTGCTCATCCTCCGTGCTCTGGAGTGCCACCCACAGCCAACCTCGAACACCTTGTGCACCTGCAAAGCCACAGAATGCGCCCCCCCCCCCGCCCGCTCACTGACACCATTCTTTTCCTCCGTCAGCCGCTGCCGCCATCTTGAGGGTATTCAAGGGATATGAACTTTGTGACCTCTATATTGAGTCAGCATTTATTTGCTGAAAACACCAAGTGCTGGAGGAACTCAGTTGATCAGGCTGCATCTGTGAAGGGAATGGACCGATGATGTTTCGGATCAAGACCCATCTTCAAAGCCAGTCTGCAGCCTCTTGTGTCTCCATTTATTTGCACAAGCCTAATTGCCTTTGAGAAGATGGTGGTAAGATGTCTTTTTGAAGAATTGCAGTCCTTGAGGAGTTAATTGCCAAATACTGCAGAGAAGACTTACACAGTAAGTGAAAATATCTTGCTCCATGGCAGAGTCATAGAGTCACACAGCATGGAAACAGACCCCTTCAGCTCAACCTGTTCATGCCGACCAACATGCCCCATCTACATTAGTCCTACCTGCCTGCATTTGGCTCTATAAGATCACCCCTCTTCCTGTGCTCTGAATGGCTGAGCATGAATGTGGCGGCACTTTCACGGAACTATGTACCTGCACTCCTGGATCCCTCTGCTCTACAGTGCTCCAGAGCACTGCCATTCACCATGAAGGTCCTGCCCTGGTTTGACTTCTCAAGTTGCAAGACCTTGCACTTATCTGTATTAAACTCTATTAACCATTCCTCAACCCACCTGCCCAACTGATCAAAGTCCTGCTGCAATTTTTGATAATATTCTCTATCTACAATACCACCCTCCTTTGTAGCTTCTGCAAACTTGTAAATCATGCCTTGCACATTCCCATCCAAATTGTTGATGTAAACCGTAAAAACAGCAATCGCCCAGCACTGATCCTTGGGGACACCACTAGTCACAGGCCTCCAGACCGGAAAAAAAAACCTTCCACCATCACCCTCTGCTTCATTCCATGAAGCCAATTCTCTGTTCAGTCGGGAAGCTCTCTCTGGATCTCATGCGATCTAAAGAGAATTGAAATTGAGTGGGGGACACAGTGACTGAATACCAGAAACTACCGATGGACTATGTGTGAAGGGAGCTGTGGAGGAACAAGGGAGAAATTAGTTGTCTTGTGTTCCACGTCAGAGTCTCTTCTGTGAATGTTTTTAGTATTTGGAACAGATACCCAGGTTAGAGTTGAACAGAATATATAGGTGGTCTGGAGATGATTGGATTCTGGTGGTAAATAATGTTTGTTTTTGGCAGAGGCACACGAACAAGTACCCAGCAATGATAGGGTCCCTGGAAAAGCAAGGCTGCCTCATCAATGCATGGGACCCGGAAAGTTAATCACACCAGTGACACAAGTCATTCAGAATGCAAATGGAAAGCTGGACTGCGTTGGAGAGGTTTGGAGTAGAAGACTAAATGAGTCTTATATCATCTGTGCAAGTCTTCAACAAGACTGCACCTGGTGCATTGAATGATCCTTTAGTCACCCTAATAAAGGCAGGATCCATCATTCAGACCAGATTTCCCACCATTGATTCTGTCTACACTTCATGTTGCCTCGGAAAAACAGCCAACATTATCACTTGCCCCATCCTTGTCATTCCTTCTTCATACATGTCATACATGTGTGTATGTATATATGTGTGTGTGTGTGTGTGTGTGTGTCTGTGTGTGTGTATGTGTGTGTGTGTGTGTGTGTGTGTGTGTGTGTGTAACTTTTTTTTCTCTATCATTTATCATAATGTTTAACGTGTACCTGTTTACATATTCTGTTTTGCTGCAGTAAGTAAGAATTTTACTTCGGAGTCACGTGAGTGACTACGTGATGAAGACCCCTTCAGGCTGCATGCGCGTCATTAACGTCAGACACAATGGCGCAGCGACTGGTTAGGAGGAGCAGCGCTCCTCCAGTGGTAAGTTTAAAAACCCCAAGGTAAGTGAAAGCTTGGTTGGAGGTCGCTTTTTTGTTGCAGGCTTGTGTTTCAGCTGCAAGTTTATTTCTAAAAAGAAATTGCAGAAAGCGACAACGGTGAAGGCGAGGCACGCCGCTAGTAAGATGACAGACCGCGGGAGTGCGGGTAGTGGGCGCCCGCACAGTTCACCTAGTCCGTCTGTGGCAGGGAGGCCACCGACTGCAGACTCGGTGCCTTTGAGCACCGTGGTCACGCCGTTGGGGCATAAGGCTACTAAAAAGTCTGCAAGGCCCATTGACTCCGAGGAGTCGGGCCAGGAGGGTTCCCCTCCGGAAAAGGATGCTGTTCTTACACGGCTATCCAAAGTGGAGCTCCTGTTGGAGAGGATGCTCCATCAGGATACACACCCGAAGGAGTCGTGGTATCCGTGCCGGCCTACAGGAGAGCCCGCGCCAGCAGCGCCTGGAATAGGGCTGCTCAATCGCTCCCTCTTGAAGGAGGAGAGCTTGACGGGTCAGGATTATTCTGACGCTGAATCTGTGGGAGAACAGAAGCAACGGGATGAAGGGCATGAGACGTAATACCATGTCTAGCAGCAAGATTTGCTGTCCCCAGAGAGGCTGGGGAGCCGTTGGATGATGAGTTGGCAACAACTATAAATTATTTGTTCTCCCGTCAGCTGCAAGAGCCTACCATGGACGAGACGGCGAAGAAATATGAAATCCCGGTTAATTCCCAACTCCTGAACGTACCGGCAGTTAACCATGTGATATGGGGCCATATGGGCATTGGTATTCGGGCACAAGAAATAAAGCTCCAGCGGGTGCTGAGGTTGCTCGCTGCAGGCATTACTGCGTTTGCCAGATCGGTGGACGAGGGGCCGTCTGTATTACAGCAGGATGCCTTAGCCCTTCTATGCAGTGCCCACTTTGAAATAAACTGTTTGCTCAAAAGTGCAATACGCCCGATGATACACCCTAAATTTGCGGCGTTCTGCAAGCCAAGTAATATTCAACCGCCAAATTTGTTATTTGTGGACGACCTCGCTAAGCAAGTCAAAGAGCTCGACGACGAGGCAAAGACGGTGGGGTTGATTAAAGCCCCGATGACCAGCAGAATGGTTCGGCGCCAACACCCCTACCGACGGGCTGCAGAGACCGGGGCCGGTTAAGGGACCAGCCGGGCATTTACCAATGTGCGCAGTTGGCGCACTGCTACAGGGGCACGAGCAAACGTGACTTCTCCCACCAGGAACTGGGGACAACAAATTCCACCGGTCACCATGGAGGTAGGTGGGTCTGGTCCTGATGGGATCATATTAAGTGAAAGACACCTACAAGTCGGGGAGAGATTACACGGGTTCCTAAAAGAATGGTCTGAGATAACATCAGATCCGTTTATACTGTGCAACATAAAAGGTTTTCGAATTGAATTATATCAAAATTTGAGTCCACCCACTTAACATGTTCCAAGCCGGACACTCATTTTCTCACAGAAAGAGAATATGGAGATGCAGGCAGAACTTGAAAAATTATGCAAAAAAGGGGTAATTGAGAAATCGGTTCGCCAACTCCACCAATTTGTGTCAAATATTTTTCCTCTGTCAAAAAAGGATGGAGGATGTAGACTCATCCTCGACCTGATGAGCCTTAACTCCTTTGTACAGTATAAACATTTCAAAATGGAAACTTTTACTACTGCTTAACACCTGCTTTCCAGACGATGTTATATGGCAAGCATCAACCTTAAAGATGCACATTACTCAGTGTCTGTTCACTACGATGATAGGAGATATTTGAAATTTAGCTGGATGAGTCAATTAATGCAATTCAAAGCACTGCCTAATGGATTTACCTCAGCTCCGAGATTGTTCACCAAATTGTTAAAACCAATACTGGGGCTACTTAGAGCTCAGGGTCATATTGTAATAGCCTATTTGGACGATATTTTTTATTGTAGATAAGACTCGGGACACAGCTGAATCATCCGTTTCAGTTGTTAAGCTCACTTCTGAGAGGTTGGCGTTTATCATTCATCCTGATAAATCCAAATTAACACCTGTCAGAGTTATTGATTATTTGGGTTTCACTATTAACTCAGATCATATGTCAGTGACTCTGCCCAGGGACAAAAGGCTGCAGCTAATTGAAGGCTGTGTTAAGCTCAATGAAGCACAACAACCTTCAATTAGACAAGTGGCCAGCTTGGTTGGCAAATTAGTGGCTTCATTTCCAGCTGTGCAGTTTGACCTCTGCATTACCAGCAATTGCAATGAACGAAGGAACAGGCACTGACGATGCATTCAGGTCGTTATGACAGGCCCATGCAAATACCAGCTGCGGCCATTGCTGAAGTACAATGGTGGATTATGAATGTCTCAAGTTCTTCCAGCCAAATTCTGGTTGAACCACCTTCTATTGTCTTACAGACTGATGTCCTTGCGCTAGGTTGGGGCGCTACTGATACTATTTCCAGCTGTGGAGGCAGATGGAGTATGCATGAGGCACCTCCTCTGCAATCATGTGGAATTAATTATTTAGAGCTTTTGGGAACATTTTATGGGCTTAAAGTTTATTGTTCTACTAAATGTCACTTGCATGTTCAAGTTCAGATTGACAACACTATGGCAGTGGCGTATGTTAATCATAAGGGTGGAATCAAGTCGGAATCTTGTGATAGATTGGCAAATCTGATTTGGGACTGGTGTATTTCCAGAGACATTTGGCTTTGAGCTATCTACCTACCAGGAAGATTCAACATCGTGGCAGACACAAGGTCTCGCAAATTCAATGACAACACAGAATGGATGTTGAATCATGACATATTTAACGATGTTGTTGCTTGGTATGGGATGCCAGATATCGATTTGTTTACATCCAGACTAAACCACCAGTTGCCTAAATATGTTTCATGGGAACCAGATTCTGGGGCAGCAGCGGTAGATGCATTCTCGCTGCATTGCGGTGGAATGCTTGTGTATGCATTTCCTCCTTTCTGCCTCATCAGTCGGTGTCTGCAAAATATTAAGTAGGACTCTGCCTCAGGAGTATTCGTGGTACCCGACTGGCCTACTCAGCCATGGTTCCCTCTCACGATGCAGGTAAACATACAGCCACTTATGACTGTTCCCAAACATCGAAACCTACTGGTACACCCTGTAACTGGTGGTCAACACCCTTTATATGATCGTATCAATCTGTTGGTTTGCAGATTCTTAGAAGACCATTCCTGGGGAGAGGACTATCGGATCGCATTGTGGAAGTTCTTACTGCGGCCTGGATGGACAGTACCCAGAAGCAGTACATTTCTTATATAAGGAAATGGGAGGTGTTCTGCCTCCGGCAAAATATTTCATATTACACAGCAGGCATCTCCGACATACTAGAGTTCCTGTCAACCCTCTTTTTCGATCAAAGATGTGATCAATATGGCCAGACGTGCCCTGTCTTCATATTTATGGTTGGGATTAGAACAATATTCAGTGGGGTCACACCCTCTCATCTCTAGATTTATGAAGGGAATTTTTAATTCCAATCCTCCCAGGCCCAGGTATTCGACAATCTGGGATGTTAGCGAAGTACTTATGCTCCTTCGTCAATGGACTCCTATCACAGCCCTGTGTTTAGCCAAACTCTCCATGAAGGTAGTCATGCTCATGGCACTGGTTTCGGCACAACGGGTGCAGACATTACATAAGCTGCGACTCGACAGGATGGAAGTATCTGCAGATGCCATTACATTTTCCATCTACGATCTACTCAAACAGAGCAGACCGGGGGTGACAGGGTTTAGGCTTACTTTTCGGCACACCCTATGGATTCATGCCTATGTGTGGTGTCACACTTATTATGTTACATCAAGGCCACCAGCACCCTAAGAGGTGCGGAATCAGCATTCTTGATTAGCCACAGAAAACCGCATAGTAAGGTGTCGGTTCAGACTATTTCAAGGTGGCTAAAGCAGGTTCTGGCTTATGCAGGTATTGACACTAACATTTTAAAATCTCATTCCACCAGGGCGGCATCAACATCAGCGGCCAGGGCAATGGACATCCCCATAGACCATATCCTCGCAGCCACAGGGTGGTCAAGTGAACGGATGTTTCAGCAATATTATCATAAACCACTTGCTGAACCAGGGGTATTTGCCCATTCTGTTTTAAGTTCAGTTTTATAGCTTTCCCCTGGGACAGAGGGGTTGCTATTGTTTTCTTTCAAAATTAAACCGTTATTACATTTAAAATCAATGTCATGGTTTAATGCATTATTGATTCTTTCCTCATTCTGAGTCAATTGATGCAGTGAAACGCCTGAATTTGAATCTACGGCATGAAATCACAGAGCTTTGAAATCTTCACATAGTCACTCATGTGACTCCAAAGTAAAATAGTAAGATTAAAAGAGAACTTACCAGTTTGAAGTTTGATCTTTATTTTATGAGGAGTTACATTGGTGATTACGTGCACTCCATGCCCAACCCTCTCTCACAAAGGTCATCTGGTAGTTCTAGGTTTCTGCTCTTACTATTATACTTAAATTACTGTTACCTGTGATTTCATACCACTGCTTTGAAGATTGACGCGCATGCGGCCTGACTGGGTCTTCTTCATGTAATCACCAATGTAACTCCTCATAAAATAAAGATCAAATTTCGAACTGGTAAGTTCTCATTTAATCTTACTATTTCAGTGTTCTATCTGGGACACATGACAATAAACCACTCTTGACTCTTGATTCTTGACTTAGGAACAGCTTCTTCCCGTCTTTTTCAGGCTTCTGAATGGTCCTTCTATAAGGTAAGGTACTGTCCAATTCACCACTACACGATTGTGGACATTGGACTTTGTCTATGGAACTGATGTGCTACAGTGATGAGAACTATATTCTGCATTCTGCACCTATGTACCTTCCCCTTTTCTGTATTTTATTGTACTTGAGTTGGACTTGATTGTATGTATGTATAGTATCTGATCTGTTTGGATAGCATGCAAAACAAAGCTTTTCACTGTACCATATAACAATTACAGCACGGAAACAGGCCCTCTCGGCCCTTCCAGTCCGTGCCGACCATTTGTTTTCCCCTAGTCCCATCTACCTGCACTCAGACCATACCCCTCCATTCCCTTCACGTCCATATACCTATCCACTTTACTTTTAAATGTTAAAATCGATCCTGCCTCCACCACTTCTGCTGGAAGCTCATCCCACACAGCCACCACCCTCTGAGTAAAGAGGTTCCCCCTCACGTTACCCCTAAACTTCTGTCCCTTAATTCTCATGTCATGCCCTCTTGTTTGAATCATTCCCTACCCTCAATGGGAAAAGCTTATCCACATCAACTCTGTCTATCCCTTTCATCATTTTAAAGACCTCAATCAAGTCCCCCCCTTAACCTTCTGCGCTCCAAAGAATAAAGACCTAACTTGTTCAACCTTTCTCTGTAACATAGTTGCTGGAACCTTGGCAACATTCTAGTAAATCTCCTCTGTACTCTCTCTATTTTGTTGACATCCTTCCTATAATTAGGCGACCAAAATTGTACACCATACTCCAGAATTGGTCTTACCAATGTCTTGTACAATTTTAACATTACTTCCCTACTCCTATATTCAATGCTCTGATTTATAAAGGCCAGCACACCAAAGGCTTTCTTTACCACCCTATCTACATGCAATTCCACCTTCAGGGAACTATGCACAGTTATTCCTAGATCCCTCTGTTCCACAGCATTCCTCAATTCCCTACCATTTACCATGTATGTCCTATTTTGATTTGTCCTGCCAAGATGTAGCACTTCACACTTAACAGCATTAAACTCCATCTGCCATCTTTCAGCCCACTTTTCCAAATGGCCCAAATCTCTCTGTAGACTTTGAAAATCTACTTCATTATCCACTTCAGTACACATGAAACAATAAACCTAAACCAAAGGAAAGACTCACTGTAGAAATAGCGTAGTGAAGGTTCTCTTGATAGAATTTTGGAATGAAGGTGCTTTCTTGCAGACTGGGTTTATTCTCATTGTGGGGGAGATGGATGAGGCAACCGCATTGAACATACAAGAACCGCAGGGGTGAGGAGGCTCTATAGGGGAGATGCTGTGAAGATATTTCTCCGGGCAAGTGACTCTAAGCTGAAAGGTTTCGGGATGGGACTGTTAATATTGTGATCAAAGTAAACTTAATTTCGAGTCACAAATGGAGATATATTGCACAAAAGAAAGTATTAGAAAAATCAAACTGCAGGATATCTGAAATGGAAATTGCTGGAATCCAAGATCAGTCAGCATTTGTGGAAAGGACATAGATAAAACATAGTACAGTACAGGAACAGGCCCTTCGGCCCACAACGTCTATGCCGAACATGATGCCAAGATAAACTAATCTCCTCTGCCTGCCTGTGATCCATAACCCTCCATTGTGAACAGTTACGTTACAGGATTTGATGCTTCATCAGAACACTTGTTCAAAGATGGTGAAAGCTGAAGTCCAGTGTAAAACATTGTCCAGATTCAGATTTAGTTGTCATATACACCAGGGTGCAATGAGGTTCCTTGTTCACAGGAAGCTCATGGAGTACACAGTATACCTGGTAATCACAGATACAGCAATGAATACAACAAATGCAAACCAGCAAAATGATTTAAGGGCTGTAACTGAAGTAGAGCAAAAAATCTAAAGTGCAATAATAGATTAACCAAATAATGTAGTTCAGAGTACGTGGCAACACCTCTGGGAATAGGGTGTGAAAGAGCTGATTAGTTCAGGAGTCTGATAGCTGTGGTGAAGAAGCTGTTCTTAATTCCAGATGTCTGGGCTTTCAAGTCCTGTATCTTTTCCCAGAAGGTAAAAGAGAGAAAAGGGAATAGCTGGGGTGTCAGGCATCCATGACTATACTTCCAGCCTTCTTGTAACGGTAAGGCCATGAAGATGGACTAGATGGAAGTACTGCCAAGCCTGTAATGGATATACTTTTTTGCATATCTTTCATTCATTGTTCTTTATCTCTCCACATCACCATCTAAATCTCTCGTTTCCCTGATCCCTGACCAGTCTGAAGAAGGGTCTCGACCCGAAACGTCGCCTATCTCCTTCGCTCCTTAGATGCTGCTGCACCCGCTGAGTTTCTCCAGCTTTTTGTGTAACCCTGTAATGGACTGGGCTGTGTTTCATCACTTTCCACTGGCTCAGTGGTCAAGAACAGAGGACAGACTGCGATGCATCCTTTCAGAATACTTTCTATAGTGCAGCTGTTGAAGTGTGAGAGAATCCTCGTGGACATGCCGAACCTTCTCAGACGAAATGGATAATTACTGCAACATGCTACTTTGAGCTGACAGAACAGCCGATCTGTCTGTTAGCTTAAGGGGCTTGAAGGGGCTTAGCGCAGAGTTAATAATGATCCAGACACAAACAACTTGAAGGCACAGGTACAGGAAGATATACCGTCCCGGACAGGATAAACCACCTCAAGTATAATTATTGCTTAGTGAACAGCAATTACCGATTGAAGATAAACAAATGGAGTGATATATAGTGCATGTGATGTATAAATGAATGATACCTCAGAGAAGCAGTCTCTCAGAGTATCAAAAGGAATGTCTTGTCATGTGTATAAGCTAAACACTAAAGGGCCTATCCCACCAGCATGCGACTGCATGCGGCGAGCGCGACCAAACGTGGTGTCTTGGGGCGTACAGCCTCGCAGGGCCGGTCCCACTTCCAACCGCGGAGCAGTATTGTGCTGATCCCAACATCATTCTCACCAATCAGCTGGGCAGGAGGCGGGCCGACTGAATTTGGACGTCGCCGGGTGACGTCATCACGCAACGGCACGCCGGGTGGTGCGTCATCGCGCAATGCCACTCGCTAGGCGTACGCCATCAAGACGCTGCTTACGTCGTCCAGACGCTGCGTACGACGTCAAGACACTGTGTACGATGTCAAGGCACTGCGTACGGCCTCAATGCGGCTGCAGGCTGACAGGCCGTTGCCGCGTGGGATTTTTGAACAGTGTCAGTTTTTCGGAGCCCCGCGCGATGTCGGGACCAGCCCCGCACAACTCCATACGGCTCCGGCGATCGAAGTGGGACCGGCCCCGCGAGGCCGTACAGCTCAAGCGACCATGTTAGGTCGCGCTCGCCGCATGCAGTCGCATGCTGGTAGGACAGGCCCTTAAGGAGGGTCCTGACCCTGAAGGACGGCTGTCCATTCCCCTCTGAAGATGCTGCCTGCCCCTGAGTTCCTCCAGCACTTTGTTTATTAAACTAAAGATAGCTTGCGATTTGACCAAAGGACCTTTTGCTGAGTGCAATATCTCAAAATCTCTGTGCAAAAAGGAAGGGAAATAAGAGGGAGCAATAGAGAGAGTGCAGAAGAGATTCTCCAGGATGTTGCCTGGAATAGAGGGCTGTTGTTAAAAGGAGAGGTGGAATAGACTGGGTTTATTATCACAGAATGTGGAACGTAGAACAGTACAGCACAGGAACAGGCCCTTCAGCCCATAATGTCTGTCCCGAATATAATGCTAAAATAATCTAACCTTATCCGCCTGTATGTGATCCATGTCCCTCACTGCATATCCGTGTGTTTATCTAAAAGCCACCATTCATAAACACCACCATTGTATCTGCCTCCACCACCACCCCTGGCAGAGTGTTACAGGCACCCCCCACCCTCTGTCAAAAAAACTTGTGTCGCACATTTCTTTTAAACTCTGTCCCTCTTACCGCAAAGCTATGCCTTCTAGATCGTGACATTTGCAAAGGTTATGACTATATAAAGCAACTGCTTTCCCCACATTTCCCAGCAACTGCAGGAGGCGCAACACCTACCCCTACATCACTTCCCTCACTCCCATTCCAAGAACCTAAACACCCCTTCCAGTTGATGCAAAGATTGACCTGCTCCTCCTCTAATCTCACCTACTGCATTCAGTGTTCCCAATGTGGTCTCCTCCACATTGGCCGGTCGGCGGGAACAAGTGCAGATGAGGCGAGCGATTCACGGACCACCCACTCTCCATGCACAATGACCATCTTGTGCTCCTAATTTCCAGCCATTTTAACTGTTCTTCCCATTCTCACACTGACCAGTCTATCTTTGGCCTCCTCCACTGCCAGGGTGAGCTCCAAGGGGAACCAGAGAAGCAGCACCTCAACTTCCTCCTGGGTAGTCAACAACCCAATGTATGAATATCCAATTTTCCAATCTCAGGTAACACTCTCTTTCTCTCCCATCCTGCGTTGTACTTTCTCTCGCTCTCTGATCCACCTCATGTCCTCCCATTTTTGTCCCCTTTATATCTGCACTCCTGCACTGTGGGGCCCAGAACATTACACAATACTCTAGGTGCAACCAATCCAATGTTTTGTACAAATGTAACACATCATCCCAACTTTTATATGCATGTGTCTGTGCACGAGGCCTGGTCTAGGTATGTTACAAAACTTACCTTCAGCTGCACTGCAATTCTGCCACTGGCCGTGTGCGCGACTTTGGCGCCTTTGAGAGGGGGGCGGGATTAAAATGCCATTTTCTTCTGCCTGTCGGAGTCGATCTTTCTCAGCCTGTTCAGCTGCTGCAGAGAAATCGCTCCGACATCCGTTCTATGAAGTCTTTTAAAAACATCACTTGATAATTTAATCGCAGAATAAAATGAAAAACAACTTCTAACACCGTCAACGCCTACGACGGGACAGATCTCCCGTACGGGACAAATAAAGGTAAGCCGTTTATTTTACATATAAACTTGCTTCTTAGGATTACTTTAATCCAAATTTTACATTGCGAAAAGGTGATTTAGGCCCCATACGAACCGGCAGTGTTTTTCCTGCTAATATGGGGTTTAAATTCACCGCAAACCACAACGTTCCAAACGATCAAGTTCTACAAAATCCCACTCGCAAGATGATTTAAATGGCCATTAATATACAGGAATTAAACACTAAATTCCTTCCATTAGGCCTATAAATTCATGACAATGAGATTTAAAAATCATGTTATATTGTGAATTCTTGTGTGAATGTTTCTGGACACCTAGGCTATTTAAAAATGTTAACCTTTTCTTAAGAAATGGATAGATGTTTAGATCCAGTAATTGAATTTTGTAATTAACTACAATTAGGTAACTAACTAATTATATGCTTTAATTTCAGGTCATCCTAGTAAGATTGTTTCATATTTGTTTTAGAATGCTTCATTCAATAATAACTGAAAATTTCATTCAGTTCTCTTAATTTTTAAGAAAGTTATGGCCTTTTGACTGTCCTTGGTCACAGCTTTTGAGTTAAGTCAATGGAAAAGCAATAGGGAACAAGATGCTAATTTCAGAGTATGAAAATGGCCATAACTTTTTTAATACTGAAGATATGAAAGTAAATTAGGTGTCAAATTAAACTTCTTTTTATGCTTTATCTGATGGGATAAATTGCAGACTTGATTTTTTAAATCTCAAAATTTTGTAACATTGCAACCTGGTCTTCATGCATGCGGATCAGGCATTTAGTAGTGAATTTTACTTCGGAGTCACGTGAGTGACTACGTGAATAGAAGCCCGTACAGCCGTTGGTGCGTCATGACGTCAGATGCTGGTGCAGTCGGCCGGTTGGAGCAGCAGCGCTCCTCCGAGCGGTAAGTCTAAACCGCGGGTTATTCGAAGAGCTGGAGAATTCGGCGGGTGCAGCAGCATCTAAGGAGCGAGGGAGATGGGCGACGTTGCGGGTCGAGACCCTTCTTCATACCTCACCCTCGATTCTCCAGCATTTGCAGTTCTTCGTTAAACAAGTTTAAAGAGGTAAGGTTTTTTAAAAATTTTACCGCATGTTCAATTTCTGCGACGGTTTGGGTAGAGAATGTTGCAGAAAGGGAAGAAGGTGTCGGCGAGGCGCTCCGGGGGTAGAAAGGAAAAGTGGCAGGAGAGTGTTGAGAATGGAGGCCCGTCTGGTACACCTGGTCCGGTGCTGGCTACACAGCCAGTGGTTGCGGACCCACTGCCGGGGGGCAGTGGAGGCTTGTCAGTAGGGCGGAAGGCCACTGGCAAGTCTCTGTGGCCCGTAGATGAGTCGGGCCTGGAGGTTATACCCTCCATAGGAGAGTCCGTTTGCTCACGGCTCTCCCACGTCGAGATTCTATTTCAAAAGAATGCTCGACAGGGACCAGCTCCATGGGAGGAGTGGTGCCCAAGCCAGGCTGATGGAGAGCTTGTGCTAGCAGCACCTGTTTCAGGGCTGCAGAACTATCCTGCCTGTGAGGAGGATGTTCTATCAGGGCAGTTTGCTGACACTGTTTCTATGCTGGGGGAGAGCAGTAAAGGTGTTCGGTTGGAGGTAATTCCGAACATTGCTGGGAAGTTTGCTGAGTGTAGAGGCGATTGATGTAGAATTGGCCGAAGCCATTCAGTATATGCTCTCCCATCAGTTACAGGAGCTAGCTATGGATGAAGTAGCAAAGAACTATAAAGCTCCTGTTAATTGTGATCTCCTGAAGGTACCGGTGGTTAATCACCAAATTTGCATAGATGGGTTTGCCTGCTAGGGCCCAGGAGATGAAGTTTTAAAAAAGTGCTTAAACTGTTGTCAGCAGGTATTACAGCTGTGGTGAAAGTTATTGATACAAATGATATGGTTGAAGCACACCAGGATGAACTGGGACTCCTTTGTAATGCATTTTGAAATTAATAATATCGGGAGGCCGCTATTAGGCCAGTGCTAACCCGAATTTGGCGAGTTGTGCAAACCGACCAGTGTACCACCACGAAATCTGTGGTTTGGTGGTAACCTTGCAAAAAGGGTCAAAGACTATTATGAGGTTGTTATAACCATGGCCCTCATGAATCCAGCTGGAAGCAAGGCAAAAAAGGTTCTCTACAAGAAGTCGAGGACAACAAGGCCGCAAGGAAAGATGCTGGTAAGGAATATTCATTGACAGACGATGAATTAACTGATGTTCCTGTTCAAATTGGGGAAGGTTAAAATTGTTCTCAAACAATGGCAGCAGTTGACAACAGATTTGTTCATACTTAGTGTATTGAAGGGGTGAAAAATTGGATTTTACTATAAGGACAGTCTACCTAATCAACATTTTCCTAGTCATAAACTTATTTTTCAGATGAGGAAAATGTGCTTATTCAAGCAGAGATTCAGTCGTTACATAAGAAGGGGTAATTGAGCCTTCTGTCTATCAAAGTCAACAATTTCTGTCAAGTATATTTTCCCAGATCTAAAAAGTCTGGGGGATGTAGAATTATTCTGGATTTATCGAACAAATTTGTTTGTTATAGGCATTTCAAAATGGAGACCTTTACCACGGGCAACCATTGATTTAAATAATGCGTATTACGCAGTGTCTATTCATGGTGATGATAGAAGATATTTGAAATTTATTTGGATGACTGAGCTGTGGCAATTCAGGACATTGCCGAATGGATTAACTTCAGCTCCTAGGTTATTTACTAAATTGGTAAAACCTGTGTTAGCATTACTTAGAGCTCAGGGGCATGTGGTAATGGCCTATTTAGATGATATTCTGATTGTTGGAAAGACTCATGCTGAAACTCAATCATCAGTTGTTAAAATCACTTTTGAACAAATGGATTTGTTATTCACCCAATAAATCTAAATTATCACCAGTCCAAATTATTGATTATCTGGGATTTACCATTAATTCCAATCACATGTTGGTAACTTTGCCCAGGGATAAATTGAATCAGTTAATTGAGGACTGTGTTAATCTCGTTGGAGAACAACGGCCTTCGATTAGATAAGATTAGATAAGTTGTTGCAGCCTTTCCAGCGGTGCAGTATGGTCCTCTGCATTATCAACAATTACAACCATCAAAGGAACAGACACTGAGAATACAAAGGGGCCATTTTTGATAGGCCTATGCAGTTGTCACTGGGGCGATTGCTGACATACAATGGTGGATAGTACATGTTTCAAAAATTTAAGGAAGGTTTGGTGGAATCACCATCACTGATATTACAGACTGATGTAAGTGCACTGGGTTGGGGTGCAACAGATATGTCTTCTAGTTGTGGAGGCAGATGGAATGTGGATGAGACATCGCTTCCTCAATTAAGAGGGATTAATTATTTAGAGTTGTTGGGCACCTGGTATGGGCTCAAAGCTTATTGTTCTACAAGGAGGGATCTGCATGTGCAGGTCAGATTGACAACACCACAGCAGTGGCATATGTAAACCACATGGGTGGAGTTAAGTCACAGTCTTGTGATAGACTGGCTAACCAGATTTGGAGCTGGTGTATTGACCAAAATATCTGGCTTTCAGCACTTTATTTGCCAGGAAGAGGTCACGTCAGTTTAATGACAACATTGAATGGATGTTAAATCAGGATGTATTTAACCAAATGATTGATCAGTATGCATTGCCAGATACTGACTTGTTTGCATCTCGATTAAATCATCAGTTAACTAGATATGTTTCATGGTAACCAAATACTGGGGCAGTAGCAGTGGATGCATTTTTGCTGCATTGGGGGAGGAATGTTTGAGTATGTATTTCCTTCATTCTGTCTCATCAGCAGATGTTTGTAAAAGATCAAGGAGGACTCTGCTTCAGGGTATTGGTAGTGCCAGATGGCCTACACGAGCATGGTTTCCCATTGTTATTACAATGGCTAGGGAGCCTTACATGCTTATGCCCAAGAATAAAAATCTACTGGTAAATCCAGTCACTGGGGATCAAACATCCTTTATAGATCGTATTGATCTGTTAATTTGCAGATTTTAAGGAGGCCATACCTGGGGAGAGGACTGTCTCATCGGACGGTGGATGTTCTCACGTCGGCCTGCAGGATAGTACACAGCAGCAATATATCACCTATATAAGGAAGTGGGAGCAATTTTGCTTACAGCAGGATATTGTATTATCACACTGCAGGGATCACGGATGTATTGGAGTTTGTCAACTCTTATTTTGACCAGAAAATTAAGTTACAGTGCGATTAATTCAGCCAGAAGTGCTCTGTCTTCTTATTTACCTATGAATGCAGAATTGCATACAGTAGGGGACACATCCGTTAGTTCACGATTCATGAAGGGAGTTTTCAATTCTAATCCTCCTAAACCCAGGTATGCCGGTATTTGGAATGTGAGTGAGGTTCTTATGCTTCTTCGCCAGTGGGCTCGGTTCCAAGCCTATCTATAGCCAAATTAACTATGAAGGTGGTCATGCTTATGGTGTTGGTTTCAGCGCAACGTGTACAAACATTGCAAAAGCTACGGCTAGATAGAATGCATGTGTCGGCTGATACCATTATATTTTATGTCTATGATTTGCTTACATAATAAAAGAGGCCATGACAGGATGTAAGATTGTGTTTTCAGCATACCCCGCAGATGATTGCTTTCTGTGTAGTCTCACATTTATCTTGTTACATTGAGATTACTAAACTCTGAGAGGAACAGAGTTGGCTTTGTTTTTAGTCACAAAAAAACACACAGTAAGGTGTCGGTGCAACGATTTCAAGGTCCTCGCGGCCGCAGGATGGTCCAGTGAGCTAACTTTTCAGAGGTTTTGTCACAAGCCGATTTCAAGGCTCGGGGTGTTTTGCTGATTCTGGTGTCAGTACTGTTACATTTTTCCCCTGAGTTAGAGGGGTTGTTATGATTTGTTTGTAAATAAACTGTTATTTCATTTAACAAATGTATTACTGATGCATGATTGATTGTTAACGACTTTTGAGTCAATCCAGGCAGTTGTGAACGTCGGATTTGAGTCTGTGGCGTGAATTCACAGTGCTTTGAAGTCTTCACGTAGTCACTCACGTGACTCCGAAGTAAAATAGTAAGATTAAACGAGAACTTACCAGTTTGAAGTTTGATCTTTATTTTATGAGGAGTCGAGTTGAGGGACTACGTGCCCTCCGCTCCCACCCTCATAGATCTCATCTGGTAGTTCTAGTTTTATCATCTTACCGTTATACTTCGGTCATTGTTAGCTGTGAATTCATTCCGCTGCTTTGGAGATTGACGCACCAACGGCTGTACGGGCTTCTATTCACGTAGTCCCTCAACTCGACTCCTCATAAAATAAAGATCAAACTTCAAACTGGTAAGTTCTCATTTAATCTTACTATTAATAGGTTGTTGGCCCTCAGAGGGAGAGGATTTGAGTACAGAAATGTCATGCTGCAATTGTAAGTACCCCTTTGAAAAATTATTGTTTACTGTCATTTCCTTTTACCCACGACAGTGATTGAGCTGTTACATTCCTGATATCCTTGTGAACATCTCCATTTTCCTCCACATACTTTTCAAGTATGTACTGAGCTGCCAGAGGAGGTGGTGGAGGTGGCTACAGGGACAAGGTGCAGAAACAAGGAACTGCAGAATCTGGTTTACCAAGGAAAGTCATAACTTGCTGGAGTAACTCAGCAGCTCATGCAGCATCTCTGGAGAACATGGATGGACTGACATTTTGGGTTAGGACTTCTTCAGATAAAATGCTGAGTAACTCCAGCAATTTGTGTTTTTCACAATGGCAAGGTGTTTGGACAAGTACTTGGCTAGGAAGGGAGTAGTGGGATTTTGGATTACTTTAGATGGGATTACTGTAGATGGGGGCCATGGTCAACATGTATGCCTCTGATCATTGACAACTTCATGCCTAAGCTGATGATCTTCAATTAGAACTTGCTGCCAATCCATCACCAGTGGGAAATTTGATGGCAGATGCAATAAGTAAGGATTTGTTCAGAATTATTTAACCACCTACCTCAAATGTAGTAATATATAACCTGTCTCCATTTGCAGTTCAATTCCCTAAGCTGTTTAAACAGACCTTGCCATCAAATAGTGGACAGTTTAAAGAGGAACCATAAGCCAAGTATCTCAAATTACCATCTTCTGCCGCTGAAAAAGAATTTGGCTAAAATTTTGCTCGGTCCATTATGGCCACTGACCACCGCACCATTGAAGGGATCTACTGGAGACGCTGCTGCAAAAAGGTAGCCAATATTATCAAAGACACACACCACATTGGCCATGCTCTCATTTCACTCCCAGCATCGGGAAGAAGTTACAGGAGCCATAAAACTGTGACCTCCCGATTCAAGAGTAGCTTCTTCCCAACAACCATCAGGCTTTTAATCTCTGCACACTAACCTCAATCATGAACATCCATGGACTGTCTTTGGTTGCACTAAGAACATAGTTTTTTGCCCGAGTGGTTATTAATTTATTGAATTTTTGGCTATTTTATATTATCTGTTCGTATTTTGTTTACAGACCTGGTAAGCAGCTGCAAGTAATTAAAAGGGTGGTATTATGGCACAGCAGGTAGAGTGCCAGAGACCCGGTTCGATCCTGACCTTGGCTGGTGTCTGTGTGGAGCTTCCATGTACTCTCAGTGACCCTGAGTGCTCCAGTTTCCTCCCACATCCCAAAGACGTACGAGTTTGCAGGTTATTTGACCTCTGTAAAAAGATTGCCCCTAGTGTGTAGGGAGTGGATGATAAACGTATGGGGATACGTAGAACCAGTGTGAACAGGTGAGGTAGGGCGTGGATTTGATGGGCAGAAGCCTATTTCCATGCTGTGTCTGTAAACGGAATTAAACTGAAAACGTATATGTCTGTTGTTGGTAAATGTGACAATTAAACACTCTTGACTTTACTCTTGAATTTAATTCCAGTTCTCTCTGAGGTGCCTTGACCTGAAAGAGTGCCTTGCACCATTCACCCAAGGACCATTATACAAAGTTAATGAGACATATTGTTTTCCAGCAACACACAGCAACAGATGCTGTTCTCCAACTCTTGTGCAACAAATTCACCCGAGGCTTATTTTTTTCCAAAATGTAATAGAATGACAATGATGAAAGTGCTTTGTCCTGCCCATACCAATGGCCAACACCCTGCTTGCACGAACATGAGATGTTTAGTGCTGGTTTGCTGCAATTAGAAATCAAAGGAAGAAAAACAACTAATGTTTTCTTAATGACCGCACCATATCTGCCTTTTTTCCCCCCACAGTTCCTTCTTTCACCCTCATCATCGAGTTCTTTAAGAAGGAACTGCAGATGCTGGAAAATCGAAGGTAGACTAAAATGCTGGAGAAACTCAGCGGGTGAGGCAGCATCTTTGGAGATAAGGAAAAAGGCAACGTTTTGGGTCTGAAGAAGGGTTTCGCTCCATAGATGCTGCCTCACCCACTGAGTTTCTCCAGCATTTCAGTCTACCCTCATCATCGAGGGTGAGTTACTTATGTCAATAGAGCAGAAAGTGCTGTAAATAATCAGCAGGTTGAACGGCATCTATGGAAAGAGAAACACTTAATGTTTCAGACTCAGTACTAGGAAAAAGAGAAAGACAATTTTGTTTTCAGCAGGAGAGAAGGTGGGGGAGGTATGGGTGGAACCAAGGAGATAATAAAGGTGGCGACTATTGCAACATTGAAAAGGTATTTATACAGGTGTCCTGATAGCATGAGTCGAAACAATTTCCAGCACATTAAGCTTTTTGATTGGTGAGGCTGGGAAGATGCCAGCAATACACAATGTAGAAAAAGAATACGTAGAAACTGAGCATAAATAATGACAGGGAGAAATGGCCATAGAGCAAGGAAAAGAAAGTGTGAGTTACAGTGCATAAAGTTGGAGAATCTGACATTGAATTCCCCAGAGAAAGACACGAAGTGACAGGAGGTCAGGCAGCATCTCTGGAGTGAATGGACAGATGATGCTTCGGGTCAGGACCTTTCTTGTGATTGATTGTCGTGGAGGAAAAAAACTGAAAGAGAGGTGGGGGTGAGACAAAGTCCAGCATGTGATTGGTGGAGGCCGGTGACGGGGGTATCACTGGCTGATGGATAGACAAAGCTCACAGATGGGAAGAAGAGTAAAGTTTGTGAGATAAAGTTTGTGAGAAGGTACGCAAAATTGAAGCCGTGGAAGGGGATAGGGGAAGGAGAACGGGAAAGTGGGGGAAATGGGTGTGCATCCAGGTGGGGCACAGGGAAGAGAGAGGGAAATAGCGGGGGGAGGGGGTGGTGTTGTTGGTAAGCTAGCTAAATTCGGAGAATTCATTGTTCAGTATTGGGTTGTAAGCTACCCAAGTGGAATATGAGCTGCTATTCCTCCAGTTTGTGTGTGTCCTCACTCTGGCAATGGAGGAGAACTCCACAGATTGCCTTGAAATGTCCTCCTCGGGAACATCTGGTGTCTATTTGGATAGAAGTAGATAGGACGATGAAGAAGGCTTTTGGTAAGCTGGCCTTCATTAGACAAATAATTAGTATAGAAGTTGGGACGTTATGTTACAGTTGTACATGATGTTGGTGAGACTGCACGGAGTATTGTGTTCAGTTTTTATCACCCTGCTTCAGGAAGGATGTTATTAAGCTGGAATCAGTATACAAATGATCTGTGTGAATGTTGCTAGGACTTGAGGGCCTGAGCTATAGAGAGAGGGTGATCAGACAAGGACTTTATTCCTTGGAGCAGAGGAGGCCAATTTTACAGTGGTGCATAAAATCATGACGGGAATGGATAGGGTGAATGCACAATCTTTCACTAGGAATAAGCTAATCACAAACTAGAGGATATTGGTTTAAGGCGAGAGGGGAAAATATCTGAGGGGCAACATTTTCCATGCAGAGAGTGGTTGATATATGGAACAAGGTGCCAGAGAAGATGGTTGAGGCAGGTACTACAACACATTTAAAAGACATTTGGACAGATAGATAGGAAAGGTTTAGAAGGATATGGGGCAACGCAGGCAGGTAGGACTAGTGTGGTTGGAGCATCTTGGTCAGCAGGGACAAATTGGGCCAAAGGGTCTGTTTTTGTGCTGTATGACTATGACTATGTGTCTAAGTGTGCGTAGAACGTGGACCACTACAGCACAGGAAAAGGATCACACTTAAATGCCAGACACTCTCTGATACAATTTAAAGTTTTACATATATTACACTTTTCAAAATCCAAATTAAACAGATTTTTTTCAAATGTTTCTGCTATATGTGATAAATGTCAGCATTTAGAAGCTAATCTAACGCATTCATTCACAAAATGTATAAAAATTACTAATTTTTGGATAGCAATTTTTAACATAATCTCAAAAGTATGACTCAAAACTTATCATATTAGGAATAAAAGAAGACGAGATCATCTACTAAACAACACAGCAAATATTTTTTATTGGTTATAGAATTAATAATTGGTAAAAAACTAATACTAAGATTTTGGAAAGGTCCTAACATCCCCCACAATCAAAATGTGGATTACAGAAATGTCGGAGAGTCAATTCGATCGTGGAAAGACTAAGACTTGTCCTTTTGGACAAGCTAGATCAATTCAGAGGAATATGGTCTCCATTTATTGAATACTTAAAGGATCAAGGAGGTCCGGTTCGCGGGCCTGACTGAAGCCTGAATGAAGGAATAGATGAAGAACTATATACAATAGACCACGGATATATCTCCAATGAAGAATATCTTGCTTTATACTCCACTCATTTTATCGATTTTCTACTTCTATTTTATTTATTTTTATTATTTCTCTTTACTATTTTCCTTCTGTTATAAAATAATAAAAAATATAGATATAAATAAGAACGACTGTAAACTTTAAAAATATTAAGAATGTATGTGACGAATAATATGTTTTTTCTTTTTTGATTTTATGTTATTCCTTCCTAATATGTATTTACTTCTAATAAAAAGATTTTACAAAAAAAAACAAAAGAAAAGGATCACTCTAAAGAAGTACAGGTTTGTGGGTTATTTGGCTTGGTAATGTAAAAAATGTCCCTGGTGTAGGATAGTGTTAATGTGCAGTGGTCGCTGTCGGTGGCAGAAGTGCCTGTTACCGCACTGTGTCTCTAAACTAAACAGAAATTATGCCACTTTAACTAACCCCATCTGCCTTCACTATTTCATTAAGAGGGAGAGGAAGATAGGGAACTATGATTAGCCTAGTGTCACTAGTATGGAATACGCTTCAAGGAATTGGTAAGCGGGCAATTAAAAATAACAATTATGCTGGGCTGAGTCAACATGGATTTTTGAAAGGGAAATCATATTTGACAAAGCTTCTCAAAGCATTTCTTCTTGAAACAGGCAGGGAAGTTATGGGTGAAGAATTCAGCCTGGTGCAAGGAGCTTTTTATTTCAAATATAATCTTTATTCAGTTTAAAAATATGTACAAAAGAAAATTGTGCTTCGTACATTATCTATATATTCACTAGTGTCATATTCAGTTGCATTTGCACCAATCTTTACACAAACAACCTTGCCACCCCTGCGGGGTGATGCCCCTTCCCTTGTTTGGGGGGTGTCCCCACCGGACTCTGGTACTCCCCACAGAGCCTTGGCGTTGTCTGCACAAAGTTTCAATGAGTCCCTCAGCACGTACTCCTGCAGTGTGGAACGGGCCAGTCGCCATCATTGATGGAGCAGCTTGGAATGAACTGTGACATGGACTCTTACACCATTCCCCAGACTCCTGCAGCATCACCAATGACTCACCCTTCTCTGTGACAGGAGATGTTACCATGTTGGTAGGTACCAAGCTAACCAAACATAACCTTTTGTTCAGCATGAGCATTGCCAGAGTAAGTGCAGAACAATTACTGAGAAAGTGGGGAGATTACTGAAAAAATCCAGCATGATGACTGATTGAATAAAACAAATAAATATCCATTATTTATACTCCAGGATGTGGTTCTAAATTGCACCATTTACATGCCAACTGCTTGTGTACAAACCAGGGCCGAACATCTGGGCATGTGGAACCCTCAAGATGATATCACGGGAGCAGACGGGTATCAGGCATTAGGGAGAAAACAAGAGAGCAGCTAGATGAACTCAGGCAACATCTGTGGAGGGAATGGACAGATGACGTTTCAGGTCAAGTTCTTTCAACCAGACTATGGAGAATTTGGTGGTGTGTAGGAGTGAATAAGAGGAGGAATGGGACTGAAGGATTTTCTCAGAGAGAAGGTAAAGATTTAATGGGTGAAATGGGCCAGTGGTAGAGCCGCTGCCTTACAGCACCCGAGACCCTGATTCAATCCTGACCTTAGGTGCTATCTGTGTGGAGCTTGCATGCCAGATAGCATCTCTGATGCTACGGTTTTCTCCCACATCCCAAAGACGTGTCGGTTTGTAGGTTGATTGGCCTCTGTAAATTGCCTCTGTAATTGGCCTCTGTAAATTATAAGACGGTTGGACAAAACTGTGGCTAATAGAGCCAGAAATGATCTATTTAGAGTATTGTGTGCAGTTCTGGTTGCTCCATTACAGAAAACCATTGGAGCCTTTTGAGAGGTTGCAGATGAGTTTACCAGAATTCTGCCTGGATTAAAGAGTTTCTGCTGCAGGGAGAGGTGGGATAAACTTGGATCTTTGTCTCAGGAACGTCAGAGTTTGACAATAGACGATAGAAGTGTACAGAGTTATAAGAGGCCTAGATAGGGTAGACAGTCAGAACTTTTCTCCCAGGGTGCAAATGCCCAACACTAGAGGGCATAGCTCTAAGGTGAGTATGGGGATGTTTAATGGAGATGTGCTGGGCAAGTATTTTACACAGAGAGTGGTGGGGACCTGGAACGCATTGCCAGGGGTAGTGATGGAGGCAGATGTGTTTAAGAAGCTTTTAGATAGGCACATTGAAATGCAGGGAATAGAGGGATGTGGATCATGTGCAGGCTGATGATCCATGGTTTAACTAGGCATCACATTTGGCAGAAATATTGTGTTGCACTAAATATTGTGTTGTCTAAAGAACAAAACTGGACACATAATTTCTCTGTAGTCAGAGAGGCTGTTATGGCAGTGTTGTCCTCTAGGGTTTGTTTGCAATTTTTCAACCTTGTCAATGGAACGCTATGGACCACCTCCTGGACTTGTTTTCTAATTGTGTTTTGGACAAATAGAGTCACAAAGTCATACAACACATAATCAGGCCCTTCAGCACATTTGTCTAGGCTGACTAAAATGCCCCATCTATACTAGTCCCATTTGCTGGTGTTTGGCCAATATCTCTCTGAACCATTCCTTTCCATGTACATTGGATAGTTATCTCTAAACAAAGTTTTTGCACTTTTTGAATTGAATTGAATTGAGTAAATTTTATTAGCCAAGTATGTATACATACAAGGAATTTGCCTTGGTGCTTTGCTCTCAAGTGACAACATAATATACAGTAGACAATTAAAAATAAACCATTATAATTTAAACATGTGAAGAATGAAATAAAATAGTAAGATTAAACACGAACTTACCAAGTTTGAAGGTTGATCTTTATTTTATGAGGAGTTGCGATGAGGGATTTCATGCCCTCCACTCCCAACCCTCTATCATAAGGTCAACTGGTATGTTCTAATTTGTTCAATCTTATTATCTCCTTCCATGATATGTTCTGTGATTCCACACCGCTGCTTTGAAGAATGTCGCGTATGCGTGCTGCCGAGGTCTTCACGAAATCCCTCATCAACTTCGGAGTCACGTGAGTGACCGTGAACACTTCAAAGCTTCTGTGATTACATGCCCTGGACAACGTCCATGCTATCACACTGCCGCAATACTGATGGAGGAAGTTTGTTAATGCATTCCAGACTGAACAGGCTGAAAAATAATGCAGAGTTATTAAAACAATGAATAACAAAGCAAAACCCATACTAGGGGAGTAAACATTCACGGAGCGGCTCTCAGCACGGCATCCACGAATGTAGCGGGGGCGACCACCGGTTTATTGTAAAACCTCTGGAAAGTCGATTCACTGGCCCAGCCTGCGGTGGCGAGGATGTGGTCCATGGGCACCTCCATTGCCCTTGCCCCTGATGTGGATGCAGCCCTGGTAGAGTGAGATTTAAAAATGTTAGTATCGATACCAGCTGCACCCAACACCACCCTGAGCCACCTTGCGATAGTCTGAACAGTCCCCCGGTGATGTGGTTGTTTGTTGCTGGTGAGGAGCCCCTGCTCCATCTTCCAGATGGTATGAGTTGTTCGGATGTAATAGCGGAGATGGGTGGCTATGCAGAGGGTGGCATCAGTAGGGTACGCCCGGAATTCCAACTGCAGCCCAGAAGACCCAGGTCTATGTTGCTTCAGCAGGTCTTCGACAAAGAAAGTCACCTTTGCAGGAGTCGAGACCATCCGGTCCAGCCGAAGCTTCTGCAAGGCCTGGACTCGTTGAGCTGAAGTGAGTGCCATCAGCATCACCACTTTAAGGGTGAGCTTGTCAAGAGGTAGTCCTGTCAAAGGGGACCAGCTTCGCAGTAGTGTAAGTACTACGCCCACATCCCATGTGATGTTGTATCGGGGTCGTGGAGGGTTGGCGTTGAACACTCCCCTCATGAATTTGGACACCAGATGGTGCGTGCCCATACCTATATACAGGTATGAGGAGAGCGCACCCCTGGCGCAGGTGATGGCACTGTAGCTGAGACCCTCATTGTAATGAAGGCCCGCTAGGAATTCCAGGACGTCAGGGATCGTCGCAGAGTTGTAGGTGGTATGTGTTCGGGATTAGTAGGCCTCCCACTTTCTGATTCGGGTGAGGTACTGCTGCCGGGTTGATACTCTGCACGATGCTGAAATGAAGTCCATCGCTCTGGCCGATATGCCAGCCTCCATGAGCGGCCTCTTCAGAACCTGCAAGCCAACAGGTTTAAGTGACCATGGCACGGGTGACTTCCCCCCGTAATGGGGTTAGTGAGTAAAGTGGGATGTTTAGCAATTTGAACCCACGGACGTATTATTATTTGGAGAACCACCGGGTACCATGGCTGTGTAGGCCAATCGGGTATGATCAATATGCCTGAAGCAGAATCCAGTTGTATTTTCCACAATACCCGACTGAGGAGGCAGAATGGGGGAAATGCGTAGCAGAACCATTTCCCCCAATGGAGTGAAAAAGCATCCATAGCCACTGCCCCAGGGTCTGGTTCCCAAGACACATACGTTGGTATCTGATGGTTCAACCTGGACACAAAGAGGTCGATATCTGGTGAACCAGAGTTAGCTATAATTTGAGCAAATATTTGGGGGTCCAACATCCACTCGATGTTATCATTGAACACATGTGACCTGGTGTCTGCCACTGTGTTGAGCTTCCCTGGTAGATAGGTCGCTGTGAGCCAAATATTTCTTTCAATACACCAGTGCCAAATTGTGTTTGCCAATTCGTCACAAGATAACGACCTGATACCACCCATAGGATTTATGTAAGCCACCACCGTGGTATTATCTATTTGAAGGCGGACATGTAAATTCCGTAAATTGGTGCAAATTGGACCATGGAAAGCCCCAAGCATCTCCAAATAATTTATTCCGTGTATCTGAAGGGGGGTAGACTCGTGAGGATTCCATCTGCTACCACAACTAGACGTGGTGTCAGTTGCACCCCAGCCTTGAGCGCTTGCGTCAGTTTGTAACACGACTGGCGGGTTGCTAGTAATGATGGGTTTGTAACACGCACTAATATTGTCAACCCACCACTGTAGCTCAGATTTAGCCTTAATTAGTAGCCGTATTGGCCTGTCAAAGTGCCCAGCATTGGCTTTTAATGCTGAAATCTTTGCTCGTGGTAAGTTTTGATAGTGCAGTGGGCCGAATTGCGCAGCTGGAAATGTTGCTACCAATTTCCCAATCACCTTGGCAGTATGTCGAATGGTCGGCACCCTGGCGCAAGCAAGGCTGGTACACGCATCTTGGATATCAGATGCTTTGCTGGGTGGGATAGTAACTATCATTCGGGTGGTGTGAATAGTAAAGCCCAGATAGTCCATGATTTGACATGGGGTGAATTTGGATTTGTCTGGATGGGTAACAAACCCGAACGCCTCGAACAAAGATTTGGTCGCTGTGACTGCTAGCTCTGCCAATTGGAGGGTTGGTCCCACTATAAGGATATCGTCTAGGTAAGCTATGATGATATAATGCTGTTGCCGTAGGATAGCCAGTATCGGTTTGACTATTTTGGTAAACAGTCTAGGGCTGTGGTTAAGCCATTGGGTAAAGCTTCATATTGCCATAACTGTCCCTTCCAGACAAATTTTAAGAATTTCCTATGGGATTCTATGATGGGAACTGTATAGTATGCATCTTTGAGATCGATGCAAGCCATAAAGTACCCCTGATACAGTAGCAGCTTAGCGGTTTCAAAGGTTTACCTTTTGAAATGGGTATATTGTACGAAAGTGTCCAGCTGAGTTAGGTCAATGATGATCCGACAACTTCCATCTTTTTTGGTTTTAGTACAGATGTTGGACACGAACTCAATGGGTTCATGTCTCGTCTTCCCTATCACCCCTGTGGCTGCTAGCCGTAATATTTCTGTATGTCCTTGCTCGATCTCTTTGTGAGAGAGCGCAAATGTGCGATGAGGTACATGCTGAAAGGGGGAAGTTGACCGTTAATAAATTCTATGACACAACCCTGAACACTTTGTAAAATAAAAGAGTCAGTAGTTATTTTATCCCATGCACCACGGAAGGCCCGCAACCGTCCCCCTACTTGTGAGGGTACCATTGCTACTTGCTTAGTAGAACCAGACCCCCTTACCACCATGGTCAACGGCGGGTCCTGGTGAATGGTGGTTTGGGGGGACGTTGTGTGGCGTGACGAGGTGTCCTGTCCGGTGGGCGAGGTTTCCAAGCGGTATACGGCGGTTGCCGAGAGGCGTATGTCCTCGATGAAGGTGGCGTCATGAGGCTGACGGCTTTGGCCTCCTCGTCCATCTCTTTTACCTTTTTCGGCAGGTCTTCCCCGAACAGCTGATGTGGTGGTGATGGTACAGCACAACCCTGCAAATTTAGGATTGAGTATGGGCCTGATGGAGCTTTTTCGTAGACAATTAATCTCGAACTGGGCATTGCAGAGTAAGGCCAGGGCATCCTGCTGCTCACTGGACACGTTCTCCCCACCGAGGGTCCTGGCGTATGCTGTGAGACCCGTTGAGAGGAGTTTCAGGACTTTCTGGAGGCGTGCGTCCTGAGCTCTGGCGGTATTACTCAAATCCCCCCAAATTTGAGCATTGACCATGGGGACATTCAGATTAACGCAATTCTCCGGTGACTTGAATTTGTCCATGGTGTCTTTGAGGACCCATTCCTGTAGCTGGTGTGAGGTGAGATAGTTAATCATCCCCGTCAGTTTTGTAGGTAGTGGCCCCCCTGAAGGAGGTGCAGGAGCAAATTTGCCCACGACATCCAGTAGGACCTCATCTGCCTCTGGAATACCGACCTCCGCTGCAGACTTCTGGCACTCCAGGCGGAAGAAGGCGAGATGCTCAGTGGCCGTCGGCTGTGGGTAGCGGAGGCCCGGGCCACCGTTCTTCCCTGTCCTGCTCTTGTTGAACCAGGTGCTCCACCATTTGCTCCAACCGGTCCATGCGACCGTCGCTACTGCACGTAGCCGACAAGCCGACTTCCCCAGGCTCTGCAATGTTACTGGGGCTTCTACCAGCAGATCTTACCCCCATGAAATGCTGAGTGCAATCTGGTGGCAGGAGGTTGTCAACACCTGCTCCTGCAGGCCCGTACGACTCCCGTACAGACTCTCCACTAGGCCGCCCACGAGCGGACTGTGGCGATCCCCGTGCCTGGTGGGAAGGCAGTGGATAAGAGTCAGTGCCGGCCCCCGGAGCCTGGCTCCCCGGAGTCCGTGCAGGCTTACCCCTACTTCTGACATTATGTCTCGGTAGGGGTGCATGGTCAGCAGCCCCAGGCAAACTGAGCGACCGGATGTGGCTGCCACCGGCTTGCACTCGAGCAGACCCCGGTGTGAAGCTGGCAGCACCTGCTCCTGCAGGGCTGCTCAACTCCGCTGCAGCTTTACCGGCCCGCTCTAGGTCAGGAGACCCCGGCAGCTTCACGAGACCTGCTTCAGCTGCGGGGCTCGACGTCGGCGCGGTCTTCCCCCCCCTCGGCCCTCGCGGGACCTGTAGCAGGCGAGGTGTTGCCATCGCCGGTGTGCGAGGTACGCCTCGTACCTGCTTGCTCGCCCCCCTCCCGGGGGATGGACACACAAAATCAGGGTCGCTCATACCCTGCACCTGTGCGGCCGCCTCTGGAGACGAGTTGGGCGCTGGTGTAACAGGCGCGCCCGACTTCCGCTCCTTTTCACCAGGCCGTTTCCCGGACGCCGCCGGTGTTGCGAACAGCTCCGGAGAAGTGTCCCGCGGACCCGAAGTCCAGCGGTTCTAGGAAAGCGTACCTTTCCCTGTTCCTTCCATCGTTAACTGCAGGTAGAAACACAAGGACTCCTACCTGCAAACCAGCATAAGGTTAGTGAACTTACCTTTTCCTGGTCTTGTTGAAGGAGCTGTGGAGAGAGCGCACTCCCCCCCCAGCTTGTCGGTAGCTTGTGACTCCGAAGTAAAATACCAGAGCAAAAGGAGGCTACATGACTTTTGGCTGTTGAGTAGAGCTACTGCTCGTGGAAAAAAAGTAGTTTTTATGTCTGGCTGTGGCAGCTTTGACAGTCCGGAGTCGCCTTACAGAGGGAGGTGATTGTGGCCAGGGTGAGAAGTGTCAGAGATGATCTTATCCGCTCGCTTCCTGGCCCTTGCAATGAAAAGTTTGTCGGTGGGGGGAAGGTTGCAGCCAATAACCTTCTCGGCTGATCTAACGGTACGCTGCAGACTCCAGATGTCATGCTTCATGGTTGAGCCAAACCAGACCATGATGGAGAAGGTGAGGACAGACTCTGACGGCAGTATAAAACTGGACCATCATTGCCTTTGGAACATTGTGTTTTCTCAGCTGCAGCAAGAATTACATCCTCTGTTGGGCCTTTTTAACTGTGGCGTCGATGGTGGCCTCTTATTTAAGGTCCTCTAGATGATTTCTTCTGCAGTTGTATGGGGCTCTGGTGAGACAACATCTGGAGCATTGTGTACCGTTTTGGTCTCCTAATTTGAGGACGGACATCCTTGTGATTGAGGCAGTGCAGCGTAGGTTCACGAGATTGATCCCTGGGATGGCGGGACTGTCACATGAGGAAAGACTGAAAAGACTAGGCTTGTATTCACTGGAGTTAAGATGGTTGAGGGGGGATCTTATAGAAAAATATAAAATTATTAAAGGACTGGACGAGCTAGATGCAGGGAAAATGTTCCCAATGTTGGGTGAGTCCAGAACCAGGGGCCACAGTCTTAGAATAAAGGGGAGGTCATTTAAGACTCAGCTGAGAAAAAACTTTTTTACCCAGAGAGTAGTAAATTTATGGAATTCCCTGCCACAGAGGGCAGTGGAGGCCAAATCACTGGATGGTTTTAAAAGAGAGTTGGATAGAGCTCTAGGGGCTAGTGGAGTCAAGGGATATGGGGAGAAGACAGGCACGGGTTTATTGATAGCGGGCGATCAGCCATGATCACAATGAATGGTGGTGTTGGCTCGAAGGGCCGAATGGCCTCCTCCTGCACCTATTTTCTATGTTTCTATGTTTCCAAGGAACTTAAATGACTCCACAGATGTGATTTTGGTGTTGTTCATGGTGAGTGGAGGGAGGGGAGACTCTCCTAAAGTCTATCAAGTCCTCTGTCTTACGTACATTGAGCTCCAGGTTGTTGCGATGGCACCAGGAAGCCAGCTGTGTCACTTCTTGTCTAGGCAGATTCCTCCCCATCCCGGATCAGTCCAATCAGGGTTGTGTCATCCGCAAACTTGAAACGCTTGACAGAGGTGTCTGTGGAAGTGCAGTCGTTGGTGTAGAGAGAGTAAAGGAGAGGGAAGAGTACGCAGCCTTGCGGTGCTCCTGTGCTGAGGGTCAGCGGGTCCGAGATGTGCGTTCCCAGCCTCACATGCTGCTTCCTGTCTGTCAGGAAGTTGGTGATCCACTGACAAAAAGGGCTCCAGGCACAGTCAACTGGGAGAGTTTGGTACAATTGTGTTGAATGAAAAGCTAAAATCCACAAACAAAATCTTTCCATAGGTCCACTGGCAAACTAGGTGCTGGAGGATGACGTGCAAGCCAAGGTTGACTACGTCATCCACTGACCTATTTGTCCGGTATGCAAATTGTCTTGAAGAATATTTGCATAATGTATGCATGATTCATTATGTTTGAATGCTGTCTGAGACTGTGCCTGTGATGCTGCTGCAAGCAACAAAACAATTCAATAATACTTTATAAGCGAGTTCGGTATTCCGACTGCGCATGCCCAGGTCAAAGGTCACAATGCATAAACATTGCTGGAAAGCAGTGGAGCTGTGCACAAAGAGACCTTTATTTCTTCCTTTTTTTCCAGCTTTGATTCTTCTAGGAAAATACTGCTTTCAAATTATGAATTATTTGTTTTTATTGTTTCTTTGTTAATAGCTCAGATTATTTTGTTGTTTTTATTGTTTTATGCTTTGGTGAGTGAGCGAGATCGTACTCGTCCATGGTCGGGGTCAGGCCCAGGTCTTTGGTACTGCGGGAACTGTTGAGTTGCTGCTGGGCCGTTCCCGTCCCCTCCCGGGCGTCCCGTCCCTGTCTGGGGGCAGCCGGAGGTGGTCGGAGGTGTGGGGAGGAGGCGCTGGCTGTGGCTGTCAGGGGGGCTGTTCCCCGGTGGGCCAGGGACCGTTGGCTGCGCCTCCCTCCTTGTACAGTGGCTGTCAGTTGGCCCCCTTGGTGCCGGCTGGGGCCAAGCGCTGGTCATCAACGGGATGCACACGGGGTGCTGCGGTTGCTCGGCAGGTCATAGAAACATAGAAAATAGGTGCAGGAGGAGGCCATTCGGCCCTTCAAGCCAGCACCACCATTCATTGTGATCATGGCTGATCATCCCCAATCAATAACCCGAGCCTGCCTCCTCCCCATATCCCTTGACTCCACTAGCCCTTAGAGCTCTAACTAACTCTGTCTTAAATCCATCCAGTTACTTGGCCTCCACTGCCCTCTGTGGCAGGGAATTCCACAAATTCACAACTCTCTGGGTGAAAACGTTTTTTCTCTCCTCAGCCAATAAAGGCTTCCCCTTTATTCTAAGACTGTGGCCCCTGGTTCTGGTCTCGCCCAACATTGGAAAAACAATTCCTGCATCTAGCTTGTCTAGTCCTTTTATAATTTTATATGTTTCTATAAGATCCCCCCTCAACCATCTTAACTCCAGTGAATGTCCGGAATTCACTGTCACAGTGTCCGGAAGTGGCGGCGCTGCGTGGCAGCTGCGGCTCACCTGCAGTCCGTCTGTTTTTTTTCTTTTTTTTCGTCTTTTTGTGTCTGTTTTAGTTAGAATTTTGGTTTATTAGGCTGTGTTTGTGTGTGTGGGGGGGGGGGGGGGGGGGGGGGGGGGGGAGGGTGGGAGAAACAAGGTTTTAGTCTCTCCCTTCGGGGGGATGCGACCTTTTCTTGTCGTGTCCCCCGTCACCGTCTCCGTCTGTGCTGAGGCCTAATGGCGGAGCTGGTGGCCTCGGAGCTGTGGCGAGCGTTCAGAGCTCCAGTGTTCCAGCGGCGGCAACGGCCCGGCTTCGGGGCTTCGGCGCTCCAGCAGTTGCTCCAGCGGTGCTCCAGCAGCGGCCCGGCTTCGGCGCTCCAGCGGCTCTCCAGCGGTGCTCCAGCGGCGGCCCGGCTTCGGGGCTTCGGCGCTCCAGCGGTGCTCCAGCAGCGGCCCGGCTTCGGGGCTTCGGCGCTCCAGCAGTTGCTCCAGCAGCGGCCCGGCTTCGGCGCTCCAGCGGCTCTCCAGCGGTGCTCCAGCGGCGGCCCGGCTTCAGAGCTCCGGCGGCTCCAGCGTTCCCATGGTCGATCCTGATTGGGAGCTGTGGTGGTGTTCCGGCATTCCGGCAACGGCGGCGGTGACGGCCTGGCTTCGGAGGCTCGGCCGCGGGCCTAGTGGACGATGACATCGAAGGCCTGGATTGCCTCAGTACAGAGGGGGAACAAGTAGGGGAAAAAGACAAAGACTTTAAGACTTTTGCCTTCCACCACAGTGAGGAGGTGCCTGGTGAACTCGCTGTGGTGGATGTTAAATATGTGTTTATTGTGTGTTTTGTTTTAATTTATTACATGTTATGACTGCAAGGTAACAAATTTCGTTCAGACCGAAAGGTCTGAATGACAATAAAGGAATCTGAATCTGAATCTGAACTCTGAATACAAGCCTAGTCTTTTCAATTTTTCCTCATATGACGGGGATCAATCTCGTGAACCTACGCTGCACTGCCTCAATCACAGGGATGTCCTTCCGCAAATTAAGAGACCAAAACTGTACACAATACTCCAGATGTGGTCTCACCAGAGCCCTATACAACCGCAGAAGAACCTCTATACTGAAATCCTCTTGTTATGAAGGCCAACATTCCATTAGCTTTCTTCACTGCCTGCTGTACCTGCACGCCAACTTTCCGTGACTGGTGTACAAGGATGCCCAGGTCTCGCTGCACCTTCCCTATACCTAATCTAACCCCATTGAGATAATAATCTGGCCCCTTGTTTTTGCCGCCAAAGTGGATAACCTCACATTTATCTATATTATACTGCATCTGCCATGCATCTGCCCACTCACTCAACCTGTCCAGGTCACCCTGCAACCTCCTAACATCCTCTTCACAGTTCACACTGCCATCCAGCTTTGTGTCATCCGCAAACTTGCTAATGTTGCTCATAATTCCCTCTTCCATATCATTAATATATATGGTAAACAGTTGTGGTCCCAACACCAAGCCTTGCGGCACTCCACTCGCTACTGCCTGCCATTCTGAAAATGACCCGTTCACTCCTACTCTTTGCTTCCTGTCTGCCAACCAATTTTCTATCCATGTCAACACCCTACCCCCAATACCATGTGCTCTAATTTTAGACATCAGTCTTCCGTGCGGGAACTTATCAAAGGCTTTCTGAAAGTCTAGATACACTACATGCACTGGCACCCCTTCATCCTATTTACTTGTCACATCCTCAAAAAATTCCAGAAGATAAAGTCAAGCATGATTTCCCTTTCATAAATCCATGTTGACTTCGACTAATCCTTTTACTGCTATCCAAATGCCCCATTATTACCTCTTTAATAATTGACTCCACCATCTTTCCTGGTCTGTAATTCCCCGTTTTCTCTCTAGCTCCTTTCTTGAAAAGTCGGATAACATTAGCTATCCTCCAATCCACATGAACTGATCCTGAATCTATTGAACATTGGAAAATGATCAGCAATGTGTCCACTATTTCTAGAGCCACCTCCCTGAGGACTCTGGGACGCAGGCCATCAGGTCCAGGGGATTTATCATCCTTCAGTTCCATTAGCTTACCCAATACTATTTCTCGCCTAATGAAAATTTATTTCAGTTCTTCTACCCCCGTAGATCCTCTGTCCTCCAGTACATCTGGGAGATTGTTTGTGTCTTCCTTAGTGAAGACAGATCCGAAGTACCTGTTCAACTCTTCTGCCATTTCCATGTTACCCATAATAATTTCACCCGTGTCTGCCTTCAAGGGACCCACATTTGACTTTGCTACTCTTTATCCCTTAACATATCTAAAGAAGCTTTTACTGTCCTTCTTTATATTCCTGGCCAGCTTCCCCTCATACTTCATCTTTTCAGCCCATATTGCCCGTTTTGTTTCCTTCTGTTGTCGTGTGAAAGTTTCCCAATCCTCTGGCTTCTGGCTACTCTTTGCTAGTCAGGCGTAGTTGAGCTGGGGTTGGCACTTCCTCTCCGCATTGGCCGTGGGCCTGAGGCCGCTGTTGTCGTCGGTACGGAATTGCCTCGGACGTCTCTGGCCACCCCCCGGGCGGGTATAGGACACTCGGGGGCTGTTCAGCAGCGCTTTCGGCGCTGGGGACCCGGGTTCGATCCTGGCTGTGGATGAGGCGCGGGTCTATGTGCGTGCTCTCCCCTGTCTCCCACTTGCATCTGCCCCCTCTCTCGCTGTTCCACCACGCTCTCCTGCTACCTGTTCCTTTGGGGGAATGAGGAGTTGACCATTTATGGTAGTCTCTCTGGAATCGAGAATTCATTTCTCATTCGTATTCATAGATGAGGCTGAAGAATTCCATTGCCTTGAAATGAGCAGAATAGTGAAGTTTGACTCAGAAACCTTCATCATTGTGTTCCAGTCTGGAATACATTAACTTTCCTATAATGTGACCATGTGGCACCCCCGTTCCTCAGATTAAATATATTTTTACACATAAATTATGAATAAAGATAAGAATTTATACACAGTTTCTGCAGCCAGCGCTTCATTCGCTTTTTCTTTATGGTGAATGACCTTTGACAAATCCCATGATTCCTTGCATTTTGGGGAATACCAAACTTGCTTATTAGCCAAGTATGTTTTGCAACATATGAGGAATTTCATTTGCCGAGTCAGGCATACAAATGAAAGGCAACAGAACACACAAAATACATTTTAACATAAACATCCACCACAGTGCCACCTCCACATTCCTCACTGTGATGGAAAGCGATAAAAAGTTCATCTCTTCCATTCTTGGTCGTCCAGCAGTCGGGGGCCTCGAGCCTTCCATTGACGGGGCGATCTTACTCCCGTGGCCGGCAGCGGGCCTTCCTCATCGAAGCGATCAGCTCCTGCATCGGGGGGAAATCTCAGCTCCCCCACGCCGGCAATCTGACCTTGGGTCGGGACTTGTCGAACGTCATGTGGATTCCGGAGCTTCCCGATTCGGTCTCCCCCGAGACTGTGAGCCCTTGATGTTAATGTCCGCAGGCCACGGTTAGAGTGATCCCAGGAAAGGGATCAGCTCTGATGGTAAGTCCATGCCCCACGGTGGCGATCAAAGTTAGTCCCGAGGAGGCCTCCAGCTCCGCGATGTTGGGCCGCAGAGCGACCGGAGAGACGAGCCAAAAACTTGTGTGGATAACACATATTGACCAGAAGCTTGACTTGACTCCACATGTTGTTGTAGCACTGTGCACATTGGCATGTTACTTGGCCGCTGTAAATTACCCGTGGTGTGAGAATCAATGTGGAGTTCATGGGGAATGGGGGAGAGAATTGGCTATTTGGGAAATAAGAGAGGGAATGAGACGTGGGAGGCACCATGAGCTGGCTTAAACTCAGTAGGTTGAATAATGTTTCAGGCAGCAAAATGGCTTCAGTGTGAGGTGTCAACTGCTGGTGTTCATCCTTGGAGGTTTGGATTGTGAGTGTGGACCATGAGGGAGTATGTATTGCGGGCAAGCTTGGATTGTGCATGCAAAACAGCCAGCCGGGCTGGAAAGGAGAGTGGAACTGGCAGGAGCACAGATGAATGAGGCACATTTGTGAACGGTCTGCAGTATTATGTACACACTCAATAGTGGCATTCACTAGAAGGAAAGAGGGCATACTCACACGACTGAAAGGATCTGTCCTTTCCTGCAGAACAACCTGACATCCTGCCTGTTGAAGTCCAAGTGCACGGTGGCATATAATGTTCTTGAGACAAGGTTCTTTCTGTCATAAATGCCTGGTTGAAGAGGAGAGAACGAGGAAGCATTGTTTTGTGGACTATTTTGTGGACCACAGAGGCTGGAATCGTGAGTGCAAAGCAGAGTGTTGGAGAAATTTGACAGGTCATGCAACATCTGTGGTGGAAGATGGGCAAAGAACATTTCAGGTCAGAACACTTCTTCAGATTGACCCACTCAAAGAGTTCTCAAACACTTAGTTTTTTTTGCTCGACATTGTCTTCAGATTAGGTTTAGTTACTAATCACTGAGAGTAGGTGGAATATCCTTTCTCAGAATTATAAGTAAGACTTATTTATCCCAAAGAGTTAAATATATTAAGTCATTAGGTCTTAAAAAGGACATAATGTGCTGGAGTAACTCAGCGGTTCAGGCAGCATCTCTGGAGATGAATAGATGCCTGACTTGCTGAGTTCCTCCAGCACTTTGTGTCTTTTTTTGTAAACCAGCATCTGCAATTCCTTGTGACTCCAGGTCATTAAGTTTGTTTAAGGCAGAGAACCAGCGATTTTATGAACCACAGGGGAATCAAGGATTATGATGATGTATCCATAGATAAATGGATGAAGAAGGGTCTCGACCCGAAACATTGCCTATTCCTTCGCTCCATACATGCTGCCTCAACCCGCTGTGTTTCTCCAGCTTTTTTGTCCACTATCCATACATAAAGATCAGCCATGGGCTATATAAAGCTGGTTCAAACCTATGGTACCGTGTGGCATCTCCAAACCTATTCCACTTATTCTCAATGAGCAACCTCATATCCCCTTAATCAACTGAGCAAACCCTCAATGCTTCTCCAAGAATATTTATCTCTTTGGTAAAGAGATCAAGAAAGTGCACAGTAAGCTGTGTGCATTCTAACCAAAGCTCAGCTATTTGCATCAACATGTTTTCACTCACTCTAACTGAATTACCTGCTCTATTAATAGGTTAACTCTCTCTCTCTCTTTCTAAATTGTTCATAACTGTCTGGCGAAAAAATAAAAGGGAAGGCGGCTCAACAGTGACTGACGAGGGAAGACAAGGATAGCGTTAAAGCCAAGGAAGGGGCATATAAAATGGCCAGAAGAAGCAGCAAACCAGAGGGCTGCGAGACATTTAGAACTCAACAGAGGATGACAAATGGGTTAGTTAACAGGGGGGAAAAAGAGCATGAAAGAAAACTTGCGGGACATAAAAACTGACTAAAAGTTTCTGTAGGTATGTAAAAAGGAAAAGAATAGTGAAGACGAATGCAAGTCCCTTACAGTCAGAGACAGGTGAATTTATAATGGGAAACAAGGAAATGTCAGAACAGTTAAACAAGTACTTTGCTTCTTTCACTAAGGAAGACACAAACAATCTCCCGGAAATACGAGAGGGCCGAGAATCTAGTGGGAGGGAGGAACTGAAGGGAGTCCACATTACTCAAAAAATTGTGTTAAAGGCCTGTTCCACTTGGCGATTTTATTAGCGACTGCTGACGTCATACCAGTGTCGCCAAAAGATTTTGAATATTTCAAAATCCAGCGGCGGCAAAAAAAATGTTGCGACGGTTGAAAAAACACCGCGCGTCAATACGTCATCACGCCGTGTCGTGCCACATCACGCCGCATCACGCCGCAAATATTTCGGTGACCTGATACATCAGTCAATGATGCCGGCAGTCTGTATTCTGTTTGGGTAGCTTACAAACCAATGGTGTGAACATTGGCAGGAATGAACTGCAGATGCTGGTTTAAATCGAAGGTCTGAAGAAGGGTCTCGACCCGAAACATCACCCATTCCTTCTCTCCAGAGATGCCGCCTGTCCCGCTGAGTTACTCCAGCATTTTGCATCTACCTTCGGTGTGAACATTGGGTTCTCTACTTTTAAGTAATAGCCTCCCACACCACTCTATCTTTCCTGTTTTCCCCCACCCAGAATCACTTCCACTATCCCACCCCTCTTTCCAGTCCAATGTTCCCAACTACCTATACCCTCTGGCTTTGCATTTTACACCACCTCCCTCCCCATCGACACCCCTTTGTCTCCTTTTACCTCCAGCCTTTGTCACTTACTCCACCCATCTCCCAATCAAACCCCCTATCACTTCCCTGCCACACCTCTCTTTTCCTGCTTATTCTCCCACACTCGGCACGATGGCGCAGCGGTAGAGTTGCTGCCTCACAGCGCTTGTAGCTCTGGAGACCCAGGTTCGATCACGACTAAGGGAGCTGTATTTACGGTCTGTACGTTCACCCCATTGGTTTTCTCCAAGATTTTCGGTTTCCTCCCATACTCCAACGGCGTACAGGTTTGTAGGTTATTTGGCTTGGGTTTGTACACTTGGTATAAGTGTAAATTGCCCCTAGTGTGTGTAGGCTTGTTAACGTGCACGGATCACTGGTCAGTGCGGACTCGGTGGGCCAAGAAGCCAAGTGGGACAGGCCCTTTAGGTAAACTGTTGGGACTGAAGGCAGATAATTTGCCAGGTCCAGATGGTCTGCATCCCAGAGTATGCAAGGTGGTGGCCCTAAAAATCATGGATGCATTGGTAATCATTTTCCAATGTTCTCTCGACTCTGGATCAGTTCCTGTGGACTGGAAGATAGTCAATGTATCTCCACTTTTTATGAAAGGAGGTAAAGAGAAAATGGGGAATTATTGACCAGTTAGCCTTACATCAGTGGAGGGGAAGATGCAGGAGTCGATTATTAAAGATGTTATAGCAGCGCATTTGGAAAGCAGTGACGGGATCGGTCAAAGTCAGCATGGATTTATGAAGGGGAAATCATGCTTGACTAAATTTTTTGAATTTTTTGTGGATGTAACAATTAGAATGGATAAGGTAGAGCCAGTGAATCTGGACTTTCAAAAAGCCTTTGACAAGAGATTAATGTGCCAAATTAGAGCACATTATTTTGGGGGTAGGTTATTGACATGGATAGAGAACTGGTTAGCAGACAGGAAGCAAAGAGTAGGAATTGCCACATTGAATGCCAATGCTGGCTCGAAGGGCCAAACGGCCTACTCCCGCACCTATTTTCTATGCTTCTGTCTCTCTCTCTCTCTCTCTCTCTCTCTCTCTCTCTCTCTCTCTCTCTCTCTCTCTCTCTCTTACTCTCTCCCGCTCCAATTTCCTCTCCCTCCCTCCCTTTCACTTTATTTCTCTCCGCAGCACTCATACAACTATCTGCCCACTGATCTTTATGCATGGAATATGATATCAGATTCCCAGAAGCAATGATCTGAGAAATAATTCTTCATGCCTATTGTGGTTATTCAACAGAAATGTGCATCATTTTACCTGAAAAAGTGAATGACTGGAAAGTGATTTGCTCCTATTTTTGGCATGTTCAATCATTGCTATCAGGTTCCATGAAATAAAATTAAAAATTGGACAAAATCCAGTTTATATTGGCGTAAGGAGGCATTATCCCATTAAAAACACATTATGTGCAGTTCCCATTGCGACATCACCCAGATTCACACATTGCCCAACACTTTGATGTGCAGGAACCTGAAATATAAATCTATCAGATCTTATAGGCACACTCACCACAACAGCCACACTCCACAGAACAAAGAAGGGTCTTTTGTTATTTCCAAAAATAAATACATACAAAACACAAACTGTGCAAAAAGCCTTCAGACATTCTCTGTGTCCATACAATCATTAGTGTCATTATCAATGGTATTTTATTGTCACGTGTACCCAAGTACAGTGACATTCGTTTATGCATACAGTTCATTGACATTCCTATTAAACATTAGACACAATCATATTAAGTTTAGGAATGTTGACCTCATTGAGTGAGTAGACAAGTTACCAGATTTTAGGTTCCATCTTGTCCCCTAAAAAAAGTCCAAAATTCTTTGACAAAATGTAAGTCTTAACTTGACTACCTATAGACTCTGGCTTTGCATTTTACACCACCTCCCTCCCTATCTGACACCCCTTTGTCTCCTTTTACCTCCAGCCTTTGTCACTTACTCCACCCATCTCCCAATCAAACCCCCTATCACTTCCCTGCCACACCTCTCTTTTCCAGCTTATTCTCCCACACTCAGCACGGTGGCGCAGCGGTAGAGTTGCTGCCTCACAGCGCTTGTAGCTCCGGAGACCCAGGTTCGATCCCGACTACCAGTGCGGTCTTCACGGTCTGTATATTCCCCCTGTGACCGCATTGGTTTTCTCCAAGATTTTCGGTTTTCTCCCATACTCCAACAGCGTACAGGTTTGTAGGTTATTTGGCTTGGGTTTGTACACTTGGTATAAGTGTAAATTGCCCCTAGTGTGTGTAGGCTTGTTAATGTGCACGGATCACTGGTCAGTGCGGACTCGGTGGGCCAAGAAGCCAAGTGGGACAGGCCCTTTAGGTAAACTGTTGGGATTGAAGGCAGATAATTTGCCAGGTCCAGATGGTCTGCATCCCAGAGTTCTCAAGGTGGTGGCCCTAAAAATCATGGATGCTTTGGTAATCATTTTCCAATGTTCTCTCGACTCTGGATCAGTTCCTGTGGACTGGAAGATAGCCAATGTATCTCCTCTTTTTAAGAAAGGAGGTAGAGAGAAAACGGGGAATTATAGACCAGTTAGCCTTACATCGGTGGAGGGGAAGATGCAGGATTCGATTATTAAAGATGTTATAGCAGCACATTTGGAAAGCAGTAACGGGATCGGTCAGTCAGCATGGATTTAAGAAGGGGAAATCATGCTTCACTAAATTTTTTGAATATATTGTGGATGTAACAAGTAGAATGTATAATGGAGAGCTAGTGGATGTGGTGTATCTGGATTTTCAAAAAGCCTTTGGCAAGATGTTAATGTGTAAAATTCGAGCACATGGTTTTGGGTGTAGGTATTGACATGGATAGAGAACTGGTTAGCAGACAGGAAGCAAAGAGTAGGAATTGCCACATTGAATGGCAATGCTGGCTCGAAGGGCCAAATGACCTACTGCACCTATTTTCTCTCTCTCTCTCTCTCTCTCTCTCTCTCTCTCTCTCTCTCTCTCTCTCTCTCTCTCTCTCTCTCTCTCTCTCTCTCTCTCTCTCTCTCTCTCTCTCTCTCTCTCTCTCTCTCTCTCTCTCTCTCTCTCTCTCTCTCTCTCTCTCTCTCTCTCTCTCTCTCTCTCTCTCTCTCTCTCTCTCTCTCTCTCTCTCTCCCTTTCTCTCCCTCTCCCTCCCTCTCCCTCTCCCTCTCCCTCTCCCTCCCTCTCCCCCTTTCACTTTCTTTCTCTCCGCAGCACTCATGCAACTATCTGCCCACTGATGTTTATGTATGGCATATGATATCAGATTCCCAGAAGCAATGATCTGAGAAATAATTCTTCATGTCTATCATGGTAATTCAACAGAAATGTGCATCATTCTACCTGAAAAAGTGAATGATTAGAAAGTGATTTGCTCCCATTTTTGGCATGTTCAATCATTGCTATGATTAATAAAGTAATCAGGTTCCATGAAATAAAATTAAAAATTGGACAAAATCCAGTTTATATTGGCGTAAGGAGGCATTAAAGACACATTATGTGCAGTTCCCATTGCGACACCACCCAGTTTCACACATTGCCCAACACTTTGATGTGCAGGAACCTGAAATATCCATCTATTTGATCTTATAGGCACACTCACCACAACAGCCACACTCCACAGAACAAAGAAGGGTCTTTTGTTATTTCCAATAATAAATGCATACAAAACACAAACTGTGCAAAAAGCCTTCAGACATTCTCTGCGTCCATACATTCATTAGTGTCATTATCAATGGTATTTTATTGTCATGTGTACACAAGTGCAGTGACTTTCTTTTCTGCACACAGTTCATTAACATTCCTATTAAACATTAGACACAATCATACTAAGTTTAGGAGTGTCAGACAGTAGACCTCACTGAGTGACTAGACAAGTCACCAGATTTTAGGTGCCATCTTGTCCCCTAAAAAAAGTCCAAAATTCCATTAAGACCATTTTAACTCCCATTCCCATTTTCATACTGAACTTTCTGTCCTGGGCCATTTGCACTCTGGAGGAACAGCACATTCTGCTTAGATAGCTTACTATCCAAACCAGGCCGTGAGTAATTACTCAGGGTAGGCACTCAGTCCGCCAAAAAAAAATATTAAACCGCGCATGCGCAGATTGTTCACTCCGTTAAATAAATAAATAAATAAAAACAGTGACATTTCAATTTGCCCAAGGTTTCCTAGTCCTAGACCAATTGGGGGAACAGTTCCTTTCACAGCGTGTGGAGGGAAATACAGAGATATGAAGACAGAGAGAGAGAGGGTGAGACAGAGTGACAGACAGAGAGAGAGAGTGAGGGGGGGGGGAGGGATGGGGAGAGGGGGAGTGATAGAGAGAGAGACAGAAAGAGGGAACTTTCTCTGTCTCATTATCTCTTTCTCTCCTATCCCTCTCTGTCAGGGGTAAAGTTGTGGGGAGGACACGAGTGTTGAGAAGGAGGGTGTCGGGGATAATGCCAGATGCTTACTCACTCACCGCTGCTGCAGCTCTCCAGGCACGAAGCCCCCGCACTGTAGCTGGGGATAGAAGCAGTTCGGGTAGCTACGAGCGGCCGCCGGTACCCGACAGCAGAACTGGCCGCCACTTCAGCGCCTTCTGCCGGCCCGCTCACCTCTGGCAGTGCTCTCCGTCGGAACACCTGTCACCTGCCGTTCACCGACTTCGCTCATGTCAGCGGCTTCCTGCAAATCCTTAAATTCCCACAGCCGAGTAAACTCAATCGCGCTGTCAGAATTTAAGGACATGAGTGAGGCCAGCGAGTGGCAGGAGAGTGGTTTGTAGACGGAGAGCTGCCAGAGGTGAGCGGGGCCGGCAGAAGGAGCTAAGGTGGCGGCTGGTTCCGCTGTCCGGCCCGGCGGCCGCTCAGCCACCCGAGCTACTTCTCACCCCACCCCCCCCCGGCCTCAATGCGGTGGCATTCCACGCCTCCGTGTCAGGAGCGTCGCAAGTGGCATTATCCCAATCCCCCCATTCATAACATTCGTGCCCTCCCCGCAACCTTACCCAGGCCAGACTCCTCAAACACTGTGAAAGGAGCTCCCCCCCCTCCCCGGGAAATACAGTATTTAAAAACATAAACACAAAATGTACTTACCACATTATTGGTACACGAGCTCCATTCTTCTCTCTTTGTTACCTAACATACACTTAAAATATTGACAAACCATATTTGAAAACCCCGCGAAGAAACTTGCTCTGCACGTGCGCAGTAGACCGATGCCCATGCGCAGTGCTGCAAAGGCAGAATTTCAGCTGCCCTCAGCCCGATTATCATTGACGGCTTCAGGCAGCGCTGACGGCACGTGGGCTGCACAGAGCTTCACGGGTTACAAGCGCTGCGGATGAAAGGCACGGAGAATTATGCCTACCTAAGAGATTGGTCTCTTACATAGGCATAATTCTCCCATGCCTTTACTATTTATATTTAGTTATTAACATGTTATAATTTTAGTCAGGGTAGGCAGTGCCTACCTTGCCTACCCTGACGGCACGTGCCTGATCCAAACGGTATGACCATTGAACTCACCAATTTTAAGTAACATAACCCCCCCCCACTTTCTCCTCCACATACACCTCTTCCTTACCCCTCTGCTCCACCTACATTCACGCCTATTTTTCCCCTACTCCTCCATCAGCATTCTTTCTATTAGCTTCGCAATTCGCAATTCTTCAATCCTTTTGTCCCACACCTTTTTTTTCATCTCTGAAACCGCCCCCCCCCCAAACTCGTCTGCATTCACCTGTTACCTGGCGCATTTAGACTTGCCCCTCCTCTCTTCTAGCTGTCTACCTCCCTCCCACAATCTGTCTGAAAAAAGGGTCCTGACCTGAAACGCCACCTATCCATGTTTTTCAGACAGCTGCCTGACCCGCAGAGTTACTCGAGCGCGCTCTGTCTTTTATTTCCAAAATGTCCTTCTTTTGTAAACAAAGCTTCCCTTTTTGCCATAGTTGATGAAGCCCTCGACATTTCCTCCGATTCCTGCACATCTGTTTCTACCACCACTTTCTTGCACAGAACAGCGATAGACCAATTTAACTCCACTTCCCTTTCCCTTACTAACCTTTCTATTCTGGGCCTCCACCATTGAAGCCACACACAAACTGGAGAAGCAGCACCCGATATTCTGTTTGTGTAGCTTACAAACCAATGGTGTGAGCATTGGCAGGAATGAACTGCAGATGCTGGTTTAAATCGAAGGTCTGAAGAAGGGTCACGACGCCGCCTGTCCCGCTGAGTTACTCCAGCATTTTGCGTCTACCTTCGATGTGAACATTGGGTTCCCTACTTTTAAGTAATAGCCTCCCACTATCATTCCGCTATCATTCCTGTTTACCCCCACCCAGAATCACTTCCACTATCCCACCCCTCTTTCCACTCCAATGTTCCCTTCTACCTATAGACTCTGGCTTTGCATTTTACACCACCTCCCTCCCTATCGACACCCCTTTGTCTCTTTTTATTCCACCCATCTCCCAATCAAACCCCCTATCACTTCCCTGCCCCACCTCTCTTTTCCTGCTTATTCTCCCGCACTCAGCACGGTGGTGCAGCGGTAGAGTTGCTGCCTCACAGCGCTTGTAGCTCCAGAGATCCCAGGTTCGATCCCGACTACGGGAGCTGTCTTGACGGTCTGTACGTTCTCCCCATGACCGCGTTGGTTTTCTTCAAGATTTTCGGTTTCCTCCCATACTCCAACGGTGTACAGGTTTGTAGGTTATTTGGCTTGGGTTTGTACTCTTGGTATAAGTGTAAATTGCCGCTAGTGTGTGTAGGCTTGTTAATGTGCACGGATCACTGGTCAGTGCAGACTCGGTGGCCTACCGGGTCTGTTGTATCGCTAAACTAAACTAAACTAAACTCCAATAAGTCTGGTGAAGGGTCCTCACCCGAAACCTCAACTATCCATTCCTTCCACAGATGCTGTCTGAAACACTCAGTTCCTTCAACACTTTGTGTTTTGCTCAAGATTCCAGCATCTACAGGTCCTTGTACTTCCAGGAATAGAGTTGATTTTGTCCTCACCTTTCACCCCCACCATCCTCGGCACCCAACACACCATTCTCTGCCATTGCCACACCTGCAACATGATCCCACTACCATTCACATCTCCTGCTCTTCCCCACACTCTGTTTTCTGCAAATTCTGCAAAGGTTGCTGCCACGGCACCAGAGACCCGCGTTCGATCCTGACTGTGGGTGCTGTCATTATGGAGTTATATATATTATGTATATTCTCCCCGTGACCTGCGTGGGTTTTCTCCAGGATTTCCGGTTTCCTCCCACGCTCCAAAGATGTACAAGTTAATTGGCTTGGTGAAAAATTGTATAAGTTGCCCCTAGTGTGTGTAGGATATTGCTAGTGTGCGGAGATCGCTGATTGCCATGGACTCAATGGGCCAAAGAGCCTGTTTCCGCGCCGTATCTCTAAACTAAACTAAACTAAATTAAATAATAATTCACAACTAATCGAAAAACGATTTGCAAGTAGATAATCTGGATAAGATATTTTATACTCTAGTATTTTAAGTTAAGTTAAAAGCTTGTAGAGCAGCTGTCTCACAGTGCCACATCCTCGGGTTCGTTCCTGACCGCAGGTGCTATCTGTGTGGAGTTTGCACGTTCTCCCTATGACCACATGGGTTTCCTCCAGGCCTTCCAGTTCCCTCCCACATGTCAAAGACTCGCGGGTTTGTCAGTTAATTGACCTCTGTAAATTGCCCATAGTTCCTATGGATGTAGGTTTAGGATTAGGTTTATTATTGTCACGTGTGCCGAGGTACAGTGAAAAGGATGAGAAAGAGGGATTGATGGTTGGCAAGGACTCGGTGCATCAAAGAGCCCGTTTCCTAGGGCTCTTTGTATCTCTAAAAAACAAAAACAAAAGTCAGTTATACAGTGCCTGCTAGATGGCAAAAAGTTACCAATGTGCTTCACATGCACATGTGCTCACAGCTGAAAATGTATAGCCTGACCAACATGTCACAGTAAATGGGCAAAAGCTTAACTAATGAGAAGTGTGGGGGGGGGGGTCATTTGAACTCTTCTTCCCTTATAGGTTTTCAACTTTGTGAATTACAGCAAGAGGGATGACGAAGATCCATCAAACAACTGATGACATGGAAATAGTGAGTTATATCTTCTACAAATACTTAGTATACAATATTCTTACAGTATTCTTACCTCTGCTACAGATCACTATTCAGGTTGCTTCAACTGATTTATGTTCAGTTTTTTGACTGAGCCAATAGCTGTAGACAAAAGGAAATTAAGATGATTGAATCTTGAGCAAAAGACAAAGTGCTGGAGGAACTGCTTATCCCTTCAGGGTGGAAATGTCAAAGGGCATAGGTTTGCTTGGTACGCACTGCCTGATATGATAGTGGCATTCATGAGGCGTTCAGGTAGGCATATGGATATGCAGGAAATTAAGAAATATGGATGATGAGCAGCAGAGAACATTGGTTCAACTTGGCACCATGTTCGGTACAGACGGTGTGGGCCGAAGGGTCTGTTCCTGTGCTGTACTGTTCTGTGCTCTAAGAGCTAATGCCTTGCCAGGCCCTCTAGATTTGGAAAAGTGGACAGGTTTGTTTTTGTTTTACTCAGTCTAAAACTGACAATAAACCTCGAGGGTCAGGAACAAGTCAAGGTACATAGTGGCTTGAAAACATCTGACATTTAAATGGTACATTGGAATTCGAGAGTAGCCTCCAGCAGTCTCGCCTGGGCAGAGACAGAGTATTTATAGCAGGTTGAAGCTAAACAGCAAAAAAACAAAGGTTATTTTTCTCTCAAGATGTAGATTAAATAGATTTCTGAGAAAAATACAGGGTAAGCGACCGATAAATGGGAAAGGGAGAGGCAGGAGAAAAGGGGAGACACAATAATGAAAGGCTCGTGGTAAGGCACAAGATTATGATCATGGATCTCAAATCTGTAGAAGCTTGTGGATATTTGGGCATCACCAAATTGATCGAGACATACAAGCACTCTTGTACATGAAGGTTGATAGAGAAGTTAAATGATAATCTTAAATCTCATATGTAGTAGCTCTTTTGTGTTATTCTTACTTACAATAATACAGTCGTTTATTGTAAGTTGGTTATTTAGTTAGATAATACTTTGGTTTTGGGCTTGGTTTTCTTAGCTGAGTGCTTATCCTGGAGTTCTAGCACATACTTTGTGTTTTAATTGTAATTTAACATTTAGCCCAGCTAGTGACTGCTGTGAACAGAGCAGCTGACAACCAGGGACAGTCCATGTGACGGTTTGGAAAGACAGATGACAGGAGTCAATAGTCCCCACTGGAGCTGTTATGGGTTAGCACCTCATTGAAACAGTAGCATAGATTGTAAACAGTCTCTCTGCACCTCTTAAAAGCTATGGCAAATAAAATAAAGATATCCCTAGAGTCTGCCAGAGCTGGGGTGGAAGATGACTCACAGGTGCATTACCCGGCTGCAGACCACGGAACGGAAAAGAGTACGAGTAGGATTAGCGCATCAATGAAGGACAGTGGCTCAGCGGTAGAGGGAAAGAAGATCCAGGTTTGTTCTTGTGGTTGGCAGAAAGTAACAACAGCAAAGGGCCTCAGAATACATCAGGGAAAGATGTTCAAGCTTGTTAAAGGGAGTCCAGGGAAATTGCATTGAGCAGTATTTCTTGAGAAGCCAGTCGAGTGACATCCAGCGACGGGTAGAAAACCACAGTCCGCAGGATGTCATTACCCCTGTTACTGATGAGGTGGGAACAAGCGCTGTAGAGGGGGATGCAGGTGGTGGTGAGGTTAATCTGCCAGTCAGGGAGAAGAACGGTGGGCTGAAACCTAGAGTTAAATGCCCTCGAGCAAGTGAAAGGAAGGAATGGGAAACTGTTAATATAGATTTGATAATGGTGCTAGAGAGTCCGAAAGGGACAGTGGAAAACAAGTTAGATAAAACGGGAGAGAATATTTAGCAATATGGTGCGGATAGGTTTGGTGTTATTGAGAAAAAGAAGATGCAGGCTCTACAGGCGTTGAGATCTAGACGAGAGAGAGAAATCAAGAGATTAGTGGAGGAGACAGTTGAGAGAGCAGTGGAGAAAGGCTACAGTTGATGCGAGAGGGAATTAATGTTTTTCAGGAAGAGTTAAGAAATTGGTTAGCAATATTAAGGGGGACAGAACACCTTAAGAGGAAGGAGCGAGTCAGGTCAGAATTTTATAGGGGTCCATTTAAAGTTGTTTAAAAAAATATTTAGTCAGGAAAAAAGTGGAAAGCTCAAAGCTTCAAAGGACGAGTTAGAGGAATATTTAAATAGGACATACTCGGATCCAGAAGAAAAAAGGGAAATGGAATTCCCTCTGGCAGGTCTCGCGTTTGATCTAGTTTCTGTTTCTTATTGGGTTTTAGTATTAGAGTTTGCATTCTTGTTTTATTTTGGTGTCTCACATCTCCTCTTGTTTCAGGTCCCATTTCCTGTCATGTTGTTTACCCTCATGTGATTGTTGGCCCCGCCCTGATGTGTTTCACCTGTGTCTCGTTATCCCCTGTTAGTCTGTATTTAAGGCCTTTGTGTTTTAGTTCTCATTGCCAGTTCGTTGTGTATGCTACTTGGTATCACTGCGTTCCAGCTCTAGAAATCTTGTGACTTTGTGATCTCGACCATTGCCTGCTTTTTGGACCACTGTTTTTGCCTGCTCCTAGATTATACTGTTGCCTCTGTTTTTGCTTACCTCTGTACCAACTTGTACCGATTAAACTCTGAGAACGGATCTGCCCTGTGTCTGAGCCTGCATTTGTGTCCTTCTCGTTCAGTTCTGATACCCTCCAGATATACCACCCTTCGAAGAGGCCCCATAGCAGAAGTGTCCACGTCGTTGACCTGGTAACTGGAAGTATCCTGAGCTAATTCTGCTACCACCATCATCTATTGCGATGTGAAGGCTTCCACTGATTGTCGCCGGAAGCTTGCATCCTTTGTAACAAGATGGACACGAAAAGAAGACCCTTAGGAGAGATAGAGTATAAGTTAGATGTTTTGCCACCAAAGTGGAAGTTGTAATAAGGCAGGCAAAGGCTTCTTCGGCCCCAGGACTGAATGGAGTCCCTTACCGGTAGGTTTGCCAACTTTCTCACTCCCAAATAAGGGACAAAAGGTGGCGTGCTGTGGGTATGCCACAGGCCCGGGATGAAGTGACAGAGGGGGCTGGCAGCCAGCAGATGGTAACAGGGGCATTCCTCAAAAGAGAGAGAGAAAAAAAAACAACAACCCTGAATAGATAAACAAATCTAATATATGAACCATGTATACGTATCTTCAGTGTTATATATGAAATGCAACACCAAATTAAAACAAAGCATAATCTGACTACCAGTCAGACATGAAATAACACCAAATAACCCTATCGTATGTGCCTATAGAGTAGACATATAATCACTCCAAAAGAGGAGAAAATGGGGGGAACTCACCAAGTCAACTTTTTCTATGGATATTTCTTGCTGCTCTTGACTGATTCATGCAGCCCTTTGTTCTTTTGCACAGCCAGAGAGAAGTCCTTACATGACTAGTCACAGTTCACAGATATTTGAAGTTCATTCTTGATCAACTCTGTGCTGCACCTGTTTCTTGAGTCTAACCGTTTAATGGCCACTAGAGAGAAGACCCTCTCTACAAAGGCATTTGAGCCTGGCGCACTGAGGACAAATGGGACGATCCTGATCAAGTTGGCTTTCCCTATGGTTTGGAAAACTGCCACCCACTTCTCACTGGCGGATTTCTATATTTCCTCTCGGTCAGCGCAAAACTCTTCATTGAGTTGGTCCATTTTGACTGTTCTGAGGGGAGCCACCACCAGCTCCAGGTCAGTGAACGAGAGCTCCTCATACAGGCCGATCAGTTTCAGTATCATCATTACATTTTCTGGTGAGAAATCAAACCTCTTGTTATTTATTGTATGTAAGGACAGAGTCATAGAATTTCACACAGTCCTGGTGCTGCTTGGACCTTTGTGCTGGCACTTGTTCGTCCATCAGCTGCTTGGTCTGGTGTCCAAAACAGCTGTCCTGTTTCCGCTGAAACATCTTCATTTTGAACTTCCGGACTTTCATAAACATATGTGACGCAGAACTTTGTTTCCTCCAACTTTTTTACGAGTTGGTCAAAAACACACCCCATGTTGTGGAGAAAACACAGAAATGTTTCAGTAGCTCCAGTTTTTTTTTCATCCTCAAAAATCCTCTTCAGTGCCACGGGATAGGTCTCAAGGGACCTGAAGTATACTGTAAGAGCTGGCCAGCTTTGCAGGAGACATTCGACAGCTGGACGAAGAGAGAGCTATCGACTGCAAACGTGACGCTGAATATCACGGCATTCAATGTCAACAAAGGCAAAAAATGAACGCAGTTCCTCTCTTCGGGAAGCAGATAGTGAGAAGTGGCTGTAGACCTTTCGAACAATTGTCTCAATATCCACTGACAGCTGATTGCAGGCGTTATGAGCTACGTGAGCTGGCAATTAGCTTTCAGAATGTGATTGTTGGCACTGCTCAACAACTGGTAAACTGAGTGGTGTTTTCCAAAGGTTACATTGGTATTTTCTGTTGCATAGGCTGTGACGTGTCTAATATCGAGTTCATACTTTTACAGACAGCTCATCTGAGCATGATGTATGCCATTTGCAGTTTCATCACTGCTGTCATAAAAGTCAAGTAACTTACTCTGCACTCTATCAGACACAGAAAAATATAGAACCATTTTTCTATCTCCCTTGTTTGAGGCATCGGTGGCAACTGAGAAAAACTCGGGCTTCGTGTGCTCACCTTCTTCGGTCGGGGACAGTTCATCCATAACAGTCTTCCACAGTCTTTGGTCCTAAAACATTCATGGTAATCATCTCATTTCGTTCTTCCCAAGTGAATATTCTTCACAACATTTGAGTCATTAAACAAAGCACCGTTGAGCTTAGCAAGACAGTCGGTGCTGTTGTAGCTGAGTCCGTGTTTAATCCATTGGTCACATATGAGGCTTCACTTGCCGCGATTTTGTCATTTTCCGCAGTAGATTTCACGAAGAATGCACTAATATCGCTTGCACCTTTAGCGAGTGTGGCCTTATTGTGCACTTCTGTGCAAGCATGCTGAGTTAGGTCATTATCACCTCCATGGCCAATTGAGAATTCCCGACGGCATAAAGTACAGAAGGCTTGACCACACCGCTGACGGGCTTGACCACATCTATTTTGTTTCTAATTGTTTGTTATAGCTGCATAGTCTTTTCCTTTTTGCAGGTTTATCCATATATGCACATGCCAAACTGACTGAACAACACCAGACGTTACTGAAACTTTTTGTTTTGGCAAGAATTGGCAAAATATAGCATACAACTGACGGGCATAAGGAGGCCTGTGATTTGATGACGGGTGAATCACTCTTGCATGGCATTAAACAGCACATGCAATATGCATGCACGCTGCTGTATCAGATCTAGGATCTGTCTGTAGGCATGCCCTCCAGTGATTACAGTTGAGAGGTTGAGAGATGCCAAAGTGATTTCATAATGAAAACGTGGAAATTAAAAACACTCCCAGATGCAGAGGAGAGAGGAGGAGGGGGGTGGAAACTAACCCGGAGAATGAAAACCCACAAGCGCCTGGTGGTCCAACCCTGAACACTCTGGCGATGGTAGGTTAGGTGTATTAAAATCCGACTTACAATATTTTAGATTTACGATGGGATTATTGGATGTAACCCAAATGGAAGTTGAGGAGCACCTGCTAGTAGCAGTATAATATGGGACTAGTGCAGTCCCGTATGGGACAAACCAATTTAGCCCAATTTACAGGATGTCACGACTAATACAGGACAGTTGGCAAACCTTCTTACCGGGTATATAAAAGTGCACCTGATGTGCTTAGATTCTTGTGGAGGCTCTTGCGTAAAGTTTGGGAGAAGCAGGTCATACCAACTGTTTGGCGTAGAGCAGGGGGAGTTTTCATTCCCAAGGAGAAAGAGTCTTCAGAGTTAAGTCAGTTTAGGCCTATATGTCTCCTCAATGTAGAAGGCAAGATTTTCTTGAGCATAGTGCCAAAAGCTTATAGAAAGGAACAGGTTAATAGATACCACAGTGCAGAAAGCAGGAATCCCAGGTTTCTCAGGTTGCTTAGAACACATTAGTGTAATATGGCACCAGATTCAGACAGCCAAGCTTGAGAGAAGAGATTTGCATGTATGTAGTGTTTTTGGACCTGGCAAATGTGTTTGACATACAGTCTTATTTGGAGTGCTTTTAATTTCCAGGATCAATAGTCGATTTAGTGAAAGCATATTTCTAAGATGTCCAAATGTGCTTTAGTACAGCACATTTACAGCAGCATGGCAGACACTAGAGATGGGCATTATGGCTGGATGTACTATTTCCCCATTAGTGTTTACAATGGCGATGGAGTTAGTGATTAGAGCATCACAGTGAGTCGGCGGCGGGGAGAGACGGCAGGAAGGGCAGTGTCTCCCTCCAATCAGGGCCTATATGGATGATATGACCTTGGTGACCACAACAGTAGCTTGTACAAGAAGGTCGTTAGAGAAGTTCAATTATAATCTTAAATGGGCTAGATTAGCCTAGTAAGTCACTGAGTATTTATTTGAGAGTAGAGATTTGCCTAGAAAAGAGAAAAAAGAAGTAAAAAATCTCCTTTGAGAGAAGAGTATTTATTTGGCAGTAGAAAAAAAGGTTCTGTGCAGATGAAAAAGAAATCCCATCTATAATGGTGAAACCCGAGGTGTCGTTGATCTAACTCAATGAAATACCAATGAAGGGAGGTGCCCACTTGATAACCCCAATGATATACTTGCATCTACAGAATTAGTTTTTTTTAAAGATCTAATTCATATGTAGGCATATGTTTTGTGTTTTTTTTTTGCATATGAACTAATTTATTGTAAGTTGGTGTATTTAGTTAGATGCAGTATTACTTTGGTTTTGGGCTTGGTTTTCTTTGTTGAGTTTTTATCCTGGACCTGCTTATCCGACCGCAGAACCAACCATTCTCCGTCTATTGATACTCTCCTCTGCCTAGCGGAGCTGGTCCTTATCCTCAACAACTTTTCCTTTGTTTCCTCCCATTGCCTCCAAATCCAAGGCGTAGCTATGGGCACACGCATGGGCCTATCTCCTTGTAGGGTACGTCAAACTATCCTTGTTCGAGACACACCGTGGCCCTATCTCCAAACTCTACCTCCGCTATATGGACGACTGCATGGGTGCTACCTCCCGCACCCATGCAGAACTCACCGACTTCATCCATTTCACCACTAACTTCCATCCAGCACTCAAATTCACCTGGACCATTTCCAATATCTTCCTACCGTTTCTTGACCTCACCATCTCCATCGCAGGTAACAGGCTATTGACCGACCTACTACAAACCCACTGACTCCCATGGCTATCTGGACTACACTTCGTCCCACCCTGCTTCCTGTAAGGACTCTATCCCCTACTCCCAATTCCTCCGTCTGCGCTGCGTCTGCACCCAAGATGAGGTGTTCCAAACAAAGGCATCGGAGATGTCCTCATTCTTTAGGGAACGGGGATTCCCCTCTTCTACTATAGATGAGGCTCTAACCAGGGTCTCTTCTATATCCCGTAACTCCGCTCTCACATCCCATCCCCCCCATTCGTAACAAGGCAAAGTCCCCCTTGTCCTCACCTTCCACCCTAGCAGCCGCCACATACAACAGATAATCCTCCAACATTTTTGCCACTTCCAACGGGATCCCACCACTGGCCACATCTTCCCATCTCCTCCCCTTTCGGCTTTCAGCAGAGACCATGCCCTCCGCAACTCCCTGTTCAATTTGTCCCTTCCCACCCAAGCCACCCCCTCCACTGGTACTTTCCCTTGCAACCGCAGGAAATGCTACACTTGTCGCTTTACCTCCCCCCTCAGCTCCATCCAAGGACCCAAGCAGTCTTTCCAGGTGAGGCAGAGGTTCACCTGCACCTCCTCCAACCTCATCTATTGCATCCGCTGTTCTAGGTGTCAACTGCTCTACATCGATGAGACCAAGCGTAGGCTTGGCGATCGCTTCGCCCAACACCTCTGCACAGTTTGCATTAACGAACCCGATCTCCCGGTGGCTCAGCACTTCAACTACCCCTCCCATTCCGTTACTGACCTTTCTGTCCTGGGCCTCCATGGCCAGAGTGAGTCCCACCGCAGATTGGAGGAGCAGCACCTCATATTTCGCTTGGGTAGTGTACACCCCAGCGGTACGAACATTGACTACTCCAAATTGACCTTTCAGGTCGTCCTTGCTTTCTCCCTCCTTCCCCTCCCCTTCCCAGCTCTCCCACAGCTCACTGTCTCCGGCTCTTCCTTTCTTTGTCCTGCCCCCCCCACCCCCATCTCGACCCGAAACGTCACCTATTCCTTTGCTCCATAGATGCTGCCTCACCCGCTGAGTTTCTCCAGTATTTTTCTCTACCCTGGAGCTATAACAAGTACTTTGTGTTTTAATTTGTAAAGCGGTTGTAGTCATGATGATCGCCATAATTGTCAGGGATTAGTAGACATACACTAATCTCTCCCCCCACCCCCCGAAAAAATAAAGGGTTGTGGTATCAGGCAGATACAACACTGCAGTTGTGAAGATCAATGTACCAGTTGCTGCCCTCTGGGAGACACAAGGAACTGCAGATGCTGGAATCTTAAGCAAAACGCATAAAGTGCCGGAGAGACTCAATGGGTCAGGCAGCATCTGTGGAGGGGATGGATAAACAACGTTTTCTGCAGGACATGTCTAGAAGGAGATGCTTTCTGCAGCAGAAGGATCCCCTTACTCTCCCGCCTGCTTTATTTATATGGATTTGCTGTACACACATGGGGATTACTAGCTCATAGTGTAGGAACAAGGAACTCCAGATGCTGGAATCTTAAGCAAAACACAAAGTGCTTGAGTTAATCGGTGGGTCAGGCAACATCTCTAGAGAGGTGGAGAGGTGACGTTTCGAGTCCGGACCCTTCTTCAGATTGTTGCCGCTGGAATTGAACAAGTGTCTGCCAACTCCTGGAGGGTGAACCAGGTTGCAGAAGCCAACAGGGAGTAAAGTTGTGGGTGTCGTGTGGCAGGGCATCTGCCCAGAGAGGGCCACTGCCCAATCTGCCAAGACACGGGGGCATGGTGGAGGAAGAACTTCCAGCAGTAAGTCATGCCTGCCCTGGACCGATGGGGAGGAAGACCATTCACGGTCACTAATCACCTCAACGCGTCGCCCCCTGTCTCCATGTGACTGGGGGTGGCGGAAGGCTGCTGAACTTTAACAGACCAGACTTCATGTTCAGGAGTTATAGGAACAGAATTAGGCCATTCAGCCCATTATGTCTACTTCACCATTCAATCATGGCTGATCTATCTTTCCCCTCTCAACCCTATTCTCCTTCCTTCCCCTCATAACCCCTGACACCCGTACTAATCAAGAATCTATCAATCTCCACCTTAAAAATATCCATTGACTTGGCCTCTGCAGTCTTCTGTAGCAATGAATTCCACAGTTTCACCACACTCTGACTAAAGCAATTCCTCCTCATCTCCTTTCTAACAGTACATTATTTTATTCTGAGGCTATGACCTCTGGTCCTAGACCCCCCCACCAGTGGAAACATCCTCTCCACCGCCAAAGCTGGGCTTGACTCTGGGCCACACCTTGGCTTGGTGCATGTTGTGAGCACTGCAACCGGCCGAGCTGATAGCCCAGTGGACAAATACCTTCAAGTTGGCAACTCTTCACCATTGGGACAATGGCACATGGCTGTGCCTGTTCCAGCAGTTAGCTACAAGGTAGAAGGACGCTAATCCGTGTGTGAGCTTTGTACCTTTCTTCAGACTATTTAGTGGGGCGGGTGAAATCTATGGAAAGAGAAACTGTCAGTGTTCTAGGCTCATGCCTTCCGTGCGAAACCGAAAAGATTAGAGTTTGTTTTTAGCAAGCATCAAGGCAGAGAGAGTGGGAATCAGAGTCAAAAGCAGGAGGTCAGTGACAGGTCAGAAAGCAGGAGTGTGGGAGAGACAGAATTGCTTTAATGAGCCATTCCTTTAATGGGACCATCAGGACCAGGTCAGGGGTTTTGATTAAAACATCGGCCCAGATTGTTTAATGAAAATGGGAAATTTCCATCCTGGGATAAAGGTTCTCATTGCCTACGCTATCTATGCCTCTTATAATGATATATCATTCCATCAGGTCTCCTCTCAACCTTCCATGCTCTGGAGTATGTTCACCATCACCTTACAGCCAATGTCATCTAATTCAATCAGCATCCTGATAAACCTCGTCTGCACCCTCTCCAAAGCCTCCACATCCTTCCTGCTATGGGGCGAACATTTGTTTCTCTGAATCTTTCAGTAAATCCCAAACTCCTGCATTTAACAATGTTGATAAACAGGTTTAGGTATGGTGCCTGCTTTTCTCATCAGAATCCATGGGCATTGGCCAGCAAGATGTATGAATTGTTGAGCACGTCAGATGGATCTGACTCCTGGGTCAGATCTTTATGTATTGTGGTGATGGTTCAGGAGGCAGGAAAATGGGGTTGAGAGGGAAAGATAGCTCAGCCATGTTTGAACGGCGGAGTAGACCTGATGGGCCAAATGGCCTAATCCTACTCTTATAACATGAATTTATGAACTTCATCACAAGCCTCAGTCATGCATGGCAAATTAGGACACTAGTGTCTTGTTGAGTGCAATGTTATTGTTATCTGAAATGGCCTTTCATTCAGACTTCCTAAGGGACAGAAGATGAGCTATTCTGAGCTACAACCAAGATCTGTGAGTTACTCCAGCACTTTGCATCTTTTTTTGTAAACCAGCATCTGTGGTTCCTTGTGTCTAACAAGATCTTTCTGTTGTGTTGCTAGTATTCTAAGAATAGTTCTCATTAAAGCACCAGAAACAAATGCCTTTAATCCCTTGACTGCTCCTCCTCGTTCCCTGTATAATATCCCTCTCCAACCTCACATCGCCCCATGATCTGCTTCGGTATTGTCAGGTGGCCTTCACAATCAGCTGTCCAAGATGGTCCTGAGGGACCAGCCAGCTGGTATTGAATGGGTCAGACACTATGTCTGGTGGGACCCACCTGTCGAGCTGAACCTGTGGAAGGTGCTGGAGTGTAAACAAAGCTTGGCTATGACCATTGCTGAGTCTTTGTGAAAAGGCTGTGAACCAGAGAGGATGTTGACTCCTATGATGTGCATGCTCACATGCATCTCTTCAAACCTCGTCAATTGCATCCGGCGTTCTCGATCGGCGAGACCAAGAGTAGACTCGGCAACCGTTTAGCCAAATACTTGCGCTTGGTCCACCAATGCCTTATGGATCTCCCAGTTGCTAACCATTCTAACTCCCCTTCCCATTCTGACCTTTCTGCCCTGGGCCTCCCCTGTTGCCAGAGTCAGGCAACACACAAACTGGAGGAACACAACTCATAATCCACCTGGGTAGCTTACAACCCAACCGTATGAACATTGAATTCTGGACTTTAGCCCTCCTGCTCCCTCATTCATCTGCCCCCCTCCCCTTTCCCCACTTTAGTGCACACCTACTACTCCACCTAACTCCCGACCCTGCTGTCACCCTGCTCCTTTGCCCTCCTCCGTACAATCAACATCCATCCCTGAGTCTATTATTTCAGTTTTATCCCGCTTCTTTCCCCTACCCCCTCTTCCCGTTCTTCAACATCCCTCCCCCTGTCTTCACATTTCACTCCTCCTCGTCTCTTAAATACTGACCCCCTTTTGTCCCCTTTTCACCTCTAAACTTTGTCCCTTACTCTACCCATATGCCAATCAGTCTGAAAAAGGGTCCCGACTGCAACGTCGTCTGCCATTCCCTCCACAGATGCTGCCTGACCCGCTGAGTTCCTCCAGTGCTTTTGGTTTTGCTCAATTTTGCGGCAACCTACAGTTTCTTGTGTTTCCCTCATCTTCGTACCTGTAGTTATACCTCACGCTGTGTGCTGAGAATGGATTCATGTGCAGCCCTCTAGTGGGCTGTTGTTGTAACAGAATTGCACACAATTTTACATTCTTTTTTATGGCAAAGATGTAGGCTATTCAGCTATTAACATGAAGCCAAACATCAAAGCAATCCTATTAATCCCATTCCTCTCCCTGCTTCACTGTTCCCAATCCCTTCAACTGCCCATTAATTCTCCGGTACCTACCTGCTCCAGGGGTAATTCCCAGTGGCCAATTAGCAACATTAGAGGATCAGAGGCATATTTTTAACACTGTTCCCTAAACCCTTCCCTGCACAGGGGCTGTTACTGGCATGCTTGTTGCACGCATTATCTTTTCTAAACACAGAATTAGAACACCCATACAACTGCTGAACATGAAGAGGAATTTAACTAGAAATTGAATTCTCTACTCATTCCTTCCACCTGCCTTACTTTGTGTTATATTTCTTCTGCAGATCACGGTTAGTTTGGGTTAATGTACTGAGGTATTGTGGTGATTTCAGCTGATGCCCTAACCTATTATTATTGATGGTGATTTGTGTTCATGCGTTCTTTATTCCGTTGCCAACCCATTCAACAAATATGTTTAAGAAAGAACTGCAGATGCCGGTAAAATGGAAGGTAGACGCAAAATGCTGGAGAAACTCAGCGGGGTGAGGCAGCATCTATGGAGAGAAGGAATTGGCGATGTTTTGACCCAAAACGTCGCCAATTCCTTCCCTCCATAGATGCTGCCTCACCCGCTGAGTTTCTCCAGCTTTTTGTGTCCACATTTGACAATTAAATGCTCTTGCCTCCTGACTCATGAAAGGCTCACTAGATCCATGCACATTCGTTCTGCTTCTCTTCGAGTCCAAGACACCGTTCCCGTGAATCCCATTTTACGGATCTGGATTGAATTCCCTTATTGCATCCACATAAAGAACCATTTTAACTCCCCTTGCTATTCCCGTTACAAACCTTTCATCCTTGAAACAGAGAAACATAGAAAAATAGTTGCAGTAGTAGACCATTCGGCCCTTCGAGCCAGCACCGCCATTCAATATGATCATGACTGATCATCTAAAATCAGTACCCCGTTCCTGCTTTTTCCTCATATCCCTCGATTCCTTTAGCCCTAAGAGCCAAATCTAACTCCCTCTTGACAACATCCAGTGAATTGACCTCCACTGTCTTCTGTGGCAGAGAATTTCACAGATTCACTATTCTCTGGGGGAAACAAGCTTTTCCTCATCTCAGTCCAAAATGGCCTACTCCTTATTCTTAAACTGAATCCTGGTTCTGGACTCCCCGAACATCGGGAAAAATCTTCCTGCATTTAGCCTGTCCAATCCTTTGAGAATTTTACATGTTTCTATAAGATCTCCTCATCCTTCCAAATTCCAGTGAATAATCATAATCATACTTTATTAGCCAAGTATGTTTTACTACGTACGAGAAATTTAATTTGCCATACAGTCATACCAATATATTTTAACATAAACATCCACCACAGCGATTCCTCCACATTCCTCACTGTGATGAAAGGCAAAAATAAAAAGTTCCCTTCTTTGTTCTCCGGCGGTAGGGGGCCTCAAGCCCCCCATGCGGGGAGATCAAGCTCCACATCGTGGGGGGGGGGTCTCAGCTTCCCCATGCCAGGCGATCGACCCCGGGTCGGGGCTGATCGAACGTTCTGCATCATTGGAGCTCCCGGAGACATCGGTCTCTACCTGCGACTGCAAGCTCCACGATGTTGAAATCCGCAGGCCACGGTTGGAGCATTGATCCCAGGCAAGGGATCAGCTCTGATGGTAGCCTCAAGGCCCCTGCGGTGAGGCTCAAAGTCAGTCCCGAGCAATGCCTCCAGCTCCATGACATTAGGCTGCAGAGCAACCGGAGATACGATCCGGAAAACAATCGCATCTCCGGCAAGGTAAGAAATTGAAAAAAAGTTTCCTCCAACCCTTCCCCCACATAAAACAAACCAGAGAACATTATACCAAATCCTCAAATTATAGACCAAAATTGCACTCAGTACTCCAGGTCCAGTCTCACCTGGGCCCTGTACAACTGCGGTAGGATCTCCTTGCTCCTAAACTCAAATCCTCTTGCGATGAAGGCCAACATGCCATTAGCTTTCTTCACTGCCTGCTGTACCTACATGCTTACTTTCAGTGACTGAAGTACAAGCACACCCAGGTCTCATTGCACCTCCCATTTTCCTAATCTGATACCATTCAGATAATAATCTGCCTACCTGTTCTGCCTAACCTCACATTTATCCACATCCTGAGCCACCCCCATTGCCAGAAATAGGCTACACCCAGACTGGAGGTACAGCACGTCATATTCTGCTTGGGTGGCTTACAACCCCATGGTATGAATTCTCCAATTTTAAAGAACATCCCCCTCCCTTTTGTCTCCCCTATCTTCCCTACATGTGCACCCGTTTCTCCCACTATCCATCCCTCCTTTCCTCTTCCCCTGTCTCCATCCACCTATATCCCTTCCTCTGGCTGCACATTTCAACCCTCCTGTCCTTATCTGACACCCTTTTGTATCCTTTTCTCCGTTAGCCTTTGACCACCCACGTGCCCACCCCCCCCCCCCCCTCCCCCATCCTCACCCCCTTCCTCCTCCCTCCTCCCCCCTGGTACAATCTGTCTGTAGAAGGGTCCCACCTAAAGCGTCACCTATTCATGTTCTGCAGAGTTGTTGACTGACCCATTGAGTTACTCCAGCATTTTGTGTGGCTTTTTCTGAAGCCAATACAAAGGCTAATTGGAGCAAAGTCACAGTAGGTGGGTCCACCAGTAGGCACTGAGAGATGGGTCCCACGCATCATCCTCTCACACATATTGCAAATGGAATGCTGATGCAATGTAAAGTTTGGTATCATATTGATATGCTTAAATATTTTGAGCAATTTCAATGACGTGCTTTGGATAAGGAATAAAGCCAATGTCATTTCCTGTTTGCACAAGTGCATATTTTATGAATAGAGCAGATGTTATGAAAGTCACACTTCTTTGAAGTTGTGCACAGTGTAGCTGTCTGCTGCACTGTTTACATGCATATTTGTCCAATAAATCAGTCCTCTGCAGGTGTTTTTTTTTTAAATTACTCACACAAAGATACAAAGCATGTTAAAGAGAGCCCGTTCAGAGAACACAGCAACCGCAGGGGGTGGGAGATTGCAACCTTCACGTGGTCCACTATGTTTTTAACTAATGTAATCAACCTTCCGTGCACAAACAGAAGATCAAACAGATCAAGTTGTCTGACAACTTTAGGCTGTGCACGCCGTAGGCAAGAAGAAGAAGCAACCGCAGGAAATGCGACACTTGTCACTTTACCTCCCCCCTTGACTCCATCGAAGGACCCAAGCAGTCTTTCCAGGTGCGGCAGAGGTTCACCTCCACTTCCTCCAACCTCATCTATTGCATCAGCAGCTCTAGGTGTCAGCTGCTCTACATCGGTGAGACCAAGCGTAGGCTTGGCGATCGCTTCGCCCAACACCTCCGCTCGGTTCGCAATAACTAACTTGATCCTCCGGTGGCGCAGCACTTCAACTCCCCCTCCCATTCTGAATCCGACCTTTCTGCCCTGGGCCTCCTCCATGGCCAAAGTGAGGCCCACCGTAAATTGGAGGAGCAGCACCTCATATTTCGCTTGGGTAGTTTACACCCCAGCGGCATGAACATTGACTTCCCCAATTTCAGGTAATCCCTGCTTTCTCCCTCTTTCCCCTCCCCTTCCGAGCTCTCCCACAGCCCGCTGCCTCCGCCTCTTCCGTTGTTCTTCTTGCCCCCCCACCCCTACATCAGTCTGAAGAAGGGTCTCGACCCGAAACGTCGCCTATTTCCTTCGCTCTACAGATGCTGCCTCACCCGCTGAGTTTCTCCAGCTTTTTTGTCCAACAGCAAATCCCATATTTTTGTCAGCATTTTCAAACAGAACCTTTCAACTGCCCTTTCAATGCCGAGACCGAATTCAATGCAAAATTAAGCATTGTAAACACGAGGAACAAATCCTTTATTAGAGGCATTGTCCCTGCTTATCTGTTGGCTGTGTTCATTAATATACATTAACATGACAAATAGTCATAGTCATACAGCATGAAAACAGTCCATTCGGCCCATCTTGACCATGCCAACCATCTATGCTCGTCCCACCTACCCACGTTTAGTCCTTATCCATCAAACCGTATCCATGTACCTGTCCAAATGTCTTTTAAATGTTGTTCCATCCTCAACAGCCTCCTCTGGCGGCTCATTCCATATACCCGCCACTCTTTGTGTAAAAAAGTTGCCCCTCCGGTTCCCATTAAATTTCTGTATCTCTTGCCTGATGGAAGAGGGAGTGATTGGGTGAGACTGGTCCTTGATTATGCTGGGGTCTTTGCTGAGGAAGTGTGATGTAGATGAAGTCATTAGAAGGGAGGATGGTTTGCGTGATGGTCTGGGCTACGTCCACAACGCTGTGCAATTTTTTGCAGTCTTGGATAGAGCTGTTCCCAAGCCAGGCTGTGATGCATCCTGATAAAATGCTATCGACGATGCATCTGTGGAGGTTAGTGAGGGTTGTTGGGGAATGCTTCATAAACATTCTAAGGAAGCAGAGTCGTCGGTGTGGCCATAGCTTTGATATGGCTGGACCCAGACAAATTGCTGGTGATATTTATTCCTGAAAATTTAAAGCTTTCAACCATCTCTATTTCGGTGTCATCAATGTAGATTGGGGTGCGTGTACTGCTTTGCTTCCTGAAGTAATTTGCAATCTCCTTAGCCTTGCTGACATTGAGGGAGAGGTTGTTGTCTTGGCACTCAATTACAATCTCCTTTCTGTACACCGTTCCGTCACTATTTTATATCTGTGCACTTGTGAATTGAGTTGGTATTTGGCTGCATAGTTATGAGTTATAAGGAGTAAGATAGGGGGCTGAGAACACATCCTTGCAGGACACCTGCGATTGTTTTTCGGGTGATATCTCCAGTAGTTCTGCGGCCTAACATCATGGAGCTGGAGGCCTCCTCGGGACTGACTTTGAACCCCACCGCTGGGCATGGACTTACCATCGGGGCCAATTTCTTGGCTGGGATCGCTCCAACCGTGCCCTGCGGATGTTACCATCAAGGTTTGCAGTCTCGGGAGAGACCGAGTCAGGAGTTCCAGAAGTCACATGACATTTGACAAACCCAGACCTGGGGTCAGATTGCCGGTGCGGGGGAGCTGAGATTCCCTGACGAGGAGGCCCGACACCGGCTACGGGAGTAAGATTGTCCCGTCAAAGCGAGGCTTGAGGCCCCCGACCGCTGGAGGACAAAGAAGGGAAGAGATTGAACTTTTTTTCCTGCCTTCCATCACAGTGAGGAATGTGGAGCAGTCACTGTGGTGGATGTTTATTATAAAATTTATTTTGTGTTCTCTGTTGGTTTTTATTTGTATGCCTGACTTGGCAAATTAACTTCCTCGTATGTTAGAAAACATACTTGGCTAATAAAGTATTATTGTATTGTATGTACAACACAAAGGCATGACTTTGAAGTTGCCAATAGTTGCCGCAAGTTATGTCAATAGCTGATGGGCAAAGATTGGCTCAGGTTACTGAAACCGGACAAAAATCTGTATTCCAATTTGAAGCACAAATACAACTGGATCAGTTGATGCAGTAACATCATGCTATGTTCAATGACCGCTACGATGGCATAAAGGGTGGGCAAGTGCACATCAGGATTCGACCCGATGTGGAACCTGTCTACTGTAGACCACGATCACTGCCATATTTGCTGAAAAGTAAAGTGGAAGCTGAAATCAAAAGGTTGGAACAAAACAGTGTTCTGATTAAAATAGATCGCAGTGATTTGGCTACTCCAATAGTAGTGGTTCCGAAAGAGGACAACATATTAAAATCTTGTGGAGACTACAAAATGACCATCAACCAGGCAGTAGATGATGAAAGAGTATCCACTACCAACCTCACAAGATTTATGCTCTGAATTTGCTGGTTCCAAGGTATTCTCTGAGCTAGATCTGTCACATGCATATGTTCAGCTAAATGTTGATCGTAAGAGCCAGCAGTACCTCACGATAAACACACACATAGGGCTATATTCCTACACAACACTACCATGTAGTGTGAAGTCAGCACCAAAAATCTTCCAAGCTACAATGGACACGATTCTGCCAGGAACATCACATTGTTTGAACAATTAATATGACTTGCTGATTCCGACTGTTACTGAGGAGGAGAATCTGGAGATACTCAGTGAAGTGTTAAAACGGCTTGATGATCACAATATAAAGTTGAAAAGAAACAAATGTGTACTCTTACAGACCAAATTATAGATATGTTACAAAACTTACCTTTAGTGGTGCTGCAGTTCTGTCACTGGCCATGTGCGCGACTTTGGCGCCTTTGGGGGGGGGGGGGGGGGGGGGGGGGGGGGGGGGGGGGGGGGGGGGGGGGGGGGGGGGGGGGGGGGGGGGGGGGCGGGGTTAAAGTGCGGTTTTCCCCTTGCCATCCGGAGCTTTATTTACTCGGAGTGCGAGATTTTTCTAAAGATGCCACTGCCGGTAAGTACAATTTTTTTTTAAATTGCCCGACTATTTCAGCGTTGCAGTAAAATAAAAATTAGCTCCTAATTCCGTGAACGCCGACAACGGGGACGGATTTTACGTAGGGGACAGGTAAGTGAAAGCTGTTTATTTTTTCATATAAACCTGCTTTTTTAGATGACCTTAATCAAACTTTAACGTTGCGAAACAGTGATTTATTCCCCATATGAACCGGCAGAATCCTGCCGATATGGGGTTTAAATTCACCGCAACCGTAACATTCCAATCCATCGCATTCCATAAAATCCCACTCGCAAGCTGATTAAAATGCCCATTAATTTACAAGCATTAAACACTAAATTCCTTCAATTTGTATATAAATTAATGCTATAAATTATAATATAAATTGCTATAAATTAATGACAATTAGATTTAAAAATCATGTTATATTGTGAATTCTTGTATGAATGTTATTTGGACACTTATGCTTTAAAAAATTTTTTATTTTTTTCTTAAGAAATGGATAGATGTTTAGATCTAGTAATTGAATTTTGTAATTAGCTATAATTGGGTAACTAACTAATTATATGCTTTAATTTCAGGTCATCCAAGTAAGTTTGTTTCATATTTGTTTGAGAATGCTTCAATCTATAATAACTGAAAATTTCTTTCAGTTCTCTTAATTTTTAAGAAAGTTATGGGCTTTTGACTGTCTTCGATCACAACTTTTGTGTTAAGTCAATAGAAAAGCAATGGGAAACAAGTTGCTAATTTCCGAGTATGAAAATGGCCATAACTTTTTAAATACTGAAGATATGAAAGTGAATTAGGTCTCAAATTAAACTTCATTTTATGCTTTATCTGGTGGGATAAATTGCAGACTTGATTTTTTTAAATCTCAAAATTTTGTTACATTGCTACAAATGAGTTTGTAAGTGGTTTGAAAGTGGGTCAACATGGACTACAAGCACTGAAGGAAAAGACTGAAGCTATAACAAACGCACCAACACCACAGAATGTGTCTCAACCCCGCTCCTTGGGTATGATACAGTATTACTCACTCGGTTCTTACCCGAGTTAGCAACAAAGCCTGCTCCTCTTCACAAGATGTTGAAAAAGGATAAAATATGGGAATGGTCCAAAGAGCAACAAAATGCTTATGATGCATGTAAGAAGAGTTTGACCAGTTATGCATTACTTGTTTACTACGATATAAATCGCGAGTTAAAGTTAGCTTGTGATGCGTCTAGTTGTGGGGTAGGAGCTGTGACAAGAAAAGCCTATAGCATTTGCATCATGCACATTTGCGAAGAGTGAGTGTAATTATGCGCAAATCGAGAAAGAAGACCCACACTGGCAACAGTGTGCACCGATAACCTGTGCTTGTTTCTATCTACATGCTGAAGCCGTAATAACGTACAATGGCGACGAGGATCGGATAGAGTTTGTGAACTCAACATTTAAATACAGTGCAGGACTGTTTTGCAATATGCAGTATTGTTTAACATTTTAAATAGCAAATACAAAGTTGTGTCGCAGTTGTTTGCGAACTGGACATGATAGGCTGCATGGGACTGCAGTTTAAAACAGCAGCTGCACAAATCGTTGAGAGTTTGTCATGCCATCTTAGTGTTGTGTCTACGGGGCAAGATGGTGTCCTTGGGATACGTAGGCTGACTAGGGACTTTTAACAAGAACTGTGAATCCTTTACATTGTACTTTGAGCGAATGGAAATGTTTTTAATTACAAATTAGATTATTGAAGCTGAAGAAACAGAGGATGGTGATCAAGTGCTGGTAAGAGCACAATACAATCCATCCAGGAATGAAAGAAAGCCATTCTATTAACTGAAATTAGTCCTGAAGTTTATGAAACTCTCACCAACATTCTAGCCCCAGAGAATGCAAGGAATGTTTGATTTGAGACTGTTCTTTCCAAAGGTTGACGCTCACATCAACCCTAAGCCCACAGAGATTGCAGAAAGTTACAAATTTCACACACAAAAACAGAAGTCTGTTAAGACTGTGGGTGAGTACATTATCTCATTGAAGAAGTTGTCTCTACACTGTAACTTTGCGACATTTCTGGATCGAGGTTTGCATGATAGATTTGTATGTGGAATGCTGGATGAGCGAATCCAACCAAAATTACCGAACACACCAGTCCTTTGATTTGGCATGCAAAGCTGCTTTGGCCATGGAGTTTGAACGTCAAAAGTACACTGCACATGCTCACACATATTCACGAGACTGATAAGATATAGAATAAATCATATGACAAAAATAATACCATTATAGTACTGTTCATAAAGTTGGCATTAAATACACTAAATTTAGAAAACACGGTTTTGAGGAAGATATTTGGTGAGCTACAATGTTAGAAGCACATAATCTTTTCCTGACTTTACGTCATTTCCAATTTTGCCTCTGGAGCTAAAAACTGGCAAAGTGGTTTTTATTATGTACACCATAATTTTGGTGGTGTAATTCTAGACGCCTCAAAAGATGAATTAAGAGCTGGTTAGCTTCATTTAGTAACTTCAATTAGTTTTAATTTGTTTGAGAAAGCTACAACAATAACATGGGAACGTGACTGTTCAAATTTCTGCAAACCTTCTCTGCCACTTCCCCATTGCATTCATTTCTCCAATTTCTCAAAAATGTATCTTCCTCCTTTATGAAAACTTCCACACAAAAGTCACAACTCTCTGAGGTGGAGAGATTCAACACAACCACAATGAACATTTTCTTTATTTTCCTGTAAAATGGAACCAAGACTTGTCTGAAGAAGGGTCTCGACCCGAAACGTCGCCCATCTACCTATGATTTAAACCAGCATCTGCAGTTCTTGCTTACACACCAAGACTTGTTCAGTGTTTAAACGTCTGTGTCTGTTTTAAAATTGAATCCTTGTGCAATTCTACACTCATCCATTTTAACTCTTGAAAAAGATTCAAAGAAATGAATTATGGCTCCACCTTGGACTATTTTTTGGAATTCAAAATTGAGATTACAAAACTAAATAGGTCATCACGTGGACAGAGTACGTGGAGGTAGATAGATGGGTGCCAAAATAAACAGAGACACACCCTTCCTCTAACATCAAAATATCATAGGATGCAGGAATTATTTCAAGAATGGTTGGAATGTGGGAGCATCTCACTGACTGACGAACATGGCCAGGTATTAATATCCATTTACGCAGCCACCTGAGCAATGATGTCATTCATGCTGATTCAGTCATGCAAGTTGGCTATGCAATCAGTGTACGTGTGCTGCCAATGTCCATACCATGTCTCACTGGGGGAGTACTCTTGCTCTATCTAATGCAGGTGAAAGCTGAGGTCTAAAGTTAGAGCTACCACAAATTGCACTGGCAGTATTGTGTATTTCCACTCAGAATGTATTTGATTGCTGCCTTTATGCTGGCCTAGATATTGCACAGAGGGTCCACATGCACATACACTGCCCATCACACAAATCATCCTTCCCCCTTCTCCTCAACCCCCCCCCCCCCCCCCCACTCATTGACTCCATCTACATCATGCTGCCTTGGGAAAACAGCCGTTCTCTTCCCTGTGCTCCACCAAGTTGTGCACTCTTTTACTCCCTTTCCCCTTCACCTATATTCCTTCCTCAGCTTCACATTCCCTGCCACTTCTATCCTTATCCTCTTATCTCACACTTTTTGTCTTTTCAGGTCAGACCTCTGACCAACCATTTGCCAATCAAAATCCCCCTCACCCGCATCCACCTGGTGGAGTGATTTAAACACATGAGTGTCTACTCCAGCACAATCCAAACCTGTTTTAACCATCTAGAAATAGTTTGTACTGACATCTTTCTTATGAGTTTTTTTCTGGCTGATGAGCATTGCTGTCTCAGAGCCTCTGAGACTCTTAGCTACCTTGATAATTGACTCAGGTGCTTGACTACACATAACGTTTGGTCAACGGGGTATGCTTTAAAGCTTACCTTGGTTCTGGCCATTCCTGGCCTGCTTTGTTTGATTCATCATACACATAAAACGTAATGATATCTACAGAAAAATACATCGTATCTAGCTGTAGCTTTTGCAATGTTTGAACTCGTTGCGCTGATACTAGCGCCATGAGCATAACCAATTTAAGTGTTAACTTCTGAAAAACAGTGACGTAATTGGAGCCCATTGCTGAAGCAGTGTGAGAACTATACTGACATCCCAGATTTCTGTATATTTCGGCTTAGTAGGGTTCTTTTTAAAGATTCCTCTTATGAATTGGGATACTAACGGATGAGACCCGATAGATTGTTGTTCTGAAAACTGCCCTAAATAGGAGGACAAAGCATTCCGAGCACTATTAATGGCACTATAGCTCGTGTTCATCAAAATGCAATGTAGCAAGGAACTCCAATACATCCGGAATGCTTGCAGTACGATAAGATATATCTGACTGCAAGCAAACATCTCTCATTTCTTAATATGAGACACATATTGTATTTTAGTGCTATCTCTCCAAGCTGCAGTTATCACATCCATGGTCCTAGTCGACAGTCCAAGCCCTTGGAATGCTCTGGTCAGAACCTGCAGATTAACAAATTAATATGATCATGTAACGGATGACTTTCTCCTGTTACTGGATGCACCAACAAATTACTGCAGTTGGGGACAGCCATGAATGGCTGAGTCATAATTCTCAGCACCAATGGAACCATGACTGTGTAGGCCAGTCTGAACCACCAAAAAGCCTGAGGCGGAGTCCTGCTCTATTTTGGTGAGGCATTGCCTAATGAGGTACAATGGGGGAAAAGCGTAAAAGAACGTAAGTAGCGAGAATGCATCCACCGCTACTGCTCCTGAATCTGGTTCCCACTAAACATATTTAGGCAACTGGTGATTTAGCCTGGATGCAAACAGATCAATATCTGGCAAACCAAAAAGGCTGACAATCATTTTAATCATCAGGATTTAGCATCCATTCTATGTTGTCATTAAATTCTGTGCCACCACATTATCTCTACCTGGCAGGTAGATAGTTGAGGCCCAGATATTTCTGGAATACACCAGTCCCAAATGAGGTTAGCCAGATTATCACATGATACTGACCTTATTCCTCCCATGTGATTGATATAGGCAACAGCCGTGGTATTGTCAATCTGGAGCTGAACATGTAAATATTCATTGCTGAATAATAAGCTTTTAACCCATAGAAATGCACACAGCAATTCTAAGTAATTTATACCATGCCTGTGCAGGGTTAAACCCTCTTGCACACTCCATCTGCCACCACAGCTAGACTCGCTGTCCGTGGCTCCCCATCACAGAGCACTCACATCTGTTTGTAAATCCACTGAAGGTTATTGAACCAAAATATTTTTGGTAGTTTGTGCCACATTGATAATCCACCATTGTAATTTGTTGATGGCTCTGGCTGGCAACTGCATAGGTCTATTAGAATGACCTGCATGTTCTTTAAGTGCTTGTTGTCTAGCCCGTTGCAGACTTTGATAGTGCAGGGGCCCAAACTCCACTGCAGGGAAAGCCGCCACCAATTGCCAATAACACTGGCTACTTCCCGGATGGAGGGGTGTTGTTTTTCCGTGAGTCTGGTACAGACCTCCCTGATTTCCACAGCCTTGGCTGAAGGCAAAGTCACTGACATATCAACTGAATCAATGACAAACCCCAAATAATCAATAACCAAGGTTCTAACTTGGATTTTTGTTGGATGGACCAGAAACCCTAACCTTTCAAACAGGTGTTTGGTTGCTGAAACCAACTCCTCAGCTGTCTCCTGAGTGTTGCTTATGATTAAGATATCATCTAGATAAGCCATTACAATGTGATTCTGGGCATGAAGTAGCGCCAGCACTGGTTTGAACAATTTTGTGAACAACCTAGGAGCTGAGGTTAACCCATTGGGTAATGCTTTCATTGCCACGGCTATCACATCCAACTAAATTTCAAGTATCTTCGGTACTGATGATGAATTGGTACTGAATAATATGCATCGTTCAGATCTATGGTTGCCATATAACAACCTTCTGATAACAGCTGTTTAGCCGTATTGAAGGTGTCCATTTTAAAATACCTATACTGGACATAGGAATTTAACTGAGTTAGATCCAAAATAACTCGACATCCACCATCTTTTTTCTGTCTGGGGAATATATTGAACACAAATTGTTGAGGATGATATGTCGTCCTCTCAATTACCCCTTTTATGGCACAAACCTGCAATTTCTTCATTTACTTGCTAAGTTTCTGGTGCAGAAACCAATACCCGACTAGGCATATTTTGTACAGGTGGATGAATTCCTGACATTCGAGACCCTGAGACTGTGTCCAGTATAAATAGATCAGAAGTTATGCAGCACCATTCATCATAAAAATAACTGCAACCTACCCCCAACCGGAGGTTGTTCCCCAGAAGATTTATCCTGAACTGAATGAATCACCCGTACCTCTATAGTCGACCTTGGAATTCTTGTCTTATTCACCACACTGAGGTTGTAATTGGCATATACAGGTGGGTTATACCGCCGTCCACACTGGCCCCACCTCTTCTTCCAGGTCTTTGACTTGTTTGAGCAGGTCCTCCCCAAATAAATAATTTGGCGCTTGAATATTGGCCGACCTGCATAGCTGCAAATCACGGGTTTAGTGTAGGTTTAATGGCTATTTTCTGGTTGCAATTCACTTTGAAAAATGCCTTACACAGCAGGGTACACATATCCTGCTGTGTGCCGGACATCGGTCCCCTCCGACCATTTTGCTAAAAGCCGTGATGCCTGTTGCCACCAATTTGAGGACCTGTTGGAATCTTGTGCACGGATCGTTGTACTCATTTGTGCCCAGATAGCAGAGTTCACAATGGGCACTTTGAGCGACGCACAATTCACAGGTGCTTGTTTGTTCCATTTTAGTATCTTGTAACTGGTGAGAGGCCATGTAATTGATGTTGGCCACCAGGTTCTCCTCCATGGCCTCACCAGTACCTTCCAGAATAGCAAAGTTCCTTGCTACATCCGGGACACCTGGAGCATGGCTCATGTGCTTTGGTGTGTGCCCAAAAGCAGTGACACCAATTTCAGGGTCAGACTCCTCCTGCCCTGGCTCTCCCGAGTCTTGCTCTAGGGAGGTCTCTTCCAGCCCTAAACAAGGTGCTGGAGAGGGTGATTCCCACTGGTATCCATAAGCGGTGTAGTCTTCTTCGCTGTATGGGCCTCTGCGAGAGGCTGTGTTGGGAATCCTAGGGCATTCGACCCCGATTGAATTTTTTCATGGCTCATTAAGTTTGGAGCATCTTCTCCATTTGGTCGAGCCGTCCCCATACCTTTATATTAAAAGGAGGGGAGTCTTCCACATCATCAGACCCATCAGATAAGATGGGCCTGAGAGACTTTCTTTTGGCCTTCCTCCCAGGTAGAGTGGTCTCAGTGCCCTGAAGCACTGGAACTGATGGAGGCAGTTGAGCTGCCGGTAGAAACAGCAGCTGGTATCGGAGCCGGCATTAGCGCAGCCGTTATCTCCCGACCCGATCTGCGAGCAGTAACCGTGACCCCGCCCGTACTTAATAGATAATATAATAAACAAAAAAAGTTCAATAAATTTAAAAAAATAAAAAATGGTGCAAATAAAAACAAAGCTTGAAGTCCCGAGACAACCCAGGCTGTTTGTAGTTAAGAGTTTAGTTGGAGTGTTCAATTTGTTAGTGGTTGTGGAAGACGGTGCTCCTGAGCCTGCACATTACAGTTTTCAAACTCCTATACTTTCTGCTCAATGGCAGGAGTGAAATGACCAGGTTGGTGTGGCCCGGGTGGTGTGAGCCCTTGATGATGTAAGGTGTATTTTTGAGGTAGTGAATACTGTAGATCCCATTGTTGGTGGGGAGGCCAGTAGCCATGATGGACTGGGCAGTGTTCACCACTTTTTGTAATCTTCTTCATTTTTGGGCATTCGGGTTGCCAAACCAGACCTTGATGGAACCGGTCAATAAGCTCTCTCCCATACACCTGTAAAACGTCAAGAGAGTATTTGTTGACATACCAAATCTCCTCAATCTGTTAAGGAAGTAGAGGTGTTGATGGGCTTATTTAATGAATGCATAAAGCTCTACTCAATAACCAAACGTCTGTAGCCTCCTTTTGCTCTGGTATTTTATTGCATTCACATGTTTAAACTATAATGTTTAATTCTTAATGTTTTATGTTTTATGCTTAATTGTTTACTGCATGTCGTGTTGTTACTTGCGAGCGGAGCACCAAGGCAAATTCCTTGTATGTGTACCTACTTATCCAACAAACTTATTAATTAATTCATTCATTCATTAATATGCTGGTTCCAGGACAGATCTTCAGAGATATGCAAGCACAGGTACTTGTCGATGAAGACAAGTTTGTGGTTCCTTGGCCTTCCTCTTCTAAAGTCAACAATCAGTTCCTTGGTTTTACTGGCATTGAGAGCAACCTTGATGAAAGAAAATAAATGCAATTAACAAATTAGTGAACATTTATTTCTTCAATACTTTACTACCAACAAAATAACTACATAAATACGTTTTGCCACTGAAGTTGTTACCGTTCACAGTAAAGTAATTTGGTAAGTTAAATTTAACTGAAGTCAAAGTGTTTTTTCTTTTGGCCCCGAGCTCGTGGTAAACAGTAGCACTGTCAGTTGTTGGGTGTTAAGCTCATTTTTAAATAACAGCTTGAACTTTAAGGTGACTTCATCCACACATCCGGCAAGTCAAAAACATGTGAATTATGAAACAACAATAGAAGGAAAACAAACCTCATCTTACTTACAATGCATTATGTGAGTGACTTGGGTCAAATGAGACAGACATTACTGTAACAGAATTGGTTTGCTGCATGAAGGATGAGGAAATATGAATGCTCCATATTAAGTAAATAAAAAATATTTTACTTAAAAAATTGCAACATTTTCTTTGCTTTGATATTATTCTTCACCTGTATAACTCCACATTCTGGAAATAATTTCTGAAATCTCTTCCAGTCTACCATTTTCTCAGTTAAAATCCACCTCAAGACCCATCACTCCTTTACCCAACTCACCTACCTTCCTTGACTCGCAATCCAACCTTTCAAAGTCGCCGTGGAACATATTATTTGTAAAAGCAAGTCTGTCCCAACTGTGAAGACGTAAGGAACTGCAGATGCTGGAATCTTGACTAAACACAAAGTGCTGGAGGAATTCGGCGGGTCAGTCCGCATCTGTGGAAGGACTGGAATGATGACTTTTCGGCTCAGGACCCTTCCTCATTCAGACACGGAATATGAGTGGTTTGAAAAATGTCACTTGTCTATTCCCTACACATATGTTGCCTGACCCGCTGGGTTCCTCCAACACTGTGTGTTATATCCCAACTGCATGATTTTTTGGAGACACCTTGTTTGGTTTGAAAGCGGCGATCCCAGTGGAGAAAAGTTCAAGAAGCAGCAGAGAAAGATTTCAGGTTTGGTCAACGGTTTAAGACGGATGTGAAGAAACATATAAAGCTACTCAGCATGGAAACAGGACCTTCGGCCCAATACGTCCATTCCGACCAAGTTGCCTAACCAAGCTCATCCTTACTTGCGCCCGGTGCATATTCATCCAAAACATTTCCTTTCAATATACATGTCCAGTCCAAGTATCTATTAGATATCGTAATTGTACCTGCCTCTACCACTTCCTCGGGCAGCTCTTTCCATACATACACCATCCTCTGTGTGAAAAGGTTATCCCTGAAGTTCCATTCAAATTTTTCCCCTCTGACCTTAACCTTATACTCTCCAGTTGTTGACTCCCTCGCCTTAGGGAAAAAACATGGCTATTTAACTTATCTATGTACCTCGTGACTTTATAAACCTCTGTAAAGTCACCCTTCAACCTCAGGATGGAAATATAATGACGAGAGTATATAGCTTTAAGTTGAAAGGGGGAAAGTTTAAAGGAGATGTGATAAAGTTATTTTATACAGAGGGTGGTGGATGCTTGGAATGGGCTGCTGGGGATGGTGGTGGAGGCAGATATGATAGTGGAGTTTAAGAATTTTATTTCACAATTTCAACATATGCGGTATTTTAGAACATAGGAATAGACCATTGGGTCCAATATGTCCTTGCTGAACATAATGCCAAGATAAACTAATCTCTTCCGCCTGCATGACACAAGGTAATTTTGATGTTTTCCCTTCCTTGACTTCCTTGGGTAGGCATGAGGAGATAAACCTTTGGTCAGAGCAGGTAGATATATGCCAAGCCATACCGAGAAGCTTGTTCTGAAGTGGGGGTGCTCTGGAACCTCGGCTAAAGGGGCAGGTCAGTTAGAAACAGAAACATAGAAAATAGGTGCAGGAGCAGGCCATTTGGCCATTCGAGCCTGCACCGCCATTCATTGTGATCATGGCTGATCATCCACAATCAGTAACCCATGCCTGCCTTCTCCCCATATCCCTTGATTCCGCTAGCCTCTAGAGCTCTATCTAACACTCTTTTAAATTCATCCAGTGAATTGGCCTCTGCTGCCTGCTGTGGCAGAGAATTCCACAAATTCACAACTCTCTGGGTGAAAAAGTTTTTACTCATCTCAGTTTTAAATGGCCTTCCCTTTATTCTTAGACTGTGGCCCCTGGTTCTGGACTCTCCCAACATTGGGAACATTTTTCCTGCATCTAGTCCTTTTATAATTTTATACGTTTCTATAAGATTCCCTCTCATCCTTCTAAATTCCAGTGATTACAAGCCCAGTCTTCCCAATCTTTCCTCATATGACAGTCCCGACATCCCGGATATTAACCTCGTGATTCCCCGTTTTCTCTCTCACTCCTTTCTTGAAAAATGGGATAACAGAGCTACCCTTCAATCCACAGGAACTGATCCTGAATCTATACAACATTGGAAAATAATCACCAATGCATCCACGATTTCAAGAGCCACCTCCTTGAGTACCCTGGGATGCAGAGCATCAGGCCCTGGGGATTTATCAGCCTTCCGTCCCATCAGTCTACCGAATACTATTTCTCGCCTAATGCAAATTCTGTCTTCCTTCGTGAAGACAGAACCAAAGTACCTGTTCAACTCTACTGCCATTTCCTTGTTCCCCATAATAATTTCACCTGTTTCTGCCTTCAAGGGACTCACATTTGTCTTTATTTGTCTTTTTCTATTAACATACCTAAAGAAGCTTTTACTATCCTTCTTTATATTCTTGGGTGGCTTAAGGCTCTGTCTCACCAGCATGCAACTGCATGCGACTAGCCCAACAAAATCGGAAGCGGGGGTCGTGTGGAGGTCGGGCGATCCCCGAGCGAGTTGACGCGAAGTTCGTGCGAAGTCCGAGGGAAGGTTGCGCGTGACGTCATTTTTCCTCATATAAACGGGGCTGCAGGCTGCTTGCTATTCCACGATCATCATGGAAGAGACACAGAAACAGATACAGATTGCATTGCTGCAACAGCAAGAGAGGCTTCTGTTAGCAGCAGCCCTCATGCTGGCAGGTCAGCTGGGCAGGAGTTCAACAAGGAGTTCAACAAGGAAGGCTATGAAGAAACCCAGGAAGAGGTCTTTGTGGGTGAGGTCTTTGTTCCGGATGAGACCCACTTTGGGCCAGTATGAGAACATGGTGACCGATCTGCAGCAGAAAGATGAGGCAGGTTACCCCCTGACCTGTTTCAGGAGCTAAAGACACGAGTCAGACCACTTCTGCAGAAAAGAGACACCGTCATGCGGAAGTCACTGGAACCAGGCCTGCGCCCAGCCATCACCCTCTGCTACCTTGCGTCAGGGGATTCCTACAAGAGCCTCTCGTACAACGTCCGTGTGGCTCACAACACCATCAGCAAGGTTGTCCGAGAGACCTATGATGCCATCAACAATGCATATGAATAAATGATTGACTGCCCTAGTACACCTGTCGAGTGGAGGATAGTGGCGCATGGCTTTCAAACCAGATGGCACTTCCTGCACACATGTGGGGCAGTTGACGGGAAGCATGTGGCCATCCGGTGTCCACCCAGGGGAGGTTTTACGTACTTTAACTACAAGAAGTTCCATTCCATCGTGCTGATAGCTGTGGTCGATGCAAACTACAACTTCCTGTTTGTGAATGTGGGCACACCAGGCAGTGCCGCAGATGGAGGGATCTGGAGAGAGACCTCCCTTGGGCAAGCACTGGAAGAAGGGAGAGCAGGCCTTCCTGATCCAGTACCTCTACCGGGAGAAGACAATCCTGACATCCCCTACGCATTGGTTGGTAATGATGCCTTCGCACTCAGGTCATGGATGATGAAGCCATACCCTCACAGGCAGATGTCTAGGGAGCAAAGGATCTTTAATTACAGGCTGTCCAGGGCTAGGAGGGTCGTGGAAAACGCTTTTGGTATCCTTGCTAGCAGATTCAGATTCCTGCATTTGTCTGCTTTACATGACATCTCATGACACTTTGCAATTCAATGCAGTTCAATGCCTGTGTGTTTCATTTATCTAATAAAGCGTGGATTTTATATGTGAGATGCATTCCATTATTAGACGTGGTTTCCATATGAGAGACCAACTCCATGATTAACAACTGCTTTTCCCACTACACGAAAAGGTTACACTGAAGTTTAATAATCAAGTTGTGTGTGAGGTTATCTCCGATAAAGACACCCATGACTTTATAAGAATCAATTCCTTTATTTAGTGCAAACAAACAATAAAATAGTGAAATAAATTGAAATGTGCAACATACAAGCAAACAGAATAGTGAATGTTGGAGAGAGCATCACTCATTATGGCCCATTTGCTCTCGGCAATCCTCCATCAGATAGTCAGAGAGATTCAGGGTGCAGTTGCCGCTTGGGTCGGGCCCCCCATTCGCGCCTGGAAATCTGTTGCTTCAGGCCTATCCATGCCGGGTGACGCATGACGCGGTGTTGAGCTGGCTGCCCTGATATAGGGGGATGGGCCTGCCACCCACGGGTATGCCACACGTCTGGATCCCATCATTGCCTGTGGGCAAAACACATAAGCGTATCAATATGTATGTGGAGCCAAACAATCATATAAAACAAATCACAACCTTTCACAAGCTGTGTATCAGAGACAATCTTGAGTCAGATTGAAGACTCACAAAGGTTTCACAGTGTACCTGGGGAGCATGTTGTGGTACCATCATCCCCATTTGTGGGTTCAGCATGTATGGCATGGGCCTCATCGGACTCTGCAACACCAAGGAATTCGTAGTGAGTAGTTCATAAAAAACATTAAAGTAAAACGATTATAAATTCAATAAACTTTGATTAAAAGATTTACTGGCAGTAGAGGTTTGTGCGCCCTTGCCAAGACCAAGCCCTCCATGCAGAAGCTGTGCCATTGCGAGTCAGGGATCTGCACCATGTCCTCCCTCAGTAGGGCTGAGAAGGCATCAGCGCGTCGTTCCCTCGCCGTCCTTGGCTGCGACAATCCGCTCATTGTCTCGGCAGTGGTCTTAGCCTGTTGCATGATCTGCAACAAAGAGAGTGCAATCCTGGTAAGTATTTTCAGGGAGGCGATGGAGAAACATGCACGTAGGGCGGAGTGAATGAGAAATTTGCTGACGGTTCACCCGAAAGCACTTACATCCGTGAACATCTCTCGCTGAAGTTGTTCAACAGGCGCATCGCAATCTGGCGCAGTTGTGCAGGCCAGTTTCTGTTCAGCGTGCTGCTGCTTGTCCGCAGTGCCGGACCCAGAGGGTCCCTCTGAGGGTTCCTCTAGCGGATCCGTCTCGCCCTCATTCGGGTTGGCGCACGATGAGATCCCCATGGGGAGCTGGAAGAAAGTAAACGTGTATCAGAAATGTGCAAGGCCATCAGGACGTAGCAAGCAACGTGACCACCAAGTTATCATTTGACTATCTCACTTTCCAACAAATTTCAATTGCCCCATAATTTTCTTAACTATTCACCTTCCAGCCGCTCTCTTTGCCCTGCACTCGGACTATGTGGTCTGCACGAACCCCCATTTCTCCACTATCCACTGCTCTCTGTCAGTCAGTGGCTTACTGCCGGAGCCAGACTTGCCAAGACCGCTCGACAATTTCCCGAACCCTGTCCTCTGGCTCTTGAACCACTGGCACAGTTGGTCATCTATGTAAACATAGAATAAATGAAGATCAGTGTTGAGCAAATTGTAATCTTAATTGGAACAGCAATTACAACCACAGAAATGTAGACAAACTACAAAGTATGTACTTACAAGAGCAGTCTGGGAACTCCTTCGCCTTGTCTTCATGCATCGCGTTGCGTAGATCTGTGTTTCTGAAATCACTATGGCTCTTATCGTACAGTTCACGATGGGCCTGATACCATTCTACCAGGTCCCCCTCTTGTTCCCTAGTAAAATTATAAGGCCTTGTGACCAACCTCTTCTTCTTCCTCTCCGCCGGCACAGCAGAGGCATCAGTCTCCTGAGCCAAATCCGAGTCCCATTCTGCAGCAGCAGCTGAGGCTAGAGTTGAAGCAGGAGCTGAAGCTGGAGATGGGGCAGGGGCTGGGGCAGGAACGGGGGAAGGAGTGGGGGCAGGAACGGGGGAAGGAGCGGGGGAAGGAGCTGAGGAAGGACCTGAGGAAGGAGATGGGGAAGGAACTGGGGTAGGATTTGGTGAGGGTGTTGAGGGTGTTGAGGTAGAAGATAGGGCAGGAGATGGGACAGTAACTGAAGCAGGAGCAGGGTCAGGAACAGCAGCATGGTCAGAAGCAGTGGCTGGACCCTCCTGGGTCTGTATGTTCTGTATAATAACCTGCTTCACCTTATCCTGCATGGCTTTCTTCTTGATGATCCTGGGGTTCCTTGTGTTCTCTGGAGTTCGATGCAGCTGGGAAGAACTCCGTTGCAAGAAACGCGGTAAGTGGTGGTTCTTTTCAAAACGCGCGCGCTTTTTATGTGTCGCGGTAAAGGCGGGCTGACTAATAATGCGCGTCGCACGGCGTCGGGCAGTGACATCATCGCGCAACGCCACGCGGAAGACGCACGACATCAAGACGTTACTCACGTCCTCGATGCGGCTGCGGCCGACAAGATTTTGCCGTGCGGGATTTTTGAACAGTGTCGGTTTTTCGGAGCTCCGCGCGATGTCGGGCCCAGCTCCGCACAACTCCACACGGCTCCGGCGATCGAAATGGGACCGGCCCCGCGACACCGGACGGTTCAAGCGACCACGTTAGGTCGCGCTCATCGCATGGAGTTGCGTACTGCTGGGACAGGCCCTTTACCCTCGTACTTCATCTTTTCATCCCGTATTGCCCTTTTTGTTACCTTCTGTTTTCCTTCGAAAGTTTCCCAATCCTCATGCTTCCCGCTACTCTTTGCTATGTTATCATAGAATCATAGAAAATAGGTGCAGGAATAGGCCATTCAGCCCTTCGAGCCTGCACTGCCATTCATTCAAAATAAAAACCCTTTTCTTTTAGTTTTATTCCATCCCTAACTTCCCTTGACAGCCATGGTTGCCTCTTACTCCCCTTAGAATCTTCCTGATTGGAATAAAATGATCCTGCATCTTCTGGATTATGCCCAGAAATTCCTGCCATTGCTGTTCAACCGTCATTCCTGCTAGGAACCTTTTCCAGTTGACCTTGGCTAGCTCCTCTCTCATGCCTTCATAGTCCCCTTTGTTCAACTGCAACATTGACACTTCTGATTTAACCTTCTCCGTCTCAAATTGCAGGTTAAAACTTATCATATTATGGTCACTACCTCCTAACGGTTTCTTTACCTTGAGTTCCCTTATTAAATCTGGTTCATTAGATAACACTAAATCCAGAATTGCCTTCTCTCTGGTAGGCTCCAGTACAAGCTGCTCTAAGAATCTACCTCAGAGGAACTCTACAAACCCCCTTTCTAGGGGTCCAGAACCAAACTGATTTTCGCAGTCTACCTGCATATTGAAATCTCCCATAACCACAGCGGCATTACCTTTGTTACATGCCAATTTTAACTCCTGCTGCAACTTGCACACTATATCCAGGCTACTGTTTGGGGAACAAATGGGAGTTATCTAAACTCCCATTAGAGTCTTCTTACGTTTACAATTCCTCAATTCTATCCACAGCGACTCTACATCGTCAGTCCCAATGTCACCCCTCGCAAGGAACTGAATTTCATCCCTCACTAACAGAGCTACCCACATTCTCTGCCCACCTGCCTGTCCTTTCTATAGGATGTATAACCCCGAATATTCAGTTCCCAGTCCCGATCCTCCTGCAGCCATGTCTCTGTAATCCCCACAATGTCATATCTACCAATCTCTGAGCCTCAAGCTCATCCACTTTAATTCTTATACTTTGCGCATTCATATATCAAACTTTTAATCCTCACCTTTCAAATCGATTCCTATTTCATTTGGCCATACTCTCCTATCCCTTCGTGAGCTTTCTGCCCCATTAATTCTGGTGTCTTTCTTAACGTTTCCTAAACTCTCTTTCCCTTTAACTCCATCCTCGTATTTCCAATTTGTCTCCTCCCCCCCACTATTTAGTTTAAACCCACCTTAGTTCGTAGATCTTCAACAAGTCTAGGGAGTGCAATGGTGGGAGCTGAAACTAGACATATTGTACTGGATTGAATTAAAAGGTTCTGCATGGAAACAGGCTTTTCGGCCCACCAACCCCACCCCGACCATCAATGTAGTGTTCACACAAACCCACACATGAGGAGCAATTTACAGAGGGCAATTAATCTTCAAACCCACGTCTTTAAGATGTGAGTTGAAATTGGAGCACCTGGAGGGAAGCCACGCGCTCAGGCAGAATGTGCAAAATTCACAAATACATGCCCTGATGTGAGGATGGAACCCTTTTCTCTGACGCTGTGAGGCAGCACCTCTAACTGCTGCCCAATAATGCTGCCTTATACAGTAACAGAAGAATCAGTGTTTTTTCGACCTTGATTCAGGGTTGAACCAGAGTTGATGACAAAGTAACACTCCCTTTCTTGCTTCAGCTATCTCCCGCACCCAAACCCTCGTCATTGCTTAATCACTACCTGCACTACCAAAGGAATGTTTCGGATGATTCAATGATTTTAAATTATATATTAGCAGCCACCCTTAATAAAATGTCAATTGTCCGGGTGTAACTTTATTCGATAACATGTGGGGAAGCAACAACAGGAAATATATATTTAGATTTTCCCTGTTTTTATTTAATGGACTACATTTTATTGCAACTCCTTTTTGATTTTAATTTGTACTTAGACGTAAAACTTGCAGAGCGCTCGATTTACTCATGAAAGAAAAGGTCAGCAGCAAGATTGGACGGGGAAATGTCAACATCTACCCAGAAATCGGCAGCAGGTGACAAAGATAAATTGCAAAGCTTCAAGAAGACAGAATGGGATAGGGATAGGTAGAGTGCTTAAAATGTTTAAAATCTGCTTCATGCATTATAATAACTGTGCTTTACAGAAGGTTGAAACAGAACATGCGTAGCTGACACTGTAGTTTACTTCAAGAAAGAACTGCAGATGCTGGAAAAATTGAAGGTAGCCAAAAAAGCTGGAGAAACTCAGTGGGTGAGGCAACATCTATGGAGCGAAGGAATAGGCAACATTTCGGGTCAAGACCCTTCTTCAGACTGATGTTGGTGGGGGGGGGGAAAGAAAGGAAGAGCGGAGACAGTAGGCTGTGGGAAATCTGAGAAGGGGAGGGGAAGAAGAGAGAATGCAAGGACTGCCCGAAATTGGAGGTCAATGTTCATACTGCCCAAGCAAAATATGAGGTGCTGTTCCTCCAGTTTGCAGTGGGCCTCACTCTGGCCATGGAGGAGGCCCAGGACAGAAAGGTCAGATTTGGAATGGAAGGGGGAGTTGAAGTGGTGAACCACCAGTCGATCAGGTTGGCTATTGCGAACTGAGCGGAGGTGTTGGGCGAAGCGATTGACAAGCCTGCGCTTGGTCTCACCGATGTAGAGCAGTTGACACCTTGAACAGCGGATGCAGTAGATGAGGTTGGAGGAGGTGCAGGTGAACCTCTGCCTCACCTGGAAAGACTGCTTGGGTCCTTGGATAGAGTCGAGGGGGGAGGTAAAGCGCCAAGTGTAGCATTTCCTGCGTTTGCAAGGGACCGATATCTACTACAAATCCACTGACACCATGGCTATCTGGACTACATTTCTTCCCACCCTGCTTCCTGGAAGGACTCTATCCCAATTCCTCTATCAATGCCGCATCTGCACCCAGGATGAGGTGTTCCAAACCAGGGCATCGGAGATGTCCTAATTCGTTAAGGAACGGGGGTCCCCCTCTTCTACTATAGATGAGGCTCTATAGATGAGTACCCATCCCCCTAATCGTAACAAGGGCAGAGTCCCCCTTGTCCTCACCTTCCACCCTACTTGCCGTTGCATACAACATATAATCCTCCGACATTTTCGTCACCTCCAACGGGATGCCACCACTGGCCACATCTTCCCATCCTCCCCTTTCTGCTTTCTGCAGAGATCGTTCCCTCCGTAACTCCCTGGTCAATTCATCCCTTCCACTCAAACCACCCCCTCCCCTGGTACATTCCCTTGCAACCGCAGAAAATGTATAAACACAGCTGTAATTTCTACATGGTAAAACCAAAATGTATAAAAATACCCTTTAATAAAATCTGACAATGTGCAATTTAACCACATGTAATTTTTTTTCTATTACACATTTAAAATTGTGAAGTACAGAGGCAAATTAATAAATGATGGGTCTTTGTCCCAAACATTATGAAGGGCACTGAACTGCCTGACCTGCTGAGTTAATCAAGCACTTTCTGTCTGTTTTAACGTGTTATTATGATCTGCCTCAACTATTCCCTCTGAAAGAGAAAAACATTCAAGGAATTTCAAAGCCTCTGAAGGACTGCAGCACCTCCACGGATTCCTGGGGACTCTGGCCAATAGCCATTCAAGGTGAATGTGTGCCGGAGCACAAAGAAAAAAGAGCAGGGATAGGCCACTCGGCCCCTTGTCTGCCAACCCATTCAATGTGATCATGGCCAATCTACATCACGACTCAACAACTCTCCAATTCCCAACCTTGCCTTGAGGCATATGGCAAGGAAAGAGGCCCTTCAACTCTTTTCCCTGTCGGGTCTCCGTTGTTGTTGGGGCCTAATACCATGGTGTGGGGACGACCTGGGGCCTCCAGTCACAGAGCCTGCGGAGCTGCAGACTACTCACCATCGTGAGGAGCGGTGGTGGCTCGCTGCTGCGGCCCGACTCCGGAGCTCGGAGGCTCCAGCTGCAGACCGGTGAACTGTCGGGATATCGGGAGCTCGCGGGTCCAGGTGAGAGACTGCTTTCCGGAACTCCCGCAACGCAACTTCTCCAGCCCGTGTTGCGGGGTTGGAACGACCCGGAGTGGGGCCATACATCGCCCGGCGCGGCTTTAATGGCCGCGGGACATTCCAGCGCCCGCCGGGGGTTCCAACTTTGTGACTTTTGGGCCTGGAGCGGGGCCGTACATCGCCCGGCGCGGCCTCAACGGCTGTGGGACTTAACATCGCCCACCTGGGGCTTCAACATCGGGAGAGAAATGGTGCAAGGGAGAGAAAAGATTTTGCCTTCCATCACAATGAGGAGAAGATTCACTGTGATGGATGTTTTCTGTAAATTGAATTGTTTGTGTGTCGTGTAGGAATTGTTTTGTTTGTATGGCTGTGGAAACGGAGTTTCGTTTGAGCCTCTCTGAGGTTCGAATGACAAGTAATAAAATCTAATCTAATCTAATCTAATCAACTCTACTCGCCCATGTCAATCAATATGCCCGATCTAAGCTGGTCCCATTTAACCACGTTTGACCCATGTCCCTGTAAACCTTTCCTATACATGTATGTCCAAATATCTTTTAAAAGTTATTATTGTACCTACTACATCATCTGGCAGTTCGCCCCATATACCTACCACCTTCTGTGTGAACAATTTTCCCTTCAGATTCATATTAAATCGTTTTCCTCTCACCTTAAAGCTATGTGCTCTGGTTCTTGATTCATATACTCTGGGTAAAAGACTCTGTGTGTACATCCTATCTATCCCCCTCATGATTTTATACACCCATTGTAATTTCAGTCCACTGGATGGCTGCGCTTTAATCTATTCTGAGCACACCGTGAATTTTAACTCTTATGTAGAAACCTAGAACATAGAACAGTACAGCACATGAGCGGGTCCTTCAGCCCACTATATTTTTGCTGAACAAGATGCCAAGTTATCTTGATCGCATCTGCCTGTACATGATCCATATCCCTCTATTCCCTGCACTTCAATCCAGGCTGCATTCTTGTAAATCTCCTCAGCACTCTCCAAAGCTGTCTCATCTTTCCTCTGGGTGTGACCACAACTGCATGCAGTACCCCAAATGCACGCTAACCCAAGTCCTAAAGAGTTACACCATGACTTCCTGACTCTTATATTCAATGCCCCTTGCAATGAAGGCAAGCATGCCATACTCCATCTTACCACCCTATCTACTTGTGCTGCCACCTTCAGTGAACTATGAACTTGGACTCCAAGATCCCTCCACACATCCATGCTGTTCAGGGTCTTGCCCTTAACTCTATATTCTCTCCTTACATTCAACCACCTCACACTTGCTCAGTTTAAACTCGGTAAAAGAGCAATCTGTCATTTCTCCGCCTATTTCTGCAGCTGATCTATATCCCGCTGTATCTGACAATATTCATCAATGTCTGCAACTCCTCCAGTTTCGGTGTTCTCAGCAAACCTACTCACCAACCCATCTTACTTCGTGTCTTTTTTTGAAAACCAGCATCCGCAGTTCCTTGTGTCTACATTCCTCTGCTTATTTCTGTGCTACATAAGTCTGTGAAACAATGGTTCTATACATGTTGTTCTTGCTCCAGTCTCCACATCCTCTTGTCAGTCAACACTGCCACATAGCTTTGTATCATCAATACACTTATTACACAAGATCCCTTCTTCAAATCAATAAATGCCCTGTCCCACGGTACGAGTTCATTCCAAGAGCTCTCCCGAGTTAAAAAAAAATCAAACTCGTGGTATGCACGGAGAATTAACGTAGTGGGTACGTCGGAGTTCGGCGACGTCTCTTAGCGCTAACGGCAGATACTCGGGAAGACTCGCTAACGACACGGGAAGACTCGTGAAGATTTTTCAACTTGTTGAAAAATATCCACGAGAGCCCCGAGTACCGACGAGTGGCCATTACTGTAAATCTCCAAATTCGAATCAGGGCAAACTCGGGAGAACTCTAGGAATGAACTCGTACCGTGGGACAGGGCTTTAACTTTTTTTAAAGTGCGGCCTCATCAACATCTTGTTCAATTACAACATAATGTCCCAACTATCACACAAAATGCCCATACTGACGTAGGCCAGTGTGCCACAGTTTCTTTCACTGTCCTGACTACTTGCGATGCAACTTTTGTGGAACTATGTATCTCTGAGATCCTTCTGCTCTGCAACACTCTCCAAGGCCCTGCCATTCACTGTGAATGTCCTACCCTAGTTTGACTTCCAAAATACAATGCCTCACACTTATCAGAAGTAAACTCTATGTGTTATTCCTTAGCCTACTCACCTAGTTGATTAAGATCCCGCTATAATTGTTGATAACCTTCTTCATTGTCTATGATACCACTTATTTCGGTGTCAATTGCAAATTTCGTAACATGTTGCATGACACTAGTCACGGTCCTCCAGTCCGAAAAGCAGCCTTGCACCATCACCCTCTGCTTCTTACTGTCCAGCCAATTATGTCCAATTATCTAGCTCTCCCTAGGCTTCATGCAATCTAACCATCCAAACTAGCTGCCATGTGGGACCTTGTGACAGGCCTTGCTAAAGTCCATGTTGACACTATCCACCACCTTGCCCTTATCAATCCTCTTGGTTACCTCTTCGAAAAACTCTTAACAGATTTGTGAGCCACAGTTTCCCACACACAAAGCCATGCTGACTGACCCTCGTCAGTACATGTCTATCCAAATGCTGATAGATCATCTTCCTCAGAATTCCCTCCTGCAACTGATGCAACAACGATGTATTTTGCTGGCTGCCCTTCCTAAATAACAGTACATTAGACACTCTTCAGGCTTACGTTGGGTTGATTGCATTAGTTGGAACAGGGTGGACCACGTGAATTTGCAATCTTCACGTGGAAGAACAGTCCATCACCTGCATAATTGGGGGATGGCAGACAGCCCTGCTTGCGACTGCAGACATCTAGACCAGACCACCCCACACAGCGTGAATGACTGCTCACTGAGGCTTTTCCCTGGTGGCGTCAAAGCCACCCACCCAGCAACTGATGCTGCCTTTGCATGGATACCTACCCTTGACCGACAACTTTGGGCTGTGCACTCCATATGCAAGAAGAAGAAGACTCTTCAGACTTCTGGGATTTCATTGTGGCGAAAGATGATATGAATATCTCTGCCAGGGTCTTAGGAATTTCTTCCCTAGATTCCCACAAGGTCTGATGACCTGCCATGAATGCAGGCAGATTTCTTTGACTGAGATGTTTCCTTTAGTTTAACAAATCATTAGGTGCTGGAGTAACTCAGCAGGTCACTCAACAGGTTCTCAGCAATGGCAAATCCTTGCATTTACCTATTTGATTTATCCTTCTAAGAAGAATTAAAATAAATTAGTATTAGAGGAAGGGATTGCAGAATAAGAAAGTTATGAATGAATTCTTCATTGAATTCCTCTGCCACTCCCATCCCCTTCTGCTTACATCCCTCCCTCTAGCTATACATGACACGGTTCAAATCCCTTCTTTTTTTATTAATGTTCTTCTGTCTCGTTGTTTCTTTTTTGCCTCCTTTAGTTCCCTTTCCTTCACCTTTTTTCTCCCCTGCATCTCTAGCACTTCTCTGCCCATCAATCCCTCAGCTGTATCCACCTATTCCTTGTCAAACTTTGGCCTGCCCCCATGTTTTTCCAGCTTTCTCCTTCCTACTACAATCAGCCTGAAGAAGGTTCCTGACCCATATCGCTGCCTATCTTTGGGCGGCACAGTGGTGGAGTTGCTGCATCACAGCGCCAGAGACCCGAGTTCGATCCTGACCTCGGGTGATGTCTGTGTGGAGTTTACACGTTCTACCGTGGGTTTCCTCTCCGGCTCCCCCCACATCCCAAAGTTTGTCAGTTAATTGGCCTCTGTATAAAAGCCTAGTGTATAGGGAGTGGATGGGAAAGTGGGATAACATTGAACGAGCATGAACAGGTGATCAATGGTCAGTGTTGACTTGGTTGCCCGAAGGGCCTGCTTCCATGCTGTATCTCTCTAAACTAAACAATCCTAATGCAGGCACAGGGGATTAGTGGCAATGGGCTTTGGTGTCCAAACACCTCCTTCTATGGTCTTCCAATTGAGCAGCAGTTCCCAAATCCACTGACTCTTGTGCAAAGATCACCATTTCACACACAGACAAAAAAATAGTTCTTCGCGACCATAGAGAGTGATACAGTGTGGAAACAGGCCTTTTGGTCCAACTTGCCCACACCAGACAGATGTCCCAGCTACACTAGTCCCGCTTGCCTGCGTTTGGTCCAAAGCCCTCCAAACCTGTCCTCTCCAATGAACTGGTTCTTAAAGGTTAGGATAATCCCTGCCTCAACTATCTCCTCTGGTAGCTTGTTCCAGCTTGACCAGGGCGCATAGAGGAGTTTCTGCTAATTGAGACACCTTTAACTGGTAGTCACCATGGTGCTAAAAGGAAATAGAGTCAATAAAGAGTGTTTAATTCGATCCACAGGAGTTATACGTTATACCCATCAGAGGTGGACAGTGCGGTGATCTCCTCTTGAGCTGGGGAGTTGCTGCGCCTTTAAGCCTGGTCGGGCAGTGCTGGGCGCACGTGTGGCCCGTTGTGTTTAACTGGCTGCTGGACCTCTCTGGTCTTAACACTGGGCTCCACGGGAAAGCTTCACGGTACAATGTCTCTGCAAGAGGACGTCGGTGCCGGGCAGGGCGAGGTGCGTCGCGGCTTCCAGTCAGGTTTGACCAACATTTGCACCGACAAAGTCGCCTCCTTCCTTCCCCGCTCATTTCTGCTTTTGTGTTTAGGCGAGAAGTTCAGCCGCCGGGGACGCCCCTTCGCTCGCTTCCGTGAGCTGGTTGTCCGGATTATTCAGGCCTCTGAAGTACCTGGTACGTACGTCAGCCGGTTGGGGTGCAGAGTGGCCGTGTCTTGCCTTGGTCTGGTGTGTCGTCTCCATTCCTGCTGCCAACTCTGGTCTCAATTCTGACCCGTATTCTAAATGTTTAGTAGTCAACTACCTAGAACTAATTTTCCTCAACGAAATATTGTACTTCATTTTGCTAGGGTAGCAGCACTGCCAGGAACGCCACTGTGCTGGCCATTGTCTTTGATTTTTGCACTATTCACAGAGACTTGATTGGTACAGGTATCAGGGGTTATGAAGATAAGGCAGGAGAATGAGGTTAGAAAGGAGAGATAGATCAGCCATGATTGAATGGTGTAGTAGACTCAATGGCCTAATTCTACTCCCATTCTTTATGACGAGAGCCAGCTTGTTTAGGCGCTAAAAATACTCTGAAATAGGCAGGCAAAAAGGCATAATAAAATTACAAAAAAGGCAAGAAAAAGGCATTTATTTCCACCACCAAAATATGGTTTAAAATGATAATTATAAAGGTATACTACATTAAATGACCAAAGTTGCCTGGTTGCACATAATTACTAGCATTTTTTTTCAAATTATCTGGTGTTAAACTATGCTGTCTGTCAGACAGAATATGCTTCAGTTGTGAAAAGCTTCTTTCTACCCCAGCTGAGGTCACTGGTGTGTACCTGAAACAAGCTACAGACTCTATGTTCATGTCGATATCTTATGCATTACAAGTACCTTTGAGGACTTTAGCTATGTTTTCTATTTCTTCAAGATCTTTGTTCGCTAAAATCACACTCACATTTTCCTTGTATGTCTTTACCTACATTGCCAGGAACTTTATGAATCTCATCAGTTACTTTGAAAACCTGCAAGTTATTCACTAATGTTTTGCCACGTTTCTCAAGGGAAGTGATAGCTTCTGGGAACGTTTGCAAAATTGGAAGCAATAAACACAAGATCGTGGTGGGGGGGACTTTTTCCGCATTATTTCACTGACGATCCTGACTGCAGCAGATTCGTCTTCTTCAAAACAGTTGATGATTTCTTTTATCTTTTCAAAATTTGCAGCATAGTCGAGTACAGCAGAGAGCCGTGTACCCTACCTAGTCAAAACAGGCTGAGGAGGTAGTGGAATCTCGGGTGCCATTTCCTTGAACTGCACACATGACGGTGCTTTGAGAAAGATGTTCTTGACATTGGAAACTAGACGATCAACATTTGGAAACGAGCTACATATGTGCTTGGCAATTCTATGAAATCCTTAAGCTAAGCATGTCAAATGCAACATTTTGGGGAATAAAACTTAAGTAACAAACAGAAGAACATTCTTGTGTTTTATACCTTCTGGCCAAAGTACAGCAAGTGAAGATATAAACAACTGAGCAATAGTTGAGCTGTTTGACTTCTCCAATACTTCTGATGTCAACAAATACTCCTTTGATGGTTGACCTGCCTCCAGTGTACCGATGACCACATTGGCAACATATCTCCCCACAGCTGTCTCGTCTTTTGAGATCCATATTTTGTTGCGTGCCACTTCATCTCTAATTTTCTGCACGACAATGTTGAAGTTGCTGTCAACATAATTTTTCCGTAATGACTCGCTTGGCATATGTTCCTCTGTGTATTTCTCTAAAAAACCTCTGCGAGATTAGTTTTCCAATTTCCACAGTGGAATTCCAGCATCATTGAATGCCTTGCACAGATCACTCAAACTCAGATTTGCGACTGGAGCCAGCAGTAAATGTAGTGAGGAGACCAGCTTCGGTATTTCGTTTGGGCAGTCTATACCCCAGTGGTATCCACATTGACCTCTAATTTTAGATAGCCCTTGTCTTCTCCCCCCTCCCCCTTCCCAACTCTTCTTCTAGTCCTACCGTCTCCGCCTCTTCCTTTCTTTTCCAGCCCCCCCCCCCAACACAAGTCTGAAGAAGGGCCTCGACCCGAAACGTCGCCTGTTCCTTTTATCCATAGATGCTGCCTCACCCGCTGAGATTCTCCAGCATTTTTTTTTTTTTGTCTACTTTCGACTTTTCCAGCATCTGCAGGTCTTTCTTAAATAAATCTTGGAGAAGGCTGAACCAGCGGGCAGCGGCATGAATAAATGAATGACCGACGGTGGCGTGCCCCGGTTTTGTTGCAAGTTTTCTTGTAAGTTATACCATGCTAACACGTTAATAATAACATTAATATTAATGTGTTAACATAGAAAACGTCATTATGATCACGGTGCAACTAGAGAAAATAGTACAACCTTTTTGCAAAAAGGCTGATTTGGGCACATGATCATGAAAAACGCATTATCTTGGAGAAATCATCAAAAAAAGGCATGAAAAGGCATTTATGGCAAAATCCTGGCTCATGGTGTTCACCTCATGACTGCTTGATCTGTAATGGCCCTGTCTCACGGTGCGAGTTGACCCACGAGGTACCCTGAGTGAAAGACTCGTGGTTCTGTACGAGACTTCAAGTTTATGATCAAGTGTTTAACCGAGTTCCCACGGGCATGTCATTGCTGCGATGCTCCAACTTCCTCTCCCGAGTTACCAAGTTCCTCTCCTGTTACTCTTGAGCCAACCGTGAATGAAGGTATGTTTTAATAAAGCAACAATGTTAAAAGACATCTCCATCCTGTGGCTTTGAGTTATTTCAGCGCGGCCGCATCTATTGATATGACCTACAAAGGGAAAATGCGCACCCTCCAGTAACCAATAACGTGGTAAGTGCATTTCTTGGTGCTTTATGTTTTTAAATACTGTATATCCCGGGGTGGGGAGAGAGCCCAGTTCATAGTATTTGGGGAGTCTGGCGTTGTGAAGGAGGGGATTGGGATCAGCAACCCACTTGCCACGCTCCGGTCTGAGTGCAGGTAGATGGGACTAGGTGAGTTGTGTTTGGCATGGAGTAAAAGGGCAGAGATGGCCTGTTTCTGTGTTGTCATTGCTATATGGTTTTATTGTGGCCGGGGAGTGAATTAGCTTGGGTGGCTGCCACAGCGCTCCAGGCACGGACAGCAGAAGTGCCCGCCACTTCGAGAGGAAGGAAGCAGCTCGGGTGACTGACTTTGAGCGGCCGCTGGTACACACACACACACACACACACACGACACACACACACACGAGAGAGAGAGAGAGAGAGAGAGAGAGAGAGAGAGAGAGAGAGAGAGAGAGAGAGAGAGAGAGAGAGAGAGAGAGAGAGAGAAGAGAGAGAGAGAGAGAGAGAGAGAGAGAGAGAGAGAGAGAGAGAGAGAGTGGTAGAGAAGTTTAGTCTTCAGAGAGAGAGAGAGATGTCCTGGTTGATCAGACCGTTCGAGAGAGAGAGAGAGAGAGAGAGAGAGAGAGAGTAGAGAGCAAGAGAATGCGAAGCCTCTGAGAGGTTCATTGTTCCCCTGGTTTGAGATTGCTCCCAGGAGAGCAGGCACAAAGACAAATTTAGGCATTTTTTCTGTAGAGAGAGAGAGGGAAGCACCATGAGAGAGAGAGAGAGGAGGTGTGTCTTAAGAGAGAGAGAGAGAAGAGAATGAGGAGGCAGAGTGTGGCGACGATTGCTCGGAACTGGAGACAGATGCCTGAGAGTAATTTCTCTACCGGCATAAAGAGAAGAATGAGAATGGAGAACTAAATAGATGAAGGATGGAAGTGAGGGCAAAAACTAGAATTTCTCAAATGGGAAGCGCAGCAAACTGCTTGATAACTGGTTTTGATGTATAGTCTATAACAAGGCTATGGTCTTGTCAACAGCATAAAACAAATTCAAATCCCTTGGCCTTTTCAAGTTATTCAATAATCTTTATCTTTTCCTAAAAAAAATGGGACACATTTTAAAACCAATCTTTGTCATTTGCTTTGTTCAAAGGTTGCGTAAACTTTTATTGATCTATCTTGCTTGGGGCGGTGTAGTGATACAAGTGATTTGAAGATCAGTGATGGGTTACGAACACTTCAAACTCCTATACCCAAATGAAAGTCTGCCTTCTCCCCATAACCTCTGACACCTGTACTAATCAAATATCTATCTATGCCTTAAAAATATCTACTGACTTGGCCTCTACAACTTTCTGTGGCAAACAATTCCACAGATTCACCACCCTCTGACCACAGAAATTTCTCCTCTTCTCCTTCCTAAAATAATGTCCTTTAATTCTGAGGCAAGGACCCCCAGTCCTAGACTCTCCACACCCACTCTATCCAAGCCTTTCACTATTCTGTATGTTTCAATGAGGTCCCCCCTCATTCTTCTAAATTCCAGCGAGTACAGGCCCTGTGCCAACAAACGCTAATCATAGATTAGCTGACTCATTCCTGGGATCATTCTTGTAAACCTCCTCTGGACCCTTTCTAGGGCCAGCACATCCTTCATCAGATATGATGTCCAGAATTGCTCACGATATTCCAAGTCCTCAGCATTACATCCTGTTTTTGTATACAAGCCCTCTTTAAATAAATGCTAGCATTGAGTTTGCAAGTCAAATTGGTAGTAGAGAAAGCAGAGTCGACTTGTGGTTAGAGTATTTAAGAAGGAACTGCAGATGCTGGAAAATGGAAGGTAGACAAAAGTGCTGGAGTAACTCAGCGGGCACAGCAGCATCTGAGGAGTGAAGGAAATGGGCAACGTTTCAGGCCGAAACCCTTCTTCAGACTGACTTGTGGTTAGAGTAACTGCCTCAACTACCTTCTCGGGCAGCTCCATCCATATATCCACCCCTTCTGTGTGAAAAATCTGCCCCACAGGTTCCTATTAAATCTTTGTATTCTTACAAACCGATGTTCTCTGGTTCTTGATTCGCTTGCTCTGGGCAAAAGACCCTCTCATTATTTTATACCCTTCTAAGATCACCCTTTATGGAATAAAGTCCTAGCCTGCCCAACATCTGCCCTATAGCTTGGACCCTCAAGTACTGGCAACATCCCTGTAAATCTTCTCTGCACTCTTTCTTGCAATGCAATTTCTTTAGTTGTGGTTATTTATGTTTGTTGATGGGTGGGAAATTGCGAGGAGTTATTTGCTGGTGGAAAGTGTTCCGAACTCAGCCACTGCTAAGTTCCTCACTCCAGGAGTAGACGTGATGTACCTGCACTATATCAATAGAATTACAAGGGGGCTGAGCAGCAGGTTCTTGCCTGTAGAAACTGCCGATACTAGGTTATATTAAAGGTACACAAATTTCTGGTGTAGCCCAGAAGGTCAGACCACATTCCGAGAGAGCATGGATATGTTAATGGCCTATAATTAATTTGTATTTGCGAAATACTTCGAGTCGTAGTCATATAGTACAAACGGGTCCTTCGGCCCAACTTATTTGTGCTGAGCAAGGTGCTCAATCTACAATTGCCCCACCTGCCTGCCTTTAAACATTTCCTCTCCATGTACCTGTTGAAGTTTCTTTTCAATGTTAGTTTCTGCCTCAACTACCTCCTCTGGCAGCTCGTTCCATATACCTGCCACCCTCTGTGTGGAAAAAGGTGACCATCACATTCCTGTTAAATCTCTCCCCTTTCACTTTAAACTAATGTCCTCTGATTGTTGATTCCCCTTCTTTGGGTAAAATACTTTGTGCATTCATTCTATTTATTATCTTCATGGTCTTGTACACCTCTATAAGATCATCCACCTGCGCTCCAAGCTGTGTTCTCGTGGGCTTTTTAAAGGTTTCCTTGGGAATGTTCACAGCCTGTTAGTGGCTTGATCTCTGTACGTTTGAATGCCTTCCTAATTTCTCCAATTCCTGCTTATGTGTTTTTATTTTTTAAATGTTTCCTAGTTTGGGGTGATTCGGAGGCTGTTGACCTGGCCCACCTCTGGACAAGTTGAAGAAGTGAGAGCTGCTGGCACCAGTCCATTCCCAGGAAGGCGCTGGGTCTCGGTGAAAAAACGTCTGAGTATTCTGGCTAGGTTTATGCTGACAGTGGTTCCCTGCAGGATTCAGGGCAGGCTTGGCCTTCCAGCGGCCAGCAGTTTGGGCCAAGGCAAAATTTCCGATGGTAAGTATTTCTTTCTCAACTTTGACCAGGACATGTTCTAAAAATTGGTCTAATCTAACATTAATCTGCAGTTTGGCCTGTACATCAATGTTTGCCTGAGAGAAATCACTGCCTGTGATGCTGCTGCAAGCAAGATTTTAATTGTACCAGTATCTCACTCTACCTGTGCATCTGACAAAAAGGTAGAAGCAGATGCTGGTTACAAAGTGCTGGAGTAACTCAGTGGGTCGGGTGGCATCCCTGACTGAACATGACCTCAGTCTGAAGAAGGGTCTCAGCCAGAAACGTCATCTGTCCATGTTCTCCATGGATGCTGCTTGGCCCGCGGATGTACTTCAGCACTTGGGTTTATTGTCAGGTGAACACTGTTCCCAATGTTGGGTGAGTCCAGAACCAGGGGCCACAGTCTTAGAATAAAGGGGAGGTCATTTAAGACTGAACTGAGAAAAAACTTTTTTACCCAGAGAGTTGTGAATTTATGGAATTCCCTGCCACAGAGGGTAGTGGAGGTCAAATCACTGGATGGATTTAAGAGAGAGTTGGATAGAGCTCTAGGGGCTAGTGGAGTCGAGGGATACGGGGAGAAGGCAGGCACGGGTTATTGATAGCGGACGATCAGCCATGATCATATTGAATGGTGGTGCTGGCTCGAAGGGCCGAATGGCCTCCTCCTGCACCTATTTTCTATGTTTCTATGTAACACTCTTAACGACTTGAAATGGAGAACATTTTTAAGCTCTCCTCAATTCAATAATGGTCATGAATAACTTTTACAATTCTGAGCTTGAAGTGACTTGGTTAGGTACCATTCCATAACCTGCTGCAGATATATATCTTTGGTCTATCTATGGTATAAATCAGCATTTTTATTATATTTAAGTTTTGGTACTTGTCTGTTCAAGTCCTTGATGTCGATATTTAGTGAGTGAATTGTTTAGAACAGCATTAATATTTCTGAAAATGGTATTTAATATTTAGCAGGAGAAGCAGCAATCCTCGTGATTTCTCCTTTCCTCCGGCTTGCAGGGGAGGAACAATTAGGTACATGAAACTTTAGCGTTTGAAGTTACTGGTTACAGATATAAATTCACTAACTGTGGTATTCTTTCTAGGTGTGGCGATTACTAAATACTTCAGTGGATGCTTCTCTTCCCATATCATCCCCTATAGTTTGCACTTTACTGTTCCATGTGGCAACATGTGCTTGTTCCTGGAACCCCAAGCATTTTAACGCAATGGTTATATGTGCACGTATTTTAGTATGCAGCTGAAATTGAAAAAGGTTTTCCATAGCTGACATTTGAGTACTTTTACTTGGTGGGGGGGGGGGGGGAGAAAAGAGGTCAGTGATGAATTTGTTAGATTTATAAATCTAGTCATAGGAGCAGATTTCTCACCGTAGTCTGAAGCAAGAAATGCTGCCTGCCAGGTACAATGGTTGAGGTGCCAGTGCTGTGCAGTAATTGCAAGCTGTACTGATGCAAATATCTTCCTAACTTCATAACTCATTTCAGAGCTCAGAAATTCGCCAAATAAACCATGCGGCAAAGGAAGCAAAAGGAAACAAGACGAGCTGGCTGAGGAAGATCTGTGCTGGATTGAAACTTTGTCTGGTGACCTCTCAGATGATGATGATTTGGTGTCTGATCCTAATTACGAGGTATGGATCATGCACTGTTGTGCTCAAAAGACTGTTTTAAAATGTGTAAATTGGGAATAATACAATTGTCATCAAACTGCATGTTCGCTTTCTTCTGAGGGTGCTGTTTTGATTTGGAAGACTTTGCGGCAAGCTTTTTTGTTGAGTGAGGAATAGCTCCACTTGTCTCTGGCTATAATGCAAAAGGAAAAACCAAACTGTAGATATCTGAACTTAAACACCAATACTGTCATAATTCATTAATCTTCATTAAAGCGATTGATTTGATTGGCAGGTAGGTGGACAAAGAGCAGAGATGACAAACAATGTGTAAGATGAGAAGATTTATGTAGTAAGCGGTATGAAATGTGAAGCCAGAGAGGAAGGAATATGGGTGGAAGCAGAAATGGAAAAATGCTGCTTTTTTTTAGTGCTCAATTGAAATTGGGATCTAATCCATTTCAATCTGGTTTGTGTTGGCAATCATTTAGCCAAGCAAATACTACACCGAATCTGACATAAGTGAGGAACACAGGGAGAATAACGATACAGATCCGGATGTGGAAATCTTAGAGTCATCTGGCTTTGTGATGCTGAAGGAAGCACCTCATCAGCAGGTAAGACTAGATGTTAGTACAAGGAGGGTACAGGTGACACTTGGGAAGGTTCTCCCGTGAGGAATTTATCTTCTCTGCAAACACTGCAAGTTCTGAACCATCTGGTCGAGACTTTGCATCACAAGGTGGCACAGTGGCACAACGGGTAGAGCTGCTGCTTCAGTGCCTGAGCCGCAAGTGTTTCTTGGATTAGAGCTATGTGCTAAATCTGCTTTGAGTAAAACTCAAGTGTCATGCATTAAACACATACAATTAAACATTGGTGTCTTTTATGTCGTAACAATGAACTGCAGATGTTGGTTTATCCCAAAGAAAGGCAATGTTGACGTGACAATTTACTGCCTGACGCGCTGAGTTAATCCAGCATATGATGTCATTTTCATTATAGGTTGATAGTGTTTGCCTTTTCATATTAGTTTCTGCTACTCGTAATTTTGACATGATAGCCACTATTGTGACTGTCAATGTTTAAGAATCGAGAATTTAATTCCATATGCATTGCAAACGGAGCAATGGAATTCTTACTAGTTGCAGCTTTACAGACACCAACACAACCTATATATAATCGATAATAAAACTATTAATTGAGTAATACGATAAATTAACTGTAATAGTACGTGACCAGACCATAATAGTCCAAACCAAAGGATGTTGTGAAACATGTACACCATCCACAGTTGATCATTGCTGAGGTGGGTTGCTCTTGCTAGCAATCTTACAGCATTTTTAGATTTTAAAAATCAAGTCTGCAATGTATCCCATCAGATGAAGCATAAAAAGAAGTTTAATTTGAAAACCTAATTCACTTTTGTATCTTCAGTATTAAATTTTTGGCCATTTTCATACTCTGAAATTAGCATCTTGTTCCCTATTGCTTTTCCATTGACTTAACACAAAAGCTGTGATCAAGGACAGTCAAAAGCCCATAACTTTCTTAAAAAATTAAGAGAACTGAGTGAAATGTTCAGCTATTATAGATTGAAGCATTCTGAAACAAATATGAAACAATCTTACTTGGATGACTTGAAATTAAAGCATATAATTAGTTAGTTACCTAATTGTAGCTAATTACAAAATTCAATTACTAGATCTAAACATCTATCCATTTCTAAAGAAGAGGTTAACATTTTTAAAAAGCCTAAGTGTTCAAATAACATTCACACAAGAACCCCAAGTATAACATGATTTTTAAATCTTTGTCATGAATTTATTGGCCAAGTGGAAGGAATTTAGTGTTTAATTCCCATAAATTAATGGCCATTTAAATCATCTTGCGAGTGGGATTTTATGGAACGCGATCGTTTGGAACGTTGCAGTGAATTTAAACCCCATATCAGCAGGAAAAACACTGCTGGTTCGTATGGGTCCTAAGTTACCTTTTCACAACGTGAAATCTTGATTAAAGGCATCCTAAGAAGCAAATTTATATGAAAAAATTAATGGTGTACCTTGCCTTGTCCCCTACGTGAGATCCATCCCGTTGTCGGCGTTGATGGCATTGGAAGATTTTAAATTTACTCCTGCTATTAAATTATCCAGCACTAATTTTAATAAACTTAATAAAACGGCATCGAAGCGATTTTTTTTCTTCAGCAACTAAACGGCCTGTTCAAAATTGATTTGAATAGTCTGAAGTAAAACTGCATTTTAAACCCGCTCCCCTCTCAAAGGTGCCAAAGTCGCGCACATGGCCAGTGACAGAACTGCAGTGCAGCTGAAGGTAGGTTTTGTAACATGCCTACTCTTACTTGGTACACGGTCGTTCAAGAACCTGATGGTTGCTAGGGAATAGTTGTTCTTCAATTTGGTCGTCGCAGTTCTCGGGCTCTTGTGAGATAAGAGCTGGTCAGGGTGATCTTTGATAGTAGCTACTTTGAGGCAGTGCTTCCTGTAGATCTCTTCAATGGTGGGGAGGTCCATACCTGTAATGGACAGTTACTTAACGAGGAGGAGATGCAGCCAGTCGCTATGCTCCCTATCACTCACTTGGAGAACTTGCAACACCTAAGGCTTTGTAGATTGCCTATAAAAATTTAGTAGGACCAGTCCTTGAATTTTGGTCTTTTCGCCCCTGATTCCTTAGCAGCCCACATGACAGATCTGGAATATTAATTATCATGTGTGACGAGGAACAGCAGATGCTGTGTTTAAATCGAAGATAGACTCTAAAAGCTGGAGTAACTCAGTGGGTCGGGCAGCATCTCCAAAGAAAGGGAATATTATTTTTCTCCAGAGATGCTGCATGACCCGCTAGATTAACTATAATATTCCTTTGGCGACTTGGTATTGATCCATTCAAATCAATGCAAAATGCAATTTTTAAAAAAATGACATACTTCATTGATGCAGATTTGTTGCAAAAGAATCAAATTCCAACACTATTTAGCTTTAACAAATGCTCTACTGAAAATAAACTTCTTGCTTTACCTAAGTTTATGGAATCCAAAGACTTTGTTTTGCACTCTGACTTTGCACTGACACTCGATTTGTCAGGGCTGCAAATCATGAGCAGTTTTTTTTTGCATATTTATGAATTGAGAAATTGTAGTCGGCAGAAAGAAGGGGTGACATTGTCTCACTAATCTGCACTGCACTTTTGCAGACTGGGCTCTTTGGGGAAGGCTCCCTTTTTCCCCAGGTGCAAGGTTAAGTTGCACATCTTGAGCTCAACAATCAATATTTCCTTTGTTTAGGAGAATGAAGTTGCAACCTCCCCTGATGCCGAGTCCCAAGTCAGTTCAGAAGGTAAGATTTAAAAATTGACATCAATGCATTTGCTATCCTTCTACACATTAATCCTTCAATCCTCCACACCCTTCAAATTATCTAAAGAAGAGTCCTGACACAAAACATCATCTGTCTATTTCCCCCATGGATGCCGTCTGACCTGAGTTCATCCAGCGCTTTTTGTTCCAGATTCCAGGATCTTGTCCTTGTTAAATCGGAGGCTGCTTGATTTTCTTTTGTGTGAGATCTAACATTTAATTTTGTTTATATCTCTTCTGCTTTATCCATTTTTAACACTCTAATTATATATTCTCATGGACAACTGCTGTGATAAACTGCAATTCTGCTTGATCTCATTAACCAATTAATGAATGTTTGTTCTACCCTGTTTTTGAAGACACTGTAGCTGTGCACTTGCGTTTAGACCATGACAGATGAGCAGAATTACTTCATTCAACCCATTGAGTCTGCTCTACCATTCTCTCATGGCTGATATATTTTTCTCTCTCTCATCCCCATTCTCCTGCCTTCTCCCTGTAACCTTTTACTGCCTTTTTGAACTGCTCTCTCTACATTGACCTTCCCATGGAGCAAGTGGACTGGTTGATATGCAGCAAGTAGACATGGACTCACTAATTTATCTTCATTTGCAACCGGTCACTGACGGGAATCCGTTTTCCATTGGGTTTCAGTGAGGCCCCTGACCCAAGGTTGAGGATCATCTTGTATCTTGGGCTGATTGGTCTTGGCCCACTCTCCATTTTACCCCATTGTCTGCCTTGCCCATTTTGTCCCTTTACCAGGAAGTTAAAGTGCAGTAGTTTACAGCACAAGTTTTGACAGGGCTTGGCACTTTCTAGACCTCTTGGTTATTAGTGGATGTGCTTTAGATTTCTACCATAATGAAGAGAGACCTGGGGTGTGGAGAACCAGAAACTGGTTTCTCCAGAGATTAACAGTTTCCCATTTTCTACCAATGAACTTGGATCCGATGTTATTTTGTATTTAATATACTATTTTTTTTTTTCATGGTTCTAGCCCGTCACCTTGGAAAATATTCTGTCACTGGTAAATTCTTTTTTGTTTTGCAGAAGCTGAGAAGTGATTGTGTTGCCAGGAAGATGAACTTTGTAATATGAAGCAACTGGACTTTTGTGCATTTCAGTTTTGTATTTGTGCTTTAATAAAATTCAATTCATCATTACGCCATTGGTGTCTAATTGAAAATGTTGCTAATGTTTCATTTGCTAAAAAAAAGCGACCTGAAATGTTACCTGTTCCTTTTCACCAGAGATGCTGTCTGACCCGTTAAGTTACTCCAGCTTATTGTGTCTATACTCGATACTAAAGTGTTCCTACTAAGGGTGCAGTATGATGGCAGCCTCTGCCTAGTCTGTCTGTTTTTTCATCTTTTTGCTATTTCTTAGTCTTTTTATGTGGGGGAGGGCAAGGGGAAAATTTTCTCAGTCACTTCCTGGTGAGGATGCGACTATTCTCCGAGTCGCACCCCCCCCCCCCCCCCTCGCAGCCTACCGTCTGGATTGGTGCGGTCTTTCTTGCCGGAGTCAGACCAGAGCCTCAGTAGCAGCGCAGCACTGATTTACCATCGTGGAGCAGGCGATGATTTACCGGGGATCGCTTGTTGAAGCTCCGGAGTGTTGGGACTGCTGTTTAACACTGTGGAGCTGTGGTTGCCGAGCTTCTAGCCGCAGGCGGTGCTGACTTCAACATTGCCGAGTCCTGGTGATCCCTTTGCCGAGGACTGCCAGTGTTGAAATCTCCGCCCAGCTCGGCCTAGTGGACTTCAGGAACCGTGGTCTCCGGTAAGAAGCGGCCGATTCGGAACTTCAAGCTGCTGAGAATGTTCTTCCATTCCGCCCGTAGCGGCGACTGCGGGGGGGTGGGGGGGGGGCTCGGGAGGCCCCGACCACTGGTGAACAAAGAGGAAGATGACTGAACTTTATTACCTTCCCTCACAGTGGAAAACGCTGATTCTGCTGTGTGGGGATGTCTATGTTAAATTCTATTAGGTGTTGTGTTTTTTATTTGTATGGCTGTATGGTACCAATTGGTGCATGTGACAAACGTGAACTGTGCAGTACTCTTCTATTTGTCTTCCATTTATATTTTACTTGCCTGTTGGCTTCCAATGACATGCAGAAAGTTGGCATCCCATTGAATATCAAAAAGATCCAATCTCTCACTCAGTTGTCTATGTTTGTTTATTCCCTGCCAAAGGTAGACAAAAGTGCTGGAGAAACTCAGTGGGTATGGCAGCATCTATGGAGCGAAGGAAATGGGCAACGTTTCAGGCCGTATTCCCTACCAAGATGGTTAGTGTTGCATTTTTCCACATGTCATTATTGTCCACACTCTCGGCTAGTTCAGTCCTTTGGAAGCCTTGTTGTATTCTCATTTGCATCCCCACTTTTGCTTCTGATGACACAAAACTAAAGATACATTGTCCCCTCAGCCAAAATATGGTTGTAGATAGGGGTGGGTGCAAAGCCCAGTCATATACCAGCAAGCAAAGTAGCACCTATTTACTCCTACTGTTTGTTTTGTGCACAAATAGGTCCACACAAACTAGTGCAACCTCCAAATGCAACTATTCCAGCTTTGTCCACTATTGTCTTGAGTGGGTTCTATGGAAAGTACCATTGGTTAAATTGATTGTTTAGAAATACAGCATGAAAATAAGATCTTTGGTCCACTGAGTCCATGCTGACCATCGATCACTCATTCTGTTATCCTATTTTCACATCCACTCCCTACATACTAGGGGGAATTTAGAGGCCAATTAACCTACAAACACACCTCTTTTGGATGTGGGACAGAAACCAGAGCACTTGGAGTTCTGCTGGAACCACATCAAATGCAAATAGATCAAGCACGTTTTCCTCGTCATGAATCATGTTGTTTCAGACCAATGTATCACATCCTTTACTTTGGGAAGCTTTAACTTCCTGCAATGTGGCTAGTATGGAGATGCAGCATGGAAATGGTGCTTCTAGCCATCGTACATGCTAACCATTGATCAACTGTTCCCACTAGTTCTATGTTATCCTGCTTTCTCATCCGCTCCCAACACACTAGGGGCAATTTACAGTGACCAATTAACCTACACACTCACATGTCTTTGGGATGTGAGTGCGAACTTCAGCACCCTGAGGAAGCCCATGCAGTCACAGGGAGAGCGTGCATACTCCATACAGACAGCACCTGAGGTCGGGATCGATCCCGGGTCTCTGGCACTGAGGCAGCAACCGTACCAGCTGCACCACAGTGCCGCCAGGATAAGCTGACAAACACAGATGCTGTAATTGGACAACAGATAGCAGTTGATGGTATGTTTATGATGGGAATGGAGATAAGTGTGGAGATGACTGCTTCTGTAGCAGAGGATGTTTCACTTAATCAGTGGTGATTACACCCTCAAGGTTTGTCTGAGCCCTCAACTGACAAATTCTGGTCAACTCAACTTGACAGGGTGCAATGCATGCAAACTGCACAAGGGGGCAGTAGGAAGTCATATTTACAACTATCCCAAAGTCTGTCTACATAATGTATGAATTGTTATCCTGAAAAGAAAATGTTTGTTTCAAAAATTGCTTCCTAAATATTTATGCCCTATATTAAATTATGAATGCAAGTATTTTCTATTGTGCAGAAATTAAAAGATTGAACTGAGCATCTTAAAGATCCAAGAATAATTGTATACAATTTAATTAACAGATAATTTATAGTAAATAACAAAAATATTAAAGAAAACATGGTGAACTAGAGAACATTCTCTTTTTGAGACAAATGCAAAGGAAATTGAGCAGAAGGAATATTTGTCCCAGCACATTCAACGTACTTGCCTTGTGCCTAGCAGGTATCTCCTGAAATAGGTTTACAATTACACATTTATAGCTCTTGGCAAACTGTCAAAAGTTGCATTAAAGTTTCATTAGTTACAGAACCAACAAATCAAAACTCAGTCGATTAGACACAAAATCCTGGAGTAACCCAGCAGGGACAGGCAGCATCTCTGACGTGGGTGACGTTTCGGGTCTAGACCCATCTTCAGAAACGTCACCTCTTCCTTCTCTCCAGAGGTGCTGCCTGTCCTGTTAAGAAACTCAAATTGCTGGAGTAAATCTTCGGTGTAAAGCAGCATCTGCAGTTCCTTCCTACACAGGTCAAAACTGTCGATTCAGCCACTTGTTTTTAATTTATAAATAAGTGTGACTGACACAACTCCTCCACAAAACCAGCCCTACAACTAATTAGTGAGAAAAGGGGGGGGGGGGGTGGATCTAATGCTGCTCTATTGTATAGTCTTGATAGAAATTTAAAAAAAAACATTTTTACAGGTACATGTATAGGAAAGGTTTAGAGGGATATGGGCAGGTGGCACCAGTGTACAGGGGGACATCTTGGTTGCCATTAACATGCTAACCCAAAGGGCCGATTGTGTTGTTTAACTCTAACATGAATTCAACAATTCTTAGAGGAATTATCCAATAACGAAACAACTCCCTTTGTGCCCTGGGTGGTATTCGGTTTTGTCCTGTGCCGGTTTGAACTCTATTTCCTACATTACCATGGTGTCCACACTTTTGAGTGGTTCTCCCATTTGCTGGCCTATGGTCCTGATCTTCCAACACACCTGGTTACATACCTTGCACCTTTTCTATGCACTTTCTCTGTAAATGTAATACCATAAGACTGTATTCTGTGCTCTGGTGTTTTTCTCTTTGTTGTACTTATGTGTACACATGTTGTACTTGTAGATGACTTGACTGTATTCTGATATAGTATGAATTGACCGGATGGCGCGCACAGTTTTTCTGCTGAACCTCCACATATGTGATTGTAATAAACCACAACCAAAACCTCACTGTTTGGAAAAATCTATGGATCTTCCAATGATCATGAAAGACAATATATAAATGCAAGCCGTGAATTGATCCTTTGGTTCTGGTTGCATGTGTACCATATACCACACATGCTGGTTTTCCTGTGACAAGAAATAAAACTGGAAGCTGGTCACTTGGCTTGTGGGTGGTTAAGCAGTCAGTGTGACTGTGAATGAGCCCTTTAGCAACTGGAGCTGTAGATGTACGCTTTTTTTTTTTTTTTCAGGCACCCACAACCCTCTATGTAAAATACAAACCTCCTGTGACAAAGTGACATACTCTTATTGATTAGTCTGTATGAATGCACTGACCCGCTAAGCTTTTTTTTTGTAAAGTGGCATCTGCAGCTTATTGTGTTTCGAATACCTAACTTTGATTGATCTATGTTCAGTAACTTTAGTGGGTCACCCTTAGAATACTCTGACTGCATATTCTATTTATTTTTTTTACTGTGTCCCCACCCATGAAATCAAATGCATCACAAGAAATCCAAATCCATATTTTGGGCGACTTAAAAAAATGTAGGTTTATGAGTTAATATTTTGAACTGGGCATTCCATCTAACCCACAAATCGGGTCATGATAAGGTGACGTAAAATAATTTGGTAGGTGGAGTATCTTAACATCAACCCCCATCCAGGGGTAAGACTTTGCCACATTCGATGAAACTGGAGTTAGAAGCACAATATTGAAACCTTGACAGCTTAAAGTCAGGATGCAATATGAGCCTCTTTGACATTTAAGTAATTGAAGGTGCAATTCGTCAATGCAAACTGGAAGCAATGAAATACTGCTCCTGTGGTACTAAAAATACATGTACCCTGGTTATAATCTACCACAGGAATCTAATCTTACCACAAAACATGCTCAAACTGAATGGGGAATGTTTAAACACCTGAAGCCAGAATGTTCAGAAGTGAAGGTAGAAATTACTTCTTGGCTGTTCTGTGTCAAGAAGTTAATTCCTTACAAATATTTCCATCAACATGTTGAATTTTTCCTTGAAGCCCGTGAAAAGTAGATCGACCAAAACAGGCGGAACACTTTTTTTAAAATTTGATATAGTTAACCAATATACTAGAAGCTATTAGAGTCATCGAGTCTTACAGCGTGGCAACAGGCCCTTCGGCCCAACTCCTCCATGTCAACCAAGATGCCCCATCTAACCACATTTGACCCACATCCCTCAAACCCTATCCTGTCCATGTAGCTGCCCAAAGAGAAACCACATGGAAACAGGCTCTTTGGCCTACTGAGTCCATGCTAGCTATCAACCACCAGTTTATGCTATTCCCATTTTTTTTCATCATGTCTTCCCAGATTCCACCACATGTCTACACACTAGGGACAATTTAAAGAGGTCAATTAACCTACGAACCTGCATGTCTTTGGGATACTTAGTACAGTACAGGACCAGGCCCTTCGCCCCACAATGTTTGTGTAGAACATGATGCCAAGTTAAACTGATCTCATCTGCCTGTATATGATTCATATCCCTCGATTCCCTGCACTCTTATGTGCTTATATAAAAGTCTCTTAAACGCCACTCTCCTATCTGCCACCACCACCACCCCTGGCAATGTCTTCCAGGCCTCAAATATTCTCTGCCCTGCAAATCTCCATTAAACGTTTCTCTCATCCTATCAACTATGCCCTCCAGTGTTGGACATTACCGCCCTGGGAAAATGGTTCACACTCTCTACCTTATCTATGCCTCTCATAATTTTATATACAAATGTGGGAGGAAATCTACACGGTCCTTGGAGAACATTCAGAGTCCACATAAACAGAAGCTGAGGCCGGGATTGATCCCAGGCCTCTGACATTCATGAAGTAATGGCTCTGCCAGCTGTACCATTGTGTCACCCATTACATTATCAGAGAACTCCAGGGGAATATATTTTAAGACATTTCCATTAATTAAATCATTTTAGGTAATTATATAAATTTAATGGTGCATGCTTTTACTATTTTAGTCTTGGCATGGTTTCATAGTTTCTGGCGTAAGTGGGACAACTCAGAATGGACAGCAGCATAGCTTAGAAACAGGCCCTTCGGCCCATCGTGTCTGTGCCAACTACAAATTAGGACTGGGAGTAAATGGAAAGAAATTGTTCTGTTTAGGAGAAGTATGGTGTATGTGGATGGCATTAAAATGCATGCGTGATGCATAAAAACGGGCAAAGGCGCATTGTGCCAAATAGCTTGTTTGTATGCGACCACTTCTATATAATTATAATGAAACAAGCCATCCAGCACAGAAGTCAGCATAGAAATGTTAAATGGTATAATTTACAAAAAACATTAGAGTAAATATTAGTTTGGGTTTTAAATTATATTTGCATGATACAAATATTTGGAAACATCTTTACACGTAGGCATAAGTATTCGAGTGTCGATGTTTAATTACCAGCTTTGTCTTTAACTCATTGTCATTACATACATAGTTGTATGGTATTGGTTTATTATTGTCACATGTACTGACTTACAGTGAAAAGCTTTGTTTTATGTGCTATCCGGTCCAATCGTACCACACACAAGTACATTCATACCACATGTGAATACCACAGGTAGAACATAAGGAGTGCAGAATTTGGTGTTACAGCTACAAAGAAAGTGCAGATTAAAAAAAGTGCAATGATGTAGATTGGGAGATCGGGAATACATCCTTAGCACGTGGGAGCTCTGCGAGAGGCAGAGTTTTTGCAGCTACACTGGCAATGGGCTTTGGAGGGTAATGCATTTAAACTTAGCTGTTCTCAGGTTGAATGAAAGCGCCAGTTTAGGAACTCCCTGATCAGGAACCCATACCAAAACTCATCTGTCAGGAAAGAGTTCCATGAACATTTATTCTTACTGCTTCTGGGTTTAGAAGGTTTATAAATGAAAATATTACTTTGAGAATATTGACTGGATCTATGTTGTTCATATTTTTGTAACTACTGTAATTGTGGAACAAATGTTTTGGTGAAGCTTTGTAATGTAAATGTACTAGGTTATGGAAGAAGTTAATTACATTCATACAACATAGAATAGTACAGCACAGGAACAGGCCATTTGACCCAGCCTGTCTGTACAAAACCCATCATTGCAAGTTAAACTAATCTCATCAGCCCACCTGTGATCAATACCCTTCTATTGCTGTTTATCCAGGTGCCTATATAAAAGCCTCTGAAATTCCACTATCATATCTGCCTCCACCACCGTCCCTGACAGCACATTCCCACCACCCACCACCCTCCGTGCAAAAAAACTTGCCGCACGCATTTAAACTTTGCCCATCTCATCTTAAAGTTTTTTTCCTCGTGTCTTTGACATTTCCACCTAGGGGAAAAAGGTTCTGAATGTCAACCTTTTCCATGCCTCTCATGATTTTATATAGTTCTATTCCTCTACATCCAGCGTTCCAGAGAAAACAATCAAATTTATCCAACCTCTCCTTGTAGCTAATACCCCCATAATCCAATTCAATACAGTTTTTCTGGTGGAACCCTGATATTTGATTATGGGCGAGCATTGCGACTACATCAGCCACTACATGTTACTCATCTCCACAAATACTCGCTCCATGTGCTATTGGCGTATGATGCATAATTGGGATGATTGGTTAGTCCAAGCTTGGCAAGATATCTGTTATCCTCACAACGGTGAACCCTCTGAGGGTGATCAGTGGAGCAGTTTGTCCAACTGTCTTCCTTTAATGTTGAACCTTATGTTCAATAACTGGATGCCCTATATTCTTTCAGGTTGATGCCTGGTTTGATTAACTTAACCGAGCGAAGTGAGGTCCTGATCTTACCTGGTAACTTGATGACAATTTTAAAAATTTCATAGTGAAGAAAAACAAATTTATATTATTCTATACTTACAATGCAATATGCTCAGAATATGGAAGTTTGCTGCATGTATGGGACCTGTCTCATCATCCGGTTAAACTATGAGCTTTTTTACAGAGAAAATTTAACAAAAGAACAAATCATCAAAGGCTACCTATTTTTGTTATACAGATGGATGACTTTTTAATTTGACCAGCCACGTCCTCGGTTATCTGAAATTAACAAAGAGCAATGTGGTCCAAGACAGGTTTTTGCAAATGAATGAATGACGGAATGAATGAACACTTTAGTCACAGATAAATTCTTTGCTTGCATACCCAAGGTATGCAAATAGTCACCCATAAAGGATGCTTCCAAAGTTACAAAGTGTCCCCGCCAGGTCCACCTTTGTTCACCTCCCTCCCTCCCTCCCTCCCTCACGGCAACCCCTCCCATGCAGGGTCCTGCTTTGTTCCTTCCACTGGCAGCGGAGTACATTCTATTCCTCACTTATCTTATCCACATTTCGAACTCGCCCGTCGGTCGGCGCCATCATTGACCCTCGTACCGACCTTTCCACTATCGCTGCTGGGTCCTCTCCAGGTGCCTCTGTGGTGCCGAACCAGGCCTAAATGTAGATCAGAAACTTCTGACTGATTGTGTATGTGTGTCTGTGTATAAGTTTATGTGTGTGTGTGTATTTGTCCATGTGTTTATGTGTGCGTGAGCACCCGTGTCCGACGGTTCTTACGCGTACGTGAGGGGGAACTCTTCTTTAACAGAGTTGGATGGCCTGTGTGGAATGAGCTTCCAGCAGAGGTGGTGGAGGCAGGATCGATTTTAACATTTAAAAGTAAAGTGGATAGGTATATGGACGTGAAGGGAATGGAGGGGTATGGTCTGAGTGCAGGTAGATGGGACTAGGGGAAAACAAATGGTCGGCACGGACTGGAAGGGCCGAGAGGGCCTGTCTCCGTGCTGTAATTGTTATATGGTTATATGGTAGGAGTATACATGGAATATCGGTCACATATAAATTCTTTGCCTGAGGAACATATCCATGTTCTCCAGAGATACTGCCTGACCTGCTGAGATACACCAGCATCTACATTCTACTGCTTCGCTGCTAAATCTTCTCTAGGTTGCTTCTTTTCTTTGTCTTCAAACAGATGTTGTAGGGGGGAGATGGGAGGGAGAGAGAAAGCTGTAGAAGCGTTTTGTGTTCGACTACATCAGGATGTGATGTTCAGGTTTCAGACGGTATTTGTCAAATCACGGAAGAAAAATTGAACTAAACAAACATTATTCTGGATTCTGATCTCCACATTGGTATTGGTTTATTATTGTCAAATGTACCAATTAGTGTGAACTGCTTTTGTTTGCATGTTGTGTCAGTATTAAAGAAGTATCACTGTCCTGAATACAATCAATCCATTACAACAAGTAGGTAGACAAAGGGCCCTCAGGGAAATACCAGAGTGATTAAACTCGATTTAGTTTAAGCATTGTAGAATTATACAATCAGGCGGCCGGTTGGCGCAAGTGGTAGACTGGTAGACAGAGTGCCCAGAGACTCGGGATCATCGTGACCTGGGTGCTAGCTGTATGTGGTGTACATTCTCCCCTGTCCGCGTGCGTGGGTTTTCCTCCAGTATCTCTGGTTTCCCTCCCACTACAACAGATTTGTAGCTAATTAGCTGTTATTATAATTGTATATTGTCCTTTGTGTGTGTCGGACATTGTTAGTGTGCAGGGGACGCTGTTATGGCGTGGACTTTGCGGCTCAGGGGCCTGTTTTTTCCCTTTTCCTCCTTCCCTCCACCTCCACGTTGTATCACTTAAACTCACAACAAAAAACTAAATTCCGCAGGGGGAAATGCCAATGTCTCGCTATAGATAGGTTGGAGGATTAGGGACTAACGCTAGTTATGGGAGAACCTTATGGCCAGTGTCGGTGACAGCATGGGAAAGAACCTCTCTAAAATCTGATGGTACATGCTTTCGAGCTTTTCAACTGGACCTTGGAAATCGTAAATCATGGAATTTTTATTTCAAGAAAATGCAACAACATTTGGGTTAAAAAATGCAACCACATAATGGGGGTTTTTTAAAACACTTAGATTTTAGATTGCTGGTGTATCAGTTGAGCAGTTGCTGTCATGAAGTGGAGTACGAAGGTGTGTGCCGAAGAAGAGATCTTTAAATTGTTTCCTTTATAGTAATCAAACTTCAGGTTTTCTGCAGCTCACTCGTGAAACAGGTGGCTACACCACTAACCTCCTGGCATTCCCTATTCCCATGGGCAAGTCTCAACCTGATTTCCTATTGAAATGTACCTTTTAATTGGTCCATGCATGTTTTATTAACACTCACATTGCCTCCTAGTAACCTTGACACAAGTTTTATCAGGACTCAAAACATTAAATAAAAGTGGTTATTTGCAGCACTGTGGTGCCGTTTTAAAGTCACTATTTCCCCCTGCACAATCACTCTATTCCCCACCAGACACCTGGGTTCAATCCTGACCTCGGGTGCTGTCTGTGTGGAGTCTGCACATTCTCTTGACCTTTGTAAATTGTCCCACGTGTTTAGGGAGTGAATGGGAAGGGGGAATAACATAGAATTAGGGTGAACGGGTGAATCATCACATTCAGGGCAACGTTTGTTCAATTACCCTACAAATGTGGGTCCAGGCGCTGTGAGATAGCCACTATACTGCCGCTATACTGAATATACTAGCATTAATGCTGGTAATTGTACATTATATCCAGGAAAAAAATGCTAAATATTTTCTGGTGATCAAAATAATTTTACTTGCCTGATTTACTAATTAGTTCAGAAAATATGCTTGTAACGTATTGTAACAATGCTGGAAACATATTGCAGATTCCTTTTTCAACTTATACAGACTCACAAGAGTTGTTGTTGCTGTTTGATTACTAACGAATAGGTTTCCTCTCATTCTTTAAAACTCTGGTGCATATAGAGCCATTTGTCCCAGTATCCCTCAGTACATCAGTTTTGCTATCACAGTCTGGTGAATTTCACAGCAAAAACTGAGGGTGGCACGGTGGCGCAGCGATGGAGTTGAACGAAATGCCTTGCAGAGCCGTTTACCTAGGTTTAATCCTGACTACTGGTTGCTGTCTGTACGGACTTTGTACGTTCTCCTGTGGGGGACAGTGTGGTGTGGGTTTTCTCCGGTGCTCCAGTCCCCTTCCACAATCCAGATTTTAAAAAAAATTGGATAGAAAAATTGTGAAATGTCCCTAATTCGTGTTGTGTACACGGGTGCTCGCTGATTGGCCTGTGGCTGCGCTTTCTCTAACAGTAAAGTGGAGAGGACTAATGATGAAGCCGCTGCCCTGCAGTTGATTGATTGTGCTCCATTGTCCCTGCAGGTGAAATGCTGGGAATGGGAATGGGATAGATATCCATCAACTCTCCCCCATGCTCTTTGTGCAAGGTCAGACTCCAATTTCTGGAATGGTTTTGCCCTTGGGCCCATTGACTTCAGTCTTGTTGATCGCAGGTCAACCACTTCTCCCTCACTCTCGCCTCACCTTGGGAATCAGCTCTTTGGTCCAATGTTTGGATGAGGTACGGGCGAAGCGACGTCTCAAAGCAAAGCAATGCCTGAGCTCCAGCGAGCAAGATGATAGAAAGTAAGTGGATGTGGATTATGTGCAGGCACAGACAATGTGGGATTACGGCCTTAATTGCTTACGGTCTTCTCAATGTTTATTATGATTGCACGTGTGAAAGCTCGATAATTTACATTTTGTTAATTGACTTTGTCTTGCCATCATGTTCCGCACAGTCTTTGTGGACCAAAGGGCCAGTTCCTGTGCTGCAACGTATGTGTGAATGATCACCATATCTCACCATATTGCTACTAGAAAAATACTTTATAGCAATCTTGTTTTTGACGATAAACTGCGAGGCCGGTGGATGAAATGAACAAACGTCTCTGCTGGAGAATAAGTGCCGCTTCCTTCACTCTGATGGTGTTGGAGAGGAAACCACCATGATGGCTTATGGTATGGAATCAACGCGCAATTGGCCGGTTTCTTGTGGACAGTTTGGTACAGAGGTGAGAGGAGTGTAGCATGGGATTCAAACGATGAAGCGGCCAGGGATTAAAAAACCAGTCGGGCAGACCTGTGGAGGCAGTGACCTCTACAGATCACTGATCTTTAAGAACATCATCCCCAACTGCAGGTATGATTCTTGCCACACACTTTTTACAGGAACCGCTTATGGATGAAGTAAACCTAAACCCAAACCTGAAAGCGTCCAGCATCATCTCTCTGCATTTTGCATGTGCGGCCCTTAACGCACTCATGCCATCTGGATGGAGAAGCATATCCACAGTAACAGTAACCAGAGATGGAAAAAATTCGCAAGTGATTGCTACTGTTTATAAGACAGAACTGCTGTGTCAAACTATTAGATTGCATCTTTCCAGCTCTTAAATCATTCCTTCTTCTATAGAGGGGTAGCAACAACAAATATTACAAAAATATGCCTCACAGCACTTTGTACATACCATCCCTAATAACAACACTCAAACAACACAGCTGTAACATAACATATCTTCCAACTTCTATCTTGACCTTGCACTTATCCATACTTGCTAGGCTTTTCCACCCTCACATCTCTTCCAGCTTTCTTCCCTACTCCACTATAACAGTCAGAAGAAGAGTTCCGTCTGAAACATTGCTTGTCCATTCCCTCCAGACTGAAAATTGACTCCCAAAAACACGCAAGTGCCTTTAATCCAATATTATCTGGCAGAAAATTCCCCTACTGCATAATATATATTTTCTTTCTTTCACTACACCTTTAGACGACACCAGCCTGGAAAACAGGCCATTGGCCCACATAGTCCGCTGTACCAGTGCCTACCACTCCCGTGCACTTGTGTATCCTTCCAACACACGAGGGACATTTACAATTTTACAGGAGGCCAATTAACCTACTAACCTGTATGTCTTTGAAGTGTGTGAGGAAACCGGAGTACCAGAGAAAACCCACACAGTCACAGGGAGAATGTCCAAACTCCGTACAAACTGCACCTGTGGTCAGGAGCAAACCCAGGTGTCTGGCACTGTAAGGCAGCAGTTCTACCGCTGCACCACAGTGTCGCATCTCTTGTATTTCTTTCTCTCTGACAGTATTAATATTCTTTTACTCTCTATATTTTCCTTTCTGGACCAGATTTTATATTGAATTTGTTCACTTTAATTTTCTTTGGGTTGGCAGCTTTGAATGAATGCATTTTATTTTATTTGAGTAATCTTTCGTAATAACCTGATCATTTTTAAAATTGAGAACCAAATTAGAATACCAAAAAGAACAATCCAATTTTTTTTTTCAATTTCCTTGTGTCTGTTTGGTTTTAAACAGAGACAGTTTTACTTTTTCCTGTACGATCAGGTCCCTGATGCCCCGTTTTGTTCCCTCGAAGCGATGTTATTAAAAACTTGTGCATAGCACCAAAATATAAACCTAAAGTCCAAGGTCAAGTCTCTAATGATAGGCTGTGTTAATACTTTGGAACCTCAATGAAGGCCAATGTAGAAATAGGTCAAACCCTGCAGTGATTGTATATTAATTATACTGTTATCTGCATCAGTAACACTACTTTACAGATTCATATCCGTCTCATCAAATATCACTTGTATTAATTTATGAGACTGAAACAAAATAGATGTATAATATGCATGTCCCTTGGGAAGAAAAATAGTCAACCTTTATACAGTTCACAAACACCCTTTGACCAACTAGCTGTGCAATTAAGATGACTATCAAATGTTCTTCTAAATTTGTTCTATACATCTACCTTGTCATGCTTGTCTTTAACATGATCATGCTACCTCTACCATTTCTCTGGCAGCTTATTGCCAAATCCACACACATCGGTTGTGAAATGTTGCCCCTCAGGTCTCCTTTAACTTTTTTACCTCACCTTAAACCTTTTTTACACCTCCCACCTCTAGTGCTAGACACGCTACCCAGGCTAAGCCTGTGACCATTCACTGTATCTATGCTCTTGAATAGGAAAAATCTCTACAAGGTCCACCCCCACCTTCCTACCAGCCCAAAAGGAAAGTTTGCCCACACCCTCTCCAATAGGTCAATCTCATGATTTTGTTCCCATTCCATAGCTATTCCCCTCTCATACATGTTTCGCCAGCAATCGCCGCAAGATTTCTACTTGCCATCCACCCAATATGGAGAAGGGTCCCCCCTGAACACTAGTCTTTCCCTCCTCAGATGCTGTCCGAACCGCTGAGTTTTTCCCAGCACTACTTATGTTTGGCTCCAATCCCACCATCTGCAGTCTCTGGTGTCCCCGGCCATTTATAATAGCCAGTTAACCTACCCGAGCGTGTACGTGTGATGCAGTAAAGGGTGGGGGATTGCAACCTTCACGTGGTCCACCCTTTTTCGACGAAATGCCATCACACCGGTGGGGGGGGCGTTGCACACTCAAATAAGATCAAATAGAACAATTGACTACAGACTTTAGGACTGTGCAGAAGAAGAGACGTGGGAGAAAACAAGAGAACATATATAAACTAGGGCGTAGCTTTAAGGTGAGGGGACAATGGTTTAAAGGAGAAATGTGCGGGTGCAAAGTTTTTTACAACAAATGGGTTGGTGAGTGCCTGTAATGTGCTGCCGTGGGTGGTGATGGGGGCAAATACAATATGGCATTTAAAAGATTTTTAGATTTGTAGGGAATGGATGGTTGTGGATTATGTGCAGGCAGATAAGACTTTGTCTTGCCATCTTGTTCGGCACAGACAACATGGTTCAAATGCCTGTTCTTGTGCTGTTCTGTGCACTATGTTCATTAGGATTGCACAGGTGAAAGCTATCAATTAACTTACATTTGTTTAATTGAGTTTTGTCGGCATCATATCCAGTTAAGGTCATTGGGGCAAAAGGTCAGTTATTCCTGTGTTGCACCTTTCTATGTTCTAAAGCCATTATGCTGAACGCTATTATTTTATATAGCTACGTAGAAAATATTCTAAAAAAAAACCTTTTCGTCTCTCATTGCAATCTTGTTTTGACACTAAACATGCGAACTGGGTGGGTGAACTAAGAAACATCATCTCTCTATGCATTATGTTGCGTCACATTCTAAACAGCGAGTTTCATAGCTTTGGAACCCAATACCGTGTGTCCTGCTTTAAGAAGGCAAAAGATCTGATCCTAATTTCTTAATAATCTAATCTATGATTCTATTGGGAACTGTAATACTGATTTTTTTCTATGGCGATAATTGGTTAATCGAGTCTTGTGCACACTCACTTTCAGGACTTCACGATACAGAAAGTGTAATGGGAGGAAGGAAGGGAATATCTATATAATAATATTTAAAAATATCTTCATAATAATATTTATAGCCAGCTTTTACTGAAGGCAGGCTTTGTTCACTGTGCAATTTCATACTAACCTCTTCTTGTGGTTATCACATTATTAATTCGGATGGCATCAATATGGTGTAATAAAGGAGGCATTACCCTAAAATACTAGTGCTTTTATTTATAGCAACTGAACATAACTGTCACGTGGGAATAAAGTGTGCAAAGTCCGGCGGTAAGGTCATGCGAATATCTGTGGAGGAAGAAGGACAGATTCATGTTTTGGGCCAGAATGTCTGAAAAAAAGGGTCCCAACCTGAAAGGGCGGTGTTCATTTCCACAGATTGCTGCTGCCTGACCCACTGAGTTCTTCCAGCCTCCAGAGCATTTTGTGCTTTACTCAAGATTCAGGGCTGCCACTCTAGCAGATGAGGGATGTATAGTTTTTGCCCAATCAACAGCTTGGAAGCAGCTGTCCCTGAATCTGGACTTGTGCATTTTCACAGCACCCTTGCCCTCTTGGGGTGATTAGGAGGAGTGACGGGATGAGACACTAGTCCTTGGTTTGGAGTTTGAATTTTCTGGCAGGGAATAGTTGAAACAACTAATACCTGAGATCATCACAACGATGAACACTAAAATTCTTCCAAGACTGAGTCATCGAAATGCTCCAACGTGGTTATGTAATGATCTTCCCCAAGTCACATCATCATGGTTATATTTAGTTTTAGTTTTGTTTGCACAGACCTTGGATATTTAGTGGGAAGAACCCAAAAAGGGTGTCTAGCCTCATCATCCTCTCTTTGTTAGTTACTATAGAACTTCCACCCTTCCTGAATCATGTCACCGCCCGTTCCTTGCCCACTTCTTCCCCTTCATGTCTCTTATCCCAGAGTTCTCTCCTACACACACCACATCAATCCGAGAGAAGGGTCCAACCTCAAATGTTGATTTGTCAATTTCTTCGCAGGTGCTGCCCGACAGCGTTCCTCAGCCTTAGTTTTTTGCTGCAAAAGGCTGATTAACTATGTTGGTGGATATAATTAACAGATATAGTTATTTTGAGTGAACAACGTTTATCTTAATTTATCCCACATTGTTACGTTGTCGATTCATGCTGTTACCCTCCTATGTCTTTGCTGTACTTTGATGAGTGGAATATATACGGTTTTAATCCATTATTAATTACAATTATTCTTACATAGAAGTAAAAACATTATCTAACTCTATGTTCAGCTTCCTTCCATCTGTGAGTTGAGGAGAGGGCAGGACAGATGTGGAGAGGGACGGGACAGCGAGAAAACAGTGTGACAAACAGAGAGAGAGAAGCAGGAGAGAGAGAGAGAGAAGAAAAAAGAAATGTGACAGCAGGAACACAAGAACAAAGGGAGCAACGGAGATAGACAGTGCAGGAATGTGAGAAGGTATAGAAAAAGAGAGGGGAATAGTGTAGAAAGATGACACAAGGCTAAGGCTGGAGAAGAAGAGGAGGTGGAGAGGGGGAAGAAAAGGCGTGGTGTAGCGAGAGAGATCGAGAAACATCCCTTTGTTAATCTCCTTGCACTCTTCCTGCTGTAAATGACATCTTTCCCTAAGGTCGAGTGACTATATACCGTAAACAGAGACAGTACTAAAATTGGCCTTACCAAATTCGAGTGTGGATGTGAACGGCGGAGTGATCTCACTGGGCGAGACAGCGGACATTATCTCTCATCATCCTCTCTTATCATCGAAAGTGTCCAAGTATGCACCTTTCCTTACTTAATCCTTTCTTCAGGCAGCATTTTCTTGGTAAGCCTCTTCTGCCACAAAACGTCACACCCATCTTTTTTTCATATATATGCGCCTGACCCGCTGAGGTATCCTGCACTTTTGTGTATGGATTTGGGTATAAAACCCGGCATCTGCAGTTCTTTGTTGTTCTCTAAACATATAGCCCTCTGCTGCCACCTAGATTCAAGCCTCCACTCCCTTCTGTAATGGGAAGGTTTTCTCTAGTATAGCTTTACTGTTGAAAAAAGCAATGACATTCTGGAAAGTGTCAGTCTGAGATTAGTGCTGAGAATTTTAAGATTCAGTATTTAATTAGGATTACCAATTACAAATTCAATCTGTGATATATAAGCAGGTCAGGCCCTGATCTGTGGGAAGTGGACACATAGTTAATGTTCAGTCAAAATCGATTTTCTTATTTTAATAATTTTCGTACTTGTAAAGTTAGATGAACAATATAAATTGCTTAAGAGTGATCTTCTTCTCTCAAGATCCAGAGTTAGTTTTAGGGTTATTATTGTCATGTACCAAGATTCTGTGAAAAGATTTGTTATGCCATGTTATCCATACAGATCAGAAGTAGTAGTTGGCATACAATTAGTCAGCTCAAGTACAATAGGCTAGCGCAAGAGGTAAATCATATGTCATGTCCTTTTTTTTTTAATACGTTAAAAAACAACTCTTATGGACCAAAGTCTTTACATAGTTGGTGGTATACGTTTATACCAACATTGGTATATAGATTAAGTAATACATAAATACATACATATAGCTCCCTCGGCGGATGTCAGAAAGGCTTGAGAGTAAAGCTTAATATGCACATAGATATTAACCAGAACAATGAAATTCTTACCTGTTGCGGCTTTCTACAGGCAGGATTTAGATGCCACAGCAAAACAATATTATATCTCGACTATAAATTATCCGTTATTTAGGAAACTAGCCCATGATAGTGCAAAAGACAAATTATGTAGAGCAAAACGTGTGCTGTTAAGTCCACATGGGTTCAGAGTCGAGGTGGTTGATGGGAAAGGAGAATGTGGTGGGGATTGTGCTGGTGGTTCAAGAACTGGTTGGCACAGTTGCCCACAGCAGAGCTGGTAGAGCTACTCACAGCCTCAGACCACCGGTATTTCAATAATGACGTTGGATGCTGTGTTGGTGTGGTGGGAGTTTGCACGTTCGCAGTGACGTGCGTTGGATTTCTCCAGGGCTCCAGCCTCCCCCCTCTCGCCACATCACACATGACGTGCAGGTTTGTATGGTTTTTTTTTAAAATTAAAAATAAATAAAATAAAAATTAATTTTTTTAGAGGTACAGTATATAATTTACAATCATTGTACCCCCTTTTAATTTTTAGAAAAAAAACAATAGAACGGAAGAAGTGAGGAAAGGAATTTTTGAAAGTGAAGAAGCGTGCCAAAGGAAAGAAAGAGAGCCCTTGGTCGAAGCTTTAGAGAAAGGAGAATTAACAGAGATAGAGACCCTAGAAAGAAAAAAAAAGAGAGAAGAAGAAAAAGAAAGTCAATTACATTTATTATAAACATCTCGCTAAAGGATTTACCAACTCGACAGTTTTTTTTTCATCCCCTGTACCAAGACGGCCGACGCTGGCTTTTTGAGGTACTCTCTTGCACCTATCCTTGTAGTAGCTCTATATATGGCAGGACCACGTCACATAGAGATGAATCTGATTTTTTCCAGAAGAGTGCCTCATATCTTCCAGCTGTGTTGTTTCAAACATAGTTGAATTCCACATATTTTCTTGTTCTGAATGGGAAGCATTTTTTCAGAATTTTAATTTTAAGCTTTTTTTTTGACAGTTATTAACGCCGTATTCAAATAGATTTCCCTTTTTAAACACATTTAATTCAGGGGCTACTTCCGTTGTTCCAAAAATAATCCAATCTGCCTTTGGTGTCAGGTTTTATTTTTTAAATAATTTGTGGAGGATTTCGGAAAAAATTTCTGTCAAACTTTTGGTGTAATTTTTGTACAAAAACCAATGAGATAGTGCACTATAGTAGCTTCTTGAACTGGCATTTATCAAACAAAATAGGTGAGGACGTTATGGGAACAGTTTACTTATTTTAGTTGAGTTTTTGAATAGGCATATCCCCCCGTGTAAGATTTAAAATTAGATATTGAATTGTGTCTTACGTATTGAACATTTTATTGCACATTTAATAAGTATTCTTCCCACCTTTTCTTTGAAAATTTTCTTATACTTAATGTCTTTTCCCGAGTCCTTCTAATTCTTTCAGTTGTTTTGTATTTCTGCATTTAGAATAAATATTATATATAATATATGATATTAGGTTTGCTGATTCAGCCTTTGTATTCCTTGCTTCATCCAGTAAATCTGATGGCATATTGTGATATTCTTGTGCATATTTTTTCAGTTAGTCACATATTTGGAAATATTTAAAATACTGATTGTTTCCCAAATTGTACTTTAGTTGTAATTGTTTAAATGATAATAATTTTCCCGTTTCATACAAATCTTCCAAGGTTTTAATTCCTGCTCTTGCCCATTCTATAAATGCTTTATCTAAAATTGAGGGTTTAAGCCAAGGGTTTTTAACTATAGGAGATAGGAGAGATAAATTTCTTAATTTTAAGTTGTATTTTATTTGATTCCAAATTCTAATTGTACTATGTATAATTGGATTTTTGTTATAATTTGTATTATTCAACTTCATTGGTGAAAGAAGGATCGCTCCAATATTACAAGGGGAGCAGTCCATAATAATCTTTCTCCATAATAATTTACAGACCAATAGTAATACATGAAATTAGGGAGTGCTGATCCCCCTACTGCTTTGGGTTTATTCAAGTGTGATCTTTGTATTCTATGGGACTCATAATCCCATATAACATTTGTAATATCTGAATCCAGTTTTTTTTTAACTTTTTGGGTAGGTATATTGGAATTGATTGGAACAGGTATAGAATTTGTGGTAGAAAAATCATTTTTATAGCATTTATTTGGCCTATTAAAGACATCGGAAGCGTTTTCCAAAATTTAATTAAATTATAGAATTTCTTAAGTAAAGGGTTATCATTTGCATTAAACATGTCTTGATATTTTCTAGTGATTTCAATACCCAAATATTTAAAATTTTCCATAGCTATTTTAAAAGGAAACTGTAAGAGATGTGTAGAATCTTTCAGTTTTATTGACATGATTTCACTTTTATTCCAATTTATTCTGTATTCTGAAAATGATCCGAAATCCTCGATTAAATTTAATATATTTGGTATAGTGATATGAGGTTTGGTGATGTACAATAGTACAACATCAGCGTATAATATTTTATTGTTTTAAGGAAAATTGAAGCGGAAAAAATTATACATAGGATTAAATCACAAAACGGTGAATTATTAATACAACCCAAGGATATTAATTGAAAGATTTATGCAATATTATAAAAATTTGTATACTGGTAACACAACCAGTAAATAAAACAGAAATAGATGCTTTTTAAATGTAATGTAACTTAAAAGAATTAGATTTACAAAATAGAGAATTTTTAAATGCCGATATTTCAATAAAAGAAATCCAAGAATCTATTAAATCTTTAAAAAATGGTAAAACTCCAGGACCAGATGGTATAGGCTCGGAATTTTATAAAATTTTTCATGCCCAAATGGTCCCATATTTAAAATCATTATATGAACAGATATTTATATACAAGAGAATTACCAGACACATTGAACGAATCTATTATAACACTTATACCCAAAATAAATAAAGATTTGGATGACCCAGGATCGTTATAGAGCAATTGCTTTATTAAATACCGATCAAAAATTTTAACAAAAAATTCTTGCACAAAGACTAAGCAAAATTGTTAACGAATTAATTCATCCTGATCAAACAGGATTTATACCTAAAAGATATTCTTCATATAATTTAAGACGGTTATTTAATATTATATATTCGAAAAGAAGTGATAAAAAAGACTTAGTAGTCATCTCGTTGGATGCAGAAAAAGCTTTTGACCAGGTGGAATGGCCTTATCTATTTTCGGTGATGGAAGCCTTTAAGCTTGGTGATAAGTTTTTTACTTCTTGGATTAAATTATTATATGCAAATCCAACAGCTAGAATAATAATAACAAATCTTATGTTATCAACTAAGTTTAGTTTATCTCGAGGTTGTAGACAAGGCTGTCCTTTATCACCATTACTGTTTGCGTTAGCAAATTCGAACTCTTGCTCAAAGGGTAAGATTACATCCAGAAATATATGGATACGATACTAAAGATACTAAGATACTAAGAATATAAATCTCGTTATAATGCGGACGATATATTACTTTAATATATAAACCGGAAATAAGTATCTGTAATTTTGTTAAAAACTAATAACGGAATTTTGGTTTAATTTTCAGGATACAGTATCCAATTGGAATAAAAGTGAACTTATGCCAATACCAATGAATATATTTACAGATATACAACAATTTCCTTTCAAGATAACAAATGAAAAATTAAATAATCTTGGTATTTTTTGTTACAAAAAGATTTGACTCTTTATTTAAATCTAATTTTCCCGTTATTATTGAATAAATTAAATAAAAATATCTTATATTGGAAAAGCTTACCTAGCTCAATGGTAGGTAAAATAAACGCAATAAAAATGATTTTTCCTCCCACAATTATTATATTTATTTCAATCAATCCCGATATATCTCTCTAAAAATTTCTTTAAAAAAGTAGACTCAATAGTCACTAACTTTATTTGGGATTATAAAAATCATAGAATAAAATAAAAAACATTTATGTAAAGCTAAAATAAACGGGGCTTAGCTTTACCAAATTTTTATGTTTTATTATTGGGCAGTTAACATTAGAAATATGAATTTTTGGTTAGGAGAAAAGATAATAAACCAAATTGGTTAAAAATGGAAAGAGAAGACTGTTTTTCCATTTGAAATTAGCTCTAAATATTTGCTAATACTAATGTACCTAAGAAAATTTATAGTGAAAATTTGATAATAGAAAATGGAATACGTATTTGGAAACAAATAAAGAAAAACACTAAAACTAAAATTTTATACCGCTAGCTCTTACAAATTGCCAACAACTTTACGTTTTAAACCGTCAATGATGGATAAAGCTTTTATACAATGGAAAAATAAAGGAATTTTAAATATAGGGGATCTTATAAGGATAATTCTCTTTTCTTTCATTTCAAGAATTACAACAAACTTACGGGCTCATAATAATGAATATTTCAGATATTTACAAATCAGAAACTATATCTCTGCAATACACAAGAACTTAGAAATAGAAAGAGTGAAATTTTAGATGAATGCTTGAATAAACAGCAAAATACAGAAAAAATGATATCATACAATTTACAATATTTTGTTGGAAAGTGAAATATCCCATCATCGGAAATACATAGACAAGCGCTGGGAAAATAACTAAGTCAAATAATAAGTCCAGAAATATGGGAAGAAAGCCTACAAAAATACATTACTGCTCTTTATATGCTAAACATGCACTTATACAGTTTTAAAATCTTACATAGATTACATTATTCTAAATCTAAACTACATAAATATATTTCCAAAACTATCACCTATATGTGATAAATGTCAAATCATGGAAGCAACTCTGTCACACTCATTTACTAATTGTACGAAGATTTTTAGAATATGGAATGAAATATTCAAAATAATCTCGAAAGTTATTAATATTAACTATGATTTATGAACCCAAAGTTAATCAATACTTGGAATACCGGAAACGGAACAAATAATTACAAGGAATCATAGAAACTTTTATCGACTATCTTTAATAATTGGGAAAAAATTAATATTAAAATTTTGGAAAGGCCCTGTATCCCCAACAATTAAAATGTTGGAATACAGAAATGACGGAGACACTTCACTTGGAGAGATTGAGACTTTGTCCTTAATGGACAGGTTAATCTCTTCAAGGAGATATGTCTCCCTATATTAAAATATATACAGGGACACAATGTCGGCGCAGGGACTTGAACTGAAGGCCTGAATATCTGAAGGATGAAGAAATACACATAACAAATCAGAATGTAATCTCCAAGATTGGATTATTTAGTAATACTTCAATCTCCATCAAACTTTTCACATTTTCTTTTCTATTTTCTATTCTTTTTCTCTATCTCTCTATCTTTAATTAAGGAGAAAAATTATAGAAACATATTAATATAAATTTTTAATACGTACACACTTATTTCTGTTCGTATGAAAAAGATTTATAGATGTCTTAAAACATGTAATTATATAAAACTATGTATTTTTCAATATACAATAATTATGAAATATAAAATTTAACAATAATACAAACATTATTAATATTTTGATAACATTATGAATATCAAAAAAAACTTTGTTTAAGATTGGGTACTACGTGTTATATTAGCGGGGATTTTCTATTTTGGTAATTAGAAAAATTATCTATGATTTGAGAAATCTAATGTATTACTTATTTTTAGGAATTACTACATATACTCCCAATTAAATAAAATAAAAACAATGAAATGTATAATGGATAATACTACAATTATCATAAATAGTATTAATCAATAATCAATATGTTTATAATTTTATACATTATATAACTCTCAATGTCGTTATAAGAGTGTAACTTGTATATATGTTCTACAATAAAAAAATATTTAAAAAAAAATAAAAAATAATATTTTATTGTTTGAATATTTTGTATTATAGCCATGCATATTTGGATGAGCTCTAATTCTTTCTGCTAGGGGTTCAATTATAAGAGCAAATAACAGCGATGATAATGAACATCCTTGTCTATTACCTCTGAACAATTGAAATTTCGTAGATAAAATGTTATTAGTTAACATTCTGGCCGTAGGCTTATTATATAATAATTTAATCCATAGAATGAAATACTCTCCTAGTTGAAATTTTTGCAATACCTTAACCATATAATCCCATTCAACCTGATCGAATTCTTTCTCTGCATCCAACAAAATAAATGATAGTTTTTGATCTTCAATTTGGTATGAATGCATTATGTTGAGCAGACATCTCAAAGTATTAAATGATTGTCCTCTTGGGGATAAACCCCGTTTGATCCGGATGTATTAATTTACTAGCATACTTACTTAGAGTTCTAGCTAATATTTTCACCAATATTTTTTGATCTGTGTTTAACAACGCAATAGCTCTATATGATCCGCGTTCTTCCACATCCTTATCTTTCTTAAGTATTAATGTAATTGTTGATTCTGCTAGTGTTTCAGGTAGTATTTGTTCTTTAAAGGCATATGTATACATTTTCTGTAGGCGTGGTGTAAATATGTCATAAAATATTTTATAGAATTCATTACTAAATCCACCAGGACCTAGTGTTTTTCCATTTTTTAAATGAGATTATTGTTTCTTCTATTTCCTTATTTGAGATTTGTGCTTCCAATTCCTCTTGTTCCTACAACTCTAGTTTGGAAAGATTACAATTATCCAAGAACTCTGTAACTTTATTGGTGTCCATTGTCATTTTAGATGTATACAAATTCTCTTAAAATTGCGCAAATCATTTATTAATATAATTCGGTTAAGTTAATACTTCCCCTTTATCTGATTTGATCTCTGAAATCGTGTGTTCTTTTTCTCGTTTTTTTAACTTTCATGCCAAAAGTTTATGGGGCTTATCCCCAAATTCAAAATGTTCCTGTCTTGTAATTTGGAATAATCTTATAACTTTCGCTGATAATAATTTATTTAATTTCAGTATTAATATTTTATTATGTGTATCCGTAGTTGGGTCTTTAGCATTATCTATATCCAATTGTCTAATTTGTTCTTCTGTCTTTGTTCGTTCTTATTTTTTTAATTTTGAAAAGCTTGGTATGAAATTATAACACCTCTAATAAATGCTTTAAAAGATTCCCATAATAATGTAGGTGATATAGGCGTGTCATTTATTTCGAAAAAAAGATCCAATTTTCCGTTTTAAATATATACTCCCTTGCGGGTCCTAACATTTGAGATTGGATTTGTATGGTATTTTGGTTTCGAAGTATACGGAATTAATTTTGTATCCACCAGGAAATATTCTATATCTGAATGTCTTGTGTACCATTGAATAAAACGAGTATTCCCTGCAGGTCAGATTTGCAAACCTTCAAACATCTGTTATATTTGTATTTTTTTATATATGTGTTTAAAAGTTCGCTAGTTTTAGATTTCGTATTACATCTCTGTTTTTGACTAGATTTATCTAAGTAAGGTTCTAAAACACAATTAAAGTCTCCACCGATTATAACATTCTGGTAATTATATTCTGTGATTATATTCAAGATTTTATTGAAAAAATATGGATTGTCAAAGTTGGGCGCATATATATTTACCAAGGGTAATTGGGGGGGGGGGGGGTATAATGGATCTCACCAGTAACTATCAAATATCTCCCGTCCTTATCTGTTAAGGTAGTTTTTGGTTTAAATGGTATGCCTTTGCGAATAATTGGTGCGTGTGCAGATGTAGTGAAGATGTCGCTATTTAGAGCATACTGCACACCCCTCTACACTGCGCACCTGTGGTCGAACTATTTAAAGACAAGTATGCAGAGACTAAAGGTGGCATATAACGATGCCATGAGAACACTGCTAAGGCAACCAAGATGGTGTAGTGCCAGTAATATGTTTGTGGCTGCAGGAGTCATACTTTTAGAAGCTATCCCTAAGACAACACCACATGTATAAATTAATTTGCAGGATAAATGACTCTCAAAATGTGCTTATTGTGGCCTTGACAAACATAAGGGTTAGCACTACATGCTACGAATTCCAGTTGTGGAGACACTGGTATTCTTGTCTCATTGAACAACATTGATCATTTTTTACTCTGGCTTTTTAACTTAAGTATTGTGGGGTTTTTTTTAATATATAAATTATGATGTTTTTTATGTGATTTACCATGATTTTATATATATTTGATATTTGATATGCAGTGCATTTTTAATGTAATGTTGCCCCTTGTCTAGACCTTGAGTCTGTAATAAAGTTATTATTATTATTATTATTATTATTATTATTATTATGGACGTGCCTCTAGATTTCGACGTATATGGCGAGTGAAAAGTTTGGTCTATCCAGTTCGCCCTCAATCTAGCTTGATCTTGAAGTTTAAGATGCATTTCTTGTAGGAAGATAATATCTGTGTCATATGCTTTCAGCTGAGCTAAAATCTTACCCCTTTTAATATGTTCGTTAACACCCCTAATGTTCCAACTACAGAATGAGATTCCTCCCAGTTTATTTTGTTTATCGTCTTGCATTTTGAATAGATTTAATACCTGTGTATCTTGCGGTGCATCCGTACCTCAGGTCTTTAGATATTGGGGGAGCATTTACGCTACAAAATTAAATAAATAGATTCCTTTTGCGATTGTCCTTAAATTAAAAACACACACGTGACTGATTGTGATAATTTAAAAAAACTAGTAAAAGTGAAAATACAGTGTCCGAACTTCTCGGCACTGTAACAAGTGACCCACCTGTTGGTGGGAGAAAACATTGTGTCGACTTCCGTTGTCGATATTAAACAAACAAGTAGCTCCGCTCCCTCGGTTACTCATAACATACTGGAACGGGACCAGTTCAAAATCAAATGTATAGTACCCATTTACAATATATGTATCCATTTCATATATATTCCCAAATATAACTAACAGTTTTTACTACTAAATGTTAAGCGTATAATTTTACCTCAGTAATAATCAACTGTTGGTTGAAGGGGTTAACCTGAGACAGGTTCCTGGTTCTGAGCCAGGAGCCCACCTCTCGCCCCAATTATAAATCTACTTGAAACTTATTAAGTTATTAATGTTAGTTTATAAATCATACCCTTTCTACCATTCTGATTAACATTCATTACTATTTCTATGTTAATATTATATGTTATTATTGTTAAAAATGTTAGTTCTATACCATTTAGGTTGTTCATTTAATCTCTTAAACAACAATAATTGCTCTGTTCGCATTCTGTTGTTGAGCTCTTCATTTCGGTGTTTGTCTCTTTCCGCTTCACTTGGAACACAGTATGTCCTTGAATTAGTATTCCACTGATAAGAAGTCTAGACAAAGCGCAGGGAGAATTCCTTCTTCTGGCAAGCACACTACCATTCACGGTGAAATAGTAAAAAGAAAGAATATCCATACCGTCCAACCCTTCCAACTACTTGTTCTCTTCCACAATGGTTAGACCATATTTATATGCATTCTCCGGATTTGTGAACAATTTTTGCTGTTCCTTGTAAGAAATCCTCATTTAAGCTGGGTAGTTGACACCATATCTGACATATTTAATTTAAGCCTGCTTTGCCTTAGAGAACTGATTTAGCTTTTGAACAATTTCATAAGGATAGTCCCTGAATATTTTGAAAGATGTTTCACCGTACTTCAGTGGCACTCCATATTTGATGTTACTCATAACCTCTTCCAAGTTAGAAATGTCCCAAAATTTCACAGTAATCTGTCGTGTATATTCTGAACCTTTGAGATTTTTGTTTAAATCTTGGAACTTGGTGTGCCACTTCAATTTTCGGTAGGTTAGGGAGATTAAGAGCTTCTTTAATTAGGCCCACAGTGAACTCCCAAGGGTTATCTCCCTCGGCTCCCTCTGGTACTCCAACTAACCTCAGATTTTGGCGTCTCGAACGAGCTTCCAAATCCAGGCATTTAACTGAAACTTTTGCCAGCTGTTTTGCAGTGAGGTCTTGATATATCTTCATTTTCTTCATCTCCTCAGCCATTTGTCCTATCTCTTCCTCCATCTCTTGCATTGTTGTCACATATGAAGAGACGGTCTCATGCACTGCATCAAACTTCTTTTTGGTGTCTTCTTCCCCCTTATCCATTCCCTCCAATAGTTAATCTCTCACATCTTTCATTTATTTATGGTGCCAATCGAATCCTGCACCGAGTCAATAAGTTTCTGATTGCCCAGCATTCATATTCCCCATCAGCTGTTCCACAATCTCTTTCATCAACTTTTCCATCCACCTTTTCATCTTTCAGTTCTCTTACCGATTGTTTAAAATCCTCAATTTCGTTGTCCTTATCAGCCTTAGCTCTTGTAGACATTTTGGAGAGCACTTTTTCTTCAGTAGCCACTTCAAAAGTAAGTTCTTCAGGCTTCGTCTGGCTTCCCCAGTGATGTTTCATGACTCTTCTCTGAGGACTCTGACTAGTGAACAGATTTTGCATTTAAAGTGCTTCAAAACACCATTAAATTCACAGCGCTTACTGATGATGTCAGCAGCGCGACGTCCAAAAGCTCCAGTAAGTTTTTTAAAATCGGTCCCGACCAGTACACCCAATTTTAACGCGAAAAGTCGCAAATTTTCGGGAGCGGAGCAATGTGCCGCGTCTGTTGCTAGAACATGGCGCCACCGGAATTCTCCGGTTTGTAGGTTAATTGCCCTCTGTAAATTGTCCCTGGGTGCAAGTAGTGGAGATAAAGTGGAATTACATAAAACCAGTGTTAAGGGGCGATCAATGCTTGGTGTAGACTTGGTCCTGTATCTATCTACTAAACTAAACATGATTGTTGATGGGAAGAAGCTGTTCTTAAACCAAAGGGTTATGGTTCTCAGGATCTTGTACCTTCCTTCCAATGGTTGTAGCAAGAAGCGAGTGCGGCCAGTGGTGTGGGTGTTTGACATTGGCTGCTCGCCTCAGGTAATTTGTCCTGTCTTCTTGCATATGGCGTGCACAGCCTCAAGTTGTAGGTCAACTTGTTCTATCTGATCTATTTGTTTGTGAACGTTGGGTTGATTGCATTAGTCGAAACGGGGTGGACCACATGAAGGTTGCAATCTCCCACCCCAATTTGTCCTGTAAACCGCTTTGATAGTGGAGTCCTAATTATAAGTTGCACATCAGGTTTGTGTGTGCATGCGCGGGTGCACACTCGCAGCCGTGAGTGTCTTCATTCATGTGTTCATTCATGTGTGTGCATGTGCTACATGCACCTGGAGGATATCTATGCAGTGACGGGGAGAACGTGCAAACTCCACACAGACAATACCCAAGATAAGGATTGAACCTGTGTCTCAGGCACTGTAAGGCAGCAGCTGTAGCAGCACCACTGAGGGACTAACACCCTAATGATCCTTCAGTCTGAATTGTCTGCAAGAAATTTGTCTGACAGAGCTGAGTCGCATCATTGTTGTTCATGAATGTTATCAATGTGTATAAAGTGGCTTTTATCTAACCTTCCTGTAATTGATTATTTACTTCAATGCCACTGGTGGAATTGCTGCTGAGCGTGAGATGATAACACTAAACGCTCTCACCTCAGCTTTCAAATGACAGCAGGTTCTCCCCCCTCTTAATCATGGACATCCACATTAAACAACAGTTCATTTATTTTAAGGATGTATCCTGTCCATTGTCTGAGCTGAATTTGAAATTGGAATCCCAGCAGTATATTTCCTTGTAGAAACAGGGAACTGCAGACGCTGGTTTACAGAAAAAGACACAAAGTGGTGGAGCAACACAGCGGGTCAGGCAGCGTCATTGGAGAACATGGGTAAGTGACGCTTCAAGACGGGACCCTTCCACAGACTGATTGTATAGGGGAGGGGGGAAGAAAGCTGGAAGAGAGGATGGGCAGGATAAAGCACGGCAGGTTATATGTGAAAGGTAGACAAAAAATGCTGGAGTAACTCAGCGGGACAGGCAGCATCTCTAGAGAGAAGGAATGGGTGCCGTTTCAGGTCGAGACCGTGAACACAGGCGAGGGAGGGTGTTTGATAGGCAGATGGGTAGACGGCAGCCAGAGATGAAAAAAAGTGTGAGAAAAAGGATTGAAGAGTTGTGCATTGTGATGCCAGTGGAGGGATAGGGGAGAAGTAGGGGCAAGTCTAGGTGGGACACAGTGTAGTGCGAGTGTGAGGGAAAGAGAGTGTAGAGGAGAAAGTGGATATATGTCCAAGGTGTTCCCATGCATTGTATCACAGAGTTGATGGGAATATGAGACTATAAATATGGATTTGTGTAAAGAGATGTTTGATGTGGACTGGATGGGCCAGAGGACATATCTAAGTCTATGACAGAGATATAATAATGAGTAATAAAGTCATGTTGAAATTTACTGGCATATTTGTCAGTATGGTGGACTATACCAATAATAAACCAACACTAGTATCAATTCCTACTCATAGCAGATGGAAGCACTTGGACTCTGTGATGTATGTGATATAAAGAAGCTTGTCAGTTTACTCCCGTATCTGAGTGTTCTTTTAAGTCAGTTCCAAGCACCCAAATACACTACAATTGGCGATGAGGATAAACTGGAACAGTGCAGGACTGTTTTGCAACATGCAGGATTGTTTAACAGTTTAAACAGTAGATACGGAGTTGTGTCACAGTTGTTTGCGAGCAGGACATGAGAGGCCTACAGATCCCACTATGCATGGGACTGTAGTTTAAAACATCAGCTGTACAAGTTGGCGAGTTTGTCAGGCTATCTCTATGTTGTGTCTACGTGGCAAGATGTCGTCCTTCGGATTGTTACACATTTTAGACTGAGTTTTTTTTTGTCAAATTCCTCAAGCTGAATAATCTTTGTAAAGTTAAGTTTTAGGTGAATTGTTACACCAGAACATACAACAACACGACGAGGATAAAACAGAAAAGGAAGGAAGAAGGGCCGTCAAGAAAAAAAAGTTAAAAAGAGGTTGTGTTTGGAAACAAAGTGGAACGGCACCAAGCAAAAAGATTTGGCGCCAAATGGTTTCGAATTGGCACCAAAGAAAAGAAAGGTCGGAACAGGAAGCAAGGAAAACAAGTAGGGCAGTAAGTAAGTGTCACCGAAGAACGCATCCGAAAGCTGGAAGCCTAACCAGCAGGACAGCGACGGTGTCTACTTACCTGGAACACTTTCCAGGGTCGTGCAGCCATGGCAAAGGGGCTGAAGAGGCCCAGCAGCCACCACCGACTTCGGGTAAGTTCCAGGGCCGCGTACCGTGTAGGCCACGGACAGGTGACTGCCACTGATGAAACGGAGAAGAGTCATCCCGGGAGAAGAGTCATCCCGGTCGAGGAAGAAAGCGGACCAGCAGAGTGAGGAAAAAACAGCCGCGAGAGAAGCGGACCGGTCGCGAGAGAAAGCCCGGTCACAGGAGACGACCACGAGCAGAGAAAGCCCGGTCAGGAGCAGAGTCAGCCCGACCGTGAGCAGGAAATTGAACCAGGCCCCGCGAGAGAAGCGGAGAGCCGAGAAAGCCCAGTCACAAGAGACGGCCGAGAGTTGGGAAAGCATGGACGTGAGAGGAAGTCCAGCCCCGAGTGAAGAGTGGGGCCGCGAGAGAGAAGCGGAACTGGCCGAGTGAGAGAGCCGACCGCGAGAGAGAAGTGGACCAGGCCCCGCGAGAGAAGCGGGACACAGCGTACAGTCGCAAGAGATGACCAAGAGCGGGGAAAGTCCGGACATGAGAGGAAGTCCAGCCCCGAACGAAGAGTGGGTCCACACGAGAGAAGCAGGACACAGCACTCAAGCACACAGCATTTGGGCAGAGTGAGAAAACCAGCCGTGGAAGAGAAGCGGACCGGCCGAGTGAGAAGCCGGCCGAGAGAGAAGCGGGTCCGTGCAAGAGAAGCGGGACACAGCGCTTAGCCAGCCCTGACGGCAGGGCACAGTCCCGACGCGAGAAAAAGCCGGCCCGCGAAGAGAAGCGGGACACAGCACTTACCCAGCCCCCAATGGCAGGGCACAGTCCCGATGAGCCAAGCAGCCAGGCGTGCCGGAGAGCCAGCGACGAGCCGAGCAGCGGGAGCCAGCAGAATGAGGCCGCGCCGCAGAGTCGACCTGGCAGGCAAGTCCGCTGTGAAACAGCGGAGGCAACAGCAACGGCTGCGCCAGCGGCAGCAGCAGAGATCCGGAGTGGCCAGCAGCAACAGTATCCTTGGGAGAGGCTCTGGAGAATCTGAGAGGTCGAGAAGGCACCGAAGTCCATAGGCCAACAAGCCAGACCGGTGAATTCCTTCAAAGTAAAAGCGGATTCTGTTAAATGTAATGCATTGTTCTCTATTCCTTCACAGTAAAAGCAAGAGTGTTTGGATGTAATGCACTGGTCACTGTGTTAATAGTAAATCTGTGTGCATAGAAGGAATATGGTTCAAAATGTACTAGTTGGCTAATAACATGAAATGTTGGTTAATAGTATAAATCTATTATTATAAGAATTAGTAATAGTCAGTGGGCTGGATCACTTCTCAGTGTGTAAAAGGATTGTTCAGTGCGAGAACAGAAGATGGTGTACCTGAATAGCAACAGGGTAGCATGGCTTTTCAAATTGTAGGAAAGGTGCCCCAGTTAGATTACGTCCACTTAGGGTGTAATTTTGAGAAATGGACTGAAGTCTTGGAGGCTTCGTTCATTTCCAATGATATCACTGCAGAGAAGAAGAGAGCATGGTTCATATTAGGCTTCGGAAGAGAGAATTATCACACCTTACGTATGTTACTGCTGCCAGCAAAGCCCACAGACAAAATGTACGAGGAGTATAGGGCATTAATGGCTCATTTCTTTCCAAAACCTCCAAGGGTATCCATAGACAAGGAGCCTGAACTAAAGAGGGCAGGGATTCCCTCAAAGGACAAAAGTCAAGGACAAAGTGACAAAAGTCAAATGCCAAGTGACGAAGGTCAAGTGCAAAAGGACAAAGGTCAAAGGGACAAGAGTCAAATGCAAAGGGACATTGCCATCCAGAGGGCAAATCTAACTATTCAAGCTGCATTAAAGGGTATGAAGGTACGGAGAGAGATCCGGAACAAGCAGAAGGCAGCAACAAACAGCATTTAGAAGGCACAGAGTATACCGTCCATACAGGGCAATGAGATTGGCAGCTATAACAGTACAAACGCATTATAGGGCACACCTTCAAATGGAAAGTAATCGCAAGACTTACATGAAGGTACACAGCAGTGTTGTGCTGATTCAGGCTGCCTACCGGGGAATGGTTGTTCGAAAGCAATTGCGGTGCATGCACAAATCTGTCAAGGTCATACACACTTATTATCAGATGCATAAACAGCATCAGTATTTCATGAAACTACGCTGGTCAGCCATTGCGGTACAGCACGATACAGAGCTTGCCAGATAGGAGATGTCCAAGTGAGACATTATAATAGTTTGAGAAAAGCAGTGGTTTGTATTCAGGCTTTCTACTGCGGGAGTAAAGCCAGAGAATTGGTTGGAAAAAATCAAGGCAGCACGCCATATTAAATCATTCTTAATGAAGTGCGTTACAAGAAAACATTTCTTAATACAAAAGGCGGCTGTAGTCACTCTGCAAGCTTCATTCCGTGGTTACCGATCAAGGGTACGCTACAGAGCTATACGACAAGCAGTCATTTCGATCCAGAGATGGTACAAATCATGCAAAATAGGGCATTCCCAGTTTGTGCAATATCAGTCAATGAGGTGTGCAACCATTACCATTCAGGCTGCCTACAAGAGTATGGTGGTTAGGCAGTGGGTTAAGCAAAAGAGGGCTACTGTAAATGTGCAGTCAGTACTTCGTACGAGTCGGTATATGAAAGACCTAAGAAGATAAATAGATGCACAACAGAAAAGGCTGAAACTATACAAAACACTTAAACGATATAGGAAAGACTTCCTCAAACTGAAATATACAGCAGTTGTAGTGCAGTCTCACTACCGTGCTTATGTAGTAAGAAAATTATACAGAGTGCAAATCAAAGCCACTGTTGTATTGCAAAGACAATATAAATCCTACTTCTTGATGAATAACCAGAAAGGTGATTTAAGAAGATAAATAAATGAACAACAGAAAAAGCTTAAATGATACAAAGAATGGTTAAATAAATGTGTGACGATGAGCAAAATGCTAATAGAAAAGTCTCAAGAAGAGAGGCTTGTCGGTCGAGACAAAAGTATGCAGGACCGATTGCGATTAGGACACTTCACTATAGTCCAACATGGAGCTTCCTTCACTGAGCAATGGACAAATGGTTATGCATTGCAGAATGTGATTAAACAACAAGAGCAGATAAATACGCAGTGCCAGGAAATTGAGCAACACAGGAAGCTGCTAGAAAACGAAAACCTGCAGTCATGTGTCAGATCCCACCTACAAATAAGGAACTGAAACAGAGGAAATGTTAACTTTAGCAGAATATCAGGAACAGGAAGAAATCTGCAAATTAGATTATGATATTTAAATAGGGAAGTGGCAGAGATACAGGTAGAGCTAGAGTGATTAGAAAGAGTGCGCAATTTACACAGAAGGGAACGGAAAAGGATAATACATAAAGCAAGGGGTAATGTATGTGGTTTAAGGAAGATGAGTGGAATGAAAAATTATAAGTGCTAAGTTTAGATACAATTATTACAGTTATGAGGTTGCAATGTAAGATGACTGTAATATAATTTTGCAACAGTGTGTTAATTATATTTAATGGAATCGAAATAGTGTTATCCGCCTCCAAGTTAAAGAGGGAGCAGTGTGATGCATGTGATATAATTAGCATATGTTATGTCTTGAGCGAGGAGATGCATGCGCTGGGGGAGACTCAAGGTGGCGTCCTAGAATAAAGAAGCTTGTTAGTTTACTCCCGTATCTGAGTGTATTTTAAGTCGGTTCCAAGCACCCAAATATACTACAGACCCTAAGTTTAATAGGAATTTGAGGGTTAACTTTTTCACACAAAGGGTGGTGGGTGTATGAAACGAGCTGCCACTTGAGGCAGGGGCTAGCCCCACGTTTAACCAACAGTTAGACAGGTATTTGGATAGGACAGGTTTGGAGGGATGGGCCAAACGTGGGTAGGTGGACTAGTGTAGCTGGGACATGTTGGCCGGTGTGGCCAAGTTGGGCTGAAGGGCCTGTTTCCACACTGTCTGACTCTATGATTCCCCAACTGTCTCTGTGCTGTTCCTCATACACCATTAGTAGAACTTCTTATTCATTGCCAAGTAGGTATGCTGATTTACCTACCAGGGGTATACAGGCCTTTTCACCACTCGTGCAAACACTATATGACATTCAACGTACTTTAGGAACTCAGCAGGTCAGGCAGCATCTGTGGAAGGAATCATTTAGGGTCGGGACCTGCCAAGGCCTCATCTGCCGAGTTCCTGTAGCACTTTGGGTTTTGCTCAAGATTACAACGTCTTTGTGCCTCCATCTTATGGTGCTCCTTGTTTTTACATATTTTGTTTCGCTACTGGAAATAGTTGCAACTTTCATTACAACTTTCCCTCTCCATGAAGATGCAGCTTAGCATAAAAATCCACTTCGAACATGCTGACATTTGAATATGAATGACTGAATTTAGTGTTCCTAATTTACATGCATCATACATTCAAAATAAATGTCCAAAAGTTGTATCCATCAGCAATAAATTTCACAGTTATATTTGTAGCAGGGATACACTGACTTCTAATTTGGAATAGTTTGAATTCCACAGAATCCTGCTTATGGATATGAATGTTTTTAACCTAATTTCCTACCTTTCTATGTCTCCCCCTCTCTATAATACCCTCCCTCCCTCCTTCTTCCCGTCTCTCCATCTCTCTCTCTTTCTCCCTCTCCCCCTCCCCAAATCTCTTACTTCCCGCACTTTATGTTGCTTTCTGTATCTGATATGTTAAACTCACTGTTCTAATGGGCACTTTCAGACATTTCATAAATTCTTCTATTGGATTAATTAAAGAGGTTGTTCACCCAGTGCACAAAGATTGCCTGATGCAGGATCACAACTTCAAATATTTACTATCCCTTTACCCCAGCAGATGCTGCTTGACCTACTGAGTTCCTCCAGCAGATAGATGTTCTTTGCTTGAGATTTCAGCATTTGCAGTCTCCCCTTGATTCTCTGAAAGTCTGCACTCCATTACTGTGACAATTTGCTATTTCCCATTGGACCCATATCATTAATTGTGTACATCATTCTGATCTCCAACCCACAGCAGCAACATGCTGACCTTCATGGAAATTAGAAAAATCTAACAAATGAGGGATCATTTTCTTCATGAGTAACTTCTGGCCAATTTTGATTCTTTGGGTGGAATTTCTTGGAATGGTGGATATCATTACTATATAACCTCTTGCTTACAGTAGGTTTGTTCCTGGACATTTGACTCAAGTAGATCATTTCCCTGGAGACACAAAAGACTGCTGATGCTGGAATCTTGATCAGAACACAAAGTGCTGGAGGAACTGAGCAAGTCAAATGGTTTCTGGGGAGAGAATGGACAGACAATGTTTTGAGTCCAGACCCTTCTTCAGACCGCACCTTGTGGTGATCCTCCATCAGTCTGTAGAAGGGACCCAAACCAAAACCTTGTCTGTACATTCCCTCCCCAGATGCTGCCTGACCCGCTGAGTTCCTCTAGCACTTTGTGTTTTATTCTTTTCCTGGTAAATACTGGAAGTGTGATCTGACATCACATATTGTGAGTATCAACATGTCTGGGACCCCAGTAAAAAACAAAGACAAATATTTAGGGCAATCTTTTGGAAGGAAGGTAAATTAGAAGAAAGGAATTTAGAATTATTTGCAGAAGGGGAGCAAAAGATAAAAAATAAGACATGTAAAGGAAAAGTAACAGAAAATCACTGACAATCATTCACTGTGTGAGGAATTGAGCCAACATACTTCTGCGTGTGATTATTTTTTTACAGCAACATCTGAGCAAAAAGTATTTGATTGTTTTAGAGAAAATGCCCATATTAATTAATGGACATCAGAGTCTAGTTGCAGCAAGTTTGTACTTTATTAAGAAATGTTATGCTAGGCTGGATCCTGGTAAATCAATCATTGTAAATATTTGAATAGTGTGTGTCCACAGGCACTTACACCGAGCCAGTTAAATTAACTTTTGATACCGTGAAATAAAATTTAAAACTGCTGGAAAGGCTTTTCAGTTCAGACACCATCAATAAGAGAAAATGACTCAATATTTCAGGATGAAGAGCTCAGTTTTATCTATGTAGTCATGGCCTCTTGCGTACATTACACAGTTGTTTGAATTTCTGATTTAGGGCTACACCATCTTCCCATTAAGTGCATTGCATCATTCCTTTTATGTTAATAGCTCCAACATCTAAAATGTATCTATCTGTTCTTATTTCCCACACATCTTCCTGTCGTGAATGAAGCTGTTACATTGAAGTCTGCCTTCAATTCTCTGCAGTTGGTTTTACTGTCTCTCCAATTAACTCGTTCAGGTACCATCTTTAGTCCTCTGTTATTATCTGAAGGTCATCCATTTTCAACTGCACATATATCATCTATTTTCAGCGGCACCTCATTAACATTTCCATTACATTAGGCAGATTTGGTACTCGGGTCACCTTCTCTGTGTTTCCTTACATCTCTGGATTACTCTGGATTAATTATGTGTCTGCTATTTATGTCGTTTCTTCTTTGATTTTGCTTTTGGATCTTAGATAGAAATTTGCTGAATATTTGCTTAGTTCTTGATGGAGTATATTCAACCTATTTTTTTTTTAATGTTTAATGAACATATACCCGTTACCCATTTCTTATATTCGCAGGACAAAGAACAACGAACAGTACAGCGCAGGGACAGGCCCTTCGGCCCACAATGTCCGTGCCAAACATGATCCCAAAGTAAAACCTATCTCCTCTGACTGCACGCAATCCATACCCCTCCATTCCCTGCATATCCAAATGCCTATCTAAAAGCTCAAATATCACTATCGTATCTGCCTCCACCACCACCCCTTGCTGCACATTCCAGGCCACCATCCTCCATATAAAAAAAAACTTGCCCCGCACATCTCCTTTAAACTTTCACCTTCTCATCTTAATGTTATGCCCTCCAACATTTGATATTTCCATCCTGAATAAAGGTTCTGACTGTCTACCCTATCTATGCCTCTCGTAATTGTATATATTGCTATTAAGTCTCCCCTCAACCTCCAGCGAACACAATCCAATTTTGCCCAACTTCTCCTTATAGCTAATACCCTCTGGGTTTACCCCAACCCGGGCAGCATTGGGGTAAACCTCTTCTGCACACTCTCCTACACGTCGGTAAACCTCTTCTGGACACAGGACTACACGTCAGTCCTGTAATAGGGTGATCAGAACTATGCACAATACCCCACATGCAGTCTATCTAATGCCCTGTTTTCTAACTCATGTTCAGTGCTCCAACTGATGAAAGCAAACATACCATACACCTTCTTTACCACTACATCTACTTGTGTGTCACTTTCAGGACAATTAAACATCCACTCTAACTAAACTCTGAACTACAAAGTACTTTGATAGTAAGATTAAACAAGAACTTACCAGTTCGAAGTTTGATCGTTATTTTATGAGGAGTTACGATGAGGGATTACGTGAAGAACCCGCCTCACGCTGGCAACGGCATACTTCAAGGCAGCGGCATGAAAAACACAGAACACCAAAAGCCGGAGTAACATAGTAAGGCTCATAAAAGACTTAGAACTACCATTTGATCATTTTATTTTATGAGGGGTGGGAGTGGGCGGGCACGTAATCCCTCATCGTAACTCCTCATAAAATAACGATCAAACTTCGAACTGGTAAGTTCTTGTTTAATCTTACTATTTTACTTCGGAGTCACGTGGTGACTACGTGAAGATTTTAAAGCTTTCTGTGTTTTTTATGTCGTAGAATCAATCCGTACGACAGTCCGGCTAAGTAAACACATACATGAGAAACCAGACTAATGTTAGATCATTTCACAATTAACTTTTTAATGGTTAAAAGACCATATAATAACCCTCTTATATCTGAGGGAAATGATTACAAGTGATAAAAAGAGCTAGAAGTGACTACTCCATTGATTATAGCAATTAATAGTAAACAAAGCAGGTGATTATAGTGCTCCCAACACCGCGTGTCCAAAGCTTGTCATAGTGTGAACAGGTTTTATTGTAGAACTTTGAAAAAGTTTCTTCTTTACTCCACCCTGCGACTTTTAAAATATGCTCGAGAGGTACGTCCCGCCCTTCGCCGCGGACGTAGCTGCCGCCCTGGTGGAGTGAGATTTGAACACATCAGTGTCTACTCCCGCTAAAACCAACACCTGTTTCAACCATTTGAGATAGTTTGAACTGAAGCTTTTGTGTGTGGTTTTTTGTGCGTAACCATTAACGCTTTTTCATTTCCTCGAAGGGTGTCAAGTAACTTTAAATTATTCGTTCAAATGTTTAACCGCACACAAAGTAGGATCAATATGATAAGCTTGAAAGGTTACCTTTGTTCCAGATCTCCCTGGTCTGCTTTGTTTGATCAACTCGTAAACATAGAACACAACATTATCTGTAGTCACATGGCATACAGTCTAACGCAACATTTGTAAAGTTTTGCACTCTTTGAGCTTGAGACCAGTGACATTAACATGACTAATTTCAATGTCAATCTTTCCAATGTCAACCCTCAATTGGAGTCCATTGTCTAAGTAGCGTAAGTACAATGCTCACATCCCAAATCTCTGTGTATCTTGGTTTGGGTGGATTAATATTAAAGATTCCTTTCATGATTCTAGATATTAATGGATGCGACCCCAATTGATCTATGATCAGTCATAAGTCCTAAATAGGACGACAAGGCACTGCGTGCAGTGTTAATGGCACTGTAACTTAAATGTTGCTCAAAATGCAATATTGGCAAGGAATTCCAAAACATTTGCAATATTTACAGTATCATAAGAAATATTGACTGTGTGCAAAAGTCTTCCATTTCTTAATATGTTCATATATTGCTTTTGTGTGCTATTGCGCCATGATGCAACCATAACTTCCATAGTTTTGGTCCGACAATCCCAGCTCCTGTAGTGTCTGGTCAAAAACCTGCAGATTAATAAATTCATATATGCATACAATGGGTAAAATCTCTTTAGTTACGGATTTGTCAAAGATATCACTACAGTTTAGGAATCGACATATATGGTTCTTTAATCATATTCAGCAATTACTGGGAACCAAGGTTGAGTTGGCCAATTTGGAAAACTACCAAACAATCCAGAAGCAGAATCTTGTTCTATCTTCTTCAGGCATCTCTGAATCAAAGCAAATGGTGGAAAAGCATAAAAGAACATCTTTCCCCAGTGTAATGAAAAAGCATTACTGCTACTGCATCTGATCGAGTTCCCAAGACACATAAGTAGGCAACTGATGATTAAGCCTGGATGCAACACAAATCATTTTTCTGGCAACCCAAATTGGGTTTTACAATATTCTTAAATATTGCTGGCTTAAGCATCCATTCCGTATTATCTTTAAATATCCTGGACCTTTCATTCTGCTACCAACATTGTCCTTACCCGGAATGTAGCTTGCTGAAATCCATATTTTGGCGACCAATACACCATTGCCATATCTCATTGACCAGACAATAATGATACTGACCTAACTCCCCCCATGTGATTAATGTATGCAACAGCCGTTTTATTGTCTAACTGTATTAACACATGTAGACCTTGTTTAGCACAACAATTGCTTTAAGTCCATAAAAAGCACCCAATAAACTCCAATTAGTTAAATACCATAAACTGAAGAAAACGCTTCTTCTTGAGCTTTCCATGTCTACCTCCACAACTGGAGGACGAATCGGTAGCCCCCATCCGAGAGCACTAGCGTCCGTTTGTAAAACCATTTCAGTTGTTTAATCATGATATTCTTAGCAGCTTGTGGGACATTTTCAACCCACCATTGTAATTCCAATCACGGCTTTCTTTTGTTAATTGCATAGGCCTGTCAAAGTGACCTGCCTTCTCTTTAAGAGCCCTTATTTTGTCCCTTTGAAGATTTTGGATAAAAAAAAATGTATGGACCAAATTCCACTGCCGGAAATGCTGCTACCAGTTTCCCAATGGTTTTCGCCACTTCTCGGATGGAGGATAAGTTTTGGTGAATGAGGTAATTACAAGTCATCAAGATGTCATTGGCCTTCTCTGTTGGCAAGTAACTAACATAGGTCTCTGAGTTAATTACAAACCCCAAAAAGTTAATTGATTGTGCTGGCTGCAGCTGGGACTTAATTGGATGAATCAAAAACCCTAGCTTTTCAAACAAAGCTTTAGTAACTGAAACTGAGTGACTCTTGAGTACCATTAATGATCAGAATATCATCCAGATAAGCCATAACAATGTGTTTCTGTGCTCTTAATTGGGCTAAAATGGTTTCAACAGTTTTGTAAAGAGATCTAGGAGCCGAACTCAATCCATTTGGTAAAGCTTTAAACTGCCATAATTGTCCCAGCCAATTAAATTTTAAATACCTCCTGAAGCATTGATGAATTGCTACAGAATAATAGGCATCCTTCAAATCAATCTTAGCCATATAACACCCTGCTGAGATAAGATATTATTTTTGCAGTACTGAATGTCTGCCATCTTAAAATGTTTGTATTCTAACACAACTTATTCAGATCTGTAAGGTCCAGAATAATTCCTGCAACCACCATCTTTTTTATCTCTTTCGAAATATATTAGAGACAAATTGATTGCTTATGTTCATAAGTCTTTTCAATTACGCCCCTTTTCCAGATAATTTGTCAATTTCCACATTAATCTCCATTCTTTTCCTCTGCAGAAAAAACATAAGCATAAGCCGGTCTATTCTGTACAGGAGGATTAACCCCTTCTTAAAAAATAATAATGGCTCCCGAAACTGCTTGTAATACATATCGATCAGAAGTAATGTTTAAGCCAGGCATTATAAAATTTTTGCAATCTCCCTCCAACTGGAGAGTCACCCACAGTTCTTTAAGTATATAAGTCTTTAATACCTCTCCGTATGAGCGTGGTGGTCTCCTTCTTCCCGAATACAGGGAAGCACTCGCCTGCACAGCACGATAGTATTTTCGTGACAAACTTCTGCTTCTATAACGAAATCGAAACCCTTCGGGTCGAAAAAACCCTTCTTTGTCCAAAGACAAAAGGTTTAACATTGCTAAAATATTTAGCTTCTTCATCCAACTCTTTCAGCTGTTTCGGCAGATTTTCTCCAAACAAATACCCAGGAGCTTGAACTCCACTTTCTTGACACAGGCTTGCAAATCTAGGGTGAAATATGGGCCGAATCGCCATTTTCCTCATACACAATTAATTTCATAGAATGAATTACACAATAAGCCCAAAGTATCCTTTTGAATCTTTTCCATTTCAGATTCTCCATTTGCCTGCCATAGGCCGTAATGGCAGCAGAAATTAATTTGAGCACCTTTTGAAACTTCACTTCTTGGGCTTCATACTTGGAGTCATAGACATCCATATCATCGGATTCACCGTAGGCACTTCCAATGAGGCACAATTTCTTGGAGCTTTATATAATTCTGATGTTTCATTCATCACAGAATTGTGAAGTTGGTGAGATACCAATATTTTATGTTTTGCAGCTAGGATTTCTTCCATAGCCTCACCACTTCCTTCAGGTATGCAAAATCTTGTGCTATCCCAGGCACATTAGGCCTTTTCTTTTTACTTTGTGGTGTGCTTTCAAAAGCCTTTAATAGCCACCAGCAGGGTCTGCCTTCTGCAGCCCTAAATCAATTGGGATATCATCCCATGAGACTTCTTCCAGCCCAAATCCTGGGTCCGGAGTATCATATTCCCAACTTGGCCCACAGCGATATTCATCATATTCAACCCCTCATGGATTTTTTGGGATTCAATCTGGGTACTGTGACCCTTGTCTCATCATTGTTTGGAGAACTTTCTCCATATGCTCCATTTTTTAGCCACATAGTTTTAATTGTCTGGAGGTCTTTCAGTATCAGAGTCATCAGAAACCTCCGGGCCTCTCAGATTTCTTTTTGCATTTTTTAGGAACATTTTCCTCCGTGGTTATTATTTCTGGAGAATCTGGAAACTCACTAATCGGGTAAAATCTGGCGGCCTGATATAGTTTTGTAAACGGTATCGGAACCGGGTCCGCACTAACTTCGCGTCCCGTATTTTTACTTTCACCCCGGGAACATCTTTTTACCCGCGAAAACTTCTTTCCCGATTTCTCCATTTTTCTTTAATAATCAGTGCTCAATCAGCACGTTAACGTGGCTCTAAATTTTACTTTTGGTTTCGTTTGCTGGAACCACCCAGCGTAACCTAAAAAACGCCCCGGTCTAACTGCACTTACCTGCGGGCCGTTCCGACCGCTGCCGAGGAGCTGCTCCTTACTGCAGCTCCTCCTTCCGCCGTCAGCGTTGACGTCATGCCGTTGCCAGCGTGAGGCGGGTTCTTCACGTAGTCACTCACGTGACTCCGAAGTAAAATTGTACTAGGGACTTGGCAGTATAGTTTTATGTCACTGTACTTTGTTTTTTACATATTGAAATTATTTTTGTCATTTACTATGATGTCTACTGCGTTTAGATATCTGTTGTGCTCCTACATAGAAAAATAGAAAATAGGTACAGGAGGAGACCATTTGGCTCTTCGAGCCTGCACCGCCATTCATTGTGATCATGGCTGATCATCCACAATCAGTAACCCGTGCCTGCCTTCTCCCCATATCCCACAATTGCGCTATCTCGAGCATCGCCTCTACTGCCTTCTGGCAGAGAAACAAAACAATTTCTGGGTAAATTCTCATCTCAGTTTTAAAAGACCTCCCCGTTATTCTTAGACTGTGGCCCCTGGTTCTGGACTCCATCATTGAGGACATTTTTCCTGCATCTGGCTTGTCCAGTCCTTTTATTTCTATATGTTTCTATAAGATCCCCTCTCATCCTTCTAAATTCCTGTGAATACAAGCCCAGTCTTTCCAATCTTTCCACATATGACAGTCCTGCCAATCTGGGGATTAACCTCATGAACCTTCGCAGCACTGCCTCAATATCAAGGATATCCTTGCCAAATTAGGAATTCCTCCTGCACGTAAGGATTTCATTATTCCATTTCAAGATATGACAGTAAAACACTCTTGATTCTTGACTGTGGACTTGAACTATTCTCTAACTGATTACTCTCCTCTTCACATAAATGGTACTTGGACCTCCGAATGGTAAATATTGAGATGTTTCCCCTCCGAGACTGAAGTTGTGCATTAGATTTTGATAATGAAATGTAAAATTGAACCATGAGATGAACAGCTAATATTATTCCAATTTATATAATTCGTAGGTGCTGTTATCCTGACAATCTGAGCAATTACAGATTGGCTCCATGTTTTATATAGACAGGCATTGTGACTATTTACACAGAATATTTGATATGAACCTAATATTAAAGAAAATAAAAGTATCAATGTAATGCAATAGAATAATATTTATTTGTAGTTAATTTAAAGTTAAAACAAGTGTGTAGATTAGAATATATTAGTGAAAAATAACAATTCTGCATGGAATTTAATCTATGTACAATATTATCTGTTGTTAGACATTTTATTTTTGATTAGGTAACATTTTTGAACATGTATGGTACAAACATCCCACAGGTATTTTTGACAATCATGTTAATCATGAGTGGTCATGTAATCATTATTAGCAGATGGTTGGACAAAAGCCAGAGCTGAAAAGACAAGTATGAGATAAGAACCAACTTGGTTCTTCATTTCAGAGTTTGCAATGTATGTGTGAATTTCATGTTGCTTATTTAGAGATGGATCTAAACTGCATGGAAGCAGATTCTTTGTTCCATCTTGTCCATACTGAACAAATTGGCATTCTGGGCAAGTCCCATTTGCCTACATTTGGCCCACATCCCTCAAAACTATTCCTATCCATAAAAGGGTATCTCAAGCATGGCTACATAGGAGGCTAGGAACACAAATTGGAGTTAGCCATATAAACTATCTTATCAGACCTGCCATTCATCAAGATTCAACCTCAGTGCAATTTCCAGCACTATCACCACACCCTTTGATCACCTTAATCATCTGTAATAAATGAGTTTGATTCTCCACAGCAGTGGAGGAGATTGAAAATGAGGAAGAGGATATTGAAATCGATTTCCTGAGAGTGGAGTGTGAGAGAATTTGGCTTGAATGGGGGTGTACAGAAGGAGGGAATCACGCTAGTGAATGAACAGTTGGGTAAAATTACTGCAGCATGTGTGTGATTAAGCTGGTGGCATGAGGGAGATGGGATACGTTAACAATAATCTAGCAAGAACCATGGGCCTGTCCTATTTCCCCACATCCCTCTGGGCCTGTAACCATGTCCAAACCTTGTTTCTCCCAGCTTTTTGTAACCTCATTCCTACAACCTTCATTTATTGGAAAAGACATGGTATGAACATTGAAGTCTCCAATTTTAGTTTTAGGTAACTAACCATTGCAGTTCCTCGTGTCGTCAAACACCCCATTCCTCTGTGCCCACACCCCCACCTTTTTGCCTCTATCTTCCCTGTGCACTATTGAAATGTCCACCTATTTGTCCCCTTCCCCATCCCCATCCCCCTATATTCCTTCCTCTGGCTTCACAATATGCACCTCTTCTATACTGACCTCATCTCCCACTCCTTGTCTTTTCATCTCTGGCTTTTGTCCAACCATCTGCTAATAAAATGCACCCCCACCCTCACTTGCAAAACTTTGTCCTGCCCCCACCTCTCTTCAATTTTAGTGGAGGGGGTCCTCCACTACACCATTTTGATAAAGGATCCCGAACCAAAACATTACCGCTCCATGTTCTCCACAGATACTGCCGGACCCACTGAGTTACTCCAGCACTTTTATTTTGTAAACCAGCATCTGCAGTACCTTGTGTCTTCATGTATTGGACTTGCTGCTGTACCCTCCTCTGATTCTTCCCCCGAACTCCCATTTCAACGCAAGTTCTCACCAACTCCTCATTCCCCATCTCTCCACCCGCCAGCTTCACATAGACCCCCCCCCCCCCCCCCAAATCAACCTCTCCCATCCTTCTGCCGACTAGCGAGTATGTCCCACATCACAAGGGTAACATTCATTATTTATTTCACAGGATTGATGACTCACTGAAAGAGCAAAGACACTAATGTGACAAGAATGTGTTAAATATTCATAAGCGCTGAAGGTAATTTCTGGCCCTGTGATTGTCGGTGTGTGTGTGCTGACACTGATAATAAACTGTTCCCCAGCAAAGCACTCAATGCGTTCTGCTCCATGTGAAATGGAGAATTTTGTGCTGCAGGGTGAATATTTAATTTCCATTTACATATCCTTCCAGCATATTTCATTGGGGCGCCAGCATTAACAGCTGTGCAAGCAGCTGAAACACAAAGGAGACATTGTCTTCCAAAATCAGTAAAATACAAAGACTTTGCAATGTCATGAACACCATCCAGAAATTGGAATAGCAATCCTGCCTATCCCAGCAGTTTAAACATGAGATTCTTCTGAAACATAACGTTTCAGGTGTACATAGGGATCTGTGGCAAATCCACAGTTCCCTAAAAGTCGCAGCACGTGGGCAGGGTGCTAACATGCTACATGCATACCTTCATTGGTTGGACCATTGAGTGTAAAGGTTGGCAATTGCTGATGCAGCTGTTGGTTAGTGCGCATCTGGGGCATTGTAGTTCTGGTGGCCATTGTACAGGAAGGATGCGGAGGGCTTTGAAGAGGTTCACCAGGACTTTGTCTCAATTGTAGTGTATTACCTACAAGGAGAATTTGGAATAACGTGCTCTATTTTGCCTGTAGTCTAAGAGGCCGAGAGGAGACCTGATCGGATTATATAACATTATGAGAGGCATTGATAAGGGTCAGTCTTTTTCCCCCAGGATGGAAATGTCAAATATTAGAGGGCCTGGATTTAAGGTGACAGTGGAAATGTCCAAAGGAGATTAGCAAGACAAGTTTTTTACATGGAGAATGGTAGGCGCCTGGAATGCATTGCCAGGGCATGTGTAGAAACAGATACAATAGCATTGTTTAAGAGGCATTTAGACAGGCACATGAACATGGCATTGAGCGGGCTGATGGGAGTGGTTAGACTGGCATCATGGTTGGTGCAGACATGGTGGATTAATGGACCTGTTCCTGTGCTGTACTGTTTTGTGTTCTATGATCATAAACACAGGAGTAAACACTCCAGAGACAAAGACAACCAGTCATTAAAGGTCCGATGGAAGAGGTGGGCTTGGATCTAGCATGCATGGAAAGATGGAGAGAAGGCAAGACCAAAGGGCTTGGAGAGGAGTCTGTACATGATGGTAGGATGACTGGAAGGTCCATAAATGAAGGGGAAAAAGTTATTAGAAGAAGAAAAAGAGCACGCATTGAGGATGAAGGAGGCTGCAGAGTATGGAAGAAGATTTTTCACACTGATTTGTTGGGATGCAAGAACCTAGTGAAGGTCACAAGGGTGAGTGAAGAGGGGAGAAGAGAGTGGGGGGCTTTGGATGCACAGTGTTGCAAAACATGGTTTAAATGAGTTGCAATTTCTGAAGGCTGCCATTGGCCAGTCAACATGGAGAACTTTGAACGATCCAAGTCTGACAGTGATGGAATCCTTGTGTCACCAGAGTGGAGAGAGAAAGGCAAATGTGTAAAGTCAGCAAGCGTTGGCCATATGGTGATTATCGGTGGTGTATGTAACGTTGATCAGGGTTGAACTGGACGCAAAGTTTCACCCCAAGAATGGATGGAGTAAGCACCTTTACAAGTATTTTGTGTGAAGTTGATCAAGAATGTCTTTGCATGTGTTGGTTTTAAGGATATTTGTTTTCAATACTTGGACAGGGGTCACAACTGAAGCGTTATAGCTGATGGAAAAGACATGCACTTGGGTGTCAATAAATACATTTAAAAACCAAATGAGAATTTAATTGAGTGAAAAATAGCGCTTTTAATGGCAAGACAAATTTACAGTGGAAAGGAGAGAACTGTTGAAGGGAGACTATTATAGAAACATAGAAACATAGAAAATAGGTGCAGGTGTAGGCCATTCGGCCCCTCGAGCCTGCACCGCCATTTGATATGATCGTGGCTGATCATCCAACTCAGTATCCTGTACCTGCCTTCTCTCCATACCCCCGATCCCTTTAGCCACAAGGGCCACATCTAACTCCCTCTTAACTATAGCCAATGAACGTGCCTCAACTACCTTCTGTGGCAGAGAATTCCACAGATTCACCACTCTCTGCGTGAAAAATGATTTTCTCATCTCGGTCCTAAAATACTTCCCCCTTATCCTTAAACTGTGACCCCTTGTTCTGGACTTCCCCAGCATTGGGAACAATCTTCCTGCATCTAGCATGTCGAACCCCTTAAGAATTTTGTAAGTCTCTATAAGATCCCCCCTCAATCTTCTAAATTCCAGCGAATACAAGCCGAGTCTATCCAGTCTTTCTTCGTATGGAAGTCGTGCCATCCCACGAATCAGTCTGATGAACCTTCTCTGTACTCCCTCTATGGCAAGAATGTCTTTCCTTATGGAAGATGGTCCCCTTGTGAATTTTAATGCAACCAACTGCATCAGCAGCTTAGCGTGGAAATTAAGAATCAGGGAGGAATCTCACAGCTGGAAGAACTGCAGCCTCACAGCGCTTGAGACTGAGGTTCAACCCAGACTTCAGGAGGTGTTTATGCAGAGTTTGCACGTTCTCCCTGTGACATAGAACAGTGCAGCACAGGAATGGCCCCTTCGGCCCACAACATTTGTACCGAACATGATCTCATCTTCCTGTGCATGATCCATCTATTCTTTGCACTTCCCTGTGATAATATCTAAAAGTCTCTTAAACGCCACTATCATATCTGCCTCCACCATCACCCCTGACAGTGTGTTCCAGGCCCCCACCACCATCTGTGTGAAAAACAAAAATATCTGCACATCTCCATTCCCCCTCTCAACTTATAGCTATTTCCTCTATTGTTGGACATTTCTACCCTGGGGGAAAAGGGTGTGTTGTGGGTGAAACACTCATGGGTTTTCGCCGAGTTCTCTGGTTTCCTTCCACATCCCAAGACATGCAGCTTTGTAGGTTAATTGGCCTTTATAAATTATCCCTAGAGTGTAGGAGTGGGTGAGAAGGTGGGATCACATAGAATTAAGATCAATGGTCAACATGGACTAATTGGGCCAAAGGGCCCGTTTCCGTGCAATTCTGTTCAATTGATGCAAATGAGGAAAGAGAGGTTGCTTGAAGGGATGGAGAGAATGAAGAAAATGTTCAGCAAAATGCACTGAGAGGGGCATGAAAATAAAACAGTTCTTAATATCTAAAAGTAAATGTTTTCAGGGTGGGAAAATCAGGCAAGGTTATTAAATCGCTTTACCAAATGTGAGATTATAAAGTCTGAAATTAATGCACATTTCCAACGAGTAAGATGAGCCATGCATGAGAGATTAACTGTCCCAGGTGCCCACAATTTCACTACTTGCTGTCAGGATGTGATTCCATGTTCTTGAAATGATGACTGAGTAGAATATCCAGAGGAGGCTCAGAAACATTTATCATGTCAAACCTTTTAATGGTGCTGCCAACCATGTCAGGCATTTGAGATACAACCTGCCAGCCAACTGTGGATAATTTCAAAAACACAAAACATTCACACATCAAGTGCAGCTTTGAAGCCCGGTTTGCCGACCCACGGCTTTGTGAGTCCATTTGAAAGAGGAAGAATGGAGGAGACAGCTGACAGAAGCACCCAGCTATCTGTTCCACCACCAATCCTGTTGCTCCCACCTTCCTGCTCACTGTTGCTCAATATACAATGTAAACATCCTGGGGCTTGAGGACACTATCATCGGGTCAGGCAGGATTCCAGGCAGAAGACGCGAATGAAAGCGTGCGGACATCTGTCAGATTTACGAAGATCCTTGGCAAATCTCACAGCCATTACTGCTTCTCCATTTAAAAAAAATACAAAGTGCTAATCTACCTGATCAGGCGGGTAAATAAATTAATCTTTGATTAAAAGTAGAATTGCGTTTAAATTGAGTAGACTTGAAATTAATCATTGAGCAGCACAGTGGCGCAGTGCAAGAGTTGCTACCTTTCCGCGCCAGAGACACGGGTTTGATCCTGACTATGGGTGCTTGTCTGTACGCAAGTTCACAGATGACACCACCTTAATAGGCCAGATATCAAATAATGGCGAGATGGAGTACAATTAGACAAATTTATTTGTCACATGCACCAACTAAGGTACAGTGAAATGAATTTACCATGCCGCATGTAATTGAAAAAAGAACACACAATACACAATAGAATTTAACATAAACATCCACCACTGCATTCTTCACTGTGGTGGAAGGCAAGAAAGTTCAGTCAGTCCTCCTCCCCCAAGAAGATTGAGAATCTTGCAACTTAATGCCACGACAACAATCTCTCCCTAAAAAAGTCAACAACACAAAGGAGATTGTGATTGACTTCAAGAAGTGGAGAATACACACACCTTGGTATACATTGGTGCTGAAGTCAAAATGTTGAAAACTTCAAGTTCTTAAGAATAAATATCACCAGCAATTTGTCCCTGCAATCTCAGAAGTCAATCTTCAGTATGGCTTGCCCTGTCAGACATCAAGAAATGGTTGAGAACAATACACTGAGCGAATCCTCTGGGACCAGACTGCACCCTAGGGGTGGTGGTATTCGGGACTCGCTCTGGACCTCTGCCTAATATGTGCTGCTGCTGTTCCAATACTGTCATCTGGTGGACAATGTGGAAATTCATTCAGATGTTTCTAGTACACAAAATATTGAACACATCCAATCAAGTTACCGATAATCTGCTGATAATTGTTTGGAAAACCCAATGGTTCACCATCGGTCTCAAGCAGAACCTTCTTTGTACGCCCTTCAATTCACCAGCGCTCACATTTCCCTTGCTGCCTTTAAACATGGCAAAATCGCCAGGAAATTGACTAAACTGCTGTGTAGCACCTTAACAAAAACAAAATTTGTAACAGTGTTAATGGAAGTAATGCTATTGGTGTCAACACCACCAAAAATACCAGGACTGTCGATGAACATAGTTATACTTTAATTAGAACTTCAATCACCAGCTAAGTGAAGGAAGATCACACAGTTACCGGCATCCATCAATGACCTGCTATGCTTGTCCTGGCCCTCCTCTTTTCCAGTTTTATTTCCTACCCCCAACAGTATCAGTTTGAAGAAGGGTCCCAACCTAAAACGTCACCTATCCATGTTCTCCAGAGATGCTGCCTGACCTGTTGAGTTATTCCAGCACTGGGTCTTTTTCTGTAAATTAGCATCTGTAGTTCCTTGTTTCTACATATAGTCATACACCATGGAAAATGTGCCTTTCAGCCTAACTTGTCAGAAGGCCCCAAAATGGAAAGGGCTCAAATGCAGGCTCATTAAGAAGTACTGAACAAAACCCAAAATCCAGACGCGAATGGAACTGCAATATATAGACCTGGAACCAACAGAACTCAGAACTGCTATCGAACCAACAGAATGAAGAACTGTTTAGTCAGCACCAAATTGGTGATGATCTCAAGTATTAAAACCAAGTCATAGATTAGAGGAGCAGATTAAATGCTGGTGTAACATCTAATAGCTCAGGGGAGGAGTGTGGAACAAGCGGCAGCGCTTAGACTCCGGTCAGGCTGATCAGAATTGCCTGCCGAGTCCATACTGGCTGACAAATCTGTCAGAAGGCCCAAAATGGAAAGGACTTAATTGCAGACTCACCGAGAAGTACTGAAGAATACCCAAAATCCAAACACAAATGGAACCGCAAGATATAGACCAGGAACCAACTGAACTCAGAACTGCTATCTAAACCAACAGAATGCAGAACAGTTTCATTTTCTTCATCATCGCACCCCCCCCCCCATTGTTGATGATCTCAGGTATTTATACCAAGTGATAGATTAGGGGAGCAGATTAAATACAGGTGTAACTCTTAATAGCTCAGGGGAGGAGTGTGGAAAGAGTCTCCAGTGTCTGGAGGTGTGGCAAGTGTGACATAACTCATCCATGCTGAACAAGATGCCCCATCTAAGCTAATACTATTTGTCCATATTTGGACTATGTATACCTCTAAAACTTTCCCATTCATGCACCTGTCCAAATGTCTTTTAAATTATATTATCAACTCGTTCGATTTACCCACCACCCTCTGTGTCAAACAGATGCCCCTCAGGTTCCCTTTAAATCTTTCTCCTCCAACCCTAAACTTGTATCTCATAGTTTTAGATTTCCTAGCCCGGGAAAAAGGACTGTAAATATCTCCTTTATGTCAGGAAAAACAGTCCCAGCCTGTCCAGTCTATCCTTGAAAACTCAAGCCCTCCAGTCCAGGCAAGATTATTGTACAACTTATCCGCATCCTCTCTTGCTTAATCGTAGTCTTCCCATAGGGTATTTGAGTTTGACTTGATTCTATATATAAGTAGTATTATCTGATCTGACTGGATTGCATGCAAAACAAAGTTTTTCCGTTCAGTTTATTGTCACGTGTACCGAGGTACAGCGAAAAGCTTTTGTTGTATGTTAACCACTCCACAGAAAGACAATACATGATTACAATCGAGTTATTTACAGTGTCTAGGGACAAGATAAGGGAATAACGTTTAGTGCAAGGTGGAGCCAGTAAAGTCTGATCAAAGATAGTCCGAGGGTCACCAATGAGGTAGATAGTAGTTCAGGGCTACTCTCTAGACATGCTAGGATGAGCTCCACTGTAGTTTGGTATAATAACAAACCTAAACCTAAACATTGCCTCCACTGCGCAAAGAAGCTGCACACATCTGTCTGGGAGGATGGGCTGGTGTTAAACATTTAGTAGTTGCTGTCTTTGTAATTAACATGTGGAAGTGAATTGAGTTTAACAACCCAGAAGCTGGCAGCAATGCCAGTAGCATCATTGAGGGGTCATTGTCAGAGAGATCCCTCATGGGAAGTGTGGGGAGTGTTGCTGGATTCTCTTAGACTTGACGTTATTTTTGAACCACTCTTGCATTACAATGAGAGAGTGGTATACCCACCTACAGTGGCTTGCAAAATTATTCATACCCCTTGAACTTTTCCACATTTTGTCACATTACAACCACAAACATAAATGTATTTTATTGGGATTTTATGTGATAGACCAACACAAAGTGGTGCATAATTGTGAAGTGGAAGGAATATGATACATGGTTTCCAAATTTTATTACAAATAAAAAACTGTGACGTGCAAAAGTATTCAGCCCCCCTGAGTCAATACTTTGTAGAGCCACCTTTCGCTGCAATTACAGCTGCAAGTCTTTTGGGGTATGTCTCTACCCGCTTTGCACATCTAGAGACTGAAATTTTTGCCCATTCCTCTTTGCAAAATAGCTCAAGCTCAGTCGGATTTGATGGAGAGCGTCTGTGAACAGCAATTTTCAAGTCTTGCCAGAGATTCTCAATTGGATTTAGGTCTGGACTGACTGGGCCATTCTAACACATGAATATGCTTTGATCTAAACCATTCCATTGTAGCTCTGGCTGTATGTTTAGTGTTGTTGTCCTGCTGGAAGTTGAACCTCCGCCCCAGTCTCAAGTCTTTTGCAGACTCTAACAGGTTTTCTTCCAAGATTGCCCTGTATTTGGTTCCATCCATCTTCCCATCAACTATGACCAGCTTCCCTGTCCCTGCTGAAGAAAAGCATCCCCTCAGCATGATGCTGCCACCACCATGTTTTACAGTGGGGATGGTGTGTTCAGGGTGATGTGCAGTGTTAGTTTTCCACCACACATAGCGTTTTGCATTTATGCCAAAACTTCAATTTTGGTCTCATCAGACCAGAGCACCTTCCTACACATGTTTGCTGTGTCCCCCACATGGCTTGTGGAAAACTGCAAACGGGACTTCATATGGCTTTGTTTCAACATTGGCTTTCTTCTTGCCCCTCTTCCATAAAAACCCGATTTGTGGAGTGCACGACTAATAGTTGTCCTGTGGACAGATTCTCCCACCTGAGCTGTGGATCTCTGCAGCTCCTCCAGAGTTACCATGGGCGTCTTGGCTGCTTCTCTGATCAATGCTCTCCTTTCCCGGCCTGTCAGTTTAGGTGGACGGCCATGTCTTGGTAGGTTTGCAGTTGTGCCATACTCTTTCTATTTTCGGATGATGGATTGAACAGTGCTCTGTGAGATGCTCAAAGCTTGGGATATTTTGTTATAACCTAACCCTGCTTTAAACTTATCCACAACTTCATCCCTGACCTGTCTGGTGTGTTCCTTGGGCTTCATGATGCCCAAGGAACATTGTTTGTTCACTAATGTTCTCTAACAAACCTCTGAGGCCTTCACAGAACAGCTGTTTTTATACTGAGATTAGATTACACACAAGTGGACTCATTACATCAGTTTACTAATTAGGTGACTTCTGAAGGCAATTGGTTGCACTGGATTTTATTTAGGGGTATCAGAGTAAAGGGGGCGGAATACTTTTGCACGCCACACTTTTCAGTTTTTTATTTGTAAAAAGATTTGAAAACAATGTATCATTTTTCTTCCACTTCACAATTATGCGCCACTTTATGTTGGTCTATCACATACAATCCTAATAAATTACATTTACATTTGTGGTTGTAACGTGACAAAATGTGGAAAAGTTCAAGGGGTATGAATACTTTTGCAAGCCACTGTATATCTGTAAACACACACAAAGTAGTGCAGCTGATAGAGATGCTGCCTCAGCTTCAGAGACCCGTATTTGATCCCAATGAGTGCTGTCTTTGTGAAGTACACATTCGTACTCCACAGAATAAAGTCCCAGCCTCCCTAATCTCTCACTATAGCTCAGGCCCACAGGTTCTCGCAACATCCTCTTAAATTTTCTCTGCATTCTTTCCAGCAGGGTGACCAGAAATGAAAACAGAACTCCAAGTGTCGCCTCACTGATATCTTGTACAACTGTAACATAACATCTGAACCTCTATACACAGTAGCCTGATTGATGAAGGCCAATGTACAGAAAGCCTTTTTAATCTCCCTATCTACCTGTGATGCCACTTTGAAGGGACAATGTACCTGGATTCTTAGATCCCCCTGCTCTACAACACCCCCCAACACCCCGGCATTCACTGTGAAGGTCCTCCCCTAGTTTAACTGCCCAAAATGCCACCCTATACACTTATCTGTATTAAACTCCATTAACCTTTCCTCAGCCAACTTGGCCACCTGATCAAGATGTTGTATAATTTCTGATAACCATCTTTGCAATCTACGACACCACCCACTTTAGTGCCATCTGCAAACTTACTGATCATGCCTTCTAGATTCTGATCCAAATGGTTGATATAAGCAGCAACCTCAATGGGCCCAACACCGATCCCTGAGGTGTTCTCCAATCTGAAAAATAACCTTCTAAAATCACCCTCTCCTTCCTTCCGGGGCAGCCCGGTGGCACCACGGTAGAGTTAATGCCAGTGCTTGTAGCGCCAGAGACTCGGGTTCAATCCCGACTAATGGTGCTGTCTGTACAGAGTTTGTATGTTCTCCCTGTGACTTGTGTGGGTTTCCTCCCACACTCCAAAGATGTACAGATGTGTAGGTAAATTGGCTTGGTAACTGTAAAATAAAATTGTCCCTAGTGTGTGTCGGATAGCGTTAATATGCAGGGATCACTGGTCGACATGGACCCGATGGGCCAAAGGGCCTGTTTTGGCACTGTATCTCTAAACTAAACTAAATCAATTCTCTATCCAATCGGCTGGCTCTCCCATGCGATCCAGACTACCATGCAGAACCATTTCAATGCCTTGCTGGAGTCCATATAGACAATATCTATGGCTTTGCCCTCATCATCAATTTTGGTTACTTCTTCAAAAAGCTCAATCGAAAACCGTGGTGACTATCCCTAATCAGCCCCTGTCTATCCAAATTCATATATATGTTATCTGTCAGAATCCTCTTCAGTAACTTGCCTATCACAGATGTTATGTTCACAAGTGTATCGTTCCCAGGCTTTTCCTTGCAGCCTTCTTAAATAGAGGCACAACATCAACCCCCCTCCAGTCTTCTGGCACCTCACCCGTGTCTAATGATGATTTATTGAAATATTTGTTTCTCTCAACCTTTCGCCAGGCAATGAATTAAACCGACGTCTCGGGAGACGAGGAAACGCTACTAGGAAATAAAGCAGCAGCGGCAGCAAGCTGAATGTGAGGTCTTTGTTCAAATTACCTGCAGTTCTGTGTCTGTTCACATCGCTCGCTGCTCATTTGCTCTCCATGAAATAACTTTGGCAACCGACCAAGAATTGTGTTAGCAGAGCAAGGTTACCATCCAAACCAGCACCGACAGACAGCGTGTGTGACACATGGGAAACCAGAGCTGCCTTTGTTATTTTCTTTGCTGCCTGTGAAGATTACCTACAAATTATGGCGGCAAACCATTAAAGGCACCGCTGAAGACTCGTGGGTATTAATAAATAATTAATAAAATGACTATTTCTACGGTGGCGTTCACAGCCAGGGCAAGGACATCTGGCTGCAGTGAGTGACAGGTGGTTCTCCGAACACCTCTGACAGATGTCAGCTCGTCAGAACATTTAAGTTTTGGCTGGAAGCAGATCGGATGAAGTGAAGGTTGATTCTGGGACACCAGCTCTTCCCCGAGATGTCCCCCAAAGGATAGAGGAATGAGCAAAACATATCAGCATTCCTAAAATAGCACCAGGCAGTGTGGGCTGGCTGGACAGCAGGAGGAGAAAAAAAAAACATGTAAAGTACCTTACAGTCATTCCATTCAGATTTTATTTGGTTCAGTGTTTCACTGCAAGTCGTTCACAGTCCGCTTATGGACAGCAGCTTAGCCGAACGCTGCAGCTGCTACTAATGCTACCCACGATTATGGCTTGGACTGCAGGGATGAACACAAACCTCGGTAAGTGCTGTGTTGCATTGATAAATACTGCTTCATCGTTTCTACCGACTTCGAATATGTTGATGTTTGCAGCTATTCCCGTTTCCCACTGTATTCGTCCAGATGCGAAGAGATAAACGGGGATATTTCCCCCCCCCCCCCCCCCCCCCCCCCCCCCCCCCCCACCGCTCAGTGTTTTTGATGCTCCACATTAAATCTCCCGCATAAAAGGAGATGTTACTGAATTTTAAATTCCCATCAGCTCCAGAATATGTCAACAAAATCAGCAGCCCACGAGGCATTCCGCACAATGAACTGCAGCAAAGCCGGGATTCAGTAATCTGCCTGAAAGTGGGATATTTGAGAATATGGTGAAGCATCGAAATTGTCTGTAAACCTGAATTAGAAACTGCATTCACATACCAATGATGCACATTGCTATTTATATCAGACAGGATGATATTTAAAATCATTCTGCAGTTTTGCAAAAGGCTCATAAAAGTTATTTTACATGTAAATGGTATACTGTTGCACCAAAGCCCCTTAATAAACTGGTATTATTGGTTTAGATTGGATTAATCAAAATTTTTGATTTGGATCACAATTTACTGAATGTCTTATTACCCAACTCACTAATAATCAGTGTTATTAATTAATTATACAGATGTGAAATTGGATGAATTATTCTGTTTTATTCTTCAATTTAAATACCCGTATGGTTCTTCAATAGATATTTTATAACTGTTTTCTGTCAGATAAAGACAATCTCACATGTTTGGGTAAATAATTTGGATCGCAGCTTTGCAGGGAATTTCCGCTGTAGTTTTTTGTGAATTAAATTAATTGCTTCCGTAACAAGTTTAATTGCAAGGATTAAATTAAGTAACTATTAATATTATATGGCAAAGAGAATTAAAGTTCAGCAACCAGGAGATCAGGTAGGTTCAGGCGGACTGAACAAAAGTGTTCAGCGAAACGATCGCCCAATCTACGTTTGGTCTAGCCGATATATCCACATCTTGAACAATGGATACAGTAGATGAGGTTGGAGGAGTTGCAAGTGAACCTCTGTCTAACCTGAAAGGATTGTCAGGGTCCCTGGACGGAGTCGAGGGAGGAGGAATAGGGACAGGTGTTGCATCCTTTAATTCTTCTTCCCATTCCCACAGAGACCTTTCTGTCCCAGGTCTCCTTCATTGTCAGAGTGAGGCTAAATGCAAAATGGAGCAAAAGCATCTCATATTTCGCTTGGGCAGCTTACAGCCCAGTGGTATGAAATTTGATTTATCTAATTTCAGGTAGTCCCGGCATGTCCTCTCTCTCCATCCCTCTGCCACCCAAGTCACACTAGCTTCTCATCCTCACTCTACAAACAGCAAACAATGTCCTGTTTCCTTTCTCATCGGTACTTTTTTGCACATCTTTCATTCATTGTTCTTTATCTCTCCACATCACCGTCCATATTTCTAATTTCCCTCATCCCTAACCAGTCTGAAGGAGGGTCTCAACCAGAAACGTCACCAATTCCTTGTCTCCAGAGATGCTGCCTGTCCCGCTGAGTTACTCCAGCTTTTTTGTGTCTACTGTGTGATGGACGGGGCTATATCCACAACTCTGCAATTTGTTGAGGTCTTGGGCAGAGGTATTCCCAAACCAAACTGTGATACAACCCCATTGTATACGTTCTGTGGTACATCTATAATGGTTCAAACTAGCTTGCCTCGATTATAGCAGACATGGAACTCTTAAAGAGACAGGGCTTTGTAAGCGGGCTTGGTGATGGAAGTCATCCCAGTAGTCCTGGTAGCATCGGAAGGTAAAACATTGGAGTGTGTGGGCAAATAACACAGAAGGCCTTGGTCTATGTGTAGGAAAAAACTGCAGATGCTGGCTTAAATCGAAGGTAGACACAAAATGCTGGAATAACTCAGCGGGACAGGCAGCATCTCTAGCGAGAAGGAATGGGTGACTTTTCGGGTCGAGACCCTTTTTCAGTCTGATGTCAGGGGAGTGGGCGGGACAGAGACAGAATGTGCTGGTTTAAATCGAAGGTATGATGTGAAGAGGAAAGGACTAGTCCTCTGATCTCAGAGGTTCTTAGTATCACAAAACATTTGGTTAAACAAGACCGTGCTAACTAGCATGTAACAATTAACACTAATCCTGCCCTATTCCCATTTTATTTTCTCTATATTCCAATACTGTCCCACCAACCCTGTACAGATTCTAACACTCACCCAAACATTAGCGTCAATTTACAGTGGCCAATTAAACTAACACCACATCTCTGAGATGTGAAACGGAGCATTCCAGGGAAACTTTTAGCATCACAGGGAAAATATGCAAACACCACAGAGCACCAGAAGCAAGAATCGAACCCAGGTTGATGGAACTGTGAGGCAACAGATTCACTCATCAGGTCACAACGAAGCCCAGATACTTTCATATGCACCCTGGGCTATCTGCTAATGGAGCAGTGGGGAGCAGATTTTTTTGATGGTATTGGAAAAAGTTGAGTCCCAAGATTCTGGAAGCAGTGTTACAAGAAATTCAGTGACTTCACAAATGGTCAATGTCAGTGAATGCAAATCCCATAACACGCGGGGCTGAGCTACAGGGAGAGGTTGGGCAGGTTAGGACTGTATTCCTTGAAGCGCAGAAGACAGATGGGTAATCTGATAAGGTGTATAAGATCACGAGTGGAATAGATAGGGTGAATGCACAAAGTCTTTTACCGAGGGTGGGGAGCTAGAGGACATAGGTTTAAAGTGAGGGGGGAACAAATTAATAGGGACCTGAGAGCCAACTTTTGGTGGGTATATGGGACGAGCTGTCGGTGGAGGGAGTTGGTGTAGATACTATAACAGCATTTAAAAGACGCTTAGGTACATGGATGGGAAACACAGGTAAATAGAGACTAACTTAGATGGGGCATCTTGGTTGACATGCACAAGATGGGCTGAGTGACTATTATTCTCCATCTCTAACTTGTCAAATGTACCTGCGGCCTCCCACTCTAAATGCACAATGTTCCTTTCATTAACTGGCCAATAACCCATCAAAAAAGACACAAAATGCTGGAATAACTCTGCGGGTCAGAGCAGCATCTCTTGAGATCACGAATACCAGACGTTTGGGGTTTGGACCCTTCTCCAGAATGACTGCAGTAGTCAGGGAAGATTTGTTTAAAAAAAGTCTTGAGGAGTAGGTTTAATCTACACTTGGTAATGTAGGAGTTACTAAAAGAAACTCAGCCTAGTTTTGCCAGCGGGAAATCCTGCCTGACCCATTTGATTGAATATTTCTTTGTAGAGGTTGATATTGAGGGCAGTACAATGGATGTACTCTACTTTGATAGCACTTTAGTCATGTCTTTTGCAAGACACCATGTGGGAGATTGGTGCCCAAGGTTAGATCCCATGGGACCAGGGGAAGTTGGAAAATTAGATCCAAAATTGGCTTGATGGCAGGAGACAGTGGGTAATGCTGGTGAATTTATTTGTGAGTGGAAGCTTATGTCTGGTAACGTACCACAGGAATTTGTGCTGGGATCCTTAATGTTCGTTAGAAATGTTAATAATTTGAATATTGATGTAGAAGGCATGATTGGTAAGTCGACAGTTGTCATAAAAATATTTGGTGTGGTTGACAGCAAACAGGACAGTCCCAGATAATGGGAAGTTATTGATTAGTTGGGGAGATGGGCAGAGCAATGGCAGATGAAATTTAAACCTGACCAGTATGTAGAGATCTACTTTGGGAGGTCAAATAAAGATAAGAAATACACAATGAATGGTCGGGCCCTATGGAGTTTTGAGTAACAAAGGGACTGGTGTACAGTCCTTGACAGTGGTTGCAGTACCGGTAGATAAGATGTTGAAGAAAGAAACTGGACACTTGTCTTCTATGGTCAGGGCATAGAATATAAGAAAAAAGAAGTTATGGTACAAGGTTATAAACATAGAACAACATAGAACAGTATAGCACAGGAACTGGCCCTTCAGACCTCAATGGCCGTGCCAAACATAACAAGTAAAAAAGCTAATCTACGCTGCCTGTACAGGATCTATTTCTCTTCATTCCTTGCATATCCATATGACTATCTAAAAACCTTGTAAACGCCACAATCGTAGCTGCCTCTACCACCACCCCGGCAGCACGATCCAGGCCCCGACCAGTCTCTGTGTAAAAAAACTTTCTCTGCACATCTCCTTTATATTTCTCCCCTCTGACCCTAAATATATGCCCTCTAGTCTTTCACATTTCCACTGTGAGGGGAAAGGTTCTGACTGTCTACCATATCTATGCCATTCATGTTTATACACCTCAAACATTGGTTCGGTTAAAGCTGGAGTAGAGTATGGGGTCCTTGGCAATGGAGAAGGTGCAGAGGAGATTCACCAGGAAGTTGCCTGCGATGCAGTGTTTCAGCGAAGAGAGACTGGCGAGGTTGGGTTTGCTCTCCTTGGTGTGGAAGAAGCTGAGGGATGTATATAAAATGATAAGGGATATAATAGGAGATATTTCCATAAGACAATAAGACCATAAAACATAGGAGCAGAGTTAGGCCATCCAGTCTACGCCATTCAATCAAGGCTGATAATTTTTTTCCCTCTTAACCCCATTCTCCTGACTTCTCCTCATAACCTTTGATCCCTTTACTAAACAAGAACCTATCTTCCCTTTAACAATTCCCTATGATTCCCAGGCACCAAAACTCGAAGGACAATTTTTTGCAGTAAGGATGAAGCGGTTTACAGGCGTACTGAGGAGGATTATTTTCACCCAGAGGGTGGTTGAAACCTTAATACAGCAACAGATTAGCACACAATAAAGGAGTCAAATCTGATGCCTTATAAAACATTTACTGCTCAAAAAGAGAGATTTGAAAAAAACATCTGGACAGTTTGAAAATAAAGAGTCATAGAGTCATCGTTGCACTGCCATGCTGAGCAAGTTGACACATTGGGCTTGTTCCATTTTCCTGTCTTCAGTCCAAATCCCTCTAAAGCCTTCCTATCCATATATCTATCAAAACGCCTTGTAAAATCCAGTGTAATGCAAGGTAGCATTATATTAATATACCATGGTATAATTAAATAACAGCGATATGACATTTTATCAATAAGCCTGGAATTTATTTATCAGATAAATCCAGATACAGTCAGACTTGATCTATGTTATGTTGGAATCATAGATATAACTTTTCTCCCCAAAGGCATAAAGCGATTGATTATCCCCAAAGTATGTTATGGCACATGAATCATTTTCTACCTGCATAAATTAATGAACCAATTTACATATTAACCTGTTCACTGCTAAGTTATTTTTTCACTATTGGCCATAACCCGAGTATACTCGGGGGGTGGCATTAAACAGGTTACTAACTTCAAGTAATCCTGGCATTCTCTCTCTCTCCATCCCTCCCCCCAACCAGCTTCTCATTTTCACCCACCAAACAACTAACAATGGGTTAAAGAAGAAGGGTCTCGACCCGAAACGTCGCCTATCTCCTTCGCTCCTTAGATGCTGCTGCACCCACTGAGTTTCTCCAGCCTTTTGTGTACCCTCAACTAACAATGGCCTGTTTCCATTATCATCGTTATTTTTTTGCCTATCTTTCATTCATTGTTCTATATCTCTCTACATCATCATCTATATCTCTCGTTTCCCTTTCCCGTGACATTCAGTCTGAAGAAGGATCTCGACCTGAAACGTCTCCCATTCCTTCTCTCCAGTGATGCTGCCTGTCCCACTGAGTTACTCCAGCTTTTTGTGTCTATCTTCGGTTAAATCCTCTGTCTGGTTTATCTCTCTTACAATCAGTGCCCTGATGTGCTCATAACAAATGGTTAACGGTCTCAGTGTGTCCATGTTTTCATCTGCGATTTTGAGAACATTTGTAGCCGTGTAAAAGCCAAATTCTCTATTTTGTACCAGTACATTTATTTAAAACAGTCAGCTCCATTTCCTCTGTGTCAGTCAGGGAGGAATTTGATTCCTACACCTTATCTCATAAGAATCTAAAGGTCATTATGCCCATTGAAGCCTGTCCCCTCAGTAATCAGTCTCTTTCCCTCTGTACCCTTGCACAGAAGATTGTTATTGCAAATATTAATCATCCCTTGAAAAAAAAAGTCTATTTGATCTTGTTTTTACCTTGTGATAAATTATTGTGTAGATATACAGTATATCCTCTGTCCGACTAACCCCGGTTATCTTTTGGATTTATTTTTTTATCAAACAATTTAATATTTTATATTCCTCGATGAGATGCCTCCTAATCTTCTCTCTAAACTGGAGAGCTTAATCTGCCGTAATCTGTGCCTGTAGCCCATGTATGATCATTCCTCTGATGTTTAATGCTCTTGTTGGTGTTTGACAATTGGCAGATCCTGTGTGAGGTGTCCCTGGCCTTAGATTCTTCATGTTTGTTGTCACTGTAATGTGCAATAAAGCAGAAGGATGTAGCATTGTAAAAAGCAGGTAATTCAAATCAATGGATACACAGCCACTGTTTAAGAAGTCATTTCTGTCTAAGCAGGGTTGGATCCCACATAGTTACACTATAGAAACTAAAATGGGGACGTACCTTTGGAAAGGAGATGAGGAGGAATTTCTTTTGTCAGAGGGTGGTGAATCTGTGGAATTCATTGCCACAGACGGCTGCTGAGGCCAAGTCATTGAATTTTAAAGCGGAGATTGACAGGTTTTTGATTACCATGGGAGTCAAAGGTTACGGGGAGAAAGCAGGAGAAAGAGAAAGATCGATTAGCCATTATTGAGAGGCAGAGTAGTCTCGATGGGCTACTGTGACTTATGCATTTATGAAGTGCAGATGCTGGCTAATACACAAAAGGACACAAAGTGCTGGAGTAATGGAGTAACACAGCAGGTCAAGCAACATCTCAGGAAGAACATGGATAGGTGACCTTTCAGGTCGGGGCCCTTTTTTAGACTGAAGAAGGGTCTTGACCTAAAACGTCACCTATCCACGTTCTCTAGATATTGCCTGACCTGTTGAGTTTGTTACCCCAGCACTTATAGACCCTTTGTCATTTTCTACATAGTTGCACATTTTGTTTAAGCAGCATTAACAGGCTGAAATGTCAAACAATCCAATGCTCGCCAGATCCAACATCTTTAACTTCAATGGATTTCGATAGCATCTTCGGAACATCAGAACATTGAATAGGTTCACCGTGTCAAACAGCGTGGAAACAGGCTCTTCGGCCCAAAGCGCCCATGCCGACCAAGATGCCCCGTGTGAGGAGAGATCCGAAAAACACCGTAAGGTGGACTTACCATCGGAGCCTGCAATCTCTTGTCTGGGATCGACGCTCCAACCGCGGCTTGCGGATTTCAACATCGAGGAGCTCGCAGTCTCGGGTAGAGGCTAATGTCGGGAAGTGCCAAGCCACACGAGGTGAAACCAGCCCCGAACCGGGTCCGATCGCACAGCGCGGGGGAAATGAGGTCCCCCCGATGCGGGAGCTTGATCGCCCCGACGAGAAGGGGCCAAGGTCGCCCCAAGAAAAAAAGGTTCGAGTGCCCCCGACCACGGGAGAACAAAGAAGGGAAGAAGATTTAACTTTTTTTGCCTTCCATCACGGTGAGAAATGTTGGGGAATCGCTGTGGTGGATGTTCATGTTAAAAATGTATTTGTGTGTCTTGTTGCTCTTTATTGGTATGACTGTTTGGCAAATCAAATTCCTCATATGTTGCAAAACATACTTGGCTAATAAATGACTATGATGATTATATATATTCTGTCAGGTTTAAGAGACTTAGTTCTAGGTGAAGTGAGGTAGGGGGAGTGAAGAGGGAATTTTGCAGAAGAGTCACAGTGACAGAAAGGATACAGCATTGGAAGCCCTGGGTTGAGTGGGTATATAAGGCGGAATACAATCAGGATCATCTCCAGGAAGTGACCGGGAAAAGGGATGGACACATGGCTGGCGGGCAGTGAAAATGGTGACTTTGTTCATCTCAATATTTATTGGAGGACACTAATGCTCTTGCAACACTGGATCCACTCCGGGACCCCCTTAGTCCTCTGCAGCCCCTCTCTGTGTCCTCGGGACTCTGACCTCGTGAGGTAGTGGCTATACCATTAGTGCCACTGTGCTGTTTGAGTAGGGTAAGAGTAGAACTGTGAGACGTCGCTACAATCTACAACTTTTTCAGCATCGGATTTGCTCCTTGGTTCTTCTTCTTCTTCTTCTGTTGTATGTCTTTTAGACCTGCAGCTCCGTTGAGGCGAGCCAGGCCAACGTGTCATTGTCCAGGTCAATCAGACCTCGTTCACCATTCGGTGGCTGGTGTTTGGGGCAACTGGTGACGATGTGCTCCACTGTCTGTGTTGGGTCCCCACACTCGCAGGAGGCGCTGTCCACGAGGCCCCACCTCTTCATCGCTACTCCATAGCGTCCGATGCCTGTCCTCAAGCTCCGGTGGATCTCAAGTTATTACGAGCAGCTGAGCACATTTTCCACTCGACCTAGTTACGCGATAACATGGAATGCATCATTATGATGCCTAATTCTTTCAACTTGAGACGATGAGTTTAGTCACATCAGGATGTGTATTTCTTCGGAAGATTTGTGATGAAATTGCCATCAACTGTATGATATATTCGTACATAAAATCTGTGCATGTTGGCTTGTATTTTTCACACCAGGATTAGCTTGCTCATCAGATCTGAATCTCCCCGTTGCACCATTTGTTAAAGATACTCACAAGCACTGTATACAATAGTATCTAGGTATAATTACCAATTAACCTGGCAAAACAATTCATAATCTAATCGAATGACAGTCATACTTTGATGTGAGGGATGGGCAATAGATAGACATTGGTCATCAGTGGCAAAGTATTACTTATTTATTGCAGTCAATCCTCAGCAGTTCCACCTTAACTCACAGTAAGCCGACACGGACTAATAACTGATCAAAATCTCTAACCCCACCTGCTATGAGACGCCAAAAGAGCCTGTGATAAAATTCTAAGCCAACATGTGGGGAAACAGTAAAGGTGTTGCCGATATAAACACGCAACAGGATGCCGTTGGAATTAAAAAAGTAGTTTTATATCTCTCTGCATCCTAGTGACATGTCTTTGAATAAGATCTACAAGTCCACACAGACCTAAAAACCATGATCCTTGGGAACTTTACTCTATTTACAGGCTTAAGATGAGAGGGGAGATGTTTAAGAGGGAACTCGGGGACAACTGTCTCATTTTAGAACAGTCCGTATCTGGCATGAGCTGCCTGAAGAAGTTATGGAAGTGGACTTCAAATTTGGATGGATTTATGCATAGAGGGATATGGGCCAAATACAGGCAAATGGGACTGGTACATTATACTAACTTGATCAGTATAGGCAAGGTGGGCCAAAGGGCCTGTTTCCATGCTTTAAGGCTCTACAACTATACTCCTAATAACCTGTGAAAATGGGAAACATAGGAATCATCATGGGTGGAAAACCGATTCACCTAAACTTTGCCCAATCAAAGTATTATATGATTGGGCCATACAAATTAGTGTAAAGAAGGGTCCCGACTGGAAATTTAATCTGTCCATTTCTCTCCAGAGGGAACTCGGACAATTCAGCATGTCAGGCAGCATCTCTGGAGGGTATGGATAGGCAACGTCTGTAGAAGGGTGCCAAACTGAAACATTGCCTATCCACATGCTCCAGAGATGCTGCCTGACTCGCTGAGTTACTCCAGCACTTTGTGTTATACGTATTTCTACTTCCATGTGTCTATGTCCTCCCGCAGTTTGCTTGTTTTGCTCAATATTCCAACATCCGCAGTCACTTCCTTCTCCAGGTGTTGAGCTATTGATGAAACATCTAATGTGGATAGAACGCAGGCAAAGCGGAAGGGTGGATGTGTAGTTTGCCTCAATCTGATCGTCATGGTGTGAGTTTTGTGCAGTAAAGTAAGGAAGCCACTAAATAAACTTTGCAACTGACAGGAAGCTGAACAAGACTGATTCCCTGTGCATCGTAATAGCAGATTCCCCCAAGTGGTCATCAGGGTGAGTTTCGTTCTAGATCTGGCAGAATTAAAGAGTGCATAATATTTACATTTTAAGGACCATGATTTTAAGGAAACTGGTCCCACATATTAAGTCTGTAGAAGGGTCTCGACCCGAAACATCACCCATTCCTTCTCTTCAGGGATACTGCCTGTCCTGCAGAGTTACTACAGCTTTTTGTGTCTATCTTTGGTTTAAACCAGCATCTGCAGTTCCTTCCTACACCCACAGATTACTGCCTGGTTGGATTGCACTTGGATTATTTTGTTTGGAGTGTCGGAGACTGAGGCGAGACCCGAAAGAAGTAAGCAAAATTATGAGAGGCATAGATAAGGCTGTCAGAATCTTTTCTCCAAAGTGTAAATGTCAAAGACTAGAGAGCATAGATTTAAGTTGAGGGGGGATTTTAAAGGAGATGTGTGGGGAAAAACGTTTACACAGAGGGTGGTAAGTGCCTGGAATGTGCTGCCAGGTTGTTGAGGCAGATACGATAGTGGTATTTGACACTATTAGATAGACACATAGATATGCAGGGAATGGAGGGATATGGATCATGTGCAGGCATCCCACAAGGCTTGTGTTTGGCATGGACCTAGTGGGCTGAAGGGCCTGTTCCTGTGCTCTACTATTCTGTTCCAGATGGAGAAGGCACTTTCAGATTAGCACCAGAGTGAGTTGCGTCTAGAGGCAGAGCTAGGGGCAAGGACATTTGAGAAGATGTCTCAGTTAAAAAATAGGCATTAAAGCAGTGCAGGACCATCGTAATGCATGGATTGTATTTTGTAATATTTTACATTATATAATCTTTGATACTTTCATGTGAATGTTACACTGTTTGTAGTGCATGCATTTATATTATTTGTGACATTTGCACAGACTTAACACATTTTTAGAAGAATTCTGATTTATGTTGCTCTGTTGAGCAGTTTTACCACAAATACATGACAAACCCCAGAGACACGTGTGAGAGTTAAGTACCAACAAATAAGCAAAGCTAGAACTTTGATTGCTTCTTCCAATGAAGTTCCTGCTTCACTGGGAGACACTACTGAGCTCCTAGTAAAGCAAGGGCAACATTTAGTTTACCGTTCTCTACAAATGCACCCGGGGCAACTCGTGAGTTGTCCAGCCACGATCGAGTTGGCCAATGAATTGTCCCGAATGGAGTTTGTGCACGAAACGTCTGGCATGACTTGGTTCACGACTTGTCATGTTCCGCGCATTAGCTGCACGCTTGGTTCATGAATTCTGCCAGTCGGCTCATGAGTAGCACGCTTGGTTCATCAGTTCGCCACTTGGTTCATGATTTCTGCCGATTTGGTTCATGATTTACGCTCGCATGGGAGTCGATCTGAAAGCACTGCCACTTGAGGTGCGCAATCTGCGGGGGAAATCGTACGTGTTGTCACCAAAATTCTGTCTGTCCACGTTGATTATTTTTCAACCTGCTGCACCAGATGGTTGTAAAATATAATATACCATCGCATTCAAATCAAGGGAAAGAAAAATCAGACAAGATGTACAGCATGGCCATTCAGAGAACATATGCAGAACAGTACAGCACAGGAACAGGCCTTTCAGTCCACAATCTGCATATTGAACATAATGCCACCATAAACTAATCTCCTCTGCCTCCACCTGATCCATATCCCTCCATTCCCTGCATATTCATGTGCCTATATAAAACCCCTTAAACACAACTATTGTATCTGCCTCCACCACCACCCCGGGCTGTGTGTTCCAGGCACCCACCATTCTCTGTGTAAACAAAACGGCGGGTCTCTTTTAAACTTTGTCTCTCTCACCTTACAGCTATATCTTCTACCCTTTGATACTTTCACCCTGGGAAGAAAGGTTCTGTGTCTATGCCTCGCCTAATTTTTACATACTTCTATCTGGTCTCTCCTCAACCACTGACACTCCAGAGAAGACAATCTGAGTTTATCCAATCTCTCCTTGCGATTCGTGTGTCATGACAGTCAAGAATGTTTGTCAAATGTACTGACTTTGGAACAATTATTGTAAATACAATATTCATAGATAACATATAATAAACAAAGTATTCAATATATTAATAATTCCAATACTAGTGCCTTCTAATAAAATTGTGCATCTGCCAAATTTTCATTTGGTTCCTGGTGTCAGAGAACACACATGATAATCGTTCACATCTATAGAGTCATGTCTGTGGTATTACACACACAACAGCTGGCAGTGTGCCTGACAAGGGCTGTATATGTACGCGATGTCGTTAAGAATGATACATTCCTACTTGGGCAAAAAATAGGACTGATAATAGGCTTGTGATGCCAAATGCATGCAAACTCACAGATTATTCACAAAATTATCAGGAGGAGGAAAAAAAAACAATTTTCGGTTTATAATCCACTGGGTGAGTCCAAGCACTGATCCCAGATTACAGCACCAGCCCCCAATGGCATTGCATATCATGGAGAAATCTCTTTTTTTAGATGCAGCGCAGCACGCAATGTGGTTGCTCCGTCTCAGTGAATGGGGAATACTGAACAATGAAGGTCAGTCTCCTGCTCTATTGTCCACACGAATGTGTTGTGTAACGTCTGCAGGAGGGGCTTATGTTCCAGGTGGTTCTCGCGCACGGACTAAGAAGAAATGGGGAAACGAACCTTGTAAAAATTGGGGGGGTTTGTGTGTATGTTTGTATGTGCTAGGGTGCACATTTACAAGGATTATTGACAAATTACATTGAAGAGGTGTTGACACAAGGAACTGCAGATGCTGGTTTACAAAAAAACACCCACAAAGTGCTGGAGAGATTCAAAGTGCTCCAACATACTGGGCGGCACTGAGGTGCAGCAGGTAGAGCTGCTGCCTCACAGCGTCAGAGGCTCGGGCTCGATCCTGACCTCAGGTGCAGTTTGCACGCTGTCCCTGCATAGGTTTCCTTTGGATGCTAAATTTCCTCTCATGTACCAGAAATAGAGTTGGTGAATCATTTGATTTATGGAAAGATACAGCAAGGAAACAGGCCCTTTGGGCCAATGAGTCCAAACCGACTTTCGATTGCCGTTTCACACTAGTTCTGTGTTATCCCACTTTCTCATCCACTTCCTACACAACTAGGGGCAATTTACAGAAGTCAATTAACCTAAAAACCCACACGTCTTTGTGAGGAAACCAGAGCACCTGGTGAAAACCCCAGCAGTCACTGTGAGAGCGTGAAAACTCCTCACAGACAGCTTCCGAGGTGAGGATTGAAACGGGTCTCTGACACTGTGAGGAAACAACTCTACTTGTTGGACCACTGTACTACCCTCAGATCTGTATATGGGGTAGACAGTTTGAATCTTTATCCCACAATGGAAATATCTAACACTTGAGGGCACAGCTTTAAGGGGAATGGGGCAAAATTTAAAGGAGATATGCGGGGCAAAGTTTTTACACAGAGGGTGTAGGTGCCTGGAACACGCTGCTGCAGATGGTGTTGGAGGCAGATACAGTAGTGGCATTTGGATTACGTGTAGGCAAATAAGAATTGATCTTGGCATTATGTTTGGCACCAAGATTGTGGGCCTAAGGGCCTGTTCCCGTGCAGTACTGTTCTATGTTCACCCATCCTGGACAAAACATCAGAGAACTAATTCAGCAGAATGAGCCCTGCTTTCATCAGCACATTTTAATATAGTCTGTTTCTAGGTCAGACATTTTCCCACTAACTCTGGAATATATTGTTTATAAGGCAGCGGACCAGGTGTGAGCATTCATAATTAGAAAGGCAAAGAGAGCTGGAAATAAAAGGATTTTGACAGGAGATTAAAATACAGTGGAACAGTACAACAGTTAACACCGAAAATAACATTGCAAAAAAACAACTGAGATGGAATTGGGGCTTGGATTCCAGACTTGCTTCTCTGACTTGGTTGCTGGCTTCAACAATCTGTTCTACTCGTACTGTTCTCTTCATTTCACCGCATTCCCACACAATCCCAGTGATATTACAAATGATTAATCTCTGCGTGAGCTCATGGATGAGTAAGCAGCTCCCTCGTGAGACTGATGAAGACAACGAATATTGTATGTGGAATTGGTGTGTCATATTTTCATCTTCTTTTCTGTACTCTCCGAATGTCCTTTCCCGAGCATCCCTGGACCTGAGTCACAAACTGTTTATCTTTCCACAGATCCTGAGTGTTTCGAACATTTTCTCTTTTTATGTCCATGAGATTTACAGAGGATCCATTTTTGTGCTGAACAGCTCTCTGTGACTTGCTGTCTCTGTGCAGCCAAAGCTTTGTACAAAAACTGGGGGCACTTCACTGTGGGGTGAATGCCTTCTGATTCATAAGTTCTGAGAGCTGAATTAGACCATTCAGCTCATCAAGTCTACTCCCCCATTCAATCATGGCTGATCTATCTTTCCCTCTCAACCCCATCCTCCTGCCTTTTCCCCCATAACCCCTGACACCTCGGATTACTTCCATGTGGGAAATTATCAACATGGTGGCTCAGCTGTCGGTGCAGGGACCCAGGTTCAACCCTGACCTCTGGCATTGTTTGTTCGGAGTTAGCACATTCTCCCTGTGGCCACCTGACTTTCCCTCGGGTGACATCACATCCCAAAACCAGGTTATGTGACCACTGAAAATTACCTCAACAAACTGTAACTCAACAAACAGAGGCCCAGGAGCGGTTGCAGTGGGAGGAGCGACGTCCGACCTGTAAGTTTAAAAACTCGATCGCGGGGCTTGTTTTCACAGAGGCCCAGGAGCGGTTGCAGTGGGAGGAGCCTAAATCCGTAACGTTCCATTCGCAGCTCGCAGTTCAAAACAAGTGGGCTTGAGGAAGCCGCTCATTGGTGGAAGGACTCGAGGGAGCAGCTGATTGGCAGTCAGATCCCTGCTGATTTCTTTCAGCTAAAATCCTTGCATTGTATTGTATATTGTATTGTATCCGGGGTAAGGGGGAGGATGAGTGCCAGGACAGTTTACTGTTCTGGATGTCAGTTGTGGGAGGTCATGCAGTCAGATAGCTCTCCAGACGTCCACATCTGCGCCAGGTGTGTCAAGATGGCGCTCCAAATGGACCGTATTCGGTACCTGGAGCAGCAGCTCGATGACCTCCGTCTGGTCAGGGAGAGTGAGGAAGCCATAGAGAGGAGCTACAGACAGGTGGTCACTCCAAAACCACAGGAGGAAGAAAAGTGGGTCACGATTAGGAGAGGCAAGGGGCAGAGGCAAGGACTAGAGAGTACCCCGGTGGCTGTACACCTTGGCAATAAGTAATCCTGTTTGAGTACTGTTGGGGGGCACAGCCTACCTGGGGGTAGCAACAGCGACCGGGCCTCCGGTACAAAGGGTAAGGAAAAGAAGGGTAAGGAAAAGAAGAGGAGGGCAGCAGTAATAGGGGACTCTATAGTTAGGGGGTCAGATAGGCGATTCTGTGGACGCAGTCAGGAGACCCGGATGGTAGTTTGCCTCCCTGGTGCCAGGGTCCGGGATGTGACTGAACGTGTCTAAGATAACTTGAAATGGGAGGGAGAGGAACCAGAGGTCGTGGTACATATAGGTACCAATGACATAGGTAGAAAAAGAGAGGAGGTCTGAAAGGAGAATTTAGGGAGTTAGGAAGAGTGTTAAGGAGAAGGACCGCAAAGGTAATAATCTCAGGATTACTGCCTGTGCCACGCGACAGTGAGAGTAGGAATGGAGCAAGGTGGAGGATAAATGCGTGGCTAAAGGACTGGTGCAGAGCGCAGAGATTCAAGTTTCTGGATCATTGGGACCTCTTTTGGGGAAGGTGTGACCTGTACAAAAAGGACAGGTTGCACTTGAACCTGAGGGGAACCAATATCCTGGCGGGGAGATTTGCAAAGGCTACTGGGGAGACTTTAAACTAGATCGGTTGGGGGGAGGGACTCAAATAGAGAAGGCAAGTAGTCCATTTGTGAGGCAGGAAGCAGAGAAGAGAAGCAGTCAGACGCAACACGTAGGGAGGAAAGAAGAAAAAAATAACAAACGGAGAATAAGAAGTGGAGGGTTTCTTAAATGTGTGAGCAGAGAGACAGAGGGGTGTAAAATGAGGATAGGAGCAATAGGTAGTAAGGTGAAAAGTGGCAGGCAGACAAATCCAGGGCAAAAATCTAAAAGGGCCACTTTTCAACATAATTGTAAAAGGGCCAAGAGTGTTGTAAAAACAAGTCTGAAGGCTTTGTGTCTCAATGCGAGGAGCATTCGTAATAAGGTGGATGAGTTGAATGTGCAGATAGCTATTAATAATTATGATATAGTTGGGATCACGGAGACATGGCTCCAGGGTGACCAAGGCTGGGAGCTGAACATCCAGGGATATTCAATATTCAGGAAAGATAGACAGAGAGGAAAAGGAGGTGGGGTAGCGTTGCTGGTTAGAGAGGAGATTAACGCAATAGAAAGGAATGACATTAGTTTGGAGGATGTGGAATCGATATGGGTGGAGCTGCGAAACACTAAGGGGCAGAAAACGCTAGTGGGTGTTGTGTACAGGCCACCTAACAGTAGTAGTGGAGTTGGGGATGGCATCAAACAGGAAATTAGAAATGCGTGCAACAAAGGTAAAACCGTTATAATGGGTGACTTCAATCTACATATAGATTGGGTGAATCAAATTGGCAGGGGTGCTGAGGAAGAGGATTTCTTGGAATGTATGCGGGATAGTTTTCTAAACCAACATGTGGAGGAACCAACGAGAGAGCAGGCTATTCTAGACTGGATATTGAGTAATGAGGAAGGGTTAGTTAGCAGCCTTGTTGTACGTGGCCCCTTGGGCAAGAGTGACCATAATATGGTTGAGTTCTTCATTAGGATGGAGAGTGACATTGTTAATTCAGAAACACGGGTCTTGAACTTAAAGAAAGGTAACTTTGAGGGTATGAGACGTGAATTGGCCAAGATGGACTGGCAATTGATTCTTGAAGGGTTGACGGTGGATATGCAATGGAAAGCATTTAAAGACTGCGTGGCAAGTATGGCAAAAGAATAAATCAGGGAAGGTGGCGCATCCGTGGATAACGAGGGAAATCAGGGATAGTATCAAAGAAAAAGATGAAGCGTACAAATTGGCCAGAAAAAGCAGCCTACCAGGGGACTGGGAGAAATTCAGAGACCAACAGGGGAGGACAAAGGGCTTAATTAGGAAAGGGAAAATGGAGTATGAAAGAAAACTGGCAGGAAACATAAAAACTGACTGCAAAAGTTTTTATCAATATGTGAAGCGCAAAAGATTAGTTAAAACAAATGTAGGTCCCTTGCAGTCAGAAACGGGTGAATTGATCATGGGGAACAAGGACATGGCAGACCAATTGAATAACTACTTTGGTTCTGCCTTCACTAAGGAAGACATAAATAATTTGCCGGAAATAGCAGGGGATCGCGGGTCAAATGAGATGGAGGAACTGAGTGAAATCCAGGTTAGCCGGAAAGTGGTGTTAGGTAAATTGAATGGATTAAAGGCCGATAAATCCCCAGGGCCAGATAGGCTGCATCCCATGGTACTTAAGGAAGTAGCCCCAGAAATAGCAGATGCCTTAGAGATAAAAATTTTCAAAACTCTTTACATTCTGGAGTAGTTCCTGAGGATTGGAGGGTAGCTAATGTAACCCCACTTTTTAAAAAGGGAGGGAGAGAGAAAACGGGGAATTACAGACCAGTTAGTCTAACATCGGTAGTGGGGAAACTGCTAGAGTCAGTTATTAAAGATGGGATAGCAGCGCATTTGGAAAGTGGTGAAATCATTGGAGAAAGTCAGCATGGATTTACGAAGGGTAAATCATGTCTGACGAATCTTATTGAATTTTTTGAGGATGTAACTAGTAGAGTGGATAAGGGAGAAGCATTGGATGTGTTATATCTGGACTTCCAGAAGGCTTTCGACAAGGTCCCACACAAGAGATTGGTATACAAACTTAAAGCACACGGTATTGGTGGTTCAGTATTGATGTGAATAGAGAACTGGCTGGCAGACAGGAAGCAAAGAGTGGAGTGAACGGGTCCTTTTCAGGATGGCAGAGTGTGACTAGTGGGGTGCCGCAAGGCTCAGTGCTGGGACCCCAGCTATTTACAATATACATTAATGATTTGGACGAGGGAATTAAATGCAACATCTCAAAGTTTGCGGATGACACGAAGCTGGGGGGCAGTGTTAGCTGTGAGGAGGATGCTAGGAGGCTGCAGGATGACTTGGATAGACTGGGTGAGTGGGCTAATGCATGGCAGATGCAGTATAATGTGGATAAATGTGAGGTTATCCACTTTGGTGGCAAAAACAGGAAGGTAGACTATTGTTTGAATGGTGACCGATTAGGAAAAGGGGAGATGCAGCGAGACCTGGGTGTCATGGTACACCAGTCATTGAAAGGGGAGGTGCAGCAGGCTGTGAAGAAAGCGAATGGTATGTTGGCATTCATAGCAAAAGGATTTGAGTACAAGAGCAGGGAGGTTCTACTGCAGTTGTACAGGGTCTTGGTGAGGCCACATCTGGAGTATTGCGTACAGTTTTGGTCTCCTAATCTGAGGAAAGACATTCTTGCCATAGAGGGAGTACAGAGAAGGCTCACCAGACTGATTCCTGGGATGGCACGGCTTCCATATGAAGAAAGACTGGATAGACTCGGCTTGTACTCGCTGGAATTTAGAAGATTGAGGGGTGATCTCATAGAGACTTACAAAATTCTTAAGGGGTTGGACAGGCTAGATGCAGGAAGATTGTTCCTGATGTTGGGGAAGTCCAGGACAAGGGGTCACAGTTTAAGGATAAGGGGGAAAGTCTTTTAGGACCGAGTTGAAAAAATCATTTTTCACACAGAGAGTGGTGAATCTGTGGAATTCTCTGCCACAGAAGGTAGTTGAGGCCAGTTTGTTGGCCATATTTAAGATGGAGTTGGATGTGGCCCTTGTGGCTGAAGGGATAGAAACATAGAAACATAGAAATTAGGTGCAGGAGTAGGCCATTCAGCCCTTCGAGCCTGCACCGCCATTCAATATGAATCATGGCTGATCATCCACTCAGTATCCCGTACCTGCCTTCTCTCCATACCCTCTGATCCCCTTAGCCACAAGGGCCACATCCAACTCACTCTTAAATATAGCCAATGAACTGGCCTCAACTACCCTCTGTGGCAGAGAGTTCCAGAGACTCACCACTCTCTGTGTGAAGAAAGTCTTTCTCATCTCGGTCTTAAAGGATTTCCCCTTATCCTTAAGCTGTGACCCCTTGTCCTGGACTTCCCAACATCGGGAACAATCTTCCTGCATCTAGCCTGTCCAACCCCTTAAGAATTTTGTAAGTTTCTATAAGATCCCCTCTTAATCTCCTAAATTCCAGAGAGTATAAACCAAGTCTATCCAGTCTTTCTTCATAAGACAGTCCTGACATCCCAGGAATCAGTCTGGTGAACCTTCTCTGCACTCCCTCTATGGCAATAATGTCCTTCCTCAGATTTGGAGACCAAAACTGCACGCAATACTCCAGGTGTGGTCTCACCAAGACCCTGTACAACTGAAGTAGAACCTCCCTGCTCCTGTACTCAAATCCTTTTGCTATGAAAGCTAACATACCATTCGCTTTTTTCACTGCCTGCTGCACCTGCATGCCTACTTTCAATGACTGGTGTACCATGACACCCAGGTCTCGCTGCATCTCCCCTTTTCCTAATCGGCCACCATTTAAATAATATTCTGCTTTCCTGTTTTTGCCACAAAGTGGATAACCTCACATTTATCCACATTATACTGCATCTGCCAAACATTTGCCCACTCACCCAGCCTATCCAAGTCACCTTGCAGTCTCCTAGCATCCTCCTCACAGCGAACACTGCCCCCAGCTTAGTGTCATCCGCAAACTTGGAGATATTGCCTTCAATTCCTCATCCAGATCATTAATATATATTGTAAATAGCTGGGGTCCCAGCACTGAGCCTGCGGTACCCACTAGTTACTGCCTGCCATTGTGAAAAGGACCCGTTTACTCCTACTTCTTTGCTTCCTGTTTGCCAGCCAGTTCTCTATCCACAATCAAACTGAACCCCTAATACCGTATGCTTTAAGTTTGTATACTAATCTCTTATGTGGGACCTTGTCGAAAGCTTCTGGAAGTCCAGATATACCACATCCATGGTTCTCCCTTATCCACGCTACTAGTTACATCCTCGAAAAATTCCACAAGATTCGTCAGACATGATTTACCTTTTGTAAATCCATGCTGACTTTGTCCAATGATTTCACCACTTTCCAAATGTGCTGCTATCCCATCTTTAATAACTGACTCTAGCAGTTTCCCCACTACCGATGTTAGACTAACTGGTCTGTAATTCCCCGTTTTCTCTCTCCCTCCCTTCTTAAAAAGAGGGGTTACATTTGCTACCCGCCAATCCTCAGGAACTACTCCAGAATCTAAAGAGTTTTGAAAGATTATCACTAATGCATCCACTATTTCCTGAGCTACTTCCTTAAGTACTCTGGGATGCAGCCTATCTGGCCCTGGGGATTTATCGGCCTTTAATCTATTCAATTTACCCAACACCACTTCCCGACTGACCTGGATTTCACTCAATTCCTCCTTTGACCCACAGTCCCCTGCTATTTCAGGCAGATTATTTATGTCTTCCTTAGTGAAGACGGAACCAAAGTAGTTATTCAATTGGTCCGCCATATCCTTGTTCCCCATGATCAACTCACCTGTTTCTGACTGCAAGGGACCTACATTTGTTTTAACTAACCTCTTTCTCTTTCACATATCTATAAAAACTTTTGCAGTCAGTTTTTATGTTCCCTGCCAGGTTTTTCTTTCATAATCTATTTTTCCTTTCCTAAATTAAGCCCTTTGTCCTCCTCTGCTGGTCTCTGAATTTCTCCCAGTCCTCTGGTATGCTGCTTTTTCTGGCTACTTTGTACGCATCATCCTTTGCTTTGATACTATCCCTGATTTCCCTTGTTATCCACGGATGCACTACCTTCCCCGATTATTCTTTTGCCAAACTGGGATGAACAATTTTGTAGTTCATCCATGCAATCTTTAAATGTCTTCCATTGTATATCCACCGTCAACCCTTTTAGAATTAATTGCCAGTCCATCTGGCCAATTCACGTCTCATACCTCAAAGTTACTTTCTTTAAGTTCAGAACCATTGTTTCTGAATTAACAATGTCACTCTCCATCCTAATGAAGAACTCAACCATATTATGGCCATCTTGCCCAAGGGGGCACGTACAACAAGACGGCTAATTACCCCTTCCTCATTACTCAAAACCCAGTCTAAAATAGCCTGCTCTCTCGTTGGTTCCTCTACATGTTGATTTAGATAACTATCCCGCATACATTCCAAAAAATCCTCTTCCTCAGGACCCCTGCCAATTTGATTAACCCAATCTATATGTAGATTGAAGTCACCCATTATAACTGTTTTGCCTTTGTCGCACGCATTTCTAATTTCCTGTTTGATACCATCCCCAACTTCTCTGCTACTTTAGGTGGCCTGTACACAACACCCACCAGCGTTTTCTGCCCCTTAGTGTTTTGTAGCTCTACCCATACCGATTCCACATCCTCCAAGCTAATGTCCTTCCTTTCATTGCTTTAATCTCCTCTCTAACCAGCAACGCTACCCCACCTCCTTTTCCTTTCTCTCTATCCCTTCTGAATATTGAATATCCATGGATGTTCAGCTCCCAGCCTACGTCACCCTGGAGCCATTGTCTCCGTGATCCCAACTATCATCATAATCATTAATATCTATCTGCACGTTCAACTCGTCCACCTTATTACGAATACTCCTTGCATTGAGACACAAAGCCTTCAGGCTTGTCTTTACAACGCATTTACCCCTTATACAATTTTTGCTGAAAAGTGGCCCTTTTTGATTTTTGCCCTGGTTTTGTCTGCCTGCCACTTTTAAACCTTTCACCTTGCTACCTAATGCTTCTACCCTCATTTTACACCCTCCTGCCTCTCTGCTCTTGTACCCATCCCCCTGCCACATTAGTTTAAAATCCTCCCCGACAGCACTAGCCAAACACTCCCCCAAGAACATTGGTTCCATTCCATTCCAAGTGCAAACCGTCCTGTTTGTACCGGTCCCACCTCCCCCAGAATCTGGTCCCAGTGCCCTAAAAATTTGAATCCTCCCCCTTGCACCACTTTTCAAGCCACGTATTCATTTGCATTATCCTCCTATTTCTACTCTGACTGGGCCCGTGTAACTGGTAGTAATCCGGAGATTACTACCTTTGAGGTCCTACTTTTAAGTTTATCTCCTAGCTCCCTAAATTCACCTTGTAGGACCTCATCCTTTTTTACCTAATATCGTTGGTGCCAAAATGCACCACGACAACATGGCTGTTCACCCTCCCCCTCCAGATATGTTCTGCAGCCGTTCAGTGACATCCCTGACCTTTGCACCAGGGAGGCAACATACCATCCTGGAGTCTCGTTTGCGCCGCAGAAACGCCTATCTATTCCCCTGACAATTGAATCCCCTATTACTATTGCCCTTCCCCTCTTTTTTCCCCCCTCATGTGCTGCAGAGCCACCCATGGTGAGCCATTGAACCTGGCTGCTGCTGCAGCATTCTCCCTGATGAGCCATCTCCCTCAACAGTATCCAAAATGGTATACCTGTTTAGGAGGGAGATGACCGCAGGGGACTCCTGCACTACCTGCCTACTGCTTTGCTGGCTATTGGCCACCGATCACTTCTTGTCCTCCTACCTTTTGCCGCGCGTGTGACCAACTCACTGTACGTGCTATCCACGACTTTCTTCCGCATCGTGGATGCTCCAGTATGAATCCAAGCCGCAGTTCCAATCGTTCAATGCGATCTGCCAGGAGCTGCAGCTGGACACACATTCCTGCAAACGTAGTCACCAGGGACACCGACCATCTCCCTGATCTCCACAACATGTTGCAGGCTGAACAAACCACGGGGCCAATCTCTACTGCCATACCTTACTCCCAAATTACTAAAAAAAACACAAAAACTTACCTTTAAACTTTACTACTAAATACTAAATCCCTCACTCCCAGAATCCCCTCACTCCCAGAAGGCAGAAAATGTAAATATAGTAAACCCGGGGTTGCACCCAATCAGCTGCTTCCTCCGGGTCCTCTTCCACCATCAGCGGCTCTTCCTCAAAAAAACCCAAAAAAAAAACCCCACCTCCAAATGGAACGTTATGGGATTTGGTAAGCCTCTGGAAACACAAGCCCCAGCGCTTAGATTTTAAACCTACCGGTCGGGTGTCGCTCCTCCCCCTCCTTCACCTCCTCCACGGCTCCTGTGGGCCTCTGGAAACACAAGCCCCGCCGCTAGATTTTAAACTTACCGGTCGGGTGTCGCTCTCCCCCTCCTTCACTCCTCCAACGGCTCCTGTGGGCTCTGGAAACACAAGCCCCGCGCTAGATTTTAAACCTACCGGTCGTGGTGTCGCTCCTCCCCCTCCTTCACTTCCACCAACGGCTCCTAGATCAGGGGGTATGGAGAGAAGGCAGGTACAGGATACTGAGTTGGATGTTCAGCCATGATCATATTGAATGGCGGTGCAGGCTCGAAGGGCCGAATGGCCTGCTCCTGCACCTAATTTCTATGTAATCATAGAGGAGCGGATAGGCACTGGTGACAGTGAATTGGCGACAGGAAGGAGGGGAATGGGGAGGATAGAGCAGCTCTGCTGAGAGATGGCATTGGGCCAACGGGCTGAATGGTCTCTGTCTGTGTTATAAAGAACAAGAACGTTCTTGACACTAAACTATCTGCTTTTGTTACATCTCAGCACTTTCCATAAAAGGGAGAATCACATTTAAATGACAACGATGCATTCTAGAGACATTCTATCGAAACAATCAGACTGAACATAGAATATAGAAGAGTATAGCACAAGAACAGGCCCACAGTGTCAAACATGATGCCAGGACCAATTCTTATCTCCTTGCACATAATGCATACTCCTTCATTCCCTGATTATCCATGTGCCTATTGCAAAGTCTCTTAAATGTCACTATTGTATCTGCCTCCACCACCACCCCAGACAGCATGTTCCAGACACCCACCATTTTCCCTATATAGAAAAATGTTGCCCTGTACATCTCCTTTAAACTATGCCCCTCTCGCCTTAAAATAACACCCTCTAGTATCTGATTTTTCCATCCTGCAAATGTATATATGCCATGCTACCCCTCATGGATTTCTCGACATAATAACAAGTTTTCAAAAGAAAAGCTAAGCTACTTTATCTCCTAGCTGATATAGAATTCGTAATATGTTTAATTTGGAGCTCCCATTCACATTTTTAATCATTGCTAACTGCTGCAAGGTTGCAGAGCAACTGTTCCATCATTGTCTGTGAGTTAATTTGCCCAGAAGCCTCCATTGAGATCAAATTAGAAAAGGATCATCTTCACCTCTGGTAGATTAAGCTTTAGATTTCCTCTCGGCACCATTACATTGTGGATCCGAAGACATTGAAAGGGCAGAGGCAAGCTGAAAGATGATACTGTCGGAGTTTTTGGTCAGCTTTGTTGCTGACATGTCCCCCAGATGGATACTGACTTATGGTGTGTGAATGCTGAGTGTCTGTGCCTCAACGGTTCATCTGCACTGCACATGAATGCTTGGGTTACAGCTGTCATCTCCCATTGAAATCAACTGCATGCTGGAGGAAAGAATCCTTTTGTTTATGGGGATGTTGACAAAGAGATGGTTTTGGGCTCAATGGAAGCCTGCCAAAGCTCTGCTTCAAAGTCCCGAGAAAATAAATACAGGCTAAGGTGCAATGCATTTATAAAGCTACATCTCTGGCATTCTCCATGTTTACAGTATGCTTAGTTCCTTGTAATAAGGAGTAACTTCAGATGCTGATTTATACCAAAGATGGACACAAAGTAGTGGCATAATTCAGCAAGTCCGAAAAAGGGTCCTGACCCGAAACATCATTTATCCATTTTCTTCAGAGATGTTGCCTGACCCGCTGAGTTACTCCAGCATTTTATGCCTGTGCTCCGTTCCTTGTTGTTTCATCTCGACTGCTTCCCATGAGGAGCATCTTTTATGTTTCAAACATAAAGATCAAGGCATTTTCATTGAGAAACCTTTTGCCATTTAGAGACACAAGGGACAGCAGATGCTGGAATCTTTGCAAAAAAAAACTGAGGAACTCAAAGGGTCAGGCAGCATCTGCGGAGGAACAGATGCTGTTTTAGAGAATGCCTTCTTTAAAGAAGTTCTCCTCCTCTCTCCAAGGGGAGTTCTGAGAGCCCCTCTCTAACATTCTCCCTAAGTGCTGCCCACTGCTCTCCTACTCTTTGACAATTAATCTCAGAAAGGGTCCCAGCCCAAAATGTCATCTCACTGCTGCTACCTGGCCCACGGAGTTCATTCATTACTTTGTATTTTGCCATTTGTCTTATGCCTCTGTTGGGCTATCGTGCTTGCAATAAAGTCATGGAGTTACACAGCACAGAAAAAGGCCCTTCTGCCCAATTCCTCCATGCCCACTAAAATACTCCATCTAAACTAGTCCCATTTTTCCACGCTGGGTCCATATCCCTTAATCCCTCTAGCCATGTAACTGTCCAAATGATTTTAAAATATTGTTATTGTACCTGGCTCAACTACCTCCTCCTATATGTTGTGGAGAGCAGGGCAGTGTCCTGAAATTGGTTTGTGTGGCTCTAGGTCTTTCTGAGTTGGTTTGGGGGATCAAATCACATTCTGAGGTTGGGTGGGGAGGGGGAGTAAAATGTGGGAGAAAGATAATGATATTGTATTAGAATATATTATATTAGATTATTGCAAGAGGGTGTTTGATGGGCAGTGCAGACTCAATGGGCTGAGTGGACTGCATAGTGGCAGAGCACTTTACAATGCCAGAGACCCGGGTCCCCATGGGTTTTCTCCGGGTGCTCCGGTTTCCTCTAACACTGCGAAGACTTTGCAGGCTTATTGGCTTCTGTATATTGTCCCAAGTGTGTAGGACAGTACTAGTTAGGATTCACGTGCTAATCTTCATTTACAGTATATTCCTTCCAGTGGCTTCACATTTCACGCCACTTCTCTCTTTATCTTCTTATCTAACACTTTTTGTCTTTTCCTCTCTGGCCATAGTCCAATTATCTGCCTATCAAACTACCCCTCCCCTGTATCCACATATCACTTGCCAGACTTTGTCCTACCACCTTCCTCTCTTCCAGCTTTCTTCACCCCCCCCCCCCCCACCAAAATCAGTCTGAAGAAGGGTCCCAACTTGAAATATCACCATCCATGTTCTCCAGAGATGCTGCTTGACCCACTGAGTTACTCCAGCACATTGTGTTTTTTTTTTGTAAACTAGCATCTGCAGTTCCTTTTGTCTCTAATCATCATGTCAACTGCTATAAGCACACATGTCAGTCAAGCCTTTGATGCTACATTCTTGTTCAATTGGTCTGAAGGCTCTAACCTTTAGTATTTTACTCCAAATATTTGACATTCAAAATGAGATATATCAAAATTCCCTTCAGCTTAATATTTATAAAACAAAAAAAAATCATTTCCTGCCAGTATTTACATGCCTTGGAGCTCATGTTACTATTGGGTCACGCCAAATTTAGCTTCATCAATTTGCCTGCCTGATAATGTTAGACTCTGCACTGTTTAATCCCCACACTAACCCCAACCTATTCCTAGATTCGCCATTTCAAACTCTGCAACATCACCGTTGCCTTTCCAGCTTAATGTCTCTAAACTTTAAAGAATGGAGGGGAGATTTACAAGGATGTTGCCAGGACACGAGTGCCCGAGCTACAAAGAAAGGTTGGTCAGGCTAAGACTTAATACCTTGGAGCGGAGGAGGCTGAGGTGGTGAACATAGAGTGCAGCACAGTTTATCTGACCCTTCAGCCGAACACGATGCCTAGTTAAACTAATCTCATCTGCCTGTACATGGTCCGTATCCCTCTATTTCCTGCACTTCCGTGTGCCTATCTAAAAGCATTTTAAATGCCACTGTCATATCTGCCTAAACAAATCTTCTCTGCCTGCACGCAACCCATATCCCCCCTTTGCCTGCATATCCATGTGCATATTTAAAAGACAACATTGAAAAGACCAAGACTAGACTGGAATAATCAGGGCTTGCAGCCTCGGACTATCTTTGATCAGACTTTACTGGGCTTTATCTTGCACTAAACGTTATTCACATTAATGACTTTATCATGTATTTGTACACTGGGGATGGCTAGATTGCAATCATGTGTTGTCATTCCGCTAGCTGGTTAGTACGCAACAAAAGCTTTTCACCGTACGTACATCACTACACGTGACAATAAACTAAACTCAAACTCAAACTCAGTCCAGCCATCTACAGTAAACTCCCCCTGCCTCTGACTGTACAGGAAGGGAAATTTAAGTTTTCTACTTGCGTGCTCTGACATTATCCAAAACAGCAAAATTATACAAATAGATGCCTATCCATCCTCACAATGAATTCCCCGCAGTCATCATTAGTGATGTCGTTTATTCAGTGAGTATCTTACTCATGTCACAGTGGGAACCATTCAGCTGTCTGCAACTGCTCCATGGTATTTTATATCATGTTTACTGATTTTCTAGAGCGTTTTTTGTTGTTCCTCCAGTAATGACCAGACAAGCAGCACATTCCATCTCAGGGGGTTACCTTTACCTGTAGTTTGCTTCTGTTTTCTGTTTTTACCATTGGTCGCCTCTTTGATACGCCATGGCATCTTGACCATTTCGAGCGCACAACAGTAGTTTACAGTGAGAATGCTAAGCTGCAAAGGATGCTGAGAAAATTGTCAGGCCTCGAAGTTGGGCAGGCTTGGACTTAATTCCTTGGCGCCCAAGAGGCTGGGTGATTTTGTAGAGGTGTATAAAATCATGAGGGGAACAGATAAGGCACAGAAAGGCACAGAGCCTTTTACCCAGGGTGGGGAAATCATAAACAAAAGGACATAGGTTTAAGGTGGGAAAGGAACGATTTAACAGGAATCCGAGCGGCAACTTTTTTCACACATAAGGTGGTGGATGTATGGAACAGGCTGCCAGAGGAGGTATAGTTGAAGCAGGAATATTAACAGCATTTAAAAGATATTTGGACAGGTACATGAATAGGAAAGGTTTAGAAGTACTGTATATGGGCAAGGGCAGGCAAATGGGACTAGCTTAGATGGGGCATCTTGGTCAGCATGAATGAATTGGGCTGAAGGGCCTGTTTCTGTGTTGTCTGACTATGAGACTTGACCCAGCATTAGCTGTTATGAGGGGCTGTTATTAGACGTTATGAGGGGAGCCCTTCCATACGAAAGGCAAAGGAGCAGAACCCGGCCAGTTGGCACTCACTTATGGACCACATCTTCTGATACAGTAGAAGTCTGCTTGGATGAGAACGTTTGCAGGAATAGTCAGATATCACACCTCAATACACTAACCATGTCACCGTAGCCTTAGCATAAATAAATTACAAATAATTCAATTTTCTCAACATCCACTTGTTGCCCCAAACCTTTGTGGCAAAGTCATATTATCATTAAACCATATTAGGGGCTTAAAATGCCAAATAGATTGGTCTTCAGGAATGAACTACAAACCAATGTGCATTTACAGTGTTTATGATTTTAAACATTTATATTTGTTTCAATGTGTTTCAATTATTTTAATTTCATATAAATCTTTTCAACTCTCAACTGTTCTCAACTTAATTTTACTAAAATAAAACAAATCTTAAATTCAGGTTATAAACTGAAAGTGCCGATAGAATTATTCTACGGGATTTATAGATGGAGATACAGCATGGAAACAGGCCTTTGGCCCATCGAGTCCATGCTGACTACCTGTTCACACTATTTCTATGTTTTCCCATTTTTTTCATCCAGTTTATATTTTCAAACTGTTTGATTTTGTCGCTTCACCAAATTGAGGTACACTTTTTGGACTAGTGGCAGGTCAAAAAGTATGACACTATAATGCTGTTGTTAGTAGTTCTTTTGCACTCAGATTGAACCAAACTTGGCTTTGAAAGTAATGGTTGTGGAAGGCAGAGATGTGTTATAGTAGTTCCACATTCTGGCGTTACACAAGTAGAACTTCCTTATCATTTCAGGTTACTCATCTTCAACAATTGTATATGCAAATTAAACAAATACAGATGGGCCATGTCCTTGATATATTGATATGTAGCTATCAGTTTTCTACTGATATCTTTTGTGCTAAGCAGCTGGCGTCAAACCTATGCATAAATCATCTTGCAGGTTGAATCTGGCACCTTCTGAGCGCTAATCTAGAAATGAAGAGATATGTGTCGGTGATGGATCATTACTCCTGCAGCTCTTTGATGTATCATTTTAGATTTGATACCCCATTTAGTTTATTTGGCAAGATTCAACAATATTAGGTTTAAACAACACGGTGCATCAACACAGATGATGAAGTCAGGACGTGAATAGGCACATAAGACTAGGATATAATAACTATCGCAGAAACGTGGCGGAGGGAGGGAGAGGACAAGCAGCTCGATGTTGCAGGGTACAAATGCTACACGAGGGATCGAGGTGGAGGTAAAAGAGATGTTCTGTTAATAAGGTCATGGTTGACTGAACAGGAACCTCAACTCAGCATTCCCGCCTATCCCCTGTAAACTATCCACCTACCATGTTCTCCAGAGATGCTGCCTGACAGGCTGAGCTACGCCAGCACTTTCTGTCCTTCCCTTTAACCATTCACTCTCTTGTTTGCCACCAATCCACCCACTAATCCACCCAAAATATTCTGTCTCCATCAGCCTTTGACGAGAGATCCAAAGACTCGCAACAGTGCGAGAGAAAACACAAATCCCCCCCCCCCCCGAGTAGCACTAGCAAGCTGCCCTGCAAAGTTATTGATCCCCCTCCAGTTCAGGCACAACCCATCCCTCTTGTATAGGCCCCACCTGCTCTGAATGCAAGGTATATGGGTCACATGCAGGCAGAGGAGATTAGTTTAACTTGGTGACTGAAGATGCCGGTTTACACAAAATGTCACCTACCCATGTTCGACAGAGATGCTGTCTGACCCACTGAGTTGCTCCAGCACTTTGTGTCTTTTTTTTTGTTGTAAAAAAGCATCTGCAGTTATTTGTGTCTACACTTTACTGTTCTCCAGCAAAATCTCCTCCAGGTATGATAACTTTCAAGAAGCTCTCAATGTGACCTGACTGCTGCGAGACACTCTCACTGCTCCCCCTCTGTGATTATCCACCAATTACTTGCCAGGCTTTGTCCTGTCCTGCCCCTCTCTCTTCCAGCCTTCTTTCCACCACCCTCCACCACAATCAGTCTGAAGAAGGGTTCCGACCCGAAACATCATCTATCCATGTTCTCCAGATACTGCCTGACCCTCTGAGTTACTCCTGCTCTTTGCGTCTTTGGGTTAACTTGGCATTGTGTTCGGCACAGACATTGTGGACTGAATGGCCTGTTCCTGTGCTGCGCTGTTCTACGTTTTGTGTTCCACATCTAAAGCCCTCCCTTCTGCAGCAGCTCCTTAAACACATATTAAACTGCACTATCCTTCTATTTCTGAAGAAGGGGTCTGAAAAGGGGTCTTGACCCAAAACAACACCTATCCATGTTCTCCAGAGACATTGCCTGCCCCGCTAGGTTACTCCAGCACTTTGTGTCCTTCTAGCTCTTGCCTCACAGATAGTGGCACAGGTACCAATGCTGATTTATTGTATTAAAATGTATTTAATTGTTTATAAATACGAGGGTATTTTAAATGTTTTAATTGATATAAAAATGCATTACAAAAGCTTTACATTTTTTATAGCATTTGAATAGTTATGAATAGTTTTCCACTGTTTCTGAATGTGAATGTCAAGGATAGAAAGAATCTTTAGTAATACCTTTCAGAGGTGTGATGGATCATGAGGGATGTAAGCATCTTTCTATGAGTGCCTCTGGCCAGTTTGATTGGCAGTGGGTTGACACAGCGCTGTGATAAGCCACACCGATTCTTGATTAGAACGGGTGTCAAGGATTATGGGGAGAAGGCAGGAAAATGGGATTAGGAGGCCATGATTGAATGGCGGAGTAGACTCGATGGGCTGAATGGTCTAATTCTACTTCGGTAACTTGTGAACTTGAACCGAAGTTCTGAGGGGCTGGTCTCAGCCCATTGGTGGTGGAGCCACTGCCTCACAGTGTCAGGGACTCAAGCTCCATCCAGACCTCAGATGCTGTCTTTGTGGAGTTTGCACATTCTTCGCGTGATGGCGCGCGTTTCCTTCGGGTGCTCCGGTTTCCACCCACATCCCAAAGACGTGCGGGTTTGTAGGCTAGTTGGCCTCCATAACTTGTCCCTCTTGTGCAGGGAGTGGGTGACAAAGTGGGATAACATAGAACTGCATTCCTTCTATCCAGAGATGCTGTCCATCCGGCTGAGTTACTCCAGCATTTTGTGTCTATCTTCAGCGAATGGTTGATCGATGGACAGCATGGATTTGATGGGCTAAAGGGCCTGTTTCCATGCTGCATCTTTCAATCAATTCAACCAATCGACCCCTGAGGAGGCAGAATATCCGATCCAATAACTTCATTAATGGGAGCGTTTACTATGTGGGCTCACAGGGGAGTTTCTTAAATCACTATCAACTCTGAGATACTGCCTAACTTCACGTTGTCAGTCAAGATTAAAGTGCAAGCTCCCTTTCTTATCTGCGGCTTTGCTGATATTCATTTGCCATTGTGTTCCCTGAACCCATTTTGATTATTGCAAATGTAATTCTTTTTGGCACTGCTTTGTAGAATGAGTTGTTCAATTAATAGCACTCCCTTTGCTTATGAGTTGTCTGATCTCTGCTGCTGTTAAGAGATTAAGGTGGATGTACAGATTTATAAAGCAATTTTACTCACCATCTTGAAGGATATTTTAAAGCTTAGGTAGACTTCTGCAGACTGCAAAAGAGAAGTTTTTTATGCAATGTAACGATGGCTTGTAATCTCACAAACAGGCAGAAGGTAGATAAAAGATTACTGATCGAGCCATGTGGGCATCAACTATTTTGATCTATTTTTGTTTTCATGTAATTCACTATCTTCGTAACATTACGATGAAATGGCAGGCACCATGAAGGGGAAAAATGAAGTTAATAGCTTTCCCGATTAATGATGTTACATACAATTTACAAAATCTTTCACTTGTTTCCTGACAAATGAAGAGGATTTAGAATATCATTAATATTAAATTGCACTCATTAGTGAAGACAGCGCATTCACAGCTTTGTAATGAGTTGCTTACCACTTGGCTGGGTATGTGTTGTGTTGTTAGTGCAGACTGAATATTACCAGCAACAAGGAGTGAATTAGTTTGTAGCTGGTGTAGAAGGCAGCTTGTGAAGTAGAGGACCAACCTGACCTCCCGGTGGCTCAGCAGTTCAACTCCCCCTCCCATTCCGTATCCGACCTCTCTGTCCTGGGCCTCCTCCACGGCCAGAGTGAGCAACACCGGAAATTGGAGGAACAGCACCTCATATTCCGCTTGGGGAGTCTGCATCCTGGTGGCATGAACATTGATTTCTCACAATTCTGTTAATCCTTGCTGTCTCCTCCCCTTCCTACCTCTCCCTCAGCCCTCGGGCTCCTCCCCCTTCTTTTTCCTTTCTTTGCCCCGCCTCCCCCCACCCCCTATCAGTCTGAAGAAGGGTTTCGGCCCGAAACGTTGCCCATTTCCTTCGCTCCATAGATGCTGCTGCACCCGCTGAGTTCCTCCAGCATTTTTGTGTACCTTAAAAGGCAGCTTTACCACCGACCTAAGGTGACACAATGCACATCTATGGAGTTGCTGCCTCATTGTACTCCAGCAACCTGGGTATGATCCCTCCACTGCTGCCTGTGCAGAGAGTTTCCCGTTCCGCCTGTGGCAGTGCAGGCTTCCATGCAGACTGTGCAGAAAAGGAGATTTTGGTGCAAAAACATAATTAGAGAAAAAAAATATGTCCATAATACCCATTATGTACACACTGTACCAAAGAGCATTGTATGCACAGTCAAAACCTGATCACTTCAGATACAGCTTCCACTTGATGCTGGAGGTTGACTGAGCCTTGCAGAAAGCTCAACAAGTAGAGTCAGCAAGGATGTTTCTGGAGCTCTGTTGCATGTCTGCAGTGGAAATGTCAAAGACTTGCGGGCATAAGTTCATGGTGAGCGCTGCAAAGTATAAAAGAGATGTGCGGGGCAAGTTTTTCTACACAGGGTGATGTGGGTGCCAGGAACGCGCTGCCGGGGGTGGTGATGGAGGTAGGTACAATCGGGATTTTTAGATAGGCACATGGACATGCATGGAATGGTGGATATAGAGATCATGGGCAGGCAGAGGCGGTGAGTTTAATTTGGTATCATGTTCGGCACAGACGTTGTGGGCTTTCCTGCCCAGGTTGTCTCATTTATATTGGTTCCTTTGCTGTTGCATTAGATGTCACAAGAGTCCTGTAACTATGTTTAACTGATATCAATACCCAAGAACACCAGAAACAACAGCAGGACAACCCTATTGATGGTGACACTGGGGACGTTGCATGGAAAAGACTGACCTGCCACACTTGTCAATTATTGGAGTTGCAACCAAAGAGAAGTTTAAAAGAACCGTTATCGAAGAGGATCTAGGGAGACAGAGAAACTGAAATAAATTTGCATTAGGTGAGAAATAGTATCGGGTAGACTGATGGGACTGAAGGCTGATAAATCCCCAGGACATGATGGTCTGCATCCCAGGGAACTCAAGGAGGTGGCTCTAGAAATTGTGGATGCATTGGTGATTATTTTCCAATGTTCTATAGGTTCAGGATCAGTTCCTGTGGATTGGAGGGTAGCTAATGTTTTCCCACATTTTAAGAAAGGAAAAAGGAACAGGCCTGACTTTGGTGGTGGGGAAGATGCTGGAGTCAATTATTAAAGAAGTAATAATGGCCGCATTTGGATAGCAGTAAAAGGATTGGTCCAAGTCAGCATGGATTTATGAAGGGGAAATCCTGTTTGATTAATCTTCTGGAATTTTTTGAGGATGTGACTAAAATGGATGGAGGAGAGCCAGTGGATGTGCTGTATCTGAACTTTCAGAAAGCGTTTGATAAGGTCCCACAGGAGATTGGTGGGCAAAATTAGGGCCCATGGTATTGGGGGTAGGGTATTGGCATAGATAGAGAATTTGTTGGCAGACAGGAAACAAAGAGTATGAATAAACGGGCCCCTGTCAGAATGGCAGGCAGTAGCGAGTGGAGTGCCGCAAGGCTCGATGCTGGGGCCGCAACTATTTACAATATGTATTAATTATTTAATGATGGAATTAAAAGTAACACTAGCAAATTTTCAGATGACATAAAGCTGGGTGGCAGTGTGAACTGCGAAGAGGATGCAAGGAGGTTGCAGGGTGACTTGGACAGGTTGTGTGAGTGGGCAGATGCATGACAGATGCAGTATAATGTACGTAGATAAATGTGAGGTTATCCACTTTGGCGGCAAGTACAAGGAGGCAGATTATTATCTCAATGGTGTCGGATTAGGAAAAAAGGAAGTGCAACAAGACTTGGGTGTCCTTGTACACCAGTCACTGAAAGTAAACCTACAGGTACAGCAGGCAGTGGAGAAAGCTCATTTCTTCTTCTTCTACTTCTTTTTCTTGCGTATGGCGTGCACAGCCTAAAGTTGTAGGTCAACCTGTTCTTATTTGATTGTGCACGCCAGGTTGATTGCATTCGTCGAAACAGGGCGGACAACGTGAAGGTTGCAATCTTCCACCCCAAAGCTCGTTCAGTTCAGTTCAGTTCAGTTTTTATTTGTCATATGTAAGTTAACAAAGGGTCAAAAGGGTACAATGAAATGTTTTTGACAAGACAACGGGTCACTTCAGCAATGATATTACAAGGATAAAATTAAGGTTAAAAAAAAGATAAGATAAGAGTGACATTGGTAGGTAAAAGACAATAATAAATAAAATAATCAACATATATGATGTGTTTATGAGTTCAGAAGCCTGATGGCATGATGATTAAAACTGTTCTTAAGTCAGGTGGTGCGTGCAGCCTTGCTCCTGTATTGTCTGCCTGACGGTAACAAGGAGAACCAGTCTGCGTGCTGGGTGGCTGTGGTCCTTGATGGTGCTGCGTGCCTTCCGCAGGCACCGCCTGTGGAAAATGTCCATGAATGGCCGGGAGACAGTTGCCAGTGATGTGCTTCCTCAGTCTTCTCAGGTAAAAGAGCCGCTGGCAGGTTTTCTTAGTTATTGCGTCCGTGTGCAGTGTCCAAGAGAGGTCCTCAGTGATGTGCACACCGAGGAACTTGAAACAGCTGATCCCTTCAACCTCAGCATCACCGATGTGGATGGGGCGGTGTCCACTCCCCTGCTGTCTCCTGTAGTCCACGATCATCTCTTTAGTTTTGCTGACATTGAAAGAGAGGTTATTTTCCTAGCACCAGCTGTTTAGTGCCTTTACCTCCTCTCTATAGGCTGTCTCATTATTATCTGTGATGAGGCCCAGGATGGTTGTGTCATCAGCAAACTTTAAGATGATGTTGGAGCTGTGCTTAGCAGTACAGTCATGCGTGAACAGGGAGTACAGGAGAGGACTGAGCACACGGCCCTGTGGTGTGCCTGTGTTAAGGATCAGTGAGGAAGAGGTGTGGCTGCCAATTCTCACCACCTGGGGCCTGCTCGTCAGGAAGTCAAATATCCAGCCGCAGATGGAGGTCTCCAGTCCAAGATCTAGGAGCTTGGGGACGAGTTTTGAGGGAATGATAGTGTTGAATGCCGAGCTGTAGTCAATGAAGAGCATTCTCACATATGTATTCCCTTTGACCAGGTGGGTGAGCGCAGTGTGAGTTGCCAGGGCGATGGCATCGTCGGTGGCCCTGTTTGATCTATACCAAACTGAAGAGGGTCCAAGGTGTCGGAGAGGAGCAGATGTGAGTTTTGACTGGACGCTCGAAGCACTTCATGATGACATGCTAATGGCATGTGAGCCTTCATAATGAGAGGATTTGAGTATAAGACCACATCTTGAGCATTGTGTGCATATATGGTCTCCTAATTTGTGGAAGGACATCCTTGCTATTGAGGCAATGCGAGGTTAATCCCCGGGATGGCGGGACTGTCATATGACTGTCATATGAAGATTGGAAAGACTGGGCTTGTATTCACTGGAATTTAGGATGAGAGGGGATCTTATAGAAAGGTATAACATTATAAAAAGGACTGGACAAGCTAGATGCAGGAAAATTGTTCCCAATGTTGGGGGAGTCCAGAACCAGGGGCCACAGTCTAATAACAAAGGGGAGGCCATTTAAAACTGAGATGAGAAAAAAAAATTCACCCAGAGTTGTGAATTTGTGGAATTCTCTGCCACAGAAGGCAGTTGAGGCCAATTCACTGGATGAATTTAAAATAGAGTTTGATAGAGCTCTAGGGGCTGGCGGAATCAAGGGATATGGGGAGAAGGCAGGCACGGGTTACTGATTGTTGATAATTAGCCATGATCACAATGAATGGCGGTGCTGGCTCGTGTGGCCAAATGGCCTCCGCCTGCGCCCATTTTCTATGTTTCTAAAATTACCAATTGCACTGACTATAACACATTGACTATATCACTTGCTCCTTTCAGCCATTCATTCTGTTAAAATGCACTTAGCACTCCTCCATCTAAGGCTAAATGAATCATATAGATCCTGTATCTATCTGAAACACGACCTTGCTTTTCAATTCAATTCCTTTAGAAATGAACCTCAGAACCATTCATTCCTAGACCCTTTGTAAAGGTACCCATAGATATTCCACCCACATAGGCACTTATTTTGCAAGGAGCAGATGATTTTCCCATCAAATGCATCACTCCACATTTATATGTATTCAATATAATTTTTATAGCCATTGTGTACATTTATAGAGAGCTATTCCCCATCTACATTGTCAATTCTTCACAGTCATTTTATGCTCCCATCAAGTAGGATGTCGGCATTCTTAACACATTTGAATAGGTCTTTATGTTGCATTGTACATTAAGAATAAGATTGGGAATAATTGTGGCCTCACCACAGATCTTGTTGGATTTCATTAATGCCTTCCTCTCTATCCCAGTATAAACCCATTAACTTCACACTTTGTATTCTACTGAATCAATCTCCACTAGGTCATTAACTTGACTTCATTTCCATAAAGTTTAGTTTAGTCTAGTTTAGTTTTAGTTTTCGAGATACAACATGGAATCAGGCCCTCCGGCCACCAGGTCCACGCCGACCGTTGATCACCCGCTCGCACTAATTCTATGAAACTTGCGTGGTCACAGGGAGAACGTGCAAACTCCACACAATCAGCACCCAACATCAGGGTTGAACACAGGTCCCTGGCACTGTGAGGCAGCAGCTCTACCCACTGCGCCACTCTGCTGCCTTAACTCTGCTGGTCTATGACTCTGTAACTCCAATAGGTCTTAGGAAAGGCATGAGTCAAATCAACTGCATTTTACGGGTTGAGATTCTGACCCCAGGCTTCAGAAGCATTCTGGATAGATGTTGTGTTTTTTTTAATTCTTTCACTGGGTGTGGATACCACCAGTGCTGGTTCGCTACTGCCTTGGCATGAAGAGGCAATTTCGAATCAACGACAGTCCTGAGTCTGGAGTCATGTAAAGGACAAGTGAAGATGGCAGATTTCACTTCCTCTGTGAATTTGATGTATTTTTACAACACAATAGTTTCATGGTTATTGTTAATGAGTTAACATTTTAACCCCAAAAGGATTGAATTAAATATAAATACCACAGCTTCCATGGTGGTATTCAAACTCATCTCCTTGGAGAGATGGTTCAATCCAGTAACAACCACCATGCTACCAGCTTCCATTAACCGATGGCTACTGAACAGAATGGAAACGCAAGGGCAAGTCTAAAGAGATTGACATGTAAAGCAGTTTGGAAATGAATTTTTGAATTAGTGAGGAAGTGATTTACCCAAATTAAATGTCAGGCAGATAATTCACACCGGAGGAAAGAAAGGGCTGCAGTGATGTGGAACTGGGGAGATGTAAAAATCTCATATAGAAACAAAACATGCTAATCTTGTCAAAAACTCAATAGGAGCAGCTGAGAGACAGAAGGAACTACAGATGCTGGAATCTTGAGCAAAACACAAAGTGCTGGTGTAACACAGTGGGTCAGACAGCGTCTGTGGAGGGAATGGAAGAGATGACCTTGTGGGTCATGATGCATGACTCAGTCAGAAGAAGGGTCTGACCGAAACGTCATCTGTTCATTCCCTGTACAGATGCTGCGTGACCCGCTGAGTTCCTCCAGCACTTTGTGATATGTTCAGCTGAGACATTTTGCCATGTTGTAGTCAGCGGCGGTCAGACCTGTTGGATGTCTGCCTTCTCCTGGGAGCGATCTTGATACCAAGCCTGTATGCAAATTAATCCATTATTGGAATAATCTCCCGTTTCTTAAAGGGACAAAAAAAAAGAAACACAAGTGTGAATCGTGTTTTTCTGAGCTGTGTTTATAAAATGAAAAATGTCACTGCTTTATTTTGGAGATACAGCATGAAAATGGGCCCTTCGGCTCACCAAGTACGCACTGACAAATCAATCACCCACTCCTACAATTTCTACGTTATCCTACTTTCTCGTCGACTCTCTACTCTCCAGGGGCAATTTTCCAGAGGCCAATTAACCTACAAACATGCAATTTCCAATTTAAATACAAGTCAAAGCTACAGCAAGTTTAGTTTAGTTTAGTTTAGTTTAGAGATTCAGCACGGAAACAGGCCTTCGGCCCACTGAGTCCTCACCGACCAGTGATCCACGCACATTAACAATACCCTATAAACACTAGGTACAATTTACATTTATACCAAGCCAATTACCCTACAAACCTGTACATCTTAGAGTGTGGGATTCACATCTGTGAATTAGAACACAATTTCCAAAGATAGAAGACTCAAGCGAGGTGTAAAAATCATGAAGACTCAAAAATCAATAACATACTAATGCAAAATGTACAAAGCCCTTAGTTCAACCAAAGACAGTCCATTGTTTATAGCAAAGTCTGTGCATCTACTCTATCAATTCTGCTCATGATCTTGTACATCCCTTCTCCTCTTGCATTCCTGCTAAAGTCTTAGTTTTAGAATCATTGAGCCATACTGCATGGGAACAAGCCCCATTTCAGATGGAACATAGAAACGGGTCCTTCAGCCCAATTTGTACATGCTGACCAAGTTGTCTCTTCTATACTAGTCCCACCTGCCCACATTTGACCCATATCCCTCTAAAACATTCCTATCCATGTATCTGTCCAAAAGTATTTTAAATGTTATTATCTTCATTCACTTTGGCTCAGCAGCACACCAAGACTGTTCACGGCCCTTACCCAACTTCCTAACTCCCGTCATCCTTGGAGATATTAATTTCCCCGCAACTCTAACTGCATGGAACACCTGTCCATATAATAACCCATTAGAATAATTAAAAGCAAATTGGACCTGACTTCTGGCCATTTGCTGCACTTGGAGGCATTCTCTCAAATTACTGATGAATAATAAATGAATATTTGGTCCAATATTTGTAAAGAAATCATGGAGGTGGTAACCAAAAGGCATGAATGTGATGTTTGACTGGGATTAGATAGAGTTACGGACACCCACACCCTGATAAGTAGATGAAACAAAACCTCATGTTCAAACGTGCTGAGGTTTAAAGGGGCATGGAACACACCGATCATAATAAATTGAACTCATCTGTGGGTGAAGCTATTTGAAGACATGTTTGGTGCTGTTCAAAACCACTCACACTGTTACTGCACAGTCACCGACCCTCTTGCTACACACGTTTTGATGCCACTTCCAAAAACTTATCTTACGAGGTTGATGCCAGGACTTGTGTGCCTGAGTTTAGGGCATCACAGTGGCGCAGCGGTAGAGTTGCTGCCTTTCTCCCCCGTGACCTGTGTGGGTTTTCTCCGAGAACTTGAGTTTCCTCCCACACTCCAAGGACATGCAGGTTTGTAGGTTAATTGGCTAGGTATAAATGTAAAAATGCTCCATAGTGTAGGATAGTGTTAATGTGCAGGGATCGCTGGTCGGTGCGGACTCGGTGGGCTGAAGGGTCTGTTTCTGTGCTGTATCTATAAACTAAACTAACTAAAATATAGGGGGAGGTTGGGCAGGATGGGACCTTATTTTAATTGCATATATTAATATTGCATTTTATAGGACTTTGTTTAGGCCACATTTGGAGTGTTGCATGCAGTTCTGGATACCCCATTGCACACAAATCTAGTAGGTTCTTTCTCATTACGTTGTCTTTGTTTGAAAATTCTGACCATCTATTCGGAGAAAAAAAATATTTTTTTATTGTGCTTTATTTTCAATAAGTGTTCGTATCTATCAATGGTATGTTTACACTTTGTAATCGATAACCATCTCTTGATAAAAGTAAAGGAATGTTCTTGTTACCCTTTTCTTCACTAATCCGGTGAATATCAAGCTAAACAACTTTAAAAAATAACAATATATTTTTCCAGGTCTCATTACAAAAATTGAATTATTTTTTAAATTAATTTTAATTGAAAAACATTTTAAAAATTAATTGTTGTTCTGCAATCGATTGCAGCACTTTATGCGGTTTTGATAGAAAGTTTCTAAGTTTGTTTTTAACATCAATTACGTGCTGAAAGTTTACCTTCCTCACATAAAACGTAGGGGGTCATTGGGAAAAGCTCGGGGAAATTGCCTTATCACATTGGCAATCAGTTAGCTTACGCCTTATGGGAGGAAGCCTTTTGTGATCCTGATTGATATTTTTGTAGCTTCTCTCTTCCTTTAAGTCAGTGTGCTTTGATATGAATCAATTCAACTAGTAAAATGGACGTAGATTTGTGATCAATAAGACCCTGTGAACCTCATGTGTGGGATCAGAGACCACTGTGCTAACATGTTAAAGGCAGCACCAATCTGTTCTTCAAAATATAGAGGGCTGGATTGACCTGTAGGCTAAAATGCACAGAACAAGAACATAGAGAGTGCAGCACATGGCCCTTCGACCCACAATGGCCATGCCAAACATGATGCTGAGATAAACTATTCTTTTTTTTAAAAGAGGGAAAACAAATATTTTTAAGCAAAATGTCAAATATGGAACTATATCCATGTACTCTAGAGATGCTTCCTGACCTGCTGAATTACTCCAGCACTTTGTTTTTTTCCCTCTCATAAACCAGCATCTGCGGTTTCTTGTGCGAACATAGAACAGGACAGGAACAGGCCCTTTGGCCTACAACGTTCCCACAATGGTGCCAAGATAATCTCCTTAAATAAAAGTAGGGAAAAGTTGAAATTACTCGGGGTGACGGGAAATATGGACAGAGAAGAAGTCTATCGCCACAGATCAGTACCTTCTATCATCTGCAAGTGATCTATATCCCTCCCTTCCTTGCATATCCATGTTCCCACCTAAAAGCCTCTTAAATGCCATTATCATATCTACCTCCACCACCACCCATGGCAGCACCCTTTTGCCTCCTTTTCACCTCTAGCCTTTGTCACTCACTCAGTCCATCCAATTGCCTCCTCACGTATCCACCTATCATTTGCCGAGCTTTGCCCTTCCCCCACCTATTTTGCAACTCTCTCCCCCCTCCCCCTCCTACAATCAATCTGAAGACCCAAAATGTCGGCTGTCCATTTCCTTACAGATGCTGCCCCACCCCTTGAGTTACTCCAGCACTTTGCCGTAGATTCATGCTGCTGTAGTTTCTTGCGTCTCCATTTCACAAGTCCAGCGTACTGAGCTTCAATGGTCAGGAAGCAGAGAAGTATGGACCCTGTGTATGGGACCGGTACACAAAGCAGGCTGTCACCAACTCAAGCCCACAGATTTACAGCTGGAGTGTTTTATTGCGTCAACATTGTTTTATGTACATCACACACAATTAATCACTTGTTGAAACGCAGTAAACAAAACAGCCAAGTTTTGTGACTCCACCCCATAAACAACACAGAACCTATCAGCCAGATATTATTTCCTTTGAGGGTAGGAAGGATCTCTAAGTTTGGTGCAAAAATCTTTAACGTTTATACTAAAAGCACAATTTCGGCCTAGGTTTATTATTGTCACGGGTACTGAGGGACAGTAAAAAAGGTTTATGATGCATGCGATCCAAGCAGATCAGATAATACTCTCCATAAATTCAATCAAGCTAAACAGTGCAATAGATAAAGTGAAGAGGAAGATACAGAGTGCAGAATATAGTCACAAAATGCTGGAGTAAATCAGCGGGACAGGTAGCATCTCAGGAGAGAAAGATTGGGTGATGTTTTGGGTCAAGACTCTTCTTCGGACTGAAAGTCACAGGAAAGGGGAATGAGAGATATAGACGATGATGCAGAGAGATACGGAACAAATGAATGAAAGATATGCGAACAATGATAAAGGAAACGGGTCATTGTTGGCTGCAGCTAGGTGAGAACGGAAGATTTGAGTGGGGGAGGGATGCTCTCCATCTCTGAGAGGGAATGCAGTGGTTGATTCAAGTTAGAGAAATCAAGATTCATACCCCTGGGTTGCAAGCTGCCCAAGCGAAATATGAGATGTTGTTCCTCCAATTTGCGTTTAGCCTCAGGCTGACAATGGAGGAGGCCTAGGACAGAAAGGTCAGTGTAGGAATGGGAAGGGGAATTAAAGTGTTGAGCGACCGGAGAGATCAGATAGGTCCAGGCGGACTGAGCGAAGGTGTTCAGCGAAACAATCACCCAGTGTATGTTTGGTCTCGCCGATGTATAAGAGTCCACATCTTGAACAACGGATACAGTAGATAAGTTTGTAGGAGGTGCAAGTGAATATAGTTCTCAGCATTGCTCCAGAGTTCAGTTCCAGAGACAAAGTCCAATGTCCACAAAGGAGTAGAGGTGAATCGGACAGTATCCTAGCTTATGGAAGGACTGTTCAGAATCCTGATAATAGAGGGGAAGAAGCCATTCCCAAATCTGGCGGTCCGTGCTTTCATCCTTCTGTATCTTGTGCCTGACCGGAGCAGGGAGAAGAAGGAATGACTGAGGGAAAGGTTAATGAGTCATGGAGTCATACAGCATGGAAGCAGGCCCTTCAGACCATGAAATCCATGCCCTCATTTACATTAATTATACACTGATCCCATTTTATTTTCCCCATATTCCCAAAGTGCTGGAGTAACTCAGCAGGTCAGGCAGCAAAGAAATGGATAAAATGTATACGAAAGAACTGCAGATGCTGGTTTAAACTCAATGTAGGAGCCATTTATGCTTGTTAGTATATTATAGCCATGTCTAGGTATTTCTAGTTTTATCTTTTTTCAGTAGGCTTGTGGGTGGGATTTGATACATAGTAGGGCGTGCCTACATCTGAGGACACAAAAAAGGTGGAGTAACTCAGTGGGACAGGCAACATCTCTGGAGAGAAGGAATGGGTGACGTTTCGGGTGGAAACTTCTTCCCCTCTATTATCAGGCTTTTGAACAGTCCTCTGCCTGTCCCGCTTTTTGTGACATTTCGGGGTGGGACCTTTCTTCAGACTGATTGCTGGAGGAGGGAGAAAGGTGGAGAAAGACGTTGTAAACCAGCATCTACAGTTCATTGTGTCACCCAATTAACCAGGTTTTGTTTAAATTCAGTAAGGAGCAGGCTGCTGAAAAATAAATAAAAATCACCCAAGCATTCAAAGGACATTAAGATCAGAGGAAAATTGATGAAAATCCTACCAGTGACTTCTACCATTGGAAACAAGGTACAGGAGCCTGAAAACCATAACCACCAGATTCAGTAATATCTTCTTCCCAACAACCATCAGGCTCTTGAACACTACCCAGGAATGGGAGTTCGAGGATAGGCCTTCCGGCAAGCCGTCGGGTTGCTGTCAGAGGCTGCCGAGCGAAGCAGCAACTGGCTGTGGCTGAAGAGGAAGGACCAGCGAGAGGGGTCAAACGGAGGGACCGCACCTGGGACGCCAGGTGTTGCTGTTGAGCCCTCTGGAGGTGTCATGGGCCTATCAACGAAATACCAAGGAAGGAGGGTGCCCACCTGATGACCCCAATGAAGTCTTTACCCCTACCCACACTCAAGATAGTGAAGGGCCTGTCCCATTATACAAGGTAATTCAAGAGTTCTCCCGAGTTTCCCCTGATTCGAACTCGGAGAATTACGGTAATAGCCGCTCATAGGTACATGTTGAAAAATCTTCACAAGCTCACCACGTTTCCAGAGTACCTGCCATTAGCGTTACGAGCCGCTAAGAGACGTCCCGAGCTCCGACATACCCGCTACGTACATTCTACGTATTTACCACGAGTTTGATTTTTTTTTAAACTCGGGAGAGCTCTTCAATTACCTCATACAGTGGGACAGCCCCTTAAGAAGGTGCTAATTATAGTAGGGATTGTAATATCAAGTCCTACAAGCTCAACCCAACACTAATCCTTGCCATGAACTATGGACTGTCTTTGGTTGTACTAAGGGCTTTGTTTTTTTTGCACTGGTAAGTTATTGATTTTTTTTGTTTGTTACATGTTATCTACGCATACAGTGTTTACAGACCTGTTGTGCTGCTGCAAGTAAGAATGTCATTGTTCCATTGCCGGTACATATGACAAAGAAACATTCCTGACTTGACTCATCTCTTGAAATGTATCACGAGAGGTCAGGTGTAATGACCATGCAGAGGAAGATCAATGGTAGCAGGAGTTACCAGGAACCAGAGACTTGCGCTGTTCACAGATCTAGTCAGCTAAAGAGTTAAGTTAGAGCAAGCAGGAACAGCGCACGATCAGGCTGCTGCATGCTTCCAAACATTAGCAGCTGGAGCTAGAAGCTTGAGGGAGGTTCCATATTAAATCAGAAGTGGAACTTATTTTGTGTACTGCTGCCTTACATAACCTGGATGCCTCCAAGTGCAGCAGCAGGAATATGCCAGTTTTACTGGATAGCTGAGCTCGAAGCAAAGAAGACAATTAAGAATTAAGGTGCAGACGATGACTCACCACAGCCACCCCCAAGAGGAAGTGGAACATCGAGGAGGAGGTCAAACGACCTGTGAAATGAAGCCAGTCTTCGAAAGCTCAAGGTGATAAGTAAATCAAACAGCCCTGCTACCTGGGTTATATTTTTATCTCCCCTGACTGAGCCTTCAATGATAAATAATTTAAACATTTTGCCATTATCCAAATTAGATCCCGATTACTTCTTACTTTTGTAAGAAATTTTGCAATGTGATGGTGGTAATTTCCTATATGTTAATTGAATTTCCATTTTAAACTTATCTTTACAAAATGTTGACCATATCAAGGGACCTAACCAGCACTGTCAGTCGACTAATAGGGCTCGGGAGAGAATATGAATCTGAATGCATAATACATTTATTTAGAGCCAGCATCACTCCGTGACTCTTTTGCCTTGAACAAAGTATCAATGCACTTTTCTTGAATTGTAATGGGATGCCTTAGTAATTGGTGTAAGATGCAAATGTTAAAGTGTTCCATATTCATATGCAAGACTGTTCATCTTGGCGACACAGTGGCACAGCTGGTAGAGCTGCTGCCTCGTGGAACCAGAGACCCGGGTTCGCTCCTGAACTTGTGCTTTTTGTGTGGAGTTTGCAAGTTCTCCCTGTGACTGCGCAGGTTTCCTCCGGGTGCTCCCGTTTCCTCCCACATCCCAAAGACATGCGGGTTCATAGGTTAATTGGCCCTCGGGTGTAGGGAGTGGAAGAGAAAGTGGGATAACATGGAGCTAGTGTAAATGGGATATCAATGTTTGGCATGGACTTGGTGGGCCGAAGGGCCTGTTCTGAGCTGTACGTTTCAATCAGTCAATCCAATCAATCAATCAATCAATAAGGACAAAGGGTAGTATGAACATGGTAGGCCGAATGGCCTGATTTTGTGCTGCATGACTCTATGTCAGAGGTAATAGGGTGGGGTGGGGGGGGTCGAGTTAGGAGTTGTGATGGTCCAATTAAATTGCGCTCATATGGGAAGCATATTTAAGAAAGAATGCATTCAAAAACCCGCAACGATTAACTGAAGAATGGCAGAGTATTTAATGGAATGCTACATGGAGGAAAATGAATGGATAAATCTGGCATCCTTATTAAAGAATGAAGAGAATCTGACAGCAATTATTCTCCATTCTGGTGAAGGTAACAACTGGGTTCTTTTGTAAAAAATTGTAAATGTTGGGAAACTGAAATAAAAGTAGGAAATGTTGAAATTACTCCCGAAGATGAGAAGCATGGACAGAGATAAAGTCCAGCATCACAGATCAACACCTTCTATCAATTGTGAAGAACATCATCAGCCTGAAGCATTAGCCGCGTTCCTCATTCGACTGATGCTGCCTGACCTGGTCAGAAGATTCAACATAGAATATACAGCACAGGAACAGGCCCTTCGGCCCACAATGTCCATGCCAAACAAATATCATCTGCCTGCACGTGATCCAAATCCATCCATTCCCTGCATATCCATGTGTCTTTCTAATAGCCTCTTAATCACCACTATCATACATGCCTTCACCACCACCCCTGGCAACATGTTCCAGGCACCCACGACTCTTTGTGTAAATAAAAACTTGACCTGTACACCTCCTTTAAACTTTGCCCCTCTCACCTTAAAGCTATCCTGGAAAGAAGATTCTGACTGTCTACGCTATCTATTCCTCTCATAATTTTATAAACTTTTATCAGGTCTCATCTCAACCTCTGATATTCCAGAGAAACAATCCAAGCCTGCCTAACATCTCCTTGTAGCTAGTATCCCTCTAATCCAAGCAGACTTCAAAGCAGCATGCTCTGATACAGTATCTGGAGAGATACAGCACGTATCTCTCCAGATACTAACCAATTTACTCCCTGCAGTGTTTTGACAGTCAGATATGTATTGATTTCCACCTAAGTTATTTTTGTTGAGGTTGTTACTGATCATTGATCAAAACTTAAAAGATGCCCGCAGCTTGTTAGCGGTGCAGGAGAGGCCCTGTGACAGCGAAACACACCCCCGCTGCACACTGAGAATGTGAGATAAAAGCAGAACATGTTGCAAAGGCTTTGTGCCTGTGGAGAGGAAAATAGTTCAGATGGACAATAGACAATAGGTGCAGGAGTCATGGCCCTGTCTCACGGTGCGAGTCATCCCACGAGTGACCCCAAGTGAAAGAAAAAAAACAGACTCGTGGTTATGTACGAGATTTCAAGTTTATGATCAAGTGTTGAACCGAGTTCCCACGGGTATGTCATTGCTGCGATGTTCCAAGTTCCTCTCCCGATTTACCAAGTTCCTCTCCCGTTACTCTTGAGCCAACCGTGAATGAAGGTAAGTGTGTGAGGGTGTGAGAAGTCCATGCCGGGTGCCGGCCGCAGCTGCTGTTCTTTCACATCAGTTGCACATCAGATTGTTGGGAGACGGAGCTCAGGGGTCGCCTCCTGAGCTGCTTTGGTGCCCAGGCGTAAGTTGAGGTGGAGGGTGGTTGGGGGTGGGGGGTGACAGACAAGGCTCTTGGGTGCTGGGATCATTCTCTGCGGGATGGTTAGTGCGGGAGACATGTGCAGGAGAGGTGTGCTGACTGCAGGCAGACACTTTGGTAGTGATTGCCCACCAGCCTCAAAAGCCGCTGTGTCTCCCTGTCCCTATGATAGCAGGGGGCAATCAAGCAGCACAATAGCCCCCTCCCCCTTCACGCCAACACAAAGGGCAACGATCCCAAGGCTTTAGGGGCAGAAACAGTGGACAGAAATCACCTGCCATAATGCGAGAGAGATCATGCGCTATTGTAGGTCTCCTTTGCACGTCGGTGTTTCTGTATTTCTCCATCTCATTGTTGGCCCTGTCTGTCACCAGCCCCACCCCCACCCCTCTGCTTCCCGGCCATGTGTGTGACCCCTTCCCTCCCCTCTCCAGCTCCCCGTCCATTGCACCGGGTGCGGGGGCTTCGCACCGTCTTCATGTTGGCGACGATTCCAAGGCTTTGGACGGAAGGCAGACACAACAAGCTGGAGTAACAACGCGGGCCAGGTAACATCTCTGGAGAAGGTGACGTTTTGGATAAGGGCTCGTCTTCTGAAGAAGGATCTCGACCCGAAAAGTCACCTATTCCTTCTCTCCAGAGTTGCTGCCTGACCCTCTGAGTTACTCCAGCTTTTTGGTTGAATGGGTGACGTTTCGGGTCGAGACCCTTCTTCGGACTGAAAATAAAACTTGCCTCGCTTGAAGCAGCTTGTAAATTAAAACATAAAATCAAGAAATATTAAAGGTCGACTCATTTATGTGCTGTATTCGTTCACCTGGCCTATTGCTGTCCTCCCTCGTCCACCGTGAGCGCTGGACAACTCACCGGATGGAAACCTCCGCTGCATCCCGGGCGGAGGGCGATGATCACTGGACTGACCGGCAAGTAGAGGCGGCGGGTCGGCCAAGCCCGGCTCCCCGCCACCGGGATAGACACCAACTACTGGAGTAAGCTCAGCGGGATCTCTGGAGAAGTCTGAAGTAAGGTCTCGACCCGAAATCTCACCCATCCCATCTCTCCAGAGATGCTGCCGTGTCCCTCGGAGTTACTCCAGCATTGTGTGTGTCTATCTCCGGTGTAAACCAGCATCTGCAGTTCCTTCCCAATCCCACACTCTCGGCCCCGGGGGGTGGATGGAGCATCACACGTGGACACATCCCACCCACCACCCCAGACTTGCCCCTTCGGCAGGTCTTTAACCGCGTCCTCATGAGACAGAGTGACGAATACGAAGCCACGGGGCAGGCGCCTCAGTAATAAAGGACAATGGCAGATCATCGCAGAAAGGCCGAAGATAGACACAAAATGCTGGAGTAACTCAGCAGGACAGGCTGCATCTCTGGAGAGAAGGAATGGGTGGCATTTCGGGTAAGTCTGAAGAAGGGTCTCGACTCCATTCCTTCTCTCCAGAGATGCTGCCTGGTCCGCTGAGTTACTCCAGCATTTTGTGTCTATCTTTGGTTCAGTCTTTACTCGAGCAAAAGAACAGATTATTAAAGTTCCCACGGTAGACTCACGAGACACTAAGATAAACGCACGGGGCCACTACGTTATTACAACGAGTTTAAATGTTTCCATTTTTAACTTGAACAGTTAATTTGACTCGTGGAAAAAATCAAACATGTTTGATTTTTTTCACGAGTTAACAAGTTTCCCGAGTACCTGCCGTTAGCGCCACGAGTCGATAAGTTGCTCGTGCGAGTTCCGACGTTCCCGCTACGTGATCATCACGAGTGAAAACTCGGGGTCACTCGTGGGCCAACTCGCACAGTGAGACAGGGGTTTAAGACCATTTCATTCAAGACACAAAGTGCTTGAGTAACTCGACGGGTCAGGTATCATCTGTGGAGAACGTGAATCGGCGACATTTCAGGCCAGACTGATTGTAGTAGGAGGGAGAAAGCTGGAAGAGAGGTGGGGGCAGGGGTGGGGGATGAACAGATGAATGGCTGTGAGAAAAGGAGAAAAGGATAGATGAGGCCAGAAATGTGAAGTCAGAGGAAAGACTACAGATGCAAACGGATGGTGGGAAGGGGAATGAGGGTGGGATTGTGAGAGAAATGGGTGCACATCCAGGTGGGGCACAGGGAAGAGGTGGTGGGGGGGAGGGGGGGGGAGTGGAAGAGGTCAGACTGCAATTTGAGTAGTCCCAGCATTTTCTATTTCTACACAGGGAATACATGACAAATCTGATTCTTTTTTTCTACTGTTGGGCACAAACTCATGAATCATTTTGCCAACCTGTGCTACGTTCTCAAATGAGAACAGATGATTCCAAGTGTGTTCCTGTTAAATAATCTGCACTTTCTGACTGGGTTTTCTGACGTAGATTCCTGTGTCATTCTCTCTGTCACCTTGCTTTCTGTGGCAAGTATTCCTAATTGTTCCCACCGGAGGTTGGAGACACAATTGACATGGGAGGATTGAAAAGCACTAATGTCTGCCTAAGCCAAAAAGTGCTCAGCATCAGATGGAGGGAATGGACAGACAATGTTTCGGGTCGGCAAGAAGGGTCCTGATCCTAAAAAATGCCTATCCATGACTAAAGGCAGGTGCAAGGCTAGAAACGAATTGACAATGCTTGCTGCAAGGCCAGTCTTTGTACACTTCAAAGATGTGCAGGTCTGTAGGTTAATTGGATCGGTATAATTGTAAATTGTCCCTAGTAGGTGTAGGATGTTACTATGCAGGGATCATTGGTTGGCATGGACTCTGTGGGCCGAAGGGCCTGTTTCCGCACTGTATTAATCTAAACTGAGCTAAACCCTATTTCCATCTGCCCTGGTATATCTGATCATAGCAACAATCTACAATGTTCTTTCTCCAGCATCCAGAACTCTAGCTATCCGTGCACCAACCCTATTCTCCTTCGTACCTCCACACTGGTTCTAAGCCAGTGATACACAAAGCCCAAAACAATTGAGGAACATTAGTCACACCAATCCCATCACTCCCTTCCCCAATACAGTACCAGTGTGGCACTGTGGCACAGCTGGTAGAGCTGCTGCCTCACAGCGCCAGAGACCTGGGTTCGATCCTGACCTCGGGTGCTGTCAGTGTGTGGAGTTTGTACATTTTCCCCGTGACTCAGTGGGTTTCCTCTGGGTGTTCCGGTTTCCTCCCACATCCCAAAGACATGCGGGTTTGTAAGTTAATTGGCCTCTGCAAATTGCCCCAAGTGTGTAAGGAGTGGATGTGAAAGTGGGATGACATAGAATTAGCGTGAACGAGTGATCGATGGTCAACATGGGCTCGGTGGGCCGAAGGGCCTGTTTCCATGCTGTATTTCTAGAACTAAAAATGGGGTGTCGTCTGCACCTTAAATCTTTGCCGAAATGTCTGACAAAATAATAGAGCTGAAAAATATTATTTGTTCATGCTCTAAAAATGTCTGTGCTTTTTAAGTTTGCATGGTTCTTAATTCACCTTCATTTGTAAGCTAGTCAGGTACTTTCTACCTCGATCACCATCGATTTCAGATTAAGGTATGCTGTGTATATCGCAGAATGCTGATGAACCACCGTCCTCAATATTAACTGCATCAAAGTCCACAAAGCGTCATTTATCTTGTATGCGTCAGACACAGAACCTGGTTTTGCCCTGTGTTCTGGACCATCTCATAAGCATGGCGCAGAATTTCCTTTTGGATTTTTTATTAGCTTGATGTCCTTCCAAATAAAAAGCAGTCCCACCTCCAAAATGTCACCCTACAGCCAGAAGAGATATAAGGTGTTCCAGAACTCTCGGTGACTTCTTTAGGACTTCATGAGTCAGGAGTGGGAGGTATCAAAGGCTAAAGACACAGATTCTATCTTCAGCATTCCCAAAGGGAATTCATTACATAGTTACTGATTTGACTCTCAGTGACTTCTTTAGGACTTTATGAGTCAGGAGTGGGAGGTATCAAAGGCTAAAGACACAGATTCTATCTTCAGCATTCCGAAAGGGAATTCATTACATAGTTACTGATTTGACTCACAAAACCAGGTCAAAACTTTCACGTAGATGACTCACTTAATTAAAGTCAAGGCAACTTTGCATTGGAGAGGGAACAGGAAAATTTGGCAGGATGTTGTATTTGTTGGAATATTTCAGTTAAGAGGAGAGAGTGGACATGCTAAGAATATTGGCCATGGAGCAGAGGAGGCTGAGGGAGATCTGATAGAGGTATGCAGAATTATGAGGGACATAAGAAGCTTTAAAATAGGCACATGGATATGCAGGGAATGGAGCGAGATGCACCATGCACAGGCAGAGGTGATTAATTTATTTTAACATTACGTTTGGCGTGGACATTATTGGCTGAAGGGCCTGTTCCTGTTCTGTACTGTTTTAGGTTCTGTAGACATAAATAGCAGGAAACTATCTACCATAGCAGAGGTATGGCAGCAGAGTGTGGGCCACAGTGGCACAGCTGCTAAAGCTGCTCTCTCACAGCGGCAGAGACCCAGGTTCGATTCTGACCTTGGGTGCTGTCTCTGTGTGGTTTATACATTCTCCCTGTGATGGAGAGAATCTCCTCTAGGTGCTTCTGTTTCCTTCCACATCCCAAAGACATGTTTGGGTTTGGCCTCTGTAAATTGCCCCTAGTGTGTCTAGAGGTGTCTAGAGCTGAGGGTATAGACTTAAGGTAAGGGGTGGGATATTTAGAAGAGATCTGAGGAAGAATTCTATCACCCTCTGGTAGGGTTAGAGTTTGTAACGCACTGCCTCTGGGGGTGGTGGAGGCTTAAGGGCCTGTCCCACTTGACAATTTTTTCAGCGACTGCCGGCATCATTGACTGACGTATCATGTCACCAAAAAAGTCGTAGCGTGACGCGGAGTGATGATGCACGGTGTTTCTGCAAGTGTCGCAACATTTTTTTTGTCGCCACTGGATTTTGAAATGTTCGAAATCCTTTGGCGACCCTGATATGACGCCGGCAGTCGCCGAACAAAATTTCCAAGTGCGACAGGCCTTTGAGACTCTCACAATAATTGAAGAATTTCTAGAAGGGCACTTGAATCACTAAGGCACTCCAAACAGCGAAGCAAGTGTCACGGTCATAGAATTGTGCAGCACGGAAACAGGCCCGTCAGCCAGCCTTCTCCTGATCAAGTTAGCATATTGGGTTATGGGCCTAATCTATTTACATGCATTAGGCCCATAACCCTTTAAACCCTTCCTACAAATGTATCTGTCCAAAAATGATGAAAATGGGATTGTATTCATAGGTAAAAACAAGGAACTGCAGATGCTGGCTTACGCAAAAGGACATGAAATGTTGGAGTAACTGAACAGATCAGGCGGCATCTGTGGAGAACATAGATAGGTAACATTTCGGACTTCAGACTGAACAAGGGTCCTAACCCAGAATGTCACCTGTCCATGTTCTTTTGAGACACTGCCTGACCCACTGAGTAACTCCAGCACTTTTCTATAGATATGTACTTGTGGTTGGCGTGGGCACGGTGGGCTGAAGCGTCCGCTATTGCACTGTATAACTTTAGGACGACAATAATAAATACCCTTGATGTTTGTATATCAATGGCAGCAGAGAGGCACAGCAGGTAGTGCTGTTGTTCATATCCATAGTGAACCAGGATTTCCTGACTTTCAGTGTTGTGTTAGTGGAGTTCGCACGTTCTCCCTGTGATCACGTTGGTTTCCTTTGGTTGCCTGGTTTCCTCCCACATACCGAAGACATACGGGTTGGTAGGTTTGATGGAATGAAGGATACAGCATTGAAACAGGCCCTTCTATCCACTGAGTCCACTCCGACCATCGGTCACCCATTCACACTGAGTCCACTCCGATCATCGATCACCCTATGCTTTCCCTCTCTCGTATTCTTTCCCAGCACACCAGAGACGATTCACAGAGACCAATTAACCTGCAAACCTGCACGTATTTGCGACGTGGGAGGAAACCAGAGTTTACAGAGGGAACTCACGTAGTCACAGGGAGAATATGCAAACTCCATGCAGATAGCAGTAAATTACCCTTAATGTACAGGTGGTAGGAAAATTCAGAATGTGAAGGAGAAAAGATTACAGGGGAAAATAAGAGGAAATAGTTCAGAAAAGTGGAAAAGACACGACAGATCAAATGGTTTCTTCCTTTGTCATAAGAAAATATGAGAAAACTTCCAGTAATTATATCAATGTGAACCATGCAGTGTTGCTTTGATAAAGTGCTCAAGCCTAAAAACTGGTATTTCAATCTGTGTTTGTTCTTCCGAGCTGTTGCGCCTTACAGCTGAATGCAAATTGACAATACATTACCAGTAAATTTAACCATCTCAGTCCCGAAGTAGGGGATCTGGTCTGGGAAGAATCATAGAGTCACACATGCGGTATGGTAAGAAGAGGCCGACTCGGGAGCTCCATGCTGCGGAGACAGTTTCAACTGCCCCGACGCGGAAGTTTTGATCCCCCCGACGGGGGCTTCAATAATCGACTGCAGGAGCTTTGATCACTCCGACTGTGGATGGTTTGATTGCCCTGACCACGGGAGAACAAAGAGGAAGCAGATTGAACTTTATTGCCTTCCATCACATGTGGAATCCACTGTGGCGGATGTTAATGTTAACTTTTATATGGTTGTGTGCCTTGTTGCTTTTCACTTAGTATGGCTGTATGGTAACTCAAATTCCACTGTACCTTCATTTGTACATGTGACAATAAACTGACCTTGAAACCTTGAAACCTTGAAACAGGCCCTTCAGCCCAACGTCCATGCCGACCAAGAAGCCCCATCGAGACTAGTCACATTTGCCTGTTTGGCTCACATCCCTCCAAACCTTTCCTACCCATGCATCTGTCCAAACATCCTTTAAATGTTATTATAGTACCTGCCTGAGCTCCTCTGGCAGCTCGTTCCATATATCATTTTAAATTATACATATATCCCTGTCTGGATATTAAGCACAAGTGTAATTTCTCTGCTGATAATCTATGCATACCTCAGAGATGTGAAAAAGCGGGTTTAAAATCGGGGTCACCATCAATGCCAGATTTCCTGCTGGTGTTTAAAACATCAGTAGATTTCTATACGTTATTTTGTTAAGTAAATGTGTGTTGCCGTGGGATTTGAACAGAACAATATTTGTAATGCATTCACAAGCACCACGGAGCAAAAATAGAACCAAATTACCCTCTTGTTGCGTTCGGAGCACTGAAAAAGCATTGCTTGATAATTGCTAATTCTTCATCCTTGCTTCGAATATACTTTGCATTCACAATTTGCACTGAATGAATATTTTAAGCAGGCGAATGGAATTAATCTTATTCTTACCTGCCAGAAAGCAACGGGAAGCGGGTGTTTATTATACTTGAAGCTTCCCAATGTTGAAGGTCACATTAATCATGTTTTATTATAGGGGTCATACGTAACCTCTGGATAGGCTGAGCTAGTGCTGAACATCACTACTGAGTGCACTGGGGTGGTCAGAGCAGAAGGTACATGAAGCATCTCTTGGTTAGTAATTTGCAGGCAGCACCAACATTGGTGGAGTTGCGTGCGGACTGTGAGGAAGGCTGTCAAAGTATACAGCAGGACATAGATCAGCTACAGGAATGGGGGGAGAAATGGCAGATGGAGTTTAATATGGGCAAGTGTGAGATGTTGCACGTTGGCAGATCGAATGTAAGGGGAAAATGCACAATTAGTGGCAAGATCTTTAACAGTATTTTATTATGTTATCTTGAGTACAATGTTACAGACCTCTCATGTTGCTGCAAATAAGAATTTCATTGTTCAGTGTCGGTACATATGACACTTAGATTTAAGGGCCTGCCCCCTTTCACAACCTAATTAGCATGTGCGAGGCACGTTTTTTTTTTTTTACTCGGGGGATGGTGGTGGTGACATAGGCACATGGATCATTACAGGCATCAGGCATACGTTTGGCACAAACATAAAAAACTATGTTCCCGACTCTTGTACAGTGAGATACTTGGGGTCCAGGTGCCATGTGTACACACAAGTAGATAGAACGAAAAAGAAGGTAGCATGCCTGGCCTTCACTAAGATTCATACAGCCTTTGCTCCACGAGCCTGTTGGTAAGAGGTTTGGAGACTGCAGTGGAGCTTTCCCAGAATGCTGCATGGATTATTAGCTGTAACTAGAGTTTACGAGAAGCATAAATCGGGTAGACTGATAGAATATGTTTCCCAGGCTGGAAATGTCAAGAAGGTATAAAGGTGAGAGGAGCAAAATCTAAGGTGTGAGGGGAAATAATTAAAGTTTAAAGGACGATGTCCAGGGAAAATTCTTTACACAGAGGGTGGTGGGTGCCTGCAAGGTGCTGCCGTGATTGAAGGTGGAGTCAGGTACAATAGAAGCATTTCAGATTGCAGCCAGAGATTATTAGTTTGATTTAGAGGCAGGAAACATGTTCCCGATGTTGGGGGAGTCCAGGGGCCACAGTTTAAGAATAAGGAGTAAGCCATTTAGAACAGAGACGAGGAAACACTTTTTCTCATAGAGAGTGGTGAGTCTGTGGAATTCTCTGTCTCAGAGGGCGGTGGAGGCAGGTTCTCTGGATGCTTTCAAGAGAGAGCTAGATAGGGCTCTTAAAAATAGCGGAGTCAGGGGATATGGGGAGAAGGCAGGAACGGGGTACTGATTGGGGATGAACAGCCATGATCACATTAAATGGCGGTGCCGGCTCGAAGGGCCAAATGGACTGCTCCTGCACCTATTGTCTATTGTCTACTGATTCGGCATCATGTTTGGTGTGTACATTCTTTCCGGCACCTACCATACTTTCCCAAACATAACTGGTTGAAATGCTGCCTCACAGTGCCGGAGACCAGGTTCAATTCTGACCTTGGGCGCTCTCTATGTGGAAATTGCACATTCCCCCTGTGACCACCTGGGTTTCCCCGAGTGCTCCGCTTTCCTCCCACGTTCCCCAAAAATTGTGTGGGTTCGTAGCTTAATTGGCCCTCTGTAAAATTGCTGCTGGCGTGTAGGGAGTGGATGCGAAAGTGGGATAACACGGAACTGCCGAGAATGGGTGATTGATGGTCGGTGTGGACTTGGTGGGCTGAAGGGCCAGTTTCCAAGCTGCATTTTGCAATCAGTCAATAGCCTGGTTCCTTGCAACATGGATTACTCTAATTCAACATTTTCCATATTTGTGTTTGTTTCTCCAATCTCCTCAAATTCTCGCTGGGCACCGGTCCATAATCACTTAACCACTAGTTTTGTAATTATCAGGATGTTTGTTGGCAGCAGAACATCCTTATCTGCTCATCCTGTGCTCAGGGTGTACACACAGCTCAACGTTCTCACATGGATGCCAAACAGATCGAGTGCGGCTGCTTCACCAAGCTTCCCCTGTACTTTGCTGCTCACAACATCGATAGAGCTCAACAGGTTTGTTGGCCATTCAAGAGGCTTGCAGCATTGGACTGCTCATTGAAAGTATGTGTGATCAGAGAGACTTACCTGGTTTCTGTCAATAACTTGGTGGGGGAGGGGGGGGGGGGGGGGGGGGGGAGTGGATATCTTCAAACAACTGGGGTTCGTAGTCAGCCTTGGTCCTCTATAATCTAATTTTATGAACAAATCCTTTCCTACTGTGCAGGGAGAGACATTCAATATCGCTGACAACTGTGAAGGTTCTGCAGAATTTTGGACAACACACACTCTCTGCTGAGATGTTTTATCTCATCCTCATCCTCATACCATTGACTTTGAGTGTGGTTGGTCACTAAAGTTGGAGTTGGAGTGGCTCCAATATGCCACAGTGTTATTTTGGTTCCACAAAGTTTGGCAGTTAACATTGAGAAGTGGAATGAGGAACTGTGTCATCTACAGAGCCTCAAACACTTGGTTCAGAATTCAGTAGTAGTTCTCCACAATGTGCCCATGGACAAATTACTGAGACTTTGCGATGAGGTTAATGAGTGAAGGCAGTGCCGCTTTCACCACATGTAGCTTACATGTCGCTGAATACTCCAACTTCTACCCAAAACATCACCTACCAATGTTCTCCACAGATGCTGCCACTCGCTGAGTTACTCCAGCATTTTATGTCCTTTTTGTAATCTGCAGCTCTTTGTTTCCACTGTAGAAAGTATCCTGATTGATTGCATCATGGCCTGGTACATTAATTCTAAAGTTCAGGAACAACGGAAGCTGCAGAGAGTACTAGACGCCGCCCGGTCCATCACGTGCATAGCCTTCCCCATCTTCGCAAGCATATACATGAGGTGTTGCCTCAAGAAGGCAGCATCTACCATCAAGGATTCCCACCATGCCCTCTTCTCACTGCTACAGTTGTGCAGGAGATATACGCACCTGAAGTTCCACACCAGCGGTTTCAGGATCAGGAAGTTTCCTGCAACCATCAGGTTCTTGAACTGACTCGCACAACCCTAATCCCACCTCAACAATGGAACACTACGGACCACCACTTGCATTCTCATGGACTTGTTTTCTAATTTGTACTTTGCACTAAAGTCTTGCTTTTTGGACTGTATTTTTCTTGCAAAATTTATGTGCAATTTATGTACGGCATGCATGTTTTTGTCGATGGATGAGCGTTTGTGCCTGTCACGCTGCTGCAAGCAAGGTTTTCATTGTACCTTTGAGATAGTAACAAGATTTAACTTACACCAGTGATGACACTCGCTGCGTTTGGCATTCCAAAGATGTGATAAGCGGAGGATTTCTCTCCTTTGCATCGCAGCAGGGGCTTTCTAGGTTTGAGACGGGGAGCTGTGACTTGAGAGAGAAACATCAGCAAACAAAGTACTGAGGGAGAACTGCTCTGTGAAGGTGTTGCCTTATCAATGTGTGATTGAACTGTTTGTTGTCTTGTGTGCCCATAAAAGATCACCTGGCACTAACCCAAGGACTCGTAGGGATATTATCTCTTGCATCTGACTGATATTAAACCATCAGTGAAGCTCACAGAGAAAAAATGCATTTCGGGACCATAGCACAGTTGTGCCTGTGCAATTTTAGTTCACATAATAAGACTGTCAGGCCTCCTGCAGCAAAATAATGATTGCATTTCAAAAATCACACGCTGGATGTGGCAAAATCAGAAATTGTAGACAGAGCATATTTATCAGTCTGGGCATTGAGTATATAAGTTGGGAGGCCATGTTGCAGCTGTGTAAAAAATTGGTTAGTTAACATTTGCAGTGTTTTATGGGATTCTGGACTACACTAATAAAAAGAAGCTTTGGAGAGGGTGCAGAAGAGGTTCTCCAGGATGTTGCCTGGATTAGTGTATAAGAGCAATGAGAAAAGATTGGACAAACTTGGGTTGTATTCGCTGGAGTTCTTTTCAGGGACTGACGGGGGGAACCTGATTGAAGTTAAAAACATTCTGAGAAGCATAAATAGGAGTGATAGTGTCTTTTTGCCAGGATGGAAAAATAGTAAGATTAAACGAGAACTTACCAGTTTGAAGTTTGATCCTTATTTTATGAGGAGTTACGATGAGGGATTACGTGAAGAAGCCGCCAGCACGCATGCGCGACATTCTTCAAAGCAGCGGTGTGAAATCACAGAAAAACAGAAGTTGACTGAATGTATAGTAAGATAAGAGAACTATAATACCAGTTGATCTTTATATAGAGGGTTGGGAGTGGAGGGCACGTAATCCCTCATCGTAACTCCTCATAAAATAAGGATCAAACTTCAAACTGGTAAGTTCTTGTTTAATCTTACTATTTTACTTCGGAGTCACGTGAGTGACTACGTGAAGATTTCAAAGCTCTGTGATTTCATGCCATGGACGAGTCCATGCATCACACACTGCATCAGTGAGGAGCTAATTTTAATTATACATTCAGACATGACATAGGTATAGACATGTTGATGCTATTAATGGACACGTAGTGATAATAGTACCTCCTACACCCGGGAGGACTATAACACAGGCCTAATAAAGAGTCGGCAAATACCTCTGGTCTGGCAAGGGTATTTCTAAATGTTTGGAATCATTCGTTAGACCATCCTGCAGTCGCTAGGATGTGGTCCCGTGAACATCCATCCCCTGCTGTTGATATAGTTTACAGCCTGGGTGGAGTGAGACTTGAATGTCAGTGTTCACTCCTGTATCCCAGAACCCATATTAACCATCGGGCGATGGTCTGTAGTGAATTCTCTTGTGAGGCTTCATGTGACTAACAATCATTGCTAGTTCAGAGTTCCTAAGGCTCTAGTGACCTTAACATACTGGTGTAGATGTGTGGCCACATACAACTGAAGGTCCATGGGATATGCCAGCAATTCTAGTATGAGACCTAATGTCCCTGGCGATTTCTGCTGATTAAGTGATAACATAAATGCAATTCCCTGCAGAATAATCATCTTGTCCAGTCCCAGCTATGCAAACTGGACCCGTTGTGCTGACTCAGCGTCATGAGCATAACCACTTGGTTTAGTGAGCCAAGGGCAGGGATGTTCCAATGTTAACATCCCATATCTCTGCGTACCTGGCCTCGGGGGGGGGGGGGGGGGGGGGGGGGGTGTCGAGTTGAAGATACCTTTCATAATCTCGATATCAGAAGGTGACCCGACAGAATGGATTCTGCTCCTCGCAGCCAATATGCTGAGAAGGCACGCGCGGCACAGTAATGGCACTCTTGTAATGATTGTCAACCCCATATCGAACTGAACTTAAGACGTCAGTCATCCGTGTCAACTTTTGTGTTAACAAAAAATACTCCCCATCCCTATGAGGGAAGCACTGTTTGTTTGGTGCTAACCCTGCAATTGCAGTGAGCACGTCCATAGTTTGGTTTGACAATTCTAAGCTGCAGGAAGCGGTCTTCCCAGTCTGCAAGTCAATGAATAGATTTAAGTACGCAGAGGATGGTTCCTCGGTCACGGCTAACCAGCCATTTTGTGCCTGGAATCCATATAAGGTTCTATCATCATTCACAACATCAGTGGGAATCACGGTTATATTGGCCAGCCAGGCACTCCGAAAATGCCTGAAGCGGGAAATGCTGAATTTGCAAGACCCGTCTGGTAAGGTAAAATGGAGGGACACAATGAACATTCTTCCCCAGTGTAGCGAGAATGCATCCATCACCACTGATACGCCACGTATTTTGCAACTGGATGCAACATTTTGATCTTTAGGTGTCTCATCGAGCCCACAATGTCCTTGAATCCTTGCGATTCCACATCCATTCTGTGTTGTCATTGCGTTTCCCTGATGATACGCCAATGCCAGTGAAGTTCGGTAAACTATTACCGGATACTTTGACTTGATTGCACCCATGTGATTTACATATAACAGCACCAGAGTGTATCAAGTTAGACTTGAGCATGCAGATTATGCATATTCGCACAAACCTTTATCCACAGAATGCACCTAATGTGAATAGGTAGTTGGTGCCATATAACTGAATAATTGGTAACTCATGCAAACCCCATCCACCTCCGTAACTAAAGATGGTATATAGTAATTATCCATCTTTAAGCACAGCATCAGTTCGTAATTAACTGACGAGTACTGATGAAGGTTAGTGGGGCAATGCTGAATACTGTTTGTCCACCATGGTGACTTTGATAGTTTCAGCTGGGAATAGCCTGTGAGCTTGCTCCTTTGCATGCCGTATAGCTCTGATGGTGCAGAAGGCGCAATAGCACAGCTGAAACCAATATATTGCCAATCCCAGACAATTTAATAATTTCAGTTGGTATCAACTTAAATTTACTGGATGGATGAGAATCCAATTTCTGCAGAATGGTTTGTGGCTGAAACCGCTGATTTGGCAAAATGCAGTGTTTTAGAACATCATCCAGATAGCCCATAATATAATATCTTAGGTGAGCCCAGTGGAAACTGTTCCCCTGTTGTTAGACAGTAATGAAGTTTTCTATTCAGAAAAGCCTATACTGCATATGCGAGTTGAAACCGGTATCTTTCATTGTGACAATGAGCGGCCCGCAACTGCGGCCTGTCTTGAAAGGCAACTCGTCTTGCATAAACAAGTGTAAATTTACCAACTTGTAAATGGTCCACATACCTCATATTTCGGAAAGAACCAGACCCACCTACCTTCATGCTTATTGGTGGTCTTATGGTAAGCCCAAAGGCCCCTGGCGCGGGTTCTAATTCCGTCCCAGATTTGGAGAGTAGGATTGCTGGGGTGTGTGGACCGAATTCCCTGAGGACCGGTTTGGGCCTGCGCCCAGTTTTGAAGCTGTCACCAGCTTCAGTGAAACGCTTGCTGCCGATAGAGGCGTGGGGTGTGTTGCCGTGGTACCTTGATACGCCAGACAGCTTTAATTCTTCATCCGGGTCTTACCTGTTTTGGGCAGGTTCCTGAAGAGAGGATTCGGCGGCTAGACATTGCTGGCCTCACTTGAACCTACAGATTTGAAATTTAAGGCAGGTCCGATGGCGTTCTTCTGGAAGCAGTTCATTTTGAAGTGCATTGTACCCCCATATAGCGCTGTTCACTGCTGGTCCTTTCAGGGACAATTTTGCAGGTGTATGGTATTCCACCGCCGGCACCTGTGATGTGGCGTGAGGTGGCTGTTCCTTCACGAGGGAACTCTGGCCTTCAGGCTTCGTTTAGCGAAGGTCTTGATGCCACGCCAGGATTTTCTGGAACCTCACGTTTGTACTCCAGTATGTTCCCTGGTCATACTTCCGAGTCTTCCGCTTCATGCGGGATACGTAGGCGGTGGACCTTCCAGCCCGGACCTATGCTGAGTCTCCGAGGTTATCCGTCGGTGGGAAATTCCTCCGCAGGCGGTAATCTTAGAGCCCGGACCCTCCGAGTCTACGGGCTCATCCGCCGGTGGTATATTCGCAGCCCGGACCCTGCCAGGTCCCTGGGCTTACAGTAGGCGGTGTATCTCTACTGATATGCCATACATGGACCATATCAGGAGGGAGCATTAGTGGGATGAGCGCTCTCTGACGCTATCCATGCTCCACATGGGTAAACGGCCGAGGACGTAACCCCAAGCCGGGTTCCCCCCGCGGCCAGAATCTTCCCGCTGTCCCCGATGCCGGGTTTTCCCTCCAGCCGGGTTCACCCCGTGGCCAGAATATTCCCGCTGTCCCCGTGGCTGGGTTTTCCCTCCAGCCGGGCTCACCCCGCAGCCAGAATCTTCCCGTGGTCCCTGCGGCCGGGTTTCACCTCGCGGCTAGATTCCTCTTGTTGTCCCGGGTTCCGCGGAATCCATTCCGCGGTTTACCACAGCCGGGATTCCCTCGCAGTCCCTGGAGATGGGATTCCCCGCGATGTCTGTGGTTGAGTTCCCTCCCTGGCCGGGCATCCCCGCGATTCTCACAGCCGGGATTTCCCGCAGTATAGGGGAATGCGATATCTCCAGCAGGAACTCTGTGCACAGAGCTTCCTGCAAGGAGAAAAACAGACCTGGTGTTAAGTTGAAAACTTACCTTCAGGTTTCAAACTTACCGCTGGTGGAACAGCGCTCCCACAGCCTGTCGATGCGCAATGCGGTAGACGATATGTCGCACATGCGTGCTGGCAGGGTCTTCACGTGGCTCCGAAGTTAAATTAAATACTAGCGGGCATAGCTTTAAGGTGGGAGGGGAAAAGTTTAAAGGAGATGTGTGCGGGAAAACTTTGTTTATACACATTGCCCAGAGAAATGGTGGAAGTAAATATGATAGCAATATAGAAGAGGTATTTAAACAGGAACATAAACAGACAAAGGATCAAAGGATGGGGGGTATGGGCCACTTGCAGGCTGATGGGATTCTTTTAAATTGCCAGCATGGTCAGCACAGAGATTATGGGATGAAGGGGCTGTTCCTGTGCTGTGCTGTTCTATATTCTATGTTCTAAGGGCACTGATGAAATGGAAGTAGCGGACTGGAGATCCAGCCATATGGTATGTCGAAGGATAAATGTCAAAGAACAATTGTGAGTAATTTATATATCACAGAGACTGGATGCACATTTCTATGTGTAGAACTATTGCAAACTTCACAGCACAGAACTGACATTTATTTTGGCATTAGCTGTGCAGGGCTCGCCCCTATAGTGAGGCAAGGAAGCCATTGTCTGTACAATGGTAGGCATTTAAGGCAAGGAAGCCATCACCCACGAATGGATGGGGTTCCTGTGCCCATGTTTACCATGTGCCAGTAACTGGAATGATTGGGTTAACATATGATGAGTGTTTGAAGGCACTGGGTCTGTACCTATTGGAGTTTAGAGGTAGGGGGTGGGGGGCACCTCATTGAAACTCACTGAATAGTGAAAGGCCTGGATAGAGTGAATGTGGAGAGGATGTTTCCACTAGTGGGAGAGTCTCGGACCAGACGCGATAGCCTGAGAATAAATGGAGATACCTTTAGAAGGGAGATGAGGAGGAATTTCTTTAGTCAGAGGGTGGTGAATCTGTGGAATTCACTGTCACAGACGGTTGTGGAGGCCAAGTTAGTGGATATTTTTAAGGCGGAGATTTGGTTAGTAAAGGTGTCAAGGATTATGGGGCGAAGTCAGGAGAATGGGGTTGAGAGGGAAAGATAGATCAGCCGTGATTGAGTGACGGAGAATACTTGATCAGCCGAATGGCACAATTCTGCTCCTAGATCTTATGAACTAACGAGGCTTTGGACATTACATGATGCATTAAATCCACCACAACTTTGCTGGAAAGAAAGGGCTCCAAGTCTGGTGAAAAAGACATGCATTGATGGCACTGAACCATGCTGTTTGGAGCTCCGCAACTTCTTTCAGGCAGGCCTATCAATGCAGCGAGGATTTCATTAGTTTCCCATGTCTTGTAGACTGATAGATCTGTGATAACCTCATTTTTTTATTTCAACGTGCCTTCAGCAAAGCAAATTCAACATTGACATTCTATCACATAAAAAGTGAAAGTTACTGATTTCAGAAACGTATACTTGTGGGCAATTCGGCAAAGGATGCAGAAAGGCTAATCCGACAGGAATCCTTTTACTTGGCAACGTTCTTAGGATCGCTCGTATGATAATTCTATATTGCTCTCTTGCATATTTCCCGATTATAAAAAAAATCTAAGATCTTTTCAATAAACTTACCTGTAATGAACCAGCAGCACAGAGATATGTAATACCTTTCCTCCTTTTAATAAGAATCAAATTGTTTAAACTTAAACTGCTTTTTTTTGTTTTTGTTTAAATAATGACAATATATGTTTCTGTGTTTAAAACTATTATAAACTACACAGCTCAAAATGTATATGTCTTTTTTTGCTTTACTTGAAATATACTGTAAATATTTTTTGCAGTAAATAAATTGGCTGACCATGATATATTACATAAAAAATACAGCACAAGAACAGGTCTTTCAGCCCACGATGTTCATGCCAAACATGATACCAGTTCAACTATTCTCATGTGCCTGTATGTGATCAATATCCCTCTATCCCTTGCATATCCATGTGCTTATCGAAAGCCTCTTCAATGTCTCCACTAACACCATTGGCAGTGTGTTCCAGGCACCCACCATCCTCTCACCTTAAAGCTATGTCCTCTAGCCTCTGATATTTCTACCCTGGAGAAAAGGTTCTGACTGCCTACCCTATCTTTGCTTCTTCAAATTTATATATTTCTGTCAATTCTCCCTTTAACCTCCAGCAATCCAGAGAAAGAAATCCAAGTCTGCCCAACCTCTCGTTGTACCTAATACTGTCTAATCCAAGCAGCATTCTGGTAAGCAACCACCTAATCAAATGCTTGTCCCAACCTAGTCATTCCTTCTTCTCGCTTCTCGTCGGGCAAAAGATACAGAAGCTTGAAAGCGTGCACCACCAGACTCAGGAACAACTTCTGCCGTCTGTAATCATGCTTGTGACCGGTCCTTCTATAAGCCAGGATATTGTCTATTTCACCTCTGCCCCATTGGACTTTGTCTAGGGAACTGATGTGCCTCAATGCTGAGAATTATATTCTGCACTCTGTATCTTCTCCTTTGTTCTAACTATTGGACACGAGATTGGCTTGACTGTAATTATGTATAGTATCACCTGATTGGATATCAATCAAAACAAAGTTTTTCACTGTACCTCGGTACATGTGACAGTAATAAAGCCTAACTATCCTTCTCATAATTTTATATACTTCTATCAAGCCTCCTCTCAACCTCCGGAGTCTCGGAGAAAACAATCCAATTTTGTCCAACCTCTAATCTCATCAGCATTCTGGTAAACCGTGTTTTCTGGTTTTACATTGACCTTTATAACAAGGATATTCCCCAAATGTTCATTTCAGGGACGACATATGTGAAAGTGACTGGAACCTTGTTAGTCTGGCTGTTAGCATTCGCAAGGACAAAGCGTGACATAGTGCAGCAGGCAATGATAAGGAGAGCATTGCCGTGAAAGCTGCAGAATGGTGATAACACATCCATCTGCAGGTGAAAGACTAATATTCAGCTTATTTCTAACCTCAAAGGTTAAATTCAAGTGTAGAATAATGTTCGGAGGCACTAACAAAATAGAATACTGGACAAAACATACTGATACCACTCAAGAGATAACTATGGTATGTGTTCACCAACAAAGGTAGAGTTGAGTCATAGAACCTTTGTGCTCAGAGTTCCAGAAATTCCACACATCAATTATTTTGCACTATCACCTTGTTATGATTGAAGTGAGCCAATTAAATAATGGTGTTACCATTAAAATGTCCAATCTGTAATTCAAATGTAAAGCTTATTTTTTTAAATTAGTCCAGTATTTTATTTTGATAATGCCTCTGCATATTCTCCAGCACTGTATGTAAATCTTTGAATTTAGAACCTTTAATTATTTTCCTTTTACTTGTTGGGGCAGAATGTGTGATAAACTGGTGTGCTGCTTAGTAATTACCCTAGAAAAATGTATATCATTCTGATCCATTCATTTGTAGATCCATCTACTCTCACAATAATGTACAAAGTCATGATGGGAATAAGGTGAATGCACAGAGTCTTTCATCCAGGGTAGGAGAATCAAGAAACAGCGGACTTGGGTTTAAGCTGGGAGGAAAAAGATTTAATAGGAATCAGAGGGTCACCTTTTTCACTCAGTGAGTGCATGGATATATGGAACGAGCAGCCAGAGGAGATAGTTGAGGCAGGCCCTATAACAGCATTTATAACACGTTTGGACAGGGACATGGATAGGATAGGTTTAGAGAGATGCTGGCCAAATTCAGGCAAATGGGACTAGCGTAGGCAGGGCATCATTGGCTTGGATGAATTGGGCCAAAGGGCCTAACTCCACGCTGTGTGACTCTATGACTCTAATGCTTACAAATGAATTGCACTTAAAAAAGGCCCACTTTGAATGCTTACCAGTTAAGCATTAGTCTCTGTGGAAGCACATCAGCTGTTTCTAGCAGGACTGATATAAATGAGGATAATTTGAAATATCACCATTGCTCCATGGTTTGTGTGCTACCTGGAACAATAAATAAAATATTTCGTGAGCTTGATGTTTTCACTGTAAATGGTAATATTCAACCCTTTTTTTTGCGAATAATCATGTTTGGGAATTGGTTTAGTAGCATGTCTCCATTTATACCGAATCAAATTTATTTTCCATTCCTGAAGCATTCAATGTGACAACATCATCTGTATTCACCTCACCCCCTCAAACCACAGGGCTGAGATTCAGACGGCGCTTGACAATGGATTTCAGATTAATGTTGTTGTGATTCACCTCACTGCATCAATGTATAAAACCTGAAAAAAAATTGAATTGCAGATTCTAACTCATTTAGCAATGTTTGCAATTACCCTCTAATCTCTGCCATTAGTGAGCTATCACAAAACAAGGATTAGCATCAGTGCGCTGGCTGCAGGTTCCTGCTGCTCGTAAAATCTGCAGCACTGCGGTTAGTCCTTAAAACACTCCCTTCCCCAATGACATTGGGATGGGGGAATGGGGGGGGGGAGGAACTGACATTTTAACATTTCTCTTAAAATTCAGTTTCCATTTCTTAAGGATTGTTTTCTCTGGAATGTCAGAGGTCGAGGGAAGTATATACCTGATTGAAGTATAGAGAAATACAAGAGGCATTGATAAGGCAGACAGTCGGAATCTTTTAAGTAGACACAAAATGTTAGTGTAACCCAGCAGGTCAGGCAGCATCACTGGAGAAAAAGTGTAGATGACGTTTCGGGTCAGAACCTTTCATCAGACTGGTCAGAATCTTATTCCCAGGGTGGAAATTTCAAAAATTAGCGGGCATAGCTTTAAGGTGAGAGGGGCAAAGTTTAAAGGAGATGTGCAGGGCAGGTTTTATTTTACACAGAGGGTGGTATGCACTGCCACAGGTGGTGGTGGAGGCAGATATGATAGTGGTGGTTTTAGAGGCTTTTAAACTGGCACGTGGCTGTGGAGGGATATGGATCATGTGCAGGCAAAGGAGATTAGTTTTAACTTGGCATCATGTTTGGTACAGACATTATGGGTTGCAAGTACCTGTGCTGTACTGTTCTATGTTCTAATTTAACCAGCTGCATTTGCAAATTATTGCTGAGTTTTATGTCAGAAGGGAGAAAATGCACTTAATTTGAAAATAATTGGACTCTCCATTGCAATTAAGAGTTTATGTCCCTGAATGCCATTTAAGAAATTATAATCAGACCATGGTTCCCTTTGAGGATCAGCTAAATGAAAGATACATAAGGACTAATTCAAAAAGGTCAACTAAAATGTCTGAGTAGCTCTATCTGAAGTCTGAAGAAGAGTCCTGATTAAAACATCGCCTATCCATGTCCTTCAGAGATGCTGCCTGACTCACTGAGTTACTCTACCACCTTGTGTGTTACTCTGATCTAACTGAAGCAGGTTGTATTGCAGGCGCTCAAAGACCACCCTCTATTCTGGAGCACCCTATTATGTCTCAGTTGAATAGTTTCCCATCACCTCCCTGTGTCCGAACCTCAGGAGATGGGAGCTCAATGTTTAATTCTGTTCATTCATACACAGGACTTGATAATCACTGGTATGGGCAGCATCTATTGTACATGCCCTTAATCTCAATGGTTTGGTTTTAGTTAAGAATCGACCACATGGATGTAATTCTGAGTCAGAAACAAGGCGGGACAAGGCTCCCTTTTCTAGGGGGCACCGGTGAATTAGGAGACACAAGAGACTGCAGATGCTGGAACCTGGAGAAACAAACAAGCTGCTGGAAGAACTCAGCAGGTCAAGCTGCATCTGTGGATGGAAGTCAATGGTCTTGATGCAGAGTTTCAACCCGAAATGTCGACCATTCTTTTCCAACCACAGATGCTGCTCGACCAGTGAACGAGGTGACTTCTTGCAATCCGTCGTCACTATTACTGAGGCTAGGAGGCGCAAGGAACAGCAGATGCTAGAACTTTGAGCAAACAACAAAGGTACTGGAGGAAATTAGCAGGTCAGACAGAATCTGTGGAGAGAAATGGACAGGCAACGTTTCAGGTCGGGACTCTTCTTCAGACTGATCCTCACTTTGTGTTGCAGTTTGTTTAATTTATTTCAGAAATCAACACCTCCAGAGCTTTGAATTACCAGCCAAGCAATGTAGCCACAATACTATTGTTTCTTACATCACTGAATCCAGACCGTTTCCCAATCATGCTCTCATCTGCCGACAGGACATCTGCTTCAGATACACTTGGAGCCAAGACCAAGCAGATGGGACTAGCTCGGTTATGAAACCTGGCCGGCAAGGCCAGGATGGTTGAAAGGGCTTGTTTCCATGCTGTATTGCTCTCTATACTAACATAGAAGCGTAGAAACACAGAAAATTGGTGCAGGAGTAGACCATTGGGCCCTTTGAGCTATTCAATATGATCATTGCTGATCATCAAAAATCAGTACCCTGTTCCTGCTTTCACCCCATATCCCTTGATTCTGTTAGCCCTAAGAGCTAAATCTAACACTATATACCTCATCTCTGGATCTAGACTCCCATTCTTATCACCGATCTTGAATGGAATGGTGTAATGTCGGGTACAAACAAAAGCATCTTACCTAAATGAAAAATACTAGACCATGGAGCGGTAAAAGCTTTTCATGTAAAGGTATTACGAGTAAATGGATTAGTTTTCCTTACTTGCTACACAATGTCACACGCAATGATGAACGCTGATTTAAGGAGAATTGATGTCATTGCAGTGATCGAAGGATCCCACCCCGAAACGTCACCTGCCCAATCGCTCCATCGACGCTGCTTGGTAAAATGTCTCAGCTGTGTGTAACACAAAGCGCTGGAGGAACTCAATGAGCCAGTCAGCATCTGCAGAGGGAATGGAGAGACATTTCACGTCAGGATCCTTCTTCAAACAGAGTCATGCATCACAACCCACAAGGTCATTTGTCCATTCCCTCCAGAGATGTTGCCTGACTTGCTGAGTTCCTCCAACATTTTGTGTTTTGCTCAATATTTTAGCATCTGCAGTTCTTTGGGTCTCCAAATTACAATGATAAATTGTTAAATACTTTTACTTGAACATATATCAGTGTTTGCTTGTTTTGATCCCACAAAACAATCGTATTCCTCTGTTGGAAGGTCACCATGTTGGAATGCATGGAAAGCCAACTTTTCTTACTTTCAGATCTATTGTGATGAACAAGAATAATAGTTCAAATTATTTTTTTTTTAAACTGCAGTTGCTGGAATACTCAATAGAATGAGGAAAGAGTTAATGTTTGTCCAACATAGATGCAAGCAACTGCAGATGCTAGAATCTTGAGCAAAAAACACAAAGTATCGGAGTAACTCAGCGGGTCCTGCAGCATCTCTGGTGAATATTGATTTCAGGTTGGTACATTTCTTCAGACTTATTCTTCAGACACCCATTTGTCTCTCTTTCACTGGCCTTTGCTCACCGCTCTGCCAATTAATCCCACACATCCATATCCAGCTAACATTTGCCTGGCTTTATCTCCCCCACCACTCCACACCCCCTTTCCCCAATCACCCACCTCCCTGATGACAGTCAGTCTGAAGAAAGGCCCTGACCCAAAAAGTCATCTATCCATGTCCTCCAGAGATGCTGCCAGCCCCGCTGAGTTACTCCAGCACATTGAGTCTGAAGAAATGTTCCAACCTCAATGTTGCCTATCAATATTCACCGGAGATGCTGCCCGGCCCGCTGAGTCACTCCAGTACTTTGTGTTTTTTTCTCAAGATTCTCGCATCTGCGGTTCCTTGCATCCATGTTGGACAAACTCCATGCAGACAGCATCCGTAATCAGGATCAAACCCGGGTCTCTGGCGCCGTGAGGCAGCAACTCTACCGCTGCGTTCTGTGCCACCCTATTTAGTTGTGGCATTTAATATCTCAGCATTTAATAGTGCATCAATTCCATAAATAAAATCCATAGTCATAAATTGGGTAGAGGTTTAATCCAGAATAAACCATACTGCTGGCGCAACCAAGCAGCAATTGCTTGGTAACTTGTTGGTAAGCAACATCATCATTTGAAATTTGAAATGCTCCTAAGCTTTCTATAATGCGCAGAGACACTCGTTCATAAAGGCATCTCCTCCTGAGCTCACCCTGTGGTAAAACAATCTCAGTCAAGGTGCGAGAGAATATTAATTAGTATCTCTGGGATCGGGAGGGGAGCATAAAGGACCTGATTAAAATTCCTATTACAAATTCCTGCAAGAATCAATGCAAATGTAGACAATCAGTGGGCAATTGAACACAAAAATCTCTGTGGCCACACAATGCCTGGGCTTAATTTAATAATTTAATTTCAACTTGCTATTATTAAATGGCACTGAACTAATAAACTTGTTCCTCATTTCAGAATATGTGCTTGTGGTCGAGCTAAAAATAAATAAAATGTTTATGCATTTGCTAACCTTTTTAAGTTATCTAAATTATTAAAAGCTTGTATTACTGATTTAAATCAGACAAATATGTAAAATCCCAATGACATTTAAGACAAGTTTGATTCATCTGTGATTTCAATTTTAAAAATCCCTTGGAGAATTGGCATTTATTAACACGTGACATGGAACGCATTACTGCTTTGTGACTTTTCCACTTTCAGAATAATCTGACAGTAGGATAGAATATAAAACACTTATGGAATAACATTCTCTGTACACTAATATTAATGGAAATGTCATCACACTAAATCAAGTTGACCTTTTTGTTAGCATTAGCAAACTGAGTAAAATATCTCCTAAATGAAATGCTTTGAAGTACTCGAGCTTCATGGTAGAGAAGATTCAATTCAATTAATTTCAATTCAATTCAATACAAGAAATGAAAGATACCTCATGGAAACAGACGCTTCAGCCCACTGAGTCCACTCCAGCCATCGATTACTGCGCATAACACAGTACTGGAGTAAGCCAGTGGGTCTGGCAGAAGCTGGGCAGGGAATGGACACTTTTTTTTTATTTTTTTTTTTTGTTTTCGAGAAACAGCATGGAATCTGTGCCCGACCAAGATACTTTCCTCATCTATCCAATTTGCCCATGTTTGACCCACATCCCTCTAAACCTTTTATAAACCCATGTACCTGTCCAAATGTATTTTCAATCGTTATTGTACCCACTTCATCCACTTCCTCTGACAGCACAGTCTATATATCTCTGTGTGAGATAGTCACCTCTCATGCCTCCTGCCTGATACGCTGAGTTCCCCCAGCATTTTGTGGTTTTCTCAAGATTCCAGCATCAGCAGTACCTTGTGTCTCCTGTAAACCTTCCCCTTTCTCCTTCAACTTATGCCTTCCAGTTTTGGACTCTCCTACCCTAGGGAAACGAATGTGACCATCCACCTGATCTCTGCCCTTCATGAGTTTACCAACCTCTATAAGGTCACCCCTCAGCCTCCTTCGCTCCAGAGAAAACGCCCCAGCCTATCCAGCCTTTCCCCAAGCCAGGAGGATTTGTTTCTAATCAGACATAAGTGGATGAATCATTTTTCAATTTATTGCAGAGGAACCATGGCAATAGTTTACTGCAGCTGCCCTTCATTCACATAGATCTCAATGCTCTTCAGTGTGAATCATGAAACACTAACGTTCAGGGCCCTCCAGTAAATTATCGGCCTTCTTCGAAGGACCTCAATTACTGTGCAAGATGAAGTAGGCAAGCCTACCAATGCTAGTAATAAAGAACTGCAGATGCTGGTTAATACATAAAAGGACACAAAGTGCTGGAGTAACTCAGCGGGTCAGGCAGCATCTGTGGACAATGTGGATCGGTGATGTTTTGGGCGGAGACCCTTCTTCAAACTAAACACGAGTAGGAGACATTTTGGGTGGTGAACATTCCTCAGACCCACACGGATAGGTGACATTTCAGGTCGAGAGACTTCTTTAGACTGAAGAAGGGTCTTGACCCGGAATGTTACCTATCTATGTTCTCCAGAGATGCGGCATGACCCAATGAGTTATTTGTGTCCTGATGCCTCCCAATGGGGTTTACAGTATATTTGATTCGCTGAATAGAAGCTGTGTACAGCCCTCATTCAAAGTCATTTAAGAACACTGAAACCTGACAGTATATTTCTCATGTAAAACACAAAGTGCTGGAGGAACTCAGCAGGACAGGCCGCATGTGTGGAGGGAAATGGACCGACAATGTACAGGATCAGGCCCTTTGGCCCACAATGTCATTGCCGAATATGATGCAACTAGTATATGATTAAACTAACCTCCTCTGCCTGCCTGTGATCCACATATCTCCATTCCCTGCATATCCACTTGCCTATCTAAATACATCTTAAACACCATTATCGTATCTCAGGTGTGAAATGCCGGTATCATTTGCCCACAGACCAATGTGTCAGTGCTTTCAAAACATTTTCCCCATGCAACCGTGTGACACAGCGGTAGAGTTACAACCTTACAACACCAGAGATCCGGGTTTGTCTGTACGGAGCTTATACATTCTCCCTGTGATCGCCTGGGTTTTCTTGGGGTGCTCCGGTTACCTTCCACACTCCAAAGACTTCAAGGTTCATAGGTTAATTTGGCTTTGGTAAAAATTGTAAATTGTCCCTAGTGGGTAGGATAATGTTAGTGTAGGGAGTGATCGCTTGTCAGTGAGGACAGCGGGCCAAGGGCCTGTTTCCGCATTGCATCTCTAAAGTAAAGTTTTAAGTCCAAATCCAATACTCTCCGTATATGAATGCCGTGGGGAGTTATTGGTATTCAGCCCAGTTAATATCCAGCGGACGGTAATCTAAACCCCATTTACTGTGCTGATAGAACTTCTCATACTTAGTGTTCTCATAATAACTCCATAAGAATAGTCTATAGATTCTCAACAGTTTGTATGTCACTAGCCTAAAGCTGCCAATGAACAAATGAGTACTGGATATTAGATGGCAAGTGGTGTGGAGTAACTTTAGCTTTCTTCTAAATTCTAATTTTAATTGGAGCACTGGGACTTTGTGTGTCAATTCTGTTGATGGCAAAAGATGATACTGTTTCCACAACCTTATAAATAAAAAGGTCGCAGTGCTTCAGCTCGTCTGGTGCAAGAGTCACCAAACACAGTCATAGAATCATTCAAGCTTACAGTTCAGAAACAGACCCTTCAGCCCAACATCCAAGCCTCATCTATGTTAATCCCATTTACCTGCATTTGGCCCATATTGCTCTAAACCTTTCCTATCCATGTACCTGTCCAAGTGTCTTTTAATCGTTGTTATTGTAACCTGCCTCAACTACTTCCAGGTCGTTACATATACCGCCCCTCTTCTGTGTGAGAAGGTTGCTAATCGGGTTCTTATTAAATCTTGCTCCTAGAGTCATAGTAATAGAGCACGGATACAGGCCCTTCGGCCCAACTTGCCCATGCCCACCAGGGGCCCCACCTACACTATACCCACCTGTCCGTGTTTAATCTGTATCCCTCTAAACCTTCCCTATCCATGTACCTGTCCAAGTGTCTTTTAAATGTTGTCATGGTACTTGTGTCAACTAATTCCCCTGAAAGTTTGTTCAATTTACTCACCACCCTCTGAGTGAAAAGGTTTCCCTCGGTTTCCTATTAAATCCTTCCCCTCTCATCTTAAACCTACGTCTCTAGTTCTTGATTCCCCTAGCCTGGGGGATAAAAGGTGCTTTCACCTTACATCTATTTCCCTCATGATTTTATATACCTCCATAAGATCACCCCTGAATCCTCACCACACTTTTTTCCACAGCTTCATAGGATTTGGAGTATTGCGAGCAGTTCAGGTTGCCCCATTACATGAAGGATGTGGAGGCGTTGGAGAGGGTGCGGAGGATGCTTGACAAAATGCTGCCAGGATTAGAGTGTTTCCGCTGCAAATAGAGGTTGGATAGATTTGGATTGTTTTCTCTGGAACGTCCCACACTAGAGGGCATAGCTATAAGGTGGGGGGGAGGTTTAGAACATACATAGAACCGTAAGCACACAAATGGGCCCTTCAGCCCACAATGTTTGTTTGTGCTGAACTTGATGCCAAGTTAAAATGATATTATTTGCCTGTACATGATCCTTATCCCTCTATTCCCTGGATTTCCATGTGCCTACCTAAGAATACTCTTAAATGCCACTATCATATCTGCCTCCACCAGCACCCCAGGCAGAGTGTTCTAGCTCCCCGCTACTCCCTGTAAAAAAAAACCTTCTCCGCGCAATGGACACAAAACGTTGGAGTAACTCAGCGGGACAGGCAGCATCTCTGGAGAGAGGGAATGGGTGACGTTTCAGGTCGAGACTCTTCTTCAGATTCCTCGCGCATCCCCATTAAATTTCCTCCTCTTCTTATGCCTGCTGGTGTCGGACAATTCTGTCCTGGGAAAAAGGTTCCGACTGTTTAATGGAGATATGCGACCTCCCCAATGTCTTAAAAGCAAATGTAACATAACATCTAACTTCTATACTCAATACCCTGAATGACAAAGGCCAATATACCAAAAGCCTTCTTGACCAGCTTGTCTACCGATGATCCTACTTTCAAGCAACTATTTACCTACACTCCTAGATCATACTGCTCTACAATACTCCTCAGTGCCCTGCCATTCACTGTGAAGGTCCTGCCTCAGTTTGACTTCCCCAAAACTTACAAGGCCCACTGAGTGAGTGATTGTTCATAATGTTAGCCCACAGTCAGACAAATACAACTATGTCAACAATTAGCACAGTGAAGAAATGTAACCAAAATGAGGAAGCCAAAATCATTAGTCAGAACCTATTTTCCCAGGATTAAAATGCCTTTAAGGCAAGAGGGGAAAAGTTTAAAGATTGCATGTAGGGCAATGTATTTTCTGTAAAAAATGGCGAGTGCCTGGAACTTGCTTCCAGAGGTGATGGTGGAGGGAGATAGGATAGTGGCATTTAAGAGGCTGTTATATAGGCACAAGGATAAGCAGGGAATGGAGAGAAAGTGTGGATCAAGTGCTGGCAGGGGAGATGAGTTTATCTTGGCATCTTGTTCAGCCCAGACATTGTGGGCTGAAGGGCCTGTATTTTTCTATGTTCCGTGTTCTATGTTTGGCTCCAGGGAAGCGTTATTTGGTTCCTGGAGTCAAACTGAGGATTATTCAGGCATCTCTCTAAGTTAATAAAATCCCTTCCCATGGGCCTGCACTTCTAATTAAGCAAATCTTTCTCTCTCTTCCAGAGTCCAAAATAAATAATGGAAACGTAAAGGGAACAGCCAATCATGGATTGAACTGAGAGAGGGTTTTTAAAATTTCCATGCCTGTTATGAAAGTATAGTTCAGCCAAGAAACCTTCTCTATGATCAAAATAATAAATATGATTTGCCGCATTGTGACAGCGTAATTATGCTTGTTGTGAAAGCTAGTATTCTTGTGGGGCTCTTGAATCGTTATCAAAACCACAAGTAAATGAAGCTAAGTATGAAGTGGATGGTGTTGCAGTCTAGATATTTGTTCATGCTCTGCACAGGAATCTAAGCATAAAATCCTTCTAATGGCTCGAAATTTCAGAGGTAAATGGCTTGCAAACCTTGAACTTTTCCACATTTTGTCACATTACAACCACAAACATAAAGGTATTTTATTGGAATTTTATGCGATAGACCAACACAAAGTGACGCATAATTGTGAAGTGGAAGGAAAATGATACATGGTTTTCAAATCTTTTTACAAATAAAAAACTGAAAAGTGTGGCGTGCAAAAGTATTCAGCCCCCTTTACTCTGATACCCCTAAATAAAATCCAGTGCAACCAATTGCCTTCAGAAGTCACCTAATTAGTAAATAGAGTCCACTTGTGTGTAATCTAATCTCAGTATAAATACAGCTGTTCTGTGAAGGCCTCAGAGGCTTGTTATAGAATATTAGTGAACAAACAATGTTCCTTGGGCATCATGAAGCCCAAGGAACACACCAGACAGGTCAGGGATAAAGTTGTGGAGAAGTTTAAAGCAGGGTTAGGTTATAAAAAATATCCCAAGCTTTGAACATCTCACGGAGCACTGTTCAATCCATCATCTGAAAATGGAAAGAGTATGGCAGAACTGCAAACCTACCAAGACATGGCTGTCCACCTAAACTGACAGGCCGGGCAAGGAGAGCATTGATCAGAGAAGCAGCCAAGAGGCCCATGGTAACTCTGGAGGAGCTGCAGAGATCCACAGCTCAGGTGGGAGAATCTGTCCATAGGACAACTATTAGTCGTGCACTCCACAAATCGGGCCTTTATGGAAGAGTGGCAGGAAGAAAGCCATTGTTGAAACAAAGCCATAAGAAGTCCCGTTTGCAGTTTGCCACAAGCCATGTGGGGGACACAGCAAACATGTGGAGGAAGGTGCTCTGGTCTGATGAGACCAAAATTGAAGTTTTTGGCATAAATGCAAAACGCTATGTGGCAGAAAACTAACACTGCACATCACCCTGAACACACCATCCCCACAGGGACAGGGAAGCTGGTCAGAGTTGATGGGAAGATGGATGGAGCCAAATACAGGGCATCTTGGAAGAAAATCTGTTAGAGTCTGCAAAAGACTTGAGACTGGGGCGGAGGTTCACCTTCCAGCAGGACAACGACCCTAAACATACAGCCAGAGCTAAAATGGAATGGCTTAGATCAAAGCATATTCATGTGTTAGAATGGCCCAGTCAAAGTCCAGACCTAAATCCAATTGAGAATCTCTGGCAAGACTTGAAAATTGCCGTTCACAGACGCTCTCCATCCAATCTGACTGAGCTTGAGCTATTTTGCAAAGAAGAATGGGCAAAAATTTCGGTCTCTAGATGTGATAGAGACATACCCCAAAAGACTTGCAGCTGTAATTGCAGCGAAAGGTAGTTCTACAAAGTATTGACTCGGGGGGGGCTGAATACTTTTGCATGCCACACTTTTCAGTTTTTTTATTTGTAATAAAATTTGGAAACCATGTATCATTTTCCTTCCACTTCACAATTATACACCACTTTGTGTTGGTCTATCACACAAAATCCCAATAAAATACATTTACGTTTGTGGTTGTAACGCGACAAAATGTGGAAAAGTTCAAGTGGTATGAATAATTTTGCAAGCCACTGTACCTTGCTTACTTACCAATAGGAACAAAAATGTTTTTTTCCTTTCCACAGTGGAATTGAATGGTGCATTTTCCTGCTTGTTATGTGTAATTTATGGTGTTATAAACACTCAAGGTAACTTAAGTTGCTCTCTGATCCTTTCGGTCACTTGAGAGGATGAAAAAAAGTGGAGTAATTTTTCCATCTTTCCACTTGTCAACAAAAAATAAATCGAGGATTGTCAAATAAATGTTATTGCACACAATTGATGGGGCTGAGGTGCAGGAAGAGCATTCGTATTTTTTAATACAGGCTGGGTAGATTTAAGCTTCACAGGGGAGGGATCATCGTGGAAAGGTTGACGGTTGGTGAAACTAGAGCACAAAGTAACAGTGGTAAGGAAAGTTAATTGGATTTGGGGATTACAGAGCAAGAAGGATAGAGCTGAAATACACAAACCCCATGTGTGGATAATGAGTCCGTGTGAGACAGATAACAATTTGGCTGTACTCTCACCAGAGGGAGTTCATGAGGGGGGTGCAGCGAGGGGGAATCTAGTCAACACCCAGAATGCTGGTTACAGGGAGATGCTGGACAGATTTGGATTGTTTTCTCTGAAACGTTGGAGGTTGAGGGAAGACCCAACAGAAGTGTGTAAAACTATCAGAGGCATAGATAGAATGGACAATCAGAACTGTCTACTTAATGCAGCCACTTGATATGGCCTCCACTGACACTGTAATTCTGGAGTCATGGCTGTCCATGGATCTGGCCCCATTTCAGTCGTTCAAAGACTGGCCTGACTTTAAGGGTCTACTTTCTAACAGCCCCTCAGTGTGAGGTGGAATAAATCCCATTGCCTTTTGAAGGAATACTGCCTGAAGGGCATTGGGGTAAAGAACAGATTGTCCTCTAAAATTTGTCTTTTACCTTCCGTAAGAGTTGGGCTGCCCCCTCTGTAGTTAAATGCTTGTTCCTCAGTAGGTGTGTATTCAAACCTTTCAGATTAGTGATGAGATGGCCAGCTGGTCAAAGAAATGTGGGTGACAGCCCTGTCATAGTCATACAGCATTGAAATAGGCTCTTCGGCCCAACCTGTCTATGCTGTCCAAGGTGCTCTATCTAAGCCAGTTCTATTTACCCACATTTGTCCCATGTCCTTCTAAACCTTTCCTATCCATGTCACTATCCAAATATCTTATAGTTGATGTTACTGTACCTGTTTCAACTACTTCCTCTGACAGTTCATTCCACATACCCACTGCCCCTATTAAACCTTTCCATTCTCTCCTTGAATCTATGCCACAGATTCTTGATTCCACCCCCCCCCCCCCCCCCCCCCCCCCCCCCCCCTCCCCCCCCCCCAGGGGAGAAAGATTTTCTGCATTCACTCTATTCACCTCATGATTTTATACACCTCTGTAATATTACTTCTCAGTCTCCTGTGCTCCAATGAATCAAATCTTAGGCTGCTCAATCTCTCCCTATAGCTCAGGCCCTAGAGTCAAGGAGCATGGAAACTTGCCCTTAGATCCAACTTGACTAGGCCGACCAAGATGCCCCATCTACTATATATAGTTCCACCTGCCTGCATTTGGCCCGTAACCCTCTCAACCTTTTCTATCCGTGTACTGGCAACATCATCGTAAGTCTTCTCTGCACTCTTTCCAGCTCAATAGCATCTTTCCTGTAGCAAAGCGACCAAACTGAACATAATACTCTGAGTGCAGGCTCATCAATGTCTTGTACAACTTGTTCGCCGTCTTGTATTACTCTGCCCTGGCACCTTTCCAACTAATGCAGGTTGAGAAAGGGTCAAGCCATCCAGCTATTCCCTGCTCATTTCTCTTAGTCCTTGGCACCCAGGTCACTGCTTCAGAGGCATTCATTTAAAATATGTCTTTTAAAACAAATCAAATATTGGACAAAACTTGGCAGATCAGGCAGAATCTATGGAAATTTACTGTTCCAACTTGTTCATCACCTGCTGGTGCACAAGGCTTGGAATGCATAAAAAGTAACCGTAAACTCTGAAACCATGTAGAACAACACTGCGGAAAGATAAATTCACAGTTAACAGATAATTGGGTTGAAATTCCTCACACATCTTATCAACTAGCAGGTGTTGTAGGCAATTACTTTTTAGGTGTTAATTTTGTTCAATTTCCTTTAACTAATCAATTATGAGTACAACAATACAACAATTATAAAATTCCACTAGTGCATTTTAGAGAATATTTGCACAATTACCATGTTCCTTGCTATTAATAAAACTAGCAGTAATTAGAATAAAAACAGTTTTAACCTAAGAATTTACGTAGCATCATTTTCCAATAGCAGCTGTAAACTGCACGAACATTGCTGTCAGCAAGGGGGAAAAAAAGACAGTGCAATTAAGTCTAAAATCCTAGAACATGGAACTATATAGCACAGGAACGGGCCCTTTGGCCCACAATGTTTGCACCGAACATGATGCCAAGTTATTAAGTGTTAACGAAGAAACTGCAGATGCTGGAGAATCAAGTTAAACTGTTCTCATCTGCCTGTACATGTTCCACATGTAAATACTATTCCCTGCACTTCCATGTGCCTATCTAAAAGCTTCTTATGCATCTCTATTGTATCTGCCTTCACCACTACCCCTGGCAATGCATATCGGGCCCCCACCACTCTCTGTGTAAAAGATAAACTTGCTCCGCACATCTCCATTAAACTTTCTCCCCCTCACCTTATAGCTGTGCCCTCTAGTGTTGGACATTTTCAGGTTCTGAGTGTCTCACCTATCTTTGTCCTTCAGTTTTATAAACTTCTTCCAAGTTTCCCCTCAACCTCTGACATTCCTGAGAACACAAACTGAAGTTTATCTAACCTCTCTTTGTAGCTGAACACTTCTAATCCAGGCAGCACGCTGATTAACTTTCTCTGCACCCTCTCGAACCTCCACATCGTAAATTTATAAATTGGTGTAGTAATTTACTAACTGGAGTAATGAATATATCTAGGATCCTGATTACATTGGTTCCTTGAGGGTGTCTATAGCACTGATTCTGCAGACCTTTCAGTGCTAAATTGAATTAGCAATTTACAGCAGCTGCTTCTTATGTATTATTTGGTTTCTGAATACAAGAACTGGATACTTCAAGAATTTTCTACTGACCTTGTATTACTGTGCAGGAGTTAATTTAGACAGTGGCTACCTATCGAGGGCCTGGCTTTAAGGGGAAACTGACAGCAGTTGTCCTTTTCCAAGGGTGAAAATGTCAAATACTTGAGGGCTTAGCTTTAAAGACAATGTTTAAAGAAGATGTTCGTGGTAAGTGTTTTTTTACAGAGAATGATGAGTAGTTGGAAACCGCTGCCAGGGTTGGTGGTGGAGATGGAAACAACAGTAGCATTTAATATAGGCACATGGATATGTAGCACATGGAGGGATATGGATCACGCAGGAGATTTGTTTAACTTGTCATGATGCTCTGCACTGTCATTGTGGGCCAAAGAGCCGAATGCTGTACTGTACTGTTCCATACCAAAGATAGAATCAAAGTGCTGGAGTTACTCAGTGGGTCAGGCAGCATCTCCGGAGAAAAAGGATAGGTGACATTGGGTCCCGACCTCTCCTTTTTCTTTGGAGATGCTACCTGAACCGTTGAGTTACTCCAGCACTGTGACTATATTTGGTATAAACAAGTGTCTGCAGTTCTTTGTTTCTACTGTACTGTTCTATGTTCTACGTACCTCTTACATTTAAGGGTTCACTTTTACCTTAACCCAATATGATTAAGATGTTGGTCTTGTTTTTTTATTGAAATATGTAATTATCTGATCAATACCAATTTTATTCTTTGCAATTTTCCCTCCATCCACCACCACCCACTCGCCAATCTCTTTTTGTGCTTTCAATTCTTTCCGAATTATGTGGACCCCTCCACAATCTGGTCCGGGAGGCCATGGTAAGGACTTCTGACCAAATGTTCTGTCTTTTGCTTGCAAGCAATGGGGAAAGCCAAGGAAGCATCACTGCTCCCACAGTGATCAATTGATTTATTGTTAATCCTGAGACCTTCCCCAAATGTATCCGTTTCTGCCCCATTACGAATACAGTTTCATTGTGCACTATAAAGCAGTATCCAACAGCCCCATTGCATTGCAGTTGAGGTTGAATATGGTCACTTTCAAGTGGAGGGAAGGGATTTAAAAAAAAACTGGTAGAGTGATTTGAACATTTATTCCTTGAGTTACCCCAAAAACTGTCAATGTCATTGTCAAAGAGTATTCTCAATGGTCCCTTTGTATTTTAGTTTAGTTTAGAGGTGCTACATGGGAGCAGGATCTACAGCCCGCTGAGTCCATGCCAACTATTGATCACCCGTTCACACGACCTCTGTTATCCCACTCTCTCATCCACCCCCTGCACACTCGGAGCAATTTACAGAGGCCCATTGACCTACAAACCCAGATTCCTTTGTGATATAGGAAGAAACCGGAGCACCCAGAGGAGTCCCAGACAGGAAGACATGCTTACTCCACACAATCAGTGCCCATGGTCAGGATCAAACCCGGGCACTGGTGGCATGAGGCAGGGGTTCTGCCAGCTGGTATGTGCCACTGTGCCACCTTAGCATTGCAGTCTGTCGCTGAAGTATTGCCTTTGAACACAATTATCTGCAAGCGAGTATTAGTGGACATGCCCATTCCTTATCTTCTTCTTCTTGCGAATGGCGTGCACAGCCTAAAGTTGTCGGACAACTTGTTCTATTTGATCTTATTTGATTGTGCACGCCAGGTTGCTTGCATTTGTCGAAACAGGGCGGACCACGTGAAGGTTGCAATCTCCCCCCCATTCCTTATGATCTTACTGAAGTGAGGTTTCGATTCGATTTTTGGTCATCATTTCTTGGATGAGACAATGTCACTGGATAAACAGTGAAGAGACTGACATTGTTCTAACATGACATCAAAATGATATTTTTAATCGGGTTCATTAGGTTAATTAAATATCTACATAAGTTTATTAGCTCAAGGCTATCAAATTAATTAAACCATCTGTATTTCTGAACTCAATGTTTAAAACATTTGGATTATTTTCATGCTTCATCAGGCTCTCTGATGCTTCATGGTGGTTACATTCACTGAGTTGTTTCTGAACTATTGTCATGACCATTACTTTCTTCTTGTCATTTAGACGTTTATGAGATTTGTAGTTGAGTTTCTATTTAACGGCTACCTTTGAGATGAAAGAGAAATGAGAGTCTGCTATCATTTAATGTGTTTCATTGTCTGACGTTAATGACTATTGAGGTGGATGAGTTGTGCTGGATGACAATTTGGGTCGGGACTGTTCTTTAGAATAATTGTTGTCGTGTTAGTTGTAAGATATTGTGCCTTTATGTGACATTAGCTCCTTGGAATTCAATCGTCTCCAGTGTGTGTTTAAGCTGTTTATAAGTAGATTGACTATTGGACCCCAGAACGGCTGAAGCAAGTTTAAGGGTTTCATGTTTTCATGGACAAGATACAGCTCTTGGCTGGGTCCACTTCACAGAGCACATGGTGTTGAAGCAAGTAACTAGCAGAACAAAGGAGAACAACAGCAGGAGCAATTCTTCTTTGGTGGCTGTACACATCCTTAATACATCCAACTCAAGAGTTCAAGAATATTTTATTGTCCTATGTACCAGCAGCAGAGAAACGAAATGCTTACTTACAGCAGTATAACAGGTCTGTAAACACAATTAAGTACAGATGATATATAATTTTAAAAATCAGATGGAGATATTTGGGCCATCTTGGTTGGCATGGACGAGTTGGGCCGAAGGGCTTGTTTCCCTCTGTATGACTCTGAGACTGTGTTACAATGGGCTGAAAATAAAGGAGACTTTAACCTGACTGCAGTTCACAGGCCCAAGATAATTAATCAGTACATTGGTAAACTACTACCTGGCACTGCATCATGAAGCATATTGAAACAGCGTTAAAACATTTTTTTGTTATTTCAAAAGCCATACCTTTTTCTAACAGTAAATTAACATGGTCCGTGTTGTCAGGTGGTGTGAAATTCATGAGGTTTCCTGAAGTTACATTTTTTGCTTCCTCCATCCACGCTCATGTAAGCTGTTTCTTCTGAGTTAATACATTGTCGACAAGAAATTGTGTGCATTTCTGGTCGCCCCATTATAGGAAGATGGCATAATCATCAAAATCATAATCAAAAATGTGATTTATTAGCCAAGTATGTGTTGCAACATACAAGGAATTTGTTTTGCCATACAGTCATACCAAAAAAAGCAACAAGACACACAACTACATAAAAATTTGACATAAACATCCACCACAGTGGCTCCTCCACATTCCCCACTGTGAAGGAAGGCAATAAAGTCTTATATTCTTTCCTCTTTTCCTCCTGCGGTCGGGGGAGTCGAACCATCAGCAGATGGCGATCGAGCTCCCACGTCGGGGCGGTCTAAGCTCCCACATCGGGGCTGTTGAAACTCCTGCGGCTTGGAGGCCCCGAAGTCGGCGGCTAACCAGGGACCGCGAGCTCCACAATGTTAACGTCCGCAGCTCCCGCAGGTTGGAGCACCAAAGGGATCGCCCGTTCCGAGATGCTAAAGTCCGCAGGTACCGCGTTGGAGCTCTAGAAGTCCCAGCAAGAGGCCGCAAACTCCACGATGTTAGGCCCCAGTGGACGGAGAAACGACACGGAAAAAGTCGCATCTCCATTGAGGTAAGAGATAAGAAAAGATCCCCCCCCCCCCCACCACCACCACCACCAACAAATACAAAACTAAAGATAAACTAAAACATACATTTTACAACAAACTAAAAACACAAAGAAGGAAAAAGATGAAGACAGACCGTCATCGAGGCAGCCATCGTGCGGCGCCCCTAGTGGTATATGTGGAGGCATTAGAGTTTTGCCAGAATGCTGCCTTGATTAGACAGTATTAGCCTCGAGGAGAGGTTGGATAAACTTGGACTGTTTTGTCTTGAACGTCTGGGGCTGAGGGGAGACTTGATAGAAGTATATAAAGGCATGGATAGGGTAGATAGTTAGATCATTATTTTCAAGGTGGAAATGTCCAACATTAGAGGGCTTAGCTATAAGGTAAGAAGGGGAATGTTTAATGGAGATGTGTGGGGTACGATTTTTTTAAAAGGGTAGTGAGTGGCTGGGTTTTACTGCCGGGGATGGTCTTTGAAGCAGATACATTAAGCACATGGATATGCAGGGAATGGAGGGATATGGGTTATATGCTGGTGGATAAGTGATGGTCCTTTGGAGTGTGGGAGGAAACCGGAGCCCCTGGAGAAAACCCATCCAATCACGGGTGTTTTCTCTGTACAGACTCCATACAGACAGCACCCATTGTCAGCAGATACATTAAGCACATGGATATGCAGGGAATGGAGGGATATGGGTTATATGCTGGTGGATAAGTGATGGTCCTGGCATCGTGTTCACACAAACACTGTGGGCTGAAGGGCCTGGTGGTGTGCTGTTCCATGTTCTCTGTTTAAACTGCACTAAACAATGAGATATGAGAACGTTTATAATGCCACAGCTGGTATGCTGTCTCAGAGAGCTGCTCCTTGATGTTTGCCTCAGTATTGATCCCAGCTGCTACCTGGATCTTGGCACTACCTGCATATTGCATTAGCCTGGGGCGACTGCTACTGAACTTCCAACCTTGAGTTCAAGTGTTCAAATCGCTAATAGTAACAAATAGAATTGAATAAACCTGGCAACTTATCACCAAGCAAGGCCAAATGCCTGTTTTAAAAGCTGCTGATTGTTGTTCATATTGTCAATTAGTTTGGTTCAGTTTTAGTTTTGTTTAGAGATACAGCGCAGAAACAGGCCCTTCGGCCCATCGAGTCTGCACTGACCAGTGATCCCTGTACATGAGCACTCCAGGGACAATTTACAATTTTACCAAAACCAATTAACCTACAAACCTGGGCATCTTTGGAGTTTGGGAGGAAACCGGAGCCCCTGGAGAAAACCCATCCAATCACGGGTGTTTTCTCTGTACAGACTCCATACAGACAGCACCCATTGTCAGGATCAAACTCATGGCACCATTAGGCAGCAACTCTATCACATACCACCAACCATCACCGCTGCCCAGCAGTTCACTGTTGTCCTCCGGTCAGAGAATGTGTCCATTCTAATGACAGATAAGTCCTGAACAGTACCACGTGTTTAACCTGTAATGTGCAGATGTGCAATTAACGTAGACAATGCTGTCCATATCTCAGAAATCTCGATGGGGCAAATGGCCTCCTCCTGCACCTATTTTCTAAATGTAAACGGGCCCTTCGACCCATCACATCCATGCCGACCAAGATATAGTGAAATTGCATCTTTCCTGAAAAACATCCAACTAGTTCATGAATGAGGTGAGAAAATGTACTGTTCATAACCTGCTTGGAAACCCAAATTGTCATTGATTTTTAATTGCCCTCTTAAACAGTCGCGCAGGCTGGACAGTTCAAGGGTGAAAAGAAAAACAACAACTCTGGCCTCATCAGTGATAATCACATACGATGAAAAGATTAAAACTAGTAAATTATATGGATTACTATTGATTACTAGGTAATTGTATGGAGACATTGCCTATCCATTCCATTCAGAGATGCTGCCAGACCTGCTGAGTTACTCCAGCACTTTGTGCTTTGCCTAATGCATATCAGTTCATCTTTGATTTTGCAGATATACAAAATACAAATAGTTTCTCTTTCACACTTTATGATATCCTGAAATGCTTTCAGCAATTTTGTCACTTTTATCCTTCTCAAACGTCTTTAATCTCCAGAATAAATGGGTTTAAACCGCAATAACTGCAAATGCAATTGTTAATATTTCAAAGCATTATAGCTTATAATGAAAACATTTGCATAAAATATAACTTTGTTTGAGAGAAGAGGAAACATGATAAAATAAAGAAAAATAAGAAATTTATGTTGCATAAATGATAATTTTCTAAAATGTTATTGTAAGAATTTATAGGGCTAACACCAAAAAATTACCTCTGTCAGTTACCCGAAATAGATGATTTCAGCAGATTTACTTAAAATTAGATGCTTAAGAAAATAATTTTGCTGGTGCCCTGTCCCGGAACCTTGTATTTCATCCAGAGAATAGCTATGAACAAAAAACTTGTCCTATCAGGATTTTTCCACATATTGAAAGACACAGCATGGAAACAGGCCCTTCGGCCCACTGAGCCCACTCCAATCATCGATCACCCCTTCACACTGGGTTCTATGTTATCCCACTTATGTATCCACTGTCTACCCACCAGGAGCAATTGTCAGAGGCCAATTAACCTGCAAACCTGTACATCCGTGGGAGGAAACCGGAGCACCCATCGGAAACCCATGCGGCCACAGGGAGAACATGCAAAGTCACATCAGACAGAACCTGAGGTCAGGATCAACCCGGGTCTCTGGCGCTGTGAGGTTGCAGCTTTACCAGCTGTGCTATTGTGCTGCCCCAATGGTCTTGACAAGATTAATATCTGCAGTAAGAACTCTCCCAGCTAACAATTTAATCGTGGCCCACAGCTGTCAAAACCCCACAATTACAAAACACACTGAGATATCTATTCAAGTAACAATTATGACTTTTAAATATCTAGGAAAGGGAGGCATGGTGGCGCAGCAGTAGAGCTGCTTCCGTACAGCGCCAGAGACTTGGAAATAGATCCTGACTACGTGTGCTGTTTGCACGTAGTTGGTATGTTCTACCTGTGGGGTTTTTAGTCTCTAAACTAAACTATCTCTAAACTAAAGGAAGGGTTTCGAGGATTATGGGCTAAATGCGAAAAAGTGGGACTAGCCATGAGTGCAGAGTAGGTGGGCCTGGACAAAGTGGGCCGGAGGGTCTGTTTTCACACTGTTCAGCTGTATAGCTCTAATAACTAAAGCAGTTACGGTTGGGTGCAACTTTTCCAAAATAAATGATAGAGTTTTAGTTTCTCTGGCCAGTTCCTTTGCCCTTGCATCTATTGGTAATCTATGCGTTGTCCATGACGGTTCATGACTAGTGATGCGACCCAAAAATCTATTCATGCAGTCTTACAGAATAATTTATGAGGTGGCAATTAAATGATTCTTTTGTCCTGCAACTTTTATTTGCCAATTGGTCCTGGTTCATTATAACTGCAAGTGCCGTTAATTAGCTTCCAAGCTGATTCGGTTGTATATCAATGCTGCCTCCTGCACCGGCAACACTGTTTGAGGCATTCTCGGGCAAACAAAGAGAAAATAAATATTTAAAAACATTTTCCAAATTTGTTATTATTTTCTGGTATTGAGATCACACTAGGAACTTCCCATTATTGAGAAATAAGAACCTTTTCTATTATGCGCATTGAAGTGTTTCTGGTTAAATAAAACCCCATAATTTCTTATTCTGTGGGTGCCTCGACGAGCTTTACATCCAATGAACCCACTTTGAAGAGCTGTCACTATTATTGACCAGAAGCTAGGCATTGTCTGCTCATGGTTTGCAAACATATTAATATCTGTATCCGTCTGATGCTCAGTATTCTTGTGAAGCTGACATTTTTTTTTAATCCACCCTTTCCATCATGAACCACACTATGCATCTCTCCCTCCAGGATACCCTTACTCACAACATCGGGTCCAATGAGACTTGTAATACCATTGTTGGTAGACAAAAATTCTGGAGAAACTCAGCATCTATGGGGCGAAAGAAATAGGCAACATTTCAGGTCGAAACCCTTCCTCAGACTGATGTGAGGGTGGGGTGGGGGGGCGGGATTGAAGAAAGAAAGAGGTGGAGCCAATGGGCTGAGGGAGAGCTGAGATGGGGACCTGAAATTAAAGAAGTCAATGTTCATACTGCCCAACTGGGTGCAAACTGCCCAAGCAAAATATGAGGTGCTGCTCCTCCATTTTACGGTGGTCCTCTCTCTGGCCATGGAGGAGGCCCAGGACAGAAAGGTCGGATTCCGAATGGGAGGGGGAGTTGAAGTGCTGAGCCACCGGGAGATCAGGTTGGTTGTTGTGAATTGAGCGGAGGTGTTCGGCGAAGCGATCGCCAAGCCTACACTTGGTCTCACCGATGTAGAGCAGCTGACATCTAGAGCAGCGGATGCAATAGATGAGGTTGGAGGATGTGTGGGTGAACCTCTATAGCACCTGGAAAGACTGCTTGGTTCCTTGAATGGAATCAAGGGGGGAGGTAAAGCGACAAGTGTAGCATTTCTTGCGGTTGCAAGGGAAAGTGAGGGGGTGGTTCGGGTAGGAAGGGACGAATTGACCAGAGAGTTCCGGAGGAAGCGGTCTCTGCGGAAAGCAGACAGGGGAGGAGATGGGAAGATGTGGCAAGTGGTGGGATCACGTTGGAGGTGGGAAAATGTCGGAGGATTATTTGTTGTATGTGACGGCTGGTAGGGTGGAAGGTGAGAACAAGGGGGACCCGGCCCTTGTTGTGAGTGGGGGGATGGGGAGTGAGAGCAGAGTCACAGGGTAGAGAAGAGACCCTGGTGAGAGCCTCATCTATAGTAGAAGAGGGGAACCCCCGTTCCCCAAAGAATGAGGACATCTCCGATGCCCTGGTGTGAAACACCTCAACCTGGGTGCAGATGCAGGAATTGGGAGTAGGGGATGGAGTCCTTACAGGAAGCAGGGTGGGAAGGAGTGTAGTCCAGATAGCCATGGGAGTCAGTGGGTTTATAGTGGACGTCGGTCAGTAGTCTATCACCTGCGATGGAGATAGTGAAGTCAAGAGATGGTAGGGAAATGTCAGAAATGGTCCAGGTGTATTTTAGTGCTGGATGGAAGTTAGTGGTGAAATAGATGAAGTCAGTGAGTTGTGTGTGGGTGCAGGAGGTAGCACCCATGCAGTTGTACAATGTTACCATTGTTGTATGTGATTCTCAGTCTGCTTCCCTCTACACTGCAGAAAACAAACGCTGGCTATCTGACCACTTTGCCCAATGTAACAATCTGCTTGTAGAAACATAGAAAATAGGTGCAAGAGTAGGTCATGCGGCCCTTCGAGCCAGCACCACCATTCAATATGATCATGGCTTATCATCCAGAATCAGTATCCTGTTCCTGATTTCTTCCCATATCCCTGAATTCCGTTAGCCCTAAGAGCCATATCTAACTCTCTCGAATACATCCAGTGAATTGGCCTCCACTGCCTTCTGTGGCAGAGAATTCCACAGATTCACAACTCCCCCAACATGAACATTTTTCCTGCATCTAGCCAGACAACAGCTCTGGAGAACATGGAAAAGCAACGTTTCAGGTTGGGACTCTTCAGACTAATTGTAGTAGTGGGTGAGAAAGCTGGAAGAATGGTGGGGATGGGACCAAGCCTGGCAAGTGATGGACGGATATTGGTGAAGGGAGGTTTGTCTGGCAGATGGTTGGGTGAAGGCCAGAGATGAAAAGGAAAAAGGTGTGAGATAAAGTTAGACGGTGGAAATTGTGAAACCATATGGAAAACAGGTGGAAGGGAACTGGGGAGGGGAATTGGAGAAATTGATGCAAATCCAGTTGGAGCACGCGGGGGGAAAGGGGGGAGGGAAGGGGAGGGAAGTGGTGGGTTGTTTGCGTAGATTGGAAGTGTAGTATGAAAACGGGCCCTTTGCCCACTGTCCATGCTGACCATTGATCACCCATTCACTCTAATTCTATGTTATCCAACTTTCTCATCCACCCCCTACATACCAGGGGCAATTTGCAGAGGCCAACTCATCTACAAACCTGCATATTTTTGAGATGTGGGAGGAAAACCTGAGGAAACTGGAGCATCTGGAGGAAACCCACACAGTCATGGGGAGAACGTGCAAACTCCACATGGACAGCACCCGAGGTCAGGGTTGACCCTGGGTCTCTGGCGTTGGGGGCATCAGCTCTACCAGCTGCACCACTGTGCTGCACCCTCTTCAAGATATTATTTTCTTCTTTGGGTAGTAGTTATTCCTGGAATTCCAGCATATTTCACTCATTCCTTATCAATCTTATGAACACAAGAGCACAAGGAAATTGGAGCAGGCATAGACCACTCAGGCCCTCAAGCATACCCACCATTCAATATGATTTAGTTTAGGGTTAATGTTGTCACATGTACCGAGGTACAGTGAAAAGCTGTTGTGCACTATCCAGTAAAAGAAAAGACAATCCATAATTACAATCAAGCAGTCCTCAGTGTCCAGGTAAAGGATAAAGGGTACAACATTTAGTGCAAGGTAAAGAAAAGAGAGAACATGAGCGTAAGAAATGCTGCTGTTGAAATAAAGGTTTACGAGTGGAGCGGTGATGATAGCAGATCCCTTTCTGGGACCAGCATGCAAATTGGAGGAACACCACCTCACATTTCACTTGGGCAGTTTACAACCCAGCAGTATGAATATTGATCTGACTAACATCATGTAATCCTTGCATCCCCTCTGTTCCCTCATACCCCACCCCACCTTATACAGCATGGAAACGTAGTATTTTGCTCACCGAGTCATGTCCAACATGTCCACACTAGTTCTATGTTATCCCACTTTTGCATATGCTCCCTACTCACTGGGGGCAATTTGCAAAAGGTCAATTAACCTGTAAACCCACACATCATTTGGGTTGAAGGAGGAAACTAGAGCACCCGGAGGAAAGTCACACTGTTACAGGAAGAACGTGCAAACTCTACACAGACAGCATCCGAGCTCAGGATCGAACCTAGATCTCTGGCACTGTGAGGCAGCAGCTCCACCAGCTGTGCCACTGCATTGCCCATAGACTGTCAAAAACATCTTTAGTTTTAGTTTTAGAGATACAGCATGGAAACAGGCCTTTCGGTCCAGTGAGTCTGTGCTGACCAGCGACCACTCATACACCAGTTGTACCCTACACACTGGGGACAATTTTCGCAGAAGCCAATTAACCTCCAAACCTGCAAGTCTTTAGAATGTGGAAGGAAACCAGAGCATCTGGAGAAAACCCATGCGGTCACAGGAAGAATAAAGACCTAACTTGTTCAACTATGTTACAGAGAAAGGTTGAACAAGTTAGGTCTTTATTCTTTGGAGCGCAGAAGGTTAAGGGGGGACTTGATTGAGGTCTTTAAAATGATGAAAGGGATAGACAGAGTTGACGTGGATACGTTTTTCCCATTGAGGGTAGGGAAGATTCAAACAAGAGGGCATGACATGAGAATTAAGGGACAGAAGTTTTGGGGTAACGTGAGGGGGAACTTCTTTACTCAGAGGGTGGTGGCTGTGTAGAATGAGCTTCCAGCAGAAGTGGTGGAGGCAGGATCGATTTTAACATTTAAGAGTAAAGTGGATAGGTATATGGACGTGAAGGGAATGGAGGGGTATGGTCTGAGTGCAGGTAGATGGGACTAGGGGAAAACAAATGGTCGGCACGGACTGGAAGGGCCGAGAGGGCCTGTTTCCGTGCTGTAATTGTTATATGGTTATATGGTTATATGAATGTAAAAACCCCATACAGACAGCACCCGTAGTCAGGATCGAACCCAGGTATCCACGCTGTAAGGCAGTAGCACTACCCGCTGAACCACTGTGCTGCTTCTCTTCTTGTCTTATTCCACCCTTGATGTCCCGAACTGGAGGAATTGAGGGAGAAAGGATGGGTGCTGCTGGTGCCTACATTTGAGACTTCCTTGAATAGTTTCTCCCTAAAATATTTCCTACGCTCACGGCAAAGCTAGCAGCCCAAATAAAGCTTCTCGAAGAATACGCAAATACAAACAACTTGCAGATGGTAATTTGTCTCGATCATGATGCTCTATTAATCAGTCCCTGACTGCGCATCAGCAGAGAACTTAGTGTTTTTCCTTTCAATTTCCCTGGTGCCCAAAAGCTCAAAATGTAATGACACATATTACTCCAAAAAACCCTCGCAAGTGATGCAGTCACAAAGCCCATTTACTTGGGGAATAGAAATCAATTTATTTAATGGGATCTAAATTGCCAGCACCACAGATCTCATCTGCACAGGATGATTTGCAGTAGGTTGGCAGAGAATCTTACAGACTTTGATATGGATTGTCAAGTAACTCTTGCTGTGTCTGTTACTTTATAACATAGAACAGTACAGTACAGGAACAAACCCTTCAGCCCACAGTGTCTGTGTGGATCATGATGTGTAGGAAAGAACAGCAGATGCTGGTTTAAATCGAAGGTAGACCACAAAATGCTGGAGTAACACAGCGGGACAGGCAGCGTCTCTGGAGAGAAGGATTGGGTGACGTTTCGGCTCGAGACCCTTCTTCAGATTGATCGACCACCACCTGTGGCAGCACATTCTAGGCACCTCCGCCCTCTGTGTGTAAAAAATACTTTAAAAATTTGCCCTTCATATCTCCTTCATACTTTACCCCTCTCACCTTAAACGATGCCTTGCAATCTTTGACATTTCTGTGGGAAAAGGTTCCGACTGTCTGCCCCATCTATGCCTCTAATATCTTTATATATTTCTATCAGATCTCCCCTCAACCTCCAGTGCTCCAGGGAGCAACCTTTCCGTGTAGATAATACCGTCTAATAAAGGCAGCATTAGAATGGAGACACGGAGGAATTTCTTTAGCCAGATGGTGGTGAATCTGTGGAATTTATATCCACAGAAAGCTATGGAGACCAAGTCATTTGGGTATTTTTAATGCAGAGAGTGATAGGTTCTTGATTAGTAAGAGGCAGGAGAATAGGGTTGAGAGGGAAAAATAGATCAGCCATAATCAAATGGTGGAGCAGATGTGAAGGACTGATTGGCCTGTGATTTATGGTCTTATAGTCTTTCTAGTAAATCCCTTCTGCACCTTCTCCAGAGCCCCCACATCCTTCCTGTAATCAGGTGATCAGAACTACACCCAATATGGCATTTAGGTCTGTGGAACAAGAACTTGGTGACAACAGATGTATGTAACATATGTTATTCTCATCTGTGACTGATTGCAACCTAATGTGCAACCATTGTTAAGTTGAAAAGTTGTGTTTACATTAAATAAATATACGATGCAACATGTGACCCATACTATCTAGGTCATTCAACATTTGTTATAGCTTGGATTATCTCCAAACTTGTGCAGATAAATGAGATTGATTGCATTTATGGACACACCTAAATTTAAGTTAATAGCCAAAGGACAAAGGACATATATTGTCACATACACCACAAAAACATCCCCCCACAATGGTTCCCACTGTGAGGGAAGGCAGCAAAGTTCAGTCCACTTCCTCTATGGTCACCCGTGGTCGGGGCCTATTGAGGCCTCCACAGTCGCCGCTACGGCGGCCCGATGTTTCAGGCCCTCTCGCCGGAGTTCCGGCATCGGATGAACACACTTCAGCGGCTTGGAGTTCCGAAACGGCCTCTGGCTACCGGAGACCGCGGCTTCCGAAGTCCACAGGCCGCGCAGGCCGCCGCGGTTGGACGCTCCGCAGACCCCACAGCTCCACGATGTTGAAGTCGGCCGTCACAGCACTCCAGAGCTCCACACGGCGACCTGGGTAAGGCATCGCCCGCCCCGCGATGGTACCTCAGTGCTGCACTGCTGCTGAAGCTATTAACGTTCCAAACCCATGGATTCTCCTGGATTTCACTCGTGCAAGTGCGACTGAAATCTATGTTGGTTTCTAAACTGATCCAAATGGAATGTGAAGGACAGCATTCACGACACAGAAATGCCGCTTTGTTAATGAGGGTTAACAGTGAAAACATTACTCATCTCTGCCCTGGCATCACGCACCCTAGAGTTCTTGCATCTGTAGCTGTTTCTCTTCCAGATGTATCGGAGAAGTTCCCCTTTGGAAAGGCCAACCCATTTACTTGGCCCACAGGTGTCAGGAGACATGTTATGTCTGAGAGTTGAGGTTGACAGTCTGAAGCTGAGAGTCCTTTGAAGCTTAGCTTTGTGGGCCATTGTTATCCCCATCAGCGATCACTCGGGCAAGAATGATTGTCCCCCTGATGCAGGCACGTGCCGTGAGTAATTACTCAGGGTGGGCAGTCAGCCGCTATTTAAAAAAAAATCTTAAACCGCGCATGCGCAGATTGTTCTCTTCATAAAAAATAAAAAATAAGTAACAGTTCAATTTTACCAAGGCTTCTCAATCTCCATTTTCTAATCACTGAATGGGTGGGGGACGGAGGATGAAGGCAGGTGGAGAGATGGTGGAAAAAACGGGAGCACACCGGGACAAGTTGAACCAGTTGTCATCTTATTGAATGACAATACTAATTCAAAGGTCCAATTGGAGGGAGAGTTCCTTTCACAGCGTGTGGAGAGTCTGTGCCAGGGGTTAAAGATGCGGGGAGGGCAGGAGTGTTGAAAAGGAGGAGGGTCAGAGATCATGTCAGACGCACTCACCGCTGCCGCAGCGCTCCGGACACGGACAGCAGAACTGCCCGCCACTTCCGAGGATAGAAGCAGCTCGGGTGCGAGTGGCCGCCGGGACCCGACAGCAGAAACGGCTGCCACTTCAGCGCCTTCTGCCGGCCCGCTCACCTCTGGCAGTTCTGTCCGTCTGAACATCTCTCACCTGCCGCTCGCCGGCTTTGCTCATGTCAACCTGAGTAACCTCACTGGTCCCGTGAACGTGCTGTCGGAATTTAAAGATTTGCGGGAAGCCGGCCGGCGAGCGGCAGGTGAGAGATGTTCAGACGGAGAGAACAGCCAGAGGAGACGGGGACTAGCAGAAGGGGCTGAAGTGGCAGGGTCCCGGCGGCCGCTCAAAGTCAGTCACCCGAGCTGCTTCCTTCCTCGGAAGTGGCGGCCAGTTGTGCTGTCCGTGCCCGGAGCGCTGCGGCAGCCACCCAAACTAATTCACTCCCCGGACACAATAAAACCATACAGCAATTACAGCACGGGAACAGGCCATCTCGGCCCTTTTACTCCGTGCCGAACACTTACTCTCACCTAGTCCCATCTACCTGCATTCAGACCGGAGCGTGGCAAGTGGGTTACTGACCCCGAACCTCTCCTTCACAACGCCAGACTCCCCAAACACTGTGAACGGAGCTCTCCCCCCCACCCCTGGAAATACAGTATTTATAAAAATTAAGAAATGCACTTACCACGTTATTGGTACATTAAGTCCATTCTTCACTCTTTGTTTCCTAAGAAACTATTAAAATAATGGCAATCCATATTTGAAAATCCCGCCAAGAAACTCGCGCTGGGCATGCGCAGTATACTGCTGCGCCTGCGCAGTGCTGCAAAGGCAGAATTTCTGCTGCCTTCAGCTCCCCTTGAAACTGACGGCTCAGGCAGCGCTGACGGCCCGTGGGCTGCACAGACCTTCGCGTGTTACAAGCGCTGCGGATGAAAGGCACGGAGAATTATGCCTACCTAAGAGATCCATCTCTTACATAGGCATAATTCTCCCATGCCTTTACTATTTATATTTAATAATTGCCATTTCATAATCTTAGTCATGGTAGGCACTGCCTACCTTGCCTACCCTGATGGCACGTGCCTGCCCTGATGGATCCGTTCTGCGGGTTTTGAGAAGGTTGAGAGGCCGATGCTGGAGCCGCAGACTTGTAGGCAAATGAGTCTATCTTAGAGAGAGCAACTTGTTTAGCATGGACAAGTTGGCCCAAAGTTGTTTCTGTGCTGCATAACTCTATGACTTTATGTGCAGGTGTTGTCCCTGCAAGTGAATAGAATAGAATATAGAATATAGTATAGAATAGTTTCTTTATTGTCATTGTAACACGAACCATGTACAACGAAATTTAAAAAAATGTCAGCCAGTCAGTGCACCATTCAAACATTTCCAAAAGCTAATGATACATACAAGATAAAATATTAAAAAAGATGAACAACTAAAATAAATATGAAAATAGCACGTATAAACACGCAACCCTACATCCTTCTGTCGATTTCACAGTGTACCAACCACAGTCCCTTAGTCCCTGCGTCCCTTGGCGGCTACATTTAGTGCCTTTATAGCAGTGGGGTAAAAACTGTTTTTAAGTCTGTTTGTCCTTGTCCTTGTAGATCTGTACCGTCTGCCTGAAGGCAACAGTTCAAACAGGGAGTGTCCGGGGTGGGAAATGCCCTTTATAATATTCTGGGATTTTTTGATGCAGCGGGAACTGTGTAAGTCTTCCAAGGTAGGGAGAGGGCAGCCGACAATCCTCTGGGCGTTGTCAATGGCCCTCTGAAGCACTTTCCTCTGAGCCGCTGTGCAGCTGGTGTACCACACGCATACACAGTATGTTAGGATGCTCTCAATGGAGCACCGATAAAAGGACAGCAGCAGTCTCTGAGTGATGTTATTCTTCCTGAGCACCCTCGGGAAGTGCAGTCTCTGCTGGACCTTTTTCAGCAGCGCAGAAGTGTTCACGCTCCACGTCAGGTCCTCCTCAATATGGATTCCCAGGAAGCGAAAAAACCGCCACCCTCTCCACACAGTCCCCTCTGATGATCAGTGGCACCATGTCCGTTTTGTTCTTCCTGAAGTCTATTATCATCTCCTTGGTCTTTAAGGTGTTGAGGAGCAGGTTATTTTCTCCACACCACACTGTCAGCTGTTCCGCCTCATCCCGATAGGCGTACTCGTCCCCCCCGGAGATGAGTCCCACCACCGTAGTGTCATCCGCAAATTTGACAATGGTGTTGCTGTGGTGGGTGGGGGTGCAGTCATGTGTGTAGATGGTGTAGAGCAGGGGGCTCAGCACGCAGCCCTGTGGAGAGCCGGTACTGAGGCTGAGGGCCGTGGATGTGTGATGGCCCACTCTGACTCTCTGGCTGCGACCCGATAGGAAGCTATTTATCCACATGCAGGTGGAGTGTGGAAGTCCCAAGTTCCCCAGTTCGTCCACCAGTTTGTGGGGAAGGATAGTATAAAAAGCAGAGCTGTAGTCCACAAAGAGCATCCGCACGTAGCTCCCCCGCTGCTCCAGGTGGGACAGGGCAGCATGGAGAGCTGTGGCTACAGCGTCCTCTGTGGATCTGTCCGCTCTGTACGCAAACTGGTGGGGGTCAAAGCTTCGGGGCAGGAGTGATGTGATGTGACCCCGGACCAGTTTTTCAAAACACTTCATCACCACTGGTGTGAGTGCGACTGGCCGGTAGTCGTTGAGGCTGGAAATGTGGGGTTTTTTGGGCAAGGGGACTATGGTTGCGGACTTCAGACAGGGTGGAACAGTGGACTGGGCCAGAGACTGGTTAAAAATCCTCGTGAGGACTCCAGCCAGCTGGTCTGCGCAGTCCTTCAGCACGCGTCCAGAGATGCCGTCGGGTCCAGTGGCCTTCCTTGGATTGATGGCCCGCAGCGTGCGCCTCACCTCATGCTCCTCTATCTTGAGGGTTAAGCTGCTGTGGACCATATGGTGTGGTGTGGCTGTCTCGGGTGGCTCCACTTCAAAGCGAGCAAAGAAGAGGTTCAGCTCCTCTGCCAACGAGGCGTCACCTTCAGCAGCTCCAAGGTTTGTCATAGTTGGTGAGATACTGGATCCCCTGCCACACCTGCCTGCTGTTGGTACTGTCCAGGTGGTCCTCTATCTTCCTCCTGTAGTCTGACTTGGCCTCTCTGATGCCTCTCTTCAGGTTAGCTCGGGCCGTGCTGTATAAAGCCCTATCGCCAGACCTAAAAGCGGTGTTCCTCTCTTTTATGACCCTATGCATGACCTCTTTTAGCTTGAGGACATTTGTATACAGGCATCCACCGCACTCTTCCTGACAGTGGCATGGGAGAACATGCAAACTCCACACAGACAGCACCCGAGGTCAGCATCAAAACTGAGTCTCTGGCACAATGAGGCAGCAGCACTACCAGCTGCTTTGTAACATAAATTGTAATAAGATTCCAATTTTTTTTCCTGTTAGGCTAACTAGTCTACAGTTTCTTGCATTCTGCCTCCCTCCTTTGTTGAATAAAATAGTTACATTCGCTATGTGTCAATGTAATGGAATCCTCCCTGAATCCAGGGAATCTTGGAAAGTTAAAAGCACGTCAAGATTGTAACCATAATTTCTAAGAGCAATGGAACTGGTCTTGCATTCTGATATAGTAATATCTGTTCATTTCATCTATTCTAGGATAAATGGACTGTCTGGTTTTCTCCAATTTGATCATTTTAAAATCGGAAAACCGCGATAGATAGTATTATTAAGAATCGGAAACTTGCCAGAAAGATAACCGTACTGTATTGTGCATAACTGTGATTAATAATTATAATCTGACATTTACATTAAGCGTGCATGATAACATTTCCTTCCTGCTATAATCATTGGAGTTGGTCTATTATTCGTTCAGTGTAACATTATAGTTGCTAGCTAAAGCAGAAATGAAATCATTAAAACTGTGCAATTCAAACCTGTATGTAATTCTTTGAAAATCAGCGATAGTGCATTTGAGAGAGTAATACAGATCAGCCTTGAACGAATGGCAGAGCAGGCTCGATGGACCGAATGGCCCAATGCTGCTCCTATGTCTTATTGTCTATTTGTTTGGCTAAAATTCAAGCAGATTTGTTCATTGTCTAACTGACCATGGGAATGCAAACTAATGCAGAGAAATGGAGACATGATTGGATTGTTCCACTGCTGAAGATAATCCATTTATTTCTATAAGATACATAATCCATCATCTCAAAAAAAAAATTGGCACCCAAGTATATTAACAGTAATGGAATATTTTTTCTAAATTGTTTAACATTTGGACAGATACGTGGTTAGGAAAGGCTATGAGGGATATGGGCTAATCGTGGGCAGGTTAGAACTAGTGTAGATGGGGCATCTTGGTCACCTGAGTCCAATGGGCAAAGATTTGATGTGTACAAACAGGGTGTTGCAAACTCAACTGGGTATAGCACTAGCAATATAGAATGTGTAGACACACTCAGAATGCATGAAGAGATTTGCACGCTTTTGATTTGTATATATCTTTCACTGCAAATAAAGTTTATTTTTGAAATTTAAAAACAGGGTACACTTGTCATGGAGAGAGTGCCAAGAACTGGTTGCTGGGTTGATGAATTTGTTACATGGAGAGGTATAGAGGGAGAGACCAGGTCAGGACTTTATTCCTTGGTATGCAGGAGGATGAAGGATGATCCTGCAGAGGGGTATATGATCATGAGAGGAATAGATAAGGTAAATGCACTCTTTTACCCAGAGTAGAAGGAACGAGAATCAGAGGACATAGGTTTAAGGTGAGGGGAAGAAAGAGTTAATAGGAACCGGAGGGGCATTTTTTTACATTAAGGGTGGTAGGTGTATGGAACGAGCTATCATAGGAGGTAGTTGAGGCAGGTACTAATCACTACGTTCAAGAAACATTTAGACAGGTACATAGATGGGATATGGTTTAGAGGAATATGGGTCAAATGCAGGCAGGTGGGACTAGTGTAGATGGGACATGTTGGTTGGTATGAGAAAGTTGGGTCGAAGGGCCTGTTTCCATGCTGCATATCTCTAACTTACATGATACCATGTGCTTGACAGGCTTGATGCAGGAAGGATATCCCCCTTGGGTGAAGATCTACATCCAGGGTTGCAGTCTCAGATAGAGAGTTTAGGACTGAAATGAGGAGAAATGTCTTCACTCAAAGGCTGGCGAATCTTTGGGATTCTCTATGCTGGGTGGCAGTGGTCACTGATTTTATTAAAAACAGCGTTTGATCTGGATATTGAGAATATTGAGCATGCAGCATGGAGACTGATCTATTCCTGTATTGTACTGTTCTATATTCTATGTTCTGTGTATGTTGCGATATCTTCAAATAAACTGGAAAATGTATTAATCACGATATCTTTCATAAAACCACATTGACACTATTCCCTTCTTGATATGGATTTTTGCATGTTCCCATGGCAGATGTGTGTCTAACTGGCCTAGAAATTCATTCCAGTCTCCCTGTCTCCCTCTTTTATTGGGGGAAGAAGAAAAACATATTTTAAAACGGTCTTTGGAGACAGATCAATATAGAATTTCATTTAATTAAAGATGCACACAAAATAACACAGTGGAGTAACACAGGGGAGTTAAAACGTTTGGCAACAGCGAGATCACATAGGCCAAGGTAAACTATTAACTCCCCTTCCCATTCCCATACTGACCTTTCTGTCCTGGGCCTCCTCCACAGTCAAGGTGAGGTCACATGCAAATTGGAGGAACAGTACCTCGTATTTCACTTGGGCAGCTTACAACCCAGTGGCATGAATATAGATTTCTCTAACTTGAAGTAACTCTTGCATTCCTTCCCTCTCTGGCCCTTACCCACCTTAGTCACTTTGCTAATTTCACCGTCTGTATTTCTTCGTTGTCTCCTCGTCCCCAGCCAACAATGGACCATTGTGGGCTCCACGATTCCCAAGTCATCTATGCAGGCTCTGCTTTGTTCTGTACCTTCCCATGCCTCTAGTTACCCCATCGCTGACTCCCAGTCTGATGAAGGGTCTCGATCCAAAACATCACCTATTCCTTTTCTCCAGAGATGCTGCCTGACCCGCTGAATTACTCCAGCATGTTGTGACTATCGTCGGTACAAACCAGCAACTGCAGTTCCTTCTTGCACATTTATACATTTCCTTAGAATTCATTCCCAAATTCAATTATAGTAAATGCTTCAGGAACACTGCAGATTCCTGCTCCTTGTTTTAATATTGTTATAGAGAACAATGCCATACAATATCTGTTGATCCTGGATTAAATAAGAATAGTAAAATTAAATTATTTTGAAAGTACCAGAGGAAGTCAATTATCTGTAAATCCTTCAGAAAATACATGCGCTATTACTTTCTCATTATAGGTATAATTGCACAGTTCAGGAAGTGCTCTCTGGAGCTTTACTGATTTATTTAATAAATTGATGTTACACCAAACTTTAGCACAACAGATTAATTTTCTGACCCTCACATCAAATAACAACAAACATTTTTACTCGGGTTGTATTGCGACAATAGGACTAATGTATTTAAGGGGAAACGCCAGCTCTCATCTCACTGCTGCCGTTGGGAAGAAGGTACAGAAGCCTGAGGACTGTGTGTTCAAGAACAGTTTCTTCCCAACAACTATAAAGTTCTTGAACCACCCTGCACAACACTTACAGCAAACCACTGCAGACTTTGCTCTACATATTTTGCCTTTTGCACTGTTGATAAGTGATAGGAGCAGAATAAGGCCATTTGGCCCATCAAGTCTACTCCGCCATTCAATCGTGGCTGATCTATCTCTCCTTCCTAATCCTATTCTCCTGCCTTCTTCCCATAACCCCTGACACCCATATTAATCACAAAATCACTATCTGGTTTACTAAGAAAAACTAATAGCGTATTTATTTGTTTCATATTTTATTTTGTTGCATCTAATGTTCCTGTAAAGCAGCAGCAAGTCAGAATGTTATTATTGCGATTCATATCTGGTGCATATGACAACTAACCACTTCACACTCTTGACTCATCTCATATCCAAGGAAGAAATATCTGGTGAATGAATCACCAAATTAGCTCTGGATAGAAGCTGAAATTGTTGTTGTAAGCATGTAATAATGTTACTAGTTTGTCAGGTCTTGACGACCTGAGCTATAAGGAGAGATTGAGCAGGCTACGACTTTATTCCTTGGAGAGCAGGAGGATGAGGGGTGATCTTATAGAGGTGCACAAAATCGTGAGGGAAATAAATAGGGCACAAATGCATAGTCTTTTACCGGGAGTAGTGGAATCTAGAACTGAAGGACATAGGTTTTAGGTGAGGGTGAATGTTAGTAGGAACCTGAGGGGCAACATTTTCACACAGAGTGTTGGATATTTGGAACGAGCTGCCAGAGGAGTTAGTTGCGACAGGTACCGTCACACTTGCCACACCTCCAGACACTTGAGACTCTTTCCACACTCCTCCTCTGAGCTATTAGGAGTTACACCTGCATTTAATCTGCTCCCCTAATCTATCACTTTTTGGAGATATGTGAAATCTAGACGGACAGACAACACTGGTGTCCAGATGCTTAAAGTGAACAACTGTCTGATCACTGAGGACCAGGCGAAAGCAGAAGCTCCGGCAAACCAATTTTAACATGTTTTCACCCGGGAAGATACGGAGCATTCATTATTTCCAGATTTACCGCCCAGCCCGTATGTGATATGCCTGTTATTAACATTGAGGTTGAAGGTGTCATGAAGTTATTGCTCAACATCAATACACAAAAGCTATTGGACCAGATCAGATACAGAATCAAGCCCTCAAGATCACAGCCGAAGAACTGTCTCCTGTTTTGTAGTTTATTTTCCAACAGTCGCTTGACTCAGGTGATGTCCCACTGGATTAGAGGAAGCTAACATCACTCCTCTCTTTAAGAAGGGTTCAACCACTAACCCGGCAAATTATCGCCCTGTTTCATTAACAAGCACTTGTTGCAAACCGCTGGAGCATTTAATCGATAGTAATCTGATGAGACACCTTAGCAAACATAACATTCTTGCTGACAACATGCATTAGGAGGCATAGATCGTGCAAATCTCAGCTTATCCTGACGACAAATGACCTGGCCAAGAAACTTGATAGCAATGTCATCACAGATTTAGTAGTGCTAGACTTTTCTAAAGCATTTGATGTCATCCCACACCAGAGACTGCATCGGAAGCTTGACTTCTACGGTGTTCGATTCAACACAAAACAATGGATTTCCAGTTTTCTGATAAAACATCTTCAGCACGTGTGTGTGAATGGAAAAAGCCCTGATTGGCATTCAGTGTTGGGTGGTACACCTCAGGGCACAGTACTTGGGCCACATTTATGTTTGCTTTACATTAATGACATCCATGAAAAAGTCACAAGCACGACCAGACTATTCGCTGATGATTGTTTGCTGTACCGTCCAATTAAGTCAGCTCATGATAAAGATGCTCTCCAAAAATATCTCGATACTATGGTTGAGTGGTCACAACATGGGCATGCAGTTCAACCCTTCCAAATGTGAAACCATGCGTGTCACCAGAAAGAGGAAACCAGGTGAACCATCTTACAATATCATTGGTGCCACCCTGGAAGAATCCAAACAGATCAAGTATCTTGGCATCAAATTACAGAACGATCTATGTCGGAATGGTCAGACTCCTCACGCAATGGTGAAAGCAATAGGTATCCTAAATTTTCTGAGACGCAACTTTCATCATTGTTCAACTTCTATCAAGGAGAAGTTATACTTTGCCCTCGTTAGATCACATTTGGACTATGCAGTTGCAGCATGGGACCCATAATCACTTGGTATAAATACATCAGATCATTACCAATTGGGTGCCAACTAATCAGTTCTGCGTTCTGTTGATTCGATAGCAGTTCTGAGTTCTGTTGGTTCCAGGTCCATATCTTGCGGTTTCATCGTGTTTGGATTTTGGGTTTTCTTCAATACTTCTCGGTGAGCCTGCATTCGAGCCCTTTCCATTTCTGAGCCTTCTGACAGGTACTATTACAGCAATTGACAGATACTTGGACAGGCACATGAATAGGAAAGGTTTAGAGGGATATGGGCCAAACGTGGGCAGGTGGGACTAGCGTGGATGGAACATCTTGGTCATCATGGGCAAGTTGGGCTGATGGGCCTTGTTTCTATGTTGTATGACTCTGACTATACTTCTAACAAACTTTGTGTCATTGACAGACTCTGGTTAGTAATGAATCAGAAGCACACTCACTGTTTTTGGCTATTTATTTAATTGCCCCAGCAATTGTTGCGAAAGGGTCCATCAATTCAGACATTATTGCACAATAAAAGTAAGGTAAATTAACCTCAACGAGTATGTAGCATTGCAAGATGTTGAAATTGCTTATTAACATATACATCTTGAATACAATGGACATTTCAGAAATTATCTCATAAAATCTTCTCATTGAATTGTTTAGCAGCATCATTTTGCAGTAGGTTTTGAGTTCAGGTTTGACTCTAATGAGAATATATTACAATTAGCAAACCAAACCTTGGGTATATATATATATATATATCCGCAGGCTCTGCATTTCAGTTTTGATGTACCTCATTTAATGATGCCTTTCTTGAACCTCCCTCATTAAAGTAATGAATTGACAGCATAAAAGACACAGCAACCCTGGCCTCACTCGATCCAAGCTCGTCTCTTTGCCCTATTCCTCTTGCACCCACTCTGTCCGCTACTTGAGGACATAGTGTTAAGATGAGAGGTTTGAAGGAAGACCCGATTGAAGAATTAGAAATGATGAGAGGCATAGATAGAATAGATAGTTAGAACGTCTTTCCCCCGGGGGTGGAAATATCAAAGACTAGAGGATTATGGTGGGAGGGTTAAAGATTGAAGGAGATGTGCAGGGCAAGTTTATTTATAGATAATAGTGGGTACCTGGAAAGTGTTGCCAGTGGTGGTGATGGAGGTAGATATGATGGTGGTAGATGCGACAAGAGGTTTTGGGATTGGCGCATGGATAGGGATGGAATGGTAGTGGGTAGGGTTTTGGAAGGGGGGGGGGGGGGGGGGTTTGGACCATATGCAGGGAAAATAAATGTGTTTATCTTGGCATCATGTACAGCACAGTCATGTGGGCCAGATGGGCCTGCTCCTGCCCTGTTCGATGTTTACACAAAGAACTGAAGAGGCTGGTTTACAAAAATCAAAACAAAGTGCTGTGGTAACTCAGTGGGCCAGGCAGCATCTCTGGACTACATGGATAGTTCTATGTTTCGTGTTCTGCTTAAAATTATTTGTTTTTCCCTCTTTCCCAACTCTGATAAAGCACCTTAGATCTGAGACAATAACTCAGTTGTTCTCTCCCCACAGATGCTGTCTACCTTGCTGAGTGTTTCTGGTATTTTTCTATTTCTTACTGTCAGATTTCCAGCATCTGCAGTGTATTTTATGTTGATTTTCATTGAGAAAATGCAATAGGCGTTTATTGGGCTATGAAGATAATTTTATCAATAGTGACAAATTTCAACATAGCACAATCAGTGAATTTCATCAATCGATCTCCTTGACTCAGAGCAGCATAACAGGTCTGTAAACACAGTTTTCATAGATAATATAATTTTTTAACAGTTCCAATAAATTAAATCCAATATTCACGTAAAAATGCACAAAGTCCTTATTGCAACCTGGACAGTTCGTAGTTCGTAGTTTACACTGTTCAAGAGCCTGATGATTGTTGGGAAGTAACTGTTCTTGAACCTGGATATCATGGTTTTCAGACTCCTATACTTTTTTTTCCTGATGGCTCGAGTGAAAATGAGAGTATGGCCGGGGTGGTGTGGGTCTTTGATAATACTAGCTGCCATTTTGAGATAGTGTATCCTATAAATGGGGAGGTCAATACCCGAGATGGACAGGGCAGTGTCAACCATTTTTTTGTAATCTTCTTCATTCCCTGGCATTTGTCCATAATAATTGTCACTTAACAACCTTCCATTTAACTTTGTTGATGGGATTATGTGAAACTTCCTCTTTCTCTGAGATGGATTTAATATTGATTAAATCAAGAACTTCATAGACAATTCCAGGTGTGCTGATGGAGATGGTTTAACACGACAAACACTACATTGAAGGTCATACATATAAGCTGCAAAATGAAGCAGAAAGATAAAAATCTTCCTTGCTTCCATTAATAACTCAACCAAAATGTTCCTGACCTTTATCCCTTGCTTAAATATCACTTGGTTCCGTACCAGAGCAAGAATGTTACACTTACACCACCTGGCTACTGCTCCTCACCTGTATCCACCTCTTGCCAGGCTTTTACTGTCCCCACCTCTCTATTCGAATATTCTCCTCCCTTTTCTAATCAGTCTGAAGAAGGGTCCTGAACCGAAACATCATCTGTCCATTCCCTCCACATGAGCCACCTGACTCGTGAGTTACTTCAGCACTTTGAGTTTTAACAGTTTCCCAGATGTGTACAAGTTTATCATATTACTGGCAAAATGTGGAGCTCCTGTCTCACGTACGTGTCCTTGGCACGCTAATTACGCAACCTTGTGGCCTCGTTGAGGCGCGATGGTCCCGCGAAGGTCGCGCGTGACTTAATGCGCCCGCACAGCCGTCTGGAGCTCGTGACGTCGTTTGAAGATGGACGCAAAATGCTGGTGTAACTCAGCGGGACCATCAGAATTTCGGAGCGCCGTGCGATATCGCGCACAACTACATACCCTTCCGCGCTTCTCAGTGGGACCAGCCCCGCGCTGCCACACGCATCCCGTGCGCCTTAACGCGACGATGAGGTCCCGTAATTTGCGTGCCAAGGATACGTAAGTGGGACAGGGCCTATAGCCATAACTGAGATGAGGAGGCCACAAAGGTGCAGCTGGTAGTGTTTTAGATTAGATTAGATTCTTTATTTGTCATTCAGACCTTTCGGTCTGAACGAAATTTCGTTCCCTTGCAGTCATACATATAATTTTTAAAATAAATGACAGAACACACAATAAATACAAATTTAACATCCACCACAGTGAGTTCACCAAACACCTCACCTAGTGTTGCTGTCTTACAGTGCCAAAGACCCAGGTTTGACCCTGACCTCGGGTTATATCCATGTGGAGATTGCACATTCTCCCTGTGGCCATGTGGGTTTCCTCCGCATGCTCCGGTTTCCTCCCACGTCCCACAGACATGGAGGTTTATTAGTTAATTGGCCTCTGTAAACTGCCCCTAGTGTGTAGGGAGTGGATGATAAAAGTGAGATAACATAGAACTAGTGTTAATGGATGATCGATGGGTACCCGGACGTGGCGCCGACGGACGAGAGGCCGAGGCAAAGAAGGCGAAGCCAAAGAACCGAATGGAAACGAGGCTGAAACGGCAAAAAACCGAAAGACTACGAAGACGAAACGCCAACTAACTGAAAGGATGGGACGCGTAAATGCAAACTAACCGAAAGGGCGGGACGCCTAAAAGCCAACAAATCGAAAAGCCGTCGCCTAAAAGCAAACTCACCGAATGGCCGCTCTGACGAAACGCCACCTACCCAAAAGGCGGCGTCGCCTACAGGCCAACAAACCGACTGCCGCTCAACAGAAAAGTCCAATAGCGGACATGATGTTGGGTGGTTGTTTCGACAGAGCGACGATTCGGTAAGTTTGCTTTTAGGCGACGCAGATTCTCGGTTCGTTGCTGTTTTTGTCTTCATAATGTTTCGGTTTTTTTGGCTTTTTGGCCTCGTTTCCATTCGGTTCTTTGGCTTCGACTTCTTTGCTTCGGCCTCTCGTCCGTCGGCGCCACGTCCGCACACGGATCAATGGTCGGCAGGGACCCGGTGGGCCAAAGGGCCTGATTCCATGCTGTATCTTTCAATCGATCAAAACTTAAATAGTTGAGTTAATTTTTTATTCGCTCCAGGAATCAAATGCAAGATTACTGAAACAGCTCTCCAAGGTTATAAGACTCCTGTCCAAGAGCTGAAGTGAATCTTCCTGACTTTTCCGGAGTAAATAGTGTAAATCTTGACAATTACAGAAAGCAGTAATCAGGGTAGGATGAAGGCACGATTGATTCTTGGTTCCAGTTCTTGTGCTGTAAGTACGGGTCAGCCAAGAACCCATTTCCTGGAACAAAATAATGCCTGTGATTTACCACTATGTGACAGCATAATTATAACTGATATAAAGCTCGTGCTCTTCTGGGCTCTTGGACTTTCATCAAAACCGCAAGAGAAATAATGGATGCAAAATATAAATAGATGATATTGCTGCTTCAATGTCTTCCTTGAACAAAGCGCCAAGTGCTGGAAGAACGCAGCAGGTCGGGCAGCAAATGTGGAGGGAATGGGCAGGCGATGTTTCCAAGCTAGAAAAGAGTGGTGGGGGCAGAACCATGCCCAGCAAGTGATAGCTGGATACACGCAAAATGGGGTTGATTGGGTAAATTAACTGAAAAAGATTAGAGGTGAAAAAGAGACAACAGGATGTCAGATAACGAGAGGGGAGGAGGAGTAAAAAGTAAAGCTAGAGGGAGGGATGTAGGTGGAGGGAAATAGAGAGGAAGGGAAAGAGAGGGGATAAAAGGGAAATGGAGGACTCAGGGATGGGAGATGTGTATGAAAGAGGGGAATAGAGCAGGTTGATGAGGGGGAGAACTGAGGGCACATCAGGGTGGGGGGGGTAAGACAGACGGAGTTGGGGGGGTGGGGGACAACGCGGTCACATGGAGAATGTGCAAATTGTGCTGAGACAGCACCCGACATCAGGATCAAACCCGGATCTCTAGCGCTGTGAGGTAACGGCTCTACCAACTGCGCCGCACGAGAGTTGTTATCTTTATAAATTGTCAGGTATCAGTGCGTATATCTGAAAGAGTTCTGGACATTTGCCCTTGCAAATTTCTTAAGCATTTGCCAAAGCATGAGAATCAAGTGAGATATAATATTTGCATTGAAGGCAACAAAAATAAACGTGACTACCAATTGAGCTAAAGATTGAATTGACTCAATCTCAAGGTAATAATTCTTTCTTTGAGCCAAAGCACAAAGGAGGATTTGAAACTGCTGATCCATATTACTGAGTCTAATCCCCTGAACACCTCATTTCGCTGCTGGCCTTGTCTGCTATTTATAATATTCAGCTGTAATGTTTTTGTCAAGTATTTAATGCCACACTTTAACCAGCAATTTCAATGTGTCTGATTCACAGCCACAATGGACACATAGCCAAACTATTACAGCATTCTATGGTGTGTGGGTCATCTAAACGTGCTTCCGACTGGGCCATCTCCATTCCCTGTACCCCCAGAGTGTTAGGGGCGGCATGTCGGTAGGTCGAGGTGTCGGTCGAGTGGGCCGCTGGAGGCCCTGCAGCAGCCGGGACAAATGTCACAAGTGATAGAATTTGACCATTCTGCCCATCAAGTCTGCTCTGCCATTCAATCATGGCTGATTTATCTCTCCTAACCCCGTTCTCCTGCCTTCTTCTTCTAACCCCTGACACCCGTACTAATCAAGAATCTATCGATCTCTGCCTTAAAAATATTCATTGACTTGGCCTCCACAGCCTTCTGTGGCAAAGAATTCCACAGATCCGCCACCCTTTGACCAAAGAAATTCCTCCTCATGGATGCGTGGATCGGGTGCCGATGGAGGCCAACAGATGTCGGACAAGGGTGTGAATCAGACATGGCCGTCAGCGGCATGGAGCAGCGGAGAATAATGGAGGACATAAAGAGCATCATCAGGCCAGGCCCGACCCCTGCAACTCCAACTCAGTGTTGCCACCAGGACCACGGGCCTTTCGGACCAAGATAAGACTATTTTAGAACTTGAAACTTATAGCAAGACGCGAGTGATCATTATTGAGTTAAACAAAGAACAGCTCACACGTGACAGGGAAGAGTTCTCCCAAAGTTTATATATATAAAAGGCCACATCCCTAAGCCACATGACAACTTTTTCCCGCCAAACCTAGTCACGTGACACTGCCAATCCTAGGGCCGAGGGTTCGCCCAATAAGTGGCCTTACCACCAGGTGGCGCCAGAGGACCCCTTCCCCCCCCCCCCCCCCCCCCCCCAGAACCAGAGGCACAAAAACGAAACGGCAGATGAATGAGGCAGCCGGAGCTCGTACACACATCACACCGCCAGAGGACACAACCGGTAAAGGCAAAATCGGAAGTGGCCGGGAACGCGGACACCTAGGCCGACGAGGCTGGGCCACCTGCACGGGTTCACTAATGTACAAATGGGCCGGCTTCAGGCAAGTGACCGACACATTTTCACGCCGCCCCCCCTTGCCCAAAACAAAAATGGTAAGTCCATGCTGTAGCACCCGGAAAGGACCCTCATACGGACGCTGCAGCGGCGACCGGTGAGTGTCGTGGCGCAGGAACATATACAAACAGTCCTGGAGAGCAGGGGGAACATGGGAACGAACCATCCCATGGCGGGACATCAGGGCAGGAGAGAGCGTGCACACCTTCTCCCGCAAAAGGACCAACACAGACGAGAGCAGCTCCTGCAACCCATGGGCCGCTGGAACGAGTGTCGACCCCCAATGGGAGCAAAACGCTAACCTCCGCCCCTGCAGCAACGAGGAACCGTTGTCCCAAATGTCGGTTCCAAGCATAGAGGCAGTATATCTGGCCGACCGCCACAGCGATTAGTGGTAGCCGGGCATTTCCGGGAAACGAGCAGGGCAGGCGGCATTGACGGACCGCGGAACCCCTGCATTGATGATAGCAACACCATTTCCTTTTACCAGCTTCTCCCGGGACCACCGGTGCAGCCGTACTCCCGGTGGATACTTCCAAGGCACTGCCGACACCCGATCGAGTGAACCGCCACCCTGCTGCTTGGACTGCCTCAGCACGTCCGCACACTCTGCTAGCTGCAGGGGGTCTTAACAATTATCACCCACGAGGAGCAGGTGGATGTTGTCCAGCATCGTGTTCAGAAAGGAGACAGGACTGATGACTGTCCATCAGAGTGAGCATTTCGCTCATGCGCACCGACGGCTTGTGATCAGCGAGACTGCCCACGTGCATGAGCCGCGCTGCTGGGTCCCGGCGGCTGAGCCCGAAGGTATGTTGGAGAAGCACCTTGATGCCCTCGTACTTGTCCGCAGCCGGCGGCGTGCATAGGTAAGCGACCGGGCGACCGGCCGTCTCCTGATCCAGCGCGCCGACCACATAATAGTACCGGGTGTCATCAGCCGTAATGCGGCAAATGTGGAACTGGGCCTCGGCCTGCTGAAACCACACTTGGGGCTGCGATGTCCAGAACACGGACATCTTAAGAGCGACAGTGTTTTGCTGGCCCGGATTGACGGCAACTTCAGGTTGAGCGTTGGCTGCATCCATTATTCAAATCCACAATAACCGTTTTGGATCATCGGGGTCACCAATATAGTGAGACACGTGTTGTTAAACAAAGTGATCTTTATTGAGATAAACAAAGAACAGCTCACATGTGACTGGGGAGAGTTCTCCCAAAGTTCTATATATATAACAGGGCACACCCCTAAGCCACGTGATGACTTCTTCCCACCAAACCTAGTCACGTGACCCTGTCAGTCCTAGGGCCGAGGGTTCGCCCAATAAGTGGCCTAACCACTGGGTGGTGCCACAAACTTGGAGAGCATAAGATAGCAGCAGAAGCGTGGTGGTTCTCTGTGTACCGGCTCAGAGGTCTACTATTATCGCACAACAATCGTTCCACTTTGTACTGATTTACGATCGCACTTGGGTATTGTGTAACTCTAGTGAATTATTTTCAAAATAATAGAATTTCACTGTGTCTCGGTACATGTGACAATAAAATGCCATTGAATCAATGAATACTTAAGGACGTGAGAGAAAAAGGAATTCAACCCAACTTCGTTTAGGATTTTGGCTGAAAAGCAGAGGCACATTTCAAATGAGAATTGAAATCCAGTTCATGTATCACGTTACACATAAGCCAACCCAATCGGGATTACTGCAAGGCAATTAATGCAACTATTCCCAGAGAAACTACTTGGAAGACATTTAGAAGATTAATTCCCTGGTTAGCTAACATGTATTTTTTTTAATGTGCTATTTTATCTTATGTTTCCTTTTATAAATGTAGGTCATTGCTAAGCCCCTGCGTGCACTGAAAGCTTTAATCCTGAGGAGCAGTGGAATGATTTTATGCAGCAAAATCTTGTGTCATTTCATAAAATATGTTCATTCTGTGAGACATGAATTACAGAAACCCAAACAAACAAGTCTTCTTTTATTGAGGAAGAATTGAGCTTTGCACACACAGCTCTTTCCACCGGATCACATCTCCTCACGGTGGTATTGACTTAAATTAGAGCTAATGTTGAGAGAGTAATTAGATTGCATTTATATATCCCCTTGCCCATCCGCTGCAGTGATTTTATATCATCCAAGCAACTGTTGGATTATCCTGCTTACTTATAAGCATGTTACTCTGGCTATTGAGCCTCATCTTCTGCATTTCAAACATTTTCTTGCCTTATCTGACACCCTTTTGTCCCATTCTCATGTCTAGTCTTTGTCCCCCTCCCACCCCCTTACCTGTATTAATCTGTCACTTGCCAGGCTTGTCCCGTCCCGACATCTCTTTCCAGCTTTCTCCCTCCACTACAATCAGTCTGAAGAAGGATCCTGACCTGGAATGTAGCCTGTGCATTCCCTCCACAGATGCTGCCTGACGCGCTGAATTACCGGAGTGCTTTTGTGTTTCACTCAGGATTCCAGCATTTCGAGTTCCTTGTATCACCATTTGCATTGTCTGACCAGACCCCTTTTGGAAAAAGTAGTATGAAAGTTGGAATACCTTAAAATACCTTATTCTACGAATAATCAACAAACTAGAAAGAGAATGGAAGGATATGGGTCGCGTGTGGGTTGAGTTTAACTTGGCTTCAAAGCGGGTCAGGTAGCATCGCTGAAGAACATGGATAGGCGATGTTTCGGGCTTCTTCAGATTGGCATCATGTTCGGTCGGCATGGACATTGTGGGCCAATGGGCGTGTTACTGGGTTGTACTGTTCTATGTTCAATGAGGAGGTCAAACTTTAACTGAATCATTTACATTTCTATCAGGTAGTAAATAAGCAACAGTGACATCATGTTTTAGCACCGTACTTGTGTACAGTATGATAGGATTAACATATCCGGCCGATGGGCGTCACGGTGGCGTAGTGTCTTACGGCGCCAGCTACCCGGGTTCGATCCTGACAACGGGTGCTTGGCTGTGCGGAGTTTAGACGTTCTCCCCGTGACCTGTGCGGATTTTCTCCGAAATCTTCATTTCCTCCCACACTCCAAAGATATACAGGTTTGTAGGTTCATTGGCTTGATGTAAATGTAAATTGTCCCTTGTGTGTGTAGGGTATTGTTAGTGCGCGGGGATCGCTGGACTCGGTGGGCCGAAGGGCCTGTTTCCGCGCTGTTTTTCTAAACTAAGAAAAAAACGATCTAAACTGTAGTTCTTCTCAAGCTCTTTGCTAGAAGTAAAGCAAAGAGACAGTGTGGAGCCGCACTCGGACATCAGTGGGACATGACATTCACCCTTGGTCCATCCCAATCAGTGGACACCCTATTAATCCCATTTCCTAGCACGTGGCCCGTAACCTTCTGCCAAGGCAATTCAAGTACTTCCCCCGTCACTACTGGCACCAACTCTGCTTTTTACCCACCCTCTGTGTGATGAAGTACAACCTTGGATTCCCCCTAAATATCTTCTCCCTTACCCTAAATCTATTCTCTCAAATATCTACCTCTGATGTGGGGATAGTTTCCTGCACACCACCCTATCTATAACACGTTCATATACTTCAGTCATGACCCTCTTAATCTATTCTTCCCCTCTGTTATCAGGTTTCCATAAACTAGGGTACTGTCCGATTCATCTCTACCCCATTGTGGACATTGGACTTTGTCTAAGAAACTGTGACTTAACAATGCAGCTCTACAAGACTTTGGTTAGGCCGCATTTGGAATATTGTGATGTCTGTGTACACTTCTCGTGATCCCATTACAGGAAGGATGTAAGATAAGATAAAATAAGATGCATTTATTTGTCACATGTGCCAATTGGTACAGCGAAATTAAATCACCATACAGCCATACATTAAAAATAAAGAACACAACATGGAGTAGATAGGATTCAACATAAAACATCCCCCCACAGCAGGATCAAAATTTCCCATTATGAGGGAAGGCACCAAAGTCAGTCTCTTCCCCTGATGTTCCCCACTGTTCACCCGTTCCTCCCCGAGCTCCCTGCAGTCGCCGCTACAGGCGGCCCGATGTTCAGGCCCGCTCCCCGGGGTGATGTAAGTCCGACGTCGGGGCTGAAGGACGTCCTCAGCGGCCTAGACCCCGAGTCGGCCCCCTCCTACCGGAGTCCGCGGCTCCCAAAGTCCACTGGCCGTGCCGGGTGGGGATGCAACGCTGGAGGCCCTCGGCAAAGGGCCCCAGGACTCCACGATGACAGTCAGCGCCGCCCGCGTTGGGAGCTCCATGATGTTGGAGCAGCAACCCAACGCTCCGGAGCTCCAACGGCGACCCAGGTAGGTATCGCCCGCTCCGTGGTGACTCCAGCGCCGCCGCCGCTGTTGTAGCTCTGGTCCGGTTCCCGGTCCCCGGCAGGAAAGGCCGCTCCGATCCAGGAGGTAGGCCGCGAGGTGGGGGGCGAGGACGCGACTTTGAGAAATAGTCGCGTCCCCTCCAGGAAGCAACTGGGAGTTAGTTTCCCCCAACCTGCCCCCCTCCCCCACATAATAAAAGTTAAAGATTCCCCCAAAAACACACTTTTAACGGAGTAAACATTTTAAAAAGATGGAAAGACAAACGGGCTGCAGGCAGAGGCTGCCGGCAGTCCAGCGCCCCCTAGCGTCGAGGCTTTGGAGAGGATGCAGAAGAGATTTACCAGAATGTTAAAGAAGGAACTGCAGATGCTGGAGAATCGAGGGTTACACAAAAAGCTGGAGAAACTCAGCGGGTGCAGCAGCATCTAAGAGGCGAAGGAGATAGGCGACGTTTCGGGTCGAGACCCTTCTTCAGACTGGTCAGGGATCAGGGAAACGAGAGAGATAGACGGTGATGTGGAGAGATAAAGAACAATGAATGAAAGATATGCAAAAAAGTATCGATGATAAAGAGAACAAGCCATTGTAAGCTGTTTGTGGTGTGAAAATGAGAAGCTAGTGCGACTAGGGTGGGGGAGGGAGATAGAGAGAGAGGGAATGCCAGGGCCCGAGGGCTGAGGGAGAGGTGGGAAGGGGAGGAGACAGCAAGGGTTAACAGAATTGAGAAAATTCAATGTTCAAGCCCAAAGGATACAGACTCCCCAAGCGGAATATGAGGTGCTGTTCCTCCAACTTGCGGTGTTGCTCACTCTGGCCGTGGAGGAGGCCCAGGACCGAAAGGTCGGATACAGAATGGGAGGGGGAGTTGAAGTGCTGAGCCACCGGGAGGTCGAGTTGGTTTTTGCGGACCGAGCGGAGGTGTTCGGCGAAACGATCGCCAAGCCTCCGCTTGGTCTCACCGATATAGATCATCTGGCATCTGGAGCAGCGGATGCAGTAGATGAGGTTGGAGGAGGTGCAGGTGAACCTCTGTCGGACCTGGAAGGACTGCTTGGGTCCCTGAAAGGAGTGGAGGGGGGAGGTGAAGGGACAAGTGTTGCATTTCTTGCGGTTGCAAGGGAAAGTGGCCGGGGAAGGGGTAGAGCGGGAGGGGAGGGAAGAATTGACAAGGGAGTTGCGGAGGGAGCGGTCTTTGCGGAAGGCAGACAGGGGGGGAGATGGGAAGATGTGGCGGGTGGAGGGGTCACGTTGGAGGTGGCGAAATTGGCGGAGGACTATGTGTTGTATTTGCCGGCTGGTGGGGTGAAAGGTGAGGACCAGGGGGGCTCTGCCCTGTTTGCGAGTGGGGGAATGGGGAGAGAGGGCAGTGTTGCGGGGTATGGAGAATACCCTGGTGCAAGCCTCATCGATAGTGGGGGAGGGGAACCCCCATTCTCTGAAGAATGAGGCCATTTGTGATGACCTGGTGTGGAACACCTCATTCTGAGAGCAGATGCGGCGTAGACAGAGGAATTGGGAATAGGGGATGGAGTCCTTACAGGAAGCAGGGTGGGAGGAAGAGTAGTCCAGGTAGCTGTGGGAGTTTAAAAAAAAAAAAAAGCTGTGGCAGGCAGTTGGTTTGTAGTGGATGTCGATCAGGATTTACCAGAATGTTGCCTGGATTAGACGGTTTTAGGTTCATGAAGAGTTTAGTTTAGAGATACAAAATGGAAACAGGCCCTTTGTCCCACCAGGTCTGCGCCGACCAGCGATCCCCGCACTATCCTACACATACATTTTTACATTTACCAAGCATTAACCTACATGCCTTTACATCTTTGGAGTGTGGGAGGAAACCGAAGATCTGAGAGAAAACCCACACGGGTCGCAGGGAGGACATACAAACAATCGGTTGAGGGGAGACTTGATAGAAATATATAAAATATAGAAGTAGATAAGGTAGACAGTCAGAACCTTATTCCCATCGTGGAAATGTCCAACACTGGGGAGCATAGCTATAAGGTAGCTTAGATAGGGGGAAAGTTTAATGGAGACGTGCGGGGCAAGTTTTTTAATAGAGAGTGGTGGGAGCCTGGAACACATTGCTGGCGGCGTGGGGGGAGAGGTAGATACGATAGTGGGATTTAAGAGACTTTTAGCTAGGCACATGGAAGTGCATGGAATATCGATCACGTACTGGCAGATGAGATCAGTTTACCCGGGCATCAAGTTCAGCACAAACATTGTGAGCTGAAGGGACCTGTTCCTGTGCTGTACTGTTCAATGTTCCAATGCTGAAAACTATATTCTACACTCAGTATCTTACCATTTGCTCTATCTATTGTACTTGAGTTTGGCGATATGATATGTATGTATAGTTTATTTGATCACGCAAAACAAAGCTTCTCGCTGTACTTCTACAGTTCAGCTTAGTTTATTGTCAAGTGTACCGAGGTACAGTGAAAAGCTATTGTTGTGTGCTGACCAGTCAGCAGTCTGTACATGTGACAATAATAAACCTAAACTAAATGTTCTCCTTATTATAATCTTTATTTTGGATCAAGCGGGATTACCTCTCCCTAATGTCTATTTTCTTTTCTACGCAGGTGCACGGGAGTCTGAAAGACTGTGTCAGTAAGATCATGTTTCACACCATGTCAATGTGTTGGCAGCAGGTCCTGGGTCTCACCCTGATGGCTCTGATAACTCGCTGCACGGTCAGCTGCCCGCCTCGCTGCGACTGCGCTCCCCACATCAGATCCGTGCTCTGCCACAGGAAGCGTCTGACTGCCATTCCCGAAGGCATCCCCATCGAGACCAAAGTCCTGGACCTCAGCAAAAACCGTCTGCGCTGCATTGGTCCCGGAGATCTGGCCACCTTCCCTCTGTTGGAGGAAGTCGACCTCAGCGAGAACATCATCACCAACCTTGAACCGGGAGCTTTCAGCAACTTGTTGAACCTGCGCTCCCTGCAGCTGAGGGGAAACCAACTGAAGCTGATCCCCACTGGCGTGTTCTCCAGGCTTGCCAACCTGACACGCCTGGACCTCAGCGAGAACAAGATTGTCATCCTGTTGGACCTCATGTTCCAGGATCTGAGGAACCTGAAGCAGCTGGAGGTTGGTGACAACGACCTGGTCTACATCTCACAGCGGGCGTTCAGTGGACTACTTGGGTTGGATCAGCTCACCATTGAAAAATGCAACCTGACCTCTATTTCGGGTGAATCCCTGTCCTACCTTCAAAACCTGGCCACTCTCCGTCTGCGGCACCTTGCCATCAGCTTCCTGGAGGAGCAGAACTTTCGGAAGCTCTATAACCTGAAGGAACTGGAGATCGACTCTTGGCCACTTCTGGAGACCATCACCCCCACCACGCTGTATGGTCTGAACCTCACCTACCTGTCCATAACCGGCACTAACCTCTCCTCCGTGCCGTCCGGAGCCTTTAGAAACCTAGTCTATCTCCAGATGTTGAACTTGTCCTACAATCCCATCACCACCATCGAGTCTGGCTCGTTCCGTGACTTAATCCGTCTGCAGCACCTGTACATGGTCAATACCTTGCTCAGCACCATCCAGCCGCACGCCTTCCTGGGGCTGAGACAGCTCAGGGTGCTCAACGTTTCCAACAACCTCTTGGTGACCCTGGAGGAGAGCGCCCTGCTCTTGGTGGGGAACCTGGCGGTTCTCCGCTTGGACAACAACCCCCTCTCCTGCGACTGCCGCCTCCTGTGGCTCGTCCAGAAGAAGATAGCCTTGAGCTTCGACAACAACCAGCCGGTGTGCGCCTCCCCGGCGGACATTCAGGGAAGCCGGCTGCTAGACTTCGAGGACACCGCCCTCCAGGACTACTTCACCTGCCAGAAGCCCAAGATACGGGACAGGAAGCCTCAACGGGTGACGGCAGGGGAAGGGCAAACCGTCTACTTCACTTGCCGGGCGGACGGAGAGCCGGCCCCGGTGATAATGTGGGTGTCGCCGCAGCGCAGGATGATCACCAGCAGAAGCAGCGGCAGAGCCACCATCCTGCCAGGCGGCACCTTGGAGATCCGCTTTGTCCAGGTCCACGACAGTGGCACCCACATCTGCATCGCCAGCAACGCCGGGGGCAACGACACCTCCTTCGCCGTGTTGACCGTGAAGGTGCAGAGATCAGAAGGCGCCCTGTTTGCCAACAGGACCGGCGCTCTCTTGGAGTTCAACGAGACTGCCTTCAACGACACCCAGGTCTTCCTGAAGTTCACTCTGGACCTCAAAACCATCCTGGTGTCCACTGCGATGGGCTGCATCACCTTCCTCGGGGTGGTACTCTTCTGCTTTCTGATTCTGTTCGTGTGGAGCAGGGGGAGAGGACACCACAAGAACAACTTCTCGGTGGAATATTCCTTTCGGAAGGTTGACGGGCCTGTAATGAGCAGTGGGCAAGGAGGGGCCAGGAAGTTCAACATGAAGATGATCTGACCCAGTGGGTCAGTCGTGGGTTGGGTGATTGGTTGGTTGCAAGTTCTTACTGTGGTCAACACGTTGAACCATAATAGACGTCTGCTTATGATGTTCTAATGATAAGCATCATCAATAATATGTGTATGAGTTACCCTGGCTAGGCTAGGGCAAGAGCAGTATTGCATGCTGTATATAGTCACTCAGTCCTAAGACAACTGTTCACACCCGCCCGGTTTGCAAAAATACCAGTTTTTGACACATCGGGGTAGAAATCGATTTGTGATCCAGTTTGAATGTGTGTCCTGTGGTAGCAAGGGTGACATGGCATGGTAGGAATCTCGTGCGGGTACGTCGACAGTGAGCGGTTGCTTTGAGGTGCAAGGAGACTCTTCCAGCTCGGCCTGACACAGTCAAACATGGCCCAGGGGTTGGAAGTAAGGTGGAGCCCTTGATTTGCACAGATGCAGAGCCAAGCTGCTCATTTTGGGCAGATGCCTAGAACAGCCGGAATGCTCCCATCCAGACGTTTGGCCTTTGGCAAAGGGAAGTTGTCAGCCTGGGAACCTGGTTCAAGGCCAGAACATAACGCAAGGGCCGGTTTCGTTCGCATCCATTTTCTATGCATTCCACTCAGGTAATCTACCTTTTGAATTTTTCTTAAATGCCACATATTCAGGAAAGCGTAAAAGCCCAGATGGAAAATGTCGGCTTAGCTTCCCATGACACTTACTGAAGAAGGGTCAAGACCCAAAATGTCCCCTATCCATGTCCTGCAGAGAAGCGGCCTGACCTGCTGAGTCACTCTAGCAATTTGTGTTTTAACCTGTCCTAATTGATAGAATCTTGGGCTACAGTGATTGTTAAGTCAAATAGTCGACTTGTAACCTGAATATTTCCAGCCATTCTGTAGTATATGACCTTGAGAAACCATGGTCCTCTGAGAGATGAAAGGTTGAAACATTTCCTTAATGTTGGAAGCATTGTTTGGAGATATAACCTAGATTATATTGGCCAATCTTTTCACCTCCTGGATAATAAACTATTGCTTCAATAATCATCTCAATTTGGAGTCCTTGCAATAGCTAATAACATGGAAAACTATTCAGATTGTACACATTGTTAGAACGTAATGGAACTGATTAATTATTACATGATGCAATTTTCTCGAATATGACTACGTAAATGTATTGTGACCTTTTTGTATGCGGAAACTTGTTTTAACTTTCGGAATAGTATCGCTGTTTTGGCTTAAAAGGTCAAGAACACTACAACTACTGGTGTAATATTGTTTAACGGTGTGTTTTTATTGTGCTGTAAAAAATATCCTTGCAAAGATAGTGCATCTTTACTGATGATCTGCAAAATACTTCTGCAACTTTCCACATCATTTTATCCGGGCAACAAATGTTTCTCGATCCCACGATCAAAAACTCTGAGAGCAAAGATGTATTCTCCATCCACATCGTTTCACTGACACCATAAATAATGCTCAAATTGTGTGATACTTTAATAAGCAGATAATATTTTTTTTTAAGTGGCTGCCTTGGCATGTGGGACACGATTAAATCCAGGAAATAAATCTCAAGCAAATACAAATATTTTTGCAAAGTAAATGTTCATCTTTCATTTTGATGATGCTGTCATTTTGGACAGACACAAGGCTAGGAATTCTCTCTTCCCTTCATAGGCTGATGGATACTCATACTTACTTTATTAGCCAAGTATGTTTTACAACGTACGAGGAATTTGATTTGTCATACAGTCATACTAATAAAAAGCCTAATAAAAGGACACACAAAATACATTTTAATATAAACATCCACCACAGTGACTCCTTTGCATTCCTCACTGTGATGGAAGGCGAGATAAAGTTCAATCACTTCCCTTCTTTGTCCTCCAGCCTCTAACTTTGACGGGACGATCTTAGTCCCGTAGCTGGTGGCGGGCCTCTTTGTCAGGACGATCAGGTTCCTGCATCGGGGGGGAATCTCTGCTCCCCTGCGCCGGCCGATCTACCCCGGGTTGGGGCTAATCGAGCCTCCCAACTCGGTCTCAACCCGAGACTGCGAGCTCCTTCATGTTAAAGTCCGCAGGCCACGGTTTGAGCGCCAAACCCAGGCAAGGAATCGGCTCCGGTGGTAAGACCACGCCCCACGGTGGGACAAAGTCAGTCCCGAGCAAGCCCTCCAGCTCCACGATGTTAGGCCGCAGAGCGACTGGAGATATGATCCGGAAAAACAATCGCATCTCCGGCAAGGTAAGCGATTGAAAATAAGTTTCCCTGACCCCCTCCTCCACCCCCCCACATAAAACAAACCAGCGAACATTAACACACACTTTTTAAACACACTAAAAAAAACAAAAAAATGGAAAGGGCAGACAGACTGTAGGCGAAGCTGCCATCGAAGCGCCACCAGTGGATAGGATTGGGAGATGTTTTGGGATGTCCCAGAGGAGAAATGGGGGTTGGACTTTAAGGGTCAGGCTGAGACATAGAATGTAGAATGTAGAACAGTACAGGAACAGGCCCTTCAGCCCACAATATCTGTGCTGAACATGATGCCAATGATGCTGTTTCCCTGAACTAAACCTAGAAATGGGCCCTTCCAACGTCTTTGTCCATCTACACATGCTTGCTTTAGGTCCGTCTCCATCCATGCCTTTACGGGTTCTCCGATTGTTTACATGATCCCAACCACCAGGCCAGTTGCAAATCAACATCGAAGGCAAGAAAACAATGAAATCCGAAATTGAAGAATCAGTGCGGATTTACTTTTCCTTTGATACAAAGTGCAAAATATCAAGACGGGCAGACCCATTTGTGAAATAGCGCATCAAAACTGTATATTAATTCCAAAGTAGTTTTCAGACAGTGCTGAAATAAATCAACACTGGAATTGATTAAATTATTTATCCACATCTCTGCTATTCAGTATATATATATCGAATGACAATTTTAAGGTGTTGTGATGGAGTTAATCATTTTTATACCATGTGTGGATCTGCCAAAAGGGTGCAGTATGAACATGTTGTACAAAGAGATCTTGTTGATCACAAGCACTGCTGATATATCACCTGTGCTTCCAAATCAAATGGCAATAATCTGTTGTGTTTTCAAACTTGTTCAAAGTATATAAATATGTAAAAACTGTAACGGGAGAGCAATTCTTTTGAAAAAAAAATTACCTGTTGCATAAGTTTATTTTTTTTCTGAACCATGGGTTTCCATTGGACTGTACTTCTCTGTGTAAACTGCAGAAGAGTTAATATAATAAATCTGGAAATGTCTAGGGGTAATCATGATTAATTGTACAACTAAAAATAATTGTGAGGTTATCATGGTTTTAATTGCACTGCTATAAATAAAATACCAGTGTTTTTCCAAAGTCTAACAGACGTTTGGCTTTAATTTTCTGTGGTGAATGGATGCATTAAAGGTGGGTGAAAATGTTGGTAGAAGCAGGAGATGTCTCAGGTAAGAAGGGCCTGGCATGCCTGTTGGACATGACTACTACAGTGGGGAATCCTCTCTTCCATTGGCACCGAGGGCTTGGGGACAAACAGGGATGTACGTGGGCCATACATGCCTTCAGATTTCAGATTAAATTCCTGTAGCACATGGAAGAATTCCTAGCAAACCCAAGGAACTGCAGATACTGAAATCTTGAGCAATGCACAAAGTGCTGGAGGAGCTCATAAGGTCATAAGGAATAGGAGTAGAATTGGGCCGTTCGGCCCACCAAGTCTACTCCGCCATTCAATCATGGCTGATCTATCTCTCGCTCCTAACCCCAATCTCCTGCCTTCTCCCCATAACTTCTAACATCTGTACAGAGTACAGAATTTAAACATAGTGCAGAATATAGTGTAGAAACAAGGAACTGCAGTTGCTGGTTTTCAGAAAAGCACACAACATAATGGTCAGGCAGCACCTCTGGAAGGAATGGACAGACAATGCTTCGGGTCAAGACCAGTCTTCAGATTAAAGAACTTCTATACATGGATTTTGCTTAAATAGTCTCCTGGATAGAGGGTGAGATGTTACCATTCTATCTCTGTAGGTTCTGAGGTGTCTAAAGCAGCAAAACTGGCTGCAGACTATGCCACAGGTGAGCCGGAGATGCCCCATGGGTGAGTGGGTAGTTTAGGCGGTGATTCAGTCTTTTAACTGTTAATGTTGGACTCCTGGCCCATGGACATTAGTAGTGGTTTGTGGTTATATGTACTGACATACAGGGAACAATTTTGTTTTGCATTCTGTCCAGGTAGATTATGCCATGCATGAGTGTAACAGATAATCTAAAAGGGAATATAAATAGAGTGAGCAGAATATAGTGTAGAAACAAGGAACTGCAGATGCTGCTTTACAGAAAAGGACACAACATACTGGATTAACTCAGCGAGTCGGGCAGCATCTCTGGAGCAAATTGATAGGTATTATTTCGGGTTGGGAATCTTCTTCAATATAGTGTTACAGCAAAGTGCAGATAAAAAAGCACAAAGGCCACAACCAGATAGATTGGGAGATCGGGAGACCTAGCACATGAGAGGCCCATTTGAGAGTCTAATAAGAGCAGGGAAGAAGCTGTTTGTGAATCTGGTGACGAATGCTTTCAAGCTTTTGTATCTTCTGCCTGAAGGGAAAAGGGAGAAGAGGGAATGACGGGGGTGTGAGTGATCTTTGATTATGTTGGCTGCTATCCCAAGGTGTAGACAGAGTCAGTGATGGAAAGTGAATGGGAAGTCTAGTGTGTTTGATGGGCTGGGCTACATCCACAACTCTCTGCAATTTCATGCGGTCTTGGGTCACTATTCACTGCAGGAACGCAAGCTGTACAATCTGCAAATGAAAAATCAGAACATCTATTGATCCAATGCTACGATCTGCTGAAAAGGTGAGCCCACATAAGGGTTTCCATCAGACTCTCTGTTGAAGCAAGAAATGGGCTAGTATAAGGAATTCACCAGTGAATTACATTGTTACTTGTGAAATTCATTATGTGTGCATCATAATTTAAATCATACTTATAGACTGAAATACCCGTTTTTATTTTTCCCAATGGCTTTACATTTTACCCCTCCTCTCTTCTAAAATGACACCCTTCAATTTCCTTTTCTCATCTGGCCTTTGTCACTTACTCTGCCCACCTGCTAAGCAAACTCCACTCCCCTGTATCTACCTGTAACTAACCGACAAACGATCCCCCCTTCTCTTTCCCGTTTCCACCCATATTGCCCGCTCCCCTCCCCCCCCTCCCCTGTTACCTATATTTACCTCTGGTTTCAAAGTTCGTGCTTCTTCTATCATTATCTCACGCCTTCTGTCTTTTCATGTCTACCATTTGCCCACCCATCTGCTTATTTAAAAAAAAACCTTATCTGAATTCACCTATCGCTCACAAGGCTTAATCCTGCTCCTCCTCCCTTTCTCTTCCCCTCCTCCACCACAATCAGCCTGAAGAAGGATCCTGACCAGAAACACCACCTATCCATGTTCTCCATCGATGCTGCCTGACCTGCTAAGTTACTCCAGCATTTTGTGCCTTTTTTTGTAAACCACCATTTGCAGTTCCTTATTGTAACCACCTATCACTTGCAAGGATTGGTCCCGCCCCCACCTCACTTCTACAGCTTTCTTGCCCTGACTACAATCAGTGCGAAGAAGGGTCCCAACCCGAAATGTTATCTGTCCGTTTCCTCCACAGACTCTGCCAGACCCGCTGAATTCCTCCAGCACTTTGACTTTTGTTCAAGATAATGAACAAGCTGCTTCTGCCTATCTGTAATTAAAAGGTCTCACCACTAGATGTCCCCTTGTGCTGATTCTGTGTTAAATGCATCACAAAACAATTCCTTTAAATAAACATAGTACATCCAAGGTACAACTTAGCTTTTAACAATCCACTATTCTGTGATCCTTTTGTGTCACACCTGGCTTTTCATCCCTAGCCTTTGTTCATCCATATTCCTATCAATTACCCTTTGTATCTTCCAATGGTCTCCCATCAATATTTCAGATCCTCTGACTCTGCAGGGCAGTACTGAGGGAGTGTTACTGAAGTATCCCTGAGAGAGAAGCTACAATAGATGTGCTGAGCCTCCACCCCACAGCTATAATGTGCCAGTGTGGAGGGACTGATTGTAATAGAGTCATGCAGCACGGAAACGGCCCCTTCAGCTGAACTTGCACACGCCAACCAAGATCCCCCACCTCATCAGCACAGGTGTAATCCTGGAGCTCCTGACCTCGCCGTTCTATGGGTGTGCCCTCAACACGAGAACTGCAGTGGTTCAAGAAGGTGTCTCAACAGCATCTTCTCAAGGCCATTATGGATGAACTTTAAAGAAAGGCTCTGCCTACATCCATGGATAGTCAGTAATCTGAGCAAAAGGCACTGGGACAGCAATAAGCTAGTTATTATCTGGATAAATATTATTCTACTTCACCTCCCATCCCTCCCCAATAAATATTATTATTCCATCTCACGCCCCATACCTCCGCACTAACCTTGTCTTGCCCCATTGTCTGGGACACATATTGCAATACACTTCATTGAATGTGTACTTGGTACTCGGGACATCCGGTAAACTCGTGACGTTTTTCATCAATGTAAAAAATGTCCGCGAGTAAAAAAATACTCGTGATGAAAGAAATTGTTACTTTTTACTCGCTACGAGACATCCACGAACTCCTACGGACCCGCTATGGACATTCTCCAAGTTCGAATCAAGGGAAAACTCGGGAGAACCTCGTACAGTGGGACAGGGGCTTTAGGTTACTTGATACTTTCCTGTTATTTGTAAGGGCTTATCTTAAGGTCTTGTTTTAAAATATCACCTGGACATTTGTTTGACCTTGAAGTCAAATTTTCCCCTGTTAAAGGAAACATTACAAATTCAGGAGAACAAAGTTCGTGTAAAGTTACCGAATTGTAAAATAAAATAACTCTGTAAAAATAAACCTTAAATGTGCAAGATGAATGTTGCGATGCACACCAGTCACCAAGCCTATACTTTAGAGTATAGCTTACTGCCAAAATTGAATTAAAACCAATTTGGTGTAAACTGTGAACATATGTTTGATAGAAAAGAACATACTGTAAAAACTGAAGGAGGTTCTCAAATTAGGTGAAGTTTAGTGATCACATATGTTTGCAATGCTGAGAGGTTCATGTGCATAGATATCCTGTTCTCGCACCTCCTTGGCGATATCACTTTTCTCTGCCCACACTCTCATTTCATTCCTACCATCGGGAAGAAGGTACAGAAACCTGAAAACTGTGACCACCAGGTTCAAGAATAGTTTCTTCCCAACAACTATTTGGCTTCTGAGAACTACAAAGCGCTAACCTCAGCTATGAACAATGGACTACTATGCACGAGGACTCTGGCTTTATTTGCACCAGTATTGTGCTTTTTAATTTAATTAATTTTGAATTTTTGCTAATTATATGCACCTGCGTGCATTGTGTTTACAAGCCTGTTTTACTGCTGCAAGTAAAGATATTTTTGTTCTGTTATTGGTACCTATCGCGAGACTAAACACGAGACTCATGTCTACCTACCCAAAGTACTACCCTTCATTTCATCTGCAAAGTAATGGGAAAGCTAATAGAATGTTGAAGTTTGTTGTGTGGGGAATTGAACAAGTTTGAGTTGATTGTTGAGACTTTATCTGGAGCACCATGCACAGTATTTAAGAAAGGACGTTAATGTGTTCAGAGAAGGTTGACTGCATTGATCCCTGCAATAGGCAAGTTGGCTTATGAAGAAAGGTTGGACAGGGTAGGGTGCGTATCCATTAGAGTTCAGACATTGAGAAGGTACTTATACATAAAAACATAGAAGTCCCTGAGGAGCCTCAACAGAGTGGACGCAGACAAGGTGTATCCTCTTGTGGGGGAATCTACCACTAGGAAACACTATTTGTGCCTGAGATGAAGTGAATTGTTTTCTTTGGTCACTAGTGTTTGGAGTTCTCTCCTTCAAAGGGCAGTGGAAGCAGCGCCTTTCAATGGTTTAAGACAGAGGTAGATAGAGTCTTCAATAGCAAGGGGTGAGAGTTGACAGGAAATCCTGCGAATTTGCCAGGTTGAAGTTGCAATTATATCAGCCTTGATATTCCTTGAATGGCGGAGAAGACTTGAGGAGATAAGTGGCCAAATGTTGCTCCTAACTCGTGTGTTTGTCTGTGTGTGCCGCTCAGTCCAGCAGAATGAGGCATTTGACTGTAGAAACAAGGAACTGCAGATGCTGGTTTACATAAAAAGCGCTGGAGTAACTCGGCAGGTCAAGCAGCATCCCTGGAGAACACAGACAGGCGACGTTTCGGGTCAGGACCTTTCTTCAGACGGATTCTTCGCTAGCTACGCATCATTTTATATAACACAATTGTAGTGTCCCTAACAAACCTCGCTTTATAGAAAGTCATGTCGCAAAGACAACTGTGTCAATGGGGAAAGGTGGTTCGAGGCTAGAGAGTTTCAGACTCGCAATAGCAACATCATTTTTCCTCTCAGGATTTTCTAAATGTATTTTTTAATAAGTATAAGGTTATTTTTATTACTGCAAATCTACAAAACTTTTATTACTGCAAATCTACAAAAACTATAAAAATACATTATATATATATATATATAGTACGGTAGTCCATACCTGGAATGAGCTGCCTGTTGAAGCTACAGACGCATATACATTTATGAGCTTCAAAAGACATTTGGGCATTTAGGAACATAAAAACATAGAAAACAGGAGTAGGCCATTCAGCACTTCAAGCCTGCACCGCCATTCAATATGATCATGGCTGATCATCCAACTCAGTATCCTGTACCTGCCTTCTCTCCATACCCCCTGATCCCTTTAGCCACAAGGGCCACATCTTACTCCCTCTTAAATATAGCCAATGAACATGGCCTCAACTACCTTCTGTGGCAGAGAATTCCACAGATTCACCACTCTCTGTGTGAAAAATGATTTTCTCATCTCGGTCCGAAAAGACTTCCCCCTTATCCTTAAACTGTGACCCCTTGTTCTGGACTTCCCCAACATCGGGAACAATCTTCCTGCATCTAGCCACTCCAAACCCTTAAGAATTTTGTAAAACCCCTGTCTCACGGTGCGAGTTGACCCACGAGTGACCCTGAGTTGTCACTTGCGGTAATCACGTACACTAAACGTAGCGGGAACGTCGGAACTCTTGCGAGCAACTTAGCGACTCGTGGCGCTAACGGCAGGTACCCGTGAAACTTGGTAACTCGTGAAAAAAGTCAAACATGCTTGATTTTTTCCACGAGTCACATTTACAGTTCAACTTAAAAATTGAAACATTTTAAACTCGTTTATAACGTGGTGGCCCTTGCGTTTACCTTAGTGATTTGTGAGTCTACCGTGGGAACTCTTTTAACTCAGCGGGCAGGCAGCATCTCTGGAGAGAAGGAATGGGTGCTATAAGATCTCTATAGTCTCTATAAGATCCCCCCTCAATCTTCTAAATTCCAGCGAGTACAAGTCTATCCAGTCTTTCTTCATATGGAAGTCCTGCCATCCCAGGAATCAGTCTGGTGAACCTTCTCTGTACTCCCTCTATGGCAAGAATGTACAGAATGTACAGAATGTACAGAATGTAATCATTTATGTGATCAGAGAGGGTTGAGCGGAATATGGGGCAAATCCAGACAAAGTGACTAACCAGAATGCTGCCTTGATCGTCATGAATAAGGTTGGGCCGTAGGGCCTGTTTCCACGCTGTATCTTTCAAACAACCGATTCATCAAATATTGACAGCTTCAAAAAGCCAACAAGTATTAGGAGAACAATCTCGGGCTCAATCTGAAGCAATCAATTCTAGGAAAGGTAACTGGTACTTGGTTTCTGAAGGAGAGAGGGGTGAATTCAAGCAGTTATTTGGATGGAGATGGGGAATCAGAAACTAGAGGGCAAAGGTTGAAGGTGACTTTTCAGGACGAGACCCTTCTTCAGACTTCAGAGAAGGTAGTTGAGGCAGATACTATACCAACATTTAAAAGACATTTGGACAGTTACATGGATAGAAAAGGTTTAGAGGGATATACGCCAAACTTGCTCAAATTGGACTCGTATAGGTGGGACATCTCGAACGACATGGACAAGTTGGGCCGACGGGCCTGGTTCCATGCCTGTTTTGACTCCATGACTCCAGCAGTTCTGGTGAGATTCAATTGGAGAATGGTTTGAAATTCACCTAGTTAAATAAAAACTCTGTAAACAGGAAGAAGTTATTTTGAGGCTGAGAAGTGGATGTTGTTGAAAATGCCAAGAACATGAACAGCTTGTAAAGGATTATTGGGTCTCAATTGGGGTGGGAGATTGCAACCTTCACGTGGTCCGCCCTGTATCGACAAACGCAATCAACCCGGCGTGCACAATCTTATAAGATCAAATAGAACAAGTTGTCCTACAACTTTAGGCTGTGCACGTCATATGCAAGAAGAAGAATAAGGGTCTCAATTTCCAACACAGAGTGGTAATTGGTAAGTGAGTTGTACATTATAATGATAGAGTGTACATCATTGAATAATTTCTGTTATGAGTTACATTGTTGTAAGTTTACAATTAGTTCATGTTATTGAGCGTACAGTAGCTCCACTCCTGAGAGGGAAACCTCAGCCCTCTGCTGGCAGGTACTCGCATCTGCAATCCCGACCATCAACTGAGCGAAAACCTCCTGCACTAAATAGTTCAGCAACATAAAACAGCACAGGAACACGCCCTTCAGCCCACAATGCCCATGTCGGACATGATGCCAAGTTAAACTAATCTTCTCTGTCTGCATGTGACCCATTTCTCTCCATTTACATATATACAAGTGCCAGACTAAAAGTAGAAACCAAGGAACTACAGATGCTGGTTTACGCAAAAGGGAAAAAAGTGCAGGAGTATTACAGTGGGTCAGGCAACATCTCTGGACAACATGGGTAGGTGACGCTTTGAGTCTGAAGAAAGATCCCGACCCGAAACGTCACCTAGCTGTGTTCTCCAGAGAACATTTTGTGTCCTTTGCCTATCTAAAAGTCTCTTAAATGCCACCATCATAAGCGTCTCCTTCACCATCCTGGGCAGTGCGTTCCAGGCACCCACCACCCTCTGTGTAATAAAACTTGCCTTGCACATCTTCTTTAAACTTTGCCTATCTCAACCTAAACCTATGTATGCCCTGTTGTCTTTAATATTTCCACATTGAGTGAATAATTCTGCCTACCCTATATATGCATCTCATCATTTTATATGCTTCTGTCAAGTCTCCCCTCAACTTTCGGTCCAGAGAAAACAATCCTAGTTTGTTCAACCTCTTCTGAAAGGGGGGGATCAACCATGATGATTTGAATGATCAGACAGGCTTGTGGGCCTGAGTGGCTTATTCTTGCTCCTATTTTCTTAAGCTAGCTCCAGACTCTCTAATTCCATCCCTAAATCTCACCGATTCACTCTCTTCTGTTAACACTTTCATTAAAACCTGCTAGTTTGAGCCAGTTTTTTGCATTAATTTTCCTTATATGGCTTGATGCCAAATTTTGGTTGAGCTCCTTCCCGTAAAGTGCCTTGGGATATTTTACCACATTAAATACAAATCACTGTGGTTGTTTCAATGCTGTTTCGGCGATTGCTGGCTAATAGAGATCCGTGTTCATCGCATTGCATGAAGCTTTGTCTATCATTCTCCCGAGAATCCCTGTGGAATTTCTAGAGATGGAGTCATACAGCACGGAAACAGGTCCTTCGGGCAAACTCGTCCATGCCGACCAAGATGCCCCATGTATGCTAGTCCCGTGTGCCTGCGTTTGGCCCATATCCCTCTAAACATTTCCCATCCATGTACTTGTCCAAATGTCTTTTAAATGCTGTTTTGTACCTGCCTCAACTACTTCCTCTGGCAGCTCATTCCAAATACCCTCCAATCTCTGAGTGAAGAAGTTGCCCCTCATGTCCCTATTAACTTTTTTTCACTTTCACCTCATACCTATGGCCTCTTGTTTTTGATTTGCCTACTCTGGGTAAAAGGCACTGTCCATTCACCTTAACTTAGCATGGAAGGAGTGACGCTAATTAGCAAAAGCTGGGTGTTTAATTGAAACAGGTAAAGTGATCTGAGGACCTCTCAGTCTGAAGAAGGGTCTCGACCCGAAACGTCATCCATTCCTTCTATCCAGAGATGCTGCTTGTCCCGCTGAGTTCCTCCAGCATTTTGTATCTATCTTCGGCGTAAACCAGCATCTGCAGTTCCTTCCTCCACATAAGGACCTCACGTTGCGTAATATTTCATGCTGCCTGTCACATGACGGCGCTCCACTCCTGAGCACATGCCTGGGGATAGTCAGACATGTTGAGAGTCATAGAGTCACACAGCATGGAAACAGGCCCTTCGGCCCAACTCATCCCTGTTGACCAAGATGCCCCATCTAAGCCAGTCAGTTGTGAGTGTGTTGGAGGGGGTGGGAGATTACAACCTTCACGTGGTCCGCCCTGTTTCAACGAATGCAATCAACCTGGCGTGCACAATCTAATAAGATCAAATGGAACAAGTTGTCCGATAACTTTAGGCTGTGCATGCCATACGCAAGAAGAAGAAGAAAGTGTGTTGGAGGGTGGAGGATTGGACAGGCTAGAGTGAAAGAGGCTGAGAGGTGACCTGGTAGAATATGGAATTCATTGCCATAGACAGCTGAGTTATTGGTTATTTTTAAGGCGTAGATTGTCAGATTCTTGATTAGTAAGGGATGTCAAAGCTTATGGGGAGAAGACAGGAGAATAGGGTGGAGACTGAAAGATAGATCAGCCATGATTGAATGGTTGAGTAGACTCGATGACCCGAATGGCCTAAAACAGCACTTATGACCTGAACATGATAATAAAGTTATGTCAAAATTATGACAGGCATAGTTAGGGTAGATAGTTTAGTTTAAAGAGACAGCAAGGAAACAGGCCCTTCAGCCCACTGAGTCCACGCGACCATTGATCACACTAGTTCTGTGCTATCCTACATTCTCATCCACTCTCTACACACTTGGGGCAATTTACAGAGGCCAATGTGGGAGGAAAATGGAGCACCCAGTCAAAACTCACAAGGTCAATGGACAACCCACAAACTCCACACAGCAGGCCACACAACACACCACAATATTCTGAGGATGGCTCTCCATCTGGAAGACCATCTGTCATTCCCTCCACGGATGCTGCCTAGTCCACTGCCTAGTCAAACTTCCTCCAGCAGTTTGCATTTTTTGCTCAAGATTCCAGCATCTCCATCTCTTATGCCTCTGTCGAATTTTGCATCTGTAGCAGAGAGAAGTTCACCCATCCAAGGTCCCCAGCGATGATCCCACAGCATGACAATGAAATAGAATGCTCTTGTTTACAAAGGAACATCTATTGCTGCACGCCCTGTAACTTTATAAGAACATGTATAGAACAGTACGACACAGGCCATTTGGCCCACAATGTCCACGCCGAACATGATGCCAAGTTAAACTAATCTCCTCTGCCTGCATGTGATCCATATTCCTCCATTCCCTACAACTCGAGATTCTTATCTGGTTGGGATCCTTCCATCTGTGAGAGGTGTTGCTGCTGCTTTGATATTGGCCTGCTTGGAGAGGGGAATGTTTCATCTGCTGTGGCTGATTGGGGTTAGATTCTGAATCTGGCTGCTGTCCGTGCAGAGTTTGCACATTCTCCCTGTAACCGCTTGGGTTTCCGCCTGGTGCTCCGGTTTCCTCTTATATCCCAAAGTCGTGCTGGTTTGTAGGTTAATTGGCTACAGTAAATTGCCCCTAGTGTGTAGGAAATAGACCTAGTGTATGGGTGATCATTAATCGGCGTGGAATCGGTGGGCCTAAGGGCCTGTTTCCACAATGTATCTCTGAACTAAACACAGCCGTTACTCTCAAGGCCTCAGTGATATTTCATTCGTTTTTCCTCCTCCTCCCCACCCACAGCCATCATGCCCCCTCCCACCTCATTACTTCGCCTTCGGTCACCCAACCATCTACCCCAACCCTCTCTCCCCACTCACTCCCCCCCAACCTCCCCTGAACCTTCACTCTCAGTAAGGACATCAAAGGTTACAGGGGGAAGGCAGGAGAATGGGATTGAGATTCGAATGGCGGAGTAGACTCAACGTAGAATAGCCTGATTCTGCTCCTCTGTCTTATGGTCCGATGCTCCCTTGCAGATTACACGAGGCATGACCTGTTCCGTCATACGTGATGACTTCATGCTCCTATGTATACGATAGAATATAACTGCTGGGGAGCCTTGCAAAATCAGCACACGCTCATGTGTGTCATGCCACTTCAACATGCTTTTAAAGCACGCTACAATGGCAATAACATCCCCATTTGGAAATGTTTTTTTTATCCGAAAATCAGATGTTACTGATCTGCATCTGATTAGCTACCTCTTCCCGTGCAGTTGGGCCGTGAAATCGGACAAGGGAGAACATTGATTATACAATGAGTTCCAGCCTAATCTCGGCTGTGCCAAGGCTGATGAATAAGCAAACCTTGCCTTAATATAATTAGGGATTCCTGCGTTGTGACAACCCAGTTGAATAATTATTTCTGATAGATCTACAATGTAAATGCCGCAATTAATTTCCTCAAGTTGCGGCTATGAGCTTCATCATCTGGGACAACTGTACACCTGCCTTGTAGGCATTTGTGGATTTCATTGTAATTTATAACAGAAAATGTTAAACATTTCCGTGACCGCTGATTCATATAATGTCAAGCAAACTGCATCACAGGAAGATGGAAGAGTAGTCTCCTATTTGTTTTGCAATTCCTGTTAAGACCCAGGGGAAGTTAACTGATTTCAGATGTTCAGGAAACAACCACTGAACAATCTGCCATTCAGAGAAATAGCCTGATGATTTTCATTACCGTGAAGAAGGACAACCATAAAAGATGAATCGAGGCATATGGGATTGAAATTCCATTATTAGAGGCTAGTGAATTAAATCTATCCTGAAAGCATCTTGTCAGTTTTGCAAGGAGATCAGCTATCAAGCTATTTGGGTGCTTTCAAACAAAATTAAACCTTGTGGGTCTCTACACAGCCTCCGGATAATCTAGTCATTTGTCTGATGCATAATTTAAATTCAGGATTAGGATTAGGAGTTTCTCAGAATTTCTAAAATGAAGAGTTTGGGATTACAGTTTCTAAACCCCAAACTTTCAATCTGAAAGGATGAGGGGAAAGAATCAAATGTTGCACTGACTCCAACCAGCCATCCCTTTCCCCATTTAACAAAGGTGAAATAAACTCGTCTGAAGCCAGGCTGAAAGATTCGGCTGTGGTCTTGTGCTGTGGGTTTGGAATTAAGGACACGTGTATCATGTCTAATGATCCCACTCCCCCTCTGCAGACAATAAAAGAGCACTGCTTTCGGTAAGCTAATGTTGAACAAAACTTTTATTTTATCGTCTAAACGTGCGCTGGGTGTTGCTGGTGTTAAGTCTCAAGGTTGAGCAATAAAAAACACAAAGTGTTGGAGGAACTCATGGGGTCAGGCAGCGTCTGTGGAGGGAAAGGACTGGTGACATTTTGGTTTTGCCTGACTCTTCTTCAGACTGATTGAGATGGAGGGGGAAAGCTGGAAAAGAGAGGGGCAGGACAAAGTCTGGTGTGTGATAGGTGGATACAGGATCTGGGGAGGGATTCTTTTTCAGACTGATGGCGTCGAGGGGGGGTGGAAGCTTCCAATCTGTACCCACCTCTCTTTTCCAATCTTACTAGCAGCTGGTAGAGCTGCTGCTTCACAGCACCGGAGCCCCAGGTTCGATCCTGACCTCGGGTGCTGCCAGTGCGGAGTTTGCACATTTACTGAATTTATTTTGTTTGTTTGTTTGTTTGTTATATTATCCACCGAGCACCCTGTTTACAAACCTGTTGAACTGCTGCTGCGAGTAAGAATCTCATTGTTCCGTTTCGTTACATATACGACAGTTAAACAATATAGATTTTAAAGGAAGTTAAATCATCTGCAAAAGATAAACTATTGAAAAGATGATGTGCTTACTTTGAGAATATATTTAAGTGATTTGAATATATTTAAGTGTGTCCGAATTGTCCCGGTTCGTCCCGTTCTGTCTTGGTCTGTCTCAATGTGTCCCAGTCTGTCCTGGTCTATCCTGGTCTGTCTCTCAATGTAACCTGGTCTGTCCTGGTCAGTTCTAGTCTGTACCGGACTAACCCAGTGTATCCTATTCTGTCCCAGTGTAACCCCAGTCTGTCCCAGTGTATCCCGGTCTATCCTGGTGTATCCCAGTATATCCCGATGTGTCCTGATGTGTCCCAAAATGTCCTGGTCCATCCCGGTCTATATCGGTTTGTCCTGGTCTGTCCCGATGTGTCCCAGTCTGTCCTAGTTTGACCTGTTTTGACCTGATGACATATATTAAGGCAAGTCTACAATGTGTATATTTCACTGCCCTTCTGAACAACTCCACATCTTTGCTATATTTCTGGATATTTTTATTCATTTTTTATTAATGTCTATCTCCGAGTAACCTAATTTTATACCTTAGAAATGATTATCCAGTGTTTAAAGTAACAAATGTTTTGTATAATTTGAGTAAAGATCAGGAACGTTCTCATTCAGCATCTTAAGTTGTGACCATTCATTCATCTTAACGCTGATAAACTAAAGATGGTTTCTCGTTTCCATCTCTTGATTGTGCTTTCTATCAACAGATTGTGCTAATCCGTCCGAGAGCCCTGGAAACAGATGTCACGCTTGTGTAAAGAGGGTCGTGCAGTTTGTGTGAATTAAAGGAATATTCCCAACAGAATCTGCCACAAACTACAGGAGCTGGCAGATCTTAATGTGTTAGGTGGTTGAATTGGTTCAGCAATGAGGATCTAACTGAATAGGGTGGCGGAATAGAGATCAGATCATTTGGGAATACAAAGAGTATTGAGGAACAACGGGACCTTGGTGGGTCAATCCAAAGATACTTGAAGGAGGCAGCACAGGTAGATATGTGGTTCAGAAGCCCCTCTCACATTGTTCTAAACACAAGTTAATCCAGCAGTCTTCCCTCACTACCTGCCATGCTTCTGCCTATTCTGTCGACAAAACTTGCTTTCATTGACTTCCAGACTCTCACCTGTCTCACTCCTCCTCTGGATCCCATCCTTCTGCCAGTCTAGCCTAAAATGCCCCTCAAATTATGCCATTGTATTTGCTTCCTCCATTTTAGTTTAGTTTATCATCACATGTACTGAGGTACAGTGAGTAGCTTTTGTCACGTGCTAACCAGTCAGTGGAAAGACAATATATGATTACAATAAAGCCACTTGCAGTGTACAGATACGTGATGATGGGAATAACATTTAGTGCAAGATAAAGCCAGTAAAATTCGATCAAAGATAGGTTTTCTCACCAAAAGATACGTTTGCTCTTGCCTATAAGCTCCATTGTTGTTTTCTTCTGATTACCACCATCACCAGAAATCTTCCAGGATGTTCAAACACTTGGCTCTGTAATTCACCTATTTACCTTTCGCCATGAAATGTAACCTCTGTAACTTATTTTCCAAAGTCTCGCCTTGATGGATAGATTTAATTAAGATGAATAATTATAGAGCCTAACTCTTTCACTGCTGTCAGCTACTTCTATTCAAGATGTTTTCGACTCAGTAGTAGCTTACCATGGGAGGACTTGCATTTTGTTCGAGCTGACGCAAACCCATCGTCAACATGTTCAATACTCCAAAGATGGACAGGTTTATAAGCTAATTGGCTTGTAAATTGCCCCTAGCATGTGTAGGTTAGTATTAGTGTGTGGGGATCCATGTGCGGACGTGGCCGACGGACATTTCCATTTGGTTCTTTGGCTTCTTGTCTGTCGCTGCCACGTCCGCACACAGGGGATGACAGCTCCATTTTGACTATTAGATTTCTGTACATCCTGGAGATAGGTTTCTAGACAGGTAATGTTTATTTTCACCACTCTGTGATTCTATCTTCATCCTGAAAATCACTGTGACAATTTTTTTTAAATCCATGTGTCTGTCAGGTGTCCCCCCCCCCCCATAACCAACTCCTAAAAAGACTGCAGCCTCCTTGTTTTCAGTGTACTTACTACACATAGTGTACTAGCTGTCAGTCACTTTGCCTTGAATCACATCCCAGTCTGGTCTAAGGGGAAAGCACCCGTAGTCCCATTTACCTTCAGATTGATTCAGCCAGGGATCAGGAGTAGCTCAATAAGATTTGGGTGGCACAGTGGCACTGTTGGTAGAGCTGTTATCTCACAGCGCCAGAGACCCGGGTTCTGCACATTCTCCCTGTGACTGCGTGGGTTGGGTTGCTCCGGTTTTCTCCCATATCCCAGAGATGTGGGTTTGGTCGGCTTATTGGTCTCGGTACATTGCCCCAAATGTTCATGTGAAAATGGGATAACATCGAAACAGTGAATGGGAGATCTATGGTCGGCGTGGACGAGGTGGGCCGAAGGCTCTGTTTCCAAGCTGGGTTTCTAAACTGAATTAATCTAATTTGCTTCCTTCCTTCTGAAGCATGTTCAGTCCGTGCACTGATAAAACCAATCTCTGCATTTTAATATTTTTGAATTTAAATGAGATATAAATATTGCCATACTGCATAAACATACAGCAGCACAAACTTGCATTGATTGTAATCCATACAAGATTAATTTTAATCAGTCCATGAGGTTTATCTTGTCTAGGTCAGTGCATTTGTTCATTATATTAGAACATAGAACATAGAACATCCAACTTAACATCCATCCAGCTGTATAGCACAGGAACAGACCCTTCAGCCCACAATATCTGTGCCGTACATAATGCCAAGAACCAACTCTTACGTACCTGCACATGATTCATATCCCTCCATTTCCTGCATATCCATGTGCCTGTCTAAAAGTCTGTTAAAAATCACTATGGTACTTCATAAACACTCAGTCCTTGATTAAACAATTCTTTTGATGTTAATTCATAACAAGGTTTAAACATTTGTCAAATCTGAATGCGTTTACTTTCTCTGCGTGAGGTCTCTTCCAGTATCATGCGTTCAAGGAAAAATTAAACGTTGCTTCGCAATAAATAGAGTTTGTTGTCGACCAAACATGAAGTGTAAAATAAATTGTCTTAAATAATGCAAACTGAACACAGGGCTCTCAAAAACTATAGGTACTTGCTTGTCATCGCATTAAATGCATCGTCTTTTTGCTCCTTTTAAATTGGCTCACACGTCATTGCATTTTTAGTTTAGTTCAGAGATATTGCATTGAAACAGACATTTCAGCCCACTGAGTCCCCGCTGACCAATGACCACCTGTAGACTAGTTCTTTCCTACTCACTAGAGACAATTTACAGAAGCCAATTAAGCTACAAGCCAGCACGTCTTTGGAATGTAGGAGGAAACCGGAGCACCCGGAGGAAACCCATGCAGTCACAGGGAGTACGTGCAAACTCCATACAGACAGCACCTATCATCAGGATCGAACCCAAGTCGAACATTTAAATTTTTTAAATCTAAAGATAGAGATCATGATGATAGGCGGACTGTTACCAGATACCTCGCTTAAAAAGTTGGAATTAAATCACCCTTATTATCCCTGATGTTGTTTCTATAACGCAGTAGAAGATGAGAAACAAAAAACTGCAGAAACTGGTTAATACGCAAAAGTATTTGCCCCTTCCCCACCTATTTCTCCTCTCCACACAACACCCCCCCCCCCCCCCCCCCCCCCCCCCCCCGTACTCTCCTCCCACTGGCTTCACAATCCCCAACATTCAAACCTTTGGTTCTCTGGCCTTTGTTTCAACCATTTGCCTGTCAAACGGTTCTCTCGCCTCTGTCAACCAACTACCTGCCAAGCTTTGTCCTGCCTCTCAATCAGTCTTAAGAAGGGCCTCGACCTGAACCGTTCACCTGTCCATGTTCTCCAGAGATGCTGCCTAACCTGCTGAGTTACTCCAGAACTTTGTGTGCTTTACACCAAAAGTTGGGACCATTCTTAAAACAAAGTACTTAGTATTGATGCGGATGTCGATGCAGATGTTGATGCGGGTGTTCTTAGCACTGGTGTTTCCTTAAATATTAAGTACAGAGAGTTGCAGATGTAGCCCAGTCCATCACACGGAGCAAACGTTCCAAGAGTCAAAAGTTTAATTGTCAAATGTTCCAACAATGAAGCGATGGAATTCTTATGTGCAACGGGAATGACAGGCCTGTAAATGCAATCCACACAGATAACATGATAAACAAATTAAATTAAATAACTCAAAGACACCAATATTGGTGCAAAAAGCCCAAAGTCCTTAGTGCAAACAAGACGGTTCATAGTTCACAGTTAGTTAGTGTCTGTAATTTTCCAGAGCCTGATGGTTGTTGGGAAGTCAGCTGTTCTGGTACCTGGAGTACATGGGTTTCAGATTACTGTATCTCCTGCTTCCCGATGGCAGGAGTGAGATGAGAAAATAGCCAGTATTGTGTGCGTCCATGATCATGCTGGCTGCATTTCTGAGGCAACACCTTCTATACATCCCCGTAATGGAGAGCGTCCACACTTTTTGTCATCTCCTTCATTACTAAGCAACCTGGAATGCAACCTGGTTTTGTTTTAGATCATTTCCCAGCACATTGATTACACAAAACCTTACAGATCAATCTGGTGTGGCAGCGTAACCAACTGGAGTTATATCTGGCTCTTAAAACAAACCTCTAATGGGAGCAGAACTGCCCACAGGACTCTACAAGGAGCTCCAGTAGAAGTCTTTACACACCCATTAGTGCCAAAGTCATATTTAGGATATATAAACCATGCTGCATTAATTATGTTTATGAATAAGGTTTTCTTTTGGGAAACGGCATGTGGTTTGTGCACGATTTTGAAAACCCTCAATGTTACAAGCACAACTTGTGCTAAGCTTCGTTTTGTAATATCACACCATATAATCACTGTACAGCAGAGAGCCAGACTCCCTGGCACTTTGGACTGCGATTCTGCTTTCTTTTCGAGGGACGTCTTTAAAAAGACTTTGAAGACCCTCCCAGAAAATCCCCCCCAAAAAATCGAGGTGGTCTTGAGGACTGAATAAGCAGAGAGGTTTCCTAACTTTATTGGACTTTATTCCTCGGAGCGCAGGAGGCTGAAGGTTGATGTTTTGGAAATGTGTTTGGATAGCTATATGGACATCTAGGGAATGGAGGGATGTGGATCACGTACAGGCAGATAATAGATGATCTTGAAATCATAGGTAGGCAAAATGCCTGGAGAAACTCAGCGGGTGCAGCAGCGTCTATGGAGCGAAGGAGATAGGCAACTTTTCGGCCCAAAACCCTTCTTTTGGAGAAACTCAGCGAGTTCCTTCTTAAACAAAGATCTTGAAATCATATTTGGCACAGGCGATATGGGCCGAAGGGCCTCATCCTGTGCTGTACTGTTCTATGTTTTATTCCAGCATCTGCAGTCCCTTGGGTCTCTCTTGTATGAAATAGTTTAGTTTAGTTTAGTTTAGTTTAGTTTAGAGATTCAGCATGAAAACAGGTACTTTGGCCAACAAGTTCTTGCCGACCAACGATCACCAGGGACAATTTTGCGGAAGCCAATTAGCCTACAAACCTGCAGGTGTTAGGAAACCTGAACGCCCAGAGAAAACCCATGCTAATAATGGTACTATAATGGCCAATGGTTCTTTATTATCACATGTTCCAAGGTACAGTGAAATTCTAGTTTTGCCTGCAGTTCAATAAATTATTACTAAACGTAATCACAATCCCAGATTAAATACAAAGTGTATAGAAATAGCCCACTGAGATTGTATTCAACAGTCGCCAGGTTTTGGCACCACTTTCGAAGTCCAAGCTGCAGCTGGCCATAAAGGTCTGTTGTCTTAGCTGCAGGAAATACAGTCATCACCTCGATCTGGATCACCCATCAAACCATTGTCCCTCTCCTCGCCCAGCCACATTGCCCAGCGATGCCTCCCGCAGCCAACCTTGAAGGCGCGCAAAGGGGAAGACACCGGATCCGCTTACCGGCCCTTTCTTCCTCAGTCCACCATCGCTGTCTCCCTCCACTCTCCGGTTCTCTGGTCCTCGGGGACGAGCTGCGACCGGGATCGGCGGCTTCCTTCCTCAATTCCGCCGTGGGTGAGCCAGGCAGCCCAAAATATAGAAACATAGAAAAATAGACACATAGAAAATAGGTGCAGGAGGAGGCCACTCGGCCCCTCGAGCCAGCACCGCTGTACATTGTGATCATGGCTGATCATCCCCAATCAATAACCTGTGCCTGCCTTCACCACATATATTTTGCATTTACAAACAGCCATTTAACCATTTTTGTTAAAGGGCTGCTAGCACACAGTACCAGGGACCCAAGTTCGATCCTGACTTCAGCTGATGTCTGTGTGCTGTTTACATGTTTTCCTTGTGACCGCGTGGATTTCCTCCAGGTGCTCCGTTTCCTCCCACATCTGTAGGTTAAGTGGCCTTTGTAAATTGTCCATAGTGTTCGATCGCTCATATGTCAGACGACGCAGAGCTCGCTGTCGGCTTCCGTCATCGTCCAACATGTTGACAGAATTGGTCGCTGACGTGTCACAGAGCGCATCGTGTCGTAGTCTCCAGGGATCGACACGAGGAAGCTGCCTGTCATGATCCCGTCCCTAGTGCGAAAGGAGTGGATGAGAAAGTGGGATAATATAGAACTAGTGTGAAGTTGGAAGTCGCCCAGGAGAACTTGCTGGGGATGCTGCTGATGAAGGATGCGAGGTTCTCATAGAACTCGTCCTTTGTGTCTGATGTGGAGGATCGTCAGAACAAACACGCTGACAAGAGTGACTGGGCCTGCGGTGGTGTTGAGGCAGAGAGTCAGGAGTCGCTCTGAGCCATTACTGCCTGGTTCCACCGTGTTCAGCGGGCTGTTCCTTACTGCGAAGGCTACTCCGTGCTCTCTGGGCTTGTCAGAGTCCTTCCCCTGCCAGTAAAACGTGTACTCCTTCTCCTTCAGTGTGCCCGAGTCTGCCAGCGTTGTTTCCTGAAGGGTGGCTATGTCTACGTTGAGTCTCTTGAGCTCGTCATTTATGACAGCTGTTTTCCTGGAATCGCTTTTGTCCTGTAGGTTATCGGAGAGGCCGATCATCATAGTCCGGATATTCCTAGTTCCCAGTTTTAGAGCTGGTCTCTTTTGATGTGTTCTTTTGTTGGTAGGTACGAAAGTTGCAATCTGCTGTTCGGATGGTTCCTAATCCCCGTGTAGCCAGTGAGGATAGCAGACCGTGGCGGGGCAGCACCTTATTGGCTGGGGGCTGCCCAGCTTGAGGCTGGCGGTAGCTGTCCAGTGAGATCAGAAAATCACTCCCACCGTCGGGAGCAACCCCTGGCGACTCGCTTTACGCCAATCTAGCGATGACTTATAACCGGTAACTGTTGCTCCCCATGTTGTGTCGACGCCGCAGGCGAGGCTGGAGTGTCCTCTCCTGTTGTAGGTGTAGGTTTGCAGGTGATGTGTGGTCGGATGCAAGCCTGGGCAATGTCACATGGAGAACAGGCTGTTGCCCATGCAGCACGTCCCCCCTCTCCACATCGCTGATCGATCTAAAGGAACAGCAGGGCCGTTACAGTTTGGCAGCAGCGCCGTCGCAGGAGCTGCCAGAGCGAGGTTGTAGACAACGACAATGAGAACTAGTGTGAGGTTGAAGTCGCCCTGGAGAACAAGTTCTTCTTTGCTGGGGATGCTGCTGATGATGGATGTGAGGTTCTCATAGAACTCGTCCTTTGTGTCTGATGTGGAGGACAGTGTCAGGGCATACACGTTGTAGACAATGCCTTAGGGGCTTCGACTCCGGTTTCTCTTGAGGTTACTCCTGCAGCCTTTTCCATGACTGGATATGGCCACAAGGCAGTGGAGGTTTTAAATCACAGTTTTCCCCTCTCCTAGATGGACTGCCTTCCAAGGCAGACGAGCCCCATCGGCCTTGGGCAGTTTGGTGTGGGCAAAATGAATGATAATGGACAGCGACTGCTTGAGCTGTGCACTTACCATGTCCTGTGCATCGCCAACTCATACTTCCAGACAAAGCCCCAGCACAAGGTTTCCTGAAGACACCCACGCTCAAAGCATTGGCATCAACTGGATCTGATCCTAGTCAGACGTGGCGCCATCAAGCACGCTCTCCACATACGCTCCTACCACAGTGCAGACTGCGACACGGACCACTCCTTGGTGTGTTGCAAGGTCAGGCTGCAACCAAAGAGGTTTTACCACACCAAGAAGCAGGGGAACCCCGCATCGACGTCAGCAAGATCACCGTCCAGATCTTGTGCAACAGTTTGCAGAGGCTTTTGAGAGAGAACTTGGTACCTCATGTCCTGGAGACTCTGCAACAGAGAAGTGGGAAATTCTGCGGGACACCATGCACCGCACAGCATTGGCTAGCTTTGGGAAGAAGACCTCGAAGATGCACGACTGGTTTGAGGACAAGTCGACCGAGATGACTCCCATCATCGAAGCCAAGCGCGCCGCCCTATCCGAGTACATGCGGTCAGCTAACGAGAAGAACCTGCAGATCCTCAGGGCTGCCAGGAGCAAGGTTCAGCAGACTGCAAGGCGTTGCGGCAATGACTACTGGACACAGCTTAGTGAGGACATCCAGATGGCCGCCATGACAGACAACGTCAGGGGAATGTACAAAGGCATTATGAAGGCATAAGGGCCAGTCCAGCCCCCCTCAAATCCTCTACTGGAGAAGTAATCACAGACGAATGCCAGCAGATGGAGAGATGGGTGGAACACTACTCTGACTTCTACTCAAGAGAGAACACTGTGTCCCCCTCAGCCCTTGATGCCATCGAGTGCCTGCCGACCATGGATGAGTTAGATGCAGAGCCGACGGTAGAAGAGCTCAGCAAGGCCATTGACAGCCTGGCCTCAGGCAAGGCCCCAGGCAGTGACGGGATTCCCCCTGACGTGATCAAGCATTGCAAGACGACCTTACTGCTTCCTTTGTATGAAGTCCTCTGCCAGTGCTGGCAAGAAGGAGCAGTACCGCAGGACATGAGGGATGCCAGGATCATTACCCTCTTCAAGAACACGGGCAAGACAAGCGACTGCAACAACTACAGAGGCATCTCCTTCCTCAACATCGTCGCCAAGGTCTTTGCTCGGGTCATCTTGATCCGCCTGCAGAAGCTGGCAGAACTGGTCTACCACAGTCACAGTGCGGTTTCCGAGCTGGAAGGTCAACAGTGGACATGGTCTTCTCAGCTCCTTCACCAGCTCCAGGAGATGTGCAGAGAACAGCGGATGCCCTGTATGTTGCTTTCATTGGCCTCACCAAGGCGTTCGACCTCATCAGCAGAGATGGCCTAATTAAGGTTCTGCCAAAGATCGGCTGCCCACCAAAACTGCAGAGCATGATAGAATCCTTCCACATCAACACAAAGGGGACAGTGCAGTTCAATGGCAGCTTCTCGGAGCCCTTCCACATCCGCAGTGGTGCAAACAAGGCTGCGTCCTCTTTGGGATTTTCCTCACTCTGCTCCTGAAACATACCTTCGGCACCGCAACAGAGGGGATCTACCTGCGTACTAGATCAGATGGCAACCTCACCCGCCTTAGAGCAAAGACAAAAGTACGTGAAGCTCTCATCAGACATGTTGTTTGCCAATGATGATGTGGTTGTGTCCCACACCCAGCAGGAGCTACAGTCACTGATGGGCCGCTTCTATCGGGCATGCAAGGACTTCGGGCTGACCATCAACCTGAAGAAGAATCTTGGGGCAGGATACAGACGTGTGCCCGTCATCACCATCGATGACTACGAACTCGATGCCGTCCATCAGTTCACGTACCTCAGCTCCACCATCACCGACAACCTCTCCTTGGACACAGAGAATGATAAGAGGATCGGGAAGGCAGCTACAACTGCCGCTCGCCTCACAACTCGAGTGTGGACCAACCCAAAGCTGACAGTGAAGACAAAGATAGCGGTCTGCAACGCCTGTGTCAACAGCACGCCGCTGTACGGCAGTGAGACATGGACTACATATGCCAGGCAGGAGAGAAGACTGATCACCTTCCATTGGAGAAGCATCTGCAGTATCCTTGGCACAACCTGGCAAGACAGAGTGTCCAACGCCAAGATCCTGTCTCGCGTTGGCCTTCCCAGTATGTACACTCTACTCAGGCAGCGCAGACTGCGGTGGCTGGGCCATGTCCACCTCACGGGGGATGGCCGTATTCCAAAAGACATCCTCTATGGAGAGCAGACATCTGGGAGGAGAACCATCGGCCACCCCCAGCTACGTTACAAGGATGTCTGCAGGAGAGATATGAAGGCGCTCAACATCCAGCCGAGGTTTGGAGCAAGCAGCCAACAACTCGGATGCATCATCCATGGTCAGTCATGACCGAGGAGGGCCTACTACTCCAGTGTGAACAGGTTATCATTGTTTAGCGTGAACCCGATGGGCTGAAGGGCCTGTTTCCATGTTGCACCTCTAAAGTAAGGAAGGAATGATATGCACACCCATACCAAGTGTGGACTTGGTGTGACAAAGGTCCTACAGTATTTCCGTGCAGCATCTCATGACAATGACCCCCCCTGAGAGTTGTTAGAGGGTTTATTGGCAGTGCCTCGCCCCAGTCTATGTCTTAAAGCTGAGCTGTGTGCTGTAATGTTGCAGCAGCATTACTGAAGAGAAAGATTTTTATTGCATTTTAGGCTTCAGTGAAATGCCATTGAAAAGTCTGACTTTCTTTCAAATTCCATCTTATGATTAAATGCTTATAAAAGAAATGGAATTTTCACATTACAATATGCTGCTAGTTATCAAGTTCATTAGCGATTACGCATTTTAAGATGCCAGGAATTAAAGAGTTATTTCGTTTTTTTTTAATCCAAGAAATAATAAAAATGTGCTCAGATATGTTCCATTATTTCCCATCTTCCAGCCTGTATCACATTTCATGACAAGATTTACGAGGATGTCGCCAGGACTCGAGGGCCTGAGCTATAGGGAGTGGTTGGGCAGGTTCGTATTTTACTCCTTGGAGCAGAGGAGGCTGAGGGGTGATCTTAGAGAGGCTTATAAAACAATGAGAGGAATAGATAGCGTGAATACGCAAACTCTTTTACCCAGGGTAGGGGAATCAAGAATCAGAGGACATACGTTTAAGGTGAGTGTGGCAAGATGTAATAGGAACCTGAGGGGCAACCGTTTCACACAGAGGGTGGTGCGTATATGGAACGAGCTGCCAAAGGAAGTAGTTGAGGCAGATATTACAACAGCATTTAAAAGACAATTGGATAGGTACATTGATAGGGAAGGTTTAGAGGCATATGGACCAAATGCGAGCAAATGGGACTAGCATAGATGGGGCAGCTTGGTCAACTTGGACAAGTTGGGTCGAGGGGCCTATTTCCATGCTGCATGACTCCATGACATTTATTCCACATCCCTCCCCGTTGTCTTGTTCACGGAACTGCGTGACAAAACCCGCACAGCTGGAGAGATGCTGCCAAATGATGATTGTTTGTGCCTGACTTCAGATTACCCGTGACAGACTATGCGAAAGAAGCTTACACTGATTGCAAGATGTGGAGAACACACACATCCAAATACTTATCCCATATGATTCACAGTACAAGGAACATCTGTTTCACAATAGAAAACCAGTTGCTTTCAAACACAATCACTATCTGCTCCGTGATATCAGTTCAACTTTTCTTTGGCATAATCTGGTCTACTTTAAAACTTGAGATTACTTACTATGTTCCAATGACATTGATTTGACCTGTGTTTTATAACAAGACTATCCGTGGTTTATTGATTATAAGGATCTTAGAGATTATAAATGTTTCATTTGTATTTGCTTCGAAGTATGAGAGTGGGATTATCCAAATAAAGGCTATGGTGCACATTTTAAGAAGCTGCGCTTTTTTTAAACTTAAGAATTTCACCAGATATTTCTCATTGTGTTCTTCCATGTATTAACTCAAAGCAAACTCTCAGGCAACAGATTCCCCAGATGCAGCTGGCTGGTCACAGTTAGAGCATACCTTAGAGACTGCATTACTGTTCACTTCAACTTCACGTTCAAGTTTAATAGTTCAAGTTCACATTTATTGTCACATGCACCAATTGGCACAGTAAAATATGAGTTACCATACAGCCATACGAATAAAAAAGAACACAATACACGATAGAATTTAACATGAACATCCCACACAGCGGAATCAACGTTTCCCACTGTGAGAGAAGGCAATAAAGTTCAGTCATCTTCCTCTTTGTTCACCCGTGGTCGGGGCCTCCCGAGCCCTCCGCGGTCGCCGCTACGGACGGCCCGATGTTCAGGCCCTCTCGCCCGGATGATCGAAACTCCGACGTCGGAACGGAAGAACATTCTCAGCGGCTTGGGAGTTTCCGAATCGGCCACTTCTTACCAGAGACCGAGACTCCCGAAGTCCACAGGCCGAGCTGGGCGGAGATTTCAACACTGGCGGCCCTCGGCAAAGGGATCACCAGGACTCCGCGATGTTGAAGTCAGCACCGCCCGCGGCTAGAAGCTCCGCAACCTCAGCTCCACGATGATAAAGCAGCAGGTCCAACACTCCAGAGCTTCAACAAGCGATCCCCGGTAAGGCATCGCCCGTTCCGTGATGTTAATTCGGTGCTGAACCTCTGGTCAATCTCCAGCAGGAAAGGCCGTGCCAATCCAGATGGTAGGCCACAAAGGAGGGGGGGCGAAGACGCGACTCAGAGAATAGACGCACCCTCGCCAGGAAGTGACTGAGAAACCGTTTCCCCCTTACCCTCCTTAGCGGGTTTAACATTACCCGTCGGTTTTCCTTGGTTTGGAAAACTTCGATGATCAATTAAAATGCCCGGTCAGCAAAGAAGATTGCCTACGGCTGCCCTCGACTACCTATAACTACATAGCGAACCCACTTCACTGCACTACGAGATCAAAAGAACCATGCCGACCAATTTTTACATGCTGAAACATTTTCCTCGAACAAACTGAGGCCGCGAGTATGCGGAAACCTCCCTCGAGCATGAATGAGAGTTCCAGTGACCTCCTAGGACCTCCTAGGACCACGTGCCGACCATGCTGCGAGTTTGAGTCGAGCGTAAACTCTTCTAAACTCGTAAATTAGGTCGCCGCAGTGGGACAGGCCCTTAATAGCGAGGAGATCCAGACCTTTGAACTGGGCATTAGACCATTGCTAGAGAACCATTTCCCAGGTTCTGCACACCACTCTCTCTTGCCTTGACAGCCAGAAGAGGGGCTATGTGAGGATGCTGTTCATTGACTTCAGTTCAGCTTTCAATGCGATAGTCCCCACCAGACTTGCTGAGAAGTTGCTGAAACTGGGGCTGAACACTCCCCTGTGTGCCTGGGTCCAGGTCTTTCTCACCACCAGGCCCCAGGTGGTCAAAGTGGGGAGACATACATCCAACCCCTCACCCCGAACACAGGATCCCCCCAGGGTTGCGTCCGTAGCCCCCTACTGTACTCCCTGTACACACATGACTGTGTGGCCAGGTTCAGCTCCAACTCCATCATCAAGTTTGCTGATGACACTGTGGTGGTGGGCCTGATCTCTGATAATGATGAGAAGGCCTACCGGGTGGCTGATCTGGCACTCTGGTGTCAGGACAACAGCCTCCTCTTGAATGTCACAAAAACTAAGGAGCTGATTGTGGACTTTAGAAGGGCACAACATCCGAGGACGTATATGCCACTGGAGATAAATGGGACTACTGTGGGTAGGGGAGTAGCTTTAAATACCTGGGAGTCCACATCACAGAGGATCCTACATGGACATCACACACTGCCGCACTGGTGAGTAAGGCAAGGCAGCGCCTTTACCACCTCAGACAGCTGAGGAAATTCAGAGTCTCTCTGAGGATCCTTCAGTGCTTCTACTCTGCGGCTGTAGAAAGCATCTTGTCCTGGCAACATCACAAACTGGTTTGGGAACAGCTCTGCCCAGGACAGGAAGGCTCTGCAGACAGTAGTGCGTTTGGCTGAACGCACTATGGGAACTGCAATCGCCCTCCTGCAGGACCTATACACCAGGAGGTGCAGATCCAGAGCCAGCAACATTATGGGGGACCACTACCACCCCAGCAACGGACTGTTCCTGCTGCTATGGTCAGGCAACGCCTCCGCTGTCATGCTGAGAAACCAGAGAGATGAGACGGAGTTTCTTCCCACAGACCATCAGGACTGTAAACTCTTATCTCACCAGGGACTAATATACTGTTGTGTTGTGCCTTTAAAAAATATATATTTTCTAACATGTAAATGCTGATTGTGTTCTACTCTATTCTATCCACAGGCACAATCCACAGGCATTGCCACTTTCATTTCACTGCACATCTTGTATGTGACAAATTGACTTGACTATGGATAGATTTGTCTTCTCCAGCACTGTTCTCCAGAGATGCTGCCTGACCCTGTGAGTTACTCCAGCTCTGTGTGTCTATTTTTGTAAATCAGCCTCTTCAGTTCCTTGTATCACCTATCCATGATCTCTAGAGAAGTTGCATGACCTGCTGAGTTACTCCAGCACCTTGTGTCTTTTTTTGTAAACTAGCATCTGCAGTTTCTTGCACAACACAACACATAGTCCTCCGCCAGTTTCGCCACCTCCAACGTGACCCCTCCACTCACCACATCTTCCCATCTCTCCCCCTGTCTGCCTTCCGCAAAGACCGCTCCCTCCGCAACTCCCTTGTCAATTCTTCCATTCCCTCCCACTCCACCCCTTCCCCGGGCACTTTCCCTTGCAACCGCAAGAGATGCTACACTTGTCCCTTCACCTCCCCCCTCCACTCCTTTCAGGGACCCAAGCAGTCCTTCCAGGTCCGACAGAGGTTCACCTGCACCTCCTCCAACCTCATCTACTGCATCCGCTGCTCCAGATGCCAGCTGATCTATATGGGTGAGACCAAGCGGAGACTTGGCGATCGTTTCGTCGAACACCTCCGCTCGGTCCGCAATAACCAACCCGACCTCCCGGTGGCTCAGCACTTCAACTCCCCCTCCCATTCCGTATCCAACCTCTCGGTCCTGGGCCTCCTCCACGGCCAGAGTGAACAACACCACAGGTTGGAGGAACAGCGCCTCATATTCCGCTTGGGGAGTCTGCATCCTCTGGGCATTGAATTTTCGCAATTCTGTTAACCCTTGCTGTCTCCTCCCCTTCCCACCTCTCCCTCAGTCCTCGGGCCCTGGCATTCCCTCTCTCTCTATCTCTCCCCCACCCAAGTCACACTAGCTTCTCATTTTCACACTACAAACAGCTTACAATGGCCTGTTTCCTTTATCATCGATACTTTTTTGCATATCTTTAATTCATTGTTCTTTATCTCTCCACATCACCATCTATATTTCTCGTTTCCCTGATCCCTAACCAGTCTGAAGAAGGGTCTCGACCCGAAACGTCGCCTATCTCCTTCGCTCCTTAGATGCTGCTGCACCCGCTGAGTTTCTCCAGCCTTTTGTGTACCCTCTGCAGTTTCTTGTATCTCCAGTAGACCCTTGTTACATGGTTGAAAGTCCTTTCTCATCACCATGGCCTGTTCAATGATCATCAGTAATTTATTGAGCAAAGCATCATGTGCTGGAGGTCAGGCAGCATCTGGGGATAACCTTTTAGTTATTGAACTTTATTTTTGCTTGTTTATTATGTTATCTATTGATTACTGCGTTCACAGACCTGTTATGCTATTGCAAGTAAGAATTTCATTGTTCCATTTCGGGACATATGACAATTAAACACTCTTGACTCTCTTGACTCTTGACTATCTTTCAGATTGAAAAGGAGCAGCGAGAATGGGATTTCAGTCGATCTAGTGAATACAGCAGCAATGTCCCATCAGAAGGAGCAAGGATAATGATGAATAAGATCTGAATTGGACTCTCAGGAACTGCTGAGTAACACATCAGAACTAACTTGAATAGCACAAGGGATAGCAGCAGGTGTTTAACTCATGTTGAGATGTAACTACATTTGTTCTCACAATGCATGAATATAATTATAGCATCCAGACCATGCTAAACATGTTGTGTTATTTTCTCAGTGAACTTCCAAAGGTTTCAATATGGGTGTGTCCTCTGGTGCTCATTTAAAGCCTAACCTTCACGTGCTGCATAGGGCAGTGCACTATATCTATAAATAGGATGACACAGTGGTGCAGCTGGTAGAGCTGCTGCCAGAGACCCGGGTTCGATCCTGACTACTGGTGCTGTCTTTACAGAGTTTGCCCATTCGCCCTATGACCGCGTGAGTTTCCTTGGTTTCCTCCTCATCGCAAAGACGTGCGGGTTTGTAGGCTAAATGTCCTCCGTAAATCGTTCCTAGTGGCAACTGGCAGTGTGCCCCTAAATAGATGATCGACACGGACTCAGTGGGCTGAAGACCTGTTTCCATGCTGCAATTTTAAACTGATCTAAAAGAAACTGAACTACAGTCTAGATATAGGAAAGTCGGTGGATCCATGAATCAGTACAGGTGAAAGCAGCAGTCTGAAGAAGGGTCCCAATCCAAAACAACACCTGTCCGTTCTTTCATCAGATGCTGACTGATCCGCTGAGTTCCTACAACACTTTGTGTTTTGCTCCAGATTCCAACATCTGCAGTCTCTTGTGTTGTTAGTAATTTATTGTTACGTACTTTGTCAGGAAAAAATAACTTAATTTGTTTTAGTTGATTTCAGCGCTGTTTGATTTATTGTTCTCACTCGCTCATCATCTGATTTGACCCAACTCTGTGTCCTGATTTGTCTCAGGGATTGAAGAAATGGTGGTTGCTGGCAAATGGCTGTGGGCAAAAAAAATGATAGGAAAGCGCTTCTTAACGTTTCAGTAGTCATCCTTTATTCCTTTAATTATATACCTTGCTGCAACTTACATCCTGCCTCTTTTATGTTTTAATTATTAATTTGCGTGTCCATTTTACTTTCAACCAAAGCAAAGTTATGACAGCAATTCCTTACAAAAATACTCAATTGTGCCACGAATTTAATTATTTTTAGTTTGGTCTGGAAAGGATATTTCTCAGCAAATTTAGTTTCGTTTTGAGATACGGTGTGGAAATAGGCCCTTCTGCCCACCGCATCCATGCCGACCATCGACCACCCATTCACACTAGTTCAATGTTATCCCACCTTCTCATCCATTCCCTACACTCCAGGGGAGATTTACAGAGGCCAATGAATGTACAAATCCACACAGTTGGAGGAATCTGGAACACCTGGGGGAAGCCCACAGGATCACAGGGAGAATGTGCAAACTCCCCACAGACAGCACCCAAGGTCAGGATCAAACCCAGGTCTCTGGCGTTGTGAAGCTGCAGCTCTACCCCAGCTGCACCACTGTGGCATCTCATGAGCTAAGATGATTTGCCTTGTGGAAGTAGGGGTTGATGCAGTCAGAATTTGATTATTCTGTTGTACTGTAGGTGCACATGGATTATGGATTAAACTGTCCCTTCTTCTCCTTATTTTACTCCTCTCCTTTTCTGAAATCCTTTTGCCTCCTTTTGACCTCTAGCCTTTGTCACCTACTCCACCCATCTAGACAATCAAATCCCCCTCACCCGTACCCACTTATCACTTGCCAGGCTTTGTCCAGCCCACACCTCTCTTTCCAGCTCCAATCACTCTGAAGAAAGGTCCCCACCCAAAATCTCGTCTGCCCACTCCCCCCACAGATGCTACCTAAACGGTACAGTTCCTCCAGCATTTTTTGTTTAAATCCAGCAGTACGTTTTAACCTTCACTGGATCCTTGCTCAAATTTACAGCATCTGCGATTTTTTTTGGGTCTCTGTGTAGCATTTTTGATTCATGTTAAAATGTTTTTTTAAAGAAAGGAATCGTGCAATAATTTTTAACTGAACCCAATGGCACCTTTTTGTGATACTACAGTAATTATACTTATGGGTGAAAATCCAAGATTGGAACGCATTTGATCAGAACTGCACCTACACTTGTACATCACTTACCCTAATTAGTTATATACATTATCTCTTGAGGTTTCCAATGTAGCATTAATTATCGTTTTGTTCTTTAACGGGGCTGTAATTAGCCCATTTATATTGTGGTGCGGTGTTGATTATAAAGTAAAAAGCAGCATTTCATTCAAAGTGGATATCAGACAATTAAAACAGGCAGCGTTACAAAATCATAGTATTTTGCTTTATTTTCAGCAAATCAACAAAAAAATGATTTAACCAATTGTGAAATATTAGAAGCATCTTTAAAGTCAGCCTGTGTTTTCACGTCCAATTCCCAGTCACCAAGATCAATTGAAATTGATAAATTTTGATTGATTGAATAATTGTTTGAAAGATACAGCATGGAAACAGGCCCTTCGGCCCACTGAGTCCGTGCCAACTACTCTCTCCATGCACCCACTCCCTCTCCCCACCAGCATCAATCCTGAGGCATATCATTCTATCTACTTGTATTGCCACTTTCAGGGAGCTGTGGACCTGGTACCCAAAATCCCTCAGTACATTGACTTGCCATCTGATTCTTCCACTCACGGTAAACTAGAGGCACACATAGAGTCACACAAGAAACATGTCCTTCAGCTCATCATGTCAATACTGACCTGAACCTAGAAACATAGAAACATAGAAAATAGGTTCAGGAGTAGGCCATTCGGCCCTTCGAGCCTGCACCGCCATTCAATATGATCATGGCTGATCATCCAACTTAGTATCCTGTACCTGCCTTCTCTCCATATCCCCTGATCCCTTATGGGGTATGGAGAGAAGGGACACATCTAACTCCCTCTTAAATATAGCCAATGAACTGGCCTTAACTACCTCCTGTGGCAGAGCATTCCACAGATTCACCACTCTGCGTGAAAAATGTTTTTCTCATCTCGGTCCTAAAAGACTTCCCCCTTATCCTTAAACTTAGAATGGAGAGAGGAGGTACAGAGGAGGTCGCGACCCAAAACGTCGCCCATTCCCTCGCTCCATAGATATTGCCTCACCCGCTGAGTTTCTCCAGCTTTTTTGTCTACCTTTGAACTTAGAATGGAGATGGGGAGGAATTTCTTTAGCCAGAGGGTGATGAATTTGTGGAATTCATTCACGGATGGCAGCGGAGCTCAAGTCATTGGGTATTTTCAAGCGGAGCCTGATTGGTTCTTGATTCGTAAGGGGGTCAAAGGTTACGGGGAGAAGGCAGGAGAATGAGGTTGAGAGGGAAAAATTGATCAGCCATGACTGAATGAGGGAGCAGAGCCGATGGACCGAATGGCCTAATTCTGCACCTATGTCTTATGGCTGTATTGTCTGACCACCATATCCATCGGCACTATTCTCCTGGCAGCTCTGGTTTTTTACCCAATGTCAATGGAGTGGCAAAATAATTCTATCATTAACTCTGAGTTTCGTCAGCCTGAAGAATAATTTGAATGGGCTGCTGTAACCTACAGTAAACCATTGCATTTTGGGCTCCACGGTTATGTAATGCTGTATACCTATAACAGTAGAATTTGCCTGAAGGGTTAAAAGAAATCTGCACCCCGCAACAGTACAAAAAGTAATGTTGTGAGGATTATGTTGTCTAATCTCACGGGTTAACCAAAAATACATAAACTTGATGAAATATGAAATAAGTCATAGATACTAGCTTCATTTAAAACATTACATCGTACCCTGTACTGCTTTGGTCTCGGAGTGCTGCTCTCTTCCTCTGGATGTAATTTATAGTTTTTCAAGTGCCTGAAATTACTATCTTAACTTAACGTTAAATTATCTTGGTGCCTGTCTACTGCTCGGTATTCATTGTTCACGCATGGGTTCCTTTAAGTAATGTCTTCCTCCAGATTTCTTTCTTTGTTTAATCACAGAGAGGCATTGTGGATTAAAGTTGGAGTGTCAATTCAGGGCAACTCCTTTAGACGTACTGTTAAAGAAGGAACTGCAGATGCTGGAAAATCGAGGGTTTACACAAAATGCTGGAGAAACTCAGCGGGTGCAGCAGCATCTATGGAACGAAGGAGATAGGCAACGTTTCGGGCCGAAACCTTTCTTCAGACTGAAGTCCAGTTGTTCAGACCCTTCTTCAGACTGAAGACTCCAGTCTGTGTGCCCTCCTTTAGACATACAACTGAAATCTAGAATCTAGAATGTAGAACAGTATTGGACAGGGACAGGCCCTTTGGCCCACAATGCCAAGATAAGCTATTCTACTCCGTTGTCATTGTGTGGACTTTAACACCGTGAAGCAGCGGTCTCCGGTAAGAAGCGGCCGACTCGGGAGCTCCATGGTCCAGTGTTCCGATTTTTCCCGATGCCGGAGTTTCGATCATCCCGACGAGAGGGCTTGAAGAGCGGACCATCCGCAACAGCAAGTGCGGGGGGGTTCAGGCCCCGACCACGGGTGAACAAAGGATGAGGATGATTGAACTTTATTGCCTTCCATCACAGTGAGGAATGTTGATTCCACTGTGGTGGATGTTTATGTTAAACTTTATTTTATGTGCTGCGTGTAATTTTGCTTTTTTACTTAGTATGGCTGTATGGTAACTCAAATGTCGCTGTACCTTAATTGGTACATGTGAGAATTAAATTGAATCTTGAATCTCGTGTATTGCCACATCATATCCACATCCACTCCATTCCCCGCGTATCCATATGCCTATCTAAAAGCCTCTTAAATGCAAATATTGTATCTGCCTCCACTACAAATCCCAGCGTGTGTTCCAGGCATCACCACTCTCAGTATAATAAAGAAACATGCCTCGCATATCTCCTTTAAATGGTGCCCACTTCACCATAAAGGTGTGCCCTCTATTGTTTGATGTTTCCATCCTGGGAAGAAAGGGTCTGATTGTCTACCATATCTATGTCCCTTATAATGTTCTATACTGTGTTCCCTTCACCCTTAAACTGCTAATTTATTTAACTACTTTCAAAGTCACCCTGTTCATTAAGCTTTGTATCTCATCCTGCGGTATCTAATATTATTGTTGCAATCTGCTCCAGCAGTAGATAGAACATAGTACAGTACAGCACAGGAACAGGCCCTTCGGCCCACAATGTCCATGCTGAACATGAATCAAAGTTAAATTAATCTCCTGCACGTGATCAATATCCCTCTATTCCCTGCACATCCAGTGACTATCTAAAAGCCTCTTAAATGACACTATTGTGTTTGCCTCTACCACGACCCATGACAGCAAGTTTTAGGCACCCACTTCCCTCTGAGTTTAAAAAACTTGCTCCAAACATCTCCTTTGAATTTTGTCCTTCTCACCTTAAAGCAATGCTGTCCAGTCTTCGACATATTTTGGGAGTTTGGCCAAGAAAGGATGTTTATGCAGCTTTGGCATTGCCATGAGAACAATGCTGAATCTTATTCAACAAGATGTTCCAGATGTGCTGACATAGACAAAGGCTACGTGTCTTTTATGTGACCACACTGAATGAAAGTTATAAAATTCAGTTATCGTTTCCATTCCCTTTCATTAAACACTGGCACGGCTCCTCCAAAACCTGTTGAATGAATTGCATTTCAGTTCATTTGCACTGGAAGCAAGACGGCAAATAGTGTGGCACAGTTACGCTGCTAGTACAGCTGCTACCTCACAGCGTCAGGGACACAGGTTCGATCCTGACCTTCGATGCTGTCTGTGTGTGTGTGGAGTTTGCATGTTCTCCCTGTGACTGTGTGGGTTTCCTCCGGACACTCGGGTTTCCTCCCACATCCTACAGACATGCAGTTTTGCAGGTTAATTGGCTTCTGTAAATAGTCTGTAGTGTGTAAGGAATGGATGAGAAAGTAGGATAACAGATAGATATAGTAGATTCTTGATTCGTACTAGTGTCTGGGGTTATGGCGAGAAGGCTGGAGCATGGGGCTGGGAGGGAGAGATACGGTAGATCAGCCATGATTGAATAGAGGAGATTTGGTGGGCCAAATGGTCTAAATCTGCTCCTATCATTTATGACCTTATAACATTTAACTAGTGTGTGAACTGGTGATCAATGGTCGGCGTTTTCTAGGTGAGCCAAAGGATCTGTTTCCATACTGTATCTCTAAACTAAACCAATTTAGGCTAGCATTAATTTTTTTAACCCACTTCCATTTACGATACGATACGTTAGAACTTTATTTAACCCAGGAGGGTAATTGATCAAAGCTCGGTGTAATTCTATTTATGTGATCTCAGAAAATGATTGGCAATGACTTCTTCAAAACATCAGTCTTGTCTGACAAAATAGCGGTTAAATACATGATGCGAAAGTAAATAAATATTTAATAACATGAAAACTAAACGTCCTTGACAATTTTCTTTTTTCACCTTAACTTGAGCGCAAGTACATTTGAGGCAGAATTCATAATTGTCCAACCGTTGTTTAACTGCGGAAGTCAATGTAGGTGAAGCAATGTTGCTTTTTAGCACATAAACACTTCCAGCAGGAACTATGTTAAAAATCAGGATGTAGAAACAAGGAACTGTAGATGCTGATTTACAACAAAAGTACGCAAAGTACTCGAGTAACTCAACAGGTCAGGCCAAGAGCGGAACTCGCTATCAAAACATGGAGGGGACAGGGGGGACACACAATTTTTTGGCGTCCGTGCGCGCATGCGCACACTTACACACACATGCGCGAAGCTTCGGAGGCTCAATCAGCGCTAAATGCAGCTCAACTCTGCCTGTTTTGCCAGGTTAACCTACAGCCCTGACTGGACTGACGGGATACCAGCGCTGCTTCTCCACACTGGCCATATTTCCCGCAAGCCCAGGCAGGTTAACCAGGCAGAGTTGAGCTGGGTTTAGCGCTGCTTCTCTGCGCTGGCTGTGGGCCTGGGGGCGCCGCGCCCGTCTGGCTGCCGACGTCTCTGGCCACCCATGGGGGGGGGGCACTCGTGTGGGGACGGGTCAGCGCCGGAGACCCGGCCGGGATCGGTCCTGGCTGTGGATGAGGCGCAGGTCTGTGCCACGTCTCCCTCCTCCAATCACCGCACTCTATCCTCAGTCCCACCCCCCCCCCTCCCTCCTCCAATCATCATGCTTAATCATCATGTCCCGCCCCGATTGCCTGCTGACCAACGTCTCTCTTGTCCAATCGGCGCCTTCAATCAGCAGTCCCACCTCCACTGTCTCGCGGAGAGCGGAGATTTTAAAAATCTAGATTACAAAAACTTGGGGGGGATGTCCACCTCTCAAAACATGGGGGGGGTCGTGTCCCTTCTGGCCCCCCTGTGATTTCCGCCCCTTGGTCAGGCAGCATCTTGAGGACATAGACAGGGGACATTTCGGATTGGGACACTTCTTCAGACATCGTCTAGAGATGCTTCCTGACCCGCTGAGTTACTCTGGCACGTTATGTCCTTTTCTGTCTTCTGATTTGTCTTAATCAAAGTTAACAAACTTGTCTGTTTGACAAAGTGAATGTGGAAATGATGTTTCCATTTGTTGCAGAATTAAGAATTTGGGATAAGTGTTTAATGATCAATGGTCACCCTTCAGAAATCAGTCAGAAATGAGTCTTTGCATCCCTTCAAGGAACAGTGCAGGCGGGGTCTTTAAGGTAGCGTAGATCCATTCGCGATAAACAATGGCATTAATGGTTTCCCAGGGCAGATGGGAATTGGTATGATTGTAAATTGGACTTTGCATGCAAAGGTCTCATATTTTTAAAGATCCATGTTTTGCACAGGTGCAACCTGACCCGCTCATTTACTCCAGTACTTTGTAAACCAGCATCTGCATTTCCTTGTTTCTACCTTATCTTATTTTTAAGGTTCAGTTGCTTATTCTTAAAAATAAAATTCTCAATCATTAGTATTGAACATATTCAGCTACATTTTCAATGACATTTCTGAAGGTTGGTTCCACAATGAAACTAGAGTTCAATGCAGAACATAGAACAGTACAACTCAGGAACAGGTCCTTCAGCCCACAATGTCCATTCTGAACATGATGCCAAGTTAAACTATTCTCCGAGGTAGAGAAAAGTGCTGGAGAAACTCAGTGGGTGCAGCAGCATCTATGGAGCGAACGAAATAGGCAATGTTTCGGGATGAAACCCTTCTTCAGGATTCTCCTCTGCCTGCATGTCATTCGTATCCCCCTCATTCCCAGCATATCCATGCGATTTCTAAAAGCTTCTTAAACACCACTATCATACCTGTCTCCACCACCACCACCACCACTGGCGGCATGTTCCAGGCACCAGGCTCTGTGTGAAAAAAACTTGCCCTGTACATCTCCTTTAAAATTTTCCCCTCTCACCTTAAAGCCATCCTGGGATAAAGGTTCTGACTGTCTACGCTATCTATTCCTCTCATAATTTTATACACTTCCATCGGGTCTCCTCTCAACCTGTGATAACCTCTGATGAAAGTATTTTTAGAAGTACAGCGACACTGTAGATGTGCTGCCACATAATGTGATGTTTAAGCCAAGATATGGAAGACAGTTTGTGAGGTTGTAAAGGGGAAAATAGTGAAGGTAGCTTGTTCCATGCACTCACCATTCTTTGTGTGAAAAGGTTACCCCTCAGATTCCTATTAAATCTTTTCCCTTCACCTTCACGCTAGAGGCCGGAAACATGTTCCCGATGTTGGGGGAGCCCAGAACCAGGGGCCGCAGTTTAAGAATAAGTAGTAAGCCATTTAGAACGGAGACGAGGAAACACTTTTTCTCACAGAGAGTGGTGAATCTGTGGAATTCTCTGCCTCAGAGGGCGGTGGAGGTAGGTTCTCTGGATGCTTTCAAGAGACAGCTAGATAGGGCTCTTAAAAATAGCGGAGTCAGGGGATATGGGGAGAAGGCAGGAATGGGGTACTGATTGGGGATGATCAGCCGTGATCACATTGAATGGCGGTGCAGGCTCGAAGGGCCAAATGGCCTACTCCTGCACCTATTGTCTATTGTCTCTTGTCTATTGTTTCCTGCATCGTTGTGCATCTTTGATTGTATAGTATTGCCTATATGCAGGCATAAAATATATTTTTGAAACAACATAATTGACCAATGATCGCTGGAGCTGTGTGATAGCAACACTACCCGCTGCATCTCTATGTCACGACTATAAATGACATCCAGAAAATCAATAGCTATTACCAATAATGAATCAAGAAGGCCAATCGCGACCTATTCGAAATGAAAGGACCGATTTACATTTTTGGAAATGTGTCCGAAGAAATTACTTTCAAAACCATTCTGGCCATAGCTGCAGAATATGGAAGTGCAGCCGGAGTAAATATATGGTCAGTTACATCTGCAGACTTTGGTGTGTTGCTTGAATTAAAATGTTTTTTAAAAAACATCCCAAGGGTCCTGGATTCACACCAGGGTTTGGTTTGCATCTGATGGAGACAGTTAGTTTTGGTCACGACACTTTGCCAGCACTGAAGTTGGAAGTCTGTTGTCGTTAGTGATAGAGATCTGCGAAATTAGCCCACTTGAAAATCTAATTCATGTTCCTAATTAGTGACCATCAGGTTCAGGAATAGCTGCTTCCCAACAACCATCAGGCTCGTGAACGCAAACCTCAACAATGAACTATTAACTGTCTTTGGTTGCACAAAGGACTCTGGGAGTTTCTGCACAAGTGATGGGGTTATTAATTTATTGAACTTTTGTTTATTATATCTGTGTGTTTATCTGTCCATATGTGTTTATGGATCTGCTATGCCCTGCAAGTAAGAATTCCATTGTTCCATTCTCAGTACACTTGACGATTAAACACTTAACTCCTGACTCTCGTCTCATTCTCAGCTGCATCCAAAAACTTAATGACTTTTACCCTTTGTGACTCAGGTTTTGTTGTAATTATGTGCAAAGAGTTCTTCCTTTTGCAGTGTAGAAACAAGGAACTGCAGATGCTGGTTTAGAAAAGAATACACAGAGTGCTGGAGTAATTCATTGGGTACAGTGGGCAGTATTTCAGGGGAACATGGATAATCGATTTTTCGGATCGTGGGTCAGGCAGCATCTCAGGAGAACACGGATAAGCGACGTTTCAGACTGAAGGGTCCTGACCAAAACATCACCTATCCATGTTCTCCAGCGATGCCATCTGACCCACTGAGTTACTCCAGCACTTCCTGTAAGCCAGCATCTGCAGTTCCTCATTTCCCCATTCACCGTTATTGAAAATATTATAGACACATCATGGAACTATTGTACAAAAGGAATAATCATCCCTTTCAACCTCCCCCTGTAGCTAGACCAAATAATAAGCGTTAATTGCCTTAAAACATGTGCAAATAAATAATACCACATGCATCTAGTAATGTTTGCAAATATCTTTTTGTTAACTGCATGTAAACGATGAAAGAACAAAAATATGTCAGTGTCATTGGAGATCTCTCTAAATATACATACACCTACCTTCACTGAATATTTAACTCAACACAATAGCTAAAATATTAATTTGATCTCAGCTTTATATTAAAGCCATTTATAAAAAGAGACAGGCCGGCAGGTTTCATGGAGCTTGTGATAAGGGGCTAATATATTTGCAGTAAGCTCTAAACGTTGCCTGGAGAAATCGTGAGGAAATTAAGACCAGCTGTCAAGATTACAAACTCAATTGCCAGAAAATACCACTCTTCCTGCTCTTTTGGGGATTGCCATTGGCATTCAACTCTCTCTGCCACTTCACTATAACTTTACTTCAATTATTTCTGCATTTGTTCTCTTCAGTTTTATTGAAATTTTATGGCGTCAATAAAGTTCACCGGTCTGAAGAAGGGTCTGGATGCGAAACATCACATATTTCTTTTCTCCAGAGATGCTTCATGACCCACTGAGTTACAGGGAAGTCCAACATTTTGTGCCTATCTTCAGTGTAAACCAGAATCTGCAGTTCCTTCCTACCAATAAAGTTCTCCCATGATATGGCAAATATGGCACTTTTTTTAAAATTTAAAGATACATCTTGAAAACAGGCCTTTCAAGTCGATCATCGATCATCCATTCATACTAGTTCTATGTTCTCCCACTTTTGCATCCATTCCCTATGCTCCAGGGCAAATTTACAAATACTAATTAACCTTCAAACCTCCATGTCTTTGAGATGTGGGCGAAAACCGGAACACCTGGAGGAAACCCGCGGGATCACAGGGGAAATGTGCAAACCCTACACCAACAGCACCCGACACTGGGATCGACTCTGGGTCGCTGGTGCTGAGAGGCAGCTGTTCTACCAGCTGCACCACTTTGCCTTATTTCTGCCATTGATCAAGTTACATTAATTTTTAATGAATACCCTGGAATTATATCCCGAAAGTCTATATATTCCTTCCTTCAACACTCAAAACCTCCATTACCACCAGCAATATTTTACCCTTTTGGTTTAGTATTGGTATTAGTATTAGTATTGGCTCCATCTATTACACTAAACTTGCTCAAAGCAGTAAAAAGACAAAGACTGAAAAATAAAAGCCATTAGTGCAACAAAAAAAAACCCACAATAAGAGAACAAGCCCACGAGATGGACCACTGTGTTCTATTGTTGAGGTAGGATTAGGGTTGTGCAAGTCAGTATTAGAACCTAATAGCTGTTCCTGAACCTGATGGTGTGGGACTTCGGGCTTCAGAACCTCTTGCTCAATGGTAGCAGTGGGCTGGATGATGGGGTGATGATGATAGATGCAGCCCTCTTGAGGCAGCACCTCATATAGATGCTCTCGATGGTGGGGAGGGCTGTGTCCTTGATGGACCATTGCTGAGTTCCCTCAGCTCTTTGCTTTTTGCTCAATTTATTATTACTGTATTTCATGAAGACTTAGTCAAGACATTGCAAAATTATTTAAAAAGAATAGCAAACGAGAGTGTTTGTGAAAATAAGCCACTTTATCTACTGGTTGGCATATAACAATAAAAGTAGCACTAGTATGAGCAGCATCATGAATGAATGAATACGTTTATTAGCCAAGTGGCCACATACAAGGAATTTGCCTTGTATGTGGCCACTCGCCCGCAAGTGACAACATGACATACAGTGACAGTTAGGAATGACAGGGGTGGGAGATTGCAACCCTGTGGTCCGCCCTGTTTCGACGAATGCAATCAACCCGGCGTGCACAATCAAATAAGATCAAATAGAACAAGTTGTCCTACAACCTTAGGCTGTGCACGCCATACGCAAGAAGAAGGAGTGACACATAAAACATTAAACATTAATAATAAAACATTATCGATTAAACATCCAATCCCACCTGTAGTTTAAGACTACTTATTTACTTATTTGGGCAGGTGCGCGGATAGGTATGTTTTCGAGGGATATGGGCCAAACATGGGGAAAAGGGACTGGCGCAGATGGGTGTTTTGTTGGAAATGACATGTTGGGCCAAAGGACCTGTTACCATGTTGTATGACTCTGTAACTACTAGCTTCAATAAACACTATTTCACTCTCTATGAACTTAATCCCTGCCCCTTCTTGTTTTGATTGAATTGATTGAAAGAAACAGCATGAAAACTGGCCCTTCGGGTCACTGATTTAATCAATTTAATCAATGCAATTTATCGATCACCCGTTAACACTAGTTCTATGTTTTCCCACTTTCTCATTCACTTCCTACACACTAGGGCAATTTACAGATTCCAATTAACCAACAAACCCGTGTGTCCTTGGGATGTGAGAGGCAACTGGAGCACCTGAAGGAAATAGGTCACAGGGAGACCTGTGCAAACTCCACACAGACAGCACCCGAGGTCAGGAACGAACCCGACAATGGTGCTAGCAATTGCTTTACTTTACTTTAATTTATAATTCCTTCTCTATGTTCACTGTCTTTGTGATACACTTGTATTCACTCTACACTAGTTAATAACAGCTCCCTCTTCTATCTGTTTGTTAAAATATAATTATCCAGGGATTTAGCTGGAGTGGAAATGTGCTCCCAGCTTTCTTTAATTTTTCTCAAACAAAATCAAGTGTGGTGGAGGAAGTAAATTACTGGGCAGTAAAACTGTTTTCAGTTATTGGGGAGGTCAGAGATGGGTTTTTATTGAAGAACAATAATGGGGAACAAAATAGGAAGGGATAAGCATGCTTTCTCATGAATACTTTGCCAGATAGTTGTCTGATGTCCAGCATCGGATAAGCAAAAGGTTCCTCCAACTTTGGAAGACTGAAGCTATTGTCTTTGAATCCCGGCACGGAGTCAGTTTCCGAGCCGCTGTCCCAATGCTTTGTCTTGCTCACCATCTGAGACCAGAGTTGACTTTCCGCACACTTAGTATTGTAGTTGACACTGAGGTGAACTTTTGACCGTACATCTGTCCCACCACTAGGACCGACTGCCCCGTTCACCATACCATACGTGCGGAACTATGACACAACTGGTAGCGATGCTGCCTCACGGCGCCTAGACTCGGATTCAACCTTGACCTCAGTTGCGGAGTTTGCATGTTCTCCCTGTGACCGCGTTGGGCTTTCTCCAGTTTCCCCCCCACATCCCAAAGATGTGCGTGTTTGTGGGCTAGTTGGCTGCTGCAAAATTGCCTCTAGTGTGTAGGGAGTGGATTGGAAAGTGGGATAACTTTGAACGTGTGGATGTGTGATGGAGGGATAAAGGACCCGTTCCATGCTGCATCTTTCAATCAATCGAACAATCAACATCCATCTACATCTTCCTCTATTTGTGCCTACTTATTGTTCTGTTTGTCCAATCCATTGTATACCTGGCTAGCCTCTCACATCCTTCTTTCTGTACAACCGAGGTCACCCAAAAATCTGTCCAGTATATCGAGTGCGTCCAAATCTTGTTCACAATGTCATAAGTGATAGGAGCAGAATTAGACTATTCAGCCCATCAAGTCTACTCCACCATTCAATCATGGCTGATCTATCTTTCCCTCTTAACCCCATTCTCCTGCCTTCTCCCTTACACCTGTACTAATCATGAATCTATCTATCTCTCTCTGCCTTAAAATTTTCAATTGAATCACCCAGAGCCTCTGAGCAGAGTGCCCCAGCTTAAATAGCAGCTCTATTTCAAATTCCACCTCCCTTTTTATCAATCTTTCTGCAAGTTTGGGTTTAGGTTTATTAATGTCACCTGGCAGTGCTTTCCCGGCTATTCTGTGGAACCTCAGCTGTGGTTGAAGAGCTAACAAAGATTTCTATCAAAGTCCCAGCAATCCCTTCCTTTGCTCACAATATCCTGGGATAGATTCCGTCAGGCTGAAGAGACTTATCCACCTTAACGTCTTACAAGACACCAATAGGTCCTCCCTCCTGATATTGACGTGCTCTGGCCCTTCCCTGATCTCACCAACATCCAGTTATTTTTCTTCTTCTTTGAAGTGGAAATGTTTCTTGGAAATGTTCCTTCCTCCTGTTTTTCATTTCATTCCCAGGTTCCTCCAGTGAGGTATCAGCAACAAGACTCCAATTCTCTCCAGTGTTCGTTCTCAGTGAAAGTGTGGACTACAACCTTGCTTTTGGACAGGAATATGTTAAATAGTGAAGCAAACTCAAGAGGTCTTATGTTGTCCAACTGTTTCTTTCATTTCTACTAGTCCAGTCTTACATTCCCATCGTTGAGTCAAGAGTGTTTTATTGTAATTGGTCCCAAAATCATCTTCTTCTTCTTAGGCCCTCTTCAGTCATGGCTGACCATGGGTGTCTCCAGGGTGCTAATTCCTTATATGGAGGACACCTGTGCGTGGCTTTATTTAACGTGGGGAGACTGGTGCACAGACAGCCACCCCACGGTCCTTGACAGATCTGGGTCAGGATCCAGTGGCTTGGAGTCCAAGACGACCAGAGACCCTTTTCTGCTGCAGCCTTCATCTGCCCTCCCAGCCATTGTGCTTCACTAAGGTCAGCCATCGTCCTCCGCCTGTTCCACCGTTGAGGTCTCGGTTGGATTGCTCTTGGTCAGAGACCTCCCCCTCGACCTTACCGCCATGGGTGGCCCTACCAGGAGCATGGCTCTAGACGGCATCGCTCTCAGGATCTCAAGTCCACACAAGCTTCTCCACCACGACAAGTTGACAATCCACGGAGAAGCGTCCCGAATAATGGAAAAATGAAATTGAATATATTGATGGAATCTGAACAAGAGGACATCTGTAGAAAATGGCATTGGTATTAATGCTGTACACCAGGGCTACAATTCTTACTCAAAAAAGTGCTCTGTTGGAATTATATATCTTCTATGCTCCATTGGTATCAGCGCCGAACCTAAAATTAGCCATATCATCATCATATTCCCTCTTTCCTCTATATCCCTCCCTCCAGCTTTACATTTCACTCCTCTTCTTTCATTATCTGACACACTTTTGACTCCATTTCACCTCTAGCCTTTTCACTTATTCCACCCATCTGCTAGTCACTCCCCACACCCCTCACCTGTGTCTACCTGACACTTGCCAAACTTTATCCTGCCTCACAGAACAGCACAGCGCAGGAACAGGCCCTTCAGCCCACAATGTCTGTGATGAACATGATGCCAAGATAAACTACCACATCTCTTTTCAAGCTCCCCCCCCCCCCCCCCCCCCACCCTCCCCATCTACTCATTCAGTCTGAAGAAGGATCTTGACTCAAAACATTGCCTATCCATTTCTCTCCACAGATGCTGTCTGGACCGTTAAATTCCTCCAGCAGTTTGTATTTTGCTCAAAATCCCATCATCTTTTCCACATAAAGGGTGGTGTGTGTCTGGAACAAGCTGCTGATGGAGGTAGTATGAGGCTGGTACTATCGCAACGTTTAAGAAGCATTTAGACAGGTACATGGATAGGATGGGTTTAGGGGGATGTGGGCCAAACGCAGGCAGGTGGGACTGGTGCAGATGGGACATGTTGGTCGGTGTGGACAAGTAGGGCTGAAGGGCCTGTTTCCATTCTGTATGACTCTATGACTCTATCTGCAGTTCCTTGTGTCTGCATACAAATTTTCTAATATATACATATTGAAAAAAGTTACATGAGTTTTGTAAACTGGAACTCTCTGCGATTGGAATTCACTGCATGAACAAGGAGGTGGCTACACAGTCAGCCAAGGTTCTCAGATGGAATTGGATAAGCACTGGAGGCAACATAATTTCCAGAGCTACTGGGAAAGAGTGGAGATATGAGTCTGAATTGCTTGCTCTGTGAGATGCTTTCAGGCACCCGATGATCTTGCACAGTAACAATTCCCTGTTTTTACTCTGCGATCTTGCAAGATTTCCATTGATGCCTGAGAGATCTATCTCAGCTTCTGTACAGTGAGAAGCAAAATCTCCTGGAGATAACTTCTTCAGGAAATGTCTGTTAGCCCTCGGGGTCTTGTACTAAATCTCTAAAATCAGCTTGCCTGCTGCATTAATGTGTTTCCAATTAATTTTCTTGAACATAACGTTCCCTTGTCCAAGAAAACAACAAAAAATTTCACGAATGTGCTTTTGCATAAGTCTCTCCAGAAAGGCTTTTTCATGCATATAATCACAACATCTCAGTGACCAGCTTCGATTGATTGATTGAAAGATACAGCATGGAAAAAGGCCCCTTAGCCCGTCGCGCCCATGCCAACCATCGATCAGCCATTCTGACTAGTTCAATGTTTATAAAATTATGAGGGGAATTATAAAATAATGAGGGGAATAGGACAGGTGAATGCACAAAGTCTTTCAGACAGAGTAGGGGAATCAAGAACCAAAGGACATAGGTTTAAGTTGAGAGAGGAAAGATTTAATCGGAACCTGAAGGGCAACTTTTTCACACCGAAGGTGATGGGTATATGGAACGAGCAGACAGAGGAGTTATTCGAGGCAGATAACATAACAACATTTAAAAGACATTTGGACAGATACATGGAATTAGAGGGATATGGGCCAAACATGGGCAGGTGGGACTAGCATGGATGGTCATCTTGGTTGGCATTGGCAAGTTGGGCTGAAGGAAATATCTCTGTGCTGTATCACTCTATGACTATTTAATGCCACTTTTGCACCTACTCTGTACTACGGGCAATTTTTAGAGGTCCTACAAACCCGCATGATTTTGGGATGTGGGAGGAAACTGGAGCACCTGGAGGAAGCTCAGGGAGAATGTGCAAACGCCACACAGACAGCACCTGATATCAGGATCAAACCTGGGTCTCTGGTACTTTTTGGCTGCAGCTCTACCAGCTGCACCACCGTGTGGTGATATTACTCAATATCCTTGTATTCTCCACCATATTTCTACAGTCAGAAAAAGATACAAAGAGCTGGAGTAACCCAGCAGGTCAGGCAGCATCTCTGGAGAACATGGAGAGGTAGCGTTTCGGGTTGGCACCCTTCTTCGGACTGATTGTGGGGGAGGAGGGGCAAGAAAGCTGGGCAGAGGAGTCCTGACCCGAAATGTCACGTATCCATGTTCTCCAGAGATGCTGCCTGACCCATTGAGTTACTCAAGCCTTTTGAGTCCATTTTGCTTTTAAACAAATGAGTTGATACAAGAACATTGGAACATCTAGAGGCCATAAAATGCAGAGTGCAAATGTACGGTTTTTGTTTTTCCTTGGTTTCAGATGTACATGAGAGGCGCATTTAATTATTATTTTGGTGATGGGTTCAACTTCATGCTCCTTGGTGTAAATATTACCAACAATCTGTCGTGAACAATAAAGCAACAACCAAGAACGCTCCCTCAGGAGACAGAGGAAATTCGGCATATCTCCAATGACTCATGCAAACTTCTTCAGATGCATTGTAGAAAGCATTCCCTCAGTTGCAAAGCAGCTTGTGTTGGGAACAGATCTGCCCAAGACCACAAGAGATCGCAGAGAGTTGTGGATGGAGCACAATCCATCACACAGACCAGACACCTCATTATTGACTCTATCTTCACTTCACGCTGCCTGGGAAAAAGTAGCCAGCATAGGGCAGTCCCACCCCGGTCATTCCTTCTACTCCCTGCTTCCAGTGGGCAGAAGATACAGAAGCATAAAAAGGGTGCACCACCAGACTCAGGAACAGTTACTTCCCCTAATTTATCAGGCTTCTGAAGGGTTCATCCATAATCTAGGTTGCTGTCCAATTGACCTCCACCTTATAGCTGACATTGGACTTTGTCTATGGAACTGATGCGCTACAATGCTATAAATTATATTCTGCACTCTTTGCATCTTCCCCTTTGCTCTATCTGTTGTACTTGATTATATTTATGCCTGGTGTTATCTGATTTGATTAAACAGCATGAAAAAGCAATGCTTTTCACTGCACCTTGGTACATGTAAACCTAAATCTATTCTGTGGTTATCCTCTACCTTTTTGGATAATGCGGTAGTCAACTGGATAATTAGACAATAGACAATAGGTGCAGGAATAGGCCATTCAGCCCTTCGAGTCAGCACCACCATTCAACGTGATCATGGCTGATCATCCCCAATCAGTACCCCGTTCCTGCCTTCTCCCCATATCCCCCGACTCCGCTATCTTTAAGAGCCCTATCAAGCTCTCTCTTGAAAGTATCCAGAGAACCGGCCTCCGCCGCCCTCTGAGGCAGAGAATTCCACAGACAGAGAGAGCTTTCAAAAAGTGGGCCCTAGTTCCTTCTGATTACTTCCCACCACAAAATGTTTATGATCATTAAGGGTAGAAAGCGATGTGATGATCCCTGGGGAAAGACCGGGATAGATTTCAACTCCCAAAAAGTGTGATTGTGAGAAATGAATGAAAAATTAATTATATCGCCTAACGCTCTGTCCACGAAGCTAAGTAGGAACTTGGAAACCCATAAAAAAACCAGAGTGCTGGAGTAACTCAGTGGGTGAAGCAGCATTTCTGGACCAGAATTAGGCCATTCAGCCCATCGAATCTGCAGAATTAGACCTCGGTGAATTATTTCTGATAAAACTTTAACTCTTTACAGTTGATATTCTTTGCAATATATTCTGTTTGGCTTTCAGATAAAACGGATTGGATGAGAATGCAGCACAGTCTGATGTAAAAGATATGCAAAAATGTAACAATGATAAAGGAAACATGCCATTGTTAGCAGTTTGCTAGGTGAGAACGAAAAGCTGGCGTGACTTGGGTGGGGGAGGGATGGAGAAATAGGACATGCAGGGGTTACTTTAAATTAAATTTTACTTTAAAATATCATAACCCTGGGTTGTAAGCTGCCCAAGCGAAATATGAGATGCTGTTCCTCCAATTTGCGCTTGGCCTCAATCTGATAATGGAGGAGGCCTAAGGCATAAAGGTCAGTGTGGGAATGGGAAGGGGAATTAAAGTGCTTAGCAACCAGGAGATCAGGTAGCTCCAGGCGGACTGAGCCAAGGTGTTCAGCGAAACGATCGGCCAGTCTACGTTTGGTCTCGCCTCTGTATAAGAGTCCACACATTGAACAACGGATACAGTAGATGAGACTGGCTGATTGTTTCGCTGAACACCTTCACTCAGTCCGCCTGGACCTACCTGAGTTGTTGAACAAATACTGCCTGAACAAATACTTGTCCAAAAATTAAACAAATCCCCACAAATGGATATTTGGCCTCAGCTCCTCACTGACGGCCCAATTGTCCTGGGAAAATAGAATTTAATATTTGGAATTGGTATTGGTTTATCAGTGTCACCCGTACCAAGATACCGTGAAAAGCTTTTGTTTGCGCGCTCTCCAGTCAAATCATACTGTGCACGCGTGCAACCAAGCCGTACACAGGTACGACAAGTAGTGCGAAGAGTTAAATGCCAGAGTGCAGAGTTCCAGAGAAAAGTCCAAATGCATTGAGGTGGGTTGGAAGATCGAGATTGCACCCCCAGCTTGTGGGAGGACCTTGCAGTAGAATGATAACAGTGGGGAAGAAGCTGTATTTGGTGGTAGTTCTCTCATTCTGCTTTAACACATGGGTGACATTACAGAGAAACAAAAAGCAGCAAATACAGGTCCTGACCTGAAATGTCACCTATCAATATTCTCCAAAAATGCTGCCTGACCCACCAAGTTACTCCAACATTTAGTGATTTTTTTTTTTGTTGGTGGTGCTACAGTCTGTGCTCGCTGAGTGCTGTCGAGATTTTTACTCAGAGAATCTGCTTTGCTTCATCTCACTTACCATCAGAAGAAGCACCTGTAAGACATTTGGGAAAACATTCTTGCATTTCCTGTACATTCTGTCCTTGCTTCTTTGTTTCCTCCAGTGCGTTCTTCCGCTCCTACTGTTGCCAGGTTTGCTGTGATGTTTGTTTTTTCTCAGTGATTGCTTTTGCCGGATCTAAGTTAAATGTAACCAGCATTGCTTGAAGCAATGGAGCCCGTTCACAGTGGAGGAAGTCTTCTTCTTCTTTTGTATGGCGTGCACAGCCTAAAGTTGTTGGACAACTTGTTCTATTTGATCTTCCGTTTGTGCACGTCGAGTTGATTGCATTAGTCGAAACAGGGCGGACCACGCGAAGGTTACAATCGTCCACCCCAGGAGGAAGTCTAAAGGAGCACGGACTTAGAAACAGAATAGGCATTATCTGTAGGTGCATGGAAATCAGCGAATGGCAGTCAATGCCCAGTGTTTGCTTAGACATACAGAGTGGAAATAGTCCCTTTGGGCCAACTGAGTCAGCAGCACCAACAATCACCTGTACACTTTACTACCTTTGTTAACTTTCCCGTGACTTTCAGTCTGAAGAAGGGTCTCAACCTGAAACTTCACCCATTCCTTCTCTCCTGAGATGCTGCCTGTCCCACTGAATTACTCCAGCTATTTATGTCTATCTTCGGTATCCGGCGTCTGAAGTTCCTTCCTACATCTGTACACTTAAGATAGACACAAAATGCTGGAGTAACTCAGCGGGGCAGGCAGTATCTCTGGAGAAAAGAAATAGGTGACGTTTCGGGTCGAGACCCTTCTTCGGTCTGAAGAAGTCGAGACCTGAAACGTCATCTATTCCTTTTCTCCAGAGATGCTGCCTGACCTGCTGAGTTACTACAGAATGTTGAGTCTATCCTTGGTGCAAACCACAATCTGCAGTTCCATCCTACACATCAACCATACACTTGGTCTATCCAACACACTTTGGACAATTTGTACTCTCTTAGTACAATGTGGACACATAAACACAATGTGGGTGGCACGGTCGTGCATGGTAGAGTTGTGTCCTTACAGCGCCAGAGACCCGGGTTCGATCCTGACTACTATCGGTACGGAGTTAGTACGTTCTCCCTGTGACCACATGGGTTTTCTCTGGGTGGTCCGGTTTCCTCCGACATATAACAGGTTCAGTTGGCATTTGGTCCACATTGGGCATTTGGTCCACAATCCTTTTGGTAGCCGTGCAACAAATATTGGGAGCCAAAGTAGTGTTGTTCAGCTTTGCCATGAATCTGGCAAGTGATGGGACACTCGGCGCCTCAGCTGAGTACCGTGGCACAGCTGGTAGAGCCGCTGTCTCACTGTGCCAGAGACCTGGGTTCGATCCTGACTTTGCAGAGTTTGCACTTTTTTCCTGTGACCAAGTGGGTTTCCTCAGGGTGCTCCAGATTCTTCCCACATCCCAACAACATGCAGGTTAGTTGGATAATTGGTCTTCATAAGTCGCCCCTAGTGTGTAGGGGGTGGATGAGAAAGTGGGATAACATAGAACTAGTGTGATCGGGTGTGGTCTCACTGGGTCAAAGGGCCTGATTCCATGCTGTATCTCTAAATTGATCTAAACTAAACATAATTAAAGAGCAAGTCGAGCCCTTGGGATGGGAGGGATGTGTAAAGCAACCAGTAGTGAGGGACGTTTGCTTGGAGGAGATCGGAGGAATTTCATGTCTTTTTGTTTTGTTTCCATGCATAGTGTGTACCTACTAACTTGCTCTTCAGTCTCTGCGTGGCTCAGTGAGGATGCTTTATCTTAATTAGTTAAGCTGCAATACACCCCCTCTGTTCTTGGACAGATATGCCTCAGTTCCCTTGTACTTTGTTGTGTCAGTCACCAAATAGTGCAACAGCATAATAAACATCAAGGCACAAGGAACGGCAGATGCCGAAATCCTGAGCAAAACACAAGGGGCTGGAGGAACTTAACCGGTCAGGCAACATCTGTGGAGGGAATGGACAGGCAATGTTTCGGGTTGGGATCCTTCGAAGAAGTCTGAAGAAGAATCCCAACCTGAAACATCGCCTGTCCATTTCCCTTCACTGATGCCTCCTGACCCGTTGTGTTACTCCAGCACTTTTTATTTGCTCCAAAAAAAAAATCAGTTGACTGGTCCACATTTGATGAGCAACACACTGTATTGGCTCTTTGCCAGTGCACATTATTCCCCACAAAGTTATGGGCCAATAAATAATCAATCACAAAGCTCCCTCTCAATACTTCGGAACTCACTTTGTACAGGAGAGTTATGAGGGATTAGATGACACAGATACATGTGTACAAGATCATTAAATCTTAATATAAATATTGCAATTACTTGTATCTTGGATGTCATACAATAACATCAGAAATCTGATATTTATCTGATAGAAATGTATAAAGTTATGAGGGACATGGATAGAGTAAGATAGACACAAAATGCTGGAGTAACTCAGCATCCCTGGATAGAAAGTGGTACAATTCCTTCTATTCTGAGATGCTGCCTGTCCCGCTGAGTTACTCCAGCATTTTGTGTCTATCCTTGGTGTAAACCAGCATCTGCTGTTCCATAGAGGGAGTAGACACAGAACCTATTGCCCAGGTTGCAAATATCAACGATTTAGATGGCATAGCTTTGAAGTGAGAGAGGCAATGTTTTTTTTCGGAGGATACAAAGTGCTGGAGTAACTCAACGACGTCTGAGGCAGCGTGCCTGCAGAATATTTTGGCTGTGTCCCGCTGAATTACTTCAAGCACTTAATGTGTCCTTTTTTATAAACCAGCTACTGCAGTACCTTGTTCCCATAGCTTAAAGGAGATGTGCAGGGTATGTTTTTTGCACAGAGGGTGGTGGGTGCCTGGAACACGCTGCCAGTGGCGGAGGCAGATAAGATAGCGGTGCTCAAGAGGCTTCCAGATAGGCACATAGATATGCAGGGAGTCGAGGGAAACAGCTCACGTGCAGGCAGAGGTTAGTAAAACTTTTTAGCATGGGCATTGTGGGCCGAAGGGCCTGTGCTGTACTGTTCTATGTTAAGACGATACATTGATCTTTAATTTTTATGTTCTCAAGGTAACCTGAGTCTTTTCACGGGCAATGAAATTGCTGTATTAATTTAGAACACCTTCTGCTCTGTCAGAGTCCTGAATGATATAGTTTACCACAAACCAAGCGACATTAGTCTTTATAATGCCTTTACTCTGTCTTTATGTAAGAAGTTTATTTATACCAGTGAATGATTTAGACTCAGGCTAATGGAAAAGAGAAACACTTAAACAGACCTTGAGCAAATTTGTTCTCAAATACACAACAGGCTTTATTAATTTCCTCTCACTCAACATGAAATGCAATAAAACAACGTCTGACGGGAATCTGCGGCTTCCAACGACAGTCATAACACAAGGAACTGCAGATGCTGCAACCTTGAGCAAAATGCAAAGTGCTAGAGGAACTCAGCAGGTCAGGCAGTATCTGCCGAGGGGATGGGCAGACAATATTTTGAGTCAAACTCCTCTTCAGATTGATTGTGGGGGGGGGTCGTTGGGGGGGGGGGGGGGTCGGGGGGGGGGGGGGGGGGGGGGAGGTGAAAGCTGGAAGAAAGGTGGGGGGGGGTGGGGCAAAGCCCAGCACATGATAGGTAGATACAGGTGAAAAGGATGGGGTGGAGTAAGTTACAAAAGCTAGAGCTGTAAAACAAAACGTGTGTCAGATAAAGAAGGAATAAAGAGAAGGAGCGAAATGCAAACCTGGAAGGAGGGTGGAAGGGGCCGGGGGGTGGGGTTGAGGAAGGAGGGGAGATAAAAGGGGAATGGAAAAACTACAGGCAAACATTGAAAACTTCTCAAGACAGCAAACTAGGAAGGGAAAAGAACATGATTTCTAATCCTTTTCTACCATCCAGGGACCAAAGAGTTCTTCCAGCTGAAGCAGGATTTCACTTACACTTCTTGCTTTCTACCATTCTACTTCTGCTGCTCGTGATGTGGTCTCTTGCACAATAATGCAACAAAAACACAGACTTGATCTGTTCACAAAGGCATAGGTGGCCCTGGGATTCACAATCCCTGCCCCTTCCTCTCTGTGACCCATCTGTCCATGGCTTCCTAAACGATGCCCAGTGTAAAAACAAGGAACTGCAGATGCTGGTTTACAGAAAAAGTCACAAAGCGCTGGAATAACTCCACGGGTCAGGCAGCATCTCTGGAGGACATGGGTGAGCTTTCAAGAAAGACGTTTCTTCAGACATTCTACAAAGATGTTGCCTGACCCACTGAGTTAATCCAGTACTTTGTGTCCTTTTCTGTGTGAAAACGCTTCTGATATATCTAAATCTAAAGTTAATAAACATGTCTTTTTGACAAGGTGGACTCTTTCAAGAGTTGAGAATTTGGGATGAGTGTTTAAAGATAAGTCACAAAATGCTGGAGTAACTCAGCAGGTCAGGCTGAATCTTTGCAGAAAGGGAATAGGTGACGTTTTGGGTCGATACCCTTGGCCACCCAGTTAAATCAGAGATGAGTCTTTGCATCTCCTTTGCAAGGAGCAGTGCAGGCAGAGTCTTTATGGCAGAGTAGATACATTCTAGACAACAAACGGCGTGAATGGTTGCCAAGCGCAGTTGGGAATAGGTAAGATAGTACGTGTAGGAAGGAACTGCAGATGCTGGTTTAAATCGAAGATAGACACAAAATGCTGGAGTAACTCAGAGGGACAGGCAGCATCTCTGGAGAGAAGACATGGGTGACATTTCGGGTCGAGACCGTTCTTCAGGTAGTAAATTGAACTTTGAGGGTGAAAGCCTCATACTTTTAAGGATCCAAGTTCTCTACCAATGCTGCCCGACCCGCTGACTTACTCTGGCATGGAGCGTCTTTTGATGCCCAGTGTAAGTTTGAGGAATAGCAGCTCATCTTCCATGTGGGCATGTTTAATCCTGGAAAAAGTATCGTAAAAGAAGGATTTGGGGACTTTATCAGGGATTGCTTCTTGGAACAATGTGTTATACGAAACCCATGGGGAGGAAGAAACTACAGATGCTGGTTTAAACTGAAGGTAGACACAAAATGCTGGAGTAACTCAGTGGGACAGGCAGCATCTCTGGAGAGAAGGAATGGATGACTGAACAAGGGTCTCGACCCAAAACGTGTCCCATTCTTTCTCTCCAGAGATGCTGCCTGTTACAGAACCCAGCCAGGGAAGGGACTTATTTTCAGGTTTGGTCATGAGTAATGCGTTCTTGAGGTCGTAGATCCCCTGAGAGGTAGTGACCAGAATAGAATTCTAGATGCAGTGCAATGATGAACACCAGACTATAACCCACCTCCTTAACTAAAGTCAATTATTGCAGTTTGGTGGTGGAGATGTCTAAGGTGGTCTTGGAAAATAAGCCAAGCAGATATTCAAACAGCTAGTCCGTAATACGCAATGGGATTTTATCCCAATTAGAATCAATGGTTCCCTGGTACTTTATTTTGGCATGTACCATGGTACAGTGAAGTTCTTTTTTTGCATACAATTCAGTAAAATCTTACTATAAATAACCAGTTTTACCCACGAGGAAGTGTAGGAATAGCAGAGACTGTACATAAGAGTTGCCAAATTTCCATCACCATTTTGTGTGATTCAAGTCCAAAGTTGTTGAAAAATATAGTGTCTTAACTTGGCAATAAAGGCCCATTGTCCTGGCGGCAGCATTGGGTCAGAATTGCAGGGGTCAGCCTATCCAGCTGATGTTTTCAATGTTGTCCACCGCTGCAGGCCACGTTTAATCCACGCGCCCAGCATCTTGGAGCGGCTCCCAATCTAATCGAGCCCCAGGCTGCTGCAGGGCCTCCAGCGGCCCACTGCACCGACGCCTCAACCCAACCTACAAATGCACCGTCCCTCGCCTCACACAAGCCACCGCTCCATCACTGTGCACCAGAGCAGCTCCAGAAAGAGGAAATCGATAAGAAAAAGGCACAATCTGAAGTTATTGGGCCTGTCCCACTTAGACAATGTTTCAGCTGCAATGGCGATTGTCAGAGTGGAACACATACACACAAACACATCGCTTCCTTCACCAGCTCGTTATGCAGGCAGGGGACAGGGCAAGTGGTGGGGGAGCACTGTCTAAAAAATTCACACGATACAAAGCCAAGTCTCCTGAAAAATCGCTTAAGTGGGACAGGCCCATAACAAAGGAGGTTAAGGATAGTGTGGGAAGATGCTGGTTTACATCGAAGATAGACATAAAATGTTGGAATAACTCAGGCAGCATCTCTGGATTGAAGGAATGGTTAACATTTTCGGTCGCGACCCTTCTTCAGTCACCCATTCCATCTAACCAGAGATGCTGCCTGTCCTGCTGAGTTACTCCAGCGTTCTGTGTCTATCTTAGATTAAGTATAGTGTTTAGTCGAATAATAAGGCATACAAAGTGGCACGGGCTGGTGGTAGTACAGGGACCGTTTTAGGATCCAGCAGCAAAATAATTAATAAGCTCACAAGAAGAAAGAAAACTGAAAGAAAGCATGTCTTTTTCCCCTTGGCCTAAACTGAATTGAACTTCATTTAACTCATGGAAAAGCAAAGAAGTGCAGATTGTTGAAAGTTGAAATGAAAACAGATCGTGTTAATGTTTCAAATTGGAGATCCTTTATCTCTTTAACCTGAGAGCAGTCCTGAACAACTATCTACCTCATTGGGGACCCTTGGATTATCTTTGATCGGATTTTACTGGCTTTACCCTGCACTGAACGCTATTCCCTTATCATGTATCTGCACACTGTGAATGGCTCGATTGTATTCATGTACTGTCTTTCCACTGGCTGGTTAGCACACGATAATGAACTAAGCTGAACCAAACTGAACTTTCCACAGATGCTGTCTGATCCGTTGAGTGTTTCGAGACTTTGTTGTTATTATTTCAGATTCCCAGCATTGGCAGTTGTTTTTGTTTTTCACCCTAAAGTGTTGCCCCTGTTTCTCTCCCCAGATACTTCCTGACCTGCTGTGTATTTACTGGGTTTTTTTTTCACGTTATATTTTTCCATCAGTTGACAGGAAATATGAATCCTCGAACAAAATCGACCCACATGCAGGAGTGAATGGAAGTTTCATGGATGCTGGCCTAAGGGAACTTGGTGCAGGTGGTGGAAGAAATGGTATCTGATGCAGAAGAAGCTATTTTCTGACCGTAAGTTGAACCGCATTATTTTGGCTGCATGTGCAGAGAGTAAGTCTGGAATCATAAACTCACACACGTATTACCCATTTACACTAATGCTGCATTAACATTAATCCCACTTTATACACAACACTTTCCTATCATCTCCTCATAAGATTTTGAGGACCCACGTGCTTGCACTTTGTGATAATTTACAAAGGCCAATACCATCAGCGCCCATGTCTTTGGAATGTGGGAGGAAGAAGGTACAGTAGTCTGAAAACCGTGACTGCTAGGATCTAGAGTAGCTTCTTGCCCACATCCATCAGGCTCTTGAACGCTGCACAACACCCTCAACAAGAGCTTCTATAGACTATCTCTGCACTGAGATAGGCTTTGGGCTTTTTGTACTAGTGTTGAGGTTATTAATTTATTGACATTTTGCTTATTGTAGGTGGCACAGTGGTGCTGGGGTAAAGCTGCAGGAGACCCACGTTTGATCCTGGACGGGGTTTGTACGTACCCCCCGTGACCGTGTAGGTTTTCTCCGAGTGCTCTGGTTTCCTCCAACACTCCAAACACCTGCAGGTTTGCTGGTTAATTGGCTTCTGCAAAATTGTAAATTGTCCCGTGTGTGCACGGTAATGTTAGTGTACGAGTTATTTCTGGACTTGGTGGGCCGAAAGTCTATATGTCATGTACGTATACTGTGTCTACAGATCTGTTATGCAGCTGCAAGCTAAGAATTTCATTGTCACGTTGTCAGAATATATTGAATACTCTTTCCTCTTGACGTGACTTGAAACACGAAGGAAACCCAAGCGATTAGAGGTCGGGATTGAAGCGGGGTTGCTGAAGCTTCTGGAGCAGCAGTGAATCTTAATTCCACACCAAGAGCCATTGCCACCCCAGAAGTACTCGATTTTGATGTCTAACGTGAAACATTCTCCTGCATTTTCACCTCCCACAGTGATGAGTACAACAGCACATTAGCTGCTCATCCTCATGTGACATGAGTTGGGACAGTCACGTGAGGCTTCCAGTTCTGCAGGAGGGGCAAGAGTTCTCCACATCTCCTATGTGCATCTTTCCCAGGTGTTAGCTAGATCATTCAGGCAGCGCACACCAGAGATCGCACCCCAGTCACCACCTTCTCAACCATTCAACAGGCAAACTCCTGTCCAGAAACCTCTCAGACCGGTTGTAAAGCACAACAATTAACTTCACGGAGTCACAAGGAACTGCAGGTGTTGGTTCACACAAAACCCACGCAAAGTGCTGGAGTAACTCAGCGGGTCCGGCAGCATCACTGGAGAACTTGGAGAGGTGACATTTCAGGTTGCGACCCTTCTTCAGAGCAGGATCCTCTGCCACTCTCAAAGCCTGATTCTGACCCCAGCCCTTAGCCCTGTCGGATTTTCACCATCCTCACTGCCCACCTCCTTGGTCAGCAGTGGACCTACCTTTGACCTCTTCTGCCCACACCTCAACGAGTTCCAAACCCCATCAAGATATTGAGCTGTTTCTTCTGTCGTCACCGCCTTTGGGTCCTTTTCTCTGGCGGGAAGTTGTCACCCCACCCCCTGCATCCCAGTGATGACCCCATCTCCAATATTCATACTCATTTTGGATCCTCCTCCCACTGGCCTTCTGCCCTCTCTGGACATTTTTATTTTCAGCACTACATCAATTGTCTTGGCTTGACCACAAAGCATTGTCCTTCACTCACCGAGTCTGAAGAAGGATCCTAACCTGAAACATCACCTGTGCATGTTCTCCAGAGATGCTGCCTGACCCAATGAGTTACTCCTGCACATTGTGGCTTTTTTCACAATTAACTTTGTGGCTGATTGAAAGATACAGCATGAAAACGGGCATTTAGGCTTCCATAAGCTGGGGTCCCATCCAATTCACCTATACCCCATTACAGATATTGGACTTTGTCTCTGGAGCTGATGCGCTACAAAGCTGAAAACTATATTCTGCACTCTGTATCTTCCCCCTCACTCTACCTATTGTACTTGAGTTGTACCTAATCTGTTTGGATAGCATGCAAAACAAAGCGTTTCACTGTGCCTCAGTACAGGTGACAATAATAAGCCTAAACTGAATCCACTCTGACCATCAACCACACATTCGCACTAGTTCTATGCTAGCCGATTTCGCATTCACTCCCTACATGCAAGTCAAGTCAAGTCAACTTTATTTGTCACGTACACATACAAGATGTGCAGTGAAATGAAAGTGGCAATCCCTGCGGATTATGCAAAAACTACAGAACAGAATAGAACAGAGTCAGTATTTACATGTTAGGAAAATAATTTTTTACAAGAGACACAAAACAACAATAAATTAGTCCCTGGTGAGATAAGAGGTTACAGTCTTGATGTCCTGTGGGAAGAAACTCCGTCTCATCCTCTCTGTTTTCACAGCGTGACAGCGGAGGCGTTGCCTGACCGTAGCAGCTGGAACAGGCCGTTGCTGGGGTGGTAGTGGTCCCCCATAATGTTGCTGGCTCTGGATCTGCACCTCCTGGTGTATAGGTCCTGCAGGGGTGGGGGGGCGAGTCTAGTTCCCATAGTGCGTTCAGTCGAGCGCACTACTCCCTGCAGAGCCTTCCTGTCCTGGGCAGAGCTGTTCACAAACCAGTTTGTGATGTTACCGGACAAGATGCTTTCTACAGCCGCAGAGTAGAAGCACTGAAGGATCCTCAGAGAGACTCTGAATACTAGGCGCAATTTACAGAGGCCAGTTAACCTAAGAGGAACTCATACCACCCAGAGGAAACGCAGCACTCACAGAGAAAATGCAAACTCCACACAGACAGCACCTGAGGTTCGGATTGATCCTGGCGCTGTGAGGCAGCGGCTCCAACGCAGGCAAGTGGGACTAATGTAGAGGCAGGCACCAGCGGCAACAATGTGGCGTCCCTTAACTTTGGTGGCGGAAAATGAAAAAAATCTAACTGGTATACCATCAAAGCTCTTGACATTTTTTGAACACATTTATAAGAGGTGTTTTGTTAGTTACCATTTGTTCGTTGGCTGTGTTTAAGTAAGGATCAGTGAGAAAGTGAGGATAATAGCTTTTGTTTTAGCAAGTGAGAACTATTTGTAAACCTGTATGTTTTATACATAAGGAAAATATTATCAAGTTATTTGTACACTGCAGATTTGGCCTGTGAATGCCATGTACAGTAAAGTAAAATTATATGTCCATAGTTACTAACTAAATATCTGCCACTACCTTATTACCATTTGCTAATTGACAACATGGCATTTGTCTTACAATTTGATTTTGAAATCTTTAATCTTTCAGTGTTTTGTGGACCTTTTTCCTAAATGTCTCCCATTTCTGTTCAGCGGTGGAGGCTGAGGGAAGATATAGAAGGATATAAAATTATGAGGCATAGATTAGGTAGATGGTCTATTAGAGATACAGTGTGGAAACAGGCCCTTCAGCCCTCGGATTCCGCGTGGACTAGCAATCACCCTGCACACCAGCACCATCCTACACGCTAGGGACAACCTACAGAAGCCAATCTATCCACAAGCCCACACATCCCCGGAATGCATGTTAACAAGCATGACATGAAGTGCTGGAGCAACTCAACGGATCAGGCAGAAATGCTCAGGTGATGTTTCGGACCAGGTCCATTCTTGTCTCGTGCCTCAGTTTGAGGGAGCTGTAGGGATCTCACTTTTAGTGCAGCTACTGCATCTCAAATAGGACCTTGGTTTTACTTTACGTCGACAAGAGAGGCCATGGGGCAGTGTTTAGTTTAGTTTAGAGATACAACGAGCATGTAAGGCGTAAAAAGGACAGATTATAAGCAGAGCGTGTCTGGGTTAAAATGTGGTCGGAGAGCAGGAGGAGTCACCGAGGCGGAGCAGAACCCATAGTTTCTTTGTATCCTGAGTTGCAAAAAGCAGCTGAATATCGAGGGCTTCCTACCAGTTACAACCTTGTGTTACTAATGTAACATTTTGTGACTTAACATTAATTGAAATGTGTGTTTACATTCTCAAGGAGTTGATTCAGTCCATCAGACAAACTTGGATTGTTTTCTCTGGCATGCCGGAGGTTGTGGACAGAGCTGAAAGAAGTACCTAAAATTATGAGAGGTATAGATACGGTAGACAATCAGAACCTTTTTTCCAGGGTGGACAAATTAAATACTAGAGGGCAGAGCTTTAAGGCGAGAGGGGCAAAGTTTAAAGGAGATGTGCAGGATAGGTTTTTTTTTTAACACAGGGAGATGTGGGTGTCTGACACACACCAAAGTAGTGGTGAAGGCAGATATGGTCCTGGTGTTTAACAGATTATTAGATAGGGACATGGATATGCAGGGAATGGGGTGACATGGATCACGTGCAGGCAGAGGAGATTATGTTCAGCATGGACATTGAGGGCCGAAGGGACTGTTCCTGTACTTTACTGTACTAGGTTCTGTACCTTTCCATTCTTGACTAATGGGGAAGCAAACATCTTGAAACAGAGAGTGCAAGGCATCGTCTCAAATAGCATGTAGACACAAAATGCTGGATTCGCTCAACGGGACAGGCAGCATCTCTGGAGAGAAGGAATGGGCGATGTTCATCCCCAGCATCTGCAGCTCTCTCCTACACATCTTAAATGGCATGTTTTTGAACCAAGGAAAACTTAATTGAAAATGAACCACAAGAGTGATCAGATCACAATATAGTCCAATCCACACCTCGATCGCGCCTGCGTTTGAAATCAACCAGAGACAAGTAACAGTGTAGGTGTAAATACCAACAAGAAAACTGTAACATCCAAAAATATCGAAGAGTGGTCACTTCAGGAAAGAGGCCCCTCATTATAAGAATTATTTCTGAAGTTTTTACAGAAATAATCTGCATTTTTTTTTAAATAAATCATACACCTGTATAAACAGAAAAACCCAGCGGGGAATGGGACAGATTACATGCATCAGGAAGCCTCCCTTACCAATATACAGGTCACCTCTCCCCGAAATACTGCTCCGCAACGCTACCATGAATTTGAAGAAGAATTTCTTCGTAATTTTTGTTTGGAAAGTCGGCCGAGAAATACATGTTTGCGTGAGTGATGAAGGGCAGTCGTTGAGTTGTGCTGGGATTTACGGCATCTTCGGCGGCCACAGACATGTGTTTAGCCGCCAATCATTTTTTTATATTGTTAATAACTTTTTTTTTTAAGATAGCAATGACATTAAAACATAAATCACTCAAGATGGTGCAGAATCCTGGAAGACAATTATCGTAATTAATAAATCATGTATCAACGTTCGTTCCAAAATTACAAGGTTTCGCTGGCCTCATTTGCTGTCTGTTGAACAATCTTTGCTGCAAAGATTTGCATTATTCAGCTCGCTTTATGGCAGTCTAAACTCATCTTAATCTGTGCTGTTACGTTCAGCAAATATCACAAGGTGTAGTAAACGTAAAAACGTTGTTTCTATGGATTCTCGGCGTTCAGTGTAAACTAGACTGCATCGTAACAATGCTCGTTCCAAATTTACAAGGAGTTCTTCTAGTAAAAGCAAAACTAAATTCCATCAGGGGAGGGGGTACAAATGTCTCTAGTATTTAAATCCATGCCAACTTTTGTATTCGCACTGAACCACAGATGCAAAATGTGGGAAATTTGGACGTTGCTTGCATTTCTGAAGAGTATGTATCACTTCTGGCATTGCCAGGCATTACCAAAGAATACTCTCCTATCAAAGGCAATTAAAGAACACCCCAAAGCACATGAGATTTTGAAAGTAAGCCTCAAGGTTCAGTTGCACTTGTAACGTGGGCCACTGCCGGATGTGTGAGGGTCTGTTCAACTTCTGCACGGTAAAACACGCACAGGGTAAAAAAATCTCTGCGCCGATAATGAGTTCCCTTTTCTCCTTTTTCTTTCCAGTAAGATAGTGAAAACAAAATGTGGAATGAGAGCCTTAACCAGTTCCATCTGCTGTTATGGGGTGAGAAGTCATAGCCTGTGGCAAGTTCGGCTCTCTCCCAGCAGTCTGTACAACCTGTGTGTTCTGGCCCATAAGCGCTGTGCAGAAACAGGGCTGTCCCAGTCACAAACCACTGAAAATCTAGATCAGTCGTAAAATATCGTTTGATGATAAATGCTGAGTGCAATTGGGGTAACCATTCTCGAGTGGAATGCGTGGAACTGAGAAAATGCAAATAAAAGTGGACTGCCTCTTAACCTCTGTAGCCACCCACCAGAACATATTGGAAGCTCCCACTCTCTCACAACTGCAGCCTAAGTAAACCTAATATGCTTAATACAGCTGTAAGGTTGGGCTATTAGGGGCAAAATGTCTCTACCCGTCATGCAGCCTGACAGGGATTGTCTTACATCTGCCTTAACATGCCGCAGCATACGTCCTCTCGATTAGGCTTCTTATCTTCAGCAAGCTACATCACATGCAGATTGCTGGCAACAGAATGGCCGGGAAGGCAAATGACAGCTCCATCAAATGGCAGCTGTGCTATGACATGTCAGCCAAGACGTGGTGGATGGTGAGTTGGCAGCCAGTCTCTTTTTCTCCGGAGTTTTCTTTCTCACGCCGACTCACTAGACAACGTGAGGGGCATTCACAATTCAGCGATGTCTCTTGTCTTTTCGTAAGGGGATAACGTAGGGATGAATTTGGGATTTTATGAAGTATTACGCATCAAAGGGTAACGATGTAGGCATGAACTTTCCATCAAAGAGGCTGTGCGGCGTGAAAGAAACCCTTGTGTTTCACCCCATGTTGGCGTCACTGTGACAAGATGATTTATATTTTAATCTTTGTCTCAAATGTGCAGCAGTAGCCGGGAAAAGGCTGTTGTTATAGCAGAAGAGAATATAGAAAGATATAACCCAATTAGTGAATTTGGTCTCGGAACAAACCAGTTCTTAACTTTTTTTTTCCACTTCTGTATTGCTCTATCAAATGCAGCAAATGAATGTCGCTAATTCAGTGGTGTAATTAGTTTGCCTATTGCAGTCTGGCTACCCCTGTTGATAGAGTAATTGTGCTTCATTAAGGAGAATGCCTATTGTATAAAATAAATCATTAGATTGTCCATGCATGAAGATGTTTCAGAAGTGTCCCTCATTCACCAGGCTCCAAATACTCTGTCCTTTATTTGTACTTTCCAACCAGCATAGTGCTTCATTGTATACTTCGATTTAACCATTGGTGTTTTAAGATTTCTTTGCATACTTCTTAATTTTTTGCAGCAAGCTCTAATGCCCAACTATTAGATTTGTTCATTCTTAGCCCTGCAGAGTTTCATACAGTGAGTATTCTCACAACAATCAGTCACACTCGTGGCTTTATTGATAGAATCTGTGCAGTTTTTACCGTCTGACTGTTTAATAGTGAGCTGTGATTTTCTTGGTGTGCATCTTTGAACTATTCCAATTTTTTTTTCCTCCGGTTCAGGTGGATTTTAGACAGTGTAAATGGGTTGTGTAATTGTCTTTTGTCTGTAATTCTCCGCTGCTTTGGAGTTTTGAGAGGTGTTTAGCTCTTAAGATTGGGATTTGTTTATTGGCTGTCTTTGAACATCAGTTGTGAAGTGCGTCCATGCAAGCTGATGTTGGGATATGAGGCTTTTTTAAGCATGCTATTTGGTGGAATATGTTCTGTTGATAAAGCAGATTATTTTTCTTGAATGTCATTTGAAAAAGCTTATGTTGTATAATAGCGGAAAAACTATTTACATCTACAAGTTTACCCTGTCAGGACCGTGTCCCGGCTGACAAGACAGCTGAATAACTTTAGTTAGGTTATAAATCCTGTCCTGATATTAAACTATCAAAAATCACCGACAACACAATGCGGCGGTTACTCAGTCACTGGTTCCACTACATAGTTGTTGTCTGTTTCAGACTTGATCATTCTTTGCTCCAAAAGATTTGTGTTTTTTAGCTCGCTTCATGTCAGTCTAAGTGTCTTAATCTGGCCAGTTATGATTAGCAAATATCACAAAATGCAGTGTTTTTTTAAAAATGTTTCTATTGATTCATCATTATCTCCAAGTTCAGTGCAATGTTGTCCATCTAATGGTTGAATAGAGTTCTTGTTTGATCAAACAACATGTTTCATTTGCCTGAGAGACCCTCTGATTTTTGAAGCATAACCTATTACTAATGGTGGCCTGATGGATGTGTATATTTTAATAGATTAAAGCGTTGTTTATACAGTTGTGTTATTTTCCTGCAGTTCTTATTACTGCATGCTAATCAGTTATGTAGCCAGGAATCAAAAATAAACATTCATGGGATGCAGAGTCAGTGATTCTTCCTCTGTTCAACATATCATCTGTGAGATTGCTTTGTTTAGCCCTACAGCAAATGAACTCATTAAAATGGTATCACACAAAAAAGTTTTCAGCTTCGAAAATAAGCAAGTTTGATCCGATCGCAGCATATTTCACATTAAACAAATGTGAAATGCGTCATCCGCAAATGTGTCGGACTATATTGTTTCCGCTTACAATCAGCCAGTTTGTGCAAGTATATTGCAGAGATGAACAAGCAATTGACATGTGGTCTGTATCACCAACCTGTATTTGCTTTGCATTTGTATAATATCATCTGTGAAAACATTCTGCAATTGATAACATTTGGAAGTACAAAACTTAATTTGCGCAATGCAGAATAGACATCAATAATTTCATGAAGTCAATTGCAGAGTCAGTTCATTGGATGGTTTATTTTTGCAGTCAAAATAAATTTCTACCAGTTGATAAAACTTGTAAAATCGGCAGAAATGACCATTGGAAGTTATGGGAAGTGCAAATTGAATTTCTGCCGAAATCTACAGAAGTTTCAAAAACATTGCTGTAGAGTCTGACACAACCTACAAAACAGGGACCCCTACAAATTAAACTCATCACTAAGGCAAGTTTATGTTATTTGCCAGCATTTACAGATCTTCACAGAGGCTCTTAAAGTTAAGCTTGTTTTGATGTACAACGGCACTAAAGTTTAGCTTAAGGTTTATTATTGTCATGTGTACCGAGGTACAGGGTACATTCAATTCAATTCAATCTTTAATTGTCATTGTGCAGTGTACAATACAGAGACAACAAAATGCAGTTGGTATCTCCGAAGGGCGAATTTACAGCATTGTTTTGCATGCTATTCTATCAGATCATATAATATTATACATCAGTACAATCAAGACCAACTCAAGCACAACGGGTTGAGCAAATAGAGAATGCAGTATATAGTTCTCAGCATTGCCGCACATCAGTTCCATAGAGAGTTTATGGTGGAATCAATCAATTGATTCTTTTAAATGTCGTTTATTTATAATATTGTATTCACCAATGAAAGGTTTATTGAACATATAACGTAGAACAGTACAGCACAGGAACATGCCCTACCACGCACTCTGTGCCGAAGATTATGCCAAGTTGAATTGATCTCATCTGCCTGTACATGATCCACATCCTCCATTCCCTGCCTATCCATGTGCCTATGCAAAGGCTTCTTCAATACCACTATTGTATCTGCAGCCACCACCACTCCTGACAATGCGTTCCAGGCCCCCGCCACTCTCTGTGTAAAAAATAAACTTGCCTTGCACATCTCCATGCCACTTTCTCCTTTCTCACAGCTATGCCCTCTCGTGCTGGACATTTCCGCCCTGCGAAAACAGGTTCCGACTGTCCACTCTTTCTATGCCTCTCATAATTTTATATACTTCTATCAAGTCTCCCCTCAACCTTTGACATTCCAGAGGTAGCAATTCAAGTCTATCCAACCTGTATCGTTCTCATTAACGTATGAAGAAGAGTCTCGACCCGAAACGTCACCCATTCCTTCTCTCCAGAGATGCTGCCTGTCCTGCTGAGTTACTCCAGCATTTTGTGTCTAACTTCATTCTCATTAAATCCACCTATTTTCTGCATTTAAATCAATTTTCAAGTGTATTGGTGGAACAGGTCGAGAATACCATGAAATATGTTTTAATATTGTCCAAAACTAGCTCCTAAAATGCTGGATAATTGAACTGGCAGAAGGAAGATTTTGTGCTTGGGATTATGCAACAGAATTTGAGCAGAAACATGAATCATAATTTCACATTAAAATGCTGGGGCCAAGTTGTAGTAAAATAGCCAACTGTGGCCAAAGCTTGAACCTTGCCCAATATGTTTATTCCATGGGCTTAATGGCACATTCTTAGAAAGATTGAGAAAATTAACTTTGGATCACAATTTTTTTTTTAAATAATCCCAGCCCTCTTATAATAGTTAGTAACATAAATGCACAACTGTTATGATCAGAGGCCAAAAACATTGAGCATTCATTTGTTAACTTATGATACATTTTCGTCAAATATAAACGTAGAACATTTCCACGCTGTATCTCTAATCTAAACGAAACTAAAGATATGAAAGGTTTAGAGGAATACTTATAAACCTGCATGCCTTACAGATACCAAGATGCCCCATCTAACCTTTTATCTGAACTTACCCCATCTGAACTTTTTTTTCTCTCGTTTATTATATTGTTTACAGTGTACTATGCTTACATGTTGTGCTGCTGCAAGTAAGAATTTCATTGTCCTATCTGGGACACATGACAATAAAACACTCTTGACTTTTGACTAACCTAGTCCCATAAAATACTACTAAACTAAACTAAACTAAACTAAAATAAACTAAACTAAAATAAACTAAACTAAGACAAAAACCATCATCTGCAGTTCCTTCATAAACAAAAGATAGGAAAGGTTAAGAGGGATACCTACAAACCTACACGTCTTTGGATACCACGATACCCTATATTCGGTAACCTAGTCCCACAAGATACAAAAGGAAGCCATTCAGCCCATCAGATATGATACAGGAGGCGGAAGCAAGATGTGTACAACATCCCTGTCAAAAACTGGACTATCTGCGTTTTTATTATTAAAATATAAGACATTTTTGTTATTTATCAGATTATCAGGCTGAGATTTATCAACTAATCTGTATCTTACTATAGTTCATGAATAACTTCACCACTTCATATGACTTACCTGAAAAAGGATGAATTTACTTTTCAGTGGTAGTTCAACATCTAATATAAAGTTGTAACTGGTAAAAAAAATCCTTGGTGTTCAGCAGATTATTGCTACTCAGGACGTTTCGGATCAAGAAGAAGGGCCTCGACCCAAAATGTCGCCCATTCCTTCTATCCAGACTTGCTGCCTGTCCCGCTGAGTTGCTCCAGCAATTCGTGTCTATCGTCAGTTTAAATCAGCACCTGCAGTTTCTTCCTACACAAGTGATAGGTGGATGCATATGCAGTGGGTTTAATTGTCAGATGAGTGGAGTAAATGAGAAAGGGTAAAGATCCTTTTTGTCTCTTATTCATCTATAGCATGTTCCTTAACTTTTCTCAGCTTTGCGGGTATTGTGAGACATAGATAGTGTAAACACCCAGGACCTTTTTCATAGGATGGTAAAATCAAACACTGGAATGAATGGCTTTAAGATAAAAGGAGTAAAGGAGAGGTGCTGGGCGTTTTTTAATATATTTGATGGTTGGTGCCTGGAACATGCTGTCGGCATCTGACCTTCAGCTTGCTAATGACCTCTGCCTTTCAACCATGCCCATTCAAGGGTCCAAGCTTTGACAGCCACCAACTGAGCCAGAGCTGCTGCCATGGACCTGAGTTTCATCCTGACCTCACCTGCTGTCTGTGTCGAGTTTGCACGTTCTTCCTGTGACCACCTGGGTTTCCTCCAGGTGCTCCAGTTTCCTCTCACAACCCAAAGACATGCAGATTTGTAGGTTAACTGGCCTCTGTAAATTGCCCTTAATTGTATTGTATTGTATTGTATATCTTTATTATCATTTTTCCTGAGTACTTACATACCCAGAGGAAACGAAAAAACGTTGCTCAACCAGTGTCCATTCAGTGTGCAGTAAAAAATAAATAGAAATAAAAATAAAAATACATATATCATGAGTTCCAATCGGCAGCGAAACGACAATGGCTCTGCTTCAGTGTGTCCAGGTTGGTGGTTGGTGCGCGATACTTTGGCAGGGGGCAAAGTCCGTTTATCAGTCTTATAGCCTGCGGGAAGAAGCTGAGGAGCATCCTGCTGGTTTTGTAGCTGATGCTCCTGTACCTCTTCCCAGATGGCAGGATGGAGAATATGTGATGTGTGATGGGTGGTAGGGGTCTTTGATGATGGAGATGGCTCTGCTGATTCATCTCTTCCTGTATATGTCCAGCAGGAAAGGGAGTGGAGCACCAATAATCCTGCTGGCGGTCTTCACAATCCTGTTCAGTTGGTGCCGTTCGTACCCTTGCAGCTCCCGAACCAGGAAGTGATGCCGTAGGTTAATGTGCTCTCGATTGTCCCCCTATAAAAAGTTCATAGGTGTGCAGTGGGGAGACCTGCTTTCCGTAGTCTACGGAGAGGGTGTAGTCGCTGCTGGGCTCTCTTGACCAGTGCTGTGGTGTTGGTCGTGGACGTCAGGTCATCTGACAGGTGGAGTCCTAGGAACTTCACATTGCTGACCCTTTTCCACATCAGCTCCATCGATGTGCAGAGGTGTATGGCGTTTGTTTTCCCACCCTCCTGAAGTCAACCACCATCTCCTTCATTTTTCCCACGTTGAGAATGAGGTTGTGGGATTTGCACCATCCTGTGAGCAGCTCCACCTCCATCCTGTACGCCGACTCATCATTGTCACTGATGAGACCCACCACTGTTGTGTCGTCAGCGAACTTGTTGATGAAGTTGTTGTTGAGTCTAGCAGTACAGTCGTGTGTAAGCAGACTAAACAGCAGGGGGCTTAGGACACAGCCTTGGGGCGAGCCAGTGCTCACAGCTATGGTTTTTGATGTCCTACTGCCCACCTTGACTGTCTGCTGCCGTTTTGCGATAGAAAGTTCAGGACCCAGTTACACGTGCCAGCATCAACCCCCAATAACTCCAACTTCTCCACCAGCTGCTGCGGAATGATTGTGTTAAAAGCAGAGCTGAAGTCTATGAAGAGGATCCTGGCATAAGTATTTTTCCGATCAAGGTGTGGCAGTACGAGGTTCAGTGTTGTTGAGACTGCGTCCTCTGTGGTTCGGTTGTCTCTGTAGGCGAACTGCAGTGGGTCTAGGTCGGCAGGTAGGCTATTTTTGATATGCTGCATAACCAGTCGCTCAAAACACTTCATTACTATGGGTGTTAGAGCCACTGGTCGAAAGTCATTATGGCAGGCTGGGCTTGGTTTCTTCGGGACAGGAACGATGGTGGCACTCTTAAGTTGGGCACTACTGCCTGGCTGAGCGAGATGTTAAAAATGTCTGTGAAGACATCTTTCAGTTGCTCGGCTCAGTCTCTTAGAACGTATCCAGGAATGTTGTCCGGGCCCTGTGGCTTTGCGTGGGTTGATGCTGGCAAAGGCCTTTTTAACTCTGGCTGCGGACAGCCTGAGCGACTGGTCACTGGGAGATGGCAGTAGTGCACTTGTCTGGGTACTGTTTTTAACCTCAAACCGTGCGTAGAACTCGTTCAGTTCATCTGGTAGAGATGGGTCGTTTTGGCATATCCGCAGTGGGGGGGGCTTGTAGTCAGTGATGGTATGAAATCCCTGCCACAAGCGACGTGTGTCTTTGTCATTTGTGAAGTGACTATTAAGTTTTTGTCCATACAGCCTCTTCGCTTCCCTGATCCCCCGGGATAGGTTACTCCTTGCGTTTGTATGCTGCGTTGTCTCCAGATTTAAATGCAGCATTCCGGATTCTCAGTGGGCAACACACTTCCCCAGTTAGCCAAGGTTTCTGATTGGCACGCCTCCTGACGGTTTTTACCACCGTTACATCCTCGATGCATTTATTGATGTATCCGATGACGGATTCTGTGTATTCTTGGAGGTTGATGCCACTGTCATCTGTTGCTGCCTCTCTGAAGATGGCCCACTGTGTGGTTTCGAAACAGTCCTGTAGTGCCTCGGTAGCTCCCTGTGGCCATCCACTCCCTATATATAATATATAGGCAGTGGATGCAAAAGTGCGATAACATAGAGGGGCGGCACAGTGTAGCAGCGGTAGTGTTGCTGTGTTAAGGAGCTAGCAGTGCCGGAGACCCGGGTTCGATCCCGACTACAGGTGCTGTCTGTACGGAGTTTTTACATTCTCCCCTCGACCGCGTGGGTTTTCTCCGAGATCTTCGGTTTCCTCCCACACTCTGAAGACGTAAAGGTATGTAGATTAATTGGCTTGGTGCATGTGTAAATTGTCCCTAGTGTGTGTAGGACAGTGTTAATGCGCGGGGATTGTTGGTCGGCGAGGCCTTGGTGAGCTGAAGGGCCTGTTTCTGCTCTGTATCGCTAAACTAAAATAAACTTGTGTGAACGGGTGATCGATGGTCAGCATAGACTCGATGGGCTGAAGGGCATGCTTCCATGTTGAATCCACGAACTAAACTAATATGTAAATTCTGCAAGAAAATAGCAAACCAATGTTTGTGTTGTGTTAGCATTTCTTCACCAACAATTCAGTGAAGGTTTCCCATTGCGAAATGGGGAAGTTGTTCCCAGCTCTGTGTTACGGATCCATTACATGAGACTGACGTTTCTGCTTCACAATCTGCTTTGAATGAACTGAGCTAAATCAAATTAACTTGGAAAATTAATTCAGTTTCCAGCCATTGCCCCTAACTTCCATACTGTGGTGACCAAATGAACAGTGTCACAGAAAACTCACAGGGGAATCGGAATCAGGAAAAATTAGATGAGTGCTGAGATGCAGTTGAGGATGTTCTGCTGAGGTGCTCATTGTGTGTTACATCTGGGCCACATTAAGGAGAGATAATATAGTCTCAACATTATGCCACAGGAAGACGGCTTCTCCGGTGCTCTAGGCACTAGATTAGCCTTTGGAGGCTAAAGCAACAAAGTCAAGAAATATAAGATTATTTTCACTGTACTATTATTGGATTTATAATTACTAAACTGGGGCAAATCAGTTTTATGTTTTGTGGAGCGTTCATCCAAAGCCCCCAATTTCAAAAAATAAAACAAATGTTCCAAATGCAAGTTCCTTGTGCATGTTCCCATCAGCGCAGGAACCCGCAACTTTCCATGGATAGATAAGGCTTAGAGGGATGTGGGCCAAAACCGGGCTGATGGGGCGGGTGTAGGTCTTGGATGGCATGGACAAGTTGAGCTAAGGGGCCTGTTTCCCTGCTGTATGACCATGGCAGGTGTTTTGGGTCACTTTACAGAATATCAAGCAGACAATAGGCACAAAAAGCTGGAGTAACTCAGTGGGACAGGCAGCATATCTGGAGAGAAGGAATGGGTGACGTTTCGGGTTGAGACTCTTCTTCAGCGTCTGAAGAACCCTTCAGACTTTTCAACCCTTCAGACTCTGAAGAAGGGTCTCGAACCTAAAGCGTCACCCATTCCTTCTCTCCAGAGATGCTGCCTGCCCCGCTGAGTTACTCCAGCTTTTTGTGTTTATCTTCGGTTTAAACCAGAAACTGCAGTTCCTTCTTATGGGCCTGGTCCTACTTAGGCGACTTTTTAGGCGAATGCAGGAGATTCTGCGCTCGCCACATGGCCGTCACGCGTTCGCTGTTGGTCTCTGGTGAGTCCCTTTCATCGTTGAAAACATGTTGAAAACATTTTCTGAGACCAAAAATTGGTCACCATGGAGATAATCGATAATCCTGTAGTCGTAGGTGCAGTGTAGTGGGGTCGCCATGTAGTTATAGGTAGTCGAGGTAGTCGTAGTAGCTTTAGTTAATTGCCTTTGCTGACCAGGCATTTGGCTCATTGGGGAAAAAAAACGTAAGCAGTAGTTTTCAGAACCAAGGATAACCAACCGGTAATGTTAAATGTCCGCCAAACTTCATAGCTGTGTATCTCTGGCTTATTAAAAGTTGTCTGGCTACTTAAAAGTTGTCTCCACTCCTTCTCCTCCCTTCTCCCTCCTTCTCCCCCCTCTCTCTCCCCCACCCCCCTCTTTTAAAGGACTTACCGTGTGCTGTGCTAGCCGTCTTAATTAAGGCGCGAACCTTCCTGTTCATCGCGGTGTGTGTCTGTATCACCTAGGTTTTGCACCATGTGAATTTCAGACAACGCTCCCCCCGCTTGCCCTTGCTCCCGCCTTTGCGATGTGTTTTTGTGTGTGCGTGTGTGTTCCACTCTAACAGTCGCCGTTCCAGTTCCCGGTTTTTCAGGCGACTGCTGGCAACTTGACATTCACCAGCGGTCCGCTGAAAAATCGCCTAAGTGGGACAGGCCCATTACACATCAAGCAGACAATCGTGGGTGTGTAAGTTTTGTTTATTTTAGTTTAGTTTAGTTTAGTTTCGAGATACAGCGTGGAAACAGGCCCTTCAACCCACTGAGTCCGACTGTACACTAGTTCTATCCTACAAGCTAGGGACAATTTACAGAGGCTAATTAACCCACAAACCTGCACGTCTGCTGAAAGTGGAAGGAAACCAGAGCACCTGGAGAAAACCCACGCGGTCACAAGGAGAAAGTGCAAATGCCACACTAGAGCATCCGTAGTGAGGATCGAACCCGTGTCTCTGGTAATATAAGGCAGCAACTCAACTGCTGTGCCGCTGTGCACTGCTCCTCAGTGGAAAGAAGCAGAGTTGCATTTTAGTTATGAGTGTTTAATTGTCAACTGCACCATGACCGCAATAATGAAATTCTACCTTGCTGCAGCTTTACAGGCCCATTAACACAACACGTCAAATAGATAAATATACAACAAACAATGGTACGATAAATTATCAGATATACTCGGTAACCAGATCATAATAGTGCAAGCCAAAGTACATTGAACAGTCTTGTACAAAATCCATTTTAACCAGCATTATCAACTTTTATATTGTCCCCCAAGTGTTGCTGGAATGCTAATGCAGAGGCATTTCTAGACCTTGAGCAATCTTAGATTACTTAACCCTTTCTCAACTAATTTTTAATCAAGATTTAAACATGTCCAAAAAAAATCTTTAAGCTGTTCAAAGGCAGACAGATTCATTTTAAACTGCTCCAGCTATAGGTTTTGGGAAGAGGCAGTGTGGTTAGGGATTTAGATTAGGCATTTGTTAAATCCTGTGGTTGATTTTATTGTTCAGATTTTAATGAAGAGTAAAGTCAAAAGGTTAATGACAACAACCATGTTGATCCCATAAGTTGGGTTAAGTTAAAATCAGGATCTCATAGCTCACGCTGAATCTCAGTGTAGTTACTGTCATCTCTACAAGCATGAAATTAAAGTTGTGGAGTCATACAGCACGGAAACAGGCCTTTCAGCCCAATTCATTCATGCCGAACTTAATTCTCCATCTTAGCTCATCCCATTTGCCTTTGTTTGGCTCAGGGGGAGAATGTACAACTCTGTACAGACAAGCATCCGCAGTCAGGTTCAAACTCCGGCCTCTGGTGCTGTAAGACTGCAACACCACCACTGCGTCACCATGCGCCCCTTGTATTGGATTTAATTCAGATGGGAAGATAGAAAGCTGGAGATTTGTTGTTGTGGTATTGGGGATTACACTTGACCTGAAACATCACCAATTCCTTCTCTCCAGAGATGCTGCCCGTCCCGCTGAGTTACTCCAGCATTTTGTGTCTACACTGCAGGTACACTCCACATATTCAGACAATACTCAGAAAACCTTGAGAGAACTGCTCTCCCCAAGTGCTCCAGAAATTGCAGAGAGTTGTGGATGTAGCCCAGTCCAGCAGACAGACCAGACTCCCCCACCATTGCCTCATCTACACTTCACGTTCCCTCAGCAAAAATCAGCCAACATAGTCAAAGATCCTTCCCACCCAATCATTCCTTCCCTCTGCTCCCATCAGGCAGAAGATATAGAAGCTTGAAGGCGTTCACCACAAGACATGGAAACAGCTACTTCCCCTCGGTGTTCAGGCTTCTGAATGGTCCTTCCATAAGGGGGGGGGGGGGGTACAGTCTCAATTCTCGTTCCTCATTGTGGACATTCAACTTTGTCTATAGAACTGGTACTCCACAATGTTAAGAACCATATTCTGCACTCTGTATCTCCCCTTTTGTTCGGTCTATTGTAGACTTTAGACTTTAGAGATGCAACATGGAAACAGGCCCTTCGGCCCACCAAGTCCACATCAAGCAACGACAACTCCATACACTAGCACTATCCTATACACTGGGGACAATTTACAATTTACAGAAGCCAATTAACCTACAAACTTGCACGTCTTTGAGCTGCTGGGAGGAAACCGGAGCACTGAGAGGAAACGTACGCGGTGACCGGGAAAACATACAAACATGCACAGACAACACCCGTAGTCAGGATCGAACCTGGGTCTCTGGCACTGCAAGGCAGCACTTCTACCACAGTGCCTCATCGCCCAACTTGAGTTTGAGTTTGTACTTGAGTTTGGTTTCTTTATATTCATGTACAGTATTACCTGATCTGATTGAATAGCATGCTAAACAAAGCTTTGCACTATATCTCGGTACACATGACAATAATAAGCTTAAACCTAAGCATAAACCTTTGGTGTGCCTCCACGTTCATGTATGGTGTCTGCATGCAATCAATGGCACTCTGTGTCGATGGAGAGCCAAAGGCTTTTCACGCTCAATTTGCCGCTGTTTCCTGGTGAGAGAGAAGGAAATGTGCTCATCTCTTCTTCAAAGCTGCGAATCTTTGATCTCCCTCTGAAACTCTTCCTCCTCAGTCTGTCCACACTGTGCTCTCCTTGTCTTGGCTGCGTTACCACGGGAATAATTGTTGACACATGTCTTGGAGCAGTTGGCTGTCTCCAAGGCCTTGAAGTGAGGCAAACTCCTTCAGTTCCTCACTGTGGAGTTTCCTCCTTTTAAAGATATCTAGAAAGAGCAAACAGGAAGTACGGTGAGGCAAAAGGAAATTAGGTTTAGAGAGGTATGGGCCAAACGCAGTAGGTGGGACTAGTGTAGATGGGGTATCTTGGTCTGTATGGACATTGGACTGAAGGGCCTTGTTCCATGCTGTATGACTATGAATCTATGACATGGCGTAGAGATGCAGCTATTGCCCCACAGCACCAGAGACCTGGGATCGATCTTGACTTCAAATACTGACTGTGTGGAGTTCACATGTTCTCCCTCTAACCGTGTAGGTTTTCTACAGGTGCTTCAGTTTTCTCCAACATCCATAAGATATGTAGGCTTGTAGGGTGTAGAAACAAGGAACTGCAGATGTTGGTTTACCAAGGAAAGACACAAAATACTGGAGTAACTCAGTGGGTCAGGCGCCATCTTTGGTGATACATAGTTGAGACCCTGCTTTAGACCCATCTGAAGTAGGGTCCCGACCCGAAACGTCACCTATCATTCGATGCTGCCTGACCCGTTGAATTATTCCAGCACTTTGTATTTACCTTCTATTTTGTCATTGAGTTGTCAGCACACTTGGCAATGAAACACACTTGACTCTCTCTTGACTTGAGAAACAAGGCTTCTTCACACAACTTCCCTTCATTTTGGTTTTGGTTGTTCTGTGTTTACTCGAGAAATCACTGTTGGCTCTTTAGAAAAGCTGAAGTGTGTGTACATGGAAGGCAGGCTTTGATCTTAGCTGGGAACTAAGAAAATTGCAGCTCTGTGTCACCAACACCTACCGACTAATTAGTGCAGCACTCAAAATTTAAATGAACCTTTGCTTTTGCTGGCAGGAATTGTGGTAAACTTAATCACTCCCCAAATTACCCTACAATATAACACAGTATTCTGTTCAAGTCGTTCATCAGGCTACCCCAGAGAGTACCAGCAAAAAATTCAACACAAAGATTGCTTTATTCAAATTCTTCCGACTTTCACACACACACGCACATGCGCACACACATGCACACACACATGCACACATACATGCACACAGACACACACAATCTCATGAGTTGTTCTGAGATTGAGTCAAGTCAAGTCAGTTTATTTGTCACATACACATACGAGATGTGCAGTGAAATGAAAAGTGGCAATGCTCGCGGACTTTGTGCAAAAAACAAACAAACAAACAAACAACAAACAGAATGGAACAACATCACATATTATTTTACATATTGCATATTGTGGGTGGAAGGAAAAAGGAAAAAAAACTGCAATTTAAAAAAAAACAGTAGAATGGTACAGTAAAGTTAGTCCCTGGTGAGGTAGGGGTTTACAGACCTAATGGCCTCTGGGAAGAAACTCCTTCTCAACCTCCCCATTCTCACAACATGGCAACGGAAGCGTTTGCCTGACCGTAGCAGCTGGAAGGGGTTGTAGGGGTGGAGGGGATCTCCCATGATCTTATTGGCTCTGGAGTTGCACCTCCTGATGTACAGTTCCAGCAGAGGTGCGAGTGAAGTCCCCATAGTGCGTTCGGCCGAACGCACTACTCTCTGCAGAGCCTTCTTGTCCTGGGCAGAGCAGTTCCCAAACCAAATCATGATATTTCCGGACAAGATGCTTTCCACAGCCGCTGAGTAGAAGCACTGGAGGATCCTCAGAGACACTCTGAATTTCCTCAATTGCCTGAGGTGGTAAAGGCGCTGCCTTGCCTTACTCACGAGTGCTGCAGCGTGCGATGTCCATGTCATATCCTCAGAGATGTGGACTCCCAGGTATTTAAAACAGCTCACCCTATCCACAGTAACCCCATTTATCCTCAATGGTGTGTATGTCCTCGGATGATGTGCCCTCCTAAACTCCACGATCAGCTCCTTGGTTTATTTGATGTTCAAGAGGAAGCTGTTGTCCTGACACCAGAGTGCCAGATCAGCCACCTCTTCCATCGTTGTCTGAGATCAGGCCCACCACCACAGTGTCATCAGCAAACGTGATTATCGAGTTGGAGCTGTACCTGGCCACACAGTCATGTGTGTACAAGGAGTACAGTAAGGGGCTGAGGACGCAACCCTGGGGGGATCCTGTGCTCAGGGTGAGGGACTTTGATGTATTTCCCCCCATCTTGACTACCTGGGGCCTGGTGGAGAAAAAAGTCCAGGACTCCGGCACACAGGAGGGTGTTGAGCCCCAAATCCAGAGCTTCTCGGCCAGTCTGGTGGGGACAATCGTGTTGAAGGCTGAACTGAAGTCTATGAACAGCATCCTCACGTAGCCCCCCCTTCTGGCTGTCAAGGTGAGAGAGAGCGGTGTGCAGAACCTGGGAGACCGCATCGTCCGTGGATCTGTTCGGACGGTATGCAAATTGTAACGGGCCCATGTTGCGAGGGAGGAAGGCGCAGATGTGTTTCTTCACCAGCCTCTCAAAGCGTTTCATGACGACCGAGGTGAGGGCCACTAGACGATAGTCATTCAGACAGGCTGGGGAGGCATTTTTAGGTACCGATACAATGATGGATCTTTTGAAGCAGGCAGGGACCACAGACCTGTCCAGGGAGAGGTTGAATATAGTCGTGAGCACCGGAGCTAGCTGCGTAGCACAGGACTTGAGTACTCGCCCCGAGATGCCATCGGGGCCTGCAGCTTTCCTCGTGTTCACCCGTGTCAGAGCCCTCCTCGCGTCGTTTAGCCTCACTCTGACAATGGAGGAGGCCGAGGACAGAAAGGTCAGTGACAAAAAATAGACACAAAAAACTGGAGTAACTCAACGGGACAGACGGCATCTCTGGAGAGAAGGAATGGGTGATGTTTGGGTTCGAGACCCTTATTCAGACTGAAGAAGGTTCAGAATTCAGGTTAGAATGACATGTGGATTAGGTGGTAATGGCTTCAAGGAGAGGCTGGACCAATTTGGATTATTTTCTCCAGAGGGTCAGAGGCTGCGAGAAGACCTGATAGAAGTTTATAAAAGTAAGAGAGGTATAGATAGGGTAGACAGTCAGAACCTTCATTCCCCAGAATTGAAATGTCAAAGACTAGAGGGCATAGCTTTAAGGTGAAAGGGACAAAGTTTAAGAGATATATGGGCCAATTTTTTTTAAATGTAGGAATGATTGGGCGTGGAATGGTGCAGGCAGATATGATAATGGCATTTAAGAGGCTTTTACGAGACGCAAATGGATATGAAGGGAATTTTGAGATATGGATCACGTGCAGGCAGATGAGATTAGGTTAACTTAACATCACGTTTGACGTGAACATTATCGATTTATGCTTGTTCCGTCCCTGTCCTATGCTCTATGCATTGCAACATGAATTTGCACAACAGCAGTACTTTAGAAATTATGGTATTTCTGCTCGAGTTCAAATATTTGGGTGAAAATTGCTTTGTTTGGTGATTTGTTTGCTTTGAGTGGTCAGTACCAAATCGGCCACAAAAAATTAAACAGAATTTACGGAATAAAGGGATATGGGGAGAAAGCAGGAATGGGGTACTGATTTAGGATGATCAGCCATGATCAGATTGAATGGCTGTGCTGGCTTAAATGGCTGAATGACCTACTCCTGCATCTATTTTTTATGTTTCTATGTTTCTAGAATATTAGACACTGCAAAAGGAATAACTGAAAGTTAAAAGGAATATCAAAAGTCTGAAGAAGGTACCCGACCCAAAACGTCACCCATCCTTTTTCTCCAGAGATGCTGCCTGACCCGCTGAGTTACTCGAGCACCTTGTGTCCATCTTCAGGCATATACCAGCATCTGCAGTTCCTTTCTACACATTCACAGGCACCTGCACCGTGCTAACAGACACCACCAATGAATTCTCCTACAGATTGTGAGCAGGATTTGTGAATGACTGCAAACGACGATTCCAATCGTCAAACCGAACAAGTTTAGGATATTAAACTTGTTTTATTTTTTCCACGAACGCATTCAGGAAGTGGTGAGGGGCAATGGATCAGGCATTCTTATTGCAGTGTGCAGTGCCTTCAGTTCCCTGTAATTACAGCCGGTGACGTTGGTTCGTGGTACACTTCATGGCTCTTCTGAAGACTCCCCAGGATGCCTCCCAGACTATTTTATGCGCAGCTTCATTTGCTAAACTATTTAACTACTGAAGCATTCCGATTTCTTTGAGCAGGCACAATTTGCACACAAGTCATAATCAGGGGAGCGGTTTTCTTTCTGACAGTAATTCCCCCACCTTTTTGTGCCCCTTAAACAGGCAGGGGGTAACGTGGAATAGTTGGGGCTGTGGTGGGCAGCGGAGATGTTGTGAAGTCAAGTTCAAGTGAGTATTGGATGGCCTGTCATAGAGTCACACAGAATGGAAACAGGCTCACCTTGTCCATGCCAACCAAAATGCCTCAGCTAAATTGAGTTTAATTTAGTTTAGTTTAGAGACACAGTATGGAAACAAACCCTTTGGCCCACCGAGACCAGTGATCACCCGTACACGAGTTGTATCCCACACTCTAGGGACAATTTACAGAAGCCAATTAACTTACAAATGTGAACATCTTTGGGTTGTGGGAGGAAACCTGAGCACCCAGAGAAAACCCACACAGTCACAGTCACAATGGAAACAGGCCATTCGGCCCACTGAGTTCACGCTGAACACCGATCGCATGTTCACATTAGTTCTACTTTATCACCCTTTGCATCCACTCCCTACACACTAAGGGCAATTTACAGAGGCCAATTAACCTACAAACCTAGAAAGTGGGAGGAAACTGGAGGACACAGAGGAAACCAAAGCAGGGTCAGAGAGAACACACAAACTCCACACAGACAGCACCCGATCTCTAGCGTTGTGAGGCAGCAGGTCTACCAGCTGCTGTGACGCCATAAGGAAAGATCTCTGACAGGTCCAATCTCTAGCCTTTGTCCAAACATCTATCAAACCCCCCCTCCCTCTCCTCCTCTTTCTCCCCCACATACCCCTTTCACCATTCCCCTGTGCCCCACCTAGACGCACCAATTTCTTCCCTCCCCTTCCTGCTCCCCCACACCTACATTCCTTCTTCTGGCTTCACAATTCGCAACTCTTCAATCCTTTTGTCTCACGCGTTTTTTATTTCAGCTCCGGCCTTGTCCAACCGCATGCCTGTCGAAACCCTCATCGCCTGTGTTCGTCTATTACCTGTCACCTTTTGTGCTGTCCCTCTCTTCTAGCTTCCGTTCTCCCCCCCCCTACAAGCACTCTGAAGAAAGGCCCCTGACCGTGAAATGTCACCCATTCATTTTCCCCAGTGACGCTGCCTGACCCGCTGCATTAGCCCAGCACTTTGTGTTATTTTTATAGGGAAAACATAAAATGGACATATTAACCTAAATAGTTTATGTACACCTCGGTTTTTAGTGACGTTCGTGCTGCCTTAATTCCAGCTGGGTGAAATCTCGTTCATGTGTAAAGGGAGCTTTTTCTTTCTGTGGTGTAGCATTAAGGAATTAAATCAAATGAATGGTGAACTATTCCGCTTTGATTCTGAAGTAAAACTCAGGAAGTGAAAGCTAAGTATTGTGCCACAAGGGTTGTCATATAGTCTTCAGTAGCAGGTAATTTTCATAGCAATGAAGGTATGAATTAAATGATGCAAACAGGAAAGTACATATTTAAAAACAGATTTGGAAGGCAATGTACAAAGTGCTCAGAATTAGTATAAAAGGATATAATAATGATGAAAGGAGAATTTGGTAAAACATTGGTTTACTGCTAATAGTTAAAAGGAACTGCAGATGCTGGAATCTTGAGTAGAACACAATGTGCTGGAGGAACTCAATAGGCCAGGCAGCATCTCTGGAGGGACTAGACAGATGTTCCCTCCACAGATACTGCCCAACTTGCTGAGTTGCTCCAGCACTTTATGCTTAACTACGACTTAATGCTCAGTTGTTAGCACAATCTACTTTTTACTTCAATCCTAGTAATAAAGCTGCAGTGGCGTGCTTGATGGAGAAATGGACTGGGGTTCATTTAAAACTGTGCTTTTTATTCTCTCGTATAACACCGTTCGACATGTTTAGCTCCTCAGTCAGCTTGATGACATGACCATTACCAGATAGAATCATAGATTCATACAGAACACAAAAGGACCATTCAGACCAACTCTTCCGTGCCGACCAACATGTGCCATCCAAGGTAGGCCCATTTGCCTGCGTTTGGACAATTCCCTCCAAACCTTTCCTATCCATGTACCTGTCCAAGTGTCTTTTAAATATTGTTGTTGTATCAAGGATGCCTTGGATCTTGGTGAACTGGTGCCTGGCAGAGGTGGAGGTCCACAGGGACGCCACTGAGATGGCAGGACCTTCGTGGGGAGCCTTCTTCAACGTTAGCAACAACACTTGCCATGCAGCAGTTCTGATGCAGGTTCTTGACCTGAAATGTCGACTTATACCTTTTGCTTCCACAGGCAGATGGAAATAATTCACTTGGGGTCCAGTGTTTTCCATCAGAACAAACTTCCTCATTACTCGGAGATCCAAGGAACTGCAGATGCTGGAATCTTAAGCAAAACACAAAGTGCCGGAGGAACTCAGTGGATCAGGCAGCATCTGTGGAAGGAATGGACCGGTGTCGTTTCGGGTCTGGACCTTCTTCAGACAGATTGTAGTAGGTGGAAGCAAGCTGGAAAATAGAGAAGGGAGGGGAACAAAGCCTGGCAAGTGATAGGTGGAAGATAGACACAAAAAGCTGGAGTAACTCAGCTGGACAGGCAGCATCTCTGGAGAGAAGGAAATGGTGACATTTTGGGTCGAGTCTGACAAAGGGTCTTGACCAGAAACGTCACCCATTCCTTTTCTCCAGAGATGCTGCCTGTCCCACTGAGTTACCCCAGCGTTTTGTGTCTATCTTCAGTTTAAACCAGCATCTGCAGTTCCTTCCTACACAAGTGAGAGCTGGATACATATGAGGTGGGTTTAATTGTAAGAATGGTGGATTGAATGAGAAAGGCTAAAGATCCTTTTTGTCTATTTTTCATCTGCAGCATTTGTCACTTATGCCACCCATCTGATAATCAAAATGCCTGTTTCCATGCTGTATCTTTCAATCAATTCAATCTATAATTTTCTCTACCATTAGGCCAATATGTTTTTGTTTCATATGCAGCCACAAGAACTGCAGATGCTTGGTTGCAGGAAAAGACAGAGTGCTGGAGTAACTCAGTGGGTCAAGCAGCATCTCTGGTAAACATGAATAAAGTTTGGAGACTGTAGACTGGGCAATGTTCAAGGACTCGGCAATGGACTTGAACGAATACACCACAGTCGTTACAGACATTATAAAGAAATGTGTGGAGGACTGCATACCTACAAAAACCTTCCGAGTGTTTCCCAATCAGAAACCTTGGATGAACTTTGAGATCCGCACTCTTCTGAAGTCTAGACACCGAGCATTCACGTCTGATGATACAGTGGACTACAAGAAGTCCAGATACGACCTTGGTAAGGCCATCAAAAAGGCCAAAAGGGACTTCTGCTCCAAACTGGAGGATGAGACAGATGCTCGGCAGCTGTGGTGCGGCCTGAATGCAAACACCTCCTACAAGGCGAAACCAGGAGGCAGCTCGAATGTCGGCGAAACATCACTCCCTGACGAGCTCAATGCGTTTTACACACGCTTTGATAGGGAGAATACTGATGTGCCTTCCCGAGCCCCCATTTGCTGCGATGGTATTTCAGTCTCAGTCACAGAGGCCGACGTCAGGAAATCATTCAGAGGGGTGAACCGTCGAAAAGAGCCTGGACCTGATGGAATACCCGGTCGTGTTCTAAAAACCTGTGCGGACCAACTGGCTGGAGTTTTTACAGACATTTTCAACCTCTCACTTCAGAGGTCTGAGGTCCCCACCTGCCTCAAAAGGGCATCAATTATACCAGTGCCCAAGAAGAGCAAGGTGACGTGCCTCAATGACTATCGACCAGTGGCACTAACGCCTGTGGTGATGAAGTGCTTTGAGAGGTAGATCATGGAGCAAATCAACTCCTACCTCAACAAAAACCTGGACCCACTGCAGTTCGCTTACCGCCACAACAGATCAACGGTGGATGTGATCTCGCTGGCCCTCCACTCCGCTCTGGACCACTTGGACAACAAAAACTCATATGTCAGGCTGTTATTTATCGATTACAGCTCGGCATTTAACACAATCATTCCCTCCAAGCTGGTTACCAAACTCTCAGAACTGGGTCTCTGCGCATCCCTCTGCAATTGGATCCTTGACTTCCTCATTCACAGACCACAGACTGTTCGTATTGGTGGAACTGTGTCAGACTCGATAACAATCAACACGGGAGCACCTTGGCTGCATGCTCAGCCCCCTGCTGTACTCTCTCTATACTCATGACTGCGTAGGCCGGTCACAGTGCGAACTCCATCATCAAGTGCGCTGACGACACCACTGTTGTGGGACGTATCACTGATGGGGATGAGTCAGAATATAGATGAGAGATCGAGCGACTGTCCATATGGTGCCAGCACAATAACCTGGCCCTCAACACCAGCAAAACCAAGGAACTGATTGTGGACTTTGGAAAGAGTGGGATGGGGACCCACAGTCCTGTTTATATCAATGGGTCGATGGTTGAAAGGGTCAAGAGCTTCAAATTCCTGGGAGTGCACATCTCTGAAGATCTTTCCTGGTCCGAGAACACTAATGCAATTATCAAGAAAGCACATCAACGCCTCTACTTCCTGAGAAGATTACGGAGAGTCGGTTTGTCAAGGAGGACTCTCTCCAACTTCTACTGGTGCACAGTAGAGAGCTTGCTGACTGGTTGCATCGTGGCTTGGTTCGGCAACTTGAGCGCCCTGGAGAGGAAAAGACTTCAAAAAGTAGTAAACACTGCCCAGTCCATCATCGGCTCTGACCTTCCTTCTATCGAGGGGATTTATCGCAGTCGCTGCCTCAAAAAGGACCCACACCATCCTGGCCACACACTCATCTCTCTGCTACCTTCAGGTAGAAGGTACAGGAGCCTGAGGACTGCAACGACCAGGTTCAGGAATAGCTACTTCCCCACAGTCATCAGGCTATTAAACCTGGCTCGGACAAAACTATGATCATTAATAACCCATTATCCGTTATCTGTTATCTGCACTTTATCAGTTTATTTATTCTTGTGTGTATGTATTTATATAATGATATATGGACACACTGATCTGTTTTGTAGTAAATGCCTACTATGTTCTGTGTGCCGAAGCAAAGCAAGAATGTCATTGTCCTATCAGGGACACATGACAATAAACTCACTTGAACTTGAACTTGAAGTTGGAAAATAGAGTTCGGGGCAAGACAAAGCCTGGCAAGTGGTAGGAGGGTACGTGCGAAGGGTGATTGCCAAATGGTTGGATAAAGGGCAGAGATTAAAAGACAAAAGGTGTGCTATAAGGATAGAATAGTAAGATTAAACGAGAACTTACCAGTTCGAAGTTTGATCGTTATTTTATGAGGAGTAACGATGAGGGGTTACGTGAAGAAGCCCCGCCTGGCGCTTGAACGGCATACTTCAAAGCAGCGGCATGAAAAACACAGAACATAATAGCCGGAGTAAGATAGCAAGGCTCAACATAGATTTAGAACTACCAGATGATCATTTATTTTATGAGGGTCGGGAGTGGAGGGCACGTAATCCCTCATCGTTACTTCTCATAAAATAACGATCAAACTTCGAACTGGTAAGTTCTCGTTTAAATCTTACTATTTTACTTCGGACTCACGTGAGTGACTACGTGAAGATTTTGTAGATTCTGTGTTTTTTATGTCGTAGAGTCATTCCATACGGCAGTCCGGCTAGGTCAACACATAAATGAGTAAATAACCTTTTACCAGAATTCAGTTTTAGTTTATTTCATAAATCTTTTAATGATAAAAGAACAAATAATAACCCCTTTTTTATACCTGGGGAAAATCACTACAATGTGATAAAAGATATAAAGTGATAACATAATCGATAATATAAATCGATAGTGAAACAAAGCAGGTGATTACAGTGAACCCAACACCGCGTGTCCAAAGCCTGTCATTGTGAGAACAGGTTTATCGTAGAACTTTGAAATAGTTTCTTCTTTACACCACCCTGCGGCTTCTAAAATGTGTTCGAGCGGTACGTCCTGTAACTTCGCCGCGGACGTAGCTGCCGCCCTGTTGGAGTGAGATTTAAACACATCAGTGTCTACTCCCGCTAAAAGTAACACCTGTTACTACTAAACCATCTAAAAAATGGTTTGTACTGATGCTTTTGTGTGTGGTTTCTTTGCATAATAAATAACACTTTTTCATCACCTTGAAGACTCGTGGTGACTTTTATATATTGAGTCAAGTGTCCAACTACACACAACGTTGGATCAATAGGGTAAGCTTGAAACATTACCTTAGCTCCAGTTCTTCCTGGTCTGCTTTGTTTTGATCAGATCATAAACGTAAAACACAATGTTATCTGAAGCCACATGCATACAATCTAAACGTAGCATTTGCAATGTTTGCACTCTTTGTGCTGATACCAACGCCATTAACATTACTACTTTAAATGTTAATTTTTCAAGACATAACTGTGATTGGAGTCCATTGCCTAAGCAAAGTAAGTACAATGCTGACATCCCAAATTTCTGTAATTTTGGCTTGGCGGATTTTTGTTAAAAATCCATTTCATAAACCTGGATATTTAATGGATGAGATCCAATTGATTCATGGTCAGAAATTTGTCCTAAATAGGACGATAAAGCACTACGAGCACTATTAATGGCACTTATAACTCAAGTGCTGCTCAAAATACAACTCAGCAAGGAACTCCAATATGTTTTCAAATGTTCACAGTAATGATAAGATATATTTGATTGTCTACAAAAAACTTCCTATTTCTTTTATATGTGTCATATATTGTTTCTTAGTGCTGTCTCGCCATGATGAGACTATAACATCCATGGTCCTATCCGACAGTCCAAGCCTTGTAGTGGTCTGGTCAAAACCTGCAGATTAACAAATTCATATGAACATGTAATGGATGAATTTCTTTTGTTACTGGTTGTATTAACAAATCACTGCAGCTAGGAATTGACATACATGGTTCCTTAATCATATTTAACATCAATGGGAACCATGGTTGTGTGGGCCAATTTGGAATCACAAACAGTCCTGTGGCAGAAATCGTGTTCTATTTTCTTAAGACATTGCCTAACCAGGCCAAATGGAGGGAAAGCATAAAAGAACATATTTCCCCAATGTAGCGAAAAAGCATCTACTGCTACCCCACCTGGATCGGGTTCCCAAGACACATATTTAGGCAATTGATGATTTAATCTTGATGCAAACAGATCAATGTCTGGTAACCCATAGCGAATAACAATTTTACTGAAAACTTGTGGGTTCAACATCCATTCTATGTTGTCTGCCACCACATTGTCTTTACCTGGGATATAACTTGCTGAAACCCAAATTTGGTGCTCAATACACCAATGCCATATCTGATTGACCAGACAATCATATGATACCGACCTTACTCCACCCATGTGATTAATATATGCAACAGCTGCCTTATTGTCTAATTGTACCTGGACATGCAGATCCTTTTTTTAAAATCCATAAAATGCCCCCAATAACTCCAAATAATTAATACCATATGTTTGGAGAAACAATTCCTCTTGGACAGTCCATCTGCCCCCACAGCTGGTAAATTTATCTGTCGCTCCCCCATCCGAGAGCACTTGCATCTGTTTGTAAAAATACTTCAGGCTGCTGTATTAAAATGTTTTTAGCAGCATGTGGAACATTTTCAATCCACCATTGTAATTCCAATAAAGCTTCTTTTGTTAATTCCATAGGCCTATCAAAATGGCCTGTTCGCTTTTTTAAAGCTTGTGTTTTGTCCCTTTGAAGGTTTTTGTAATGTAATGGACCAAATTCCACTGCAGGAAATGCTGCTACTAATTTACCAATAACCTTTGCTACTTCTCAGATGGAGGGATAAGGTTTGTGAATGAGGCCCCAACATACAGTTGAAATATCAACAATCTTGTCCGTTGTCAAAGTTACTAACATAGTAACTGAATTAATCACAAAACCTAAATAATTAATTGTTTGTGCTGGCTGCAGCTTGGACTTAATTGGATGAATCAGGAACCCTAGTTTTTCAAGTAAAGTTTTAGTTGCTGAAACTGATTTTCTAGCTGATTCCTGACTATTACTGACAATTAAAATGTCATCCAGATAAGCCATAACGATGTGCTTTTGTGCTCTTAATTGTGCTAAAGCTGGTTTCAACAGCTTTGTGAAGAGCCTAGGAGCTGAACTTAACCCATTAGGTAATGCTTTAAATTTCCACAGCTGTCCCAGCCAATTTTAAGTACCTCCGAAAAAAACGATGTATTGGTACTGAATAGTACGCATCCTTTAAATCGATTGTAGCCATATAACAACCTGCTGATATCAAATGTCTTGCAGTGTTGAACGTTTCCATCTTGAAATGTTTATACTGGACAAATGTATTAAAGTTTGTAAGGTCCAGAATAATTCTACAACCACCATCTTTTTTATCTCTTGGAAAGATGTTTGACACAAATTGGTGTGGATGCTCAACAGTTTTTTTTTCAATAACACCTTTTTTAAACAATTTGTCAATTTCCACATTAATTTCTGCTTCCTCAATAGCAGAGAACATGAAACCATAAATAGGTTTATATTGTAACCGGAGAATCAACACCTTCTTTAAATGTTATTGTAGCTCCTGAAACCGTTTGTAAAATAAACCGGTCAGATGTGATGCAAAGCCATTCATCATAAAACATTTGTAATCTCCCACCAACTAGAGATTTGTCCAAAGTTCCTTCAAGAACAGAATAAAGTTTTGTACCTCTCCATATGAACGTGGTGGTCTCCTTCTCCCCGTATATGGGTGAACATTAGGCTGTGTTGGATGGTAATATTTTCTTACCATATTCCTGCCTCTGTTTGTTCCAAAATCAGATCCCCTTCTTGGTGTATAGTACCTTTTTTGTCCAAAAACGAAAGGTCTCATGTAGCTAATAGATTTAGCCTCTTCATCCATTTCTCTTATTTGTTTAGGCAGGTTTTCTCCAAATAGATAATCAGGAGATTGAACACCACTTGTTCGGCACAGACCTGCAAATCTAGGATGAAATATGGGCCGAATCGCAATTTTCCTCATACAATTGATTTCATAAAAGGAGTGGCACAATAAGCCCAATGTATCTCTTTGGATTTTGATCATTTCTGATCCTTCCATTTGCTTTCCAAAAGCAGTAATGGCAGGTGAAATCAGTTTGAGGATTCTTTGAAACCTTATTTCTTGTTCTCTCATGACTGATGACATAGATGTCCATATAGTCGGATTCACCGTAGGTACCTTCAATGAGGTGCAATTTTCCGGTGTTTTATATAATTCTGCTGTTTCAGCCATAACAGAATCTTGAAGTTGGTGAGATACCATATAATTAATTCTGGCAGCTAGGTTTTCTTCCATAGCCTCACCACTTCCTTCAGGTATAGCAAAATCTTTTGCCATATCAGACACATATGGCCTTTTCTTTTTTATTTGTGGTGTGCACTCATAATCCACATCACCACTTTCAGGGTCTGTCTCTTGCAGCCCTGATACTCCTGGAATTTCATCAAAGGAGACTTCCTCCACCCTTAATCCTGGGTCTGGAGTTTCATATTCCCAATTTGGCACATAGCCACATTCTGGATATTCAAACCCCTCAGGGTCTGTTTGGGAAAATTCTGGGTTCTTTGACCCTTGTCTCATAATATTTTGGAGCACTTTCTCCATATGTTCCATTTTAAGCCATATAGCTTTATTATCCGGAGGACTTTCATTATCAGAGTCATCATCAGAAACCACGGGCCTCACGGATTTCTTTTTACTTTTCTTAGGCACATTTTCGTCCGTGGTTTTAGTTTCTGGAGGAATTATAGTCTCACTAACGGGTGAATCAACGGCCACCAGTATCGGAACCGGCTCCGCACTAATCGCTTGTCCCAACTCTTTAGCCTCTCCCCGGGACGATCTTTTTACCCGCGAAATCTTCCTCTGAGACTTCTCCATTTTGTTTCAATTTTTTATTATCTTTGCTGGATCTGTACGCCAGCATGACTCTGATTTTTTGTAAAAAAATTTTACTTTCATTTTGCTGGTTTTATACGCCAGCGTAACGTTTTTTGAACGCCATAAAGTAAATCAATTGCACTTACCTGCGGGCCCGTTCTTACTGCTGAGGGGAGCTGCGCTCTGCAGCTCTTGCTTCTGCCGTCAGCGTCGACGTCATGCCGATCAAGCGCCAGGCGGGGCTTCTTCACGTAGTCACTCACGTGACTCCGAAGTAAAATAGGTGTGCAATGTGAAGCTAGATGAATGATAGGGGTGGGTGGGTAAAAGCATGGTGTGCATCCAATAGACAATAATCAATAGACAATCCAGGTGGCATTCTTGCTGTTACATGCTTCTGTGAGGCATTTTGAGATGCTTTGTTGTGTCAAGGAGTTATGTAAATTCAAGAGTGTTTTTTAGAATGTTTAATACATGATCATTTGGTAAATGTGCAGATGCTTATCTTTGAAGCAGAGACACAAAATGAAGATTAAATGTATTAAATATGCCAACATCTCCCTGGATTGAAATAGTTAAATGAATAGTGAAAAGCTCTTTCTAGCTAAAATCCACAGCATAACAGATATACCAGGATATTTAAACCTTAACTTTTGATCTTTAATTGATTGATTAAAAGATACAGCATGGAAACAGGCCATTCAGCCCACCAGGTCCATGCTGACCAACAATCACCAATTAATCCCAACTCTTTGTTTAGAGATACAGCATGGAAACAGGCTCTTCGGACAACTGAGTCCATGCCGACCATTGATTACCCCGTTCAACCAGTTATATGTTATCCCACTTTCTCTTCCACTTCCTACACATTAACAGAAGCCGATTAATGTACAAACATACACGCCTTTGGGATGTGGGAGGAAGCGGCGAACCCAGAATCAACCCACATGATCACAGGTAGAACGTGCAAACTCCACACAGAAGAGCACCCGAGGTCAGGTTCGGATGGGCACTGTGAGGCAGCAGCTGTATCAGCTGCTCCACTGTGGCGCCAGTTTGGGTTCGACGGCAATTGCATAATCTTTCCAAATTTGACCAGTCTCCAAATGAGGACAGACAATGGCGAAAAACAAACTGATTGTCTTTTTTTTTAATTTTTATTATTATTATATTTTTTTATTACTATACAAAACAAAAAAAGAGAAAGAAAAGAAAGAGAAGAAAGACAACAGAAAAAAGCCGCCAGACATAACACTATTGGTGCAATCCACATGGTGCTACACAGTCAGGCATTGCAAGAGCACAAGCAAAGGGCACAGGACTACATCACTGCAGAAAATATGAAATTATTGGTCTTTGAGATGGTTGAGACCTTCCTGAGACCTTCCAGATCATATTCCACCGATGAGTTGAATATCACGGTTTCCATGAATGTGGTCTCAGTGTCCACCTTTCTGAGGAGGGTTTCATAATCAACTCACGTTGTTGTCATGTGTAGGAAGGAACTGCAGATGCTGGTTTAGACCGAAGATAGACACAAAAAGCTGGAGTTTAACTCAATGGGACAGGCCGCATCTCTGGAGAGAAGGAATGGGTGATGTTTCGGTTCGAGGAGGAAGAGTGAAGAAGGGTCTCGACCCGAAGCGTCACCTATTCCTCTCCAAAGATGCTGCCTCTCCCGCTGAGTTACTCCAGCATTTTGTGTTGATCTTCACATTGTTGTCATTGTCCATTTACTTATTAATGTGAGCGAAACAAATACAACTTCAAGAGTCACATCAAGAGGCAAGGGGGTTTTATTATCATATACACCGATAAGGAACAATGAAATTCTTACTTGCAGCAGCACAGCAGGTCTGCAAAAAAGACACCGTACTCAATGGATAATATAATAAACAAATATAAAAAGTTCAATAAATTAATAAAGCACCTAATTTGAGCAAAGCCTAGTCTCTAGTGCAATCAAGGCAGTTTGTAGTTCAGAGTTTAGTTGGACTTTGTAGCATTCAATATCCTGATGGTTGGTGAGAAGAAACAGTTCCTGAATCTGGGTGATACAGTTTTCAGACTCCTATATCTTCTTCCCGATGGTAGGAGTGAAATAAGAACTTGGACAGGATGCTATGAGTCCTTAATGATGCTGGCTGCCTTGCTGAGGCAGCCCCTCTTGTAGATAGATCCCTTCGATGGTGGAGAGGTCAGTGCCCGCGATGGACTGAGTTGTGTTCATCACTTTTCGTGATCTCCTTTGTTCTGGGCGTTCAAGTTGCCAAACCAGGCCGTGATGCAACCAGCCAACATGCTCTCCAAGGTTGCAGAAAAATGTAATTCATTTGAATTTCACATAAATTCTCTGTCAAATAAATGAAACGCACATCTACTTAATCTACACTTGCGAAGATTGTGATCTTTATGGGTATTTCAAGTCAGTGTTAGAACAACACACAATGAACCATTAAATATTGGGAATGAATTACTCAGCTATCGACTGTTAAGCACTAAATATATGTCTTTGACAGCCATTACTGCTTTAAGTCTGCTTTTCACAATTTTTTTTTTGGCGGTTTATCAAATAAGATGATGTTTCTCACAGTCGTAGTGGAAAAGTGCCAGAAATTTTGGACTGCATTGAAAACAACACAGCTCTGGGGCATACGATATACATGTAAATGAAATACATGGCAGTTTTTTTTCTTTAAGATGTTTATTCATTTTATTAAGCATATAAAATACCACATTCTGGAAAAGGTTGGGAATCCCTGAACTGGAGGGTGGGTCATCCTAGTCTGGGTATTGTGTAATGAGGAACGATTAGTTTGCGACCTTGTTGTGCAAAGCCCCTTGGGCAACAGTGACCATAATATGGTGGAATTCTGCATTAAGATGGAGAGTGACACAGTTAATTCGGAGGCGAGGGTCCTGAACTTAAAAAAGGGAGACTTTGATGGTATGAGACGGGGATTGGCTAGGATAGACTGGAAAATGATACTTAAAGGGTTGACAGTGGAGAGGCAATGGCAAAGATTTAAAGATCGCATGGGTGAACTACAACGATTGTTAATCCCTGTCTGGAAAAAAAATAAAATGAGGATGATGGCTCAACCGAGGCTAACGAGGGAAATTAGGGATAGTGTTAAATTCAAGGAAGAGGCATATAAATTGGCGAGAGGAAACAGCAAACTCTGGACTGGGAGAATTGGCGAGAGGAAGCAGCAACCTCTGGACTGGGAGAAATTTAGAATTCAACAGAGAAGGACAAAAGGGTTCATTTAAAGGGGGAAAATAGAGCATGAAAGAAAGCTTGCGGGGAATATAAAAGCTAATTGTAAAAGCTTCTTTATATATGTGAAGAGGAAAAGATTAGTTAAGACAAATATAGGTTCCTTACAGTCAGAAACAAGTGATTTTATAATGGGAAACAAGGAAATGGCAGACCAGTACTAAATAAGCACTTTGGTTCTGTCTTTACTGTGGAAGACACAAAACAATCTCACGGAAATACTAGGGGATCGAGGATCTAGTGGGAGGGAGGAACTGAAGGGAATGGTGTTAGGTAAACTGTTGGGACTGAAGGCAGCTAAATCCCTAGGGCCTGATGGTCTGCATCCCAGAGTACACAAGGAGGTGGCCTGAGAAATCATGGTTGCATTGGTGATCATTTTCCAATGTTCTACAAACCGGATTAATTCCTGTGGACTGGAGGGTAGCTAATGTAACCCCACTTTTGAAGAAAGGAGGGAGAGAGAGAAAACAGGGATTTATCGCCAGTTAGCTTTACATCGGTAGTGGAGAAGATGCTTGAGTTGATTCATAAAGATGTAATAGCAGCGCATTTGGATAGCCGTGACAGGATCAGTCAAAGTCAGCATGGATTTATGAAGGGGATTTCATTTTTGACTAATCTTCTGGCATTTTTTGAGGATGTAACAAGTAGAATGGATAAGGGAGAGCCAGTGGATGTAGTGTACCTGAACTTTCAAAAAGCCTTTGAAAGGTCCCACACAAGAGATTGTGTGGGGTACTGATTTTGGATTATTAGCCATGATCATATTGAATGGTGGTGCTGGCTCGAGGGGCCAAATGGCCTACTCCTGCACCTATTTTCTATGTTTCTGTTTAATCACCTCTTTCTAGATTTTTGGAACTAATTGCAATTTCAAACATATTGCAGAGAAAATAAAATGGAGCATTACAGACTGAGGGAAGGGGTGGACAGAAAATGATGCAGTACTAGGTCTACCATCCAATGTCTATGCCAAACACAATGACAATTTAACCTAATCTCCTCTGCCTGCATGTGATGCATATCCCTCCATTCTCTGTAAATCCATGTGCCTGTTTAAAAATCTCTTAAATGCTGCAATTGTACCTGCCTCCACCACCAACCCCCCCCCCCCCCCCCCCACACTCCCACCCCCGCCCCCGCAACAGGTTCAAGGCACCCACCATTCTCTCTATTAACAAACCTTGCCATGCACATTTCCTTTAGATTGTCTTTGAAGCCCAATCTCTCCTCTTCAATGTTAATACCAGCAAACCACTGACCACCATCTTCTGTTTATTTCTCCCAACACTGTCATCCTTTCTTCCTTTAGGTTTTGGTTTATTATTGTCAGATTAACCGCTGTGTTCTTCATGCTATCCAAACAGATCAGATGATACTATACACAAATACAATGAAACACAGGCACAGCAGGGAGAGCAAAGCGGAAGATACAGAGTGCAGAATATAGTTCTCAGCATACTCATGCATCAGTTCAATTGACAAAGTCCAGTGTCTGCAATGGGGTAGAGGTGAATGGAGCAGAACCCTAGCTTGTGGAAGATTAACATTTTGATATGAATTCTCAATCAAAGAGAATTTGTGACTTCCAATGAAATCCACATCCACTTCATGTACAATTGTGCTCTTTAAAAACAAAAGTCCTCTTTAATGCAATGAACTGAACAAATGTATTGTAATTAACTGGCCCCTTTTCATTGCATCTAACGTATCACAAAATATTTTTTTGACAATCAGTATATCCGGTGCTTTCTATGTAAACAAAAAGGAAGACACGTATAAACATACATGTCACATGGTCAGAAAACAAAACAATGTTGTTTAACGTTATATAGACACAAAATGCTGGAGTTACTCTGCATGGACAGGCAGCATCTCTTGAGAGAAGGAGTGGGAGACCTTCCGGGTCCAGACCCTTCTTCACGTTATATTCTGTACTCCTTCACGCTACCTATTGTACTTGAGTTTGACCTGATTGTATTTATGTGTAGTATTATCTGATCTGATTGGATAGCATGCAAAACAAAGCTCTTCACTGTACCTCGGTACACGTGACAATAATCAACCTTTTAGAGGTGCCGGTACATCGCACTGTCGTGGAATGGAATAAATTATTGTCACATGTGACAAGGCGCAGTGAAATTTGTTGCTTGCATACTCGAGGTAGACGAATAGAGGCCACCTACAGTGCTGACAGTTACAAAGTACACCGGCTCCCACTTTGTCCCCCCCCCCACACACACAGATCAGTTCCTCCACACAGGGTCCTCCATTGTCCATTGATCTCCCCCCTCCCTCCTCATTTTCCATTGTTCTTTCCCATCCCTCACGGCGCCCCCCCCCCCCCCACGCGCTCTTCTACCGCCGACCACGGGTCGACCCGCAAAGCTTCACCGCCACCGCGAGGCTTCACCGCTGCCGTCCTAAAAAAAGCTCTGCGTATGTTTCTCTTTTCAGGCTCTTTCTGACAGTGCAGATCTTGTAACAGTGCAGATAGACAGAGGGGTCTGCACTTCATCAACGAGCTGTCTGATGAAAGGTCTCCACCTGCAACGCCACCTATTCCTTTTCTCTGGAGATGCTGCCTGACTCGCTGAGTTACTCCAGTATTTCGTGTCCATCTTTGGTGTCAACCAGCATCTGCTGTTACTCCTTACACATGAAATAGTGCAGAACAGAAACCAGACATTTCCCCATCATTTGTACTTGGAATATAGAATCGCCATCATTTGTACATCAAAAATAGAACGGAGCCAAAATTTCAGGCCAATCACCCTTTGCCAGCACCAAACATGGGCGAATGGAACTAGCTTCGAAGGGGCATCAGGGTCAGCATGAACGAGTTGGCATCTAGTGAAAAGCCTGTTTCCATGCTGTATGACTATGATTCTATTGTACTGGTTTTGATTCAATTCCATTTGGACCAGTATTGCAAATAGTAAACACAACCCAGTTGAGAATTAAACTTGTAAATGTTTTATACACTTCAATGTTGGTCGTCACTCCTGGCTTCCACCGGCATCAGGCTCTCAGTTTGTTTAGGAAATATGAACTCAGCTTTTTCTATGAAGCTGTGCCGGTCATGGAATCACCAGCTTTCTGACTAAAACCTATAAAAATGGTAGTACGCAGTCTCTGTGTGGCTCTGTGCAGCCAACACACTGATCCAGCCAGTGTTCTGTGAAGCTGTGTGGTCTGAAACCATACTTCTCTAACAGCCAGAAAACATTTGGGAGCTTATTCACAAAGCTTCATGCATTATTCCCTAAATATGATTACAAGACCCACCATGTGACATTTGAAAGATACTTAATTGGTTTCCTCCTCAGGCAAAATATGAATTAAAGGGCACAGTAATCAGGTTCATATGTAAATACAGGCTAAACCTTCTACCAGTTATTCATTGGCTAAGAGAAACTCCAAATAGATGTTTCAAATTATGATTTTGTCTTGGCTAAAAACCCAATTTGTTGAAATATCGTGAAGCACATACCCAACAATTACAAAATCCTAGGGAGACAAAAGTGCTGGAGAAACTCAGCGGGTGAGGCAGCATCTATGGAGCGAAGGAATAGGCAACGTTTCGGGACGAAACGTTGCCTATTTCCTTCGCTCCATAGATGCTGCCTCACCCGCTGAGTTTCTCCAGCACTTTTGTCTACCTTCGATTTTCCAGCATCTGAAGTTCCTTCTTAAACATTACAAAATCCTAGTTATTCCGCAGAAGAAAATAAGTTTGGTTGATTTTTCTACCACTATGCGTGTTACATCAGTAGTGCGGGACTCAGTTCCCTAAACAGCAGTAACCTTATGTGTAGGAAGGAACTGCAGATGCTGGTTTATATCAAAGATATACATCAAAGATAGACATCAAATGCTAGACATCAGGTCAGGCAGCATCTCTGGAGAAAAGGAACAGGTGACATTTCGGGTCGGAAACCCTTTTGCAGGCTGACGTATAGAAGTGGGGGAGGGGGGGTGGTGGGGGGAGAACTGGGGGCGAGAAAAGGCAGAACAAATCAGGGCCAGTAACAGATTATCTCAGGAAGGGTGGAGTCCATAATATTATTCTGCTTTGGTTTCCTCATTCTGCTTCCATTGAAGTTTGTAATTTACTCGTGGTATAAAAGTCAATGAAAGATTAAAATTTAAATTTGAGCAGGTCATGGATTAGCAACAATACGCGGATGAGTTTAGATTGATAAATATAGTAATGGAGTCAAACAGCATGGAAATGGGCCCTTCAGTCCAACTCACCCATGCCAGCCAAGATGCCTCATCAAAGCAAGTCCTATTTGCCATAGAGGCATTTGGCCCATATCCCGCTAAACCTTTCATATTCTTGTACCAGTCCAAGTATCTTACAATAAGATTTGTTGCTTTTGATTTGTAATAACTGTTGTTCAGAGACACAAAGAAATGCAGATGCTGGAATCTTGACCAAAACACAGAATGCTGGAGGAACTGACCTGGTCAAGTGGGGAATGGACAAATGATGTTTCAAGTCAGAATTCTTCTTCAGACCTGATCCATAATATTGTCTGCTCATTTCCATCCACAGATGCTTCCTGTCTAGCTGAGTTCCTCCAGCACTTTGTGTTTGCTGTGAGGAGATGGGATTCATGCTGATAATCTGGAATAGAGCATAGTCATACAGTATGGAAACAGGCCTTTCATCCCAACTTCCCCATGCCAACAAAGATGCCCCATCTATGCTAGTCCCACCTGCCTGTGTTTGGCCCAAATCCCTTAAAACCTTTCCTATCCATGTACCTGTCCAAATGTATTTTAAACATTGTTATAGTACTTGCCTTAAACCTCCTCTGGCAGGTCGTTCCATGTACCCACCACCCTCTGTGTGGAAAAACTTGCTCCTCAGGTTCCTGTAAAATCCATCCCTTCTCTCCTTAAACCGATATTCTCTGGTTCTTGATTCTCCTATTCTGGGCAAAAGACTCTGTGCATCTACTGTGTCTATACACATTGTGTATCTATCTATTCTCCTCATGATCTTATACACCTCATCTTCCTGGGCTCCAAGGACTAAATGTATTCATGTAATAAATGTAGTTAATAAACTCTTTATAATGTGATCAAGGGCCCCACATTAAAAACCTTGGTAAGCAAGCTTATATGTATTCTGATTAGGAGATAAAGACAGGATTTACCATTCCACTCCTGCTGCTGGCAATCGATCTTGAAGAACTTGAAAAACTTTTGCCACCTAGAACTTCATGAATGTACATACTTATACACCCATAAAGCAGAAACTATTGGAGAAAAGGACCTTGCATATGCTCCATTTCCTTTATAAATACAAACTTTAATATTAGGATACCATTAAGGTGCAAAGGGAGCAAAACAGCTTCACCGGGATGTTGCCTGGGCTTGTGGGCTTGAGCTGCAGAGAGAGTTAAGATGGTGATGGCAGCGGGCGCAAAGGACAAAGTGTCGGCAAGAGGAACTGGGGGGGGGATTCTTACCTTCTGTGCTCTCAAAGTCAGCTGTGGTAGACGCATAAAGGCTGAACGGTGGCAGGGGTGAGGATAGGGATGACAGTTCTCTGGCTAATGTGAGGATCTGGACTGCGGCGACGGCTGGAGACTGTGCAACAGTCTTGGGATTGACTGGATCGGACGCCAATGCCAGAGACACGGTGGAAGCAACCAATAACTTTGCTTGGCCAGGACAACCCTGCAACACCACCAGGACAACGTCTCCATGGCCAGCTGCACTTGAAGCAACTTGGACTTTGAAAATGGTGCGAACGCCTGGCGACTCTTGCATATCGACTCAGTGGACTTAATCTAAGATTGTGCTTCTGCATAGTAATACTTTAGTGAACTGTAAGCAAAAAAAAGGATTTCACTACACCTCAGTACATGTGACAATAAAGAACCATCAAACCATTGAGAAGTTTAATGTTGACAGCTAATTTATAATCTTCATGATGTTTTTTTACTCTTTTGTCTTGACAATCGGTCTCTTTACTGCACTTCACGTCCTCCCATTGGGATGAGGATCGTGCGGTGTGCTCTTTTGTTGCCAATCCTCAACAATCCTCAAAGTTCTAATTTTCTAATCGCCATGGTATATCATGCTTCGAAATACAAACTACCAACTACCAAGGGAACTGAAGGCCGTGTCGCATCTGCAAAACATGCAACAGATGTGTTTTCGACAAAAGAAAGAAAAGTTTAAAATATGTTTGACATTTCAGCTGATAACTGCACTTCCTACCTTCAGAAACTCAGAGATAGGATCGCCTAATTAGTGCGTGGTCATGTTCAATTGATGTTTACAGAAGTGAATGTTGTTTTTAAATAGTTTTTGCATTTAGTGGTTAGAATATTTCAGGCTGTTAGCTTGAGAAAGGAGTTGAAAATAGTTTAGCATAAACAAGTAATGAGCACAATCTTGCTTCCGACAACAATTACAGCTCATTAAAAGTGATTTGTCGGATTTGATCTGCTGTAGGATATGGCTCTGAAGTGCCAAGATCTATGGAGTACCGACTTGTCCTTTTTCATTTTCAATTAGTTTAGAGATATAGCATAGAAACAGGCCATCTGAGTCCACACTGACCATCAATCACACATTCCCTTGTTCATTTGTTCTATATCTCCACATTACAGTCAATTTCCTTTCCCTTCCCCATGACTAATCTGAAGGGTCTCGACCTGAAACGTCAGTCATTCCTTCTCTCCAGAGATGCTGCCTGTCCCGCTGAGTTACTCCAGCATTTTGTGTCTATCGTACCCATTCACACCAGTTCTGTTATCCCCCTTTCTCAACTGCTCGCTACATACCAGGGGTCATTTACAGAGGCAAATTAATCTGCAAACCTGTGGGAGGAAACCGGAGAACCTGGATGAAACCCACACGGTCACAGGGGGGAATGTGCAAACTCCACACAGACAGCACCAGAGGTCAGGATAGAACCTGGGTCTCTGGCGCCGTGAGGCAGCTGCGCCACATGCTGCCTCCATTCTTTCTAAAACACTCAATCAAAACAATTAAATTAAGACCTTTTGCAATATATTTGGCAATGAAGTTATTAAATTTAATTTATCTCGTTCAACTAAGCAAGTCGTGCTTTTATACGACTTTGTTTCCAAACCTAATGACTCTATAACTCTTGATTAGTACAGGTGTCAGAGGTTATTGGGAGAAGGCAGGAGAATGGGGTTAGGAAGGAGAGATTGATCAGCCATGATTGAATGGTGGAATAAACTTGATGGACCAAATGGTCTAATTCTACTCCTATCGCATGACCTATGTAGATTGATGTTGCATGTTAACCAATCACACACCAGCCAGCATCTCTAACTCCACCCCACTGTAATACCTATACTAATACTATTTCTCAGCACCGACAGTTGGAGCAGTCAGGATGTGTTGATAACTAACCATCCTTCATTCTGTTAAGTTTTAGTACTGATTAAAGATGTGTTTGAATCATGTACTGAGTCTGGAAGTCATTTACATGGTGTCAGAAGTGGGATCCACTCCTTCTGTATAACGGTTTTTGTTTCACCCTTTTGTGAGTCTTTATTTTGCTTTATGATGGCCTCTTCCTGTCGAAAGCCTGACCCTCTCGTCTTTGATGCGGATATCAGCGAACGCTGGGCCACGTTTGAAATTGATTACCGACACTACATGAACATTGCACACCGAAATGAACCTGATGCTGTCAAGGCCTCTCTCCTACTCAACCTTGCGGGCCCAGATGCCCTTCGGCGATCCAGAACATTCTGTTATGCTCCAGCAGTCCGCGATGCCAGCGACCAGGTAATAACCGCAGCTGAATCTCCTGATGACCCCAATGTTCTGATGCGTAAATTTAGCCAGATCTGTGATCTGCCCGCAAATCACATTTTGGACAGGGCTAGGTTTTTCTCTCGCCGTCGACTCCCTGGTGAATGAGTAGACTCGTTTATCTCAGACTTAATGTATTTAGCCCAGCGCAGCCGATTCCAAAATATGCCGGTCGATCAGTTGACTGATTAGTTAACAAGGGACATTTTAGTGAATGGCATTCCTGACCTAAAGCTCAGATCAGAGCTTCTGAGACGGCCAGATTTGACTCTGGATGAATCAGCACACGCATGCAGGACAGTGGAATTCATTGACCTTATAGACAGTTCGCATGAAACCAAAACCATCAATCTGACGGGCTTCACTAGGCAGCGAACCAACACAGATAACAAGCGATTTATGACCCAAGCCAGTCAGGTGCCTCTTCGTGATCCTCAGAAGAAATGCCCAAATTGCAACTACTCACACAGCAGACAATCAGCTTGCCCCGCTTTTGGTAAATCGTGCAATTACTGTAAAAAGTTAAACCACTTTGCCTCTGTATGTCGGGCAGCAAGTCAGGCCCGTGGGAAGAATTCGCCCAGCTCCAGGTCTAATCTCAACTTCTTGCTACGAGACAGCAACAATCTCACTCCCCAATTCCAGCTCGAACCTGCCCACGAACAGATTCCAATTAACTCACAAGAGGACCCGACTGTTTACTCATTAAGCTTGCTGCTGCTAAGAATTATGATCCGACCGTGACAGTAACTGTAAACAACGTTCATTTTGGCGCGAAATTAGACACGGGGGCGAAAGTAAATACTATGTCAATCAACCTCTTCAATAAGATAAGAACTAACGAGCCACTGATCAAGGACAAATCCACTCTACATGCGTTTGGAGGGGAGGTTCTGCGGCCTTTGGGCAAAACCAACTTGAAATGTGTGCTGAAAAAAACCACGAGGAATTTGACCTTCTATGTCTTGAACTTTAATTCAGTTACTCTGCTTGGCAATCGGACCTGTCAGGAACTGGGGCTGATCTTCTTTGACAAAATGGTCCACAAGCTGCAAATATCCCTGGACCCGCTGAGTGAATTCCCTGATCTTTTTGACAACAACCTGGGCAAGTTGCCCGTGACTTACAAGATTATTACTGACCCTGAAGTGACACCCGTCATCCGACCTCCACACCGATTGTCATTTGCCATGACTGACAGGGTTCACTCTGCGCTGAAGGACATGGCCTCCACAGGCATAATTGAAGCAGTCAGCGACCCCACTGACTGGGTCTCAACCATGATTGCCACAGTCAAGAAGGGAAAAAATGAAATCCGTTTGTGCATCAACTCGAAAGAACTGAATGCTGCCATTAAGCGCCCACACCATCCTGTGAAGTCTGTCGAGCATGTTGCAGCAAAGGTCGGAACGGCCACCTTATTTTCTGTCCTCGATGCAAAGAACTCTTTCTGGCAGATACCGCTGGACAAGGAGTGATCAAACCTCACCACATTTGCCACCCCATTCGGCAGATACAAATGTCTGAGAATGCCATTCGGAATCAACTCTGCCAGTGAAGTCTTCCAAAGAACTATGGAGCTATTATTCGAGGACCTACCTTGTGCCATCATTGTCGACGATATCCTAGTGTATGGCAAAGATGCAACGGAGCACGATCACAATCTCAGGCTCATCTTGGATCGCGCACGCTAATCAACCTCAAGCTTAATCCTGACAAGTGCAAGTTCCGGGTTCCAGAGGTTTCCTACGTCGGACACATCTTCATCCTAAGGGTCTCAAACCCGATCCGAAGAAGGCTACTGCCATCACCGAAATGCCTGCCCCCCACACACGTGAAAGGCCTGCAGCGTTTCTGGCATGGTAAACTATCTCGGCAAGTTCATACCGAACCTCAGCGAACTAAGCTCCACATTGCGGGAGCTGACAAAAAAAGGACACAGCATGGTCATGATTCCAGCAACATCAGATTGCTTTTGATATCTTAAAGTCCAAACTGACCAGTGCACCGACTCTAATGTTTTCCGACCTGAAACGTCTGGTGACGATCACCTGCGATGCTTCGAAATTCGGGCTCGGCGCAGCCTGCTTGCAACCATCTGCCGAGGGCACTGTACTACCCGTCTCGTATGCCTCTCGCACCACGACCGACACGGAGCAGCACTATGCGCAAATCGAAAAGGAACTGTTGGCCGTTGTTTTTGCCTGCTCCAAATTCCATGACTTCATCTTTGGCAACATCTTCACGGTCGAGACGGACCACCAACCACTGGTGACAATCCTGGACAAGCCCATCCACGCCGCGCCAGCTCGTTTGCAGCGTATGACGATGCAGCTGCAGCGGTACGATTTCTCTATTACCTACACTAAGGGTAAGGACATGCACGTCGCTGACACTCTCTCCCGTGCACCTCGGGCATCTTGCGAACAACATCTCTATGAACAGGAAAATTTCACGGATCTCGGTGTCAACTTCGTCTCCAGCAAGCAACTGCGCACCTTGGCCGCGCACACCGCCACAGACGATACACTTCAAATCCTCTCTTCCATCATCAAAAAAGGCTGGCCAGACAGACACGCCCACAGAGGTGCAGCCTTTCTTCCTGGTTCGTGATGAACTGGTAGTTCAGGATGGGGTTGTCATCAAGGGTCACAAGGTGGTGATACCCTCATCGCTACAAGACGTATACTTCACAGAGGCACACAGCGGTCACCCAGGAGCCGACGCCACACTGGCACGCGCCCGTAGCCTGTTTCTACTGGCCGGGAATGGCCAGCTACATCCGGGACCATGTAGCCTCCTGCCCCGCTTGCAACAGCCTTGCGCCTCATCAGCAGCGGCAGCCCCTTCTGCAACAACCTCCACCAGCTCTGCCCTGGACATCGCTGGCGGCGGACATTTTCGAATGGTGCGGGACGCACTACCTCGTTCTAGTCGACTCCTTTTCTAATTGGTTTGAACTCGACCAACTGACCTCCCTCACATTGGAGATGGTCATCCAGAAGCTGAAAAGACACTTCTATACCTTTGGCGCTCCCGTCAGCCTGAGAACCGACAACGGTCGGCAGTTCACCAGCCACATGTTCAGGCTTTTCGCAGACTGATGGAACTTCCAGCACGTCACGAGCAGTCCCGAGTATCCACAGAGTAATGGTCTCACTGAACGCGCTGTCAGAAGCGCCAAACGCTTGCTGGAGCGAGCACAGATTTCAAAGTCAGACGTTTATCTCGATCTCCTGAATCTCAGAAATGTTGCCAGGGACGGAACCCTGGGAACGCCTGCACAGCGACTGATGTCGAGATTGACGAGGCTGACGGTACCCATCGCACAACAGCAACTGGTTCCTCAGGTGCTGAAGCCCGCCACTATCCAGAAACATCTACAAGAGAAGCACGATATCCAGAAACGGTCATATGACAGTTCCAGCAAACCACTCAGGGTCAGGTCGTCCGTCTACAAACTTCAACTGGACACCGTCTGGGCACTGTGGTCAACCCGACTGACGAGCCACGGTCTTACCTGGTAGACTGTGAGGGAGCGGTATACCGGACAAATCGACAACACCTGCTTGCTGTGAGGGAGCCTCGACCACCGCCTGCTGGTCCCTATGCTTTACCGCTCCAGTTCCAGCCGCCTTTTGCAATGTCTCCCACCCGTCCCTGCATGCCTTGCACTCCTCCACGTCCCACGGTCTCCACTAACCACGGGGCCTCTCCCACCGCATGTTTCCCCTTTCGGTCACCACTGGCCTCCATCACGTCATTCTCGCCTCCAGCCTCTCCGTCTCATCTTTCAAGTGAGGGAGGGGAGGGTTTGGTCCTCACGCGCTCGGGTCGTGTTAGTAGACCACCAGACAGATATGGCAAGTATGTTGGCATCTTGGCAGGACAAATCAAAATAGGACGTACATGGTAAATGGTAGGGAATTGAGGGATGCTGTGAAACAGAGGGATCTAGGAATAACTGTGCATAGTTCCCTAAAGGTGGAATTGCATGTAGATAGGGTGGTAAAGAAAGCTTTTGGTGTGCTGGCGTTTATAAATCAGAGCATTGAATATAGGAGTAGGGAAGTAATGTTAAAATTGTACAGGGCATTGGTAAGACCAATTCTGGAGTATGGTGTACAATTTTGGTCGCCTAATTATAGGAAGGATGTCAACAAAATAGAGAGAGTACAGAGGAGATTTACTAGAATGTTGCCTGGGTTCCAACAACTAAGTTACAGAGAAAGGTTGAACAAGTTAGGTCTTTATTCTTTGGAGCGCAGAAGGTTAAGGGGGGACTTGATTGAGGTCTTTAAAATGATGAAAGGATAGACAGAGTTGACGTGGATAACGTTTTTCCCATTGAGGGTAGGGATGATTCAAACAAGAGGGCATGACATGAGAATTAAGGGACAGAAGTTTAGGGGTAACATGAGGGGGAACTTCTTTACTCAGAGGGTGGTGGCTGTGTGGAATGAGCTTCCAGCAGAAGTGGTGGAGGCAGGATCGATTTTAACATTTAAAAGTAGAGTGGATAGGTATATGGATGGGAAGGGAATGGAGGGGTATGGTCTGAGTGCAGGTAGATGGGACTAGGGGAAAATAAATGGTCGGCACGGACTGGAAGGGCCGAGAGGGCCTGTTTCCGTGCTGTAATTGTTATATGGTTATATGGTTATATGGTTATATGTTTAAGCATGAGTGCCCTTTCACATTTAACCTTTGGGGTGGAAGGATGTAGATTGATGTTGCATGTTAACCAATCACACACCAGCCAGCATCTCTAACTCCACCCCACTGTAATGCCTATACTAATACTATTTCTCAGCACCGACAGTTGGAGCCGTCAGGATGTGTTGATAACTAACCATCCTTCATGCTGTTAAGTTTTAGTACTGATTAAAGATGTGTTTGAATCATGTACTGAGTCTGGAAGTCATTTACAACCTATCCTAATAACCTGATGACCACCTACCCGTGTTTGACCCATATCCCTCTAACCTTTCCTATCTATGTACCTGTCTAATCATACACAATTATAAGAGTGAAACCATTGTTATTCGATTCTCTTCTGGAACACCATGCAAAGTGTCGCCGTTCCAGTGGCTTCTTTCATGCTTCATGCCTCACGTGTCTAAAACGTCCGTTAGTTATTTATTGCCTCGTGTATGGAGATACAGTGAAAAGTGTGATATGCAGTGAATGTGTATGGAGATACAGTGTTCTGTGTGGTATGTAGTCAAATCATACTGTCTATGAGTGTAATAGATTCTTTTCTGGAACAGCTCGCAGAGAGTCGCTACATTCCAGAACCATTTTGCAAGTCTGAACTTGACCCAAGGAGATGTGCGATTTCTGCTCCATTGGAGTAGAGATTGTCCTGGCCCAGCGCAATGCTGCCGCAGCCCCCATGCAGCTACTGCAGGCTGCGCTCGATCCGCTCGCTCACCCACCTGCAGCAGGGCCTCCCGCGGCCACCTCCGCCAACACCACCACCCTCGACCACCGCAAACTGTCGCCTCCAGCAACCGCCCCTCTACTTCCGTATGCCAAGGTCGCAGGGTCCTGCTTCCCAAGTTGATTACAGAACTTCATTGCCACTGAAGGCTGCGGAGGCCAAGCCAGGGGATATTTTTACGGCAGCGATAGATAGATTCTTGATTAGTACGGGTGTCAGGGGTTATGAGGTGAAGGCTGGAGAATGGGGTTAAGAGGGAAAGATAGATCAGCCATGATTAAATGGCAGAGTAGACTTAATGGGCCGAATGGCCTAAAGCTGCTCCTATCACTTATGAACTTTAGGGCACTTTGCGAGAGCTGAGGAGGTGAGTACGCAAATCGTTTGAGGTGCCGATTTTCCATATCAACATCCACTACCACCATTGTGGTCGCAATACATCTGTAAACCAAAGAGTAAGTTCAGGGATTGCTACCTTGTTTGGTTCGGTTCTTGGTCAATGTAACATGTTTCATTGTTTTATAATGTAGGGGACGATAGGGATGTCAAACAAACTCACTGCTCATTCGTACTGTTGGCCTAAAATTAATTGTAATGTTAATTTGCAATTCATTTTGTCTTCTTAAACCTTGCAAAGAGTTAAGAGAACATTGTTGAGTGTGAATTTATCCCTTGGAGTGCAGAAGGCTGAGGGGTGACCTTATAGAGGTGTATAAAATCACGAGGGGAATAGAGAGGGTGAATATGCAGCGGCTTTTGCCCGGAATTGTGAAATCAAGAACCAGAAACCACAGATTTAAGGTCAAGGGAAAAAGATTTAATAGGAAATTAAGGTGCAACTTTTTTCCCTCAGAGTAGATGCAACAAACTACCAGAGGAGATAAATGTGGCAGGTGCAATAATAACATTTAAAAGACACTTGGATGGGTATGTGGATAGAAAAGGTTTAGAGGGATATGGACCAAACCCGGGCAAATGGGACTGAATTAGAAGAGGCATTTTGGCATGGATAAGTTGGGCTGAAGGACCTGTTGCATTACTCTATGACTAGAGGGACATGCTGCTATGATCTACGGGTTAGCTCTCTTGTCTAGTAGATTGGATAGTTCAGGTACTGTTGAAATTAGGAGAGATTTGAGATCCATTTACTGTAACAGCTCTTCAACCTGAAATATTTTGGATATCGTTAATAAAATAATGACGTTTAATGCAAAATCGTTTCATTATCACTATTTCTGCATCATTTAAATATTCGGAGACAAAATAAGTCCTGAATGTTTATGACATGTTTTTTTTCCCACTTTGGATCATTCCTAGATTGGGGTGTATTAGCTACAGGGAGAGGTTGGACAGACTTGGATTGTTTTTGTCCGGAATGCCGAAGGTTGGCATGGAGATCTGATAGAAGGATATAAAATTATGAGAGGCATAGATAAGGTAGATAGTCAGAACCTATTCCCCAGGATGGAAAAATCAAAGACTAGAGCGCACAGCTTTAATGGGAGGGGGGCAAAGTTTAAAGGAGATGTGTGGGAATCTTGATCAAAGTTTTTCACACAGAATGAGTGCCTGGAACATACCTGGGGTGGTGAAAGCAGATACGACAGTGGCATTCAAAAGAATTTTGGTTAGGCACATTGACATGTACGGAATGGTGGGATATGGTTCACATGCAGGCAGATCAGAGGTGGTCATGTGTTCAGCACAGATGCTGTGGGCTGAAGGGACAGTTCCTGAACTTCATGCGCATGAACTTCCAAGGTAAATGAACATTCAAGGTAAAAGCTGCTAACTTTCAGAAACTATTACCTGATTTCAGTAAATGACCACATCAAATCATTGGCATTTTGCTTCTGGCAATTTTCAAAGTGCGCAGTTTGAGACCATTCAGGTTGTGAATCAGAAGACATGTTATATCACTGTGAGCAAAGCATGCCTTCATTAATCCTTTTCCAAGATTCTGGTGACAGTTACAGCCTATTTCAAAATTATTCTGCAGCAAAACATCTTATAAACCACGGGGAAGTTGTAGTTTGTCAAAGTCCGGGCAATTATTTATAATCAATAATAAATTCTGGAATTCAGATATATAAAACATCGAGTGTGATACCCGACTACAATAACACTTCTATTAAAGCGATGAAATAGTAAAGCAATTTGTGAAATTAGACAGATGTCTAAAAACCAACACATCTTGTTTCAAACTCTGCCAATTAAGTTTCTGACAAAGTAGTCACAACACGAACAAGTACCAATATGCGAATCTTTAGAGACACAAGGATCTGCAGTGGTAAAACACAGAGCAAAGCACAGAGTGCTGGAAGAACTCAACGGGTCAAGCAGCATCTGGGAAGGAAATGCACAGATGATGTTTCGGGACAGGACCTATCTTCAGACTGTTCTTCAATTCACTAAATATTTCCTTACCCAGTAACTTTTAGCACTAGATTCCTGTGAAGTGATTTACTCTTAGTCCATAGTTTATGCTATGTTTGCAAACTAATTATCTGTAATCGTATTGAGTACTACTTACAACGTGGCTGCTGTGGTAAATACACTTCGGCTGACAATCACGCAGAGGGAAACTCTTTAATTGGCATGTAATTAACTTACTGGGAGTACCGATCTTCAGACAGCGCTGTCTATGTCTGAAGAAGGATCCTGACTCAAAACGTTGCTATCTGTGTGGAGTTTGCACGTTTTCTCTGTAAATATGGTATACTTGTCTTCATTAGTAGGGCCATTGAGTGTAAGATTAGTTAGTTTAGTTTATTGTAACGTGTGCCGAAGTACAGTGAAAAGCTTTTGTTGCGTGCTACCCAGTCAGCAAAAGGACAATACATGATTACATCTGAGCCTTTTACAGTGTAAAGAGTCAGGAAGTCGTGATGCAGCTCTATAGGATTTCGATTAGGCCGCATTTGGAGTATTGTGTGCAGTTCTAGCCACCCAATGCAGTCAGGATGTGGATGCTTTGGGGAGGGTGCAGAGGAGGTCTGCCAGAATACTGGTAAAGACTGGATTAGAGGGTTTCAGCCACAAGGGAAGATTGGAAAAACTTGGATTATTTTCTCTATAAGTTGAAGGTTGAGGGGAGACGATAGATGTATGTAAAATTATGCGAGGTATAAATACAGTAGACAGTCAGAACATTTTTCCCAGGGTGGAAATGTCCAACATTAGAGGACATAGCTGTAAGGTGAAAGGGGGAACGTTCAATGGAGTTGCGCATGGCATGCTTTTTACACAGAGTGGTGTGGCATGTCATGCATTGCCAGGGGTGGAGATGGAGGTAGATAGGATAGTGGCATTTAAGAGGCTTTTAGATAGACATATGGATATGTATGGCATAGAGGGATATGCATCATGTGCAGACAGAGGAGATTAATATATCTTGGCATTGTGAACGGCACAGACATTGTGGGCTGAAGGGCCTTTTTCCGTGCTGTACTGTTCTATGTTCAATGTTCTGAGTTTAAACATGAAGTGAAAAGGCCTGGTTGAAAAAGGATGCAGTCATTAATTGGCAGAGATATAACTGGAAGAATGGTGGCATTTAACAAAAAAATCTGTAACTGTTTTATTGTCATTTATAAGAGCTGCAAAAAGTTTCAATTTTGTCCGACAAGAATTTATGCAGAGAATTGTATTCACGGGAATGGGGTTTTACTGATGGAATTAATGTTACAACATTTTCCTTCCAGATCTCTGCAATCATTTCCATGCAGCAGAGCAGATTTTAATTTCCAAATCGTTCACACACCAAGTCCTTAGCCAAAACACAATAATGCTTCACGTAAACTTGCTAGAAAGTTAATATAGTGCTAATTATGCACATTGTTGCTGATTGTCCAGCAAGTTTTGATGAGTTAAGAGAGACGTTGGTTTAAAAATCCCCAGCACTTGTTGGCCAATTTACATCAATCCCCTCTTGCTTCATTAGATTTGCTTGTTAATTTTCTATCAAGCACATCCCAGTAAGGTAGGACTAGTAACTAAGATATCTATCCATGGAATGATGAGATAGTTAATTATCCAAAGCAAATCAATATTTTGAACCTTGAAAACATTTGTTAATACATCGTTTACAACATTCCTACATGTTGGAAATTTGAGATTCAAATCCTCAGATACTCCCAGAATTTCGTTACCTTACATTTGTTTTTCTCTCTTTTTTCTATCTTTCCTAAAAAACAAACGGATCCGTTTCCATGTCCCTCCATTCCCTGCATGTACATGTGTCTATCTAAAAGTCTCTTAAACACCATAATCCTCCACCACCACCCCTGTCAGTGCGTTCAGGCACCGACCGCCCTCTAATGTAAAAAAACAGCATGCACATCTCTTCTCCACCTTCAGTCGAATGCCCTCTGGTTTTTAATATCACCCTGGGAAAAGAAGTTCTGACTGTCTGAAGAAGGCCCCGACCAAAACAGCACCCATCCATGTTCTCCATGCTGCCTGACCAGCTGAGTTACACCAGCACTTTGTGCATTTTTTTGGTAAACCAACATCTGCAGTTCCTTGTGTCTCCGCATCCTGACTGTTTCCTTCCTGTTTTCCCAAAATCTCAAACTAGTTGTCGTTCTTAGTTTAATAATGTCCCCAATTCCACCCCGAGTCCCTGAGGCACCGTTAACTAGCGACACTTTGCATCAAAACTCTTCAAACTGCAGGGAGCAGGAAATATCTTGTTAATGGGCAGCATGTGAGATATTCCATCAAACAAGATTTCACCCTTGGGATGTAATTCAACAATCTTATTCAGAGGAAGCATAGTACAGTACACTGTAAGGGGGTATTCAGTGCTGCCACAGTGCTTCCCAGGGATGTAATGGTATATCATTTCAGGATACCATGGTTTGAGATTTTCTGTGAGCAATTTATTTTCAATTATATTTAACGATCATGACAGGAAGACATAATTGTACATCGTAAACTTGCATTTGTACTATGTAGAGTGGAGATTTTGTTGGAGATACAAGGTACTGCAGATGCTGGAATCTTGAGCAAGACACACAAAAAGCGCTAGAATTACTCAGTGGGTCAGGCAGCATCTGTGGAGGGAATGAACAAAACACGCGCCGGGTCGGGATCCTTCTTCCGATTCATCATGGACTTGAACCAGGGTCTCCTGCATGACTGATGGGGTTACTACTCTCTGAATCCGACTGATTGTAGGAGGAGGGAGTAAAGTGGAAAAGATTTGGGGGCTGGTTTGTTGGGTTTTGACTCCTGAGCAAAAACACCTGGAACATGAGATTTATACTGTAGATTTAATCACCGTACGTCCCTTAACCTTCCATTGACTCCCAACACTGTAGCAGCAACACACCACCTGCTTCGATGCACCTCTCATAAACTATCCGTACAACATAGAACAGTACAACATTGGAACAGGCCCTTTGACCCACAATATCTGTGTCAAACATGATGCCAAGCCTAGCCCTTTCCTGCCCGTACATAGTCCATACCCCCTCCATTCCCTGCATATACAGGAGATTAGATTAATTTGATGTCATGTTCGGCACGGACAATGTGGGCTGAAGGGCCTGTAACTGGGCTGCACTGTTCTATCTCCGGTGTTCTATGTTCATCAGTGGTTCCTTACTAGTGTCTATATTAACAAGACCTTGCATTTGGCTCTCTAGGTCGCTGTAGAAAATAGGGTTGGAGTCTGCCACGGTAGTGTTTCGCCTCGCTAATTGAATAGAGTCCTGTTAATTAATTTGAGTTTAATTTAGGATTCATCAAGAGTGTTAAGAGTGTATAATTATCACATGCACCAGGACTGGAACAATTAACTTCTTGTTTACTGCACCCGTTACAGACACATTAACATATAAATATACAATAAACAATAATACAATAAATTATCCGCTTTTTATTTCAAATATATACTTTATCCAGAATAAAAAATACATACAAAACAAAAAGTCCTAAAACTCTACATACATTATCAGTGTCTATACATTCAATAGTCATTAGGTCTTAAGTGATAAGAGCAGAATTAAGCCATTCATCCCATCACCTCTACTCCGCCATTCAATCATGGCTGATCTATCTCTCCCTCCAATCCCCATTTTCCAGCCTTCTCCCCATAACCCCTGACACCCGTACTAATCAAGAGTTATAGAGTCATGGAGTCATTAGGTGTGGAAACAGACCCTTCGGCCCAACTTGCCGCAGCAACCAACATGTCCCATTTACACTATGTCCATGTGTGCATTTGACCCTTTTCCCTCTAAATCCGTCCTATCTATGTACATGTCCAATTGCTTCTTAAATGTTGTGATAGTCCCTACCTCAACTACCGCCTCCGGCAGCTCATTCCATGCACCCAACACACTGAGTGAAAAAGTTCCCCTCTAGATTCCTATAGTGTAATATAGTGTCATACTCGGTAGTGCTTGCACCTATCTTTAAACAAAATATCCTTGCCACACATGTGGCCCCCTGGCGTGATGTCCCATCCCTTGTTTGGGGGGTCACTTCAATTGACTCAATGTCCAGCAGCAGAAAGATCCTAGAGAGTGGTCCTTCCCCGCAGAGCCTTGCCGTTGGCTGCACCGGGCTTCTGTGAGTCCCTCAGCACGTACTCCTGCAGTCTGGAGCAGGCCAGTTGGCTACATTCCCTGACAGATATATGGGTAACCAGCCCAAAGTGGTGTAAGCCAAAGTACATGGTGCAACCTTGTACAAAGCCCATAGTAGTTCCGAGATGGGGTAGGGTTGTGGTTAGGGGTGCGCAGTGGGGTTTGACAGCCATTCAAGCCTGCAATATGGCCCCAATTGCTATACAGGATAGTCTTAGATAGTTGTAGAACCACGGGAGGTGTCGTCTTGAAGGGGGCCACACCAGGCTCACACTGAGGAAGTCAGGACATTTCCAGCTTTCATGCAATCAAACGTTAACTAGTCCACTAAAAATGGTTGTTATTAACACCACATGGCCTTCCAAGTTTACAATGAGATAACTATGTGTTGGCAGCAATCAGACTGCGGGACAAGGAACCATCCGCTGCCAGCTTGTTAATTGTTGAAGGCTCACAGACTGAAGCTCCCGCTGGGCGTTCAAGTTGTTTCTTCCCTTCATAGCATATGATCTTTGCCAGGAAGGCCGACATTTTACTGCCCAGCCATTATTCTCCTCACATAGGCGGGAGATTCCTGCCTTATCCCCCTTAGGTTTAGGTTTTTGGTTTAGGTTTATTAATGTCACGAGTACCGGGCTACAGTGAAAGATTTTCTTTTGCACGCGATCCGATCAGACCAGGCAGGACTCTACATAAATACAATCATGTCAAAGTCAGTACAGTAGGTAGAGCCAGGGTAAGATACGGAGTGCAGAATATAGTTCTCAGCATTGTAGCGTATCGGTTCTACAGACAACAAATTGGGGGGATAGCACCTCATATTTCGCTTGAGCAGCTTACAACTCAGCATTATGAATATGGTCTCTCTAACTTCAAGTAACCCTTGCAGCCATACTTTCTCCACCCCTCCCCCACCCTAGTTGTCGTACTAGTTTCACTATCGTCTTGTTGAGCTTCATTGTCTGTATAACTCGTTAACATATAGCCCACAGCCAACAATCTAGGCTCATCTTTCCTTGATCATCATTACTTATTTTGCATGTAGATATAGATAGAAGATAGATAGAATGCCATTTATTGTCATTTAAACATACAACGTTCAACCGGGCGGTGCTCCCCAAGCAGCTGCGCCTCGCCTGCAGTCCGTCTGTCTTTTTGTTTTTTTTGGGTTTTTTTTTGTCTTGTTGGACGTATGTTTTATTTTATTTTTATTTTTTATGTGTGGGGGGTGGAGGAAACTTGTTTTAGTCTCTTCCTTCGGGGGGTTGCGAACTTTTCTTTGTCGTATCCCCGTCTCCGTCTGCGCTGAGGCCTAATCGCGGAGCTGGAGGCCTCCAACTGGAACCGACCTCGAGGCTCCGGAGGCAGAGCCAGGACTCAGCATCGCGAAGCTGGCCGACTTCGGGGCTGCGGAGGCACCGGCCGCGGGCCCAGTGGACAACAACTTCGGGAGCGACCGGTTGGTGACCGATTCTCCGGAGCTCCCACAACAACGGCTTCATCCGCTGGACTGGAGGGTGGCAGCTTTGTCCACCCCGAGCCGCGGAGTTTGAACCGGCCCGTTTGTGGAGCTCAGATTCGGCCGCGGGACTTACCATCACCCGGCGGGGGGGGCCCAACATCGAAAGCCTGAATCGCCTCAACGCAGAGGGACAACAAGGAAGGAAGAGACAAGGACTTTAAGACTTTTGCCTTCCATCACAGTGAGGAGGTGCCTAGTAGAATCACTGTGGTGGATGTTAAACTGTGTTCATTGTGTGTTCTGTTATTTTATTCTCTGTTATGGCTGCAAGGTATTTAATTTTGTTCAAACTAACAAGTTTGAATGACTATAAAGGATACTTTATACTTTATATACTTTATACTTTATAACAGCAAAAAAACAGCAACAAATATCTTTCATTCATTGTATTTCATCATATCCACGAATATCTCTCTATTACCATCTATGTCTCCCATTTCCCTTTCCCCTAACTCTCAGTCTGAAGAAGGGTCTCGACCCAAAACGTCATATATTCCTTTTCTCCAGAGATGCTGCCTGCCCCGCTGTTACTCCAGCTTTTTGTGTCTATCTTCGGTTTATACAAGCATCTGCAGCTCCGCCCTACACCGTTCTTTAGACAAGGTCTAACGTCCTCAATGGGGGTAGAGATTAATCAGACAATACCCTAGTTTATGGAAGGAACATTCATAAGCATGATTACAGAGGGGAAGAAGTTGTTCCTGAGTCTGGTGGTGCATGTTTTCAAGCTTCTGTATCTTCAACCCCAACAGGAGCAGGGAGAAGAATGCAAATGACCGGGGTGGGACATTTTTATGCTGGCTGCTTTTCTGAAGCAGTGCGAAATGCAGATAGAGTTGATGATGGGAAGTCCAATCAGTGTGGGGGACTGGGCCACATCCACAGCTCTCTGCAATTTCTGAACTGAAACAGAACTGTTCTCAAACCAAGCTGCGATGCTTTCTACGCTTTCTATGCTTCACCATACTTACACTGATGCATCAGTAACTGTCTCAGTCCTTCTGATGAAATATCTCCCACAGTGCTGGTTCCTGAATTGAAACATAACGGCAATTAGGGAACCGTAATAAACTTCAAATCAGGAAGGTCATACAGCGTGGAAACAGGCCTTTCAGCCCAACTCTTCTATGCCAATCAAAATGCACCACCTGAGCTAAACTCATTTGTCTGCATTTGGTCCATATTCCGCTTAACTTTTCCTATCCATGTACCTGTCCAAGTGTCTTTTAAATGTTGTGATTGTACCTGCCTCAACTATCTCCTTGAGTAGCTCATTCCATATACCCACCTTCCTCTGTGTGGAAAAGTTCCCCTTCAGGTTCACACTTAACCTTTCCCCTCTCACCTTAAACCTTACTTCATGTCCTCTGATTCTTGATTCCTCCACCCAGTGTAAAAGGCTGTGCATTTACTCTATCTATACCCCTTGTGATTTTAAACGCTTCTGGGAGTGGCAGATCTCCCAGTGTCTCTCCAATGACTAACAAACGTCTACAGTTGTTCCATAGAGAGCATACTGTCAGGTCATACTGCCAAGCGCAGGCAAAGCATTTGTTTCGCTGAACACCTGCGCTCAGTCCACCTCAGCCAATGTGATCTTCCGGTTGCCAAACACTTTAACTCTCCTTCCCATTCCCACACTGACCTATCTGTCCTGGACCTCCTCCATTGTTAGAGTGAGGCCAAACATAAATTGGAGAAACAGCAACTCATATTTCACTTGGGCAGCTTACAACCCAACAGTATGATATCGATTTCCCTAACTTCAAGCAAACATTGCACCCCCTCTCTCTTTGGCCCCCCCCCCCCCCCCCCCCCCCCCCCCCATCCCAGTAATTGCATTAGTTTCACTATCGACCTGTTGAGTTTCACTGTCCGTATAACTTATTATCACCAATCCCACAGCCAACAATGGACCACTATGGATTCCACCTTTCCTTGACTATCGCTGCTTTCTGCACATCTTCCATTCATTTGTCCTCTGGAACTGATGCGCTGAAATGCTGAGAACTCTGTTCTCACCCTTTGCTCTACCTATTGTACTTGAGTCAGGCCTGATTGCATTTGCATAGGTTATTGTCTGATCTGATTGGATACTATAGCTGCAAGCCAAAGCTTTTCACTGTAACGTGGCACACGTGACAATAATAAACTTTAACCCAAACCTGAGATCTGTCCAAGTCAGAGAACAGCTGTGACAGCCAGCTCAAAGTTAAATGTAAAATGCTAACAACCAGCTGCATCTGAGAAGTTGTAGTTAATAAATTGTCTTTGATTTATTTATGTTTGTTTGCTCATTTGAAGAGCTTTGTAGTAATTAAGTACATCTCCGTGGATTTGTGGTTGGAATGACTTTTATTAGCTTCTCTCTAATGTGGGTTTTGGGAATGATTGGGGCTGGTGCATATGTGGTATATTTGTTGGCCATAGGACAGGAACTCTACTTCCCACTCACAACCTCATAGGATGCAGGGTTAAAAGTTTTTTTTTAAACGATCCTTGGAGACATCGGAGTTTCCTATTCAACAACTGTGTGGAAAACGGGCGGTGTTCCAGTAACATTAAATACCGAGCTCTGTACCACCTTCACATTCTTCATGGTTTTTTTAAAACAAGAGTAGATTGTGCTAGAGTCATAGAGCCACATGGCATGGAAAAGGCACTTTGGCCCAACCCGTCCAAGATGCCCCACCCAAGCTAATTCCACTCGGAATTCACATTTGGCCCGTATCCCTCTCAACCTTTCCTGTCTATAAAATTGATACACTACAATGCTGGGAACCATATTCTGCACTCTGCACCCTATCGTAATCGAGTTTGACTGGATTGTATTTATTTATAGTGTTATCTGATCTGACTGTAGAGCAGGCAACACAAACCTGTCCACTGTACCTCGGTACACATGACATTCATAAACCTAAACCTAAATCTAAATGCGTTCATGAACCTGTGGACAGGTGGTGTTCACTGGCGTTAATGTCCAAAGGTTAACTGTGAAATAACAATGGGTCCATGTCATTTTAGAATGATAATTAACCACTCTTCAGTCCCGCAGAATAAAATAACTGAAAGAAATATATTTTCAAGACACGCCCCACACTGGATGTGGAATAGGTCACAGTGCAACAAGAAATAAATTGGAATAAAACAATTTATGCCCACAAGGAAATACACAAAGTTCTGGAGTAACTCAGCGGGCCAGGCAGCATCCATGGAAAACATGGATAGGTAATGTTTCGGATCGGGGCCCTTCTTCAGACTTTGGGCTTTTGTGTCTTTCCTTGGTAAATCCGCATCTGCAGTTCCTTGTTTCTACAATTTATGGCAACAACTTGGATTGTTTTCTCTGGGTCATCGGAGGTTGAGGGGAGATTTGATAGACGTATACACAATTATGAGATAGGGTAAAGTGTCAGAACTTTTTCCCCAAGGTGAAAATGTCACAAAATAGAGGACATAGCTTTAAGGTGCAAAGTTTAAAGGACAATGTATGGGCAATGTTTTTTTTATGCAGAGAGGGGTGGGTGCCTGGAACCTGTTGCTGGGGATGGTGGTAGAGGCAGTAACGATAGTGGTGTTTTAGAAGCTTTTAGCTCGGCACATGGATGTGCAGGGAATGGAGGGATATGGATCATGTGTTGGAAGATGAGTTCAAACTGCACACAGGCAGCATCCGAGGCCAGGATTGGAACCAGGTCTCCGGCACTGTGAGGCAGCAGCTATCTCAGCTGTGCCACTGTGTGCTGTAGAAAGTGGCGGGCATTGCCTGGTCCATCGCGGGTACTGACCTCTCCATCAATCACAGGATCTACAGCAGGTCTGCCTCAAAAAAGGAGCTAATACCATCAAAGGCCCACACCATCCTGGCCACACTTTAATTTCGCTACAACCTTCAGGAAGAAGGTACCATGACCGTCAGGTTCAAGACTAGTTTCCCAGTAAGCATCACTGGAGAATACAAACCACTACCTCACCAATTACAGGGGCGCCATCGAGAGTATGCTGACCTATGGCATCACTTCCTGGTTTGGGAGCTGCAAGGCTTATGAAGAAAAACAACTTAACAGGATAGTGAAGACAGCCCAGTAACAGCGCCATAGTTCAGAAGGCCGCAAGCCAGTCTCCATTAAGACAGCCCATGGTACAGGAGCATTCAGCTGCAGAACCACAGATGGTGCCGACTGGTAACGACTGGTCCCTTTTCGGAGGATGTAACTAGTAGCGTGGATAAGGGAGTGATGTGGTATATCTACTTCAGAGCTTTCGACTAGCGGATTAGGGGTTCACTCTCCTATGCTCAGGAGACTGCAAGGTGGCAAATGTTTGCCCATATGGCCACCCATCATGCATAGGCACATCTTCTCCATTGGAGTATTGCTACTGGCCATCTGGGAAGAGGTACTTATAGGAGTGTTGGACATCTAATGCAAGGGGACAGCAGAGGAGTGGTGAGTCTCTGGAACTCTCTGCCACAGAGGGAAGTTGAGGCCAGTTCATTGGCTATAATATTTAAGAGTTGGTTGGATGTGGCCCACAGGCAGAATAAGATACTGCCATGTTAATTGGCGGAGGCTGTGCCATACTCTAATTTATCTATGTTCTATGTTTATTCCCCATACATCATACACCAACACATCTAACCTTCGCCATACTTTGACAGTAGCACCGTCAAAAGCATGCTACTGTTCGGTCCGAATGTCAGTTTTTAGTTCAAATTTTAGGCCTACTTTTAGATATGTTAATTTTAGTTTTTTTAAGTTGTATGTATTTATTCAGTTTTTATTAACTGCACTGATGGGAACTGATTGAGAAACAATTTTTCGTTTCTTCTGTGTATGTAAGTACTCTGTTAAAATGACATTAAAGTAAATACTGAATACTGAATACTGAATTATCTGTTATGGACTTAGTTTTGGTTGCACTAGGTACTTCATTTTGCACTATTATGATCTGGTGATTACTGATTATTAATATTTTTGTTGTGACTTGTTGTGCCAGTGGGCCTGTAAGGCTGCAGCAAGTAACAATTTCATCGTACAATTGCCAGTACACTCTTGACACACACCATGGCCAAATGGTTGCTGCAGCAACTCTACTTATTTAGAAATGTTAAAACTGTGGTTAATGTTCATATGTTTGATGCTATGACATTGTAGCACAAACCACAAGTACACAAGATAGACACAATAAGCTGGAGTAACTCAGCGGGACAGGCAGCATCACGGGAGAGAAAGAATGGGTGACACGTCGGGTCGAGACCTTTCAGACCTGTCTGAAAAAGGGTCTCGACCCGAAACGTCGCCCATTCCTTCTCTCCAGTGATGCTGCCTGTCCCGCAGAGTTACTTCAGCTTATTGTGTCTATCTTCGGTTTAAACCAGCATCTGCAGTTCCTTCCCACACACATGTACACAAAGTTGTTCGGTTATCACCCCAACTTTTACTGATTTAAAAAAATATTCCTCATAGAGGGTGCAGAAGAGGCTTACCAGGATGCTGCCTGGATTAGGAGGTATGAGTGATAAGGAGAGGTTGCTCAAATTTGGATTGTTTTCTCTGGAACGTTGGAGATCGAAGACTGATAGAAATATACAAACTTATGAGAGGCATAGGGAGGATGGACAATCAGAATGTCATAACTGTAAGATAAGAGGGACAAAGTGAAGTGCGTTGGCAAATTTTTTTGCACAAGGGGGGTGGTGGGTGCTTGGATTGCACTGCTGGGGATGGTGGTGGAGGCAGATACGATGGCGGCATGCAGGAGGCTTGTACATAGATACATGGATATGCAGGGAATGGAAGGATATGTAGCATGTGCAGGCAGATGAGATTAGTTAATCTTAGCATAATGTTTTGCACAGACTGAAGGGCCTGTATTTTCTGTGTATTAGTTTATGAATATAGTGATAGGTAGTCAACCGTACAGAGAAATAACTACTGTAAGCATTTCTGCCTTGATAGCCTTTCAATGCCTTTTGTCTCAATGTAAAAATATAGACAGAAGTTCATCTTTATCACCTAACTCCAGAAATGTATTATGTCTCTTACTTCACCCTGCCTTGGCAAGGTCACCAGCATAATCAAGGGCCAGTCTCGCCCCCGTCACCCTTTTCTCCCCTCTCCCATCAGACAAAAGATGCAACATACCTCCAGATTCAGGGACGGTTTCTTCCCGACTGATTTCAGGCAACTGAAAGGTTCTCTCATCAGCTAGAGTGTGGTCCTGACCTCCCATCTACCTCATTGGAGACCTTTGAACTATCTTCCAGGACAAGGGTCACAGCTTAAGAAAGGGGGAAATCCTTTAAGACCGAGATGAGAAATACTTTTTTCACACAGAGAGTGTGAGTCTCTGGAACTCTCTGCCACAGAGGTTATTTGAGGCCAGTTCATTGGCTATATTAAGTGTGAGTTGGATGTGGCCCTTGTGCTAAGGGATCAGGGGGTATGGAGAGAAGGCAGGTACGGGATACTGAGTTGGATGATCAGCCATGATCATATTGAATGGCGGTGCATGCTCGAAGGGCTGAATGGCCTAACTCCTGCACCTAATTTCTATGTTTCTATGTTTCTATCTTTAATCAGACTCTATCCTGCACTAAACATTGGACCATTTATCCTTTATCTCTGCATTGTGGGCAGCTTTATTGTATTCATGTATAGTCTTTCTTTGACTGGATAGGCGTGCAAGCAAAAGTTTTTCACTGTACCTCGGTACACATGACAATAATAAATCAAAGTCAAAACCTATTTCTCTTCCTGACCTGCTGAGTATTTCCACCATCTTCTGTTATTTTAGAACATGCCTACTGGCAGGGCTGCCAACTTTGGGTGAGAGTTGGGAGTGAGAAATTGTGAGACCAAGCCCGAGGGAGCGTAGCGACTGGGGGGGGGGGGGGGTGGTTATAGGGTGTGTCCCCTCCCATTGGTACGGAACTTTTGCATTTTTCAGCTTGAAATTGTATAATATGGTGCATACTGTAGTGAGTCTTTTAACTTACACTTGAATGCAATATATATGCTTTAAATTGGATTTGCTATGAATAAGGTTAGAGTAAATTACATTCCTAATTACATTCCACAGAAGAGCCCAGGCTCTGATCCATACGTGCAGCACATGAATGATCTCAGTGTATTCATGTATGGAAATCAGATTATAATCAAACACTTGGCCCATGTTGCCAACCTGGGTCTCACTGACACCTGGTACTACTTCCTGGCCCTGACTCCAGTTGCAACCTTCTCTCATTCCTGTCCCTGAGTCCAGCCTTACATCTGGCCCCCTATTCTAACCCTGATCATAGCTGCTTACCTGCTTAGGTTCCCAGTGCTGAACACACCCCTGGTCCCAGCTTGACTGCAACACCTAGTACTATTCCATACCTTGACTCTGGATGCACACTTGGCCCTTGCTCCTAGCCCCTTGCACTGACAATATATCTGGCCCACACATAAAGCCCCATATCTGACCCCCTGGAGTTAACCTATTACTTCAAGTCGACAGGTGCTTAGCTAATGCAGTATTCCTTTATGGGGCACTTCACAGACCAAATTACGGATAAACAAAATGTGCTACGTTCATTGGCTTCCTGTTATCTAACATGCTAGTTACTTTGTCAAAGAAGTCATCATTGGTTGAACACAATTCCCATCCATAAAATTATATCACTCAGCTGTATAAGTATTTGATACCATTTCTTTCATTTCGTAACAAACTGTCCTGAAATCATCAGCTAATTACAAATCAATAACATTAACCAACTCCTGAAACATAAGCGCTGAGCATTGAGATCCAAACATCATGGACAACGGCCTCAGTTCCCTGCTCACATCTGGCAGTGTTCTCCATCTGAACCAGGGGCCGCGGAGCGTTTTTTGAAAGTGGGGAGGCTGAGCGATCACTGATCACAGGCCTTGGGGTACCCGTGAGGTGGAGTGAGCAACCGACTGGGAGAGGTGTGGAAGAAGGATGTCCCCACTCCCAGGGTAGAACTTTTTGAAATTTGATGTATTAAAATCATGTTTTATAAGAGGTCACTTTTTAAGGTAACTTTATCCACACAAAGGGTGGTGGGTGTTTGGAACAAGCTGCCAAGGAGGTAGTCGAGGCAGGGACCATCCCAACATATAAGAAACAGTTTAGACTGAACTGGATAGGACAGGATTTGAGGTACGGACCAAAAGCAGTAGCGTACTGGACATGTTGGTCGGTGTGGGCAAGTTGCGCCAAAGGGCCTGTTCTCCACAAACTGTATAACTCTAAGACTACATTATACCCCCACCATCGCATGAATGCTTCAAAATCAAGTGATCGCGTTTTATTGCCAAATACTCAAGCATATGAAAAGTAAAATATGTGCATGATAGGCCATCGGCCCTTCGTGCAGCAGACACTGCTATTCAATAATCATAGCTATTCATGTAAACATACCTTTCCTGTATTTATCCCCCCCTGGATTCATGAACTCAGTGTAATTCTCTCTGAAAACATCCAGTGAAATGGCTGGCATCTGCCTTCTGTGGGCAGAGAATTCCTACTCATAACTCTCTGTGTGAAAGAAAGTTTCCTCTCTCAGTCCTAACTGGCACCCCCTTTTTTTCTTAAACTGTGACCCCTGTTCTGACTTCCCCCAACATCGGGAAACATTTTTTCCTGCAGTTACAGTAATCGAGCAGGCAACAGGATCTTTCTCCAACCACTCCCCCATTTTGAAGAAGTCCACTATCTTCCATCGTTTCTACTCATGCCTGGTACTTACTTCCAGCAGTCCACTGGTGTCCTCCAGGATGCCCCGAGGCCGCCTGATCCATGCCAGTCTCTCCTCTTCACTCTCTCCTCGCACCCCCTCTCACTCTCTCCTCTTCACTCTCCTCTCTCGCACACTCTCTTGCTCTCACTCCCCCTCTCTCTCTCACTCCCCCCGCTCTCTCTTCCCTCATCCTCCCTCCCCTTTCTCTTCCCCTCTCCTCTCTCTTTCCCCACCTCACACCTCCACTCACGTCTTTGTCCCCTTCCCTCTCGTCCCCCGCTTTCCTCCCCTAACTCTCTCGATCCCTCTCCCTCTCTTTCCCCTCTCACCCTCCCTCTCCTCGTCTCCACTAACTCCTCTCTCTCATTCCCCTCTCTCTCTCTCTCACTTCTCTCCCCTCCCTCTCTCTCAGTCTCCTCCTTTCTCTCTCTCCACTCCCCCCCGCTTACTCTCTCCAACCCTCCTCCTCCCTCTCCTCTTTCCCCCTCTTGCTTTCCTCTCTGCTCTCTACTCTCCCTCTCTCTCTCCCTCTCTCTACTCTCTCTTCTCCCCTCTCTCTCCCACCTCTCCTTCCCTCTCACCTCTCCTCCCTCTCCTCACACACTCTCTCTCGTCCTTCTCTCTTCTCACCTCTCTCTTACCAGCTCTCTCTCCATCTCGCTTCATTCCTCCTCCACCTCAGCGTTCATCCCTTCGTCTATCTCCTTTCTTTCGATCCCTTGATTCTCCTCATTTCCCCTTGCCCCCCATGTCCTCTCTTTTCCCCCGTTTTTTCTCTTCCCCCTTTCCCTCCCTCTCTCTCCATTCTCGCCTACCCTCTCCTACCTCTCCACCCCTCTCCCTCTTTTCCCTCCTTTTCTTCCCCTCTCTCTCATCCCCCTGCTCTCCACCTCACTCTCTTCCCCTATTCATTCCTA